>CM072774.1:91510000-92760000 GCA_036936925.1 Cenchrus fungigraminus | reverse complement strand
ACTCCAATCCGGAGGTTGAATGATGGGAGCACTTACTAAAGCATTTTTCAAGGTCCAGAATGCCGCTAAGCACTTCTCATCAAAGTCAAAAGCCACATCTTTTTGAAGAAGTTGTGTTAAAGGCTTAGTGAACTTTGAGAAGTCCTTAATGAATTTTCTATAGAATCCGGCATGACCTAGAAAGCTCCTCAAAGACTTAACATCCGTTGGAGGTGGGAGTTGCTCAACCGTCTCCACTTTAGCTTTGTCCACTTCAATTCCTCTCACGGATATAACATGTCCGAGCACTATGCCTTGTTTTACCATGAAGTGACACTTTTCCCAAATTAGCACTAGATCGACCTCCGCACACCTCGTGAGAACCTTGTCTAAGTTTGCCAAGCAATCCACAAATGTTTTCCCATAAATGGAAAAATCATCCATGAACACCTCGACAATTTCCTCGATAAATTCCGAGAACACCGCCATCATGCAACATTGAAAAGAGGCCAGAGTGTTGCATAAACCGAAGGGCATCCTTCTATATGCAAACATTCCATAAGGGCAAGTAAACATTGTCTTGTGTTGATTATCCGGGTGAATGGGAATTTGCATGAACCTCGAGTATCCATCGAGAAAGCAAAAATAAGCGTGGTTTTCTAATCTCTCGAGCATCTCGTCTATGAATGGTAGGGGGAAGTGATCTTTCTTCGTTGCTTTGTTTAGCTTTCGATAATCGATACACATATGCCATCCCGTCATGGTTCTTTGCGATATTAATTCGTTCTTCTCATCCTTCACCACGGTCAAACCTCCTTTCTTCGGCACACAATGTACCAGGCTCACCCACTCGCTATGCGCTACTGGGTAGATGATTCCGGCATCAAGTAGCTTGATAACCTCCTTCTTTACTACCTCTCGCATGGCATGGGTTAACCTCCTTTGATGGTCCACTACAAGCTTATATTGGTCTTCCATAGGTATACGATGAGTGCAAAAGGCTAGGCTAAGTCCCTTGAGATCATTGATCGAATATCCAATCACCTTCTTGTGCTTTTTCAATAAATTCAGCAACTTCTCATTTTCTTCGGGACTCAACTCGTCGCTCACGATGACTGGATAAGTCTTGTCTGGGCCCAAAAATTCGTACTTTAATCCTTTGGGCAAAGGTTTGAGATCCACCTTGGGCACTTGTGGCTCTTCGGGTTTAGTGTCTCCTATGTCTTCGAATTTTTCTTCCTCCACGCTTCCATCTTATGGTTCTAATCCCTTCGTTGCTTCCTCAAGTTCCTCGTCTTGTTGATCATTGGATTGATTCTCCATCGCTCTTTGCAGCGGGTCTCTAAGGGTTTCAACAAAACAAAGACTACCTACCTCCTCTACTTCTTCATCTTCGGGAGGAAAAGGTGAAGGATGACTAGAAGCGCGAAGAAAACTATATGTGTACTTATCTCCATTAAGAGTTATTGTTACTTTGCCTTCTCCGGCATCCAATACGGCATCAACCAACTTAAGGAAAGGCCTACCTAGGATTATGTGATCATGATTATTGTAGTAGGCATCTATAACAAAGAAATCGGTTGGTATGCACTTTCCAGAGATGATTACATTAATGTTGCAGGCAATACCTAGAGGTTTAATAGTTCTACCATTTCCCATGATTAACTTTGTTGAAGTTGGAGCTAAGTCTAGGTTGTGGTCTTGAACTTTATCGTAAATCTTGGAGGATAGGACACTTACTTGAGCTCCGATGTCGCATAAAGCCTTGCATTGAACTCCGTTAATCTCGCAACTCAAGTGTGGTGTTGTCTTCTCCTCTTGGTCGGATCCTATTGCATAAACTTCGGTGAGGCGAGCGTATGGCGATGCTTCGGGCTTGATCTCCATGATTCTTTTCACCTCGGCTATGTGATCCGGATCCACTTCATCATCACTGAAGAGCTTTCGAAAGATCTCAACAGTGGTTTCAAGATCGTATGAATTTTCCGCTTGCTTTTCCGGTGGGAAGTCTACTTCCAATGCTCTCGTCATCCCCTTTTGGTTAGGGAACGGTCTTCTCTTGTCGAATACTTCTCCATAATCAATTGGAACCCAATCCATTTGCTCGAACTCCTTTAATGGCTTTGCGCTTGACATACTCCTTTTCACTACAAGAAAATCGTTGACTAGTGACGCAACCACATTTTAGCGTCATTGATTTATGACGTTCCTAGCTGATCTCATCATAATATTTCACTTCCAAGCAAATTTAGTGACAAAAAAATTTTCTTCATTACGGTTGGTACTGTAGCCGGGCGTTCCCTGTTCCATGCTGTTTTGTGACGCCATAAGCTCTGAAAAACGTCATAAACCAACATCGGTCCGACATGTAAGCATTATTTTAAAAACAGAGTGTTCCAAATCGTCATAAAATTCAGTAGGGTCTCACATGTAAGCATTCTTTCGAAATTAGAGTGTTCCAAGTCGTCATAAAATTTTCCAGGGTCCCACATGTAAGCATTTTCGCCAAGTCAGCGGCGTCATAAACCAACTTTGGTCCCACATGTAAGCATTATTTTAAAATAGAGTGTTCCAAGTCGTCATAAAATTCAGTTGGGTCCCACATGTAAGCATTTTCGCTAGATCGGCGGAGGCTAGGTCACGAAATGTTGCAAAAATAATTTGCCATGACATGGGTTCGAACCAGGGACCTGAAGGAACAAGGCAGTGCTGTTTACCACTGCACCACTTCTTGGTTGTGCATGTTTTATGGGAAACACAGCTAATAGTTCATGTGAATTCTTAACTATGACCAGGTCCCACATGTAAGTTTCAGTTGAGTCTATAACTGCCTATCGAATGGTTGGCGAGACGCTTCACTCGGACTTTGCAAAGACTTTCAACTTCCGCTACGCAGATCTGCAACTGCGGCTTGTGGTAGGAATGGAGAATCCTAGCGGCGATGAGAGGGAGAGTTATGAGGCACCTCCCGGCTACTAGTACCTGAGTCAGCGCGACAAGGTCAGTCTTCTGGTTTGAGCCACTACATTTTATCCTACAACCTAGGGATGGAGATTTCTAGATTTGGGGATCTTGCGGATTGATGAGCATATACAAATACAATTGATTCAGATTTCTTTGTACCCTCAGATTTGCACTTCGATTGGTGTTAGAAGTTGATAGGCTATTGACAATTCATAGGTGTTAGATTCAGTTAGTTTTCAATTTGCATCAGATTGATAGGTTGTTGTATTTTACTAGCTACTGGAGGTGGCTCGGTCCACTGATTTCGTTACATCAGGCCCTCCTGATGCTGATCTTATCCTTGTGGATCGCTATAACAAGTGCGAGCATGGGTATGCTGCCCTTGTCAAGGAACCCTTGTGCAGCCTTGGGCGCCGGTATGGAATCTGCGGTCAGGTAGACTTATAGTACTTGTACTCTTGATGTCAGTGTTGCAAATGGATAATTGTATGAACAAGTATGTATTTGGTGTCAACAGCCTGAAGAACAACGATGTGGGACGTTTATTTGGATTGATCCTCAATGGGATGCTAGGACTACTGCTGTTCTGGATAGGCTGACAAAGGTTGTTGAAAATGGTCGAGAGGAAGCAATTGATTTGAAGGAAGACTGTGAAATTTCTAACAAGCAGCTTGAAGCTACTGCCGCTGAGTTGAAAAAGGTGAAGGCAAAGCTGGAACGGGTTGAGAAGGAAAAGGAATCGATTCTTTGCGAGTTAAATAAAAATAGGTAGTTACGATTATTATGAAACTTGTTGCTTGTTGATGTTTAACTACTGGTTGTTGCTCACTTCATAGTGATGAATGGCCCTGAATGACATGTAGTGTTATGAAACTTGTTGCTGCTGATGTTTACTTCAGATCATGCAAATGACAAAGGGAACAACAGTGGGAAGGATCGCAAGAAGCTCGCAAGAAGCTTGAAGCTACTTCTCCGCAGAAGCTGCAGGATGGAGCTATGGAAGGAGAATCAACGCCTACAAATGTAATAGATGTTTAGTTCTTGAGTGTTGAGAATGGTCATGAGTTGATGGAACTTGTTGCTAGTTGGTGTTGTGAACTGGTCATGAGTTGATGTTTTGTTGGAAGGACCGTCCTGAGTAACGATCGCGAAACTGCTTATTTCCTACTGTCGTTCCAAGTCATCATAAAATGGAGGTCCCACATGTAATGATCGCAAAACAGCTTAGTTCTTGAGTGTTGAGAATGGTCATGAGTTGATGGAACTTGTTGCTACTTTGTGTTGTGAACTTTGTGGTCGTGAGTTGAGAAACTTGATGCTACCTGATCATAATATGATGTTTGTTGCTCGGTGGACAACAAAGGTCCGGTCTGTTGATGTTTTGATGGAAGGACCTTCCTGAGTAACGATCGTGAAACTGCTTATTTCCTAATGTCGTTCCAAGTCATCATAAAATGGAGGTCCCACATGTAAGTTATGTAAGGTGAATCTTTAATATAAATCAGTAATTCGCAGGCGAAACGCTCACTGCCTTCGCAAAGACTCTTGACTTTTGATACGAGCAGATCTGCAACGGCTCGTGGCAGGAATGGCGGATCCTAGAGGCGACGGGAAGATGGTTCTGTCGCCACCTTCCAGCTACAAGAAGCTGAAACGGCTCGACAAGGTCAGTTCTCTGGTTTGAGCCGCTATATTTTCCCCTATCGTCCTAGGGATTTCTAGATTTGGGTATCTAACGGATTGATGAGCATATACACAAGAATCAGATTTCATCATACCCTCATATTTGCACTTCGTTTGGTGTTACAAGTTGATAGGCTATAGACAATTCATAGGTGTTAGATTCAATTAGTTTTTAGTTTGCATCGTTTGATGGATTGATAGGTTCTTGTATTTTACTAGCTTGTAGAGGTGCTTGAAGCCACTAAAGCTGGGCTGCAGGAGGTGAAGAGAGATCTGCAAGAACAAGAAGGCAGAGAACTCATGGCACAGCAAGAGGCTGTAACATACAAGGAGCTATGCCAGCAAATTTTAAATACAACTATGCAAGAGATGAGGAAATTCAACGAGATGGCTGACCAATTGTTACATGAACAATTGCAACAGACCAACAACTATAAGGAGTTGTGTGCCCATATGTTACGCCGGGACAATGCCTTATTGAAAGAAATAGGTGAGATTATTGACCAAGAGTCGAAAGACCTGGTACTGGACTGGAAGGCAAAACCTGAAGAGGAGGCAAGGTCATGGAAGGAAGAATGCGCAAAGACTAACATCAAACTTAAAGCAACTACCACTGAGCTAGAAAATGTGAAGGGAAAGCTAAAACATGCCATCGATGCGATGGAAGTGTATAAGCAATCGGTTAAGCAGCTAGTTATCGAGATCGAGAAGGGAAAGCAATCGGTACAACAGAGTGTTATCCAGATGGAGAAGGAGAAGCAATGGATACTGCGCGAGAAAGATAAAAATAGGTAGTGCTTGATTATTATGAAACTTGTTCCTTGTTGATGTTTAATTACTGGTTGTTCCTCCTAGTGTTTATGTTTTCTTTAGGTCAGCCAAGCAAAAAAGGGATCAACAATGGGAAGGACCCTCAGAAGCTAACATGAAGCTTGAAGCTACTGCCGCTGAGCTGCAGAAGGTGAAGGGACGGCTGCAGGATGGAGCTATGGAAGGAGAATCAATGCCTACAGATGTAAATTGATGATCAGTTCTTATCATTATGATTACAAATGGGTGGTTATGAGTATTTTGAAAATTGTAATGATGATCATCCTATGATGTTTGCTACTTGGTGTTGTGAACTTTGTGGTCATGAGTTAAGAAACTTGTTGCTACTTCGTGTGATGATCATCCTATGATGTTTGCTACTTGGTGTTGTAACTTGTTGCTACTTGGTGTTGTGAACTTTGTGGTCATGAGTTGAGAAACTTGTTGCTACCTGATCATAATATGATGTTTGCTGCTCGGTGGACGGCAAAGTTCCGGTCTGTTGATGTTTTGCTGGAAGGACCTTCCTGAGGAACGATCGCGAAACTGCTTGTTTCCTATTGTGGTTCCAACTCGTCATAAAATTTAATAAGGTCCCACAAGTCAGTCTGATAAAAAAATAGAGGAAAATTAAAAGGATAACTATGTCAATAGCAGGGGTTGAACCCGCGGCCAACGGCTATATCAACCGCGTACCCTGCAAGGGGCTTGCTAGCACGCTCCTGTGGGTCGTTGTGGCAAATATCTAGCCTAGAGACATTGGTGCGCAGATCTACAACCCGCGGCGGGAATGGCGGATCCTCGCATCGAAGGGAGGAGAGTGAGCTACGGTTAGGTTAGTACCCTGTTTTGTGCCTCTGCTTTCCCCTTTCATCAGAGTGAAGTGATATTTGGAATTGGGGATTTTGGTTGAAGCACGATTGTTGTTACAAGTTGATTGATAGGCTTTAGTTTAGAAAGTGCAAAACTAAGCATTGATTTCAAGTTGCAATAAATTTTTTTGAAGCATCCGTGTACTCCAGCATCTTCTTCCATTAGTAGTTACTGCTCGGAGACATCTTCCTGCAATAGTAGCCATTGGCATCCTAAAGACAAGTGCAAACATGGGTTGAGAGCTGTGGTGAAGTATGCTTGGACCTTTCTCAACCCTGGCCGCCGGTTTGCTGGCTGCCCAAAGGTAATGGCTAGTTGCCTACCTGCTTATGTGGTGCCTGTGGTCAACGGCTATTGCTAATGGGTCGTTTAATTTGCAGGAAGAAAAAGAGCAATGTGATTACTTCTGCTGGATTGATCTAGAATGGGATGAAAGGTCGCATGCTATTATGCTGAAGCTCATGAAGAAGAAAGCAAAAGCTGAAGAGGATGCAAAGTAGTGGGAAGGGGAATTGGGAAAAGCTAACTGTGAGCTTAGAGAGATTAGGAATGAGCTCAAAATAGCGCGGCAAAAACTTCAGAAGGCTACCGTCGAGCTGAAGTCAATTGGGAATTATAGGCACAATGTCAAACTCGCGCATGTGCTGCTTGCTTTATTTGTTGTTTTCGCGGGAATGGCGGGATTGATGCTCGGTGGCAAGGCTAATTAGATGTGTTGATCATGTATTCTGCAAGTGTCACTTTGGTATTGTGAACAGTGTGTCGATCATGTATTCTAAACATTGTGCCCTATGCTTCTGAGCATTGTACTGATGATGTATTGCCAAAATCGACTAAGTAATGTGCGGCAGTTAGTATCCACCACATTGTACTGACCATTTAGTCCGACCTGTTCATATTTCCAAGAACGTAATTTCCGTTAGGTTCCCCAACAGTCATAATGAATTATTATTGTTATCCCGAAATCAACGGAGCAACAGTGAAGGTTGTTTTGGGTGGCGAAGGAGCGGTGAATTTACTGTAAATGCGGAGAGAAGAACGGTGGATTTGTTGTAAATGGGGCATTGATCGACTTCTTCTGCCTGGGGTACAGAGAACATTGTTACAATTGCATCTCCTCCTCTCGGAAGGAAGATCCGTGAGAGTACAGTGCTCTTTTCCAAGTCTCTGTATCAATTTGAATGTGCATTTGACCTGGCACTCTGATGTTTGATCAAACTATTTTCAGGACGCCGGTAGGTCAGTAATCATGTCGTCGAGGCGGTTGCCGTTATCGCTGGTGGTGCTCCCTACAGAGGTGAACATTGACATCGCCGGCCACCTCGCTGCGACCTCGGAGCGGGCCATGGACGACCTCCGTAGCCTACAGGCGACCTGCCGGGAGATGCGTCACGTGTGCAATAACGCGGTCGTTGGTCGGCGCATGGTGCTAGAGCGATTTGCCGTCGAGCTGCAGTGGAATGACCGCAAGGGCTACGACGCCCTCCTCGATTACCTGACCCGCATAAGAAACCCGGAGGCATGTTTCCTCTCTGGGATGGACATCCTGCTTGGGGAAAACTACAGCTCCCAGTCATCCATCGCCAAGCTCGAGGAGGCCGCCCTGGCCGGGCACAATGTGGCAGCCTACATAGCCGCCATGGTCCTCTACAGGGCCAATGGCGGCGCCGGTGATGATGACACTGCGAGGCGGTACATCAGACAGGTCGAGGGTGAGGAAGAATCGGCGGCCGCGACATCGATGATGATGCAGACGAACAAGGGTTACCTGCGGTGCCGTGAGGCAGCCTCATAGGTGATCTAGCGAGTGACATGGCGCCGACGTGCAACGCTGGCGCTCCCAGTGGCGCGCGGCAATCATCAGTGCGCAGGCCGCCTGTGCTTCAAGATGAGCTGGGAAGAATGGTCACATTTTTGTAACGAGGAATGTAGAATTCACGCTGAATGTGATCTGTTCTTTAGCAAAATAATTGGATATCTGCATCCAAACAAATTACCCTGACATGTGAGAGTGATTTTGGATATATTTGTTTCTAGATCAATCCACTGATATCTGTTTCTATCTCTTTTCCTTGATTCCCGTGTAGCAATACTCGCACACGCATTGACGTGATGGAAACCAACTTCTGGTCTTCCCCCATTAATTTACCACGGCTGGTAGTTGGAATAGTTCATCGCAATTTAGAGAGATGGAAATCAATATTGGACAATTAAAAAACAAATAATGTGATCTCACTATCTCAGAAACTACAAAATCTGTAATCTGGTTTGCCCAATTCAAAACAAGCAACTTTTGCCAGGAAAGGAATGAAAATTTTTTTCCGGTCTGTTAATGTTTCGTAAACCCAAACATCCGGTCCTGCCCGGGTTATATTGCCTATCTCATTGCATGCTTTCATTTTGTTGTTACCAAGCATGACTCGTCAACAAGGAAGAATGAAGTCGTGGTTCAAACTCTAAGTCAGCTTGCTTGTCTTCATGATTCTTTCCTACTAACCAAGTCTTTGAAAAACAAATCTTTGCTAGATGGGGTAGTGTACACTAGATAGAGTAGACACCATCTTACTGAAAGCCAATTTGTTGCCCATCGCTTCCATTTGCTCTACCTAAGCCACGGCTCCACATTCGAATTGTGCACGTTTTCGGCACTCCCTAACAAGGATGATATCATATCTCACCTTGTCCATATTTAAAACAGGCATCTTTTTGCCATCAAATGATTAAAAATATTTCTCCAGTCTACCCAAACATCCGACCTCGTATACCAGAATAACCGGTCTTGTGGAAACTTTCAATCTCATCATATTCAAGTGAATTAAGTTTGCTCCAAGTTCAACGAGATTGCAAGTTACGCGCCTAGGCCATTTGCCTGACACGATCCCCCATGAGACCCTGCGCCTTTCCCTTGGCAAATGAGATCTATAAATATATACTACTGGAAAACACTTTTGCATCTCCTCCTCAACGAAAGAAAACCGCATCGGCATCTCCTCCTCTCAGCACTAGAAGGCCCCATCGGCATCGCCTCCTATCGGCGCAAGTACCGTCGTCCTCTCTCCCAATTCAATCGATTTCTTTGTTCTTTCGACCTTTTCCGCCTCTTTGAGCAAACTAATTTCTATGTGCATTTCAGAGCATCTCCCACAATGGCCGGCGACAATCATCGCGTGCCTCCTGTGGAGCTCGCTCTCCTACCATCCACGCCGGCTAAAGCTCCGGCGGGGTTGAGATGCGGCGACTGCGGCAGGACAGAAACGCCGTAATGGATGGCCGAGCCGATGGGGCCCGGCACGCTCTGTGCCGACTGCAGCCTTCGTCACTGGCATGCCGGATAGTGGTGGGACATGCGTTCTCTCCGCATCTATCAAACCACAATTCCCGTCTCACCGTCGCCACCAGAAGCTGGCGTGCAGTGGGTGGAGTGCCCGAGAGGCCGGGTTGGTCGCACGTGGTAGCTGTGGCCCTCCACTCTGCCATTGATGTCAAGTGCGCTCGCCGCTTGGACTGTCCCGGAGAGCTCAGGCACACGGTCGTTCCTGTCCCTACTCCACAGGCCGGTGGCGTTACCAGCCGCTCGGCCATTGATGTCAAGTGCGCCTGCTGCTTCGACTGTCCCGGAGAGCTCAGGCGCACGGCCGTACCCGTCACCACCAGAAGCTGGCGTGCAGTGGGTGGAGTGCCCGAGAGGCCGAGCTGGTTGCACGTGGCAGCCGTGGCCCTCCACTCCGCCATTGATGTCAAGTGCGTCCGCCGTCCCAGAGAGCTCAGGCGCACGGCTGTTCCCGTCCCTGCTCGACAGGCCGGCGGCGTTGCCAGCCGCTCGGCCAGTGGTGTCAAGTGCGCTCACCGCGCCGACTGTCCCGGAGAGCTCAGGGGCACGGACATTCCTGTCCCTGCTCGATAGGCCGGCAGCGTTGCCAGCCGCTCGGCCAGTGATGTCAAGTGCGCTCGCCGTGCCGACTGTCCCGGAAAGCTCAGGGGCACGAACGTTCCTTTCCCTGCTCGAAAGGCCGGCGGCGTTGCCAGCCGCTCAGCCCTCGATGTTGGACCCGTTCCTGCTTGACGGCGAGGCAGCACCTTTGATCCTCGACGACCCAGACTGGATGAAAAGATAATTGCCAACAATAACAAGTGTCACTTTGCTGTAATGCTTATTAGTGTATGATCAGAGAACTCTGTTTCTTCCTATGGAGTACTTTGGATGGATGTTCGTTCGAAAAATGTGAACCTATTTTGCCAACAAATCAACAAATAATTTAGTCTGGTCTTGTCACTTTTTTTTAACAGTAACATCCGCCCGTTGCCATCCTCATGCCACAACTTCCCATGGAAGGTGGTTGCCATCATCAAGAGATCACAGACGTGTTGGTCATACGGCGCGGGGACCCGCACATCAGCCCCTCAACGGTGGAAGATGAATGGAAGCCACTCAACAAGAGTCAAGACTCAAGAGGCGCCCGTTGCTTACCTTCTCACCGAAGCGGCACAACTTCCCAGGCAAGGCGAGTAACTCCACATAAATCGCCATTCCTACCCCCCCACCATTGGCGTCCTCGCCAGTTCCGAACCACGCTACTACTTCCCAAACACTCGGGCCTCACTCCTAACCGGCCGACACAATGAAGCGATCAGGCACCCCGTCGCGTCGGCTATCCCCTACCGGTTACCCGTCGTGCCGGCTATCCCCCACCGGCTCCCCGTCGCCACGGCTCTCACCCTCGCCCTTCAACCGATCCTTCAGCGTCACATCCTCTTCGCGCACCCGTGACTGGGTGCCGTCACGCGACAACCAGCACTTCGCCCGCATGTTCACGGAGGCGCTGTGGGGCCACATCCACAGCACGCCGCCGCCGCGCTCCGCCGCCGCCAACGTCGACCCGCCGCCGCCGAGCTCCGACACCGCCAATGTCGACCCACCGTCGCTCATCGGCGGTTTCCCAAGAGCTGGTGGTGGCTCACCGGCGGATTCCCAGCCTCCTCTACCATCGCTACCGCCGCCCTCCGACGACGCCAACGTTGACCCGCCGTCGATCGCCGGTGCTTTGCCAGGAGCAGCTGGTGTCTTGCCGGCGGATATCTAGCCTCCTCCATCGTCACCGCCTCGGAAGCTGAAGTTTACGGTTACCCTTCCTGCTGGTGAGTTTGACTCCGACTTCGACTCCCAAGCTGACACAGACTCGTCTGAGGACCGTTTCCACAGCTACATCCCTTCGATTCCTCGAGGCGATGCTTTGCGCGTCTTCCGGCGCTTCGACGGCACGTACGGGTGCCCTGTCTGCCCCAAACTTATGCACCGGTGGCGCAAGCTGAATGAGGTCAAGGACCATGTCCTTGTGATGGCTAGGTCTACGCCCCTTAGGTAGAAGTACAAGAAGAAGTGGAGCTGCCACCGCGTCGTGGCCAGGAATGAGGGATGGATGGAGTAGATGTAGTGAGGGAGCCGCGCCGGTGGAAGATGTTGACGGTCCTTACAACAAAAATCTGACTGTCAAAATCTCAGAAATGAGAAGGGTATATGACAAGTTTCATGCACATTTTTTATACTAATAAAGTTCCACGAGTTGTGTTGCTTATTTTATATGCAGGTACGCAATTGGGAGAAATCTGGAGTCACCGGGCCACACCTAGCAGGCACGGCCGAACGAACAGGTGCGGCCGGCCCTGCTGGTGCGGCTGGTCCACCAGGTGCGGTCGGCCCTGCACCCTGCCATGTCTCAGGCCCAGGCGACCATCACTCCCACAAACACGCCTTGGATGGATGGGATGTGCCGAGGATATGTCGATTTGATCCAAAGGAGTAGAAAAGAGGCACTTGGTTCCATGGGCCCACCTCTGCATGCAACCAACCGCCATTTTGAAGCAATCCTGAGCATTCCCTATCATTGGCGGTGCATCACACGGCTTGGAGTAGGCACGGCCGGATCAAGAGATATGGCCGCACCTACGAAGCGGTGAATCCGGCGGAACCGACCCAGGATACCGACTCACAACCGACCAAGGATCGAGCACTAGGACCGTCCACGACGAAAGGAGGCACATCATAGGTGCAGCCGCACCTAGAGGTGCAGTCATGCCAAGCTCCCGCCTCCTCAGCACTCCACCGACCTCCCACTGCTATAAAAGGGACCCTCCACTCGCTGGAACAGAGGACACACCGCAGGAGCATCACTATTGTTCACTTTTGTATCTTAGAGTAGGAAGTAGTGTAGTTTGGGAGTTAGAGTCGAGTCGAGCTAGTCTCGGGGTTCCGGAGAAGTCTTCTTCAGAGTTCAGGTACTACTCTTGTATCTTTCCTTATTAAGACTTAAGTGCAATTCAAGTTACCTTTCTATCTTACATTTCGAGTCAATTACATTCAGCTTTTACTTAGCTAATAGAAGCTTTATTCTAGGTTTAGACTAAAATGAGTTTTGCCTTGGTTAGTATAGTTCTCTTGAACCCTATAGTGTTGTGGTTGTTCTTCGCTTGATCTTCGGTGTTTCACCATAGAGAGAGACCTTTCCCTAAAGGCCTTAGGGAAGGTTCTTTGGTTCGTTGTGAGCATGGTGCTCAGAGCTTGTCTTAGTCTTAGATTGGTGTCCCGTTCAATGGAATAGTTGTGGTACCCTAAGGATGTGACAGCTCCGGACGGGCTTTGTAGTCCACCACGTTAGTTCGGGCCGGTAGGATTCAGCGCGTCGTCATTCTCCCTTCTCATCCCAGTCCGAGAGCACAGCTTTGCATGCCCCTGCAGCACTAGAAGAGCTTGTTGATCCTATCTTTCCTTGGCTCTGCTCTACCTTAGTTCTTTTTCCGGAGTTGACAGGAATAGATAGATTGCCTTAGGATCCTTCCTCGTCTCGTTGTCCTCCCGACTCACTAGGACCTCTCTAGTTCTTTTATCAAGATCTCCTCGCGTGTCAAGTTATCCCCCGTATATCTTTATCATTACCCCGCTATAAGTCCCTCTCACCGAGTCTCGATCCTCTCTACTATTCTTTCGATTATCTATGCCATAGTGCTTACCTTGGGAATATATAAATACGATAACCCGAATACCACCGGGTGAAGTGCTACAATGGTAATCCGTGCGCTTGCGGACCTTTCTGTGATGTGTGTTTTACCAAAGACGTTCCTAACTCCATCACTAGGGGTATAAACCCGGTAGTGAAGCTAGCGAGTGCCAACAAGCATTTCTGGCGCCATCGCCGTGAGTGCAAACCTAGTGGTGAGGTTAAGGAACGTCAACAAGCATTTCTGGCGCCGTTGCCGGGGAAGCAATAGGCACTAGATATCTTTTCGGTAGAATTATCTTGGTTCGGCGAACCGTCTCTTAGCGGGTTTATCCCTACTCCGTTCCTAGTGTACGGAGTAGTACCTGGTTTCGATAGTCCGTCCCATCTTCACATCTATTCAGAGTCACTTGTGAAGGATATCCCGACCTCGTGTCACTACCCTTTGAAAAGTTTCTCTCAATTTATCACGACGAACCCAGTCGATCCCGTAGACAGAACCATCTTTTTCATGGCCAAAGAAGCCAGCCTTGACTTCTCTATTTATCAATCCCACACTCCGACCAAGATGGCAATCCCAGTCGGAAATGGAAATCTCAAACCAAGGTTCTTCTCCAATGGAACAATTCCTCCAAAATTCCTTTCCATCGCCCAGAAAAATCCTTTTTTAGTATTCAAAGGAGAAAATCCATACACTCACTTGAGGAGTTTCGAGCAATTGTGCTCTACTCATTCATACTCCGATCTTTCTCCCGACGAATTTAGAGTTAGACTCTTCCCATTCTCACTAGTGGGAAAAGCAAGGGCTTGGTACTTCCAGCAAGAAAGGAAGTCACCACGAGTTGGAGAAATTTGCGCGACAAGTTTTGCGCTAAGTACGTCCCCTTATCTCGCCTCATGAATCTTCGAGGAGAGATTATCAATTTCCAACAGAAGAAGACCGAATCCCTAAATCAAGCATGGACTAGATTCTATGATCTCATACACACTTGTCCCGATCATGGCCTACCAGATATAGTGTTGATTCAACATTTTCAGCACGGCCTCATTCGAGACAATGTTTTCCGCTTGCTTGCTCTCACAAAGGGATCACTTTTTCACGCAAATCCAACTGAGGGGCTAGAATTTCTAGAGAGGATTTTAGCTATGCCCGTCAGAAAAGAATCCCATGGCGAAGAAATCAATGACCACTCCCAATCCTGGATATATAGGATTGTTGTCTATCTATCGTTTTTCTTCCGAGCTCTAGTGAATTACCTCTTTAATTGAGAGAATCACTCAAAGAAGAAATGATTGTCGACAAGTCCAGCTCGAGGACTATAAATTCGATGCTCCCACCGTGAGATAAACCGGTATGTATCCCATGTTTCCCTTCCTAAGTTTGTTTAATGCATCAAGCATGTTTAATTTTCGAAATTCTTTTAGCCACTGCATGGTTTATTATTTAAAAGGGTTAAGGAGCAGTTTTGAGCATTTTGCTCGGTGTGGCCAGCCCACTTGGCATGGGCGCACCACCTCTTTTGCTTGGGTGAGTGCGTGGATGTTGACGGTCCTTACAACAAATTTTTGACCGTCAACATCTCGGCTACGGTAGCGCTTTATAACGAATTTCATGCATGTATTAGATGCTAATGAGGTTCCACGAGCTGTGTTGAGATTTTATCTGCAGGATCGAGATTAGGGAGCAATTTCGGGGCATTGGACCAAATAAGGTAGGCACGGCCGTACCTAGTGGTGCGGCCGGCTCTACCTTGCACCACCTTTTAGGTTCACACCAAGTGTAGTCCCATGCACCAGCTCCCAAAAGACCAAAATCATCACGATCGTGTTGGATCAAGCAAACACACCACAGGCGAGCTGCATAAGGCCAGGAGGCAGGGCTGGCCGCACCACTAGGGCCGGCCGAACCTCCAGGGCCGGCCGCACCACTAGGGCCGGCCGCACCTGCCCGACACGTCAAAACGTGCCACCAAGCCTCGGTCACTCCAGGGAGCACAGCTAGAAATGATCCTGATCGAGGAAACAAGGTCGGTTTGATACAGAGGTTGAGATTAGCTTCACTTGGATTCATGGACCCACAAGCCAGTGAACAACCGACGTGGGACAACATCCAGACTTCTTCTACCCACTAGAGCATGATCCGAAGCGTATGACAAGGGGGCCCAGGGCCGGCCGCACCAAGAGGTACGGCCGCACCTATGAACCGGTGAATCAGGCGAATCCGAGCTGCGAACCGACGTGCAACCGACCAAGGATCAGTGATCAGGGTCGTCCAAGTCCATAGGCGGTGGATCACAGGGCCGGTCGCACCTCCTTGTCGGCCACTGCACCTCCCTCTCCCCTACAAGTACCCCCTCCTGCAGCCACCGACCCATTGGGGCTATAAATAGACCCCGACACTGTAACACCCCAAGTGTTTAACTTATTTTAATGAAGGGTTAAGCCCTGATTAAGAGTTAAAGTCTAAAAGCCTGAGGATATCCGTTCGTTGGCATGGCTATATCTCAAAATTTTGTATAGCAACTTGAAAATCGGCCAATACGAAAGTTCTTCGCTACCTCCGGGAACACATTTTCCCCAATTGGCGGCATTCCAAATTCTAAGTGGAAGATGCCCAAAAACGTCAAAGCTGTTCTGAACAGTAAACCGGGTCGAGAATTCTGCCATCTTTGGTGCGCGTTCCCAGCCAAAGCATTGCTCAAAACATATGTCGCCCTTTGTAAAAGTTGTAGTCCTTGGACCCATCTACGACTTTTAGTTTTGGAGATTT
Source organism: Cenchrus fungigraminus (assembly GCA_036936925.1). Lineage (NCBI taxonomy): Eukaryota > Viridiplantae > Streptophyta > Magnoliopsida > Poales > Poaceae > Cenchrus > Cenchrus fungigraminus. The sequence continues at coordinate 92,743,929 of CM072774.1, read as the reverse complement.
TGAAGTTCTGTTCCAAACTTTGAAGTTATCACCAGTCAAACCGGGCATTGACCTTGGGCTGCTGTGCCTCCGGCGCTCTAGAGCGCGCCCCACGCGCCGAGCTGCCCACCGGCTCCCTGCTCTGACATCTGCCCTCAACGCTGTCTTTAGTGGGTCCCCAGCTGACACCGTCACGAACACCAAGACCTCCTCCGCCCACCGGTTTCCCTGACCGCATGCCACGCGGCGCTCGAATGCCGAGCCGCCGCCACGCGCTGCACAGCGCCGCTCCGCGTCGCGCCTGTGTCGCCACGACGACAGGCCAGCTAGCAGCCCGAGCCGGCTAGCTAGCCACCCAGCAGCCAAGTTCCTCCCAAGCTTTCCTCCCAGGAGCACGCACACACCCGAGCTCCTCTCCTGGCCGCCATTGGAGCCGTCACCGCCGAGCTGCCTCCACTGTCGACCATTGGTTCCCCGCCATGGAGCTCCCCATGCCGCGCCTCTCCATCACCCTCTGAGCACACCACCGCCTCCGCAAGCTCCCCCTGTGCCTTCCCTGGCCCCTAGCCTGCCTCCATTGTCGGCCATCATGCTGGGACAGGAGCAGGGGCGGCCATGGATGCATGGTGCCGCCGAGCACCACCTTCGGCCGCTCCTCCAACACATCCAAACCTCGGAACAGAACCCTAGGTGAGCAAGGACCACTTCCCCGCCCTTTCCCGACCAAGTCCGGCCTTCGCCTCGCCGGAATCCGGCCATCTTCACTGCTGGCCGCGCCATGGACCTGATTGTAATCTAGGTTCTCGTTCTAAGGACCTTTCTGCAAGAGGCAAGGACCTGTTTGTGAAACCAGTTTTCCAGATCTAGTTTCAAAACGCAGCAACTTGTAAAATACGTATCAAATCATAGAAAAATCGCAAAAATTCAAACTCGAATGTTCTGTAATCCACAAGAACAGGAGCAACTTTTCTAGATAGGAAGTTTGTAAATTTCTTCCTAGATTTGGAATTATTTTGAATTGATCAGTTTGCATAGATTTGAAATAACTTGAAATTTATAAATGCTCTGGATGGGAATTTTGGATATGTTGTTTTTATGGTCATTCTTGGCTATGTGTAGAAAAATGGAACCTAAATCTTATGTGTATCTCCAGTTATGATTTTATTTTGATTTCAGCCTAGTCTTGATGTATGAGTTGTTTAAATTTATCTGTTAAGCAAATGCTATCAAATTCTGTGCAGTAGCTCTCTAATGCTTATTAGTAGCTGTCATAAATAGGAAATGAATTTTTGGCATGTGTAGATTAGTCTTCTGAATTATTGTGTATAGTTTGAATTAAATTCAAATACAAATTTCTGTAGCAGTTATGGATCTAATTTTTGGTGTGTGAGCTAGTTATGTCATTATCATGTTGTATGCCAAGTTGTAGCCTCAGGTCATGTCTATATTTTGCTTAATGAATTATTCATGCTCCTAGTAGCTTTAACTTGTTGCATTTATCATATTTATTTCATAGCTTTATTTTGGCTCCTGTTTGGTCAGTAGCCTAGTTGGTACAATGTGTGCATGTCCGGACCTGGTTGTACTCAGTTTATATGTTTTTGTTTCAGTTTTGATTTTCGATTGAAATCAAGCTCAATAGGTGGAATAAAAGGAAAACTAAAATCACCTCTTGTTGCAACTTAAATTAAATGGGTAAACTTCACCAAGGATACTATCTAACAGCACCCCTTTGCTTGGTGAAGTGAAATAAATTGATTATCTTAGGTATGTACACAATCGCCATCAAATAAGAATAAAGTTTCACACACATCCACTTTTCCTTGGTTCACCAAGGATACTATCTAACAGCACCCCTTTGCTTGGTGAAGTGAAATAAATTGATTATCTTAGGTGTGTACACAATCGCCATCAAATAAGAATAAAGTTTCACACACATCCACTTTTCCTTGGTAAAGAAAAGTTTATTAAAAACTTGTCAAGGTGAATATGTCCAATAAAACACCCCATGTTTATCTCAGAATTCAGATTTGAATTTCATTTCTTAAATTCGTGTACTTGAATAATAATGCATCTGTATATCATATAGAACATCCCGACGGAAACTACGAGCTGGTGCCTGAGTCTGAGGGGGAACCAGCTGAGGGAGAAGTGAATGTGGTGGAAGTGCAGCAAGACCCGGACCAAAGTTCGGAGGATCTCGCTTCTGACTTTGCCAGTGAAGGCAAGCCCCGGAGCATAACCCATTTTTCTAACTTATGCAACTACTTTTGTTATGTTTGTGCATTTACATCCAGGAGTTGAATTGAAACCTTAGATGCATGATCCTAGGTTCCTATGTTCTAATACTAGCATGACAGGTCGCTAGTTGCCATGCTTAGGACCATGGTAAAAGTCAAGTGATGACCGTCACTCGCGAGCTATAGGTCTCTTATGTTGGAATCATAAGATTGTTAAACTTATCTACTCATGTGGTAAGAGCATGGGATCGACTCCGGTCAATAGATGTCAGTGGTTAAGCTTTTGAACGTACTAAACATTTGTTGGGAATGGGACCGGTAAGCGAAGTACTTTCCTGATCTAGCAAGGGAACTCTCTACCACTAATTTTGGGAGTGATCCCCAGATACTAGGCAGTGGTACATGTGTGGATCTGGGCGGTCAGATACCGTGACCGGATAACCTTGTACCAGGGACTGTGGACTTGATCCTGAACTGAGGACGGTTGGGAACCACCTGGTTGGTGTGTACCCCACCCCTTTTGGTTTTAGTTGGCATTCTTGGGGTATGCATTCTCTCATGTGTTTAGGTCCACCTTGCAAGGTTATTAATCGATCGATCGTCGGCCTCTCACCGTTATCGGAGACTGCTTAACCATCCACTCTATGTCCCGTAATGATGGAATTGAGAAGGAATTTGTATACTTGTTTAATCTGTATTGTACAACTCATGCTTGAACTAGTTTGCTAATCTAGTAATGGTTAAATGAATAGAATCTGGAGCTAAATTTTGAAAGTAAGGACATACTCTTTGTTGCTTTTCAGCAAAACAACCCACTAGCCATAAAGCCTTGCATGTCTAGAGAGTTGGTGATTTTTCCAATCACCCATCGGTTAAGTCTTGCTGAGTATTAGTATACTCAGCCTTGCTGTTGTTGATGTTTTTCAAGTAATGATGTGTGTGATGATGGCTTTTCGTGGCCTTGTTCTCTCCCACCCAGTTGAGAGTACGAGTGGGAGGATGACAGTGCTTAGTGGCATCACAGATGGCCTCGTGTGATGTTGCTTATGTCGTTTAGTATTTTATTACCGCTGTGTTTCAAACTCTGAACCATTTACCTTTATGCAAAAGACTTGGTTTGTATTAATGAACCTTTGAAGGATGTTATGTAATAATTTGTGACTTGTTTATCTCTGGACTCGCCTTCGTGTAAGTTTTGATGTACAATTGTCGATCCTGTGATGTAAGTGATTTATCGGGCTTGACCCGGCAGAGACGACAAGTTACTTCTATATTATTGCTTAATGGCCAAGTGGAGTGGTTTAAGCAATAATATGGAATTAATTTGAGCGGTTCTGTCACAGACACTTCATTGAAGAACACAAGTGATTAGAAAGCAAGTGGTGGAGCCCTACATAAGTTAGTATTCAGAGAGTAGGGAGAGAGAGTTGAGTATTGGAGTAGAAGCCGGAGTGTCAGTCTTCTTCCCCTAGTGTTGGAGTAGAAGCCGGAGTGTCGGTCTTCTTCCCCTTCCTCGGCGGGTGCGGTACAACTACGGTCGTCCACACCTAGGATATTTTGTAAGTTCAGATTCGTGAGTAACTAAGTCTCAAGTAATTTCATCATTCACTCTTAGGTTCTTCGATTGCATTTAGTAGTTTCTACTTGTTGTGATTGCTTTGCTTTGGATCCGAGTAAAGTAGTGCTTGGTTAGTGTAGACGTGGTGTCTAGGCTTTCCAGTACCTTGGAATGCTTCCCGGTTCAACGGAATAGTTGTGGTACCCTAGGGAGGTGACAGCTCCGGACGGGCTTTGTAGTCCACCACGTTAGTTTCGGCAGGTAGGAGTTACGACATCAGAGCCCCCTTCTCATCCCTTTCTGTGGCTCTTTTCCCTTTGGCCCCGACGAGCGACAAGTTTTGCCTTGATTCTATCCGTGACTCTCACGAGTCCCAAACTTAATCAGCTATCCCCTCTCTACTCGAAATCTACCCTTGGCTTTCTATCCTTCGTCACCATATCCCCCGGATGAATTAGTTCAGGTTCACAACACTTCTCGTTCCCCGTGGAAATCGATACCTTGGAATACTCTCAGGTGAAAGCTACCACAGTATCCGTGCGCTTGCGGATCTATCTGTGATCGTGTAGTATACCAACAGGCTTTCTGGCGTCGTTGCAAGTCTAGTAACGACGTAAGAAGTGCCAACAAGCTTTCTGGCGCCGTTGCGGGGGAGCGGTAGCTGTTTTGATCCAGAACCTAGTTCGTTCGTGTACCACCCCATCTATCCCATGGATTCAAATGCAACCCTTTTTGATTTTTCGGCTCCAAAGGGTGATTTATTGGAGCCTCCATCATCATCGCATCCCATCAATACACGTGGCTATGAGCTTCGCCCTGCTCTTATAGCCTTGGTCCGAGAGCATTCGTTCGTCGGAACAAAAGAGGAGAGCCCGTACATTCATTTGCGAGGTTTCGAGCAAATTTGCTCGATAATCGTAATTGAGGGAATGACTCAACAATCCCTCAAATGGAAGCTCTTTCCATTTTCATTAACGGGAGGAGCAAAGAAATGGTACTCTTCCTCAGTCGGAAGCATGGAGGGAAGTTGGGAAAAGGCTAGAGAAAAGTTTTGTCTGACCTTCTTCCCTATGTCTCGAGTAGTGACCTTACGGCTAGAAATCCTCTCTTTCAAACAACTAGAAAAGGAGTCGCTAGGGACCGCTTGGGCACGGTTCACCAATTCTTTGGCCTCTGGACCCGACTTTGGGACCTCAGAACCTATTCTTCTACAACATTTTAGAATGGGTCTCGATGTTGAGCCAGCCAAATTTTTGGATACTTCATCTGGGGGTTCATTCGCTCATTTGACTCCTATTGAAGGGAATGTGGTTCTAGGAAAAATCCTAGAAAACACTCCGTATACAGGAATTTTTGACGAATTCCCAGACGAAGAAGAAGAACCCAAGCCTGACGCTTTCTCGGAACAAAAACCCATAGAGGAGAAACCCACTAGCACCTTTTTGCATGAAGAACCAATCCTCTATCCCCGTGTGTACCCAGCTGATTACTCGTATGACTTCGACGAGGAATCAACAAACTCCGATCCACTCTCTGAATCGGAATTAATAGAGGAGCCTATCCTAGAAAAATTCATATCCACAGACACCCATCCTCCTCTTACCAAAACTTGGTTCACAGGGGAACCATTCCAACCTTATCGAGAGTTCGATCACCCCTCGTGTGACTTCATCTATGAATACTATGATGAGTTATTTGATAAACATTGGACTGAGAGATCCTTCCCGAGAAGGGAAAGAGACTCAACACACGAGAGAGAATTAGTCAACTTACCCAACCCAGAAGAGGTAAAAAGACGGAGAGAAAAGTTGGAATACATCTCCGCAATCACTAGCCGGGAATGGTTGAGAGAAGCAGCAGGCATGGATCAAGTAATCCAGCTATATCCCGAGCTAAAGTCACTCTCATGCCAAGTAGGAAACCTCTCTTACCAGGATGTGTTCTGTGACCCTAGGGTCGATATCAATATCATACCTAAATCCTTAGTATTAGAGGCCTTTCCTGACGAAACCCTCTCTTTCTCTCAGAAGCGTCTCCAATGGATTTCGGGTCAAACCATTGAGACGGATGGAATCTTTAGAGTCGTCCAACCAAAGATTGGAGAGTATGGGATCTTCCTAGATTATCATATCTTTTACATCCCAAAAGGAGATCCACCCTTCATTCTCATCGGAAGACCCATTGAAGGGGTATTGAGTAGTGTGCTCGACCATGAAAAGCAGCCATATCATCTTGAGGTTTGAGATACACATCTCCAATGTCATAGACCTGAGGTCAAGCAAGAACATGTGTGGTCTATGGACATTCTTGAGGCATTGACTTTGGATTCAGAAAACAAACTCGAGCATGAAGGTTTTATACTAGAGGGATCACAAATTCCATGCTCACATCAAAAGTTTCCAGAGTTATCAAGCCGCATTACCAATGACCTTTACGAAACCTACAACCTCCTCATTTTCCTTGTGCATGCTAACTTTGAAAGGAAGGTTGTAGATGCTTTTGTTTACCATAAACACTGCAAATTTCGTGGTCATTTTTTTTGGTACTAACCTTGCAGCAAGTGTTATGATGGTTTCATCATCTCGATTGGCTGTAAGATGAAGATCTCCAGTGGTCGAGCTTATGACCCAAAACAAAGCACTATCGGGAGATAGCCCGAATAATCATTTAGATTTCCTTTTCAAAAAAAAGCAAGAGCATCTATTTAGGATTAGTCGTCCTTCGGGTATTTTTGGTCGCTAACATTTCAGGTGGAGATTGAAAGGACCGATGGATAGGCAGTGCCTAAAAACATGAGAGCTACACCAACTACAACACCAAGGTAATTCAGGGAGAGAAAGTATTACGAAGGAAGCTTGAACTCCGCACACTTGAGTTGTGTTGCCTAGCAATGCAAACCCCAAGTGTGGGGGAGATATGTGAGTATCCCGAGTAAGTTTCTCTCATACTAAATCTTATTTTGGGTTGAAGATGGTGTTGGTTCTTGCATCTTGCTTTCTTAAAAAAACACACAAAAATATTTGAATTTGAATAAAGGCTTCCTAGCTCTTCAGCTAGCAGAGCCTCCCTTTTTGTTTCCATCTTCTTCTTTGAATAATGACACCAGGTACAAGAGCAAGTGTGGGGGAGATTTCTCAGGCTCGTTGAAACACAAAATTGAGATCTCCCGCCATGGTGCTGCACAACACCGACTACGCTAATCGACGAGGGATGAGGTAAGTGCACTAGAGCAAGTCGGTCGCCCCTGTGGTTTGGCCGAATCACCATTCGTCTACCTCATTCCCCACTTTCTCCAAGATCGATGGTATGTGCACCCCTACCTCTCTACTTTTGGAAATCATGAGTTTAAATGAGCTTTAAATCCGACCATATAAATCAAACTCAATTGAATCCTCATGCACCCAATGCTCGACATGTTTCATATGGTTGGCTTGCATAAGTTTTATTCCATACTTATTATCTTGATGCTTGTGAACAACATATCTTTAGGTTTATGTTTGAAATATGGTCCGATGAAATGATGTTTGCTCCAAATGTTTGAGTGCTTGGGAAATTTATTTGAAAATTTTGAAAACCCTTTGCGAAGCTCCTCTTTGATATGTCAAGTCCTACCAGAGCCATATGATGAGACATCTTGAAAACCTCATACACATATGCTACTTGTCGTTGCATTGACCTTTGTCAAATTGTTGTGACCCTTGTGAGAATTCTTTTCATGCTTTCATGATCAAGATACACATACACACCAACATCCTCCTTGCTATGCTCAGTTGAGAGCTAGCATTGTACCATCTATCTATTCCACAAAATAAAGCTCCACACTATGTGTTGATCTCTCTCTCTCTCTCTCTCCAAGTTAATATTACAAAAGAGACATGGCTATAGAAAAAAAATGGACACATGAAGGTCCAAGAAAAAAAAGAAAAAAAAAGAAAAGATAGCCATGTCCACAAAAGAGTCGAAATAGAGAGAGAGGATCATGCAAAATGGAGTTACAACAAATCAGATGGTAATAACTAGCACCCATTCCGGGCCTAGTGTACACCTTACCATCATCACAACGTTCATTATGCATATGGTAATATCTAGCACCCATTCTGGGCCTAGTATCCACCTTACCATATCCATCATATCCCTACATATGCACATCTTGATCTGATTGTATGATTTGATTTTCTCCTTGGATCCGGTTTTTGACTTTGCAATACATGTGATGCAAGTATGCCTCATCTTTATACCCTACCTTGAGCTCCATATATAGCCATCATTAGAAGTAGGTTGAAGAAAGGCAATCTAATGCCTTGGTGAGGACTATACACATTGAGCGATTTGAGAGGATCAAATGAGGTGCCAAGCAAGGTTTATTTTGAAAACTTAATGAAAAAAAATCCCAAGCTACTTGACATAAGGAGTAGAAGTGATTTGATTCAAGATCGTTCCATTCCTCAACTACCCAAGATGGCATGATAGACACTTTAAGGTTCACAAGTGCAAGGTATGATTCGAAATATCTCTTATGCTCGCTTCGTACCATAGGAATTTTTGCTTTCACCTTGGTCCTTAACCTTTACTCGAGGACGAGCAAAGGGCCAAGTGTGGGGGTGTGTTGATGGTCCTTACAACAAATTTTTTGACCGTCAACATCTCGGCTAAAGTAGCACTTTATAACGAATTTCATGCATGTATTAGATGCTAACAAGGTTCCACGAGCTCTGTTGAGATTTTATCTACAGGATCAAGATTAGGGAGCAATTCCGGGGCATTGGGCCAAATAAGGTAGGCACGACCGTACCTAGTGGTGCGGCCGGCCGTACCTAGTGGTGTGGCCGGCCCTACCTTGCACCACCTTTCAAGTTCACACCAAGTGTAGTCCCTTGGACCAGCTCCCAAAAGACCAAAATCATCACGATCATGTTGGATCAAGCAAACACACCACAGGCGAGCTACACAAGGCCAGGAGGAAGGGCCGACCGCACCACTAGGGCCGGCCACACCACTAGGGCCGGCCGCACCTGCCCGACACGTCCAAACATGCCACCAAGCCTCGGTCACTCCAGGGAGCACAGCTAGAAATGATCCTGATCGAGGAAACAAGGTCGGTTTGATCTAGAGGTTGAGATTAGCTTCAATTGGATTCATGGACCCACAAGCCAGTGAACAACCAACGTGGGACAACATCCAGGACTTCATCTACCCACTAGAGCATGATCCGAAGCATATGACAATGGGGCCCAGGGCCGGCCGCACCAAGAGGTACAGCCGCACCTATGAACCGGTGAATCAGGCGAATCCGAGCTGGGAACCGACGTGCAACCGACCAAGGATCAGTGATCAGGGTTGTCCAAGTCCATAGGCAGTGGATCACAGGGCCGGCCGCACCTAGAGGCACGGCCGCACCTCCTTGCTGGCCACTGCACCTCCCTCTCACCTACAAGTACCCCCTCCTGCAGCCACCGACCCATTGGGGCTATAAATAGACCCCGGCACTTCATTGAAGAACACAAGTGATTAGAAAGCAAGTGGCGGAGGTCTACATACGTTAGTATTCAGAGAGTAGGAAGAGAGAGTTGAGTATTGGAGTAGAAGTCGGAGTGTCGGTCTTCTTCCCCTAGTGTTGGAGTTGAAGCCAGAGTGTCGGTCTTCTTCCCCTTCCTCGACGGGTGCGGTACAACTACGGTCGTCCACACCTGGGATATTTTGTAAGTTCGGATTCGTGAGTAACTAAGTCTCAAGTCATTTCATCGTTCGCTCTTAGGTTCTTCGATTGCATTTAGTAGTTTCTACTTGTTGTGATTGCTTTGCTTTGGATCCGAGTAAAGTAGTGCTTGGTTAGTGTAGACGTGGTGTCTAGGCTTTCCAGTACCTTGGAATGCTTCCCGGTTCAACGGAATAGTTGTGGTACCCTAGGGAGGTGACAGCTCCGGACGGGCTTTGTAGTCCACCACGTTAGTTCCGGCAGGTAGGAGTTATGAGATCAGAGCCCCATTCTCATCCCTTTCCGTGGCTCTTTTCCCTCTAGCCCTGACGAGCGACAAGTTTTGCCTTGATTCTATCCGTGACTCTCACGAGTCCCAAACTTCATCAGCTATCCCCTCTCTACCCAAAATCTACCCTTGCCTTTCTATCCTTCATCACCATATCCCCGGACAAATTAGTTCAGGTTCACAACACTTCTCATTCCCCGTGGAAATCGATACCTTGGAATACTCCCGGGTGAAAGCTACAACGGTATCCGTGCGCTTGCGGATCTATCTGTGATCGTGTAGTATACCAACAGGCTTTCTGGCACTGTTGCAAGTCTAGTAACGATGTAAGAAGTGCCAACAGTGGAGCACCCGCTAGTTGCATGGCAGTGCTTTAGTTTGTGTGGGATCAAGTCCAATCTGCAGTATCATGTTCCCCACCACTAGTAGGAATGCTAGCAGCTTTTGGACATTTGAGTGCGCAAAATTTTCGAGGATCCTAAGCACTAGAGGGTGTAGCAGCTGCCTGGCAGCATTTTTGGTGGAGACACTAGGGCCGGCTGGCCCTATAGGTGAGGCAGCACCTATGAAATCCACCAAATCGTCACATCCAGATCGCCTCAACCTATCCCTAGGCTCCTGATCAAACACTGAGGGTGTCCCTCAATTTTAGTTGGCACAGCCGGGTGAGCAGGTGCGGATGCACCTGCCCCTTTTCGCCTGCCTATAAAAGGAGACCCCCCGTGCACTCTCTCGAAGCACCACGATCAAATTCCGAAGTTAGATCCCTTTGCTCCCTTGTTTAAGCTCGTTCGTAATTAGTGGAGAGGAGTTCCGAGAGCATGTCCTTCGTAGTCCAAATCTTTCAAGTTTTGTGGAGGTTTCGTTACCCCACAAGGACCGCTAACCTTTGGACCACTAACCCTTGAACGGCTAACTTTCCTAACTGTCATCCTTCGGGTATCTTTGGCACTAACCTTTTGCAGGATGTCGTGGTTTCGCAAGGCCGCTAAGGTGGTTAAGGGGAAACACATCAGGTTCCGGTCCAGTGACTCAGACTCGAGCCGTAGTGGACATTCCACTGCCTTAGGGTGGCAAGGTCAATCAGTGCCCCTAGGTTTTGAGCATCAGGACAATATGTCCATGGGTTCTGCCCAGGACATGTCCACGAGCTCGGTACACTACGATGGTTTGGGTTCGGAGGAAAGGACGCGTTTCCTCACCTCCGAAACACAGATCATCTTACGTACCGATCAAGAGCGGAGATTATTTCAGCAACTAAAGGACCAGGAATTCACACACACAAAGGTATATGATAATACCCTGCTTAATGAAACCGGCATGATAGGAGAGTTCGGGGCATCCTTTGATGCCATAGGATGGGGAAATTTTTCGGCATGCTTGGGAAGAGGGTTCAAAATTTCTCACCCTAGAGTTTCTCTCAACCTTGAGCGCTGACAGCAATGGCATTAAGTTTCGTCTCTTCAACGAAGAGTACGACTTAACCTAGGATCAGTTGAGTGTTGCTTTAGGTTTTGATTCAAATTGTTTGATTGAGTGGTCTAAGCATAGAGGTATGAGGGCCTTTTCGAGAGAGACGTTCGGGAAAAGGATTTCAGGGAGAGTGTTGAATCCCGCTCCTCGGATCAACTTGATCCACAATCCTACTCATCGTTTCCTCCATCGACTCATTTCGGGCATGATTGCCCCGAGAGTCGAGTTTAGAATGGTTAGGGTGGATGAGTTGCAATGTTTGTTTGCCATCGTCCATAAGATAAAGCTTGCTCCTGTCGTCATCATGGTCTAGCACTAGTGCGCCATGACTACGAGGACTGGCAAAATCGAGATCACCTCTTTGGTGACTCGGATTGCTACGTACCTCGGAGCTCTTGAGGGAGCTCAGTTCACTTACATAGAGACGCCCCGTGAAACTTTTGATGAGGATCACTTCGTACAAGCCCACTTGCTTAAACGAGTAGATGGGGAGTTGGTCATGCTTTACCCCCACTCCTCTACCACCATCGTCCTCCCGTGTCCAGAGCTTGGTTTATACCAAGTTAAGAAGTACACCTTGAACCTGACACTCGAGGACGATGCGGAGACGGTGAGGCCTTCGAGACATAGCATCTCGGGGCCCGACAACGCGATCACGCACTCGTAGGCACGATAAGAACCTCATCCCAGAGAACACCACGCAGCAAGCTCCGGCATCCGGCGGGGCAGGACCCTCTGGCAGCCACCAGCAACGGCAGTCCAGCGGGAGCCAACCCCCCAGTGCCTCCATCTATTCCAGCTCGACACACTCGCAGTCAGCTCGTTTTGGGGACCACCAAACCTACGGCGGAAGCTATCCTCAGAGCTACCCATACGGCTACCATGAGGAGCAATACGGCATCATTGATCAAGGCCTCTTCAACATAGACAACCGCCTCTGTAGTATCGATGCCCATGCCGAGCGAATAGAACAAGGCCTCCAGGACACCGCTAGACGATAGCAGGAGACTGACGGCCAGCTTTACACCCTAACCTCGACCACGCAAGAGGGTTTCCAAGCAGTACACAGCCTTTTCGGTTCATGGAACCCATACCAGCAACCGCCCGACTACTAGTCCCGCTTAGGAGCCAGCTTGGGGGAGAAGCCTCCCCCCATCCAGAACACTTGCAGGAGGGGAAGTGAGCACTTGGAACAAAAGTAGTAGGGCCGGCCGAACCAACAGGTACGACCGTACCTATGGAATTACACAGAATTGTCCAGCAACTTCAGCATCGAGCCCCCAAGTGCTCCACTAAGCATCACAAGGAAGGACATATCATCCAGGTAATCGGAAATCAGCTTGGGGGAGAGCCCCTGTTTAATCAAAGAAGGTATGCCCATCCAGTCCAATCCCAACATCATATGGAGTAAAAGAAAAACAACAAAAACATTTGCTCTCACCATGTGCACTTGAAATCTTGTCTATATACCCTCTTTTGGAAATAATGAAAAGTTGCCATGTTAAAACTTTGCAAGAACCTAGCGTACAACTTTGTACTCTACGAGCATTTAAAATTGTTGGTAGGAGTTGAAACAAGAGCCTAAATTAAAACTTTGTGGGAATCAAATGCTTATGAACCGAACCTAGGGTGTTGACTAGCATGATATGGTGAGACAATGTTAATCTTACTTTATCTCCTAGTATGGTGAAAATCTCGGATGATTTATTTTGAGAAACTAAAACAAGACAAGTTCCTCAATGGTTATATCACCTACCAAAGCCATATGTCGATATCAATGTACAGACCTTCTACATATGCTTGCTTGTGACCCATTAAGCTTTGCCAAATTGTTGTGACCCTTGGTAGAATCTTTTCATGCTCCCATGATCGAGATCACGCACACCCACATATACAAGCTAACTTCCACACCAGGAGTTATGCAAAACATGCCATCCACCCACCAAAAATAAATGCTCCAAAGTTCCAAAGAGATTTCTCTTCTTGTATTCTTGCAAAAGGAGAGAGGGGTCATTGAAAAAAAAGCATAGAAAAAAATGTGCTCTAATCAAAGAGCTTATAAATGATGAAGCATGACCCCCCTCCAAAATGAAAGCAAGAGGAGAATCTCAAAGCAAGGAGTACTTAGAAAAACAAACAAAAATACTCCACATACAAGACATAGAGTAGGAAGTTGAGGCTCATTCAAAAGCCTTTGGTGAGGTAACAAATACCACTTGAGCGATCGAGGGAACCATCCGAGGAACTTTGACTCTCTTTGCAAAAAATTTCAAAACTCCGAGATAGGATCCAGAAAAGAGAAGAGTGAGTGATGCAAAGTCAAAAGCGTTCTACTCTTCATCCTTCGAAGGCAAGGTGGGAAGTTATAAGCCCAACAGGTAAAACAAGGCTAAGTTTCTCTCGTACCAATCGTTTCAATAGCAAGTAGAATATGGAATTGTGCATAGGAACTTGCAGAGCAGTAACATCAATGCAACTCCTGATCGTCCGAGACCAAGTCTAGACTTTGCTCGAGGACGAGCAAACGTTTAGCTTGGGGGAGTTTGTTGACGGTCCTTACAACAAAAATCTGACCGTCAAAATCTCAGAAACGAGAAGGGTATATGACAAGTTTCATGCACATTTTTATACTAATAAAGTTCCACGAGTTGTGTTGTGAATTTTATATGCAGGTACGCAATTGGGAGAAATCAGGAGTCACCGGGCCACACCTAGCAGGCACGGCCGAACCAACAGGTGCGGCCGGCCCTGCTGGTGCGGCCGAACCGCCAGGTGCGGCCGGCCCTGCTGGTGCGGCCGGTCCACTAGGTGCGGCCGGCCCTGCACCCTGCCACGTCTCGACCCCAGGCGACCATCACTCCCACAAACACGCCTTGGATGGATGGGATGTGTCGGAGATATGTCGGTTTGATCCAACGGAGTAGAAAAGAGGCACTTGGATCCATGGGCCTACCTCTGCATGCAACGAACCGCCATTTTGAAGTAATCCTAAGCATTCCCTATCATTGGCGGTGCATCACACGGCTTGGAGTAGGCATGGCCGGATCAAGAGATACGGCCGCACCTATGAAGCGGTGAATCCGGCGGAACCGACCCAGGATAACGCCAGGATACCGACTCACAACAGACCAAGGATCGAGCATCAGGACTGTCCACGACGAAAGGCGGCACATCATAGGTGCGGTCGCACCTAGAGGTGCGGCCATGCCTGGCTCTCGCCTCCTCAGCACTCCACCGACCTCCCACTGCTATAAAAGGGACCCTCCACTCGCTGGAACAGAGGACACACTGCAGGAGCATCACTATTGTCCACTTTTGTATCTTAGAGTAGGAAGTAGTGTAGTTTGGGAGTTAGAGTCGAGTCGAGCTAGTCTCGGGGTTCCGGAGAAGTCTTCTTCAGAGTTCGGGTACTACTCTTGTATCTTTCCTTATTAAGACTTAAGTGCAATTCAAGTTACCTTTCTATCTTACATTTCGAGTCAATTACATTCAGCTTTTACTTAGCTAATAGAAGCTTTATTCTAGGTTTAGACTAAAGTGAGTTTTGCCTCGGTTAGTATAGTTCTCTTGAACCCTATAGTGTTGTGGTCGTTCTTCGCTTGATCTTCGGTGTTTCACCGTAGAGAGAGACTTTTCCCTAAAGGCCTTAGGGAAGGTTCTTTGGTTCGTTGTGAGCACGGTGCTCAGAGCTTGCCTTAGTCTTAGATTGGTGTCCTGTTCAACGGAATAGTTGTGGTACCCCAAGGAGGTGACAGCTCCGGACGGGCTTTGTAGTCCACCACGTTAGTTCGGGCCGGTAGGATTCAGCGCGTCGTCGTTCTCCCTTCTCATCCCAGTCCGAGAGCGCGGCTTTGCATGCCCCTGCAGCACTAGGAGAGCTTGTTGATCCTATCTTACCTTGGCTCTACTCTACCTTAGTTCTTTTTCCGAAGTTGACAGGAATAGATAGATTGCCTTAGGATCCTTCCTCGTCTCGTTGTCCTCCCGACTCACTAGGACCTCTCTAGTTCTTTTATTAAGATCTCCTCGCGTGTCAAGTTATCCCCCGTATATCTTTATCATTACCCCACTATAAGTCCCTCTCACCGAGTCTCGATCCTCTCTACCGTTCTTTCAATTATCTATGCCATAGTGCTTCCCTTGGGAAAATATAAATACGATAACCCGAATACCACCGGGTTAAGTGCTACAACGGTAATCCGTGCGCTTGCGGACCTTTCTGTGACGTGTGTTTTACCAAAGACGTTCCTAGCTCCATCACTAGGGGTATAAACCCAGTAGCGATGCTAGCGAGTGCCAACAATCATTTTTGGTGCCGTCGTCGTGAGTGCAAACCTAGTCGTGAGGTTAAGGAACGTCAACAGAAGATCTATGCTGTTATGTTATCTGTGATGTTAATTAGTATCTTTAGATTTCGGTGGAACATTGTCTTATGTATGTGAACTTTGTGATGTTATGTTATCAGTGATGTTAATTAATATCGTTAGATTTCGTTGGAACATTGTCTTATGTATGTGGAAATTGTGATGTTTAATTAGTCACTTTAGAATGGACTTTGTTTCCTACTTTGGATGGATGTTCCTTGGAATAATGCGATTGTATTTTCCTAATAACAATTCAATGAACCATTTAGTCCGGTCTGCTCACTTTTGTAGATCAGTAAGATCCAGCCGTAGTCGTTCTATTTTACCCACAAAATCAACAATGAATTTAGTCCGGTCTAGTCACCTTTTCTTATCAGTAACATCCGGCTGTAGCCTTCCTCGACAGGCCGAGGCGCCCATTGCCTAATTTCATGGAAGCTTGCCACAATGCCCCATGGAAGCTTGTAGATGAATCACATCCACTCGATCTAGAGGCCCGTTGCTTAGCTTGTCACATAAGCTTGCACAACTTCTCATGGAATCTGGCCATTGTATTCCTACCACCATCGGCGTCCTTGCCAGTTCCGAACCACTCTACCCATAGTTTTCTTCCCAAACACTCACGTTTCAGTCCTATTGCCCGTCCGACGCAATGAAGCAATCAGTCTCCCCCAGACACACAGAGCTCAGGCGCATGGCCGTACCCGCCCCTGCTCGTCGGTCCAGCGGCATTGCCAGCCTCTCGCCCACCGCCTCCTCGTCGGTCCGGGTCCTGGCTGTCACCGCACGGCCTCCACTTCATCCGCTCCTACTTAGAGTGGCAAGGTCGTCAATTCCACGGCACGGAGCTGCCCCGCTGCGACACCGCCAATGCCCAGAGCCACTGGTACGTCACCGGCGGATTCCCAGCCTCCTCCACCACTTGTAAAGTTGGACTCTGACTCCAATTCCGACTCCAACTCCGACACCTTTGCTCTGCGCGTCTTCCAGCACACTACCAACACCTACGGGTGCCCTGTCTGCCCCAACCGTATGCACTGGTGGAGGAACCTGAATGAGATCAAGGACCACGTCCTTGGGATGGCCAGGTCTGAGGCCCTGAGGGAGGACAACATGAAGAAGTGGCGCCGCCACCGCGTCCTGGCCAGAAACGAGGGATGGATGTAGATGGAGTGAGCGAGCCACGCCAGTGGAAGACCAATGTCGATATGTTATCTGTGATGTTAGTTAGTATTTTTAGATTTCGTGGGAACATTGTCTTATGTATGTGAACATCGTGATGTTAATTAGTAACTTTACATTTCCATGAATCATGGTCTCATGTGTTGTCCGGCCTGTTCTTGTTTCTAGACAAGAACATCCGCTCTTATTGTACTTATACATGATCGTGTTTCCTAGCTTGACACATTTTTTTTCAAATCGAGGGCATCCCTCATTTTCATTGCAACAACGGAAATACCAAACAAGTCACAGAATAGGGATAAAAGAGGAGTTCACTAGCCCTTGACTCGCCCTAACCTACCTTGACTCAAGCTAGATTAGGACAACGATCACCCCTAGGACTCCCAGGGAGAGTAAGCATCACTAGACAACGAGTATGAACATCATCACAAGTTTCCAACCCAAAACATAGCACCACTAGACAGACCTACACCAACATCTGCCAATCGCTTGACAATGTCAGTTTCCTAGCTTGACAAATGATCTGGAGAAGTTTTTTGATCAATATTGGATGATTAATAAGATATAGCAATGTGATCATTGCTCACCTTGACCAAATTCAAAACAAGCATGTGGTTATTGCCAAACATCCAAAATGCTAATGCATCCCTAACCCAAACCATGTTTGTGAATTTGGTTATCGTTTGTTTGTTGAACAATCCCCTTGTTTGAAGTTGTTTATGCTTTGTTTCCCTGACCATCTCTGTTCCTTGTCTCCCTATAAATGTTATCCTATTTTATCACTCTCATAAACTATGAAATCATAGATCACCTTTGCCCAAAATCAAAACAAGCATCTTTTACAGGTCCTGAAATATTTGTCCTTTCTGTATCTTTTTCTAGACCGAAACATCCTGTCTGTTAATGCATCCCATACCCGAACATCCGGTTTAATGGCAGTAAACAGTTCATCTCTGCATGTTGAAGTGCTTGCAAATATAGTTTGCTCCAAATTCACTAAGATTACAAATTTACATAGTTCTTTTCTTTGCAAAAGATCGTTACATTATTAGAGATTGAGGCGCCTCCTTGCATTAGCGTGATACAACTCCCGAAGAGACACCCCGACTTTCCCTGAAACTGAGATCTATTAATATACCGGACTCTCCCAACTCCCTCCATTGCCTTGTCTCAAACTCTCTTCCTCCAGAAAACCACAACCACCATGCCTTCTTCTCTGATTCGACTTCCCACCTCCCCGTTCCCTTCCAACCCCTCCTCCATCGGGACACCACCCGACTCCCCCCAACCAAGCGCATGCGAGCCATCCGAGCCCTCCTTGAGTGAATCTGATGTAGAAGACATGGAAAGGCAGGAGAGCGAGGACAGCGAGGATGAGTACGACTACGTGGAAGAGGATGAAAAGGAAGAGGAAGAGGAAGAGGAAGAAGAAGAGGATGAGGAAGAGACGTGGGCGGCCATTGAGAAGAAGCGATTGGCAGCCAAGAAGAGGAAGCGGGTGGAGGCCAAGAAGAGGAATCAATAGACGGAGGTGTTTGTGAGGCAGCTTTTGAAGGATGACAAGGCCGGTAAACTTGATTCGTTCAAGGACATTCTGTCGGCGAAGAAGAAGAAGGGTGCGAAGGAGGAGGAGGAGGTGGACTCAAAGAGGACCAAGAAGAAGATGGACCTCGGTGTTGGTCCTTCAATGCTGGCCCCGCCAATCCTGGTCCCGTGGCTCCCCCAGCCATTGAAGCTCCCTCAACGCCAGAGTCATCGGGGAACTCCTCGGAGGGGTCGTCTTAGATTACTCGGATTTGGGTTTTCTTTTGCACTTTCAAATAGGTGGTCTTGTGGACGGAAAGATCAATTGTATGTTTTCTTTTGGATGGAAAAGATCGATCCCCTATTTTCCTGCTCTGTGAATCTTGTAGTGGTAGGAAAATCCCCTGTATCCCCTGTTATCCATGAAGAACATGGGTGTTCTTCTTTTCCATGATCACCTTCCTTGCTTCAGTGGATTTCCCTGGTCATGATGCGTTGTCATAGTCTAAGATGTAATGTCTTGTCATGTGATATTTTATTCTTATCCCACCGCACCGCATTGTAGATACACACATAAATGATGACCGATTTTACAAATTTACCATTTGACTAAATTCACCGCTTTGCCAAGAATATACAGAATGTAAATGATGGTCACCTTGCCCAAATTATTCAGCTTAAATGTGCACATACATGATACATCCCCATAGACCTACACCCATACAATGGCACTGGCACTGGCGCGCACAAACACACACCCAGCAACGAAATCTTCGGACTTGGCAACAAGGAAGACAACAGACACGGTCATGGAGATGGATACGACACACGCCTATCCCGCCATACCTAATGCACGATGGAATGTAGCATAATGAGGATCCGTGCGGAGATATTCCTCCAATGCACGGTGCCTACCCCTTGACTTCATGGTACGTCCCGAGCGACCAATGCCAGAAGCATGTTGTAGGATGTCACGAAAACCCCACTGCCGGTTAGCAAGATTGCAGTAAGGGCACACAGAGCGACCATGGCGAAGCACACGAGTGTAACCCTGCTCCTGTAGCCAAGCCAAAGCATCTTTCTTCATCTCCTCCGTTTCTTCCTCGTCCGCTTCGTCCATGTCGTACAGATCATATGGATCCATATATCCTGGCCGCTGCGGAGGTGGCACAGCATGGAAGTTGGCGGTTCCTCCGTTCGCATCAGAAGCCATCCTCCTACACACTCACGAACAACATAAACATGATAAGCACTGACCAGAAACAATGATTGTATCCTGTAAAAACACGACGCAGAAGCTAAGAGCTCACCTCTTTTCGCAGCGCGCAGAACCAAATAGAGAGGTCTGCTAGCACAATGCGTGGAGGATGAAGAGGCGATGAGCAAAGGCCTTGGGGGCACGCCTATTTATCGAACCATGACTGATACTAAGGCAGCGTGCACCTCGTGGTAGAGTATGCCCTCACAGGATTACAGTAGCCATGAAAATACGTGGGATGCTCAGAATACGAAGGCCTACACTGCTGAGGAATCCTGTCACAAGTATAGGGTGGAATATGCAGGCTTTTTCCTCGGTAGGCATGCGAAATATTTGGTGGGTACACGAGTGTGCTTTGGTCCGGATAAGAATGCAGAAGGAAGATCCTTATATCTGTATGACTTAAAAATAGACATGTAGGCATTGTAGTGGGAGAAGCAGTTGTTAGGTTTTGTGATCTTCGACTGGAAACGCACCCAACTTCACTAAAGCGTGGGCCTCTTCTAGATATCCGTCTCCCGCCTATATTGTACGCCACCAGAATCCCACCCAAACTCGCTGACAATATGATGTCGCCATTGCACGGCCTCACTTGTCAGTGGCCCCGAAGCAAGTGCAGCTTACCAAATTTTCTTTTCGCGGTCAGGAAGTCGAAAGCGGGATTTTCAAATTCTGTATTCCCTCTCCGCCCTGAAATAATAAATACTCTGCTCCATTGCTACCGCGTTGCACCACTAAACTCCCGCCTTCCATTTCCAAAAGGCATCACTCTGCTCAGCTAGATCTGCGGTGGCGGTCCGACCTCGCCGTCGCCGGTGGAGGGGGAGGGGTATCTCAGCAGATGGTGGGCGCCAGATATCGGTGTTCTGCTTGCGTCTGCTGTGCTGGCCAAGCTGAGCAGTTGAGCGAGGATACGGTGCAAGCACCGGCACCCGATGCCCCCTCAATCCATGGGCCCCTGAATCTTGGAGCTTCACAAGTGAGAATCTCATTTCCTTTTCTTTCTAGTCCCCTAGTAGTATTTTCGTTGGCCTAGAAAGTAAATTGCTTCGTGTATTGTGTTAGTTCTGAGATTCTTCTCTTACCTTGGCCGCTCTAGATGCAGTTACTGATTTGTAACACAACTTAATAGATGTGCCATGCTTAGAAAGTAATTTACTTTGTTTATTGTCTTAGATTTCAGATCCTTCTCTTACCTTGACCGCTCTATATCCAGTTCCTGATTTGTAACTTTTTGTGCAGGGCCTAGCATCCCACTCCTGCATTGCTGAGATTCAATCACATGTCGTGGTATGTAACAGAATGCATGATTATCCTGCTACTTTATTCTTAGGATTATTCTTAAGTTTGTTTGCTTGCTTCGTTTAAGGTTCAAGTTTGACTTCTCCTTTCATTTTTAGGCTCAAATGTTGAGGACAATCCTTGCGGTTCAAATATCAAATTCCTGTCCCTCCAATGTGAAGTCAAAGCCATTCATTGATTACATGCCTCGAGATTATCCAGTTTTCGCTACATGCTCAAGACCTGAAGTTTCGTTGGGAGGGCTCGATGCAGCTGCTGACCTTGGTGAAATCATTGTTGAACAGGACCAAGTTTTGACAGACTTGAAGATCAAGGCAGAAGACTCAGATGTAGCAATGAAAGTGCAGACTGATGAGATTGAGAGGTTGAAGAAACAAGTAGAAACTACTAAGACCCTCCTTCGACAACTGCTAAGCTGCCTTGGGTAAGGCCACTGTGTTTCTTAGTCTTCTGCTTGTGTCCTCCCAGCTAGTTGTGCTGGTTTGTGAGTACGGAGCTTTGTTATCTTAGTGGGTTCTATTTCAATACCAGCTTTATTTGTGAGCATGGAGATACCATGTGTATTGGTTTGTGAGCTCCTACTTACAATCTGCTTGTGGTTGTTCTGTGTTCATAATGTGTCATGTGTGATCCGAAACATTAATTTGTATCAGTGGTATGGAAATATTATCTGTGATGTCAATTACTTTTTTTTTGAGGATTCTGTGATGTCAATTACTTAATTGATTAGCATGTAATATGAGATTGAATTATATTTAATTAAGCGCTACCTGGAGTGCAGCCCAAAATAACAGGGAAAAAATATGTGGGCTTGCCCCTCGACCCATTATTTTTTACGAATTCAAAAACGATTTATTAATAAAATGGGCCGTATCAAAAATGACGTCAGCAAATGGTGGGCTGGGTCCAATATCAGTTGGGCCTTAATCATTTTATGACGTCATCGAATATTGAACTCGATCCAACTAGTACTGGACCCAAAACAAATTAATGACGAATGCAATTATTGGGCTTAGTCATACTAAAACCAGGCCTAAAACATTCTATGACGACCTCGATTATTGGGTCGGTCCAACCAGAATTAGGCCTAAAAGTGTCCATGACAACAACAATTATTGGGCTCCATCCAACCATAAATAGGCCTTACACATTCTATGACGCAAACAATATTGGGCTCCATCCAACCTAAATAAGGCCTAAAACCAATTTCTGACAAAAGAAACATTGGGCTCAGCTTAACATTAAGTGGGCCAAATTCAATCTATGACGACAAGGTATTTGGACCTTGGCCCGTCAAAATATGGGCTGAATTCACTTAATGATGAAACGGTTTGTCACAAAATGCCGTGCCACATCAGATTTTGGTCCGACGTGGCATGTACCTTATGACGCCTTTGTGTTACGAATTTATACGCGTCATTAAACTCATGACGCCGGGAAATAAGGTCTCGTCATTAATCGCGGTTTGTGACGCTCGATTAATGACGGCGCATTTTCGTAACAACCAGCATCATTAATCGTGATTTATGATGAGAAACGGCCTTTTTTTGCGTCACTAGTCGGCGTTTTTCTTGTAGTGTTTGTTCGTTTCATTTGACTTGGCGAAGTCAACGCTTGGGGTAGTTCTTGTCTCAGTGTGTACTTCTTCAAACTTTTCCGGGATTGGCTCCTCTTTCTTGTCTTCCGAGGCTGCCTTTTTTGAAATTTCAGCACATGTCTTCATCCTTGAATAGCATTCCGGCTCTCCCAAAAGTCTTGTTTCCCAATCTCTTCACATGGCCGCTGCTTTGCTAATCTTTTGCAAAAGTTGGCGGCTTCCGTGAGTGTTTTCTCCATGAGATGCCCACCTGCACACATTTGAACATGTTCCATGCAACTAGGGGTTAGGGAAAAGAAAAATGTATGCAAGAGTACGTCACCAGAGAAGCTGAGTCTTGGTACTTGTTCAATCAATTCATTAAATCTATTCCAAGCTTGGTCTATCCCTTCCTCTTCTCCTTGCGTGAAGGTGATCACTTGCCTCCTTAGATGTTGAACCTTGCTTATTGGAAAAAACTTCTCGCAAAATTTCTTCATCAACTTGTTCCAATTCCCTTCAACTTCAAAGGACGCAAACGAGTACCACGTCTTTGCTTCTCTGGCAAGTGAGTATGCAAAGAGATTCCACTTGAACCATTCATCGGGAACTCCTTCTTGACGCACCATGTTGCATAGCATCGTGAAATGCTTTATGTGTCTATATGGGTTCTCCGTGTCCATCCCCCTAAATGGGGTTGCCACCGCCATCTCAATGATCCTAGCTTTGATCTCATACTTGGTCGCTTCGAGCTTCGAATCTGACTCTTGTACCTTTATGTCTTCACATCGAGGGCTAGCGTAATCCCGTAGCGATTTCTCCGGTTCTTCCATGGGGTGGTTAGCGAACACCATCTAGACAACAAGATAGAAAAACAAAAACAAAACAAAGTGGTTTTCTAGGTAATAGGGGTTAGATGTTAGCAACAAACAATAAACAAAAACAAAATTAGATGCAAAACCAAACGATGTCAACTGGCTTGCTGTGACGCCCCAGGTTTTTAAGTAGCGTCATTAATGCTAATGACCGAATCAACCGAGTCAAACACTATTGACATTGGTCAAACCTTGGTCAACCTGGGCCATCACCTCGAAAACCCCGCCAACAATCACTAATGACCCTCTTAATCAAGTCAACACCCACCCTTGGTCAAAGCTTGGTCAAAGAGTTGGTCAAAACCCCAGTCAAACCCCTATGTCTTTGAACTTCTTCCTGAACTTTTGCTGCGTTCTCCAAATTTCACCTAAACACTTCAAAATCTCTCAATATAAAAGTTGTTCATCTTTTCGAGGGACACACTTTTCATAATTGGCGGCATTCGAGATTTGGAGTGGAAATTGGTGAAATTCTCAGTCAAACTCAGCTTTTACTATTCACTAGAGTCATAAAAACCAACAACTTTGCCTGCAGTTCATGCTCAAACGGTTGATCAAAACATAGGTCGGCCTTTGAGAAAAATACTCTCCTATAGTTGCTCTACAACATTGGTATTCAAAGATTTTGGAGTTTGGTTTGAACTATTTGAGTAATCAGTGGTCAAACAGGTGTAAACGGGATTGAACCGACCCATGTCGCGCCGCGCCGCGCCCCGGCGCTCCAGAGTGCGCCCGCGCACGCTGGACGCGTGGCACCCCGACCCGCATCGACGTCCGGGCCCTCCCTGCGCCAGTCACGCCACCCGCGCATCCCGAGGCTGCACGCCGTCCAAGAGCCGCCTCGGAACCTGCGTCACCCCGTGCCGCGTCCCCCGAGCACACCGCGCCGGGCCCGGCCGCGCCGCACGCCGGCCAGCCGCGCGCGTTCCCCGCGACGGCCAGGCCCCCCTTTCCGCGCGTTTGCTTCGCAGCAAGGGCGAGGAGCCGTCTATAAAAGGGCACTGTCTCCTGCCCTCGCACGTGAACGCACCACCGCACCTCCACCTTGCTCCGCCGCCGAGCCACCATGACCGCCTCCGCGGGAGCTCCCGGTCTCGGGCCACTACCGGCCGTGTGAGCACACCACCACCACCGTGAACGACTACCGCAACTTCCGAGCCTTTTGTTGCCCCAGCCGTGTCCCTCCTCGCCGGAGCAAGCGCCGTCCGCGGCCGCCGCCGCACGGTGCCGCCGTGCGCCGTCGCCGGCGTCGTCCCCGCCCGCCTCCGGCCATCAATCCGACGCTAGGTGAGCCCTAGCCCCTCCCCTAGCCGCTTCCCGGCCGAACCCCGGCGAGACCTCGCCGGAATCCCGGTCGAACCGCCGCCGGCCATGGCCGGGGACTCAATTGCTGGACCTCTGTTCTTTCCAGGGGCTTTAGTGCAAAGTGAGGGCACATGTGTAAATCCTAGAAAGTTTCCAGGGACCTCCTTGTAACTTGCTTCTTCAATAGTGTATGTGTTGTGCTGATTCTTGTAAAATCCGTAGAAAATTGTAGAAAATTCAGAAAATTGCAAACTAAATTTTGTTGGATTCCTAGTGAAAAACCCTACAACTTTTGTAAAGCATGACCATAGTTTTTCCTGATAGTGTTTGCATGAAAAATAGAAAATTGAAAAAGCTAGATCTATTGTATCTCAAAATCTACTTGGTCTCTGTAGCTGAATTTTGGATATGTTGTGTGTCATGCCATTCCTCGATTCTGTACCAAACATTGCACAAAGTTACTGAGTAAATCTTTTTACATGAATTGTTTTGTATTTATGCTGAATCTGTCCAAATAATTTTTGTAGCTGAAAATAATTAGATTTTTGTGGTCAACTTCTGCATGTAATCTTGTTATGTCAAAATGCACCTCTGGTGAATTAATGCTTGTTTTTCAATGTAATTGCATAACCCAAGATCTATAGTAGCTCTAGGTGTATTTGTTGCATGCCTAGCTTAGATTTGGACCAGAGGCCATGTGTGAGAAAGTTGGGATCCTTTTGATGCTTATTTATTTTTGTATGCACTTATCTTGCTTTAGTAGCTAGATTTTGTTATTTTTGTGGTAATTAATTTTATAGCTCTTTTAAGTTCAAACCTTGGACCAGTGGTGTGTTTGGGTCCTTAGGACCAGCAATGTACCTTTTTCTCTGTTTTTATAATTTATTTCATAGTTAAAAGTTTGAAATCCATTTAAGCCTTCTATTAAGTTTAATTGGAAAAATCACCTTTACTTCCTTAATAATTTTATTAAATTGTTATGTGGCTTAATTAGGGGCTATAAGTACACCCTTGCTGTTTGGTGTGATTTAATAATGTTATTTACTTAATTATGTACACAGTCACTATTAAAAAGGATAGTTAATACAGAACAACATATTGTTCCTTTATTGGAAGAGTATGCTAAATGTGTGTTTGTCAAGGTGATTGTGGTCAACCATGTACCCCATGGTTGTCGTTTGTTGTTTGTAGTTAATTAAATTAAAAACCGCCAATTAAATCTTGCATTGCATCCTCGTGTAGATCTTCCTGACGGCAGTTATACGCTCGTGCCGGAAGGAGGAGACGAAGGTGCTGACGAAGAGCTGCAGTACGTGGACGTAGCTCAAGACCTGGACCAAGGTGCAGAAGGGCCCAAGGCCAACCTTGCCAGCGAAGGCAAGCCCTGGATCATTAACCCTGTCTTTTAAAATTATGCAATTATCCTTGCTATGATTGTGCATTTACGTTTCAGGAGGTGAATTGAAACCCTAGATGGATGATCCCTAGGTACCTATGTCTTTTACTAGTATGTTAGGTCGATAGCTGCTATGCTATAGGACCGGTACAAGTCGAGTGATGTTCGTCACTCGCGAGAATAGGTTCTTCTGTTGGAATCATAAGATCTTGATAAATGGATTGCTCATGTGGTAAGAGCATGGGATTTGGGCTCCGATCCAGTGGCTTTCGTGGGCTAAGCTTTTGAACGTACTAAGCACTTGTCGGGAATGGGACCGGTAAGCCTAGTACCTTAATGAGACGGTGCGGGAACTTACTATTACTAATCTTGAGTAATCACCGCCCGGCTAGCTACCGGGAGAGGGGGGTACATGTGCGAAGCTGGGTGCCTTGCGGGGTATGCCAGATAGCCTTGTACCCGGGACAGTAAGATTCGATCCCAAGCCGAGGACTTTTGGGAACCGCTTGGTGGTTGTCCTCGCGGGGGCACCCTACCGTGTGTTTAGGTTTACCTTGCCAGGTTTAAATCAATCGATTGTCGACCTCTCACCGTTATCTGAGACTGCTTAATCAACTGGCCATGATATCCCTTAATGATGGAATTTGATGAAGTTTACGGCTTGAATTAATTGTTTGTACAATTCTTGATTGAATTAGTTGGCACACTTAGAAATGGCAATCAACTAGAACTTGGTACTAAAATATTGAAAGTAAGGACATACTCTTCGTTGCTTTTCAGCAAAAGAATTCCACCGGCCAAAAAGCCTCTCATGTCTAGAGTTGGTGATGTAGTTGTCACCGACGGGTAAGTCTTGCTGAGTATTAGTATACTCAGCCTTGCCATAATCTGTTGTTCCAGGTAATGCCTTTGCTGATGTGTGGCCTGGAGAGATCCCGCCTGGCTGGGAGCTGGAGTGGGTTGAAGACGATGAATGAAGGCATCATGGCAGGCCTCCTGTGATGCTCCTCGCGCCGTTTTGTTTAATTCCGCTGTTTTCAAAACTCTGAACTTCGTTATCATGTCAAAAACTTCGGTTTGTAATAATTAAACCCTTCGGGGTAGTTTCGGATGTTAATCATGTGTTGTTCTCTGGACTCGCCTTCGCGTGAGTTTTAATGCATATATGTCGATCCTTGTTGCTATGTAAAGTGATTTCACCGGGCGTTAACCCGGCAACTAATGATAGGGTGATACTTTATTATTACTTAATGACCAAAGTGGATTGGTTTAGGCGATAGTACGGTATTTTCCTGGGCGGGTTGTCACACTTGCTCCCCGGCAACGGCGCCAGGAAAAGGGGCTTGTTGACGGATAAAACTCGTATCCACCTACGATCCGCAAGCGTACAGACCTACACCTTTTTCACCACGGGGATTCCCTAGGTTCTTGTCAATCCGCGGAGCAAGGGGATTACAAGCATTTGATCTAGCACTACTAACTTATCCAAACCCTAAACTACGGTTAATCTAGAGAACTACTACACTACACTAGAGAGAGCGATTAAACTCACAAGATATATAAAAGACACTTGCCCAAGGGTCTACGATACTTGATCATGAAACCACTAAAGATATGAAAACCGATCTAATCTACCGGGGGTTGTGACCACGGTTTCGCCCTTTCCCTCCCCCCGTACTTTCACTACGCGGAGGTATTCGTGACTAGACCTATGATGATCACGGCGTATTGAAGGGTTCTATGGGAGAAGTGAGATCTATACTCCCAACACGGCATGGTAGCTAACCTTAAACATGAAAGCATCTTCAACACTAGATGATAGATTGAATCCATACAAGTTGCGATTACATCTCAAGCTCGATTACAACCCATGGACAAATGAGAAGATTACCCCATCAAGGTGCTAGGCATAGCACCGTTGATCATGGTGACACTTCCGATGGTGTCTTCCTTCTCCTTTGGGGGTGTCTTGGCAGGGCCTCGACGTCCTCCTCCACTTGTGGTTGCTTCCTTCGAGTAGAGCGATCCTCCTCGCGAATGATCTCTCTCCCCTCCTTCCTCTCTAGCTTCTGTACGGCCTCTCGGGCGAATGGCTCTCTCTCTTCGAATGGCGGCGCCTCCATGGCTTTAGGGTTGCATCATCTTCAGGCTCAAGAAAGGGGGGGCGAACCACCTCAGGAATGGGCTAGGCCGGCCGGCCTGGGCCGACCGGCCTAGGCCCATCCCCGCCCGGTTCGGTCGCCCCTTCGCTCCCGTGGGTCCTCTTGACATTTTGCACTTTGCCCCCTCCAATTGCATCAATTTGACGACGTCATCCTCGCGTCCAAGATAGAGGGTCTTCTCGCATGAAGTTCGGTCTTTTACGCTTCAATCCTCGGGGATGCTCCTATGTAACACTTCGGTCCTTGCCACCTTTGGGAGTGATTTCATCATGCACTTGAACACGAACTGGACTCCTCATTTGCTCATTTGAAATTGTTGTGACTCCGTCCTTTATGTCCATGTTTTCCTGCAAAAACATACCACTTCCAAATGCACATTCAAAGATGAACTTGTTATATCATTAGTGTGCCTAGTGGCGGGTTAGTTTCATAATCAAGTCCAAACCAAAGTGTAATGAACATGTTTGGTGTACCAAAATACACCGTCAACAGGCATCATACCACACTTCCGAGGTGTGATTGCATAGGGACGCTACGAGACCTTTACAAAGATTCCCTAATGTGTAGCAACCCACTAGGTTTCAAGTCGAAGCAGGGCATAAAGCTCCCTAGCAGGTACCGTATATTAGCAAAGCCCAACTCCCCGGCAGAGCAGGTCTATACCCCAACAACACCACCCCATTGGCCCATTTCAGGTAAGATCACTACAACATCAAGGTTTCTAATTATTCAGCCAAGCCAGAGCCATATAGCCTTGTGGTTGTACTGTTATCCTGGGTGGTTCTCCATGTTCCAATTAAACATGTGGTCTTGTAATTAACTTACCATTAATGAACATAGAGTGTAAAGAGTAACATGTTGTTTATCACCAACCCAGTTGAGCAACTAAGCAGCATATACCATCAAGATTAATTAATCAACTCGGATACAAGGCAATGGTCAAAACAAACTAAGAATAATCCTTAATAGTAACCCATCAAAATTAATGCAAAGCAATAAAGTAAATACAATGCCAAAGCATGAAAGAGAGTATTATAACCATTACATGACCGAAATTCTAATAAATGTATCATTAGAGCGAACAACTAGGAGTGGATCTTCAGAAAGGTACTCCACAGACAGCTGACTGGTGGCACGTATGCCTAGAACTCATCCGAAATCTCCATGTCTGAGCAGCAATCCGGGTTGTGTAGATGCAATAAATAAACAAGCGTGAGCACATGCCGTACTCAGCTAGGGGAGAATATCATAATAAACATGCAAGGCTGTATAGGTGGATGGCCAAAGGGTTTAAGCACTTTAGCATTTTAGTTGGTCAAATTTTATTAAGCAAATTACTTAGTTGCAAGTATAAGTATATACCACCCCACAATTAAAGTGTAGCATCATAACCATGAACATAAAGTAAACAACAATTTAAATTCATCTTCCGATAGATTAATCATGTGAGGGTCCAGGCCGCTCATGACCGTGAGCACGGCTAATCGATTAGTTCTAAACACTCTGCAGAGGTTGTACATCTTTACCCACAAGTCGCGTAAAAGTCCCGAGAACTTTAGACCCAACCACATGATACTGATCAGGCATCATATCACACTGCCGAGGTGTGATTGCATGGGGACGTGGCGAGACCTTTACAAAGATTCCCTAATGTGTAGCAACCCACTAGGTTTCAGGTCGAAGCAGGGTATAAAGCTCCCTAGCAGGTATCATGTATTAGCAAAGCCCAACTCCCCGCCAGAGCAGGTCTATACCCTAACAACGCCTCCCCATTGGCCCATTACAAGTAAAATCACTAGAACATCATGGTTTCTAATTATTCGGCCAAGCCAGAGCCATATAGCCTTGTGGTTGTACTATTATCCTGGGTGGTTCTCCATATTCCAATTAAACATGTGGTCTTGTAATTAACTTCATTAATGAACATAGAGTGTAAAGAGTAACATGTTGTTTATCACCAACCCAGTTGAGCAACTAAGCAGCATCTAACATCAAGATTAATTAATCAACCCGGATACAAGGCAATGGTCAAAACAAACTAAGAATGATCCTTAATAGGAACCCATCAAAATTAATGCAAAGCAACAAAGTAAATACAGTGCCAAAGCATGAAAGAGAGTATTATAACCATTACATGACTGAAAGTCTCATAAACGTATGATCAGAGCGAACAACTAGCAGTGGATCTTCAGAAAGGAACTCCACAGGCAGTTGACTGGTGGCACGTACGCCTAGAACTCATCCGAAATCTCCAAGTCTGAGCAGCAATCCGGGTTGTGTAGATGCAATAAATAAACAAGTGTGAGCATGTGTCGTACTCAACAAGGGGAGAATATCATAATAAACATGCAAGGCTGTATAGGTGGATGGCCAAAGGGTTTAAGCACATTAGTATTTCAGTTGGTCAAATTTTATTAAGCAACTTACTTACTAGCAAGTATAAGTATATACCACCCCACAATTAAAGTGTAGCATCACAACCATGAACATAAAGTAAACAACAATTTAAATTCATCTTCCGATAGATTAATCATGTGAGGGTCCAGGCCGCTCATGACCGTGAGCACGGCTAATCGATTAGTTCTAAACACTCTGTAGAGGTTGTACATCTTTACCCACAAGTCGCGTAAAAGTCCTGAGAACTTTAGACCCAACCACATGATGCTGATCAGGCATCATACCACACTACCGAGGTGTGATTGCATAGGGACGCGATGAGACCTTTACAAAGATTCCCTAATGTGTAGCAACCCACTAGGTTTCAGGTCGAAGCAGGGTATAAATCTCCCTAGCAGGTACCATGTATTAGCAAAGCCCAACTCCCCGCCAGAGCAGGTCTATACCCCAACAACACCTCTCCATTGGCCCATTTCAAGTAAAATCACTACAACATCATGGTTTCTAATTATTCGGCCAAGCCAGAGCCATATAGCCATGTGGTTGTACTATTATCCTGGGTGGTTCTCCATGTTCCAATTACACATGTGGTCTTGTAATTAACTTCATTAATGAACATAGAGTGTAAAGAGTAACATGTTGTTTATCACCAACCCAGTTGAGCAACTAAGCAGCATCTACCATCAAGATTAATTAATCAACCCGGATACAAGGCAATGGTCAAAGCAAACTAAGAATGATCCTTAATAGGAACCCATCAAAATTAATGCAAAGCAATAAAGTAAATACAGTGCCAAAGCATGAAAGAGAGTATTATAACCATTACATGACTGAAAGTCTCATAAACGTATGATCAGAGCGAACAACTAGTAGCGGATCTTCAGAAAGGAACTCCACAGGCAGCTGACTGGTGGCACGTACGCCTAGAACTCATCCAAAATCTCCAAGTCTGAGCAGCAATCCGTGTTGTGTAGATGCAATAAATAAACAAGTGTGAGCATGTGTCGTACTCAACAAGGGGAGAATATCATAATAAACATGGAAGGCTGTATAGGTGGATGGCCAAAGGGTTTAAGCACATTAGCATTTTAGTTGGTCAAATTTTATTAAGGAACTTACTTACTAGCAAGTATAAGTATATACCACCCCACAATTAAAGTGTAGCATCACAACCATGAACATAAAGTAAACAACAATTTAAATTCATCTTCCGATAGATTAATCATGTGAGGGTCTAGGCCGCTCATGACTATGAGCACGGCTAATCGATTAGTTTTAAACACTCTGCAGAGGTTATACATCTTTACCCACAAGTCGCGTAAAAGTCCCGAAGAACTTAGACCCAACCACGTGATGCTGATCAGGCCTCATACCATGCTGCCGAGGTGTGATTGCATAGGGATGCGATGAGACCTTTACAAAGATTCCCTAATGTGTAGCAACCCACTAGGTTTCAGGTCGAAGCAGGGCATAAAGCTCCCTAGCAGGTACCGTGTATTAGCAAAGCCCAACTCCCCGCCATAGCAGGTCTATACCCCAACAACGCCTCCCCATTGGCCCATTTCAAGTAATATCACTACAACATCAAGGTTTCTAATTATTCAGCCAAGCCAGAGCCATATAGCCTTGTGGTTGTACTGTTATCCTGGGTGGTTCTCCATGTTCCAATTAAACATGTGGTCTTGTAATTAACTTACCACTAATGAACATAGAGTGTAAAGAGTAACATGTTGTTTATCACCATCCCAGTTGAGCAACTAAGCAGCATCTACCATCAAGATTAATTAATCAACCCGGATACAAGGCAATGGTCAAAACAAACTAAGAATAATCCTTAATAGGAACCCATCAAAATTAATGCAAAGCAATAAAGTAAATACAGTGCCAAAGCATGAAAGAGAGTATTATAACCATTACATGACCGAAAGTCTCATAAACGTATCATCAGAGCGAACAACTAGCAGTGGATCTTCAGAAAGGAACTCCACAGGTAGCTGACTGGTGGCAGGTACACCTAGAACTCATCCGAGTCCCCAAGTCTGAGCAGCAATCCGGGTTGTGTAGATGCAATAAATAAACAAGCATGGGCACATGACGTACTCAGCAAGGGGAGAATATCATAATAAACATGCAAGGTTGTATAGGTGGATGGCCAAAGGGTTTAAGCACTTTAGCATTTTAGTTGGTCAAATTTTATTAAGCAACTTACTTACTAGCAAGTATAAGTATATACCACCCCACAATTAAGGTGTAGCATCATAACCATGAACATAAAGTAAACAACAAGTTAAATTCATCTTCCGATAGATTAATCATGTGAGGGTCCAGGCCGCTCATGACCGTGAGCACCACTAATCGATTAGTTCTAAACACTCTGCAGAGGTTGTACATCTTTACCCACAAGTCGCGTAAAAGTTCCGAAGAACTTTAGACCCAACCACGTGATGCTAATTAGGCATCATACCACACTGCCGAGGTGTGATTGCATAGGGACGGTACGAGACCTTTACAAAGATTCCCTAATGTGTAGCAGCCCACTAGGTTTCAGGTCGAAGCAGGGCATAAAGTTCCCTAGCAGGTACCGTGTCTTAGCAAAGCCCAACTCCCCGCCAGAGCAGGTCTATACCCCAACAACGCCTCCCCATTGGCCCATTTCAGGTAAGATCACTACAACATTAAGGTTTCTAATTATTCGGCCAAGCCAGAGCCATATGGTCTTGTGGTTGTACTGTTGTCCTGGGTGGTTCTCCATGTTCCAATTAAACATGTGGTCTTGTAATTAACTTACCATTAATGAACATAGAGTGTAAAGAGTAACATGTTGTTTATCACCAACCCAGTTGAGCAACTAAGCAGCATTTACCATCAAGATTAATTAATCAACCCGGTAACAAGGCAATGGTCAAAACAAACTAAGAATAATCCTTAATAGGAACGCATCAAAATTAATGCAAAGCAATAAAGTAAATACAGTGATTAAATGCATCTTTATATAGGATAAAGTGGGTATGACCAAGGACACTTGCCTTTCACAAGATCCGAAAACTGCTCAGAATCTTCAAAGTCTTCACCTTCAGGAAATCCCTCGAACTGCTCGTTCTCTACGCATCACACATTCACATGCAAAGAGACAATACAATAAAATAAGAAACAACACACCAATCATTTCAAACAGAAACAAAAGCTACACTAAACTAATCTACTCATCGAGATGAACACACGGATATGAAGAACGCTAAAAACGGAGCTAAAACGGTGAAGATATGAGCTGTACAAGGTATAAGGGCTTATCTGCAGGAAAACTAAACTTCTAAGGGCCTAACTGAAAGAACTTTTGAACTGCGGGATGACCAGATCGTGAAACAAGGGAAATCGGGGGACTCTTTTGCAAAAGCGGAGGTGAGGCGCGGGTTGACCGGTAGACCCCGGTCAGATCAGATCTGGACCGTTGGCTCGCGATCGGGCGGCTGAGGGCGACGTCGGCGAAGCGGGCGGCGGCGCGCGGTGGCGAGCGCTGGCGGGATCACCGGCGTAGCTCAATCTCGAGCTTCCGGGCACAGATCGGGATGAGGTTTGCACCTAGATGTAGCTGGAGTGATGGTGAACCCATCCAGACGGTTCTCGTGGCGGTTTGCACGGCGGAGACGGCGCTAGGCCCGGCGAGGCGGACGGTGGCGAAGCTTCAACTCCGGTGATATGTTGCGGGTGGTTCTGGGCACTGGGACGCACACAAGCAGCACGGGTGGACTCCTCATGTTCTCACTTTCCTCTGAAGCCACACCACATCAACCAGACGACGACACTCGAGGAGATCGACGGTGGCGGCCTTGAGTCTAGGGTTTGGGGGACGGGCGGCGCTTGTGCTTGCAGATTGAGGCGAAAAAGAGAGGGCGGAGAGGTGGCGGCGTCTTTATAGGAGGCGCGGACGACCCTAGAGGGCGGTCCTGAGACCAGAAGACGCGGCGAGGGGGTTGGCTCAGTTGAACCCAACTCGAGCTCGGGGTCGGCCTGAGGAAGGGGATGACGGTGTGGGTCCCGCCTGTCGGTGGTTGCGCGCGGTGGCAGGCAGTGCGGGCCGGTGTTGGGCCGCTGGTGGGCTGCGGTGTGCTAGGCTGGGAAGAGCGGGGTTGAGCGGCACGCATGTTGCGGTGGAGTTAAGGGAGCGTCGCCGGACTTCGGATGATGGGCCGTGCAAACAGAGGAAAGAAAAGGGGAGGGAAAAAGAGAAAAGTTTTCACAATTTTGAAACAAAGATTCAAACAATGAATTCAAACACACATTTGAATTCAACCAAACAAAAATAGTGCTCCAGCATGAATGCAACAATAAACTCCTATAGTTCATTAATTTAATTAAGAAAACAATTAAATGCCTAGGAAAATTAAATAAAACCTTATAAATCCTTAAGCATAAGCATTGTTGCTAAGCAAAATTTATTAAATGCAATAATTGAAATTTAGGGTGTTACAAATCCTACCCCCTAGAGATGAATCTCGTCCTCGAGATTCGGATGGGTCAACAAAGAGATGGGGATAATCTTCCTTCAATTCCTCCTCTCTTTCCCATGTTGCCTCATCCTCTGCATGATTACACCAGTGCACCTTGCACATTTTAATGACCCGATTCCTTGTAACCTGTGCTAGAGTATCCAAGATCCTGATGGGATGGTCAGTGTAAGTGAGATCCTCCTTAACGTCCAGTCCATCCATAGGCAATGGCTCCTTATCATGAGGTTTGAGACCCTTTTTCAATTGAGAGATATGGAACGCATAATGCACATCTGAGAGCTGATTTGGTAACTTCAACCTATATGCTACTTCTCCCACTCTCTCTAAGATCTTGAAGGGCCCGATAAAGCGAGGTGACAACTTTCCCTTTACCTTGAATCTACGTAAACCTCTGATCAGTCGCCCTCTTGAAGAACCATGTCTCTCCTCTTCCCGTCTGAATAACTTTTCTGCCTAGATTGAGCAGTCCTCAAGTTTTTCCTTATGATCTAAACTTGCCTCTCTGCTTCCTTAATGATATCTGTTCCAAACAACTGACTCTCTCCCGCTTGGCTCCAATACAAAGGTGTTCTACACTTTCTTCCATACAATGCCTCGAAGGGTGCCATCTTGAGACTGGCCTGATAGCTGTTGTTATAAGAGAACTCAGCATATGGCAAACTCTTATCCCAACTTCCTCCATGCATAAGAGCACATGCTCTCAACATGTCCTCCAGAATATGGTTAGTCCTTTCAGTCTGTCCATCTGTCTGTGGGTGATAAGCTGAGCTAAAATTCAACTTCGTATCCATGGATTCATGAAGCTTCTCCCAAAAATGTGATGTAAACTGGGTACCTCGGTCAGACACTATCTTCTTAGGTACACCATGCAAGCACACAATCCTGGACATATATAATTCTGCTAGCTTTGCTCCTGTATAGGTGGTTCGCACCGGTATAAAGTGAGCAACCTTGGTTAAGCGATCCACAATAACCCATATCGAATCATATCCATCTCGTGTACGGGGTAACCCAACAATGAAATCCATGTTGATCTCTTCCCACTTCCACTCTGGCACCTTCAACGGCTGAAGCAATCCTGCTGGCCTCTGATGCTCAGCTTTAACTCTATGACAGGTGCCACACAATGCTACATGGGCGGCCACATCTCTCTTCATCCCATACCACCAATACCTTTGCTTGAGATCCTGATACATCTTAGTACTACCTGGGTGAATGGAATAAGCTGAATCATGAGCCTCTCTTAAGATGGTCTTTCGGAGATCTCCCATATCAAGAACACAAATCCTGTTCCTAAACCATATGGTTCCCTGATCATCCTCTGTGAAATCTGGGGCGTTACCCTTTTCCATAGTCTCTCTGATTTCCTTGATCTCTATATCCTCTAGCTAACCTTTGCGTATCTCCTGCTCCAAGGTAGATTCTACATCTAAAGTTACACCCTTGGTATGAGCAACTATTCCCAAGTTGAGGCTCTCAAACCCCTTCATCAACTCATTTGGCAACTGGAAAGCTAAGACCATGTTAGCATGTCCCTTCCGACTCAAAGCATCTGCAACCAAGTTTGCTTTCCTAGGATGGTAGTGTATCTCCAGATCATAATCCTTGACCAACTCCAACCATCGGCGTTGTCTCAGATTCAAATCCTTCTGAGTGAAGATGTACTTCAAACTCTTATGATCTGTATAAATCTGGCACTTGGTTCCCATGATGTAGTGCCTCCAAATCTTCAAAGCGTGAACCACTACTGCTAACTCTAGATCATGGGTAGGATAATTTAGCTCATGTTTCCTCAACTGTCAAGATGCATAGGCTATAACATGACCTTCCTGCATAAGTACACAACCTAAACCCTGTCGAGATGCATCACAATAGATATCAAAGCTCTTCTGCAGATTTGGCATCACTAGAACTGGAGCTGTGGTCAACCTCTTCTTCAATTCCTCAAAACTGGCATGACAGGCAACAGTCCACTTGAACTCCTTATCTTTCTCTAACAATGATGTAAGAGGCTTCGGTCTCTTAGAAAATCCCTCAATGAACCGATGATAATACCCTACAAGGCCAAGAAAACTCCTGATCTCCTTGACAGTTCGTGGCGGTTCCCACTTCAATACATCACTGACCTTTGCTGGATCAACTAAAATACCTCCATCGGTGATGACATGCCCAAGGAAAGAGACTTCCTTCAACCAAAAATCACACTTGCTAAACTTGGCATACAGCTGATGCTCTCTCAGCTTCTGCAACACAGGCCTCAGGTGCTCCTCGTGCTCCTCCTCATTCTTGGAGTAAATCAAGATATCATCGATGAACACCACAACAAACTTATCCAAGTACTCCATAAACACCTTGTTCATCAGATACATAAAGTATGCAGGTGCATTAGTCAATCCAAAAGACATGACTGTGTACTCATAGAGTCCATACCTAGTGGTGAATGCAGTCTTAGTAATATCTGATAATCTGATCTTCATATGATGATAACCAGAACGTAAATCAATATTTGAGAATACCTTAGCACCCCTCATCTGAACAAACAAATCCTCAATATGGGGCAATGGGTACTTATTCTTGATAGTAACATTGTTAATATACCGGAGCATTTTTAGCCCGGCCCGGCCCGCTGGCCCAGCCCGCGCCAGGCCCACCCATGAACCTTAATTACTAGACGACCGTGGGCAGAGATCCTGAAGCCCGCGGAAAAAATTTTTGGCCCGAGCCCGGTCCGAAATGCTGTTTTTAGTTATTTTACACTATAAAATGCGCGGGCGGCCCGCCCAAGCCCGGGCCCGACCCGAGCCCGGCCCAAAAATGGAGGCCCGCCACGTCCCATGGGACGGTCATGGGCAAGATTTTCTCGGCCCAAAAAACTCGGGTTTTTCGGCCTGGTGAGGACCGGAGCGTCCGAGGACCGGTGGATGGTCGCTCCTTGGTGTGATAAGTGATTGACAATGTGGTATGGACTGACTCATGGCAGAGTATTGCAGGTGCAGGTTGTGGCTTGACTTGCGTTTGTGCAGGTGAAGAGTGGGCGCGAAAGGTCTTAGCCTGTGTGGCCTCTAAGGAGTGGAAAGACAAGTAGGCTCGGCTCGATGGACCCGGTGGCCGGACGGGACCAAGTGCGGGCTGCATGGTGGCAAGAAAAGCAAGATGAATTCGTGTACGGTTTCTTGGTTGAGCCTCAAAACCAAGGTCGAGCCGGGACAACGTGGCGGCCAAGTCATGAGTGGGATTGGCGTGGAGGCTGCACCGAGTCCGCGGAGTTTGCGGCGGTTCACCACAAAATCGTCGGGGTTACTTGGTTGAGCCACAAAACCAAGACCAGAGGCTCGACGGGCAGAGACGGGATCCGGGCGCGCCGAGAAGCTTCGAAGCGGGCGACACGCGGCATGATCGAGGTGCTTGCGTTGGGAGGACGCGAAGGCCCGATGGATGCGCGGCCGTCCGATGGAGAACTTCATGTGTTGACCAAAATGCCCCTATGAGGGCTTGCATTGTATCTCCTAGTGTAGGGGCACTTCAGTCTTTTCCGGAGGGCCTATATATAGGAGGAGGGGGCTAAATTTTCAGCCAACTCTTGGGCTAAAGGTGGGAGTGCTCTTTCATTTTGGGGTGCTCTTTGGGAGAGAGGGAGAGAGGTGAGTGTGGCTCTTCGTTTGAGGTTTTTGCCATCCAAGATTTGTGGTTCTTGTGAGTGGCTTGTAACCGGATTTGGCAAAGTGATTCTTAGTGAAACCTTTCTCTTAATCTTGTGCCAAATCATTTTATCCCGAGCATTTTCTTTTATGCGATTTTCAGAGGTATTTTCGGAGGATTTTCGTGTGCGGCTCGATTGGTCGATTCTAAGGCGTTTGTGTTCGGTTTTCCTTCAGGGAATCATGGATAGATGTCTTGTGCATCCTTGTGCTTGATCTTGATCCCTCAAACGCCGGATTTGGCCTCCGATTCGTGGATTTCGGTTGGAACCCTAGCTTTTTGGTTGAGCTCAGTAGAATCTCGATTCGTCTCGTCTCAGTGGATTTTAGGCTCCAAATTCGTAGGTATAGCATCTCCTAGAGGCGCTTCACCTTCCCCTATGATTTGGTAGCTTCCCTTGGTTGATTCGAGAGATCGGGTGAAAAGAAAGAAGGGTTGACCTTCAAAGGGCCGAGCTCGGGCTGCTGTCTGCGCTCCTGGCGGACGGTCCGTGAGCCCCATGCGGACGGTCCGCGAGGAGGCTTCCAGCCAGTTGTTCTTTGTGTTCATTGTGAGTTCTTTCTTCTCTTCCGTTCGATCCATTTCGTCGGTAGATTTTTGGTGCACGAGGTTTGGCGGACGGTCCGTGGGTTGAGTACGGACGGTCCTTGTGTGGCGGACGGTCCGCGGGTAGGTGGCGGACGGTCCATTTTTCGTGGTACGCTACTGGAGGTTCGGGTGGCTTTTTCGGATGGTCCGCGAGAGCAGAGCGGACAGTCTGCCAGGGTACCGCAGACGGTCCGCCCCTACTGTGAGGACAGCCCGCCCCTGCCCAGGCAGACAGCTTGTTGCTTCGCCTCTTGTGATTTGCTTCCGCTTCTATTCCTTCTAGCTTTTTTTGTGGCTTGTCTCTAGGTCTTGTAGGCTTGTGTGCACCTAGTTTAGAGATGCTCTTGTGTGTGCGAGTGAACCGAGTGGCAATCGGGGTATAGGCTGAGTTCTCTCTTTGGAGAAGAATTTTTATTGGCTCCCATTCACTCCCCCCCCCTCTCTGGTCGCCTATTCGGTCCTTCAATTGGTATCAGAGCCGGTTGCGGATTCATGTGACTCTAACAAGTCTAGGATCCATAGGGCGACAAGAGAAATTGGCGCTTTTGCTTGTGGTGTTGGCTTGCGCATTTTGAGCCCGACGATTTTGTGTTGTGCCTTTGGAAAACCATAACTTGACATACCATCCATAAAACGGGCATAACTTTTCGCTCGGTGCTCCGATTTGGCTCAAATTTTTACAGCGGTTTCGTGATTCCGTTTGGGGTATGTCTGTTTGGTTTGGCGTTGTCGAAAAATTTGACATCATCGGTTTGGCGTTGTCGAAAAAATTCAGAAAAATTCGGGAAGATAATTAAAAAATTCATTTAAGCTCTTTTCAGCTTTTTCATGAATCTTCCGGAATTTCTCTAGACCGCAGTGCACCTCCGTTTGAGCTGAAATTTTGTGTGCCTCTATCTTTTGTACTCCTTGTTCATTGGTAAATTCCTTAGAAAAAGATAGAGTTGCTTGCTTTTCCTTTTGTTTGTCTCTATTGGTTGCAAACCAGGTGCTTTCCTTGCTTCTTCACTTGTTCCTTGAGCCTCCTTTCAACTAATCCTAACCGGTGCTTTGAGTATGGCACCAAGCACTTCTTCTTGTGTGTCTTTGTCTTCAGAGATCGATGTGATGGAGTCTGCATCGGGAGATGACCACAAGGGGAGACGGAAGTGTGAGGAGTTGAAGGAAGATAAGGAAGCAATGACATTGATGCGGCTTTTGGTGGCTCAAGAAGATGATCTCCAAGACAAGCTTAATAAGAGAAG
Source organism: Cenchrus fungigraminus (assembly GCA_036936925.1). Lineage (NCBI taxonomy): Eukaryota > Viridiplantae > Streptophyta > Magnoliopsida > Poales > Poaceae > Cenchrus > Cenchrus fungigraminus. The sequence continues at coordinate 92,703,315 of CM072774.1, read as the reverse complement.
CAAAGTAAAGCTCTCCCAAGGTATCATTGGTTTGTTCACTCGTCTTTGTGCTTATGGCGAGATGCTTGTTGAGCTTAAGAACTCTCCTTTGCCTAGCAAATCTTGTGATGCCTTGTGTGCTGAAAATGAGAAGCTAAAACATGAAACTAGTTACCGTAATAAGCACGTTGAAGCTCTTAGAAGAGCATGCGACAACCTTGATTTTGAAAATGATGAATTGAGATCATCTCTTGCTAACTTGCAGTCTGAAATTGACTTGTTGAAATCTAATGCTTCTACGCCTTGCAACTCTTGTGTTGCTTTGAATAATGATCTTGATGTGGCTAGAAGTAAGATTGCTTTGTTGGAGACAAGTGCTTCCTTGCCATGTGTTTCTTGTGAGTCTTTGCTTGCTGAAATAAATGATCTAAAATTGACTCACACCACATGTGTAGATGAACTTGAGCATGCTAGGGCTGAAATTTGTGATATGAAATCCATGCCTTGTAGCAAGTGCTCTTTGTTGCTTGTTGAGGATGCTTGCCATACTTCTTGTGATAATGTCGATGCTTTGTTAGATGTAAATGATGTTGCTTGTTCATGTGATTTCATTTGCACCTCATGCATTGATTTGGAAAATGAAGTTTTGGCTTTGAAAATGATGCGCAAGGATATAAGCGCCAAGTTGGTTGAGCATGATGAGATGAGTGCCAACCTTGAGACAGAAAATAAACTCTTGCGTACCACATATGCTAAATGCATTGAAGAAGAAATCAATAATTTGAGAAATATGACATGTGGTACTTGTGAGCGCCTCAAGTCTCAAAATGAGGTTTTGCGCACAAGGTGCAAGAGTCTTTGTGCGAAGGGTTTGGATTCTCGCATTTCTCGTCACTCCGATGTTGATACTTCTAAACATGCTTTTCTCAACCGGAGTTGACTTCTTCTCTTGAGCGTGAGTCTTTGGATAGTGGCACTTGTGCTAGTGCTTTGGATAGCTCTCCTATAGCTACTCCTAAGCTTGATACTTCTTTCGGTGTTGCCCAAGATGATACGAATAGCAAGGGTGCTTCTCACTTCCTTGGAACTCATACTTCCAAACTGAGTTTCCATTGCACCTTTTGCAACAAAGATAGGCATACCGTGGAGTTTTGCTTTCGTCGTGTCAAGCACGAGCGACGTGTGTGTGCCAAAGCTTTTAAGAAGCCACGTGGCCTTTCTCATGGCACGTGCGATTCTAATGTTGGCACCAAGTCGAATGTTGAGGTTGATGCTTCTTGCTCTAAGTTCCAAGGGACTTCTCACTTACAAGAGAATGGTGATTTGTCCACTCGGACCGTGCCTCCAGATAGGCCTTTGTACCATTGCTCTCTTTGTGGGAAGGATGGGCACCAAGAGAGCTTTTGCTACTGCCGTGCAAGGAAAATGCGGCGAGCTTGTGCTTATAGGCCTTTGGTTGTTCATGGCCCTTTTCATGGCATGAACACTTGTGAGCCTAAGAAGGCACATTTTGTTGACGGGTTTTATGACACTCTTTCTAGTGAGTTAGACCATGCACGTGGACATGCTTCTAGTGCTTCTTGTGTTGGTCCACGACATGTTTCCCGTGGTGTTCGTGTTGGTTCTTCTCCTACGACCTCAAAGGATATTTGCCTTTTTGCTTATGATAGCACTAGGTTTTCTTCGCGAGTTGCTCCTTTGAGGCATGATTCTGAGAGTGTTAGAAATCCTTTTCACTCGAACCGGCATTTGCATCATGCCAACCCACTTGATAAGTTGAGTGCATCCCTTACCCGTGTGACCAAGTATTGGATACCCAAGTATGTGCTTGCTAACCCTTTGGGATCCAAGGCTCGGTCTTCTTTGTCTCCTTGTGTGTAGGTATGGAGACGTGGTTGGAGAACATGAGCTCGATGGTACTTGATCTTTTGTCCGTGAGGTGATCAAGAAATGATGGTTCTCCACACCGCTTTGGATGGCTCTTGAAAGCCTTTGTGCACATGTATAGTGAGTTTTCCTTTTCTCCTTGTACTCACTTGTATACTTGTTGCATGCTTTGCTCCTGTGTCATGTTTGTGTATAAACCATGGTAGGCTAGCCACCTTGTTCATGATGGCTTTGTGATCTTGTATACCTATCTTGCTATCTTTTGTATGATATTGTGGTGGATGATATATATGAACATCATGCCATGGTTTATGGTTGCCCTCTTGTGATTATGACATGTTGTTCATCCATATCATTTTTGTCTAGCTCCTTGGTATCCTCTCTTGTTAGCATGTTTGCCCCCCTCATGTATATCTTGTCATGCTAGCTTTGTGATATATCTTGGTGGTTGATCCATGTGAACTTGTATCATGCCTTTGTTTAGTTCTTGTATCATGTTTGGCAAGTTGTTCATTGGTATTTTTTTGTGCTAGGCTTTTTGTATAGTTATGCATCTTGTTGACATGTTTGCTAGACCATGCTTATCATATATGAGGAATCATGTTACAATGCTTTATTTATCTTAGATTGTATTATCAATGCTTTGTGTAGCATGTTTTGAGCTTTCCTTGTGGTTTTGGGCTTGTCTTGTCTTCGGGTTGTGTTTTGCTTCTTCTCTTCATTTGGGTTTAGAGCTTTGCTTTTGCTCTTTCTTTTCCTAGTTTTTTGCTTTCTAGTTGGCTTTGGTTGAAGGGGAGCTTGGCTTTTTGATGGGAATTTGGTTTCAAGAGTTTGCCATGGCTTTTGGTAACCATTTGTGATCTTTCAATTGGTATCCTTTCCATGGTACTCAATTGAGATCTTTGGAGCTGTTATTCGGTTGGTGTGTTAAGTATGGTGGTGTTGAGTTTGTTGGACACTCTCCACCTCGTGGTCGATACGAGTAAGGGAGGGGTCACAGTTTTGAGTTTCAGAGGGACTACGAATCACGATTTCCCTTTCGTGGTGCTCGTACTCCTCCAGCGAGATGTGAGGTGATTCCTCATGGTGGTCATAGCTTTGATAGGCGTGGTAGGATGAATTTTGCTAACCCCACTTTTGAGCTAATGGCTCGGCACTGGTTTGACTCATTTTGTACTAACCCTAGTGTTGCGTCGGTTGCTCGCTCTCGCTCTTGGTTTTGATTTTGCAGGCGGGCGGCTTGGAGGACTTTTGGTGGATCGACTCCCGAGGATGGCGAACAGAGATAGAAGGTGGTCCTCAAGCCTCAGCTCGGTGGTGTCAAAGGAGCACATCATTTTCGGGGATGATGGACGAGAGCGAGTGATCAAGGTAAGTAGTTTGGAGATTTTGAGTAGTGTGGCTCTTGTTAAGCCACTTGGTCTCTTTTGCTCTTTGCCCTATCGCGTGTACTTAAGATGAGCTTTGTATGCTTTTTGATCCTAGTGCATGTATTTAGGGGGAGCTTGTAAGATTTGTGCTCCTTGCCCTATATCATGTATTTAGGGTGAGCTTCGTATGCTCTTTGACCCTAGTGCATGTGTTTAGGGGGAGCTTATGAGTTTTGTGCTCTTTTGCCTTTTTGAGTTTGGGTTAGGCATCTCATGTACATATGCATGTTGCATTTTCATTTTTGTATCATATGCTTTAGAGATGTGCTTCTCTTATATACTCTGATCACCATGATATGCTGAATATGAGCTTATGACTTTGCTAGTGATGCTCATGAGATGTATAGCTGTGCTCTTGGTAGCTTTGGGATGTATATTCTTGTGGATGGTTTACTTTTGTGAAAATGCTATATATGATCCTCTCTTGTGAGTTGAATGCCTCTCATGTTCAAACTGTGCGCTTATGGCTATATCTTGCTTAATTTGTGCTTGGGAACCATGTTCTTTTCATTTGGGGTCAAAGACCCATTTCTCATCATGGATGTTTAGCCGACATGCTACCTTGTGGAGAAGCCTAAGCTTCTTTTGGCCGCAAAGGCACTTCATGTACCATGCTTTATTTGTAAATCATGAAATTGGTATATGAAATGCTTGTGCTTGAAAAATATGCTTGCATGTAAAAATTGCTTTAAATTCTTTATCTTGGGTGCTAAACCATTGCGTAATGTTCACCAATGAGAAGTCTCATATCTATAAGTGGACACATGGCTCGGTGGCTTTGACATGACATGAGATAGCTTGTAGGTGTTTGTGATGATCTTGTGATGAGAATTTGTGACCTTGCATGAAGTTTGTAGGCTATATGCTGTTTGTGCTCTTTTTGGCCATGTTTAGGTCCTATGCTCATGAGAGGGAAATTTTGTTGAAAAATGCTTCTGTTTGACCATGGTTATGTCACATGCTTATATGTCCCTTTCTATCTTGTTGGCAATGCTTGTACTAAATTTTTGGCTATCTTGCTTGTCTATGTCTCATTCTTAGCATGTTGTAGTGCTCTTTGTTTATTTGAGAAGCACATGCTTGCATTGTTAGCCTTGATTCATGCATTACCAACAAGGGGGAGAAATTGTCTCTAATTCATGACATGGGGAGAAGTGTGCATGTTTGGGGGAGAAATGCACTTTGTGGAGAGTTTTTGCATCAAGGGGGAGAAAAAGATGGATACTCAGTTCAAGGGGAGAACTTGAGTTTGCATCTATTTGTTCAGGGGGAGCTTGCATTCATGCTTTGGGAGCTCTTTGTGTCGCCTGAATTTGCTTTGTGCTTTGCTCTTTTGCCGATGGTGTCGAGCCCTTTTGCCTCACCTTGCGGAGTCGGCATTTTGAGCGTTTTGTCTCGGTTGTGTTGAGCCGTTGCCCTTACCTTAGGGGATCGAGACTTTCTCTCTCAAGTGATCTTGTTTTGGCTTTTGTTCAGCTTTTGATCACTTGTTTGAGTTCTTTGTTTGTTTCTTTTCTTTTTCTTTCTTTTATGAATTGGTGACTATGTGTGTTGTCAATGCACTCATCAAGAGGGAGATTGAGGACCGGAGCGTCCGAGGACCGGTGGATGGTCGCTCCTTGGTGTGATGAGTGATTGACAACGTGGTGTGGACTGACTCTTGGCAGAGTATTGCAGGTGCAGGTTGCGGCTTGATTTGCGTTGGTGCAGGTGAAGAGCGGGCGCGAAAGGTCTTAGCCTATGTGGCCTCTGAGGAGTGGAGAGACAAGTAGGCTCGGCTCGATGGACCCGGTGGCCGAACGGGATCAAGTGTGGGCCGCATGGTAGCAAGAAAAGTTAGATGAAGTCGTGTACGGTTTCTTGGTTGAGCCTCAAAACCAAGGTCGAGCTGGGACGATGTGGCGGCTAAGTCATGAGTGGGATTGGCGTGGAGGCTGCACCGAGTCCGCGGGGTTTGCGGTGGTTCACCACAAAACCGTCGGGGTTGCTTGGTTGAGCCACAAAACCAAGACCGGAGGCTCGACGGGTGGAGACGAGATCCGGGCGCGCCGAGAAGCTTCGAAGCGGGCGACACACGGCATGATCGAGGTGCATGCGTTAGGAGGACGCGAAGGCCCGATGGATGCGCGGCCGTCCGATGGAGAACTTCATGTGTTGACCAAAATGCCCCTGTGAGGGCTTGTATTGTATATCCTAGTGTAGGGGCACTTCGGTCTTTTCCGGAGGGCCTATATATAGGAGGAGGGGGCTGAATTTTCAGCCAACTCTTGGCCTAGAGGTGGGAGTGCTCTATCATTTTGGGGTGCTCTTTGGGAGAGAGGGAGAGAGGTGAGTGTGGCTCTTTGTTTGAGGTTTTTGCCATCCAAGATTTGTGGTTCTTGTGAGTGGCTTGTAACCGGATTTGGCAAAGTGATTCTTAGTGAAACCTTTCTCTTAATCTTGTGCCAAATCATTTTATCCTGAGCATTTTTCTTTTATGCGATTTTCGGAGGTATTTTCGGAGGATTTTCGTGTGCGGCTCGATTCGTCGATTCTGAGGCGTTTGTGTTTGGTTTTCCTTGAGGGAACCATGGATAGATATCTTGTGCATCCTTGTACTTGATCTTGATCCCTCAAATGCCGGATTTGGCCTCCGATTCGTGGATTTCGGTTGGAACTCTAGCTTTTTGGTTGAGCTCGGTAGAATCTTGATTCCTCTCGTCTTAGTGGATTTTACGCTCCAAATTCGTAGATATAGCATCTCCTAGAGGCGCTTCACCTTCCCCTATGATTTGGTAGCTTTCCCTTGATTGATTCGAGAGATCGGGTGAAAGGAAAGAAGGGTTGACCTTCAAAGGGTCGAGCTCGGGCTGCTGTCTGCGCTTCTGGCGGACGGACCGCGAGCCCCATGCGGATGGTCCGCGAGGAGGCTTCCACCCAGTTGTTCTTTGTGTTCGTCGCGAGTTCTTTCTTGTCTTTCGTTGATACATTTTGTCGGTGGATTTTTGGTGCACGAGGTTTGGTGGACGGTCTGTGGGTTGAGTACGGACGGTCCGTGTGTGGCGGACAGTCCGCGGGTAGGTGGCGGACGGTCTGTTTTTCGTGGTGTGCTACTGGAGGTTCGGGTGGCTTTTTCGGACGGTCCGCGAGAGCAGAGCGGACAGTCCGCCATGGTACCGCGGACGGTCCGCCCCTACTGTGCGGACAGTCCGCCCCTGCCCAGGCAGAGAGCTTGTTGCTTCGCCTCTTGTGATTTGCTTCCGCTTCTATTCCTTCTAGCTTTGTTCGTGGCTTGTCTCTAGGTCTTGTAGGCTTGTGTGTGCCTAGTTTAGAGCCGCTCTTGTGTGTGCAAGTGAACTGAGTGGCAATCAGGGTATAGGCCGAGTTCTCTCTTTGGAGAAGAATTTTTATTGGCTCCCATTCACTCCCCCCCTCTCTGGTCGCCTATTCGGTCCTTCACCCGGCCCGCCCCGTGGAATGCTCAGGTCTAATCATTAAGCAATCTATAATCCACACACATTCGCTGAGTACCATCCTTCTTCCCCACAAAGATAACCGGTGCCCCCCCAAGGTGATGAACTAGGACGAATGAATCCCTTTTCCAATAACTCCTTAATCAGCTTCTTAAGCTCAAATAATTGATCACTAGACATTCTGTATGGATGCTTAGAGATAGGAGCAGTGCCAGGTAAAAGATCAATAACAAACTCAACATCTCGATCAGGTGGCATACCTGGCAGCTCATCCGGGAACACATCTGGATAATCACACACCACCTTGATACCCTCTAAAGATTTACCATTTAACTGATTCACTGAACACCCTTCTACTGATGGTAGAGCAGCTACAAATTCAATCCTTTCCCCGTCTAGACTGGTGAGAAGAACTGACTTCTTAGCACACTGGATTTCTCCATTAAACTTGCTCAACCATCCCATTCCAAGTATCACATCAATGCCATCAGAATCCAACACTATGAGATTAGCCCAGAAATCCTTCTCCAAAATCCTGAGTTTAACATTGTTACACTGATGTGAGGCTTTGATTATCCCCCCTGGTGCATCAACTAGCAGGCGGCGTGGCATGGTGCTCATGGAGATGTTATGTTTAGCTGCACACTGAGAGGTAATGAAAGAATGAGATGCTCCAGAATCGAATAAAACTGAGGCGGGGGCGAAGTTGACAAGACACGTGCCGAGCACTACTCGTGGGTCTTCCTGAGCTGTCTCTGCACTCATGTGGTTCACCCTGCCATGTGCATAGCTCTGTTTTCCCTTGTTGCCATTCGGGGCATGGCTCATCTGCTGACTCTGCTGCTTCTGTAATGGAGTGTTGGGAGCATTCCTCTTGGGGCAAGCATTTGCATAATGCCCAACCTCTCCACACTTAAAGCAGGCGGTACCTCCAGGGTTGATGGTCCTCACTGGGGTGACAACTGGTGCCATCTGATGATTATGCTGACAACGGTGCCGTGTAGTCTGCTGCACTGGGCATTGAAACTGCTGGTGCTGCCCAAAGTTCTCACTTGGGCCTCCAGAATGAAGTGGTGTCCCCTGAGGTGGAGTAAAGCGGGGGCGAGTGTTACTCCCCGACTGTCCAGGGGTGGTGGCCTTCCTCTTCAGCTCTCCCAACTCCCTGCGCTTGTACTCCAAGCCAATGGCCTTGTCTAGCAACGTCTGGAATGATGGGAAGGTGTGAGACATAAGCTGGTACTGGAGTGGTTTAGCTAATCCCTCCATGAACAACTCTTGCTTCTTCTCATCATCAACAACATCCTCGGGAGCATAGCGAGACAATTCAACGAACTTGTCCCTGTACTCTATCACAGACATCTCTCCCTGCTTAAGAGCCAAGAACTCCTTCTTTAACTTCATAAGGCTGGCAGGTATATGATAGCTCCTGAAGCTCGTAGTGAATTCCTGCCAAGTGATAGCATCAGGAGTGGCATGAGCAGCCACATAGGCATCCCACCAAGCTGACGTTGTCCCCTGAAGTCGACCTGAAGAATACATGACCTTCTCTCTATCAGCGCACTGCGTGATGGTGAGCATCTTCTCCATTGTCTTCAGCCAATCTTCTGCCTCCAATAGCTCAGCTGCATGAGAAAACACTGGCGGGCAATGGCTCATGAATAGCTGGTGCTTGTCCTTGTGTGGCTGGTTCTGGTTAATCTGAACCTTCATGCTTGCCATGTTGGTGGACATGTTCTGGAGAAGTTACATCTGTGCTGCCAGGAACTGCTGCATCGCTGGATCCATCTGACTCTGTTGCTGAGTGCTACTAGGACTGCCACTCCTCCTCTGATGTGGATCCAGACCTGGTGTTCACCATCTGAGTGTTAGGATCATGAGATTTAGATACTAGAACAAAGAGATAACTCTGAAAGATGAAGCAACATGAACTTCCAGATTAAGACAGATTATGTTGGTCCCAACAAATCAGGTGTAACTCTCATTATTGATATCCATAAATTTTGAAATTTCACCAGAACAGGGAGTATGAAATTACAAATTAATCCAACTGGAATCAACTCAATGGGAGATCTAGAACTCCAGATATAAAATAAATAAGACGACTGAGTCAACAGAGTTTCCAGATTCTGATAGCTCTGATGTTTCGTACATAACTCCCATAATATATATTGGATGGTACTGAATTTTTGACAGCAAATCACATAGGAAATTTGTGAACTAACCCAACTAGTTTCATGTCAATTGAAGTTCTGTAGCTTGGGATATAACTAAAACACTACTGCTATGTCAGAGAGCTGCGTGAGCAGATTTTGTACCAACAAGATTTGTTTGAGAGATAAAGAAAGATAGATAAAGGAAAAATTATTCAAGGTTATGTGGATTGGGAAAGAATTAAACACCAACTAAGAAAACTAGCTACTAAAACTGATGTCATTGTGGTCATTACTCCACAACACACCGCACTCAAAACAAAGATCCAAATCAAGCATTTATCACAAAATCAAGCATACAAGCACACTTCTAAACTAAGCACACGTTGAGGCGTTCGCATCTATCGATTATACTAAGAAAGAACTTAAAACTCCTATATCCTATTAAGGAAGATCTCTGAGCTGAAGATGATAGGGTCATTAGATTACTGAGAACGGTTATGTACACGGGTAGGGTAAAGATAGGAAAAGATAAGAGAGACTAGAACAGACGTAAAAGATTCCTTAGAGCGAGAACAAGAAAGCATAGAGTGAAAAGATTAGCTAAGATAAAATGGAGAAAAGTAGAATAACAAGGATGGGGGTAAAATCAAAGGATAGGTATATAGTAAAGTAGAATTTAAAGCATAGCATAGAGTGAGAATGGCTTCGATGATATTATAATCCATAAATTCGACCATTTTCTAACTAGGCTAACGTCCTACATTCAACACGGCTCTGGTACCACTTTGTCACACCCAGTTTTAAAGGCAAAACCGCATGCATAAATTACATGTGCGCCAGGATCAAGTTACACACACGTAATTACTCAGTGAATACCAAATACAGTACCAAAGCGTAAAAGAGAGTATTATAACCATTACATGACCAAAAGTCTCATAAACTTATCATCCGAGCGAACAACTAGCAGCGGATCTTCAGAAAGGAACTCCAAAAGCAGCTGACTGGTGGCACGTACGCCTAGAACTCATCCGAAATCTCCAAGTCTGAGCAGCAATCCTGGTTGTGTAGATGCAATAAATAAACAAGCATGAGCACATGCCGTACTCAGCAAGGGAATAATATCATAATAAACATGTAAGGTTGTATAGGTAGATGGCCAAAGGGTTTAAGCACTTTAGCATTTTAGTTGGTCAAAATTTATTAAGCAACTTACTTACTAGCAAGTATAAGTATATAGCATCCCACAATTAAAGTGTAGCATCATAACCATGAACATAAAGTAAACAACAATTTAAATTCATCTTCCGATAGATTAATCATGTGAGGGTCCAGGCTACTCATGACCGTGAGCACGACTAATCGATTTGTTTTAAACACTCTGCAAAGGTTGTACATCTTTACCCACAAGTCGCGTAAAAGTCCCCAAGAACTTTAGACCCAACCACGCGATGCTGATCAGGCATCATACCACACTACCGAGGTGTGATTGCATAGGGACGCTACGAGACCTTTACAAAGATTCCCTAATGTGTAGCAACCCACTAGGTTTCAGGTCGAAGTTGGGCATAAAGCTCCCTAGCAGGTACCGTGTCTTAGGAATGCCTACCTCCCCGCCAGAGTAGGTCTATACCCCAACAACGCCTCCCCATTGGCCCCTTTCAGGTAAGATCACTACAACATCAAGGTTTCTAATTATTCGGCCAAGCCAGAGCCATATAGCCTTGTGGTTGTACTGTTGTCCTGGGTGGTTCTCCATGTTCCAATTAAACATGTGGTCTTGTGATTAACTTACCATTAATGAACATAGAGTGTAAAGAGTAACATGTGGTCTATCACCAACCCAGTTGAGCAACTAAGCAGCATCTACCATCAAGATTAATTAATCAACCCGGTTACAAGGCAATGGTCAAAACAAACTAAGAATAATCCTTAATAGGAACCCATCAAAATTATTGCAAAGCAATAAAGTAAATACAGTGATTAAATGCATGTTTATATAGGATAAAGCAGGTATGACCAAGGACACTTGCCTTTCACAAGATCCGGAAATTGCTCAGTGTCTTCAAAGTCTTCACCTTCAGGAAATCCCTCGAACTGCTCGTTCTCTACGCATCACACATTCACATGCAAAGAGACAATACAATAAAATAAGAAACAACACACGAATCATTTCAAACAGAAACAAAAGCTAGAGTAAACCAATCTACTCGTCGAGACGAACACACAGATATAAAGAACACTAAAAACGGAGCTAAAACGGTGAAGATATGAGCTGTACAAGGTATAAGGGCTTATCTGTAGGAAAACTAAACTTCTAAGGGCCTAACTAAAAGAACTTTTGAACAGCGAGAGGACCAGATCGTGAAACAAGGGAAACTGGGGGACTCTTTTGCAAAAGCGGTGGTGAGGCACGGGTTGACCGGTATGATTGACCGGTAGACTCTGGTCAGATCAGATCTGGACCGTCGGCTCGCAATCGAGCGGCTGCGGGCGACGCTGGCAAAGCGGGCGGTGGTGGGATCACCGGCGTAGCTCAATCTTGAGCTTCCGGGCACGGAACGGGATGAGGTTTGCACCTAGACACAGTTGGAGTGACGGCGAACCCATCCAGACGGTTCTTGTGGCTGCTTGCACGACGGAGACGACGCTAGGCCCGACAAGGCGCACGGCGGCGAAGCTTCGACTCCAGCGAGCTGTTGCGGGCAGTTCTGGGCACTAGGACACACACAAGCGGCATGGGCAGACTCCTCATGTTCTCACCTTCCTTCGAAGCCACACCACATCAACCAGACGACAACGTTCGAGGAGATCGACGGCGGCGGCCTTGAGTCTAGGGTTTGGGGGTCGGGCGGTGCTTGTGCTTGCAGATTAAGGCGAAAGAGAGAGGGCGGAGAGGTGGCGGCGACTTTATAGGAGGCGCGGACGACCCTGGAGAGCGGGCCCGGGACTAGAAGACGCGGCGAGGGGGCTGGCTCGGTCGAACCCAACTCGAGCTCGGGGTCGGCCTGAGGAAGGGGATGACGGTGTGGGTCCCGCCTGTCGGCGGCTGCACGCGGTGGCAGGCAGTGCGGGCCGGTGTTGGGCCGCTGGTGGGCTGTGGCATGCTGGGCTGGGAAGAAGCGGGGCTGCGCAGCGCGCACATTGCGATGGAGTTAAGGGAGCGTCGCCGAACTTTGGATGATGGGCCGCGCAAACAGAGGAAAGAAAAGGGGAGGGAGAAAGAGAAAAGTTTTCACAATTTTGAAACAACGATTCAAACAATGAATTCAAACACACATTTGAATTCAACCAAACAAAAATAGTGCTCCAGCATGAATGCAATAATAAACTCCTATAGTTCATTAATTTAATTAAGAAAACAATAAAATGACTAGGAAAATTAAATAAAACCTTATAAATCCTTAAACATAAGCATTATTGCTAAGCAAAATTTTATTAAATGCAATAATTGAAATTTAGGGTGTTACAGCCACTTCGTTTGATTCATTGGGAGCGTTGATTGTTTTGGTTGATGTTTGACGGACCGTCCATCCGAGGGTCTCGGACCGTTCGTCCAGGTCGGACCGTCCATGGTGTTGGTGAGGACCTCTGTGGTTCGAGGACTGGTGGATGGTCACTTCCTGGTGTGATGAATGATTGACAACGTTGTGTGGACTGATTCTTGGCTAAGTATTGCAGGTGCAGGTTGCGGCTTCACTGGTGTTGGTGCAGGTGAAGAACAAGCGCGAAAGGTCATTGCCGGTGAGGCGTCCAAGTGTGGAGAAGACAAGTAGGCTTGGTTCGAGGGACCCGGTTGCCAGCGGGGTCAAGTGCGGGCCGCATGGTGGCAAGAATAGCAAGATGAAGTCATGGACAATTCCTTGGTTGAGCCTCAGAGCCAAGATCGAGTCGGGACTTCGTGGGGGCCAAGTCATGATTGGAGATTGGAGGAGGCCACACCAAGTTCGCGGGGTTTCCAGTGGTTCACCCGAAAACCACTGGGTTCCTTGGTTAATCCACAAAGCCAAGACTGAAGACGGAGATGCAGCAGCACTAGACCGGTCTGACTGGTGGGTACCGGTCTAACTGGTGTGCGACGACGGCTTCCGAAGGCTTCGAAGCGGAGGACACGAGTCGGGATCGCAAGGCTTGCATTAAGGCTAAGCAAGTTTGCGGTCGCCGGGCATCCGTCCGATGGTGCTACGACGAAGTTTCCCAAAAGGCCCTTTGGGGGTGTGTATCCTAGTTTAATGTAATAGGGGTAGTTTCGTCTTTCGGTTGCCTCCATATAACCCAAGTGGTGAGAGGATGACAGCCATCTCTTGGAACCCTAGCTCATTTTGTTTTGCTATTTTCCTCTTCCTATTTTCCTTAGGATTTTCTAGGACTAGCTTGAAAGCTTCATGGTGAGATCTTGAAAGAGGGATGGATGATCGGGAGGCAAGCTAGACCTTGTATGAACCTTCATGGTATGTATAGATGATTCGGCGTGGTTCCTCAAGGCTTGACTGTGTCTCTCCCGTTTTCCCTTTTTGGTGATTTTCGGAGCCTTTTTCTTGGTAATTTTCTTGCGGCGGTTTTGAGGCCTTTCTCTTTGGGATTTGGTGGGGGATGTATGCATGAACCTTTCGTGGTTCTTTTCCTTGTGATTCCCCTCCCAAATCCGTGAGTAAAGGGGCTCGATTTTGGGGTTTTCGTGTTCTTCATGCTCTTGAGGTAGAGGCACAAGATTTGCGATTCCGGGAGTTGTAGGGAGTTAGAGGTTGAAATTTTTGGGGTATATCTTCCCTTTGGGGTGCTCATCATCTCCCCAAAATTTCGTCTCAAGACTCCAAATCGTTTGGAAGATCCATCGGTCGAAAGTTTGGGGCTGTTTCGTGGGCTGATTTTTGAATGGGGGCGGTACTACTGACCCTGTCCAGGTAGTACCGATAACCTAATTTTCAGCTGCCAGAGAGTCTTTATCGGTAGTACTGACCCGGGGTCGGTAGTACTGATAGTCGGAAGTACCGACCTTGTGCCGGAAGTACCGATAACCTAGTTTTTAGGTGCCAGTAAGCCCATATCGGTAGTACCGACCTGGGGCCGGTAGTTCTGACAATTTCTGCTGCAGATTGTCTTGGGCTAGCTTTTTCTCTCAGTTCCTTTTGTGCTTGCTTCTGCTTTGTTCCTAGGGTCAATAGGTCCATTGTGACTACGTGATCTTGGCAAGTGTGTGCGGGATTCTTCGGAGGTGATTTTGGGGTATAGGCCGAGTTCTTAAGATGAATTTTTATCAGCTCCCATTCACTCCCCCCCCTCTGGCTGCCAATCCAGTCCTTCAAGTGGTATCAGAGCCGGTTACAGGTCTTCATTGACTCTAACCAGTCTAAGATGCAAAGATGGCGTACCAGGAACAGGAATCGGGTCCTCCTCACTTCGATGGGAAAAACTACCAGATGTGGTAGAGGCGGATGGCAGCTTTCCTCTGCGGCAAGGGTCAGATCCTTTGGGATGTCACGGTGAACACAACTTATGTTCATCCTGTGAACTTCCTTGCTCCAAGATCGAGGGACATGCAGGACACCAACAACAAGGCGGTCGACTACTTGTTTCGTGCTTTGTGTCAATCCGAATTCGATCGGGTTCAGACAGAGGACTTGGCTTGTAGGATTTGGGAGCAATTGAAGGATGCTCATGCTGGAAATGCTCAGGTTCAGGCTCGGATGTATGCAACCTACCGGAGAGAGTACAAGAACTTCACTCATCTCCCCGGTGAGTCTATTGATGCCTTGTTCCAGCGGTTCATGGTTGTTGTGAACAACATGAGGTCCAATGTGACCGTGCTCCCGTACGATGATCATGATAGAGCCTTGAAGCTCTTGCACTCACTGGATCGTACCATTTGGGGCGGAAAGGTCGAGGCCATCCTTGAGTCCGAGAAGTATGACACCATTATGGTGAACGACCTGTTCTCTAAGCTCAAGTCAGCTGAGGTGGATCGTGGTGTGACAGCCCGTCTTGAGAGCCCGACTAACTCTCATAGTCTTGCTCTTGTTGGAGGCTCTGGTGCTTTGACTAACGCTAACTCATCTTCTAGGATGTATTCTTTGTCCTCTTTGATGTCTTTGCCAGACGAGGAGTTTGATGTACTTGGAGAGGACAAGCTGGCATTATTGACACGGAGATTCGAGAGGATGCACGAGAACCGGGTGAACTCGAGGAGGAACTCGAGGGCGTGCTTCAAGTGCGGTAAGACCGGACACTTTTTCGCTGAGTGTCCTAAAGTGAACAAGCACGACAAGCACAAGTCCAAGGACAAGGAGAGAAGGTCCAAGAAGAAGGAGCATGAAAATAGGAAGAAGGGACGTACCCGAGAGAAGATGAAGAGATCGAGCGACGTTGACTCCGGCTCTGAGGACGCATCATCAAGCTCGAGTGAAGAAGAAGAAGAGGACGACAAGAGGAAGGACAAGAAGCAGAAGAAGAAGGACTTCGGCAAGTACTTCAACAGACTTTGTTGTACCGCAAGCAAGACTCCTAGAAGCTACAACAAGAAGGATGGACTTTGCGGCTTGGCGCACAGCTCTGGCGGCAAGAGAAGCCAGAAGAATGCCTCGGACTCAGACTCTGAGGATGAGGTATGTGATGAGCTCTCTTCTTTGCGCAAGGAGAATGAGGAGTTGGTTGACTTTCTTGATAATCGCGATCACATGCTTAGAGAGGCTAAGAAGCTTAGGAAGGAGCTTAGGGCTTTGTTTGAAGATGCTAGGAATAGGGTGGCTGAGCTAGAAACACAGAACCTTGATGCCAAGCTTGAGATAGATTTGCTTAAGGCTAGTCCTGTTGTTTCTGATGAGGTTGATTGTGGTGATTGCTCTGTTTTCCTAGCTGATTTGACTGCTCTTAAGGAAAAGCATGCCTCCAAGTGTGAGGAACTAGATGTGCTTAGGGTTGAGTTGGCTGAGCTGCAATCTAGACCCACTTTGCTTGGTGCATGTACTTCTTGCCCTGGTTTGCATGAAAAAATTGTTGAGCTTCGCTCTTGGATTGTGTCGCTTGAGGCTGATTTGAAAGTGCCTATTCCTACTTCCTGCTCTACTTGTGAGTTGCATGCTGTGAAGAATTTGGAACTTGCAAAATGTTTTGATCGCTTGCAAGATGAGAATGATAAGCTGCGTGAGGTGCTGACTTGGTAGTCCAGTCAGGAACCTAAGCTTGGTACGATAATTGCTAGTTTTAAGCGCTTTGATGGTTGGGCTTTGGGATCTAATAAGGTTGGTGAGAGCAGTGGTGAGAGAGAACCAAAAAATGCACCCAAGAATCAGTTTGCACCCAAGCCAAACCAGCTGCTTAAACCAAGAGAGAAACCAAGTGAAAAGCCGAATGAGAAACCTAGTGAGAAACCTTGTGAAGAACCTAAACCCAAGCCTATGCCAAAACCAATCTGCTTCCATTGTGAGTTTTGTGGGAAGGATGGTCATTGAAAGTGCATCTAGGCCCCTAAGTGGATTTTGGTGAATTGAATGACAAAGTGATTAAAGGACTAATGTATTTGTCTAAGATTGTGAGCAAGTTTTATTTATATATTCATGAGTAATTATTGGAGTATTTATTTGTGGATGAATATTATATGGCTCACATTGGAGAAGGCAAATATATGGATGATCCTAATGCATAAGTGACAAATATCAAGCAATAAAGGAAGATAAAAATTGGGATAATTTGAGAAGGTCAATTCATGGTCTCCCATACTAGACATGGCTTGATTAAAATTACAAGGATCATAAAAAGAGAAGATGGTAATTCTCTAAGTCAAGTGCAAGACTTCATGTGTTGATTGAAAGAGGACACAAGGATGAGTGTACATGTGGTGGTCCTTATTTGGAAGCTTGCATATTTGTTGTCAATCAAGATCAAGCATTTGAAGTGGGATTTCAAATGAAGATTAATTATGCATGAAGCAAAGTGGAACTCAAAAGTGGATTGGATAAGTGATGAAGAGATCAACCGAGATGTTTAGGGTAAGGGACTAAGCAATCTTTGGGGCCGTAGCTAAGCTGCCATTAGTGTTTTGCTAAGGTGAAGTTCTAGCATCCGTGGGGTCTCCAAGTATCATATCCAAACCTTAACCGAGGGAAGCAATGCAAGTTGTCAACATGTTATGATTGGCAATATGGAGTGACTTATGGATCCAAGTGTGCATTCCTATGCTAGATGGAAAGATCCTAAGTCATTAGCTCAAGTATGGATGTGCTCAAGTCAAAAGCTATGTTGAAAGCCCTCAAACGGACATTGCTCAAGTACGGCAAGATTGAAGACATTCAAGCTCAAGAGATCAACAAAATGTTTTTATTTATTCTTGAGTATAGGTATGACGTACTATCAAGAGGGATGCAACATTAGCGAGTTGACCAAGTCAAAGTGCTCATTAGTTGACCAAAGTGAGATCTAGCCTTGAGAGCCTTAGAGTGTACTAACAAACCCTCCTAACCTAACCTGAGCCACTTCATCTCTTTGGTGAAGTGTTAGAATCATAGAAAGGGTTTTGGGGGTGACTCGGGCCTGACCGGTCTGACCAGTCAGGGGCACCGGTCTGACCGGTGCTGCCCGAGGGCTAACAGCTAGTTTTCTCCTTTGAGGGGTATAAATACCCCCAGCCTTCTTCAGTTGAAGGCTGCTATTTCTAGTGCTTGTGTTGAGGTTCTAAGCCATTTCTTAAAAGCCCTAAGCCTTAGTGGCTCTCCCCAACCCTCTCTTTGTGAGATTTGTGGATTCAAGCCATATACTTTGTGTTGGGTTGAGAGAGTGAGCTCAAGAGCGACTTTGTGAGCTAACAAGATCATTTCCATAGCTTGAGCACTTTGGTTTCGCGTCTACAAGCTTTGAAGCGTTTGTTACTCTTGGAGGTTTGCCTCCTAGACGGCTAGGCGTCGCCGGCTAGCTCCCAAGGTTGTGGTGAGCAGCGGGAAGTTTGTGAGGGTTGTGATCTTGCCTCTTCGTGGAAAAGATCGCCTTAGTGGAAACCAGGAAAGTGGTTGAAAGAGACCCGGCTTGTTGTTGGAATTGTCCCTTACAAGCTCCTCAACGGAGACGTAGCCGTTCCTTAGTGGGCGGTGAACTTCGGGAAACAAATCCTTGCTTCTTCGTGTGGTTTGCCTCTCCAAGTTGTTTTTCTAGCATATTTGATTTGCTTTCGCTTCGATCTACTTCGGTGTGCTACTTGTGTGTGCAGGGCTCATTACCTTGCTTGTGATCATCTACAAAGGCCACTCACCAAGTTTGGTTCGTGCTAGAAGTCAAGAGAAGCTTGAAGTTGTTTTTCAGGTGCTCGGTGCTACACCGGTCTGACCGGTGCCTCCTGTGAAGCCTAATGAGCGACCGGTCTGACCGGTCACCACCACCGGTCTGACCGGTGGACACTGACAGCTCAAGTTTTTGGGGACGAAAAGTTTAAATCGGTCGTCTCGCCTATTCACCCCCCCTCTAGGTGACATCAAGGTCCTTTCAATTGGTATCAGAGCTTGGTGCTCCGATTCGAGCTTAACCGCCTGGAGTTCTTCGATGTCGACAACACGTGAGGTATCGTTTGAGCCTCTAGCTCTAGATGGTTCAAACTACTCTTCTTGGCGCTTCAATGTTCTCATTGCACTTAAGGTTTTGGGTCCCACCGCTGAGGGCATTATGGTTGCGAGTATCCTTCCAGAGGATGAGACTTGTGTCTCTCCAAAGGAATTGGAGCATAAGCGACTCAATGCCGTTATTACTAACCTTTTGTGTAGTTGTGTATGTAGATAACTAAAGCATCTCATCCTAAAGAGCAAAGAAATTAGTGAAGATGCTCATCTCATTTGGGAATTGCTATTTGAGATAGTTCACACCAAATGGGATGAAGTTGAGAGTGATGAGGAAGATGAACCAGTGGAGATATGTCCCACAACCTCTACAACATCCACTGATCATCAAGCATCAACTCTCAAGCAAGGAGAAGATCAAAGAAGCGAAGACGTTGTCCCTCTGCAGGAACCGGTCAGACCGGTGACACACACCGGTCGACCGGTGCTGGAAGGGGCACAACAACTTGCTTGATGGCCAAGAAGGAAAAGAAGAGCAAGAAGAAGAGGCAGGCCAAGGGAGCGAAGAGGCAGAAGATTGAAGCCTCAAGCTCTCCGACAAGAGAACTTGAACTTCTCAAATCCGAGCTCGCATCCTTGGTTTGTAAGTATGAATCATTGGCTAACAAATATGATCATGATATCAAATCCTTTTCATATAGAGCTAAGGTAGAAGAAGAAGCCAATGATGCGCTAGAAGCTCAACTAGCGAAACTCACTAGTGAGCATATGGCTCTACAAGCCGATCACAAGGGACTTGAGTGTTCCTATGAGAAGCTTGTCGATTCTTATGCAACACTAGAGATAGCCCATGAGGTTGTGCTTTCATCGGTAAAATTTATGCAACCTCTATCTCACACATGCACATGCTCACAAGTTCAAATTGATTTATCTTGCGCTAATGATTGTTTGTCTCAAGCAAGCCAATCTAGCATTGAGCATGTACTTGTAGAATCTTGTGATGACCTCATTTCTAAAGAAAATGATGAACTCAAGCTAGAGGTTGAAAAGCTTCAAAAAGACTTGTATGTGTTGAAGGAGAAGAGCAAAGTGCAACCTTCTCAAGATAACCATGAAGACATGGTGAAGAAGCTTGAGAAGGGATCAACCTTCGCTAGCTCAACTCCTCAACAATGTACAAAGACCCATAAGCACAAGATTCAAGAAAAGAGCAAAGTTGGGCAAGTCAAGTCCCAACATTGCCCAACCAAGCACAAGGCACAAGGATTGCTCTCCAAGAAGCCTAGAAGCTCAAACAAGTGGAGAGTGTGCTACAAGTGCAGAGAGAAGGGTTGCTTTGCCGACGCTTGACCAAGTACGGCGATGGGTAGTGGCACTGACCATAACCGGTCAGACTGGTGCTGGCCAGGGCAGCCCCACCTCAAGCAAACAAGGCAAGGAAGACTTCTTCTCCAAGATCAAGGCTCAGAAGCAAGCATGGACAAGAAATTACAAGGAATAATGTGACTAACAAGAACAAAAGCCGCATTTGCTATGAATGCCGTCAAAAGGGTCACATGGGCAAAGATTGTCCAAATGGTAACGTTCCTAAATCAAACCTTGTCCATTATGATTTCCGTAAGCTTAGGAATGATAAGAATGGGACTTGTGCTATGAGGGAGATTAATTCACCTCAATCTAGCATGAGAGCCATTTGGGTTCCTAAGCACCTTGTGGCTAACCTTGTAGGACCCAACAAGTGTTGGGTACCAAGAAATGCTTGCTGAGCTTGCAAGTTGAAAGAGATGCATTGAACACATAATTAGAGGACATGGAAATCACTTTTGATCAATTGGCCATGTGAAGGGCAAATTCATATAAATCTTGAAATCAATGACATCTCGGTAACTAGTGCTCTTTGATTGAGTCTAAGTCACTCTTAGTTCTATGTGAACACTCATGTTACACTTATCTTGTACGAGTGAAACATGAGGTAGTGACTTTGACATGTTTATGAAAATTTACTCTCTCATGCCACTCGATGCTTTTAATGGCTCTCTAGTAGAGCATTGTCTTGTCTCCATTGCAGATATCAAATTAGTGATGTGTTCACACAAACAAGGGACAAGAAGGGCAAAATCACCAAAGGAGTGACCACTGGGGGTCACCGGTCTGACCGGTGCCGGCCCTGTGAGTCAAGTGGGCGGGTGACCTGGCCCCTATGCCCGGGTGACCCGGTATGCCTCTGTCTGCTGTCGGCTGACCCAACCCCAATAGTCGGGTGACCCGGGATTGAACCGTTTCTCATGAAAAATGGTGATTTAGCATCGTAGGTAATGAGATACTCGACACATTTCATTTGACAAACTATTTATGTGTCTTGACCGAGTTTGGAATGAGCCTCACCATATTCTTAATTGAATAAAGTGCTTTGTTTGAGAAATTCAAATATCTCTAGCACTATTTAAGGGAGAGCTCATTGCAACACTTGTGTCACTTGTGGGACTAACAATTTCTTCTAGTGATCTTGTAGTCTTGATCATTTGTGCACCTTAGCAAGCTCTTAATAAGGAGAACTATCAAAAGAACATGTAAGGGCTAGCAGTTTTCAAAACTTAATATATGCACAAATAAAATGGTCTTAAGGCAAAGGTATGTTCCCATGAACATCATTGAATACCGTAATGCATCTAGGCCATAATACCATGCTAGTGTGCCATCCTTAGCATGTAATTGCTTCGAGTGAATTTTTGTGTGCCTTTCTAGATATTTGGTTGATACCTTTGCGTTCACTCGACTTTGTGTCTCGTGGTTGAGGGTATGAGACAAATATACTTGAAAAGCTATTCATTTGAAGTGGATGCATGTACTTTGTGACATAGGATAGACTTTACAAAAAATAAACTAGCATGTGTAGGAAGTGTGCTCATTTTGAAAAATATTTGATTCTTAGTCTTTGTGACCCAATCAACTTAGTTGTGACTATAGTTACCCTTGTTTGATTGTTGGCTAGTCACAATTAAGAAGATTTTCTCAAGTCCATAAAATCTATCTTTATCTATCTCTCTCTCTTGGAAGAATCAAGAATTATCGTTTAAATTGGATTATCCTCCATTCTTTCAAGTTATGGCAAAATATGGATCAATATCTCTTCTACATCTTTTATCCAATCTTTGAGAATGAGCGAGGAGCAAAAGTTGTTCAAAGTGTGTCTCAGGGGAGCACCGGTTTGACCGGTGTAGCTAACCGGTCTGACCGGTGGCAACCCTAAGTCACATTTTCTTTTTCCTGAGGTCTAAGTGGAAGAAAATTGCTTTTTAAAATATCTGGTGAAGATTTAAGGAGCAAAATCTCAAAAATGGAAAAGAAGGATCGGAACTTCCGAGGCTAGGTCGGTTCTACCGATATGGTTTCTCTGTTGAATTTACCAAAATCTTCAGTTTTACCGATCCCATGCTGGAACTACCGATAAAGCTTCACTGGCTGGACCTGGGGGGTCACCGGTCTGACAGGTGCCCCACACCTGTCTGACCGGTGCCGCCCGGGAGCAACCTGTGGGGCCACAGTAAAAGAATCTATCTTTTTACCCCTCCATCTTCTCTCTCATCTATTATTCACCAGCCCTCTTCCTCCTCTAGCCCGTGGTGAAGAACCCCTCCTCCAAAAATCACCTCCCTCTCTCTCCATGGATTCCTAAGGTTTCAACCAAGGAGAAGGCTCGAGATTGGATGGAAAACACTCTCCCAAGGCCCCTCTACTGATTCCCCTTCAAGTTCTTCGAGTTTCTCTCAAGTTCCTCTCTCAAAAGGTATTCAAATCTTCGTTTTGCCCGATCTCTTTACTCCTTGCAAAGATTTGAAATTCCTTTGGTAGAACAACATCTGGGAACCCCTAGAAGACATACGTATAGATCCATAGTTTTTTGTTGAACACATTGTGAGAACTCAAGATTTGGGGGAGGACGGCTTGCGCCGGTCTGACCGGTGCGCCCCACCGGTCTGACCGGTGGAGGCTGTCCAACCCTAAGTCCTGTTTTCTTCGTGTTTTCGACACATATCTGTATAGGAATGCTTCTAATTCATCAAATTTCATATCTTTTCACTCCAGCTGCTGAGATTGGCATTTGAGGCCATTGGCTCGGTTCTGGACAGCACCGGTCTGACCGGTGTCCCTCACCGGTCTGACCGGTGACGCACAGAACTGACCCAATTGCCCCAACTTGTGAATTTCAATTTCTATTCAATTCAATTCTCAATCCTGGTGTCTTACACAATCTTGTTATATCCTTTGTGACTCAGGACAGTCGCTATGCCAAAGATGAAGCAGTCTGGGAGCAAGAAAACAAGGTTAACTCCTAGAGAGCTCCCGCATGATCGTGAGGCAGGTGGCAGCGGTAGTGCAGCTGGTTGGAATCTCAGAGAGCGTGCACCTAAAAGGAGGAATGAGGAACAGGAAGATTTTGGTGGTGACACGGGGACGAGCAGTGGTGATGATGTGGAGGATGAAAATTTTGTTGATCCCGGTGCTTTTCATGTGAGACACCACGGGAAGGGGCCAGCCACAGATCAGGGTGATGGTGAGGATAATGAGGATGAGGAAGAGGACCTAGGTGGTCAAGAAAGGGATGAGGATGAAGATCCTATGGATGAGGATGAGGATGATGGTACATGCAGGCTGAAGGTTGTCAAACCTATCTACATGTTTCCACACAAGGCAGTAAACTATCATGGCACAGGGATGACGAAGAAGCTGCAGAAGTTGAGCGATAAAAATCCCTATGCCAGTGAGAGGACAGCCACAGACAGGAGGTTTTGGGCTACGTTCCAGCAGGACTACTACGCCACCGTGATCATAAAGAAGCCCAAGATCACCCACCTGGCACAGTACGTGGATTGGACCTACATGGAGAGCAAGAATGACCCTATCTTTACTGAGCTCAGCACTGTGTGTGGACACCAGCGGGTGAAGGAGCTCATGGGCTTTAGGCAGGATTGGAACAGGGAAATTATTGCTCAGTTCTACGCCACGGTTCACTTTGGCCATGTGGAGAAAGAGAGAGCTATGCAGTGGATGACTAATGGGAACAAGTATGCTATTCGCTTTTCCCGGTTCTTTTTCTCTCTTTGGTTTAGGGTCGGAGGATAGGGACTATCCCAAGTTGCATGATGGTGGTCTACTTGAGCCAGAGGCATTGTATTTCATGTATAGTGATCAGAGGGCTAATGTTGGACACGTGAGGGGCTATACACTTACTACTCAGTGCTTAACAGACTTCTTCGGGCGTCCATTGCTCCTAGGGATGGAAATCCCTCTGATATTTCTAGGTTCATGAAGAACCTGATGATTGCTTTGAGACCAGGGGCACCTCCATTTAGTGTGGGGGATTATATTTGGCAGGAGATCAAGTACTTATTAGAGGATCCAAAGAACATCTGCAGCTACAGCCCGTACATCATGTTTATGATCGAGAGGGTGACTAGACTCGAATTTCCAAAGGACGTCACCCACAAGCCTCTGAGGCCCAATCTAGTGAAGAATCCCAGTGTTCCTTCTCCTGAGCATGAGCCAGAAATCACAGCGAAAGAAGGAGAAGAGGCAGGAGTTGATTGGCAGCAGTTTCAGCAGCAGCCTACTGCCCAGGCCGACACCGGTCTGACCGGTGCCACTCACCGGTCTGACCGGTGGGGGCCTGGACAGTATGGCCGACCGAAGAAGTCCACCTCTCCGCTCCGCCGATTCCTAAATTTGATCTTTGGCATGTGTAAAAGCCAGTATGATATAGAGGTGGAGCAGCAGCGGACAAGGATAGAAAGGAAGAAGGAACGGGACACCATGAAGCAGCTCCATAATCACTTTGGATTTCAGCCGCCCTGTTCACCTATCTCTCCCACTCCTCCAGAGGTGGAGATCCCTTCCTTTGATCAGAGGGTGAGGACCATGATTAACTCCAACATGATCAATGAGTATGGGTCTATGTTCATCGAGCCCGGCGAGGGTAGCTCCTCCTCAGCTGCACCTCCTCCTCCACCTGGTTCAGAGGAGGCCCCTCCGCCCTTCGGTGCTCAGATGGGACCAGCAGTGTACCCTCCACCTTTCGGCGCCCCAGTTGCCCTGACTCCACCTCCGGATGATGCAGAGGACATAGAGGCTCCTCCGGATTGGGCAGGTTGCTTTTCTACGGAGATCTTCAGTTGGTCAGGCTATCCTCCTCCATATAGTGGTATGGATGATGATCTTCATGTTCTTTTCTCTAATCTCACCATATCTATCGTTTCTCTCCTATGGATTGTCTCGTTTCCTTAGTCTTGCATAGGAGGGAGCTCGCACCCTGGCGGTGGTCCGAGGTGGGACTCGTGGCAAGGCTAGTGATCGGCAACAACATCTTCTCTCTAGGCCTTTATTGCTGCTTGATGACAAAGGGGGAGAAGAGAGGATTAAAGCTTCCACATCTTGTTTAGCCCTGTCTGTCTGTGTTGCACCGGTCTGACCGGTGCCCTGCACCGGTCTGACCGGTGTCAGTTGGCTGAAGAGAGCAGTCTGTAATAATTCTAGAACTTTATCTTAGTGGACTTGAGAACATTTGTGTGAGTGCTACTGTGTGTTTGAACCTTTATTGTAATAATTAAGTAACTTTACTGCTAGACTGTGATGCATGTGTTGTTTGATGTATTGTTTGTGTTGGCTAAATGGAGCAAACTAATCTAAGCCAGCTTGCAACCCTGGCCTGATCAGTTTGGACCAAATAGCACACACATCTTTGCTTTGTGCTCTGACTGGACCTGACCGGTCTGACTGGTCAGGGGCACCAGTCTGACCGGTGCCGCCCATTTTGTGTAGTGGCTGGACCTGACCGGTCTGACCGGTCAGGCGCACCGGTCTGACTGGTGCTGCCTAGTCAGTACACATGTTCGTTGCTTTGTGCATATCTTGTCATACGCATCACAGATGTTTGTTTGTCACTCACACATGTTGCACTCCACTGATTCTAAGATATAGGGGGAGCTCACACGCGCTTTCTCCCAAATTTGTGCTATTGGCATTTGAGGCCAAATTTTTGAAATTCAACTCAAAGCACAAATTAAGGGGGAGCTCTAGCTATATCTAAGAATCTAAATGCGCTTTAACGTTTTAATTTGTAAGCTTTAATCGAGTTGTCATCAATCACCAAAAAGGGGGAGATTGAAAGTGCATCTAGGCCCGTAAGTGGATTTTGGTGAATTGAATGACAAAGTGATTAAAGGACTAATGTATTTGTCTAAGATTGTGAGCAGGTTTTATTTATATATTCATGAGTAATTATTAGAGTATTTATTTGTGGATGAATATTATATGGCTCACATTGGAGAAGGCAAATATATGGATGATCCTAATGCATAAGTGACAAATATCAAGCAATAAAGGAACATAAAAATTGGGATAATTTGAGAAGGTCAATTCATGGTCTCCCATACTAGACATGGCTTGATTAAAATTACAAGGATCAAAAAAAGAGAAGATGGTAATTCTCTAAGTCAAGTGCAAGACTTCATGTGTTGATTGAAAGAGAACACAAGGATGAGTGTACATGTGGTGGTCCTTATTTGGAAGCTTGCATATTTGTTGTCAATCAAGATCAAGCATTTGAAGCGGGATTTCAAATGAAGATTAATTATGTATGAAGCAAAGTGGAACTCAAAAGTGGATTGGATAAGTGATGAAGAGATCAACCGAGATGTTTAGGGTGAGGGACAAAGCAATCTTTGGGGCCGTAGCTAAGCCGCCATTAGTGTTTTGCTAAGGTGAAGTTCTAGCATCCGTGGGGTCTCCAAGTATCATATGCAAACCTTAACCGAGGGAAGCAATGCAAGTTGTCAACATGTTATGATTGGCAATATGGAGTGACTTATGGATCCAAGTGTGCATTCCTATGCTAGATGGAAAGATCCTAAGTCATTAGCTCAAGTATGGATGTGCTCAAGTCAAAGGCTATGTTGAAAGCCCTCAAACGGACATTGCTCAAGTATGGCAAGATTGAAGACATTCAAGCTCAAGAGATCAACAAAGTGTTTTTATTTATTCTTGAGTATAGGTATGCCGTACTATCAAGAGAGATGCAACATTAGCGAGTTGACCAAGTCAAAGTGCTCATTAGTTGACCTAAGTGAGGTCTAGCCTAGAGAGCCTTAGAGTGTACTAACAAACCATCCAAACCTAACCTGAGCCACTTCATCTCTTTGGTGAAGTGTTAGAATCATAGAAAGGGTTTTGGGGGTGACTCGGGCCTAACCGGTCTGACCGGTCAGGGGCCCTGGTCTGACCGGTGCCGCTAGCCCCAACGGCTAGTTTTTCAAACACCGGTCTGACCGGTGTGGGGCACCAGTCTGACCGGTGCCGCCCGAGGGCTAACGGCTAGTATTCTCCTTTGAGGGGTATAAATACCCCAAGCCTTCTTTAGTTGAAGGCTGCTATTTCTAGTGCTTGTGCTGAGGTTCTAAGCCATTTCTTGCAAGCCCTAAGCCTTAGTGGCTCTCCCCAACCCTCTCGTTATGAGATTTGTGGATTCAAGCCATATCCTTTGTGTTGGATTGAGAGAGTGAGCTCAAGAGCGACTTTGTGAGCTAACAAGAGCATTTCCATAGCTTGAGCACTTTGGTTTCGCGTCTACAAGCTTTGAAGCGTTTGTTACTCTTGGAGGTTTGCCTCCTAGACGGCTAGGCATCGCCGGCTAGCTCCCAAGGTTGTGGTGAGCAGCGGGAAGTTTGTGAGGGCTGTGATCTTGCCTCTTCGTGGAAAAGATCGCCTTAGTGGAAAGGAGGAAAGTGGTTGAAAGAGACCCGGCTTTTTGTGGGAATTGTCCCTTACAAGCTCCTCAACGGAGACGTAGTCGTTCCTTAGTGGGCGGTGAACTTCGGCAAAAAATCCTTGCTTCTTCATGTGGTTTGCCTCTCCAAGTTGTTTTTCTAGCATATTTGATTTGCTTCCGCTTCGATCTACTTGGGTGTGCTACTTGTGTGTGCAGGGCTCATTACCCTGCTTGTGATCATCTACAAAGGCCACTCACCAAGTTTGGTTCGTGCTAGAAGTCAAGAGGAGCTTGAAGTTGTTTTTGCAGGAGCTCTGTGCTACACCGGTCTGACCAGTGATACGCACCGGTCTGACCGGTGCCTCCTGTGAAGCCCTGTGAGCGACCGGTCTGACCGGTCACCACCACCGCTCTGACCGGTGGATACTGACAGCTCAAGTTTTCAGGGACGAAAAGTTTAAATTGGTCGTCTCGCCTATTCACCCCCCTCTAGGCCACATCAAGGTCCTTTCAGTCATAAGAAAGAGTTTTTCTACAAGAGAAAGAGAGAGGCGAGAATGCCTAAGGAGTGGGCGAACAAGGACATGTACCTCCCTTCTCATGGTGTGCCTGAGCCTCGTATGCCACTATTTAAGGGAAAGGGTTTTGTGCATATGGTTCAAGCATGGAGAGATAGTAGAGCTTCAGGGTGACCGGTCAGGCCGGTGCTAGGCAGAGTGCTGGGCAGTTTGGCTTTCGGACCTATGATGATGGTCGTTTCAGTTCTTTTGGTCGTGACGCTGGTGGTAGAGTTTGGGAGAGGTTGCAGCTTTGACTCTTAGAGGAGCAACGAACCATGCTTTCCCTCTCGTGTTGCTCGTACTTCTCCAGCGAGACAGGAGTGGTTTTCCCATGGTGGTTCCAGGTTTGATAGGCTTGATAGGATGGATCGCAGGTTTGATAGGAGCGGGAGGATGGATGTTGCTAACCCCACTTTTGAGGAAATGACTCAGCACTGGTTTGCCACTTTTGGTACTAACCCCAGTGTTGAGTAATTTGCTCGCTCTCGCTCTTGGTTTTGAGTCGCAGGTGGGAGGCTCGAAGAGCATTTGGTTGATTTTGGGGGTGGTTCTCCGACCTCATACCCCGGTGGTGTCATGGAGGTACATCATTTTCGGGGATGGTGAACAAGGACAAGGGACCTCTGAAGAAATGATCAAGGTAAGTAAATTTGTGACCTTCAAGTGTGTGGCATTGGTTTGGCCACTCAGTTCGTTTTGCTCTTTGTTCTATCATGTGTGCTTAGGGTGAGCTTTGTATGCTCTTTGGCCCTAGTGCATGTGTTTAGGGATAGCTTGTGAGTTTTGTGCTCTTTTGCTCTTTTGCCGGTGGTGTCGAGCCCTTTTTGCCTCCCCTCGAGGAGCTGGCTGTTTGTGAGGTTTATGTGTGGTTGGTTTCCTGAGTTGGTGGTGAAGCTCCTTTGCAGCATATGAATAGCTTTCATTTGTGCATGTTTGCATTTGCATTGCGTTTTGTATCATGATGTAAAGGCATCTTTGTATCTTACGTTGCATGCATTTGTATCATATGCACTTTTGTAGGAAAAGCTTCTCCTATATACATTGTTCACCATGATGTGCTCTATATGATCTTGTGACCTAGTTTGGTATACTATGGTTAGTTTGGCTTAGCTCTTGATGATCTTGGTTTATGCCCATGGTGGCTAGCTATACTTTTGAAAAATGCTACATGTGTGACCTCTTGTGAGTAAATGTCTTTATATGATCTTGACATGTTTTTGTGGCATGGCTATGCTTAATTTGTGGTTGGATAGCTTATTTTGATCATATGGGGCCAACAGCTCACTTGTCATCATGAATGTTTAGCCCGCTTGCTTTATCTTGTGGAGGGGCATAAGTTCCTTTTTGTCGCAATGACATTTCATGTACCAATATGAATCTGAAAATGAAATGTAAATTGCTTGGAAATGTGCTCCCATGTCATTTGTGCTTTATTTATATAGCTTTGGGTGCTAAACCGTTGCATGATGCCTACCAATGAGAAGTCTCATATATAGAAGTAGGCACATGGCTCGGTGGCTTTGACATGACATGAGGTGCTTGAGGGTGTTTATGATGATATTATGATTAGAATGGTTGTCGTAGCATGAAGTTTGTGTGGCTTTGCCATTTTGACATGTTTTGCTCATGTTTAGGACTTTGCTCATGAGAGGGTGATTTTTCGCAAAATTGCTCAATTCTATTTTAGCTTCACCCAATGGTTGTGAAACTTGGTGATCTTATAGCTGATGTTCATACGAAGCTATAGAGTATATCACTTGCTCATTTGATCATGTGTAGCATGTTATGTTGAATTTTGTCTATTTGAGAAGCTCTAGGTTGTATTTTTCCGGTTTTTGCCTTGATTCATGCATTGGCAACAAGGGGGAGATGGTTGGGAAGGAAAAGTGCTTCTGGATGCAATTGGAGGGTTTTTCAGGTGGTCTCGAGCCATTTCTGGGCTTTGTTTGTCACCGATCTGACCGGTCAGAGTGTTGGCCCTGTTCAGATGTTGGGCACCGGTCTGACCGGTGTAGTGGACCGGTCTGACCGGTCAGAGCTGAGCTAGTGTGACCGCTCTGTTTTGTGAAGACATTTGCATGCATTCGTCCAGGTGGAGTTGCATTGGTTCAGGGATTGGAGTTGCATTGGTTCAGGGGGAGCTTGCATGTGTGCCGGGGGAGCTCTTTGTGGTTTTCTAGATTTGCTTTTGTGGTTTATGCTCTTTGCTTGAGCCTTGTTTTGTCTCGGTTGCGTCGAGCTGTTGCCCTTGCCTAAGGGGACCGCGACTTTCCTCGTTTAAGTGATCTTGCTCTTTGCCTTTGGTTGGCTTTCGATCGCTTCTTTGAGTTTCTTTTAGTTGTTTCTTTTCTTTTCCTTTTTTCTCTTTGGTTGCCCAAATGTGTGCTACGACGGCTTCCGGAGGCTTCGAAGCGAAGGACACGCGTCGGGATCGCAAGGCTTGTGTCGAGGCTAAGCAAGTTTGCGGTCACCGGGCATCCGTCCGATGGTGCTACGACGAAGTTTCCCAAAAGGCCCTTCGGGGGCGTGTATCCTAGTTTAATGTAATAGGGGTAGTTTCGTCTTTCGGTTGCCTCCATATAACCAAAGTGGTGCGAGGATGGCAGCCATCTCTTGGAACCCTAGCTCATTTTGTTTTGCTATTTTCCTCTTACTATTTTCCTTAGGATTTTCTAGGACTAGCTTGAGAGTTTCATGGTGAGATCTTGAGAGAGGGATGGATGATCGAGAGCCAAGCTAGACCTTGTATGAACCTTCATGGTAGGATTTTCTAGAGGGGCTCGATTTGGGGTTTTCGTGTTCTTCGTGCTCTTGAGGTAGAGGCACAAGATTTGCGATTCCGGGAGTTGTAGGGAGTTAGAGGTTGAAATTTTTGGGGCATATCTCCCCTTTGGGGTGCTCATCATCTCCCCAAAATTTCGTCTCAAGACTCCAAGTGGTTTGGGAGATCCATCGGTCGAAAGTTTGGGGCTGTTTCGCGGGCTGATTTTTGAAGGGGGCGGTACTACCGACCCTGTCCAGGTAGTACCGATAACCTGATTTTCAACTGCCAGAGAGTCTTTATCGGTAGTACCGACCAGGGGTCGGTAGTACCGATAGTCGGAAGTACCGACCTTGTGCCGAAAGTACCGATAACCTAGTTTTTAGGTGCCAGTAAGCCCATATCGGTAGTACCGACCTAGGGCTGGTAGTTCCGACAATTTCTACTTCAGATTGTCTTGCGCTAGCTTTTTCTCTCGGTTCCTTTTGTGCTTGCTTCCGCTTTGTTCCTAGGCTTGTTCTAACTTGTTCCTAGGGTCAGTAGGTCTGTTGTGACTACGTGATCTTGGCAAGTGTGTGCGGGATTCTTCAGAAGTGATTTTGGGGTGTAGGCCAAGTTCTTGAGAAGAATTTTTATCAGCTCCCATTCACTCCCCCCTCTCTGGTCGCCAATCCGGTCCTTCAGTTGGGACGGACCGTCCGTATAACATCGGTTGGTCACTAGATGTTTCTCAGTTATATGGACCGTCCATGCCTGACCATCGGACCGTCCGTCCATACCTAACGGACCATCCATGACAGCTAGACAAACCGTCCGTGCTGGATGCAGATTGTTGCTGAGTGCTTTGCTTCATTGGTCCGTTCTTTGTACTTCCGCTTTGCATCTAGTTTAGACATGTTGCTAGGGTTAGGCCCACTGTGACTATGTGACCTTGATAAGTTCATGTTGGAATCCTTGGTAGTGAGTTTGGGACTTAGTCGGTCGTTAGTCGGAGAAATTTTTATCGTCTCCCATTCACTCCCCACCTCTCTGTTCGCTAATCTAGTCCTTCGATTGGTATCTGAGCCGGTTACGGATCTTCGTGATTCTAACCAATCTATGATCCAAAGATGGCGTACTAGGATAAGGGTTCAGTTCCTCCGAACTTCGATAGGAAGAACTACCAGATGTGGCAGACCCGGATGGTAGTGTTTCTTTGTGGCAAAGGACAGTTGCATTGGGATGTGATGGAAGATACCACCTATGTCCGTCCCACAAACTTCATTGCCCTAGGATCGAGGGATATGTTCGACGCCAACAACAAGGCAGTCGATTACTTGTTTCGTGCTATTTGTGCATCTGAATTCGATCGGGTGTTTGGAGAGGATTTGGCTTGTAAGATTTGGGTGAAGCTTAAGGTTGTCCATGCTAGGAACAATCAGGTGAAGGCTCACTTGTTTGCTACTTGTCAGAGAGAGTAAGAGAATTTCACTCAACTCTCCGAAGAGTCAATTGACACGATGTTTCAACGATTCAATTGCATTGTGAATAACATGAGGGCCAATGTGACCGTGCTTCCGTACGATGACCATGACAGAGCGGTGAAGCTCTTGCACTCGCTTGATCATATCGTGTGGAGCGCAAAGGTTGAGGCCATCATGGAGTCTAGCAACTATGAGACTCTTATCGTGGATGAGCTCTATTCCGAGCTTAAGTCCTCTGAGGTTGTTCGAGGTGTGAGAGGCAAGATTGAGAACCCAACTGAGCCTCATAGTCTGGCTCTCATTTCTAGATCGAGGTCTAAAGCTAACCTGTCTTCCAGGTAGTTCCGAGGCAGTGGAGTCCAAGATCGAGCATAAGCACGATCTGAGGACCGTGCACAAGCACCACTCCAGGAATGACTACAAGAACAAGAACAAGAACAAGAGCGAGCAGAGGCTGAGGAATAGCGACAACCATAAGAAGAAGACTGGGCATGTGATGGTCACTGGGGCGAAGGACATCGACTCAAGTTCCTGCTACACCTCATCAAGGTCAAGCAGTGGAGAATAAGATGATGACCGACGCAAGGAAAAGAGGTCGACAAAGCAAGAACTTCAACGGGTTGTGCTTTGCCGCGCAAGGCTTTTGCGGCATGGCACACTACTCCGGAAGCATGAAGAGCCAGAAGGATGATTCAGACTGTGACTCCGATGATGAGGTAAATCTTGACCCCGCCTTCTTGCTAGAGGAGAATGCTAGGTTGAATGCCTTGCTTGACAACCGTGATGATGTGCTTAGAAAGAGTAACAAGGAAAAGAGGGAGTATAGGTCTTTGCTAGGAGAGGCTAAGGAGAAGGTTGCCGAACTAGAGTCTTTGCTTGTTGATGGTATAGTTCAATTTGAGTCTTTGAAATCTACTCCTGTTGTGACCGATGAACCTGAATGCAATGATTGCTCTATTTTCCTTGGTGACATGATTGTGCTTAGGGAGAAGTATGCCTCCAAGGTTGAGGAACTAGATATGGTTAGGGCCGAGCTTGACGAGTTGAAGTCTAGACCTGGTTTGTTAGGAGGTTGCACTTCTTGCCCTCCTTTGCGCGGAAAACAAAATGAATCACGTGCTCGCATTATTTCACTTGAGGCTACTTTGAAGTCCCCCATTGCTACTGTGTGTTCTAGTTGTAAGATTGTGTCTTTGAAGAATCTTGAGCTTGAATCTTCTTTGAATCGCATTTATGAGGACAATGATTACATGATGAAGTTGTTGGGTTGGTTGAGTGCCCAGGAACCACAGTTGGGCATGAAAATTGCTGAGTTCAAGAGGTATGATGTGGTAGGGTTTGGTTTCAAGAAAGTGGGAGAGTGCAGTGGTGAGAGAGAAAGAGAGAAACAGATCCACTCCACCAAGTGTAATCCTCAGCCGAGTGAGCAAGAGAAAATTGGGAATGTCCTAGCACCACCACAAGTAACACCAACCAACAACACCTTTGATCCAAAACCAAATCATCTCTTGAACAATCTTGACACAACCTCAGATCCACCTGTCTTTCCACCCAAGATAAACAACTTCCAGAAACCAATGAGCTTTGTGAAAGAGGGTGGGAAGCCACAGCCTAAAGAAAACCCAAAGCCAAAGCCAATCCTATTCCATTGTGACTATTGTGGGAGGGATGGGCATAAGGAGGAATTTTGCTTTAAGAAGAGAAGGGAGGAGAGGTTTGCTAAGGAGATGGCAAACAAGGATAGGTATACCCCTTCTCTTGGTATGCTTGAGCCTCGTGTTGTGCCTCGAGGTGAGGGTGTTGTGTGTACAATTCCTATTCGGGGTAGTCGTGGGTTTCCTACACGAGGTGTTCCTCCTCAGAGAGATAGTGGCAGGCATGTTGGGTTCGGGCGTGGTAAGTTTGCTGGATGTTCAGTATAATTATGGGGGGAATGATCAGTACGAACCATGTTTTCCCCCTCGTGGTGCTTGTAGTGCTCCAAGGAGATGTGAGAGTGTTCCACCTAGGAGTGGTAGGATGGATTTTTCTAACCCTTCTTTTGAGCAAATGGTTCGACACTGGTTTGATTCTTTCTGTGCTAACCCCAGTGTTGTGTTGTTTGCTCACTCTCATTCTCGTTTTTGATTTTGCAGGCGGGGGGCTTGGAGAGCTTTTAGCTGATCGACTCCGGTTGCTCACGACACGTGACCTGAGATCGAAGGTGGTTCTCCAGCCTCACCTCGGTGGTGTTAAAGGAGTACAACAGACGAGGATAAGTGTTTTCAGAAGGGGTGGTGAAGATAAGTATTAATGTGACATTGAAGCATGTTGCTCTCGTCAAGTCACTTGGCTTTAATCTGCTTTCGGTTTTTTAGCTGCTTGATGAGGGTTTTGAGGTCAGTTTCAAGTTGGGTGCTGCTCGTGTGCTTGATTCTCGAGGCGATCTTGTCTGTATGATCGTCGCCGAGGGTCAGATTTTTTGTGCTGATTTTTCTCAGTCAATTGGTCCTTCTTGGTGCCTTGTTGCAGGTGTTTCGACTGAATTGTGGAAGTGGCATAGGAGGTTGGGACACTTGAGCTTTGATTTGCTTTCTCGCTTGAGTGGTCTCGATTTGGTCCGAGGATTGCCAAAGTTGAAGTCTTAGATTGAGTCCAACAAGGATGGGCAAAAGCAATTTTGTCTCTCCCGAACCTACTGTTCACGGAGGCATCCTCTCCAACAGCTGAGGCAAACCAGAAGGCAATTTTGCAATGGAGGAGAGAGGCAATGCACATTTGCAATCCCTCTCTCCTCGAATGCAAATGGCCGCCGCTGCTCCCGCCAGGGGACGGAGGAGAGGAAGGCGAGGAAGCAGGAGAGAAGGAGACTGGAGAGAACGACGGCGGAACGCACGGCTCGCCGGTGCCCCTGTCGCAGCGAGAGCAGGGGAGGGGAGGGGGCTGGACCCAGCCTCCGGCGGGAGATTGTTGATGGCTGTTAAGTACTCACTTTAGCCGTCAATTTACTCATGCATAAAGGAGCAAGAGGCATTTCTTACACGCATTTTAGTTAAGAATAATGTAGTTCCACTTGTTCTTGGAGATTATGTGATTGCAGGAAAATAAGCATAAAAGAAGTAGCAAACTCACCTTCTATGATCCATGCCACATCACCTCAGCCAAGGAGGGGCTGCCACCTTAGATGCCATGCATGCAAGCCATGTCACCAATCCTAGGGAGGCAAGCCCCGACGAATCAGAATGTGACACGTGAACTTCACATGGATCCATGGGCCCACCAGAGTGCCTAAACCACCTCAAGAGCACGTATACACCAGGGACCGACCTAAGGGCCCGCAAGACAGCCACCAGAGGAAGCACAGGCCAAGTGGGGCCCAAAAGGGGTCGGCTGACCCCACAGGTCAGCCGAACCGACCTTGTGGCCTCCAATGGCTAACTTCCACGTGTTGCTTCCTGATTGGTCCCTGAGTCCATTCCCGGGGTGCTTGGCTCCTCTTGACCTGTGCTCAGGCCTATAAATAGAAAGGGAGGGGGTTCATTTCTTACCAACACACTTTACTCCTCCTCTCTCACTTTTGGTTTCTAAGGCTAGGAGGTAGGCTAGAGTAGTTCTACTTCAGGTTCCAAGTCTACTTTGGGATCTAGGTATGAGTTCTCTTGTATCTTTATTTTATTGTATGACTTTGATCTACTTCAGTTATTCAGCTATTTCATATAAAGTTGTGCTTGTATACATGGGTGATTTGTTCATGTGTTCTTCGCTTGTTCATCATTTAGAGGCTCATGTTCTTGATGATCAAAGCCTTTCGATCCAGTTGACGAGTGACTTACTCATATTTTCAGTGTTTGTTCATAAGTTAGAGGCTCATGTTCTTCGCGAACACGACCCTTTGATCTTGTTGAATAGACATAGGAAAGCACAAATCCGTTTGTGTACCTAGCCTAGTTTGATCCAGTTACATTCCATGTTCGTGTTGTATGAAGTTCGTGCTCAAGCTACGGCACTCGGTGTAATTGGCTGGTTTATCTGGTGGCTCTGACATGGGTCACAATAGCCTGGGCCGGTCAGGGTCCTGCTAACAACATATGTGTGGTGCTTGGGTTGCGTAGCTATGTTACTTATGAGTGTATCCCACGGTTTGTCTTGGGGTAGGTCGCGGTAGTGACAGCCGTTGGACCCTTCTGGAATCCCCCACGTTCGGATACGCTGTAGGAGTCTAAAGTCTAACAATTGGAGTCGTGCGTAAGCGACGCGGGATGTTAGCTCCCCGTTTGTACCTGGGTACTTGAGCCAACAGTCATGCAATGCTAGTGTGTATCTAACTCGTCTTACTAACTTTGTGTGTTTAGTACTTTAGAACCTAGAACTAACTCATATGTTGCCTCCTATGCCTAGGACATTTAGAGAGAGTGTGTTTGTGTGTTCACACTACTAACTTATCTATCACATCTCACCCCTGCACTTGGGAGTCTGGTTTGTTTTCGTCTATGATTTATACTCATTGCAATAGTGTTGAACTTGTTATCCACCCAGCCTTCCTTGCATTCGATACCCTTTGGAATACTCCTTTGGGGAAATGCTACAATGGTACTTCCGTGCGCTTGCGAACCCTTGTAATCGTTAGGATTACGATTTGGTTATTTCTGGCATCGTTGCTAGGAACTCGTAACTTAGCATCGACGTTAAGAAATACCAACAAGCATTTCTGGTGCCATTGCCAGGGAAGGCTAAGGATAAAATGTCAACACTTTGCATATGTTTATAATCATGACAGGAATAAAACAGTTCTCAGTGCAGGCTAACCTTGATTGTCTTCTTTGTCTATTGATGATGAAGACTGGTAGTGTATGACTGGTTTCGACTTACCGCCAAATTTCACTGAAGATCCTGAGTCACTTGTAAGAAAGGCACGAATTCATTTCGGCTCTCCTTCACGTGCACGTTTTGAGGTCGATCCAGCTTCCTTTGTGCCATCTACATCAACTCCTATGGCTGAAAACAACGTTGAGAAGACTCTCCGCGAGTTCTCTGCTCCCTCTGCTGACCAGGTGCCGACAGGCCTTGTGATCAACACTGGGAACGGAAACTTCGAGATCAAGACTGGCCTAATTACGATGGTACAGGCTAGCCCATTTTGTGGCAAGCCTAATGAAGACGCGAGCGCCCACCTG
Source organism: Cenchrus fungigraminus (assembly GCA_036936925.1). Taxonomy (NCBI): domain Eukaryota; kingdom Viridiplantae; phylum Streptophyta; class Magnoliopsida; order Poales; family Poaceae; genus Cenchrus; species Cenchrus fungigraminus. The sequence continues at coordinate 92,666,183 of CM072774.1, read as the reverse complement.
CAATAGTTCTTGGAGCTGTGCAACACCTTCACTATACGAGGAGTGGAGGAAGATGCCATCCGTCTACGACTATTTCCATTTTCCCTTCTGGGAAAGGCGAAGCAGTGGTTCTACGCGAACCGTGCAGAAATTAACACTTGGGCAAAGTGCTTAGTAGTGTTCCTCGCGAAGTTCTTTCCGTTGGACAGAACCAATGCCCTCAGGGGGAGAATTTCAAGCATCCAGCAAGCAGCAAATGAAACCATTCCAGAAGCTTGGGAGAGGCTTCAGAAGTACATCCTGGCTTGTCCCCATCATGGGATGAACAACTGGCTTATCCTTCAAAGTTTTTGAAATGGGCTGACTCCGACAGCCCGAGGTCATATTGATTCTGCTGCTGGAGGGGCTTTCTTCTCTCTTACTATTGCTGAAGCAACCAGACTTATTGAGAAGATGGTCTCCAACCAAGGGTGGAGTGACGATCGACTCCAGCCACGTCAAAGGGGTACACATATCGTCAAGGAAGCGGATATGTTGCACGCCAAGATGGACTTGCTTATGAAAAGAATGGATGGTCTGACCAGCGAGAAGGCTGCCATGGCCATCACTACTCAAGTTATGGATTCTCGCATGACTTGCGAAGTCTGTGGTGACTCTGGACATTCAGGGAATTATTGCCCTACTACCCAGGAGGACGTGATGTACATGACGACAACAACAATGGTTATCGTCCACAAGGAGGTCAAACGTGGAATCAATCACGCCCTTATTATCAGGGAGATAATCAAAGTAATTCTTTCAATCCAAACCAACCTTCCCTGAGAGATCTGGTTTTCAGGCAAGCTAAGATCAATGATGGTTTTAATAAGAAAATAGCTGCCTATGATAAGGCTTTGGAAAGGCTTAATGTTAAAATTGATAGCCTTTCTTCTGCTCTTAAGAACCAGCTGAGCTTTAACAAAATGATAGAAACCCAGTTGGCTCAGTTAGCTGCTTTGGTTCCCTCTGCTGAAGACGGGAAGATTCCGGGGCAACCTGTGTCTTCTTGTGTGTGTAGTGACCACCAGATGGGGTAAGCCATCTGGGCGGGCACGAGCTACTGACTATGCAGGGAGACCCATACAGCAGGTTCTTGATCCATGGGAATCTTCAGCAATCGTGCACAGGAGAGACCCTTGTTATCCGGCTATCACTTGCACACTATACTACCAGAAAATCAGGGATGCTCTCTGTGATCTTGGGGCGAGTGTCAACCTCATGTCCAAGGCTATGTTCGAAAGACTGGGATATCCTTCTCTTTCTCCAACCTCGAAGACAGTTCAACTTGCTGATGCATCGATCTGGCATTCGGAGGGGATAGTGGAGAGTACTGGTGTTTGTCCAGGGATCTTGCATCTTCGCGGATTTCGTGGTCCTTGATATGCAAGATGATGCGGAAATGCCACTCATCCTTGGGAGGCCATTCCTAAGCGACGCAAAGGCGAGGATCAATGTGGGAAATGGAACCATCCGCTTCTGCATTGGGAAGAAGAACTTGATGTTCCTATTTCGACAAACAGAAGAGCAATGCTACTCAGTGCAAGGAAATGATGAGCAAATTGGGGAGTGGACGGAGCCACAACCCCAGCTCAAGCAACCTCTGAACGCACCAAGAAAGTCAAAGAAAACACGAAAGGTGTGGCGGGAGGTACAGAAGTACACCCCTCTACTTCTCGGGAGTAGGGTGACGAGTGGAACTGATCACCAAGAAAAGTCTCGCTCTCGGACTTAAAATGATGAGTCCTTCCGCCAAAAGGTAAAATTGGTAGTTATCTCATATTTCTCTTTCCAAAATTTTATTTGAATTTTCCTAATGCATATTTGAACTTTCCATTCTTGCATCTGCATGCTAGAATTTTTCTAGTCAAATTCCCTCTTTCAAATAAAAAATTTTGAAAATAAAATTTTGAGTTGGAAAATCCTTAAAAATTCATTTGAGCAAGTTTTTGGGCGAATCTGGACCGAGACACCTAGGCAGGCCACCATATAACCGTTAGAGAGCCGTTGCAAAAGGCTGGAGGCGAGGGGGCACGAGGTGGGGTCGGCCGACCCAGGCGAACGGCTATTTTGGCCCCCCTTCCTCCAACGGCTCCTAGCCGTTGCACACAGCCTATGTCTCGGTGCCCAGCTCCATTGCCTTTAAATACTAGGGAGTTTGAGGGGTGTCTTCACCCATTCACTCATTTCCATCACTCTCTTCCCCTCTTGTTCTTGCTCTTTGGTTTTCTTGGATTTCTTGCTCGAGATTGAGGTACTAAGTATTCTCTCCAAGTGTTGCTGAAATCTTGAGTATTGGTGGAGCAAGCACGGTAAAGATTTCATTTCGGTTTCACTAACCCATCACTGAGTTGCTCGTGTTGTCTGATTGTTGTGCACCATGAGTTGGGCCACCGGTGTGTTCCGGAAGGTGACTCGCTCCCACCGCTCGCGAGACGGAGGAAGCTCATCTCGCCGTTCTGAAGCCACACCAGACCCAATGTCAACCGACCGTGAAGAAGAGGAACAGGAAGAGCTACCCACGCCACAAGCCGAAGAAGTGTATGCCGTCGATGCAGCCTTCATCGACTTGAGGGATGATCGCGAGAGACAAGCCTACGCTCTCATCAAGGACCGAGTCTTCGCCAACACCAAGGAGTTCGACCCGAACCTTCTCGAGAAAATAGGTATCGACTCTGAGTTTGATTCCATTTGGCAAGCTCTAGGTTGGGAAGGTTTTGTCCCAGTTTAGGAGATTGGTTCTAGGCCTACCGCCATCCAGTTTCTCTGCACTCTTCAAGAGGATGCATTTGGTATTTCATTTGGATTTCATGGAGTTCCGTATCGAGTTTCATGGAAAGATCTTAGTCATACCCTCGGTTTTCATCTTCGCTGCGCTATTTCTCTTGAGCAAGCTTGCATCGGTTTTAATCATGAAAGTTTTTGGGAAGAACTCTCTAGTCGGCCTGTTTGCGGCAAGTTGACACCTCGGTGCAACGATATCTTGCATCCCACTCTCCGACTATGGCACAAATGGCTCGCCGTCACTCTATTTCCTAGGGATGATGTACGACCCGTGCGCATTGATGAGATGATGATTTTATATGCCGCGGTTAGACAGATCAAGATCTCCCCTGTGCAAGCTATGATTCGGCAGTGGTTGACAAATTTTAAGATGATGGGTTCTATTGAGTGTACGTCTTTGATTTCTCGCATCATCACAAATCTTGGGATTACGCAAGGGCCCAATGTGCCCTCCATTGCTAATCCCCGAACTCAGATTGATGAGGCTTATTTGACTCAGGGACATATTCTTAAGAAGGGTCCGGATGATTCTTTGGTTTTCTTCTACCCTGGCCACACAAACCAAATTCGGTTACCTAACCTGGATTTTAAGTTGTACGGCTCAGGATCACTGACCGTTCCTCTCGAGGAACCTCGTCGTTCTAGTGTCTCTGGTGAAAGGGTTACTAGGAGTGCATCGAGGAGAGCAGCTAGAGCACAACAGCCGCCACCACAGCCGTCTCTGCAGCCGTCGCCTCAGCCACAGCCTCAGCCTACCACACCTCCGCCAGGTACATGGACCTCTACCGAGTACATGCCTGGGGTTACTCCCGGATATGCTCCCGATTGGGATCAACCTATGTGCCAGCAGGGTGCGAGTAGCTCGGCTTGGGCTAGTGCAGGCAGTGGCGAGTGGGCCATCCCAGCCGGTACTGCCTATGGAGATACGACATCTTCGTCATCCGGGTTGCGCTCGTCATCTCGTGGGGCCACCCTCACTTAGCAGATGAGCGAGCTCAACATCCGAGTCGGCGACATGGAGGAGACCGTGCACCAGCACGTTGAGTCCACCCGAGACTGGCAGCGTATGTCTGGCTAGAGACTTCACACCATCGAGCAGGCACAGCAGTAGCAGTTGGAGGAGCAAGGGCCTACTATCGATGGATGGGATTTCCCCCTCCACAGTAGTGAGCCTGAAGCTAACTTGGGGGAGGACCCCCACTCTGAGGTAACTTGTATCTTTATTTTCAAAACCTCGTATGCTAAAAACACATAAAAATCTGCAAAATTAAAAAGACCAAAAATATTTATTTTCTTTCTTAAATTAGTTTGCTTTTGTATGCGCGGTAAGAATGCTTTTGTTCTCTATGGTTGAAATGATGAATAGTTGCTCTGTTTATTCCTCTTGTATGTCTTGCTACAGCTTAGTACCCTATTTTAGTTTTGAGTTTGTTTGTTTGCATGATCAAACCTTAGCTTGAAGCTTGTGGGTAGCAAAAAGCATGACCTTTGCCTAGGTTGTTGTGAGGTATGATATGGTATAATAGGGTTGCTATGAGCCTGTGCTAAGTGATGTTTGATATCCGGAGTTTTCTTTTGAAAAATGATAAAATGATAAGTTCCTCAATGATGAGAAATTCCTATCCAAAGCCATATGTAGATCCTAGCTTTTGTTAGCCTCCACATATGCTACTTGTTCTCTTGATTGAGTCTTGTCGAATTGTTGTGACCCTCGGCGAGAAGCTTGTCATGCTCCCATGATCAAGATCATGTACACAGCCACTATATGCCAAACTTCTACACCGGAAGTTAGCACCCATCATTTCATCCATCCCCCATCCATTCCACAAATAAAGCTCCGCGCATTGTTCCATGGTTACTCTCTCTCTTCAAAAAAATTAAAAAAAATAATAATAATAATAATAATAATAAACAAACAAATATGCTCAAGGGCATGCAAAAAAAAGAAAAAATAAAGAGACATAGCCCAAATCTCAAAGATCTCAAAAGGAGAAGAGAGAATCATATACAAAAAAGGAGTTCATCATCCATCCACCATATACACACACATGCACATCTTGATCAGGTTGTATGACTTGTTGCTCCCAAGGATCCGGTTTTCGACTCGACAATATATGAGAAACAGGTTTGCCGCATGTTTTCCCTACCTACAGCTCCACATATCAACTTATTAGGAGTAGGTGGAGAAAAGAAGGCAAAACAATGCCTTGGTGAGGAATCATACACAATGAGCGATCCGAGAGTATCATTTGAGGAACTTTGATTTCTTTGTGAAAATTTGCAAAACCTCCGGATTGATAACTGATCAAGGTACTTGTGATTAGCAATTTCTATACAACCGTTCTATCTTTCAACCGCCCAAGGCAGGTGAAGCTACAAGCCCCATATCAATCGAGCATAAGGTAAGATTAATGCCAACTCATTCAATCCTTGATAGAGTACCTAGTTGTATGCTTGTCATAAATTAGGAATACAACATCGTTGCGACTCCTAATCAGCCAACCTAAGTCCTAAGTGTCTTGCTCGGGACGAGCAAGAGGCTAGCTTGGGGGAGTTGTTGACGGCTGTTAAGTACTCACTTTAGCCGTCAATTTACTCATGAATAATGGAGCAAGAGGCATTTCTTACACACATTTTAGTTAAGAATAATGTAGTTCCACTTGTCCTTGGAGATTATGTGATTGCAGGAAAATAAGCATAAAAGAAGTAGCAAACTCACCTTCTATGATCCATGCCACGTCACCTCAGCCAAGGAGGGGCTACCACCTCAGATGCCATGCATGCAAGCCATGTCACCAATCCAAGGGAGGCAAGCCCTGACGAATTAGAACGTGACACATGGACTTCACATGGATCCATGGGCCTACCAGAGCGCCTAAACCACCTCAAGAGCACGTGTACACCGGGGACCGACCTAAGGGCCCACAGGACAGCCACCCAGAGAAAGCACAAGCCAAGTGGGGCCCACAAGGGGTCAGCCGACCCCACAGGTCGGCCGAACCGACCTTGTGGCCTCTAATGGCCAACTTCCACATGTTGCTTCCTGATTGGTCCCTGAGTCCATTCCCGGGGTGCTTGGCTCCACTTGACGCCGGTGCTCAGGCCTATAAATAGAAGGGGAGGGGGTTCATTTCTTACCAACACACTTTACTCCTCCTCTCTCACTTTTGGTTTCTAAGGCTAGGAGGTAGGCTAGAGTAGTTCTACTTTAGGTTCCAAGTCTACTCTGGGATCTAGGTATGAGTTCTCTTGTATCTTTATTTTATTGTATGACTTTGATCTACTTCAGTTATTTAGCTATTTCATATAAAGTTGTGCTTGTATACATGGGTGATTTGTTCATGTGTTCTTCGCTTGTTCATCATTTAGAGGCTCATGTTCTTGATGATCAAGGCCTTTCGATCCAGTTGACGAGTGACTTACTCATGTTTTCGGTGTTTGTTAATAAGTTAGAGGCTCGTGTTCTTCGCGAACACGACCCTTTGACCCTGTTGAATAGACATGGGAAAGCACAAATCTGTTTGTGTACCTAGCCTAGTTTGATCCAGTTAGATTCCATGTTCGTGTTGTATGAAGTTCGTGCTCAAGCTACGGTACTCGATGTAATTAGCTGGTTTATCTGGTGGCTCTGACCTGGGTCACAATAGCCCGGGCCAGTCAGGGTCCTGCTAACAACGTAAGCGTGGTGCTTGGGTTGCGTAGCTACGTTACTTACGAGTGTATCCCACAGTTTGTCTTGTGGTAGGCCGCGATAGTGACAGCCGTTGGACCCTTCTGGAATCCCCCTCATTCGGATACGCTGTAGGAGTCTAAAGTCTAACAACCGGAGTCATGCGTAAGCTATGCGGGAGGTTAGCTCCCCATTTGTACCTGGGTGCTTGAGCCAACAATCATGCAATGCTAGTGTGTATCTAACTCGTCTTACTAACTTTGTGTGTTTAGTACTTTAGAACGTAGAACTAACTCGTATGTTGCCTCCTAAGCCTAGGACCTTTATAGAAAGTGTGTTTGTGTGTTCACGCTACCAACTTATCTATCACATCTCACCCCTCCACTTGGGAGTCTGGTTTGTTTCCATCTATGATTTGTACTCATTGCAATACTATTGAACTTGTTAATCCACCCAGCCTTCCTTGGATTCGATACCCTTTGGAATACTTTGGGGAAATGCTACAATGGCACTTCCGTGCGCTTGCGGACCCTTGTGATCATTAGGATTACCATTTCTTTATTTCCGGCATCGTTGCTAGGAACTCATAACTTAGCATCGACATTAAGAAATACCAACAGAGATCCAGCCTCTGGTGAGGTCCAGGGACCAGCGGTGGTGGCGGAAGAGGGGAGGGGGCATCACTGGCTGAAGAAGAGGATGCAGCTCCGGCCGGAGATGAAGGGGATGGGGCATCACCCGCCGCTCCTCCACCACCGGAGGAAGGTCGTCTCCTCCACGCCGCCATGCCCCTCCATCGCTCCTCGCTGGCAGAGGATCTTTGCTTCAGATCGGGAGGAGAGGACGAGCCGACAGATCTCAGCATCCCAGCGGCTTGCCGGTGAGGAGGAAGCCACGAAACGACGACGGATGGGTGGAGCTGGGGGCAGGTAGAGCTCCGACGGCGACGGCGGGGCGGGTGCAGCAGCAGGAGGATAGGGCGTGGAGCGTGGGGCGACGAGGACGGGTGGTTGCCGATTTGCCTTTGCCTCGCGTTTGTTGGAGAAGAGCAATTTTGCACAGGTGATGCATCCCCTGTACGCGATGCAAACAAAGGAAATGCCTCTCCTTTTTGCCTAGTATTGTTGGAGTCAGTCTTAGGAGGATTTGGTTTGTGCCTCATGTCGGCATGGCAAGATGGTAGCCACTTCTCATCCACCCCCTTACCGTTGTCATGACCGAGCGACCGTGTGAGTTGTTCCATGTGGACTTGGTTGGTCCAGCTCATGTGTGCTCAGTGGGTGGGAAGTGGTATGTCCTTGTGGTAGTGGACGAATACTCTCGCTATGCTTGGGTGTTCTTTTTGGCCGACAAGGGTGAGACATTTGGTTTTGTTCAAGATCTGATCTTGTGGTTGAAAAATGAGAGACATGGTGATGCTATTAGAGCTATACGCACACTACAACGATTGGTGGTGTTCGTGACGCCTCCAAGTGGTCGCGATACAGGGTTATTGGTCGCGATACGTAGTGATTACGACAAATTCAATCTGTCGCAAGGCATCGCAATTTTGTCCGTCGCAATATGTTGCTGCGACGGTTCCAAAACCGTGTCGCAATAAAAAACAATTGTTGCGACGGCGCCTGGCGTCACAATTTGGTGAAGTAGCGACGACCAGTGGCGTTGCAACACAGATTATTGCTACGAAGTGCGTCGTTGCGATAGGTTTTTTTGCGACCACTTTGCTCTGTTTCAAACAAGCGCTATTACAATGAAAGAATCGTGTCGCAATGCGATACGTGCCATTACAATTTTTATGTAGGCTATCACAATGATGTCGTAATCCGTCGGCGTATGCTTGAACCAAAATGCAACTAATTATCGGCGTTATAAAGCACATGGTTCACGCAACCAACTATGGGTCGTCGCATTATGCTTGAAGCAAATCACGACGCTAATTGTCGTCGCCATACACAAAGAGGGTCATGCAACCAATGTGGTTCGTCGCCATATGATCCAACGAAATTGCAACACTAAGTCGTCGCCATACACCAAGGGATTCACGCAACCAACTATGCATCGTTGCTATAAGAATGAAACAATTCACAATGACAATTACCGTCGTTATACACATAGATGGTGATGCAACCAACTATTGGTCGTCGCCATACGCTTGAACAAAATAGCAACGCTAGTTATCGTCGCTATACACGTTGCCGGTCATGCAACCGTTGATGGGTCGTCGCCAGATGCTTGAACAAAATCACAACGCTGATTTCCATCGCTATACACATAGATGGTCACGCAACCAAAGATTGGTCGTCGCCATGTTCTTTAACCAAATCGCAAAGATTAGTACCGTCGCTATATGAGTAGGGGTATCGCAACGAAGCATGTGTCGATGCTATATGCTCTAGTGATAACGCATTAGATGAATTTTGGTCGCCATACGTGTGTACTATATCACTACGAACTATGGTTCGTCGCTATTGGCATAGAGGAAATCGCAACAAAATATTGGTCGCCATAGGATACATGCTTGAAGCCCACCGTCCCCAATTTCGGATTCTTTAATGCAACAAAAATATTCGAAACATAGATTGATGGAACCAATGTACATTCATGTCATTCAAGACCACAATTATTCATATCACAGAATAAAATTCACCACATTAAATTTTGCACTCTTGTCCATCACTCACATTAATAGTAACAAAGTTTGTAAAGAGCCTAGCATCACCCCCACCCAGAATTGTTGAAGATCTTCATCATTTCTGGAGCTGAGGTTTGCTTGGAGGCTTGAGCTTCATGTGTGATGCCGAAGGGATTTTGTTGGCCGATCTTGAGTCTTTTATCGGCTCCAGAGCTTCCCTTTCCATGCCATTCTGAATGTAAAGAAATTAGAGAATTACATCATATGAACCAAATTTGTCTTGTAATGAGAATATGCAGCATCATATGGATTGCAAGTAGAAAAATATAAATGGCATTAAGAAAGGACAGTTCAGTTAGTACCTCTTGTGCTCTCTTCCTTCCTGATCGCGTCTTAGACTGATTCACTAGTGTGCTTGGAGCGATATATCTTGTAGGTGCAGAAGAAGGTGCAGAAGGTGGAGCACGATTATCATGTTTCTCGACGAACAGTGTCTTGGTAATGTTGGCACTTGTATGACTGATGTTAGGTGGCACATTTTCTTTGTCTTTTGTCACGGTGCTTGATGGATGCATCTGGAATGTATAGTTTTATATCGGAACTATATCAGTTGTGATTAAAAGCATGACACCATGCATTGCATCATGATTGGAAAGCTTGTTCGGTGTTGTTACCTGGGTTGTTGTTACATGATCCTGCACTACTGGTGTTGCAGGAATGTTTTCCTCCGGCCTCGTATGTACAGCTTCATTAGAACTATTGTTGATGGTTTCAGAGGGAGTCTACACATTGTGAAAGAGGGCAGGTGAGAGATAAGTGATATAAATATGCATTTTCTCAATCACAACCAAGATTGTCGTTACCGTGTTTGTTGTTTCTTGACTCTGCACTAATGTTCTTGCAGCAATGCCATCCTCATCAACCCTAGGGTCAACTTGACCTGTACTGTTGTTGGATTGAGGTGTATGCTGCTTATTTGAAACGATGGAAGGTAAGATATTAGCTGCATTGGCCAAGTTATGAACACAACAGGTACAATCATCTGGTTACCTCTGAACATGGTAGCAAGTGTTTGATAGGCTCGATCATCTTTGCAAATTGTTCCTGCATTTGCTTTTCCATCATTTTCTTAAATTCTTCTTTCACGCGTTCCTTGTCAGCTTCATGCATCTTGAATATTTCTTCCAGTTGACGTTCTCGTGCTTCGACCTTATCGAGCTTCGCATGTAACAACATTTCCTGATACACTTTGTTGCTTCTTCGAGTGGACATGTAACCAAGGCCACGTGACACAGAGGATTTGACATGTGTTCTTTCCCTGTATGTTTCCTGGAAAAATTTCTCTTCATCTTCATCTCGAGGAGTGGAACTTGTGTCTTCACCCCCCTCATCTAGATTTGCTAGTCGAGCTAATTTCCTGACTGTACAATGCTGTGGACAAGAAAAAATTGTAAGATAGAAAATTGTGCCCATGGTTTGATTCAAAATTAAACAAGTGTTATGTGCACGCAAGGTTACAATCAAATTTATACTCACGTAAATAGTCTCAGCCACCTCATTTCTCCATTTTCCATCCCTAGAGTGAGTAACCTTCCAAAGTTCCAACTGGCGTGGCTCAGCACCAATTTCGGGATCTCGCTACGATTGCATCATTACACGACATCAATATATGATTTTTTTATGTAGATACTGAAAGATGAGAATATTGTACCCAATCTTTACCTTCTCCCAACTCCAGTGAGAGTAAGGTTTCGAACCCGCCGAATGGTTGCTAACCAGACGGCTGTGATTGTCAGAGTTCTAGGTGCTGTGCTCCTGCAAGAAGTGAACAAGTGCTGTTAAGCGATGAAAGGTTGAACTCATCTTCTATATAACTCACAATGTTGTTCTTCAATTTAGTAGAAAAAATTGTACCTTGAATGCTTTAATTTAGGTCAGCAGGCTTGTGCCTCATTCTATCCGGATAACTGTTGTACACCTTGTATGTAGCACTCAAGTCGCCTCGCCAACCTTTGTAGCGTTCGTGGGCAATCTTCAATATCTTTTCCTCTGGATTTTGAATGCCCTCAAATTCCCAAGTTTCCTGGTGGGAAGGAAACTTCTTATTCATGCATGATTCAATCATACCACTGGATATGAACAAAATAAAGGGAATGCATCTGCAATATTAACTTAACAAGGTGCATGCGGTGGACATTGACTTACCATTACAGCTTTTACGATATCTTTCTTGACTACTGGAAGCACTTCACTCCAATATCGGACTCCAATTAGTGGAGCCCTGAGCCTAGTATGTACAACAATCTCATCAACAAAGGTACGTCTGTTTTCTCCACAAGGACCACCCAACTTTGACAAAAATTGGATTTTCAACTTTTCGCAGCCAGATCTTGATCTCTTGGCAACTGTAGATAACCCTTTCAGGGTTCCACAGCCAACATTCTTGCCACCTACTTGCATTCACACCAGAGAAAATAACATTCACTACTGAACAATAGCAGTTGTAGAATCCAATGAAAAATAAAGAGTGAAGTTTCTTGAGGTGCAGAGCTTTTATAACCTTTTGTCTTCCTTGGTTTCCTAGCATGCAATGGAAGTTGTGGTGGCGGTATCGTTTCTGGTGGCGGCGTCGGGCTGCTGTCATTGCTCTCATCTTGTTGGGCTACGACTACTTCTGCAGGTTTAGCTTGAACTTTATCATACGCCTCTGAAAAAATGGAAAACACATGCACTTAGAAGGTTCAAATATTTCATCACGAATAAGCTGCAGTCGACAAGGAAAAAGGATTTACTAATTTCTTTGATACATCTGTCACTAGTTAACCATTTAGTGTACACTTTAACTGTATCTTCCTTGAAGTCATCGTGAAGGTCTGCAAATTAATTAGAAACACTGGTATGAGTATAATGTGCAGTCAAGGCTACATGTGGCTAGTGTAGAACAAGCAACATACGTACCACAGTCCTCGTCTTGCTCTTGAAGCCAAATTTTGTAATCATCAACATCATAGGTATCTTCATCATCAGAATCAGAGTCATCATCACGATTATGCTGCCGCCTCTTAAATTTCAGGGGTGTAACACTAACCGCCCCTGCAGCAACAGTAGTTGTTGACAGTACCAACCTTAATTTCCTCTCATGGCTTGACTCCACATACTGAAGCATTTGCAAAATATCTTTCTTAGATTTAATTTCAATAGGACTCGTTGTACAGGTATAATCTTCACTTCTCTTCATGTAGTACATGTAGTCCCGCTGCTCATATCCAAACATTTCTTTAATACCTGTCAGGGCACTAAAGTCAATAACAACCTTGTCCAATGTAGAAATGAAGTATTGTGTTTTCCCCCATGGATTTCGATTAGTACAGTCCACAAATCACCTGTCAAATCGGAGTCTCTACACGTGCACATAAATATTAATATGGCAGCATGGACAAATTCAGATGTAGTAGTAATAATGGTGTATGCATATATGTATATATATACTAGTAGGAAGTATGTGGAAAACAAATATGTAGTGGTCAAATAGCACAATGCCTATTCAGCTCAGAGAGTTTCACAACAACAATTAGTTTCTGCTACAAATTTTTATATAGAGAAAGACCTGCATGAGCACATAACTATGAACACGTATTTCTGATTAAGGAAAAGACGAAACAATAGAAGGATGTTGAAAATAAAGAAATAAAATGACGCGCACATGTATCCTCATAGGAATGTAAATTTGAAAGGATAAATCAAATGAGATTGTGCTGCCATCAAAGGGAGGAACATTCTAGAGTTAATTGGGAGTTTCTGTTTGAGATCCTTTCATCTAGGGGTTTTAGTCAGAGATAGACATGATCCAGATACAAAGCTTGGTAAAAGGTGGCTATGCAGGGGTCAATCTGAATGGGGAGGAGAGTTCCTACTTTAATCCTGGTAAAGGTCCAAGACAGGGAGACCCTATTTCTCCCCTTCTGGTGTGTGTTGGTTGACCATTACAAACTTTCTAGCAACTAAATGCCATTGCTTCTGCTGGCCTGTGGGCTATTTGGAAGCTAAGGAATGAACTGTGCTTTCGTAACAAAGCTTGGCAAAGCATGGAGGGGCTTCTGATGAGACACATGCTGATCTGCCAGGAACAAAAAAGCAGGAGGTGGCACCAGTGAAGACGACCACCAGCAATATGTTGCCTGTGCGTTTGACCTGAAGAGAATGAGTTGTGTGTCTGTTCAGGCGAGTGGTGTGTGTGTTAGAAACCCAAATAGCAGTGAGTAATCTTCTAAATTTTCTGTTCCTTTGGAGTGAGTGAGTGTCCTGCGAGACACTAGTGCTTCGGTTTCAGCGCAGTAAATTGATAAACCTTCATGTCTTTTAATTAAGGTTGGGGCTTTATTGCCCTCGAACTCTAAAATAAAAACAAATGAGATTAATGGACAAACATGAGACAAAACATCACAGGCTTAATCGAATTTTCCCTGGTGCCTAACTGACTGACTTTTATAAGATGCACCAATACATAGAAGAACGACAGCGGCAACGATTCATTGAGAAGTGAGAACCCTAGATGGGATTAGAGGTATATCAAATCGATTGCGTGGAGGGAACAACGTAACTACTGCACACAATTTTATCCTGAAAGCCAGGAAACTCATCAAGAAGGAGTAGAGCGAGGCGGCTGATACGCACCTGAAACCTTGGATGTCAATATCGACTTCGAAGACATCGTGCCCATTTCGTTGTCCCAAAAGTCTTCCAATGTTGGCCATGGATGGCCTCGCGGCGCGCTAGGGCAGAGAGGGACCGTCCTACCCCTCCGGCCTCCACGTTCCCCTCGTCATCGCCTTCCCGAGAAGACCAGATTTTGTAACTATGGTCGCCGCCGCCGTGCGTGGTTAAGGGGGACGTGGGATGAGGACGCGATATTTAATCTGGGGGGTAATGGTGGGATGTGAAATTTTTATTTGGCAGAAAACATTCGGAGGCGATATTTAACTAGGGGGTTAATCAGGCGGGCTGTGAAATTTTTTTGGCTAAAAAACGTGCTGAGTTTTCCCTCCTGCCGCATGCAGTGAGTCCCACAGGCTCAATTGTTTTCGTTTTTGAGAACTTGCCCTTTTAGTGTCATTGTATTATATTTTGAACTAATCTTTTTTTTGTCATGTGTTTGTTCCAAATTCCAGGCTGTCTAAAGTAGCCTTGATTGAAATAACGTATGAATGTGGGTGGGATGAGAGATTGTGAGTGCTGGACAATAATAGGAGGGAAGAGTATGCAACATAATTTGCCTTCTCGAGACGCATTTTCAATCAAGAACAATTGACAATAATAGGAGGGAAGAGTACTAAACACAAAGCTTGCACTCACAAAATGGTTCAAGCACGAAGCTTGCACACAAAAGCGGTACTAAACTCTGCATGCATATTAGATGTCTATCAGTTAGAAGCACAAGTCTTGGACACAAAATCATCACTAATTAATTAAACACCATACATTAGATGTCCATCAGGCAGAAGCTTAAGGTTTCCACACACAAAGGCATTAGAAAGCACAAGGCTTTCACACAAAATTAGTACTACATACACTAATTACATTCATTAGTGCCGGCCTAATCACACACCATCCGTGCACACACGGAGTGAAATACGTCCGCTTCAGAAGGACACGAAAATTCTCGCCCTTTCACTTGACCTGTTAGTTGACAGAGGGGCAAGGAGTTAGCATATATATATATATATATATATATATATATATATATATATATATATATATATATATATATATATATATATATATATATATATATATATATATATATATCACAATCGGAAATTAGCATTGTTAAGCTAGGGGCGCCATATCTGACCTCCCTCCTCGACGGCTTTGACCAATCTCCAGTCTCATCGCTGTCATGCAAGAATGTGCAATGAATTGAGACCTTGTCATTGACCACGAAGACATTGTCGTGCTTAGGACTCTTCATTAACAAAAAAACAGAGGCAGTATTAGAATCTCAAACATGCATGAATGCAACAACTAAATTAACATCAAACAATTCCAGTGCTAAATTTTTTAAAAAATTATGCTACGTATAGTTAATACTAAAATATTTAAACATGCATTAGTACTAAATTTTTCACTAATAATTCCAATCTGATGTACAAGAATTCTCATGCTATATATTTAGACAAGAACGAATGTGATTGCTCAATTAAAAATTGTAACATTCTAAACTACTTCTAGTAATCTGAGTTAACTACAAAAACCTTATTCCATAGCTGCAGTAGAAAACCCCAACTCCACATCTATCCTCCCAGCAAGAAACTCCCAAATCGATACTAACTGGAGGGGCGGGAGGCGGAGCGATGCCCAACAGTTCGTCATCAGAATCCTTGATGACGACTAGCACCACCTCTTCAGCGTCCTCGTCGGCATCGAGGACGGCGGCCGGCGCCGCCACTTCATCTTCCTCCTGGTTGCGCCTCGGGATAGTCGTCGTCCTCATCCTCCTTCGGAGCGCGTTCCTGGTGCGATCGCCACTGAGGGATCTTCCTCACCCGTCACGCCTCTGCTTGGTGGAGTGGTGCTCCACTTCAGGCAGACCAACAATGGCGGCCGCAGGCGTGTCGGCGGGAATGGCGGCAGCGGCGCCGGGATGGACTCGGTTGCGTAGCTGCGAGAGCGGGTGGAGCGAACCATCTCGCCGATGGAGGAAGAGCAGCGGCGACAGCAGGCTAGGGCGGCAAGAGCGGCAGTTCATGGGACGGATTGGGGAGGAAGCGGGGAGAAGGGGCGATGCGTGGGGGTGAAATCCGGCGGCCTCGCTTCGTTTATGCATGCGAAGGGACGCGTTCATGTCTTTAGTCACTGACTCGTGGCCCCATCTTGATCAGTGTGCCCACGCGTCAGAGAGCCAAAATGGGTTTGTTGTATGTAACCAGAAGAGGAAGGGACACACTCGTGGGAACCACTATGGTGAAACACGTCTTTGGTTTTTATTTTCTTTAAATGGTTGAAATGGAATTAAAATCTACGACATCAACAATGAATTCAATTGAGGAAGTTGGAATTCAATAGTTTTAGAACTTATGAGATCTACAACTTTTATTTTGGTGCGTTTCGCCAATCAAGTTACCTTCAACTATTTACATTATTGATTTCAATTTGGGCAATACATGATTTCGAATTAAAAAGTCGTCAATACGAAAGTTGTAGAACTCATCAACATCTACAAACTGTATTTAAGTCACAAATCCATTAAATTTCACAGAGTTTGAATAATCCAAATTGTGAATTTCAATAATTCTCAACATCAAGCGAGATTTTTCATACACTAAATGATGACAAATGGAATTGTGATCAAATACCAAAGTTTAATTAATTGTAAAAGGTCTACAATCTTTGTTTAGGTCACATTGTCCCTATGCCACTTGTGGTTTGTAGGTAAAAAACGCCGATGCCCCATGTATCAATGCTTCGTACCAAAATTTTACCACATGCACCAAGTGTCCTTGTGACAATAAGGACAAGCAAACCTCCCTTTGTTGCTCCAGCCAGATAACATCGCGTAAGCAGGAAAGTCGTTTATTGACCATATTAACATGACATGCATTTTAAAATTGCGCTTATCCTTTGCATCCCAAGTTTCAACTCCGTCTTTACTCCAAAGCGTTTTGAGCTCATCGATTAGAGGCTCTCCTTCCTCTTCTCCTTCAAACAGATCATCCATAAACTTGTCGAAGTCGCGTTGCCATGCATCATCTGTAGTCGGTAATTCCATCCAACTGCAATCCTCTTCACTTGCCATTGCAAGAAAACCAACTACAGCAGATTTCTCTTAAAACAGCGAGGACAAAGGGCGTGCTCGAAAAGTATACATATTATTGTATTAAAATTAGATGTATATACAAATTAATTAACAAACAAATAAAATTCCATCCGAGACGACAACAAGCAAGGATGTGTTGTTTTGGGTATTTTTCGTTCCTTGTATTACAGGTCGATATATATTGTTGGGTTAAGATGGGCGATACGACGTAAAATTGGGTTAGGACTCGGTGAAACGAATAGAGTTGGGTTAGGACTCGGTGTACAAAGATAGATAATCGTGTGCAGGTTATGGTCCAGGCCCACAGGCCATCGAATAGGCCCACGTGGTTCGGCCGACCCATGTGTGGGTCAGTTAGGCCTCCACTTTTGCCAGTGATTTAGTGTTGGGCTAAGGATATATTTCCTTGATGAGCATCAGTTTTCGCAAGTACTATAGTAATACTACATCCAAATTATTTGACGTTGCTTAGTTCAATTGTGAACTACCAAACGTCAAATAAAACAATATGGACGTAGCAAGACAGAAATAAAGTACTAGAAACTTGTTGCCATTTTGACCCTATGAAAGCACACGCAGCATCCAATCCACATGTTCTTTTACACATAGATAACATCAGCAGACTAGCATCCATCGATATATCCTTAATAAGTTGCTGCCGTTGTGGTGACATTCATCAACCTCTGGCATCCAACGCACATATGCCCGTGGACACATCTTCTTAGACAAGTAGCTCAGTCATCTACTTCTGCAGTGAGGTACTCACCAACCTGCATCTTTCATTTGATAGCTCTGCAAAGCTGCTCAGCCATGTGCCGAATCTGACATTTAACAACATGGTGCATTAGCATCTGGTTAATGTAAAGTCAAAAAGCATCACACAAAAGAAGAATGATGTAGCACATCACCTGCCCACCAGACAGAACTGGATCATTGGTAACCTCATCATCGCTCTCAGCATTTATTGCCAAGTGACATGTTATCTTGTGGTACACAACTTCATACTTCTTTCCATCAACCTTTATTTAATATAAAACCATGATCACAATGATGATCAAAAAGTTACATGCCACATTTAAATCTGGTCTACTAACAGTACTTACCCAAATTGAAGTAAAAAAAAGACCACAATCTCTAATATTCATGGCACTCACCAAAGCCAGTGATGCGGAACTGGAATGTCTGGGAAGTCGTACTGAACATCATTCTCTGGGGTAACAGGATCACAAGTACATATGTGGCAGGTTCGTCGCACCTATGAGGAGATAACAGATGTTAACATAGTACATCTATCGCTATATTATGTAATCCTTTGTTTTGGTGTAGCATTCCTATATTAAGGATGTGGTACGAAAAATTATGAACCCTTACAATGATTTTATGGTGTTATCAATGCATGTATACAAAAAAGAATAATTATGATATTTCATACAATGACCTTCTACATGTGGAATATTTTGGTGCATTGCAATTGTGAATGTAGCAAAACGAATCTAACAAATGTGAATCACAATATACTGTTGCTGCGCTCATAATAGTGTGACTAGCATTAATTCAAGATAGCATAGCCTAACACAGGCTCACTTCTCACTGGCACCAATTGACCAAATCCAATCTACAAAAGGAACAAAGGCAAAATCTGTACTCCCTAAATCCCGCATCGTGTAGCTGTACTAACCCTAGAATACAGTTATATACCAATCTATAAATGACTATGGAAATGATGGAAGGGGCTTGGTCACCTGGTTATTATTGATGCGTGATGATGGGGCGGCGGCGGCGGTGGCGGCGCTTGCACCACCCGCTGCATCACCTTGGTTCTTGGGGGTGGCGGCGCTTGCTCCCACTTCATGTCCTTTCTTACTGGCAGAAGACGTGGCGATTGCTCCAAATCTCGTGGTTGATTTGGTGCAGCGACGTCGCGACGACGGCCCAAAGGATGATGTCACCGGAATTCGCGAGAACCGACCTCGTGCGTCATGTAACTGCCTCAGTGAATTGTGGTTCTTGCGTCTCGACATCGTCGCACTCCAGGTGGACGAGAAGGATGCGGTCGGCGGTGGGGAAGGCGATGCGTCTGGCCAGGGGATTGGCGAGAAAAGCCCAGTGTTTTAGGGAAGGAGGGAAAAGGATAGGAGGGCGGTTTTTGGCTTCTTTTGGAAAAATAGATACACCGTAGTTCTTTCCATCCTAAAGGCACGCTGACATATGAGGCTGGGAAAGCTAGGGCCCACACTGCATATGATCTCCCATAAGCCATGTGAAATCGATGGTGTAAGAAAAATGAATCAATCAAAGCCTAAAAATTAGCACAACATAAGGTATAGCACACTGGTAAGGCTCCAATCTCATAATCACACCTTGACTTGTTCTTAGGGTAGCACATTACTACACATTACTGAATAATTGTTTACATAAATTGGTAATCATGCTTGAGCACAAGTTGATTTGCAATCTCAAATGACAGAAATGCATCCTGGGTTGCGTACTTAACTTGCCAGCTTGTCAAATACCTCAAACCCCACAAAGTGTGATCGAACCCATAATCCTTGTAGAGAGGTAGTTTCAGTACTCGAGCTCCCAACTTCTCCAGTGATGATCTCTTACCATTTTTGCTTAGACATCTATACTCCTCAGCAACTTCAGGTACAATCAATTGAAGGTCTGTCCAATTAGTGATTGTGATGCCGCAGTCCTGCTCTAAGCGTGCAACATCATTGGATATATGAGCTCCAACGAAGACGTGGCCTTCCTGTGTGAGAAACTTGACAAGGACATCAGGGAGATTGTAGTCGGCATGGAGCACCTGGAACACAAGGCAACGTGGCCCGACGCACAATTGCAACAATGCGGTCTTGTGCCCGCCGCTCTTGGGGAGTTCAACCCACTTTGTGTCCAACCCGACGAGCAATCGTTTTGCAGGGGTGCTACCTCGGATTTCTTGGATGAACTGCTCCACCACAACCGCATCACAAGTGATAGTTATACGGATGATGGGATACTTCTCCTTGAAGAAGACGACATCGTGGTTTGAAGTAGCCGGTACCGAATCCCAAACTGAAGGTCTTGCAATGACGGCGGGGCGCCATGGTTCCCACCCTTCGCTACGGCGGTGCTTGCGATGCTACAGTTCCAAATCAAGAAATAGAGTTCGCAATCTAAAATTAATCCATAACTATATATATATGTGTGGACATGCTGGCTGGGATTGGGTCACATGACTGACGCGCCCTGCTGACGCTGTGGCACTTGCGCCCAGTGCATCTCCTTGGTTCGTGATGTTGGGAGCGGCGGCGATTGATGCCAGTGCGTCCCATTGGTTCATGCTTGCAGTGGCGCTGCCTCCCAGTGAGTCGCATTGGGGCAATGCGGCGGGTATTCTTGCTTCAGAGCTAGGAGGCCCAGCCATGGCAGCCGAACAATCGACGATTCGAGTCGGCCCACCCCTTCCCCCAGTAGTAGATGAGGCGCCGCGGCTTGACGATGCCCCCGAGGTCGCCGAACGTCGCGATAAGCGACCTCCTGAGTCGCAAAGCCAGCGCCCCATCATCGCACTCAGGCGGGGGAGGAGGAAGAAGTCCGGCACTCTGGCGATGGGAAGGGAAGAAGGCCGGCCGCCGGCGATGGGTGAAGGCAAGAAAACCCCAGTTGTGATGGGACGGTTTGGGGGAAGAGGCAGAAAGGCAATATTTTATGATGTCGGTTCAGCTTCGTGTATAAGCTAAAAGGAAGTGGGGACACAGTTTCCATGAAGAAGCCGTATATAGGTGGGACCCACTAGACAATGTAGAGGATCTACTTCTAGGAAAAGTTTGGTTTATCAGGCACCAAGCAAATGAACAGGTGGGACCCACTAGGTAGTCAACTAGAAAGAGTTACCTTTTCTTTTAATGATTTCAGATGTATTCAAATTCTAAGACATAAAAAAAGAGTTCAAAAGAGAAAGTTGTCAATACAATAGTTGTTGTACTTATCGGGATCTACAACATTTGTTTTTGGCATTTCCCCATCCGAGTTACCTTAAACTATTTAAATTTCAGATTTCATCAGTTTAGAATTTGTGAAATTTAGTTGGGGCAACAACTGATTTCAAATGAAAAAGTCATGAATACGAAAGTTGTAGAACTCATCAACATCTACAAACTTTATTTAAGTTACTACTCCATTTGACAGAGTTTGAATAATTCTCAACTTCAAGCAAGATTTTTCACACACTAGATGATGACAACTAGAAAAGGGATGAATACCAAAGTTTCATAATTCTTAAAGGTCTACAATCTTTGTTTAGGTCATGTTGTCATTTTCGAAAAGTGTAGTATACATTGGTCACTAATCGTAGATTGACTAGGGTTTTGGGTTTAGGGTTTAAGAAACTATCTAAAAGGTCTGTCAATGTTGTACTTCATGTTATTATCACTTTAGGAAATGACTGAAAGACCTAAATAAAGTTTGTAGATCTTGATGAGTTATGAAGCTTTGGTGTTCATCACTTTTCTTGTTGACTTCATTTTGTGTGTTAAAAAGATTGCTTGTTGTTGTCAATTTGTTAAATTATTCAAAAAGACCGACAAGAGTAGATTTTTCGAAATATTCATCTTAATAAGTTAATAACTTGATACAGCATGATTTTAGGAATTTGTAGGAAAAACAATGATCTAATTTGCAGTTCTTATGAGGGAGAAAACTAGATACAAGGTTCATGCAGAGATTAAAAAGAAAAAAGTGCTTGTTCTTCAAGAAGTCAAACACACATCCGAATCTAGGGCCGATAGGTGGGACCCACCGAGACTTTGTGGCTAGTGCGGACTGCGGAGGACGTGGAAGTCACCTCTAGATCGTCTGTGCGCTCGTGGCTCGCGTCCCTTCGTGTGGGGTTTTTGTGTGGGCCCTTCGTGGTGGGATCCAACACACAATAATACTATACACAGATATTCATCTATATTTTTTTTCTTTTAATGGTTTCAATTCTAAGACATAAAAAAGATTAAAACGAGAAAGTTGACGATACAATAGTTATTGTACTTATCGATATCTACAACTTTTGTTTTTGGCATTTCCCCATTCGAGTTACCTTAAACTATTTAAATTTCAGATTTCATTAGTTTAGAATTTGTCAAATTTAGTTGGGGCAACAAATGATTTGAAATGACAAAGTCATGAATACGAAAGTTGTAGAACTCATCAACATCTACAAACTTTATTTAAGTTACTACTCCATTTGACAGAGTTTGAACAATCCAAATTGTGAATTTCAATAATTCTCAACTTCAAGCAAGATTTTTCACACACTAGACGATGATAACTAGAAAAGTGATGAATACCAAAGTTTCATAATTCTTAAAGGTCTACAATCTTTGTTTAGGTCATGTTGTCATTTTGGAAAGGTGTAGTATACATTGGTCACTAATCGTAGATTGACTAGATAGTTTAAGAAACTATCTAAGAGGTCTGTCAATGTTGTACTTCATGTTATTACCACATTAGGAAATGACTGAAAGACCTAAATAAAGTTTGTAGATCTTGATGAGATATGAAGCTTTGGTGTTCATCACTTTTCTCGTTGACTTCATTTTGTGTGTTAAAAAGATTGCTTGTTGTTGTCAATTTGTTAAATTGTTCAAAAGGACCGACAAGAGTAGATTTTTCAAAATATTCATCTTAATAAGTTAATAACTTGATACAGCATGATTTTCACACACTAGATGATGACAACTGGAAAAGGGATGAATACCAAAGTTTCATAATTCTTAAAGGTCTACAATCTTTGTTTAGGTCATGTTGTCATTTTCGAAAAGTGTAGTATACATTGGTCACTAATCGTAGATTGACTAGGGTTTTGGGTTTAGGGTTTAAGAAACTATCTAAGAGGTCTGTCAATGTTGTACTTCATGTTATTATCACTTTAGGAAATGACTGAAAGACCTAAATAAAGTTTGTAGATCTTGATGAGTTATGAAGCTTTGGTGTTCGTCACTTTTCTTGTTGACTTCATTTTGTGTGTTAAAAAGATTGCTTGTTGTTGTCAATTTGTTAAATTGTACAAAAAGACCGACAAGAGTAGACTTTTCGAAATATTCATCTTAATAAGTTAATAACTTGATACAGCATGATTTTAGGAATTTGTAGGAAAAACAATGATCTAATTTGCAGTTCTTGCGAGGGATAAAACTAGATACAAGGTTCATGCAGAGATTAAAAAGAAAAAAGTGCTTGTTCTTCAACAAGTCAAACACACATCCGAATCTAGGGCCGATAGGTGGGACCCACCGAGACTTTGTGGCTAGTGCGGACTGCGGAGGACGTAGAAGTCACCTCTAGATCGTCCGTGCTCTCGTGGCTCGCGTCCCTTCGTGTGGGGTTTTTGTGTGGGCCCTTCGTGGTGGGATCCAACACACAATAATACTATACACAGATATTCATCTTTTTTTTCTTTTAATGGTTTCAATTCTAAGACATAAAAAAAGAGTTAGAACGAGAAAGTTGTCAATACAATAGTTGTTGTACTTATCGGGATCTACAACATTTGTTTTTGGCATTTCCCCATCCGAGTTACCTTAAACTATTTAAATTTCAGATTTCATTAGTTTAGAATTTGTCAAATTTAGTTGGGGCAACAAATGATTTCAAATGACAAAGTCATGAATACGAAAGTTGTAGAACTCATCAACATCTACAAACTTTATTTAAGTTACTAATCCATTTGACAGAGTTTGAACAATCCAAATTGTGAATTTCAATAATTCTCAACTTCAAGCAAGATTTTTCACACACTAGAAGATGACAACTAGAAAAGTGATGAATACCAAAGTTTCATAATTCTTAAAGGTCTACAATCTTTGTTTAGGTCATGTTGTCATTTTCGAAAGGTGTAGTATACATTGGTCACTAATCGTAGATTGACTAGATAGTTTAAGAAACTATCTAAGAGGTCTGTCAATGTTGTACTTCATGTTATTACCACTTTAGGAAATGACTGAAAGACCTTAATAAAGTTTGTAGATCTTGATGAGTTATGAAGCTTTGGTGTTCATCACTTTTCTTGTTGACTTCATTTTGTGTGTTAAAAAGATTGCTTGTTGTTGTCAATTTGTTAAATTGTTCAAAAAGACCGACAAGAGTAGATTTTTCAAAATATTCATCTTAATAAGTTAATAACTTGATACAGCATGATTTTAGAAATTTGTAGGAAAAACAATGATCTAATTTGCAGTTCTTATGAGGGAGAAAAACTTGATACACGGTTCATGCAGAGATTAAAAAGAAAAAAGTGCTTGTTCTTCAAGAAGTCAAACACACATACGAATCTAGGGCCGATAGGTGGGACCCACCGAGACTTTGTGGCTAGTGCGGACTGCGGACATGGTTTTGGGGGAGGAGAGGCAAAAAGGGAAGAGTCATGGTCATGGCAAAAAGGGAAGAGAAGAGGGCAGTGACACCGCACTTGTTTCCATCCTAAAGGCAATGACATGTCTGCCCAGGGAAGATAGGGCCCACACTACTTTTGGTCACATACGGCCATTAAAAATCATCTTAGCATTCATTACAATAATTTTGAAACATCAAATATATGGAAATTCCAAGAGAGATCTACAAATCATCTTAGAATTCATTACACTAATGTTTTCAAATTATGGAGATGTACAACTTTTATTTTGGTCACTTCCCCAAAAGAGTTTTCTTCAACTATTTAAATTTCAGATTCCAGAAGTGGAGAGATTTGCATTTTTTTGGGTTAATAAATGATCTCAAATGAAAATGTCATGATTACCAAAGTTGTGCAACTCATCAGCATCAACAAACGTTACTTAAGTCATAAATCCCTTTGACAATGCTTGAACAATCCAAATTTTGAATTTCAATAATTCTCAACTACTAGCAAGAAATTTGAAAATGACAAAAACACCTAAATAAAGATTGTAAATCTTGATGAGATACGAAGCTTTGGTACTCATCACTTTTCCATTTCACATCTTTTAAAAATATTGATTGTAGTAGTCATTTTGTTAAATTGTGCTTGTTCTTCAATAAGTCATAAACACATTTCAATCTGGGACCGGCAGGTCGGACCCACCAAGACTTTGTGTGGGGTTTCCGTGTGGGCCCTACTTCCCTTTTATACTACTCGAATAGAAGGCAAACGGTCTCTCCGCCTAGCAAACTAGCAGCAACTCGCCTTCTTCCCCCAAAGTGTCCCATTCACCGCTAGCCTTGCTCACTCGCGGACGCATCGCGACATCACCACTGTCGCTTCATTGCTCAATTCCATTGCCCCGATGGCATGCACGAAGAGCACCCCTCGGAAGCTTCCCCCGAGGCTCGTCGGCATCAACGCGATCCTTGCCCTGGTGGAGCCAGGACCAATGCACCACGGCAGCGCCGCCCCGGTGGCGCAGCTAGGCATCGGAGTCGCCGGAGCCGCGCCACGCCCGCCACGCCCCTTGAACATGGTGAGCTTATAATTTTAGATTTGATATGAAAGGTGGGATCTTGTTGATTCCGCTAGGTTTGTGGTTTTGAAGGGTTTTTTTGGATTGGATTCATTAGGGATATACTGATTAAATGCAACTAGATAAAGCTTAATGAGGGATGTACTAAAAATCTCACCACTGCAATGTTAAGATGTACTGAAGCATGTTACTTGCGAGATCTGTTTTATTCCTTTTGTGATTCTTGACACAAGAATAATATAATAGTATGATTCTTGACACAATTTCATCTGCAAATGAAAAATTCTAATTATTGCTTTGTTGAAGAAACAGAAGAGGCACCACATCTTCACTGAGGCTGCTTATGATGACGAAAAGGGGAAGTTTTTAGACTGGAAAGACTTTCCAGCACGTTTGGATGAGGTAACACTATACTATTAGTAGATCCATTTAGTAACAATCTGTTCTAGATAATTGTTGGAGCAGATAAGTGTGTTATTTTTCAAGTGCAAATTTGTTCTGATAAATTATCTAGGGACCTTTGGATTGGCAACTTTGGTACTCAACCAATCAGGCCCTTTTTGCTCATATTTATGTCATGCCCAGATTTGGCATGCCGTGATTTTTGGTTGGCCCATTGGTTCTTACCCAGATTTGCTTTTTATGCAGTCTAAAGGCACCAAGTACGAAGTAGTTTTCTCTAGGAAGATGAAGCGCACAGTGATGATAGATGATGGTAGTGATAACGACGATGAACCAACTAAGTCTGGCGACGAGGTGATGTTCCTACAATGTTAATTTGTGCCACATGACAACCATTCACTAAATCATCACCATTGTTCAACAGCAATAATTTATTGTGCATAACGTGCTTGTCTCAAATATATATTAATCGTGCAATTAATTGTGAAGCAAACATATCAGCTTTGTGATTCTTTGTGTAACTGACTCCCTTTCTTAATGCTAGCTTCGAGCCATGGCAGTGCAGCTCGGCAAAGAGATCGAGCGGAAGTTTCGGAGAGGAGAGTACTACACCGACTCTGACGAGGAATGAAGTATCAGCAGTTGGGTTTGTGACCTCCCCTGAATCGGGTTGAGTGTCCTTTTGCTAGATGTACACAGGAAGTTTCAGCAGTCACTGGAGTTTAACAGGGGATTTAGTAACTGGGCATATTGTGTCTGTCATGGTTGGAATACGTTCTGATGAATTTACTATACTTTTGATGAAGCAGCATAGTCAATATCTTACTGGTCGTTTTGTTGTGTTTTAAAAAAAGGTTGAGTCACCTTTTGCTAGATGTACACCGGAAGTATCAGCAGTCACTGGAGTCTACCAGGGGATTTATGTGTCCCTGTTAAACTATAGTAACTATAGTCACTTTTCCAGTTGACTTAATTTTGTGTATAAAAACAATTGATTGTTGTTCTCAATTTGTTAAATTGTTCAAACAGACCGACAAGAGTAGGTTTTACAAAATATTAGCCTTAATTAGTTGATAACTTATACAACATGATTTTAGGAATTTTTAGGAAAAAACAATGATCTAATTTGCAGTTCATATGAGGGAGAAAAACTAGATACAAGGTTCATGCAGAGATTAAAAAGAAAAATTGTGCTTGTTCTTAAAGAAGTCAAAAACACTTCTGAATCTGGGGCTGACAGGTGGGACCCACCGAGACTTTGTGGCGAGCGCGGAGGACCTGGCGTGTGGGCCCTTCGTTGTGGGCCCATTTGTCATCTGAATGGGGATGAAATAAACTATACTAGTTCTAGAATAGAAGGCAAATGGTCTCGCCGCCTAGCAATTCGCCTTCTTCCCCCAAATTGTCGACTCTTGACGCGCAAAACCGCCGCCACCGCCACCTCCATCTCGCCTCATCCCTTGCCGCAGCAAGCCAAGGAGAGGAGCGGAGCAACGACGATGGCTGAGCGGAGGGAGCACAATTCTAGGAGGCAAGCGCGCGACGCAAATGGGCGCTTCACGCGGTCCCCGGCGACCTCGGTGCCTCCGTCCACACGTGGGCTGGCGGCGCCACTTCCTTCTCCAATCTGCCGCCCCTCGTCCGCCGCGGGGCGATCATGAAGCCGCGTCACGTCAATCACCGAGCGACCGTATTCAACCCGCCGTCACTGTACCACCCTGGGCGCATCTATAAGCGGCCGCACGGAAGGCCGGTACAGCCACTCGCTACCCCGTATGGTGGTCGATGAGGACGTGAAGCACGAGGATCCTACTGCGCCGCCAAGCAATGTAGGATTCACCCCAGGCCCAAGCAGGGGGGGAAGAGAAGGCAGCAGAAGCAGATGAGGTATGTGTGCTACAGGAAATTGGGGTTTTTCTTCTTGTGCTAGTTCTAGTGGGATTTTTGTTGTGTGTGTCAAATTTCTTGTTATGATACAATGATTCAAGCACTATTTCTGTTAGTAGTCCTGTACAACTTTGATCTTTAGGATTTAAGTTAATTTCTTTTCATGTGAAGACGCTAAGCAAACTCCTAATTGCTTTGAACACAGCACTACTTTGTTCTGTGCTAGGATAGTATCCAGTGAAATTGTGTCAGTACGATTGATTACATTCCTGAAAAATAATCACTTTTGCTAGCTTCAATTGTTGCTTGGTTCTCTGATGCTAGATGAAGATTCACTTTTGCTTGGTTCCCTGATACTAGATAAAGATCCACTTTTGGTAGGTATATTGCAGATGCTAGATAACTAAGTTTTTTGATGCATGAAACAATCTCAATTTACGCATTTGTGAGTACTTTTTTGGTACATTCTAGTTTCTTGTGCTATATCACTTGTTATGGTACAATGATTGAAGCACTATTTCTATTAGATCGAACCTCCAGTGTTTCCTGCCGCTTGGTTGCGAGGGGACAAGTGCAGCTGCTCTGGAAGCAGTGGCTACGATGATGAGATTGACCCATCCCGTTGTTCGTATTGCCACAAACTCTGGGAAGCAGGCTTTCGAGTTAGAAAGGTGCCACAATATGACAATGAGAAGGGGAAGCAGCAGAAGAAGGTGAAATAGTCCCCCCTCGAACTGTCGTATTGTTAATTCCTCATATTTTGTTTAGGTCTGTATCGCTATGCATGATGTATTTTTTAGTGCACGTTAACTTAATCGTAGGTTGTTAAAACATAAACTAGCTCATATGCTTAGCTTGTTGTTTGGTCAAATAGAAACTAGTTCATATGCCCATTTAGTTGGTAGTTTTTATAACAGAATCATCGTTTCTTTTTGGTATTTTTTGTCAATAACATTAGAACAAATGCTGAATGCTAGTCTTGCACACATTGTTTACGTAAAAAAATAAGCTTTTAGGCAAATTGCTTCATAACTCAATTTGATGCCAAAGAGTTCTTGAAGGACATGAAGAAGAAGCATTAAAGGTTTGTGATGGCTGGAGAAATAAGAAGAAGGATGAATGGCTAGCTTAACTTTTGTAGAGAGAACTTTGCCTAATCTTAAGTATCATGAGAGACTTGGATTGTAATAATCTATCTTATCTATGTGTTAGACTTGAGAACTTTATTGTAATGTGTGATATTGTGTGTAATGTCTATCTGTAATTTACTAAGTGACTGAATGCCAGTGTGTGATGCATGATTATTTGATGACTTTGTCGATGATTTGTTGTTATGTGTACTGATTGGGTGAAAAAGTTCTCATCAATATCCATAATATTTCACAATGTGGTACTACACATGTTATTTCATCTTACATACACTCACGTGGCTCAACAACAAAACTATATAACTCATAAAGGCTAACCCTGAGTCATTGACATGTGGGTCCAGCTGTCCAATTTCCGTTAAAGACTGACCATTGACTGATGTTTCTGTACTCATTTGTGGGCCAAGAAGTGGTTGGGTCCACACGTCATTGACCTTTGTGGAACCACCGCCACCCCTTCGTTCTCGCACTCCACCCACAGGAACCGCCACCCCTTCGTCTCGCTGCTTCTCTTGCAATCTTCCTCGCCCATTCCTATTGCTTCAAAGGTAACCACCCCGCCGTCGCCGCCCCACTCCCATCAGTTTGCACACCACCAAACTGCTAGCCCCTCACGCGATCACATCTAGTGCAGGCCACCAGAGCGAAGATGAACTCGTCGTCGACGGCGGAGTCCAGGGTTTCTATGCGCCATCGTGCCCTGAAGCCCGCATTGGCGGGATCGTCGAGGTGCCCGGAGACTGCGGCGGTGGCGGTAGCGAGGGGACCCGCGGCGTCGCCCCCGGCGGCGACAGCGGAGGAACCGGAGCCCGTCCCCGATGTTCCGCCGGGATTCAAGGACGCGGACTCCGACTGACGGGTGCTGAAGCGGAAGTCCGGTGAGGGTGTTCAGCCCCCCATCGTCAAGAAGGCCAAGACGGTGGATGCCTCGTCTAGCGAGGAGGAGGAGTACCCGCACAAATGGCAGGATTTCGAATGGGAACGCCCAGTAAGTTTTGTTCCTCCTACCAAATTAATTTGTCCCCTTTGCAATTCCAGAACCTAATTATTAATGTACTGATTAATCACTGAATGTAAGTGATTGTTTCTTTGTGTGAGAAATTGTTTTTGAGTTGTAATTAATTCTATGAGTTCAAATTTAGGATTTTCATGGATAGTATACCATTTTAGGCATTCATGGTACCTAGTACGCAAATGTGAACACAATTATGCAGAATATAGTTATGAACAGAAATGGCAAAAACTGATAGGAACCATCTTTGGCATTCTATGATACCTTGTCATCATGGTATGTTTTACTACAAAAGATTAATCTTATCTTATCTTAAAAATTCACCAGCAAATACACCAGCCTGTTGTCCTGTTTTTTTGGATGAGCTTGCATTAACTAAAATTGCACTCTGTTTTTTAACTAAAATTGCACTCTGTTTAATCAACATCCTTTTGGCACTCGGTGCTAGCTACTATTCAAACTATAATACATCTTTTTTTCAAAGTTTTTTGCACTCATAAAAGTCTCTTGCATTTTTCTGCCAACTTCTATCCCTGCTCTTCATTCATTTCCATTATTGCAAAATTTAGTATTAATTCATGTCTCCATTTCTTAATTCAGCGAGGTGGGCCCAAGGTGACGTACGAGTTCAACTTTCCGCGAGTCAGGATCTTCGCGGAATGCTCTGAAGACAGCGATGATGAGAATTGTAGGCCCGTCTGGCACAAGCGCCCTCCTAACGTCGAGGTATTACTTTCATTCCCTATGTTCCCTCTTTTGCATATGCCAATTTAGATGTACTTATATCTGATAATGCATGCTTATGACATGTCAGATCGAGCAGCTGGTGGAGGACCTTCGTGTGAAGCTCAAGTGCTAGGTTTACTTCTTCAAGTAGGATACCAGCCACATTCAAGCAATAGCTAGTTTTAGCTTTTGTGTAATCACCTACTCCCTCCTTCCACAAATATATGACGTTTAGGACAAATATTTTAGTTCAAAATGAACTAAGATACTTGTCCTAAACCTCATGTATTTGAGGAAGGAGGGAGTAGGAATCATGGCTTTTGTGTAGTGACATACTCCCTCCATATATTAGCAAAAGGAGGTAGAGATGAACTAGTAGGTACTGATCAACAAGTAGAAACTGATGAACAAGTAGGTTTGATGAATGGGGCTTTTGTGTAATGACCCTTGTGAAGTGGCATTACTTAAGTGGAAATATATAATCCCTGGGGAATGCTTATGTAACGACCCTTGTTGAATGGGGCTTTCGTTATATTATATATAAATTAACTATTTGTCGATGGTGAGTGCTAGCTTGTGATCTTGAGTGTCATAATCCTATCATTATTTAAGTCAATATTATTTGAGTTAAAATGGAGCTCTACCAGAATTCTATCAGTGGTTGTTTTCTTATTTTTTGGGTTATTTGGTTCCAAACCATTACAATTTCCTGAGTTTGGAGAGACGCCATTACTATTCGCCTTATTGGAGAAACGCCATTGGAACTCTCGGGTACTCGGAAACTTGCCATTTTCTACGCTTGCCGCCGCATCAGGCCCATTATCAGGCCGCGTATTTGCGTATCCGGACAAAAATACCCGCCACCTCCCATTCTCGCCGCCGCCGCCGCCTCCACATTCTCACCGCCGCCTCCACCTCCCCATTCTCTCTGCCGCCGCCCGTGGACGATGCACTCCAGGCGAGCAGGCTCTTCAAGCAGCCGGACCACCGCGCGCGGCTTCTTCAAGCAGCGGGAAGGGAAGAGGGGTGAACCAAGAGGGGATGTGCCCGTTTTGTAGTGTGCTAGTGGTACGAATCAAAGGCAAACAACCAGAGACGTACGGCCAAATGTATGTGAAGTGCCCATACTCTGTGAAAGTAAGTAAATTTCTCTTCAATTTGGGTGAAATTTTGAGTTTGTTCGTGTGTTTTTCATGTGGCTAGGGTTTGGGTTTAATGCAGGGCAACCCAACAACTTGTCGCTCCATCTTGTCTGAGCAGCAGTATGAAGGATCATATGGACGGCTGAGGGCGGCTGCTACCATGGCTCATGCTAGCTCTGATGATGGTGGTGAGGAGGCCGACATGGATGAACTGAAGGAAGACGTGGATGAACTGAAGCAGAGAGTGGACAACATTGTGCCTGAGCTTTGTGAAGTGAGAGTGCAAATGCAGAAGCTGAAGATCACAGCCATCTGTGTTGGTGTAGGTTTTGGTTGTGTTACAATAGCAATTTGTGGTGTAGCTATTGGATTTGCCATGAGCAGGTTCAACTGGTAATTATTGTGGTATGATCAGTGTTTTTGTTGTGCTGTGATCAGTGAACTTTGTGTAATGGGTATGGGTGCTGTGAAAGTGTTTGTTGGCAATGGAATAATATTTCAGTTCACAAAGCAATGTCATGCAAGTTGAATGCCAGTTCAATCACATTTCAATTCATGGCAGCTGAATCACATTCAGTTAACAAGCAAATCATGACAGATAGTACTCATAGGTTCGGAAACCATTCATTTATTAAGGCAATAGGAAAAATTTCTCGAGAAACACAAGTCAATTTGACATCTGTTTGGTCAAGCAACTGATTCATCATGTACCAGGATCCTTTTTGTGTTTACAAAAATCGGAGCACAACCAAGAAAAGTGTGGCCCAATCCCCATTGCGATATTCAAAGGCACCAAGTTGCAATTTTGCCGCCTGGCCATTTCAGGTCCCAAAAATCTCACGTGCTTTCTTCCTCCCTCGCCGCCTATAACTTCCACCCCTCCCATCTCCGTCGCTCCCGTCTCACCCACGTACATCACAACGATGGCCCGACGCACGCACACATCTTGCAAGCAGCCGCGCGATGTTGCTGGTCGCTTCTCGCGAAGTTCGTCATCGACATCGTCGACTCCATCGAGCCACCGCCACTCCTCATCCACCCCACGACCACAAAGGAGCCGTCGACATGTCGTGGAGGTGTGGGTCGAAGTCGACCTGGACCACACCGTGAATGTAGAAGTCCCCTTCGTCCCAACGGGTTTCCGATCTGCTATGACCGCCCCCAGGAAAATGAAAGAATAGTAATCGTCGCACAGGAAGAACAAGGTGAGCCAGACCCTATACTACGTCTTTATCATTGAATGATAGTTTG
The DNA here is from genome assembly GCA_036936925.1 of Cenchrus fungigraminus. Lineage (NCBI taxonomy): Eukaryota > Viridiplantae > Streptophyta > Magnoliopsida > Poales > Poaceae > Cenchrus > Cenchrus fungigraminus. The sequence continues at coordinate 92,633,254 of CM072774.1, read as the reverse complement.
CAATGTTACGGTGTGACAGAAATTTTCGTGCCAGCATATTTATACAATCTGTCAATGACAAATTGAAAAAAATTGTTTCGATGTAGCGAAAGTGCCGCCAATTATACACCCAGGCTTGGCCCACTACTGAATCGGACGCGGAAATGGGCATCGACGATTTTGGCCTGCGAGGATGCTTGTATGAGGTGAGGGTGCAACACTACTTGTTTAGATGAAATGGAGTAAATTTGGTTCGTAATTATTGTGTGTGCCTTACGTTCTGATCAAGATTTGCATGTAATTCAGTCAAAAGGAAAGAAGTATGAGTTTTGTTTCCCAAAGATTCAATGCAAGATGATGCTGAATTACGACAGCGATGAAGATGAATACAATGGACCTACTAAGTCTCTTCGTGAGGTGATGTTCCTATCCTTCAGGTTAAACATCAGTCAGAGATTTTCTGAAAGCATAATTTGCTACTGGCATGAATGCAGTTGATGACCTTCTGTAAATGCTTACTGTGACACCCTTGTGAAATGTCAGATTTTTCAGATGGCTGAATATCTTCGCGTTGCAGTGAAGCAGAAGCATCAGAGGGGGTGAGTTCTACACCCAGGAATCTGATGGGGAATGAAGTGGAGGATGGAGCGATCTGAACTGAAGAAGTAGATATGACATCTTCTTCTCTGTCTTTTCTCTGTTGCTTTTGCTTCTGTGATGAACAGAGATGTTGGGGGTACGATGCTACCTTAATAAGAAGAAGCATATGTGTCCTTAGTCTACTGAATTATGCTACCTTAAATATTTCATACATATATTGTCTTTTGACGGTTGCTTTTGCTTTGTTTTTCCATTAGAATAATGGTGATATACAAATTAAGGCCAAGAAGTTGTCGTCATAACATAAACATGAACGCACAGAAATACTATATAACAAGACTCAAGCCAATCTTGCATACAGAACTCCAATCTTCACTAAAAGTTATTTATTGCACACAAACTTTGGACCTATTGCTTCACTTAAAGTAAACAAAGCAACCCCTAATTATTAAGAAAAACATCTACCCCTGGTTATGAAAAAAAACCGTTGTCGTCTTGTCCATCTGAATTGGCTGGAGCAACCACTCCGTCGCCAGTGTAGGTGTCATCAGCATCGTCGTCGTCTTCAGGTATGTCTGCGTGATCCGGTTCAGGCATCGGTTTAGCAAGATCAACAGCAGAAGCATCAACACTTGACCCTTCCACATCTGGCCTCCTCCAAGTTGACACATCCTCTTGGTCCGCAACAAAAAAATTTTCAAAACCTGTAACAACCTCATCCATATCAGCATCACCAACATTAATGTCAGTGTCTTCCTCTCCTTCAGGCATGGCAAACAGGTTCCTAGGTTTCATTCTGAGGACGCTGCACCACTTTTGTCTCTTCGAATTCCCGCTTTTCACAAAGCACACTTGCTCCGCTTGTGTCGCCAGGATGTAAGGCTCAGCTGAATAGCGATGCTGAGAGGTATCAATATCGATAATCCCAAATTTATCTTTACTGTACCCTTTTGATCTGTTTGTTCCTGGTCTAGCAACATCATACCAGTCACACTCGAACAATGTGACTTCCTGCCTTTCATGAAAATCAAGGATATAGATTTTTTTAATCTGTCCAAACCATTCAATGCCATCTTTACTATTGACGACAACACCACAGTTCTGTGTTGTTAGATTTTTCTCCACATGCGATGCTCGAAAATAGAAACCATTGATTGAGCACCTATTCTTCACAGTAGCTATTCTTGTTTCAGGACCACGAGATAGAGAATAAATCATGGCATCTGCTTTCCCCTCCCTATGCAGGTTCCACATCTACACTCCCATATGTTTTGACAATATGTTACGACTGAAGGACCGATTAGGCGAACCAGAGAGGGGGGGAGTGAATGGGAGCCGATAAAAATTCTTCTCGAAAGAGATGAGAACTCCAACAAGACGAACACGGCTTCCAACTCACGTCTCCGACCCAACTACCCAAGTTGGCCAAGACCACGCAGCCACTAGAGTGCTACTGGTCCTAGGAACCAACACTCAACCCTCCGAGCCAGAACTCACCAAAACACACAGCAGAAACTTGCACGGCTTGCTGCCTGTGCTACACCGGTAAGACCGATGACCTGCGCCGGTCAGACCGGTGACACCGGTCAAACCGGTGGACAGAGCCGGTCAGGCCGGTGGCTACAGCAGCCGCACAGCAAACGTTCCAGGAAGCCTCAGTGACTCCTCTAGGCCCTAGAACAAAAACCACCTTCGAAACACAACCTGGAAGGAAGAAGAACCCCTCACAAAACCTAGCAAAAACACTCCAAACACGCCAAGAACTGATTAGCAGGACCACGGGACAAAACCACACGGACAAGGCTATTCCCCGAGACAAAAACCCACCAAGGGCTAGCACCGGTCAGACCGGTCAAGAGCACCGGTCAGACCGGTCGCGCCTGGGCAGCTCGGGATGAACAGCGCCCGCGAGTCAACTCCCCCAAATCCAACTCCCGATCTCCCGATTCGCTCCACGGTTTTGCACAAGACTTTGGGGATAGTAGGAACACCTCATGGGTACTCCATAGCCAAGATTTGGTCCACCAAAACTTGTCAAATCAAGAGGAATCGAAGAAATCCCACCAAGAACGCCTCTAACCCTAGAGCCACGAAAACCCCAAAATCGAGCCCTTTTGCTCACGGATTTGGAAGGGGAATCAAAGGGAAAAGAACCACGAAGGGTTCATGCATACATCCCCCACCAAATCCCAAAGAGAAAGGCCTCGAAATCGCTCCAAGAATATCGCCAAGAAAGGGCTCCGAAAATCACCAAAAAGGAGAAACGGGAAAGACACATCCAAGCCTTGAGGAACCACGCCGAATCATCTATACATACCAAAGAGGTTCATACAAGGTCTAGCTTGCCGCCCGATCATCCTTCCCTCTCACAAGATCTGACCATGAAGCTCTCAAGCTAGTCCTACGAAAATCCTAAGAAAATAGGAAGGAAAATAGGAAAACCAAATGAGCTAGGGTTCCAAGAGATGGCTGCCATCCTCTCACCGCTTGGGTTATATGGAGGCAACCGAAAGACGAAAATACCCTTACTAGCTAACTAGGGCTACATGCCCCTCGAGGGCGAAATTGGAAGTCTTTGTCTTCGCACCATCGGACGGATGCCCAGCGACCGCAAACTTGCTTAGCCTCGACGCAAGCCTTGCGATCCCGACGCGTGTCCTCCGCTTCGAAGATTCCGGACTGCGTCGTCGCACACCGGTCAGAGCGATGCTCCTCACCGGTCAGACTGGTCAGACCCACCGGTCAGACCGGTCTGGAGCTGCTGCACCTCCGTCTTCAGTTCTTCGGTCTTGGCTTTGTGGATCAACCAAGGAACACAGTGGTTTTCTGGTGAACCACCGGAAACCCCGCGAACTCGGTGTAGCCTCCGCCAATCACCACTCATGACTCGGCTCCCACGTAGTCCCGGCTCGACCTTGGTTTTGAGGCTCAACCAAGAAACCGTCCATGACTTCATCTTGCCGTTCTTGCCACCATGCGGCCCGCACTTGACCCCGCTGGCCACCGGGTCCCTCGAACCAAGCCTACTTGTCTTCTCCACACCTGGAGGCCTCACCGGCAACGACCTTTCGCGCTTGTTCTTCACCTGCACCTGCACCAGTCAAGCCGCAACCTACACCTGCAATACTTAGCCAAGAATCAGTCCACACCACGTTGTCAATCACTCATCACACCAGGAAGCGACCATCCACCGGTCCTCGAACCACACCTGGCTCTCAATCTCCCCCTTGATGAGTGCATTGACAACACACACGTTTTGGTAACCAACAGAAAAGGAAAAGAAAAGAAACGACTAAAAGAAACTCCAACAAGTGATCGAAAGCCAAAGAAAAGGCAAAGAGCAAGATCACTTGAAGAAGACAAGTCTCGGACCCCTTAGGCAAGGGCAACGGCTCGACACATCCGAGACAAAACATGCTCAAGCAAAGAGCACAAACCATCAAACCAAAGCTCGAAAACCACAAAGAGCTCCCCCTGCACACATGCAAGATCCCCCTGAACCAATGCAACTCCCCCTGGACAAATGCATGCGAACCACTTCACGAAACAGAGCAGCTGCAACAGCTCAGCTCTGACCGGTCAGACCGGCCAACACCACCGGTCAGACCAGTGCTCAACATATGAACAGGACCAGCACTCTGACCGGTCAGACCGGTGACCTCAACCGGTCAGACCGGTGCACAACAGAGCCCAAAAATGGCTCGAAACCACCTGAAAACCTTCCAAATGCATTTAGTGGGCCAAAACATGCTCAAACTTCTCCCCCTTGTTGACAATGCATGAATCAAGCCAAAAATGCAAAAAATGCAACCTAGAGCTTCTCAAATAGACAAAATTCAACATAGGATGCTACACATGTCCAAACGAGCAAGTTAGATACTCTATAGCTTCGTAATGACATAAACTTCATGATCACCAAGTTTCACAACCATTGGGCGAAGCTAAGATAGAATTTAGCAATTTTGCGAAAAATCACCCTCTCATGAGCAAAGTCCTAAACATGAGCAAAACATGTCAAAATGGCAAAGCCACACAAACTTCATGCTAGGACAACCATTCTAAGCATAAGACCATCATAAACACCCACAAGCACCTCATGTCATGTCAAAGCCACCGAGCCATGTGCCTACTTCTATATATGAGACTTCTCATTGGTAAGCAACATGCAATGGTTTAGCACCCAAAGCAAATTAAAATTAGCACATATGACATGGGAGCACATTTTCCAAGCAATTTACATTTCATTTTTCAGATTTATAATTGGTACATGAAATGTCTTTGCGACAAAAAGGAACTTATGCCCCTGCACAAGATGAAGCATGGGGGCTAAACATTCATGATGGCAAATGAGCCTTTGGCCCCATATGATCAAAATAAGCTATCCAACCACAAATTAAGCATAGCCAAGCCACAAAAACATGTCAAGATCATGTAAAGGCATTTACTCACAAGAGAGCATACATATGAAATTTTCAAAAACATAGCCATCAACCATGGATACAAACCAAGATTATCAAGAGCTAAGCCAAACTAACCATAGCTTACCAAATTAGCTCACAAAGACATATATATCATTCCATGGTGAACAATGTATATAGGAGAAGCCTTTCCTAAACAATGCATATGATACAAAATGCAAGCAACCTAAGATACAAAGATGCCTATACATCATGTTACATATGCCATGCCAAATGCAAGAAATGCACAAAGGAAAGCTATACATATGCTACAAAGGAGCTCCCACACGCCAACTCAAGAAATCAAACAAACACCAAGCTCCCCCCGCAAACGAGTGAAAGTTGCTTGATCTAGGGGTTTGGTGAAAATATCGGCTAGTTGGTCATGTGTGGGTACATGGATCAAAGCGATTTTTCCTTTCTCTACGTTGTCTCTCAGAAAATGATACCTCACTTCTATGTGCTTGGTTTTGGAATGGAGCACTGGGTTCTTTGCGACGCTTATGGCACTGGTGCTGTCACATTGAAGTGGGACATGGGTATACTCCTCACCAAAGTCACTCATGGTGTATGTGATCCAAAGGAGCTGAGAGCAACAACTAGCTGCGGCCACATACTCTGCCTCGGTAGTGGATTGAGCAACACTCGACTGTTTGCGGGAAGACCAAGATACCAAAGAAGAACCCAAGAACTGGCAAGTCCCAGAAGTGGACTTCCTATCCAACCGACACCCGGCAAAGTCCGCGTCTGAAAATCCATGAAGCGCCAAAGAAGAAGACGCAGAGTACCAAAGGCCGAAGTCGGGAGTGTGTCGGAAATACCTGAAAATGCGCTTGACTGCTTGCCGATGCGAAGTCCTCGGAGACGCTTGAAAACGAGCGCACAGACACACCGAGAATTGGATGTCCGGCCTCGTCGCCGTCAAGTAGAGGAGTGACCCGATCATGCTCCGGTACTCCTTCTGGTCCACGTGTTCACCTTCCTCGTCCGCATCAAGAGCTGTAGTCGTACTCATAGGCGTTGCCATAGCCTTGGAGTCCTCCATCTTGAACTTCCTCACAATGTCCTTGGTGTACTTAGCTTGGTGCACAAATGTTCCTTCCTTTGATTGCTTGATTTGTAGCCCGAGGAAGAACTGCAACTCGCCCATCATGCTCATCTCAAATTCCCTGCTCATGTCTTCTGCAAACCTTGCAACAAGAGAGTTAGACGAGCTACCAAAGACAATATCATCCACGTATACCTGCACAATCAGGATATCTCTGCCCTGCCTGAGGAGAAACAAGGTCTGATCGACCTTTCCCATCTCAAACCCTCTCTCAAACAGGAACCCCCTCAACCTACCATACCAAGCTCTAGGCGCCTGTTTCAACCCATACAGTGCCTTCCTCAACTTGTACACTCTCAAACCCCGGCGGTTGCCTCACAAACACCTCTTCCTCCAACACACCGTTCAGGAAAGCACTCTTCACATCCATCTGGTACAACTTGAACCCTTTAGCCACGGAAAAGGCTAGAAGGATCCTGATCGCCTCCAAACGAGCTACAGGAGCGAAAGTCTCCTCGTAGTCGATCCCCTCTTTCTGACTGTACCCCTGAGCAACAAGTCTCGACTTGTTCCTCACCACTTCTCCTTTCTCTCCCTCTTTATTTTTCCACACCCATTTTGTCCCAATCGGCTTACACCCTGGGGGAGGGTCAACCAACACCCAAACTTGGTTCCTCTCAAAATTCTCCAACTCCTCATGCATCGAGTTAAGCCAATTATGATCAGATAACGCGTGTCCAATGTCTTTGGGCTCAAAGGTGGCAACAAAAGCAGCATGAGCGAAATGAGAATTGTTCCAAACCCTCGACCGTGTAGTACGTTCATTCATGTCGCCGATGATTCTCGAAGCTGGGTGATCCACTTGCACTCGCCGGGGAGGTTCTCGCCTTGATGCTACCTCCCCCTCAACAGCAGCTTCGCCTTGATCTGGGTTTGTCGTTGAAGGTGTGGGAGAGGGTCCATTCTCGATCGTCGTCGAAGTAGTAGGTACACGTTCAGCCGCGGGCACCACACCGCCATCTTCATCATCTCCATTTTCATGCTCCTCCTCCTGAAAGATCTCCTCGCCAAGTTCGTCGTCACCTGCACACTCAAAAACAAGCTGACTACGTGGCTGTGTCTCGTCGAAGGTTACCTCGCAAGTCTCCATGATTTGGTTAGTTTCAAGATTGAGCACACGAAATGCTCTAGAATGAGATGCATAACCAAAGAAAATGCCATCGACAGACCTAGCCTCGAACTTGTCCAACTTCTTCCCTTTCTTCAGAATGAAGCATTTACAACCAAAGACATGGAAGTGACTCACCTTGGGTGTGCAACCGTGCATAAACTCGTAACAGGTTTTCTTCTTATGAACCCTGAGGTAGATCCTGTTCGACACATAGCACGCGGTATTGACCGCCTCAGCCCAGAACCTTCTCGGAGTCCTATGCTCGTCGAGCATCGTCCGAGCCATCTCGCACAAGGTCCTGTTTTTCCTTTCCACAACGCCATTCTGGGGAGGCGTATACGGACTCGAAAACTGATGTTCAAGACCCAAGTCATGGCAAAAGGTTTCAAAGCGAGAGTTTTTGAATTCCGAGCCATTGTCACTGCGGATCGCTCGTATGGCATCTCCGTGCCTCTCGTTTCTTAAGCTCAAGACAAGATCTCGAACAAAACCAAACGTCTCCCCTTTCTCCTCAAGAAAGAACACCCACACATACCGAGAGTAGTCGTCCACCACAACATGGACATACCACTTCCCACCCGCAGATCGCACACGAGCTGGGCCAACAAGGTCCATATAGAGCAGCTCGCATGGACGCTCAGTCATCACATCGGTGAGAGGCGGGTGAGAAGAGGCTACCATCTTGGCATGCCTACACGGCGCACAAACCAACTCTTTCTCAAACCTCAACCGTGGCAATCCTTGGACCAAATTGAGTTTACTCAAGCGAGACAAAAGGTCAAAGCTCAAGTGACCCAACTTCCTATGCCACTTCCACAACTCACTCGAAGAACCAGCCAAGAAGCAACGCTCCACACCAGAAGACTGAGAAAAATCAGCTCGGAACACTTGACCCTCGGGAACGACCATGCAAACAAGATCCCCCCGAGAATCTAAAATCTGAGAACCACCAGGCCGAAACAACACCTCAAAACCCTCATCCAACAACTGGGACACAGAAAGCAAATTGTATCCAAGCGATTGAACAAGAGCAACACGCCTGAGAGTGATCTTGTCACTTACCTTAATCTCACCTTCTGACAGCACACGCCCTCGCCCATTGTCCCCAAAGGTGATGTACTTCTTTGTCACCACCGGGACGAGACTTGAGAACCACCCCTTGTCTCCGGTCATATGCCTCGAGCAACCGGAGTCAATCAACCAAATGTTCTTCAAGTCTCCCACCTGAAATCCAAAAGCGAGCACGTGAGTGAACAAACGACTCAGCACTGGGGTTAGTACCAAAAGAGTAAAACCAGTGACGAGCCATTTGCTCCAAAGTGGGGTTAGCACAAACCAAATCATCACGCCTATCAAAGCTACCACCACGAACACTACCACGGTAACCACCATGAGGGAACCAACTCTCTCTAGCTGGAGGAGGACGAAAGCCACGAAAGGGAAACCATGGATCGTTCCTCCTCTCCATCTTAGAGCTACGACTCCTCCCACCCCCGTATTGAGCACGAGGTGGAGAACGCCTAGCAAACTGACCACCTGCAAATTTTCCAGACCAACCACCAGAACCACGACCTCCAGAACCAAACCGAGCATCCTCACGAGCACGAAACCCGACTCGCTGTCTGCCCAGACCTGCACCGGTCTGACCGGTGTAGCTCGGCCAGCAGCAGCACCTGCAGCCTTCCGGTCTCCCCAAGTCGGAACCGTCCTCACAATCGCCTTGGCCCTGGGCATCTGCATACGAGGCTCAGGTACACCATTAGAGGGGTGGTACCTGTCCTTATTAGCCTACTCTCTAGCCATTCTCTCCTCACGCTTCCTCTTGAAGCAAAACTCATCCTTGTGACCATCTCTCCCACAATACCCACAATGGAACTTTATGGGATGTGGCTTAGGCTTAGGCTTGGGTTGGGGCTGCCGACTCAGCTTCTCACCCTTCTTCTCTCCTTCCTCACCTCCCTTTGGGCTCACAAACTTCACCGGTTTCTGAAAATCATTTGTTGGGTGAGGGAATATGGGTGGATCTGGAGTAGTGTCAAGTTTGTTTCTGAGATGGTTAGGCTTGGGCTCAAACTTGTTCTTGTGTCTGTTTGGTGGTGGGATAGGAATCTCTCCAACTCTCTCAACTCCCTCACCACTGTTCTCTCCAAGCTTGTCAGCCCCAAGTGCCTGACCATCATAGCGTTTGAAAGCCGCTATCATGATACCAAGCTGAGGCTCCTGACCCGACAACCAGCTCATACATTTTCTCAGCTCATCATTCTCATCCTGCAAGCGATCAACATAATGTGCAAGCTCCAAATTCTTAACCGCATGCAATTCACAAGTAGAGCAAGAAGTGGGAATAGGCTCTTTCAACTTAGCCTCAAGCGAAACAGTGTAAGCATGAATCTCATCAATCTTTCCATGCAAAACAGGGCAAGAAGTGCAAGCACCTAGCAAAGCAGGTCTAGACTTAAGCTCAGCCACTTCAACCCTAAGCATATCTAGTTCATCACAAGTAGAAGCATGCTTATCCTTAAGAGCAGTAAGATCAGCTAGGTACACAGAGCAATCACAGCAATCAATCTCATCAGAAACCACAGGAGAAGCCTTAAGCGAATCAATCTCAAGCTTAGCATCTAGGTTCTGGGTTTCTAGCTCAGCCACACGGTTCCTAGCTTCTTCTAGTGAGGCCCTAAGCTCTTTCCTCATCTTCTTGGCCTCTCTAAGCATGTGATCGCGGTTATCAAGCAAGTCAACCAACTCATCACTCTCCTTGCGCAAAGAAGAGAGCTCATCACATACCTCATCCTCGGAGTCAGAGTCCGAGTCACTCTGGTGGCTCTTCTTGCTGCCGGAGCTACGGGCCATGCCGCAGAAGCCATCTCCCGCGAAGCAGCTCAACCCGCTCAAGTTCCTGGATGACTTCTTGTTCTTACGCCGATCACCTTCATCTTCACTGCTACTCGAGCTCGAGGAAGAGTAGGCGGAGCTGGAGTCGACGTCGCTCGCTCCGACCATTGCTCGGGCCTTCCTGCCGCGGCCATCCTTCTTCCTCGACCGTCGCTCATCCTTGTGCTTGTTCTTGTGCTTGTGATCGCGCCTCGATCGGTACTTGCCATCCTTGCTCGATCGGTGCCTGTAGCCGTCCTTGTAGCCGTCCTTGTTCTCCGTCTACTCCGGGCAGTCGGCGACGAAGTGTCCTGGCTTGCCGCACTGAAAGCACGTCCGTGCTATCCTCCTCGTGTTCACCCGATTCTCGTGCAGCCTCTCGAACCGCCTGGTCAGCAACGCCAGCTCGTCCTCTCCAAGCACGTCGAACTCCTCGTCTGGCAAAGATATCAAAGAAGACAGAGAGTACATCCTGGAGGATGCGTTAGCGTTAGACTTAGCTCCTTTGCCACTAACGAGAGCGAGACTATGAAAATCAGTCGGGCTCTCGATCTTGGCTGTCATACCACGGTCCAACTCAGCCGACTTGAGCTTCGAGAACAGCTCGTTCACCGTCAAGGTGTCATACTTCTCGGACTCAACAATAGCCTCAAACTTCCTGTCCCATACGGTACGATCCAACGAGTGCAAGAGCTTCACGGCTCTATCATGATCATTGTATGGGAGGACGTCCACATTGGCTCTCATGTTGTTCACAACGACCGTAAATCGCTGGAAAAGGGCATCGACGGACTCGCCGGGGAGATGAGTGAAGTTCTCGTACTCTCTCCGGTAAGTCGCGTACATCCGAGCCTGAACCTGAGCATTCCCAGCATGAGCATCCTTCAACTGCTCCCAAATCCTACAAGCTAAGTCCTCTGTCTGAACCCGATCGAATTCAGGCTGACACAGAGCACGAAACAAGTAGTCGACAGCCTTGTTGTTGGCTTCGAACATATCCCTCGATCCTGGAGCAAGGAAGTTCATCGCATGAACATAAGCTGTGTTCACCGTGACATCCCAAAGGATCTGACCCTTTCCGCGGAGGAATGCCGCCATCCGCCTTTGCCACATCTGGTAGTTCTTCCCATCGAAGTGCGGAGGACCCGAACCCCGTTCCTGGTACGCCATCTTTGGATCTTAGACTGGTAAGAGTCAAAAAAGACCCGAACCGGCTCTGATACCAATTGAAGGACCGATTAGGCGAACCAGAGAGGGGGGAAGTGAATGGGAGCCGATAAAAATTCTTCTCGAAGGAGATGAGAACTCCAACAAGACGAACACGGCTTCCAACTCACGTCTCCGACCCAACTACCCAAGTTGGCCAAGACCACACAGCCACTGGAGTGCTACTGGTCCTAGGAACCAACACTCAACCCTCCGAGCCAGAACTCACCAAAACACACAGCGGAAACTTGCACGGCTTGCTGCCTGTGCTACACCGGTAAGACCGATGACCTGCGCCGGTCAGACCGGTGACACCGGTCAGACCGGTGGACAGAGCCGGTCAGGCCGGTGGCTACAGCAGCCGCACAGCAAACATTCCAGGAAGCCTCAGTGACTCCTCTAGGCCCTGGAACAAAAACCACCTTCGAAACACAACCTGGAAGGAAGAAGAACCCCTCACAAAACCTTGCAAAACAACTCCAAACACGCCAAGAACTGATCAGCAGGACCACGGGACAAAACCACACGGACAAGGCTATTCCCCGAGACAAAAACTCACCAAGGGCTAGCACCGGTCAGACCGGTCAAGAGCACCGGTCAGACTGGTCGCGCCTGGGCAGCTCGGGATGAACAGCGCCCGCGAGTCAACTCCCCCAAATCCAACTCCCGATCTCCCGATTCGCTCCACGGTTTTGCACAAGACTTTGGGGATAGTAGGAACACCTCATGGGTACTCCATAGCCAAGATTTGGTCCACCAAAACTTGTCAAATCAAGAGGAATCGAAGAAATCCCACCAAGAACGCCTCTAACCCTAGAGCCACGAAAACCCCAAAATCGAGCCCCTTTGCTCACGGATTTGGAAGGGGAATCAAAGGGAAAAGAACCACGAAGGGTTCATGCATACATCCCCCACCAAATCCCAAAGAGAAAGGCCTCGAAATCGCTCCAAGAATATCGCCAAGAAAGGGCTCCGAAAATCACCAAAAAGGAGAAACGGGAAAGACACATCCAAGCCTTGAGGAACCACGCCGAATCATCTATACATACCAAAGAGGTTCATACAAGGTCTAGCTTGCCGCCCGATCATCCTTCCCTCTCACAAGATCTCACCATGAAGCTCTCAAGCTAGTCCTACGAAAATCCTAAGAAAATAGGAAGGAAAATAGGAAAACCAAATGAGCTAGGGTTCCAAGAGATGGCTGCCATCCTCTCACCACTTGGGTTATATGGAGGCAACCGAAAGACGAAAATACCCTTACTAGCTAACTAGGGATACATGCCCCTCGAGGGCGAAATTGGAAGTCTTTGTCTTCGCACCATCGGACGGATGCCCAGCGACCGCAAACTTGCTTAGCCTCGACGCAAGCCTTGCGATCCCGACGCGTGTCCTCCGCTTCGAAGATTTCGGACTGCGTCGTCGCACACCGGTCAGACCGGTGCTCCTCACCGGTCAGACCGGTCAGACCCACCGGTCATACCGGTCTGGAGCTGCTGCACCTCCGTCTTCGTTTCTTCGGTCTTGGCTTTGTGGATCAACCAAGGAACCCAGTGGTTTTCTGGTGAACCACCGGAAACCCCGCGAACTCGGTGTAGCCTCCGCCAATCACCACTCATGACTCGGCTCCCACGTAGTCCCGGCTCGACCTTGGTTTTGAGGCTCAACCAAGAAACCGTCCATGACTTCATCTTGCCGTTCTTGCCACCATGCGGCCCGCACTTGACCCCGCTGGCCACCGGGTCCCTCGAACCAAGCCTACTTGTCTTCTCCACACCTGGAGGCCTCACCGGCAACGACCTTTCGCGCTTGTTCTTCACCTGCACCTGCACCAGTCAAGCCGCAATCTGCACCTGCAATACTTAGCCAAGAATCAGTCCACACCACGTTGTCAATCACTCATCACACCAGGAAGCGACCATCCACCGGTCCTCAAACCACACCTGGCTCTGAACGACCACATTCAAAATTGACGAGTTTAAATTTAACACAAATGTATATTACTCACCTTTCGCTCGAACCATGATACAAATTCCTCGGTGTGCCTCCTTTCAACATTCTTCGATCCAGCTTTCTCCAAGTCGGCCTTATGCTCGCTGCAACATTTTTTAAGAGAAAAATAATCAGTGAGATATGTAGTGTGGACCATGTAACAAGATTCAAATAATTTACATTTTTTACTTACTTTATCCATGGAAGGGCCTCCTCACAGTTTGATATTATGTAGTGCTTCATCGTCTGCAAAAATTCAGAACCTAGTACCTCCATATTATGCATAGAAGTAGTTCTCTTTCTGTTCATGTCCCTGCTCGCAAATACACACAGACCAGCAGGTGGTTCAGCGCTCTTTTCTTGACGCTCTGGCCGATCAATCTTCGTACTAACACCTTCAAAGAACCGAGTACAGAATGTAAGGCACTCCTCCGATATATATCCCTCTGCTATTGAACCCTTTGGGTACGCTTTGTTCCTCACATATCCTTTGACTGTACGTAGGTACCTCTCAACTGGATACATCCACCTATAGCAAGCAGGGCCTCTGCGTTTAGCCTCCCAAGCAAGATGAACCGGTAAGTGCATCATAATATCAAAAAAATGCTGGAGGGAAAATCATCTCAAGATGACAAAGGGTCTCTGCAATCGATTTGCTAAGTTCTTGCATCTCGATCACGTCAATCTCCTTTAAACATACCGAGTTAAAAAACCTGCTGAGCTGGATCAACGGGAGTGCTACTTGTTCAGGCAATATTTCACGTACCACAAAATGTAGGAGTTTTTGTAAGATAACATGGTAGTCATGACTTTTCAAGCCAGAAACCTTGCACCCATCGACATCAACACATCTCCTGATATTAGCGGCATAACCATCGGGCATCTTAACACCTTGTAGAAAGTTGCACAGGATTTTGTTTTGATCACGACTTAATGTGTACAACACTGGTGGCATTTCATATTTACCTTTCTCATTGAGAACTGGATGTTGATCCTTCCTTATACCCAATTCTTGCAGATCAAGTCGAGCCTTCTCACTGTCCTTGCTTTTATCAGATATGTCGAGCAAAGTCCCAAGCAAGCTCTCACAAATATTCTTCTCAATATGCATCACATCTAGATTATGGCGTACGAGCAATGAATCCCAATATGGAAGTTCAAAGAAAACACTCTTCTTCCTCCAGTTGTGCCATCTAGTATATTCATCACGCTGCTTCCTCTTCTTAGAGGTAGTGGCTCCATAGATGACTTGCTCAAATGTAGCGTACTGCTACCGAACTTGTTCACCGCTGAGTGGCACTGGTGCCTACCTCGTCTCAACCAAGTTATTGAAGCTGGCCTTGACCCTTCGCCACTTGTGGTTTGTAGGCAAAAAACACCGATGCCCCATGTAGCAATGCTTCGAACCAAAATTTAACCACATGCACTCAGTGTCCTTGTGACAATAAGGACACGCAAACATTCCTTTGGTGCTCCAGCCAGATAACATCGCATAAGCAGGAAAGTCGTTTATTGTCCAGAGCAACATGGCATGCATTTTAAAATTGCGCTTATCCTTCGCATCCAAAGTTTCAACTCTGTATTTACTCCAAAGTGTTTTGAGCTCATCGATCAGAGGCTGCAAATACACATCAATGTTAATCCCTGGAGATTTAGGCCCAGGAATTAGCATGGACATGATCCAATAGGATTGTTTCAAACACAACCAAGGAGGTAGGTTGTAAGGAATTAGGATAACTGGCCATGTAGAGTAAGCCACGTTCAACATCCCGAATGGAATGAAGCCATCTGATGCAAGTCCCAGACTGACATTATGTGGATCCTCTGCAAAGTCCTCGTGCGCCTCATTCACGACCTTCCATGCCCTTGAGTTAGCTGGGTGTCTCAGTTTTTGATCATCAATCAATTCACGGTCGTGCCAACGCATATATGTCGATGTTTCCTCGTTCATAAATAATCTTTGCAATCGAGGAATCAGTGGAAAATACCTCAGTATTTTACAAGGTAACCGCTTCTTTTTTGCTGCATCAGTGCCAACCACGCCAGTGCCCTGTTCTGAATCTATAAATTTCCACCTACTGAACTTGCAAGTTGGGCAGTTGTCCATGTCTGCGTACTCTCCACGGAACAACACACAATCATTGACACAAGCATGAATCTTTTGGTAGTCCAAGCCAAGGTCTCGAACCACCTTTTGAACTTTGTCCAGGGAATCCGGGAGACAATGCCCTTCAGGCAGCACAAGACGGAATAATGACAGCATTTGCTCCATTGTAGTGTTGCTAAGACCACACATGCACTTGATCTGATATAGCCTGACAATGAAAGAAACCTTTGAAGCCTCCTTGCAACCAGGGTACAACTCTACCTTAGCTTGTTCCAATAAATTGAAAATTTTGCATGCTGACTCATTTGGCTCCTATTCATTACCACCTTTAATTCCACCATGTATGGCACCACTAATCAGCGAGGTAAACAATTTATTGGTGGCCCCCTGATCGTCCTGATCATCATGATCGTCAAGATCGTCGTAATCATCCACACACACGATAGGATCAGCAACAAGATGATGACGTTTTTTTTTGCTCTTTTATGAAATCCAGGTCGAACCCTGATCTAACCAAGTGACCTTCGATAGTGTCTCTGTTATGATATGCCATGCGACGACACTTACAACATGGACATAGCTGAGACTCTCCTTCCTCTTCTCCTTCAAACAGATCATCCATAAACTTGTCGAAGCCGCGTTGCCATGCATCATCTGTAGTCGGCAATTCCATCCAACTGCAATCCTCTTCACTTGCCATTGCAAGAAAACCAACTACAACTGATTTCTCCTAAAACAGCGAGGACAAGGGCGTGCTCGATCAGTGTACATATCATTGTATTAAAATTCGATGTATATACAAACTAATTAACAAACAAATAAAATTCCATGCACATGGATCTCATAATCGATTATACCTTGGCGGATTGGATCCGAAGAACAGACTTGGTGATGCAGGTGATCGCACTTACTTGCGCTCATGGTTCCAGATGATCGGAGCTTGCAGCGTCACCCCGGCGGATTGCGTGACGACAACAAGCAAGGATGTGTTGTTTGGGTATTTTTCATTCCTCGTATTACAGGTCGATATATATTGTTGGGTTAAGATGGGCGATACGACGTAGAATTGGGTTAGGACTCGGTGAAACGAATAGAGTTGGGTTAGGACTCGGTGTACAAAGAAAGATAATCGTGTGCAGGTTATGGTCCAGGCCCACAGGCCATCGAACAGGCCCACGTGGTTCAGCCGACCCATGTGTGGGTCCGTTAGGCCTCCAAATTCGCCAGTGGTTTAGAGTTGAGCAAATGTCGATTACATTGATGGGCCTCTATTTTTTTCAAGGTTTAGAAAACAGGTCTTGGGCTGGACACACACGAACGCATCAAATTGCGACTAATAGTGCATTTGATCGCAACAGTGATATTTTTGTCGCAATAGCATCTCTCTAGCGCGATGATTCCATGTTAGGGTCGCCATACCCCTGTCTATTTTGCAACAATTTCGATGCACATTGCAATATCAAATATTTCAGTCGCAACAAGTCCATTTTCGTCGCTAGAACCAATCCTCTTTTACAACACAAGGCACAACTAATAGCGACGTGTCATAGTCTTTGTGATATGTGCAACTACTGCAATCGTTACTAATAAGTGTCGCAATACTGACGCCACAATTGCAACAGAGGCCCATGTGTTGTCGCAATTGCCATTAAAATTGCAACGGTACACAACTGGTCACAACACACACCCCTATCGCGACCAATAACGACTATTGTCGCGTTATGCCCGGTTTATAGCGACCAAAACCACCTGTCACCATAAAAATCGGTCGCGAAATCCCCAAAACTACGTAGTGGTAGTGACAATGGCACAGAGTGTTGACACCGTGTTGACGGTCGATTTTGGTACACCTAGCTATGAGTTTACCGTCAACATTTACACGTATTTGATATTCTAACTAATGGTACTTACCCCCAGAGGTATCAAGTTCACTCTTGCATGTCGATTTTGGAGTTTATTGTTTATGCAGGAAAATAACGTTAAAGAGGAGACTTTCGAGATAAGTTCATCAAGCACTTCAAGAGAAGATCATAAAGCCCGGCACAAGTCAAGACACATGATGAACATGACTCCAAACGGCCCAGGGACCGAAGCATGAAGCCGTAAAACTCCAAGGACCTGAACTGAAGATGCTGAAGCTTGCGCGACAAGGAGCTCTATCTAAACTGTGGAGAAGACGACGTCAAGGGCCCACATGCAGAAGCGAGCAAGTCAGCAATTGACCGAGAAGCATCGGGGAGCGAGATGGGACCGAACCGGGCCGAAACGGGCCTGGGCCGGTCGGCCCAAGCCGACCGGCCTGGCCTGTTCTGAGCCCGGTTCGCGCCCCCCTTTGACCTAGGTGCTCCTCTATATATTGCCTCTGCCTCCGCCGGCCGCCACATCCATCCATTCATCAGAGAGCCGCCGACATGAAGGAGAAGCACCGGGAGGAAGCCGACGGCCGCCGCAAGTCCTCGAGTTGCCTAGGAGATGGCCTAGGCCATGCCCTAGCCGCCATGGTTGGCCCTGCGTGGTGAAGCCATGGTGGAGTTCCGGAGCCCATGCCTTGATTCCATCAAGGCAATTGTACATTCTACATTCAATGGTGATATAAATCATGTCTTTTCTTTACTTTGATCTACATCGATGAGTGTTTTATCCATATGTGTAGCTAGCATATGATTTTAGTAGGAATAGGTCTAATCGTGGTGGTTAGTCTATCTCTTGCGGATACATCGTTGTAGTGCACGGACCGAGGTTGTCGTTCGGTGATGATTATCCTTGCGTAGTGACAGTACGGTGGAGGAGAAAGCGGCGAATGAACGTGTATCGGACCACTCCATATCGGGTTACTCCATATCGAGTGTACTCCTTATCATAGTATAGGATTAGATTGGTTTGTCATCGTGGCCGGAGCGGCAACAAGAAGACGATAGGCTAGGGTTACCTTTGGTTTGCTTACCTTTGTGGCTAGGTGGATGTGATCCATACATCCTTTCATGTATGATTAACCTTTATGCAATCAACACTTCACATAGGGTTAGACCGGTAGGTTAGATAGAGAACCTTAGTGGTTTGCTTCCGATCCTTGGATTGACAAATCTAGGGAGGACCCTCCTTGGTGAAAAAGGCACCAAGTCACCCGTAGGCTTGCGGTGAACTTGAGCACGGCTTTGCACCGTCAACAAGCCCCTTTTTCTGGCGCCGTTGCCAGGGATCGGCAACTCGAACCCTAGGGAGATCTATCTTTCTTTTAACTAACCCTAATTCTTAGTATTGCATATACGCTTGTTTTCTTGTTTGTGTCCTTGAAAGCAGGTGAAAAGCTACACACAAGACGTTCGAAAAGTTCTCAACATGCGCACCCCAACAAGGTGATCGCAACATCAAGATTCGCTCTTTAGTGGTAGGTGCTAACTTTTGTTAGTGGCCCATCATCCGCTATTGAGTTCACACCCTACACGAGAGATGATAAATAAGGTAAGTCAATGTGTCAATTAAAATTTTGAGACCAATGTTTTGTGGAGAATCGTTTGTTCGAGCAATAGGCATTGGAAGCAATCACGGTGCCCCCAAGATCACGAGATCAAGCCTGTCAACATCTTCGAAGCTTCTGTTCGCATCAAGTTTTGCACAGCCTCATGGGAAGAACAACAGAATATACTTGGATATTTAGAAGCCCTACGAAGTTACGCTTCCAACGAGTCAAGAATCAAGTCAATCGGAGGTTCCTACAAGCGGATATGGCCGAATCACCGATGGTTGCACGTCCTGAAATTTCTGGACAGCAAGCAAAGCTGAAGTGAAACAGCCATAACTCCCTCGTATGGACTCCGATTAAGATGGATGAGTACCCGTCGGAAAGGTAATTTTATAAACTTTTCAATAAAATTATATTTTGGTATATGTTCTGTTATGTATACAGGGGGAAATCCACGAGGAAGAGGCAGCAACATCGCGATGAGAACAAGAGAGTGGAGATGAGGATGACAACAACGAAGTGAAGTTTGGGCAATGCTTCCACTAGACCACACATGAAGAAATTCAGAGGCTTGGAACAAAACAAAGACCCCTGGAGCATTGGCAAATAAAGACACAAGTTGGTGACAATCCGACGCAAGGAGATGTTTGGAGCAAACCACGAAGGAGTACACACAAAGGACAACATCCAATGGCGTAGACACTTTGGGCTCTCACACGAAGGCTCATGGAGTTACATGAAGACACTTAAGAGTTGTGTGAGCCCACAAATGAAGAGGAGTGATCCTACATAAAGTGACCTTGACGACATGTGGCACGAAGGGAGAGATTGAAGAAGTCTACGCGAGCCACCTCCGATCATCAAGGATCGTTCGTTTTCAACTCCGAAGCACCACTCACAATGAAAAGCTCAAAGGCTAAGGTACACATTAAGCTCTCAAGGTACTTTTGGATATGATATCTTTCTTTTGAAATATTCATGTTCATGACCAATAGTATGTTTGATTCTATGCCTTGCACTTTTGATGATCTTGATAGGCTAGAATTTCTTGAGAATGATAAAGAGGCTATGTTGTGCTTTAACTTTGTTAATTTGCATGCCTAATGAACCCATGCCTAATGGGAGCCTTAGCGCTGAGCAAGAAACTTATGCAACCTTTAATCACATTTTGTTCATCTAACTTTTAAATTGTGGTTACAATTGCATATGTCTATATTATGTTTTGCAAATCCTAGACTTGCTTTGTGCTTGGTCAAGCTCGTGACCTTAAAAGAGCGTGTGTCGAGAGAAAACCCGAGTTTCACTAACCATGCAGGTCATTAAACCATAATAAAGAGGGGAGAAGCCATGCCCCAAAGGAATTGCAAGCTCGTGCATCGCCATCACTGAACCTCGAAGACAACGCCGCTGTTTTCATCAGTTTTGAGCACCTGATCAGATATGTAGAAGAAGGATAAAGTTGAAAATCAGAAGCTCCATCAAGTGCCGATTCCAACGCCTCTGAGATCGACAAATTTGAAGACCCGTACAAGGAGATATGGCGAAAACATTAGGCGCTGCGCAGTCCGAAATCTTTGGACAGATTGCAGCGTTGGAGTAAAACGGGCGTAACTCACTCGTTCGGAGTCCGTTGGGGGTCAACAAAGACTTGATGGAAAGATAATTTCATGCGCCACGCGTGGAAGTTATTGTTTGCTACATGATCTGATCTGGACAGAGAGTAAAATTCATGAAAAGAGAGGCAGCGACGAAGAGCAAAGGAGAAGGAGGGGATGATGATGCAAGAGACGATCGGGCAAGCCTCTCATCAAGCAAAATGATCATGTCAAGCATGGAGAGTGGATCAAAGCTGCATGGACATCTTCAAATCTTACATGAAGGACCATGGCTTCATGACCACGAGTAGGTACGTAAGAAAGTCAAGCTCTATGACTCTAAATGAAGCGCTTTGCGGGAGGCAACCCGTTTTCTTTTCTTTATGTTTATATATATATTGACCGTCTACATTGTGATCTCAAAAAGAAATATCAAGTAACATTGTACCATTGCTCTAATAAATACCACAACACCATGTTGTTTAATTCAATTGCTATTGAGGGAGCACTTTGTTATTTGATCTTGGAAAGCTTGTAGACCCTTTTTTGTGCCTATTAGTGTTTAGAGTCGTTTTTCTTTTGTGTCTTTTTAGAGAGAAATATGAAGTTGGCACCATCCTTTAATTCCAAACCTTGTGGCTAGTTAATTTAGGCTAACTTTTGTTTTTGTTTTAGACAACCACCATATCATGTTGTTTTGTTCATCCATGTTATATTGCATTGCATGTTGTGTTGATCTAACTCTTTGCCAACCAACCTAGGCCTTCCCATAGCCCCCACCAAAAACCATAGCCAATAGAGGTAGGATTGCTTGTGTTGACTGTTTGCCATCACCATCTGGATTGAACAAGTCTATCTCTTTCCTCTTTTCTAACTAAAAACTTTGACTAGCCTCCCCATAAAATCCTTAGGAAAACCTGTCACACCTTTAGCCATCCTAAAACCATAGATTTGTTTTTCATTAAAAGACTCGTAGCACCACCTTAGTTAGAATTTCTATACTTGACTTCCTCTCTTCAAAATCCTTGTTTGAGTCAAAAATATAGGATACCCATAACCTACCCTTAAACCTTGTTAGTTTGGTTGATTGATTCTTTTCGATGGGTGACTTCCTTGTTGACAATGCTTACTTCGTATGAAGTGTGAGATCAAGCTTTGTCCTTTGCTTATTGTAGACCGCATCGAAAGTGTTTTTAAAACCTTGCTAATGTTTGTTTGTGCTAACTTTTTGCATTTGCATTTTGCATCCACCTCTTTGTCATCATCCACCTTATGTTAGCTTGGGACTTTTTGTGAAGCTTTATGATGAATGCTTTTATACCTATGTTAATGCTTCATATGATGATATGGGCATTTTTCTTTTTGCAATCTTGTGTAAACATGGTGTTTAGACATGATTGGAGACCCACATCATTTAGTTTTATATACCTTGCTATCATATTACATTGGATTGTTTATAAACTTTGCAATGCGCCCTACTTATCTTACACCATGAAGAGTTGTTAATCTTGGGATAAGCATGGTGTTTTGACCTTGGTTAATAAATCTTTATGGCGAGAGAGAAGTTTGGCAACCACTTTGTAAGCATGGAGCTTAGAATTTGACGTAAACATTGTTTTGTTTTATACCATCCTCTCATTTGCATACACACTTGCACACACATACACCCATTAGGTTTTAATTTTTCTTTCACTAGCTTAACTATGCCACAAGTTAAGATCTTAGGGGATATCTTTGGTTTGTTAGCATAGAGTGAGTATTCCTGACCGTCACCTCGGGGGTACTTTGTGCTTTAGAGTTGTTTTGTAGGCATGACGAATCGCTCCCATGAGTTAGCGATGAAAGATGAAAATAAGATCGTCAACACCTCCAAAATCCCAGAAGAAACACCGCTGCCTTCATCAAGATTAGGCACATGTTCAGAGATGTACAAAAGAGGAAAATTTGGATATTCAGGAGCTCTACTAAGTCTTCTTTCCAACGCATCGAGATTCAACATTTTAGGAGACCCGTGCAAAGAGTTACAACCAAATCATTGAGCGTCACATATTCTGAAATCAGCCGGACAGTTTGCATTGATGGAGTAAAAAGGGTGTAACTCTCTTGTTCGGAGTCCGATTGGGGTGAATGACCACTCGTTGGAAAGATAATTTCAAGAACTTTACAATGGAGCAAAGTTTCAGTACATGTTCTGTTCTGGAAGTTGAAGAAAAATTCGTGGAAGTTGAAGCAGCGATAAAGGACAACATAGAAGGAGGTGAAGACGAGTTGAGAGACGATTGGGACTAAGGCTTGTGACAAAGGGTGGACGTTGAAGGACGATCAAGGCAACAAAAGAGTACGATGATGATCTCCACATATGGCGGTAGGACTTCAATAAATACATGATGAATCATCATCTTCCATGCCTAGCAACATGCTAAGCATGGGGAAGGACTTGGTGGACGTAAGAAGACCGCATGGAGAACAAAGATCATGGTTGCCACGGGATGCTAATTTTCTTCTTCCATGTTAAGCACAATGCTTAAGCATGGGGGAGGCCACGCTACACTTCAAGCATCAAAGTACGGTAACAATTCTTCAACTCTCTTTTGTTCTTGTCTTTTCTATATGTCTGAATTTATGTATGTGCTTTCCACAACCTTAGATACAACCTTTGTATATCTCTCTTTAGAATAACATGGCTACTAGGAGTACAACCTAGGTTTGTTTTTATTTTTAATAATAATCACCGTTACCTTGAGCTCACCATGATGATATCTCGTATGCTCTTACTTATGGATATATGATGATCGTTGCCACTTTACTCATTCTTGTGCTTTGTTTGTATATGTTTAAGCTAGTGCTCTCTTTAAATATGATCTGAAAATTTAATTAATGCTAGCCTAATCTTTTATGGAGGTTATGATGACTTGAGACCCATAGTATTTTTCGTTGCTCTCACTTTTGAATGAATCAAAGATCATTTATTTTTGTTCTAAAAAGATATGCTAACCTTGTCTTTGATACCACTTACATTTTGCTCAACCTATCCAAAGTCTTATATTCATTGAGTGCAAAAACCTTAGTATACAAGATTTATTTTTGGGTGCATTGATTCAAGGCTTGATTTCTCTGGCTCAAGACTAAGAAGCTGGTCATTCCGTTTTTACGTATCTATCTTTATGCTAGCCTTTTCTATCCGTGCATTGTGAGTTTCCACATCGGGAATTTCGCAAACCTCGCCGGATATCCACCCACAAACCCAAAATATCTTTTTGTGTATACCTCCTAGACCACAACCCAAAACTTTGAGTATGGATGAATGTTTTGAAGAAGATTACAAGGAAGGTGTCAAGTGGAGCAAGATTTTGGGAGACCTCCATAAAAGGATCCCTAGAAGGTTTCAAGTATATCTCTTCATGAAAATATAAGAATTTCAGCACTTACCTTGGCACAATCATCACCTCTTTGCTTCGGGACGAGCAATGTCTAAGCATGGGGGGTTGCCAAGGAAGTACTAGTGTAGTCTAGAGTTCAAGGGGAGTAAAAAAAGAGAAAAAAGTGATGAAAGAAAAAATATATATATAAAGAAGGAAAAGTATGACGAGAAAAAGAAGAAAAGAAAAAAAAAGAGTGAAGAAAAAAATATAATAAAGCTCCCCGGTTCTCTAGCTACATTTGGAAATTTCAAAAGGATTTCAAGATCAAGACCCATACTCATCTTTAGAACCATGTGCAATCCGATAACGAGGACTTCGTTTGTGCCTCGTGATCACTCTTTGCCATTTGCACATGTCCACCTATCTAAAAAGTGTGTGTTTTTCTCTCTCCCCCCTCCGCGGAACATTATTTTCCAATGACCTTTTTGACGAGTCTTGGTAAGTCCATGAGAAGCTTGTCTTATTTCGATAATATCTCAACTATAATATCTTGGTAGGACTAAACTTTCCCATAGCTCCATATAAAGCCTTCCACCAAATATTTGAGAGAGGAAAGGAGTAGAACAAGTAGGCTTGAGAGACAAGACGAGATGAGAGTTCATGAGCAAGATGCAAGGAGGTTTATTATTGATCTTGGTAAATCAATTTTTCTTCATCCCGCTCTTTATTTTCAAAATTTCTGAGATTTGTTTAAAATTTGAGAGCAAGATTAATTACTTGTGGAAAGAGCTTAAATGATATCTACCCTCCATAGAGATGAAAGCTAGCTACATTATGGAACTTTAACAAATATAAACTTGGAGAGCATTATGTTTTCTCATGTATGATCAAGTGCAAGGTATGAACATTGAAAGGCAATACTGATGTCCATTAAAGGCTTACTCGAGGACGAGCAAGGTTTAAGCATGGGGGTATGTTGATGGTCGATTTTGGTACATCTAGCTATGAGTTTACCGTCAACATTTGCACGTATTTGATATTCTAACTAATGGTACTAACCCCCCAGAGGTATCAAGTTCACCTTGCATGTCGATTTTGGAGTTTATTGTTTACGCAGGAAAATAACGTTAAAGAGGAGACTTTCGGGATAAGTTCATCAAGCACTTCAAGAGAAGATCATAAAGCCCGGCACAAGTCAAGACACATGATGAACATGACTCCAAACGGCCCAGGGACCGAAGCATGAAGCCGTAAAACTCCAGGGACCTGAACTGAAGATGTTGAAGCTTGCGCGACAAGGAGCTCTATCTAAACCGTGGAGAAGACGACGTCAAGGGCCCACATGCAGAAGGGAGTAAGTCAGCAATTGACCGAGAAGCATCGGGGAGCGAGACGGGGCCGAACCGGGCCGAAACGGGCCTGGGCCGGTCGGCCCAGGCCGGCCGGTCTGGCCTTTTCTGAGCCCGGTTCGCGCCCCCCTTTGACCTAGGTGCTCCTCTATATATTGCCTCTGCCTCCGCCGGCCGCCACATCCATCCATTCATCAGAGAGCCGCCGACATGAAGGAGAAGCACCGGGAGGAAGCCGACGGCCGCCGCAAGTCCTCGAGTTGCCTAGGAGATGGCCTAGGCCATGCCCTAGCCGCCATGGTTGGCCCTGCGTGGTGAAGCCATGGTGGAGTTCCAGAGCCCATGCCTTGATTCCATCAAGGCAATTGTACATTCTACATTCCATGGTGATATAAATCATGTCTTTTCTTTACTTTGATCTACATCGATGAGTGTTTTATCCATATGTGTAGCTAGCATATGATTTTAGTAGGAATAGGTCTAATCGTGGTGGTTAGTCTATATCTTGCGGATATATCATTGTAGTGCACGGACCGGGGTTGTCGTTCGGTGATGATTATCCTTGCGTAGTGACAGTACGGTGGAGGAGAAAGCGGCGAATGAACGTGTATCGGACCACTCCATATCGGGTTACTCCATATCGAGTGTACTCCTTATCATAGTATAAGATTAGATTGGTTTGTCATCGTGGCCGGAGCGGCAACAAGAAGACGATAGGCTAGGGTTACCTTTGGTTTGCTTACCTTTATGGCTAGGTGGATGTGATCCATACATCCATTCATGTATGACTAACCTTTATGCAATCAACACTTCACATAGGGTTAGACCAGTAGGTTAGATAGAGAACCTTAGTGGTTTGCTTCTGATCCTTGGATTGACAAATCTAGGGAGGACCCTCCTTGGTGGAAAAGGCACCAAGTCACCCGTAGGCTTGCGGTGAACTTGACCACGGTTTTGCACCTTCAACACACCGTTTTGTGGAAAAACAGGTCAAAAAGGATAAGGAGAAGTAGCTGATGAAAAACAGAGTGCAGTCAGCCTATGGAAGAGAGAGAAAAGGGTGGTTAACAGGATTCGCCGATGGTCAGAGGAGTTCAACTCTATCAAACAGACTGCGAGTCAACCGATCGGCCGATGGTCAACCGGGGGATCGACCGATAGATAGAAAGAAGGCGGTGACCAAGAAGATATGCCAGAAGGAAAGCACGGTGGAGGCGGGTTAGTCCACGATTGGCAATTGGTCAAAGAGTCAGTTTTTAGGGAGTTCGACTCCTGCAAGAGTCTTTTTCTATTTTTAGTAGTTTTTGTCTTTCTTTAGATGCAACTAAACAGCACCGTAATCGGCTAGGAGTCGGGTTGTCCTCAGGACATAAATAGCGACCCTGCGTGGTTGGAAAAAAGTGTACACACCAATATCAAACAAACCGCCTCCGAGCAAACCCTTTACAATTTACAGCATCTACTTTTCAGCATCTACTTTCGGCGACTTCACCATTGCGTTTTTTCTTTTCTACAACGCCATTCTTCAAGTTCGCCAGGCTGCATCGATCGACCTCCGGCAAGCTTGTGAGTACCGTTTTACTGAATAATCCTAGGCTTTAACCTCCGGGCGCATCGCTGAGGTTTCGTCTAGTTCTTTATTCACCCCTTACCGATATTAGCTAGATCTGCAAGTTTTTGTACCAATTCTTGTGGTTCTTAGCTATTATCACCAATTACCCCACTCGATCTAGATCCTATCGGCTTCTAACACTACAGCCAATTCCGACCTGTTCGAGCGCTGACGTCACGATCGGCCGATTCCAGCCGATCTATCTACTCTCACACCCGCGCTTCGGTCGCCTTCGAGCCGGCCGATCCCGCTTTACTTGTATCGGCCGATAGGCTGGTACACGTGTCGCTAAAAGGCCATCAGTTCTCTAGCCGATCCCTAATATTTTCCATTGTCAATCAACAGGTCAGATTGGCTGGCACACCTCGCTACAGACTGGGGAGTCACGTGTGCTGCGCGCGGAGGTGACGTCCTATTTTCGCGTCAACACACTTTTGGCATGCCCGGTGGGACACGAAGAAGTCAACAATGACGAAGAACACGAAGAGTGGTACTTTCAAAGTTGACCTAGACAACGTCCAAACAATCACCAGGGATCAGCTGAAAGATGCAGACAAAGTTGAGTTCAAAGCCCACATGAAGCATTATGAAGAGCTTTGCTTGGCATCATACGGTCAGACTAAAGGTGGAGTCTTCAAGAAGAATCCTTTGCCAACACCTAAGCAAGTCACCTTCTCAGCCGATCCTGAAGGGCTTCAAGACATGATGACTAAGGCGGTGCATCAAACGATGATTGATCAATCTAAGGTTTTCGCCAATACCATTCAGAATTATCTGACTGAAGCACTCAAGAAAGGAGTAGAAGGAGGATACCTGGGACCTGCATATTTCCAACCAAATCGAACTCCTCCGGTGTTCCAACATAACCAATCGGCTTCCCCGCAGATTGATGACCCAACAGTAAGGGTTTCACCATCTCCACAGATCAATGCAACTGCCCCTGGTTCTTCATCGGATTCTCAGCCGATTCAGAATCAGAGTGTTGGAGATAAGTCCAAAGACCCTGCTGTTACAATGTCGGTAATCCAAACTCACTCAACACAGTCTAACGTCCAAGATCAGACGTTCTTAGTGTAGAATCAACATCAGGAGTATCCTACAATAAGAAATCAGGACGGGAAGCTCGCAGGATGGGATTTACCTCGCAATCATTTTGAGACTAATATCTCAAATTTCTTCGAACCTCAGCCTGAGGAAATTCTAGAGGTGAAGTAACCACAATCTTATCAAGCCATGTTTGGAGGTACTCTAGGGACTATGCACATGAACAAGGAAGGGTGAAAGGATCAGGCAAGTGGCCTAAAGGGGGGGTGAATAGGCCTACAAAACAAATTCCAACATTTCTGCACTTATGCTGTCAGACTCCGGAACTTCTGGGAAAAATCCCGAAACTTCCAGACCCTGTCAGCAGTTCAGCCCTGCAAAACAGATCAGCTGCAGAATACTTAAGATAAAACAAATCTGATAGAAACCAGGGGTTAGACAACAAGAGAACCGAAGATCTCCTAGCAGGAAACACAAGGGAACTCAAGGCACAAGTAGATCTAGAGCAAACCCTAAAAATCTCTTAGAGCAAACTAACTAGAACAAGCTAACCAAGATAACCAAATGAAAGCACACAAGACAAGGATTTATCCCGTGGTTCAGCTCACCACAAAGGCCAGCTTACATCCACGTTGTTTAGGTAAGCCACAAAGGCTTAGGGATCTCACAAGATCCACTCCTCTCTCACACCTATCACCTAGATGATAGATGGAGGGTTTCCACTAATCACAAAGGGTAATACAAACTTCTTGGGGCTGCCACACGAAGATTAGAAGCTCCCAAGCAACCTCTAGCCGTCTAGGATTCAAGAATCCAAGAGTAAAAGATCCACCAAGTAGCTAGGGTTTCACCAAGTGCTCAAGAACACAAGAGAGGGATTGGATTTGCTTTTGCTCACAAGGAATCACTCCACACTTGAGTGCTAGGGTTGGATTTGGATTCAAGTAGGTGGGAGTCAATGCTATGGAGAGAAGGGGAGCAAATGCTACTGTTCAGCACAGGGTAGAAGAAGATAACTGTTGGCAGGCCAAAGGGTATAAATACCCTCAGACGTGCAACAGTAACGGTTAGATTTGAAGTCCGGAACCTCCAGGAAAAAGACCGGAACCTCCGAGACCTGGAGTGAGAACTAGAGGCTGTTGACTGTAGCTCGTACGGTCGGAACTTCCGGGAAAAACACCGGAACCTCTGAACCTAGGAGAGAAAAACAGAAATAGCAACAGCTAAGAGTCTTCAATTGTGGTAGGGTAAGATATGTGTGGAGGAGATCATTGAGCACTTGAAGCTACCCTAGACCACTATTAGTATCCCCCTTGATAGTACGACATAACCTATACTCAATTTCAAAATAGAAAATGAATTAAACCCTTTCTTGAGTAGGAATGGCCTTCTTCCTTTGAATGAGGGGTCTCCTTTCTTTTATAAAAACCTATAGAAAACTTTCATCCTGCAATACATACTCAAAAGCTCATTAGCTCTTTAATTGTGTGGTCAACATCACCAAAACCCACTTAGGGCTTGATTGCACTTACAATCTCCCCCTTTTTGGTAAATGTTGATAACTCAATTAAAGCTTACATTTAATTGATAAAGATTGAGCTTTTGATGAAGTGAATACTAGACTCTCCCTCAATATATGCATGTCTCAAGTCGAATAGAGTGAAGTGTCAATATCAAGACACTGTGTTTGCATATCTTGAGAGTAAAGTGAGCAAAGTCTATGATTCACAACATCGTGGGGTGTAGAGAGACTGTGTCAAACAATAAAACGTGATGTGTATGACATAATATGCAATCAGAGAGTTAACTGTGAACAGAATGCGAAACTTCTGGGAAAATCTCTGGAACCTCCGGGCAGACCCCAGAGTCAGAACTTCCGGGAAATTTTCCGGAACTTCTGCATTCTGACCCAGTCACCCCAACAAACATCACAGAAGACAATAAAAGACACAGACTAACAGCAGAGGGACTAGATGAATTTTAACAACAAACCATGAACAGCTAGCCCTATTACACCAACCAAGGATTTAAAGTTTTCAACATCCACAAATTGTGTCCATGACCCACTCCAACCACTTGCCAATAGAGGCAAGCACAAATAGCACCAACAGTTATTATAGACCAGAGTTCAAATGAGATTAGGATGAAGTTTCACTTCTCTCACAGCTCACAAAGTTAGCAGGTCCACAGCAAAATACATCTCAATCTTTCTTACTTCTCCCCCTTTGTCAACAGATTAACAAAAAGTAGAAAAGGGAAAGAGAGGAAGCCTGCAGATTAGATATGTCCACCAAGGTTCAATCCCTCCTCCTCCTCATCTTCTGCATCAGCCACAGGGTCCACCTCCTCCTCGTCGCTGTTCTCCTCATCAAAGACCACAGGTATCTTGCCACGGCCAGCAGCAGCTTTGGTGTTCTTCCTCACAGGAGTCTTGGAAGGCTGAGATTTCTTGAATTTGTGAAGCTTGTCACCAAGGGGCTCATCATCACTAGATATCACATGTGTGGGTGCGGCTGGCTGCTCATCCTCCTTTTCTTCTTCACTTGTGGAGTACTCAGGGAAATCAGGAAAGATGGGTGGAGGTGGAAGCATAGGATCAGCAGATAAGCCTGTATGGTTCAGTAGCCTGTTTATGTCCTTCCGAGACTCATACACCTGAGTGGCAGTGTATCTGCAGTAGCCAAAAATGTCCCTCAGCATGTGCTTCAGCTGCTTATGATTCTTGGAGTCGCTAGACTCAGCTGCAGGTGGAGGAGACTCAGGTTCCAAGTAGGGCTTCAGCACTTCATTTCTTCTGATATGATACCAGTTCTTGACCTGATATGGGAGGTGCTTCCCATCCTTCTTGAAGATAATCCCAGTGACCATCTAAATCACATACATCACATAGGGCGCATAGGGCAGGTTGCTCTGTCCATCTTCGGTGCATCTGATCAGGTTGTACCAAATGAATTTGCCAACTGAGAAGGGAGGTGCATCTGGCAGCAATCTGAAAATCAAGTTTGTGGCATATTTTCGCAGATGAGTTGAGTCACTCCCACCTTTGGGATATATGGTTTCTCTAAACAGATTGTTCATCACATAGTAGACTGAACGCATCCCTGTTGTAGTGCCGTCAGCTAGCTCTGGCACTTCATATGCATCTGCCACTTGATCAGCGTCCATGTGGTTTTCATGATGAAGAATGAAAGCATCCCTGTCTTCCTGTCTGATCCCAAGGAGCCTGGCAAAAGTCACGAAGTCCAGCTTGTAGTGTACTCCTTCGGTCATCCAGTGTATAGTGTCCTTGTCAATGTCATAGAAGAAAGTGGCATGAAACTGTGCCAAGATCTCAATGTTCCAGTCGTATTTGAACCCCATGAGGTCTCTGATCTTGTATTTATCTATTAGCTCAAGTACTTCTTCAGCCTCAGGGCTCCTATCCCTAAGGTCCTCAAGGTGCTCAAAGTCTACCCACTTCATCTTGATGATCTTGCTCTGGCTGACCAGCACTGTCCCATAGAAGTTGAAGTGGAAGATTGACCAGAAACGATAGTCAATGGCAGAGTACTTGGGAAGGAGATAAGGGGTTCTCCTTCCTGGCCCTTTTCACTTGAACTCCAGAGGCATCATAGTTGTCTTGATCAAAGGAAGTTGAGCTGTCATACTTGGTTGGTTGCCCTCTTTTGGGGGTGTACTTGCAGTACTTGTGGTAGCTAGTGTCAATCTCACCCAATTTTGTTGAATCATCAATGACAATGGAAATTGTCTTGCCCTCTGTCCCGCCGTTGTCTTCAACATGCTGACCTGAGCCACAGCCTCTGCCCACTAACAAACTGCCTGAACCACAGCCTCTCCTCAGTGTAGCCTTTCCTCTGCTTCCACTGCTTCCGGCCACAGACCTCGAGGCAAGCCTGAAAGCCTTCTCTCCAGCTGGAGAATCAAAGGGCATTGCCCTCTTCTTGCCTGAGTCTTCTGACATCTGAGATATGGAAGTGAACAGATGATAAGGACAAGGTGCAAGAGTACAGTGATCATTTAGGTAAGGTTCAGTGGAACTTCGAATCAAAGACACAGCCACTGTCAGTACAGACCCCGGAACCTCTGGAGATTTTCCTGGAACTTCCGGGTTCTGACACTTAACAGCAGTCCATGTATTTGATTCAACTTTCAACTGAAACTAAAGAGCCCAAATAAACCCATTTAAGCAGCACTAGAGGAATGGAAAGATGAAATTATAGCAGTAAAATCTATGGCAAGGTCCAGTTGACTTTTGAATCAGAATCACGAACAAGTCTCTGCAGTATCCGGAACCTCTGGGGATTTTCCCGGAACCTCCGGACAACATGCAGTAACATAGTTCTTGAATTCTTGATTCAACCTTCAACTAGATCTATCACAAATGTACCACTACATCTACATCGAGGAATAATCAATTGAAAGGATCAGGTAGAGGGCAAGATTGAGTCTGAAATGCAACAGATCTGAGGTGTAACGAAGAGCGGGTCGGTTAGGGTTTGTCACCTTAGATGTGCGCGTAGAGAGAATGCGCGGCCTAGATGTAGGAGACAAGATCCTAGCAGAAGATCAACCGGTGTCGGAGAAGCTTGTTGATGTAGATCTAGATGACAACTTGGACTGCTCCCCCTTACTTCACCATCCCTCTTCACACGAGCTCACCCGACCGAAGAGGATAGCCGCATCGAAGAGTAGTGCCGGCAAAGATGTGCGATGGTGGTGCAGACGTGCAGCGTTGGCGGCGGCGGCGCGGATGTGCGGCGGCGGCGCGAGCAACAGGAGGCGGAGGGTGTGAGAGAGGAGATCGAGATGTGAAGCGGTGTGGTAAGAAAGAAAATGACTGCAGTGAGAGAAAGAGAGATGGTAGATCTGGAAGTTACCCTAGAGGGTAAAAGGATAAGATTCAGCGGAATATTCCAAGATTCCCTTTACAACCGCTGACCAGTCTGTCTGAGTGATAAAGAGCGAAACCTCAGGTGTTTTCTCCGGAACCTCCGAAGACTGAGAATCAGAGACAGTGAACTGAGCTTCTTTTGAACTTTTCTTATGTGATTGGTGCAAATCAACAGAGATTTCTCTTAGGTCATGGACTCCTTGTCTCAGATGGCTAGATTTCAATCAATCATCTCATAACTATAGCCATTTGAGTCAAGTTAGGGATATAAAATAGTTTTTGAAACCCAAAACATAAGTTTTTGCAAAGCTGTTTTTACAAGAAAAGTACCTCAATCAAGGCATGCTAGATATCAAGCCACGCAACGAGAATCAAGAATATTTAGCTCATTCCTTAAACTACAAAACCTTGACTCATCGAGAGGTTTTGTGAAGATATTCGGTGCTCACATGACTTAGAGCGATATCTCCTTTGGTTTCGTGGTCTCTCAAGAAGTGATGACGGATGTCTATATGTTTTGTACGAGAGTGGCTTACAGGGTTGTTTGCAAGCTTTATGGCACTTTCATTGTCACACAAAAGTGGGATATGGGTAAAGTGACATCTGTAATCCTTTAAGGTTTGCTTCATCCAAAGTAGTTGAGCACAACAAGCGCCGGCTGCAACAAACTCGACCTCGGTGGTGGAAAGGGCTACTGAGTTTTGCTTTTTAGAACTCCAAGACACTAGAGACCTACCAAGGAATTGGCAAGTCCCCAATGTACTCTTTCTATCTACCTTGCAACTGGCATAATCAGAATCCGAATAGCCAAGTAGATCGAAAGTGGAGCCCTTAGGATACCACAAGCCGAGGTTAGGGGTATGCACTAGATATCTCAAGATTCTCTTTACGGCCATGAGATGGCACTCTTTCGGGTTAGCTTGAAACCTAGCACACATGCACACACTAAGCATAATATCCGGCCTAGATGCACATAAGTAAAGAACAGAGCCGATCAGGGAGCGATATACCTTTTGGTCCACGGATTTCCCTTCTTCATTGAGGTTCAAGTGTCCATTGGTACGCATTGGGGTCTTGATGGGCTTTGCCTTGTCCATGTCAAACTTCTTAAGCATATCCCTTGTGTACTTGGTTTGACATATGAATGTCCCTTCCTTTGCTTGTTTGATTTAAAATCCAAGAAAGAACTTGAGCTCTCCCATCATGGACATCTCAAACCTCTTTGTCATCACCTTACTAAACTCTTCACAAAAAGCTTCATTAGTACTACCAAATATTATATCATCAACATATATTTGGCACACAAAAATATGACCATCAACTTTTCTAGTGAAGAGAGTAGCATCAGCTTTGCCTATCTCAAAGCCTTGCTTGAGCAAGAATTCCTTAAGGCATTCATACCATGCTCTTGGTGCTTGCTTGAGCCCATAGAGTGCCTTACGGAGTTTGTAGACATGATTAGGATGCTTGGGATCTTCAAAACTCGGTGGTTGCTCCACATAGACTTCTTCGGAGAGTGGTCCGTTGAGAAATGCACTCTTGACATCCATTTGATATAGCTTGAAGTCATGATGGGTAGCAAATGCAAGTAAGAATCGAATTGCTTCAAGTCTTGCTACCGGTGCATAAGTTTCTCCAAAGTCTAGCCCTTCAACTTGGGTGTACCCTTGAGAAACCAATCTTGCTTTGTTCCTAATTACAATCCCAAACTCATCTTGCTTGTTTCGGAAGACCCATTTGGTGCCAATGATGTTTGTCTTGGGTCCTTCTACCAACTCCCACACTTGACTTTTTCAAAGTTGTTCAACTCCTCTTGCATATCCACCACCCAATCCGGATCCTCAAGATCTTGTTCTACCTTAATGGGTTCAAGAGAGGAAACAAATGAGTAAAATGCGCAAAAAATTTTAAGACGAGATCATGTTGTTACCCCTCTCCTTATGCTCCCTAGAATGTTGTCAACGGGGTGGTCCCGTTGAGTGGATTGATGCACACGAGGATGTGATGGTCCAAGAGGTTGATGTAGGGGTTGATCTTGATCATCACCACCAACTTGGGGTCTTGGAGAGACATCATGATCATTTCCAAGCTGTGGTGCTGCCTAGTCTGCAGAGTCTTCAGGTGCTCAGCTTCCAGTCCCCGGAACCTCTGGAGTTATTCCCGAAACTTGTGCTCCAGCAGCAGTTCCTGGAACTTCCAGGGATTTTCTCAGAACTTCCGGAGTCTGCACTTCTGCAGAACCAGTGGCTTCTGGCCCTTCGAGTGGTGTTGAAGCTTGAGGATGTTCTTCATCTTCCTCTTGTGCTTCAACTGGTCTAACATCACCTATGGCCAATTGTTTGATTGCTTCACAAGGTGGCTTCTCCTTTCCTACAACATTCATATCAACTTGCTCTACTTGAGAGCCATTACATTCGTCAAAGGTCACATCTACCGTGACTTCAATCCTCCCGGTGGTTAGATTGAAGTCCCGGTAAGCATGTTCATTAGGACCAAATCCAAGAAGAAAACCTTCATCAACCTTAGGTGCAAACTTAGAGCTTCGGGGCCTCTTGTTTAGAATGAAACATTTGCACCCAAACACTCTAAAATAAGACACTTTAGGCTTTTTACCGGTGATGAGCTCATATGACGTCTTCTTGTGAAACTTGTGAAGATAGAGGCGGTTGATGGCATGGCAAGCCGTGTTGATTGCTTCGGCCCAAAAATGTCTTGAGTCTTGTACTCGTCCAACATGGTTCTTGCCATCTCAATGAGTGTACGATTCTTTCTTTCAACCACCCCATTTTGTGAGGGGTATATGGAGCTGAAAATTCATGCTTGATGCCCTCCTCATCAAGAAACTCTTCAACATTGGTGTTTCAGAATTCCGAGCCATTGTCACTTCTCACTTTCTTGATAGGTAGCTCAAACTCCCTTTGTGCTCTTCTTATGAAGGTCTTCACCTTCCCTTGTACCTCACTTTTGTCAAACACAAAGAACACCCACGTGAAGCGACAATAATCATCAACAATAACCAAGCCATATTTATTACCACCAATACTTATGTAGGCCACCGGTCCAAATAGATCCATGTGAATGAGCTCCAATGGGCTTGATGTAGTGAGGATGCTATTTGGTGGGTGAGGTGCTCCTACTTGCTTTCCGGCTTGGCATGCTTTGCATATCCTATCTTTCTCAAAATGTACATTTGTTAGTCCAAGGATGTGTTCATCTTTCAAAAGTTTAGCCAAGTTCCTCAAGCCAACATGGGCTAGTCGGCGATGCCATAGCCAACCCATGCTAGATTTTGCCACTAAACAAGTCTTGGGAGAAACCTTGCTTTTGTTGAGATCAACTAGGTAAAGCCTCCCCCTCAAGCGACCCGTAAGGACAATAGAGGAATCCTCCCTTCTTATGATGGACACACCCTTATCCGAAAAGTGACAATCAAAACCAATCTCACTAAGTTGTGAAACCGATAATAGATTGTAACCCAACGGATCAACATGTAGAACATCAGTAATTGAATATTTTTGAGAAATAGGAATATCACCTACACCGATGACTTCTCCTTTTGTATCCCCTCCATAAGCAATAGTTTCTTTTGGTCCTTCCAAATGGAGGTAGGATGAGAACATACCCCTTTCTCCGGTCATATGATGTGTACATTCTCTATCAAGCACCCAACTTGATCCACCAGAGGAGTATGCCTACAAAACAATTTAGTTCCTTCTTTTAGGTCCCCAACTTGAATTGGGGCCTTCCACGTTAGCAACCAAAATCTTAGGAACCCACAAAGATCTTTTCACATATATATTGGACTGATTTCCAACATATGTGGCAACAACTTTACCAAGGTTGTTGCGCCTCAACACATAGCTAGGAGGAATGGTGGTGGATGCATGAGCCTTGTGTTGGGTCTCAACCTTTCTCCTTTTAGGCATGATTGGATGTTCCTTAACCTGCAGACGAGTGCTAGACACTTTGGGAACATGTTGAGGCTGTGTCTTGACCTTCTTCTTGTTTTCGTCAGTGCAGACACCAGAACCTCCGGGAATTTTCCCAGAACCTCCGGAGCCTGCTGTCTTTGTAGCACGAGGCTTCCAGACCCTGGAACTTCCACGTTTCTGGAGCAAAACCTCCAGATTCTGAGAGGGCTGCATATACTCATCTTCCTTAAGATCACCATGGCTCATAAACTTGATGCATTCTTTGCCATTGATGATCTCTCTATCACTTGTTCTTGCACCCTCCTGGTGACCAAGACCATCAAGGTTTCCGAGCATCTTTCCTTGCTTGTACTTGACATTCTCATTCATGCATCCACTAGCTATGATAGAGTTGAGTCTTGCAACTTCTTTCTTGAAGGTGTCCAGATTTGCAAGGTTAGCAGCATAAGCATCTAAATCAATATTATGACATCTTTCACAGCCCTTACTAGTAGAAGCACTAGAGTCACCTTTTACCTTCGAAGGATGTGAGGTGCTACTCCAAAGGAGACTATATTGCTCCTCAAGCTCTTCATTCCTCGACTTGAGAGAATTGCATTGAGCTTGAGAGGCAGCAAGGTCTTCCTTGAGAGTAGCTATGATGCTCTCCGCTTGGCTAACTTCCAAACGCAAGGCCTCAAGCTCACCTCTTTCGGATGTAAGAATGTCTTGGGTTTTCTCTAGTTCCACTACTAACTTAGCCATAAAATCTCTAGATTGCTTATCCATTTCACTAACAAGTTGGTTAACTTCTTCATCACTAGATTCATCACTAGAGTCCATTTCTGACTCATCAGTAGGTGGAGGAGAGGGTTTTGAGCTTTTTTTACCTTCTCACCCTTGGCCATGAAGCAATGAATGGATGAGCTCTCTTCATCATCGGTCAAGTTGTCAAACAACCTTGAGGTAGAAGGAAGCTTCTTGATAGCCACGGTTGCAACTTTCTTCCCTTCTCCTTCAGTAGAGCTCTCATCTCTGGAATTCCATTCATGACCAATATGAGCTTCTCCACCATAGTTTCTTCTCTTGTGATGTGGTTTTTGATCTTCCTTGTAGCTTCCCTTGCCTTTGTCATTCTTGTTTTCCCTCTTTTCATTTGGGCAATCCGCAATGAAGTGTTCGGTGCTTCCACAATTGTAGCAAGTTCTCTTTTTCTTGTTGGGGAACCTTCTCTTGGCAAATTTGTAACCTTACTTTTTCAAACCCTTCTTGTATGTCTTCATGAACAAGGCCATATCCCCAATCTCAACATGAGGAGTTTCATCTTCGTCTTCACTTGAGTCACTTGTAGAGCTCTCTACTTCTACTTTCTTTGATTTTGACTTAGAAGGCTTGGATGAAGTAGAGTGCTTGGATAAAGTAGTAGGCTTGCTTGACTTGTTGGCATGGAGAGCAACATCTTTGACCTTCAAGTTGTTCAACTTAGCTTCTACCTCACTAATCTTCTTTCTATGTTGGATTTCCTTGTCCATAAGCTCATGAGTAAGAATTCTCTCAAGAACATCATTTGGAGAGAACTCCTCAAATCTCTTCTTCTTCTCTCTAATCAAGGTGACTAGAGTAGGATTTCTTGGAGCAAAGGCCTCCAACATCACCTTCACAACATAGTGGTCATCCAACTCATCACCACCTAAACCTCTTATATTCCCAACTATGACCATCAATCTATCAAACATCTCTTGTGGCCCCTCTCCATCAAAGATAGTGAACCTATTGAGCTCGGCCATCAATATGTTGATCTTGGACTTCTTCACCTTGTCAACACCCTCATGAGCAATGAGGAGGGTGTCCCAAATTTCTTTGGCAATTTCTAGTCCATTGACCCGGTTGTACTCTTGAGCACTCAAGGCACTAAGGAGTATGCTTGTAGCTTGAGTATTTCTCTTGATGTTATGGCGATCACGTGGGGTGAGGTTTCCAAAGTCTTCAGGATCATCAAAAACTACACACACAATATTCCACAACTCCAAACTCAACCCGGTTAGATAAGCTTTCATCATATGCTTCCATTTAGCAAAGTTGGTCCCATCAAATTGGGGCAACTTGCCAACGGGTATAGTAACATCATCCTTAGATTTAGTCTCCAAAGAATCATAGTTAAAGGATATGCTTCTATAATCATTCTTGGACTTGGGCTTGAGTGTTCTCTTAGGAATTCTTGTGCCGTAGTACTCATCATCCCCATCTCCATTCTCACTAGATGAAGATGACGATGAGGATGATGAAGATGGTGATGGAGATGGTGAAGGTGTTCTCTTTCTTCTCTTCTTTTCCTCCTTCTTCCTTTTCTTCTTCTTTTCTTGCTTGCTGTCCTCTTTCTTCTTTTCTTCTTCTTTTTCTTTCTTCTTGTCCTCTTTCTTGCTTTTCTTGCTGTTGTCCTTAGAACTTTCCTTGACTGCCTTTTTGAGCTTGTCGAACTTCTCTTGGGCTGATGTGTTGCCTACCTCTGAGGCATCACCATCAACTTCACTTGGTATGTCTTCAAACTCTTCTTCCTCTTGCTTGTCATCACCACTTGCCATATCCTCACACGGTTAAGTGTTAGCAAGGATAACCCGCTCTGATACCAATTGAAAGGATCAGCCAAGTGGCCTAGAGGGGGGGTGAATAGGCCTACAAAACAAATTCCAACATTTCTGCACTTATGCTGTCAGACTCCGGAACTTCTGGGAAAAATCCCGGAACTTCCAGACCCTGTCAGCAGTTCAGCCCTGCAAAACAGATCAGCTGCGGAATACTTCAGATAAAACAGATCTGATAGAAACTAGGGGTTAGACAACAAGAGAACAGAATATCTCCTAGCAGGAAACACAAGGGAACTCAAGGCACAAGTAGATCTAGAGCAAACCCTAAAAATCTCTTAGAGCAAACTAACTGAGAGCCATGTGTAGTTCGAGGACCGGTGGATGGTCGCTTCCTGGTGTGATGAGTGATTGACAACGTGGTGTGGACTGATTCTTGGCTAAGTATTGCAGGTGCAGGTTGCGGCTTGACTGGTGTTGGTACAGGTGAAGAACAAGTGCGAAGGGTTGTTGCCGGTGAGGCCTCCAGGTGTGGAGAAGACAAGTAGGTTTGGTTCGAGGGACCCGGTGGCCAGCGGGGTCAAGTGCGGGCCGCATGGTGGCAAGAACAGCAAGATGAAGTCACAGACGGTTTCTTGGTTGAGCCTCAAAACCAAGGTCGAGCCGGGACTACGTGGGAGCCGAGTCATGAGTGGTGATTGGCAGAGGCTACACCGAGTTCGCGGGGTTTCCGATGGTTCACCAGAAAACCACTGGGTTCCTTGGTTGATCCACAAAGCCAAGACCGAAGAACCGAAGACGGAGGTGCAGCAGCTCCAGACCGGTCTGACCGGTGGGTACCGGTCTGACCGGTGAGGAGCACCGATCTGACCGGTGTGCGACGACGCAGTTTGGAATCTTCGAAGCGGAGGACACGTGTCGGGATCGCAAGGCTTGCGTCGAGGCTAAGCAAGTTTGCGGTCGCTGGGCATCCGTCTGATGGAGCGAAGACAAAGATTTCCGAATTCGCCCTTGAGGGGCATGTATCCCTAGTTAGCTAGTAAGGGTATTTTCGTCTTTCGGCTGCCTCCATATAACCCAAGTGGTGAGAGGATGGCAGCCATCTCTTGGAACCCTAGCTCATTTGGTTTTCCTATTTTCTCTTCCTATTTTCCTTAGGATTTTCGTAGGACTAGCTTGAGAGCTTCATGGTGAGATCTTGTGAGAGGGAAGGATGATCGGGTGGCAAGCTAGACCTTGTATGAACCTCTTTGGTATGTATAGATGATTCGGTGTGGTTCCCCAAGGCTTGGATGTGTCTTTCCCGTTTCTCCTTTTTGGTGATTTTCGGAGGCTTTTCTTGGTGAATTTCTTGTGGCGGTTTTGAGACCTTTCTCTTTGGGATTTGGTGGGGGATGTATGCATGAACCCCTCGTGGTTCTTTTCCCTTTGATTCCCCTCCCAAATCCGTGAGTAAAGGTGCTCAATTTTGGGGTTTTCGTGGTTCTAGGGTTCGTGCTGTTCTTGGCGGAAATCCTTCGATTCCTATTGATTCAACAAGTTTTGGCGGACCAAATCTTGGCTATGGAGTGCCCATGAGGTGTTCCTACTATCCCAAAAGTCTTGTGCGAATCCGTGGAGCGAATCGGGAGATCGGGAGTTGGATTTGGGGGAGTTGACCCGCGGGCGCTGTTCATCCCGAGCTGCCCAGGCGTGACCGGTCTGACCGGTGCTCTTGACCGGTCTGACCGGTGCGAGCCCCTGGTGGGTTTTGTCTCGGGGAACTGCTGTGTTCGT
Organism: Cenchrus fungigraminus; assembly: GCA_036936925.1. Classification (NCBI taxonomy): domain Eukaryota; kingdom Viridiplantae; phylum Streptophyta; class Magnoliopsida; order Poales; family Poaceae; genus Cenchrus; species Cenchrus fungigraminus. Next base: position 92,592,238 of record CM072774.1, on the reverse strand, counting down.
GTGGTTTTGTCCCATGGTCCGGCTGCCCAGTTCTTGGCCCGTTTGGAGATGTCTTGCTTGGCTTTGTGAGGGGTTTTCCTTCTTGGCAGGTTGTTCTTTGGTGGTGGTTTTTGTACCAGGGCCTAGAGGAGTCACTGAGGCTTCCTAGAACTTTGCTGTGCATCTGCTGTTCGCCACCGGCCTGACCGGCAGAGTCCACCGGTCTGACCGGTGCCATCGGTCTGACTGGCAGGAGCCATCGGTCTGACCGGTGTGGCACAGACAGCAGGCTGCTCAGTTTTCCGCTGTGCGTTTGGGGTGTTTGGTTCATTTGGTTGAGTTGTTGGTTCCTAGGACCAGTAGCACTCCAGTGGCTACGTGGTCTTGACCAACTTGGGTAGTTGAGTCGGAGAAGTGTTTCGGAAGCCGTGTTCATCTTGTTGGAGTTCCCATCTCCTTCGAGAAGAATTTTTATCGGCTCCCATTCACTCCCCCCTCTCTGGTTCGCCTAATCAGTCCTTCAATTGGTATCAGAGCTGGTTCGGGTCTCCATTGACTCTTACCAGTCTAAGATCCAAAGATGGCGTACCAGGAACGAGGTTCGGGTCCTCCGCACTTCGATGGGAAGAACTACAAGATGTGGCAGAGGCGGAGGCAGCGTTCCTCCGCGGAAAGGGTCAGATCCTTTGGGACGTTACGGTGAACACAGCTTATGTTCATCCGATGAACTTCCTTGCTCCAGGATCGAGGGATATGTTCGACGCCAACAACAAGGCGGTCGACTACTTGTTTCGTGCTCTGTGTCAGCCCGAATTCGATCGGGTTCAGACAGAGGACTTAGCTTGTAGGATTTGAGAGCAGTTGAAGGATGCTCATGCTGGGAATGCACAGGTTCAGGCTCGGATGTACGCGACTTACCGGAGAGAGTACGAGAACTTCACTCATCTCCCTGGCGAGTCCGTCGATGCCCATTTCCAGTGTTTTACAGTCGTGGTGAACAACATGAGAGCCAACGTGGCCGTGCTCCCATACGATGATCATGATAGAGCCGTGAAGCTCTTGCACTCGTTGGATCGTACCGTATGGGACGGGAAGGTTGAGGCTATCCTTGAGTCCGAGAAGTATGACACCTTGACCGTGAACGAGCTGTTCTCGAAGCTCAAGTCGGCTGAGTTGGACCGTGGTATGACAGCCAAGATTGAGAGCCCGACTGACTCTCATAGTCTTGCTCTCATCGGTGGCAAAGGAGCTAAGTCTAACGCTAACGCATCTTCCAGGATATACTCTCTGTCTTCTTTGATGTCTTTGCCAGATGAGGAGTTCGACGTGCTTGGAGAGGACGAGCTGGCGTTGCTGACCAGGCGGTTCGAGAGGTTGCACGAGAACCGGGTGAACATGAGGAGGACAGCACGGACGTGCTTTCAGTGCGGCAAGCCAGGACACTTCGTCGCCGACTGCCCGGAGAAGACAGAGAACAAGGACGGCTACAAGGACGGCTACAGGCACCAGTCGAACAGGGACGGCAAGTACCGATCAAGGCGCGATCACAAGCACAAGAACAAGCACAAGGACGAGTGACGGTCGAGGAAGAAGGACGGCCGCGGCAGGACGGCCCGAGCGATGGTCGGAGCAAGCGACATCGACTCTAGCTCCGCCTACTCTTCCTCAAGCTCGAGTAGTAGCGAAGATGAAGGTGATCAGCGCAAGAACAAGAAGGCGTCCAAGAACTTGAGCGGGTTGAGCTGCTTCGCGGGAGATGGCTTCTGCGGCATGGCTCGTAGCTCCGGCAGCAAGAAGAGTCACCAGAGCGACTCGGACTCCGACTCCAAGGATGAGGTATGTGATGAGCTCTCTTCTTTGCGCAAGGAAAATGAGGAGTTGGTTGACTTGCTTGATAATCGCGATCACATGCTTAGAGAGGCCAAGAAGATGAGGAAAGAGCTTAGGGCCTCACTAGAAGATGCTAGGAACCGTGTGGCTGAGCTAGAAACCCAGAACCTAGATGCTAAGCTTGAGATTGATTCGCTTAAGGCTTCCCCTGTGGTTTCTGATGAGATTGATTGCTGTGATTGCTCTGTGTACCTAGCTGATCTTACTGCTCTTAAGGATAAGCATGCTTCTACTTGTGATGAACTAGATGTGCTTAGAGTTGAAGTGGCTGAGCTTAAGTCTAGACCTGCTTTGCTAGGTGCTTGTACTTCTTGCCCTGTTGTGCATGGAAAGATTGATGAGATGCGTGCTTACACTGTTTCGCTTGAGGCTAAGTTGAAAGAGCCTATTCCCACTTCTTGCTCTAATTGTGAATTGCATGCGGTTAAGAATTTGGAGCTTGCGCATTATGTTGATCGCTTGCAGGATGAGAATGATGAGCTGAGGAAATGTATGAGCTGGTTGTCGGGTCAGGAGCCTCAGCTTGGTATCATGATAGCGGCTTTCAAACGCTATGATGGTCAGGCACTTGGGGCTGACAACCTTGGAGAGAACAGTGGTGAGGGAGTTGAGGGAGTTGGAGAGATCCCTATCCCACCACCAAACAGACACAAGAACAAGTTTGAGCCCAAGCCTAACCATCTCAGAAACAAACTTGACACTACTCCAGATCCACCCATATTCCCTCACCCAACAAATGATTTCCAAAAACCGGTGAAGTTTGTGAGCCCAAAGGGAGGTGAGGAAGGAGAGAAGAAGGGTGAGAAACCGAGTGAGCAGCCCCAACCCAAGCCTAAGCCTAAGCCACAGCCCATGAAGTTCCATTGTGGGTATTGTGGGAGAGATGGTCACAAGGATGAGTTTTGCTTCAAGAGGAAGCGTGAGGAGAGAATGGCTAGAGAGTGGGCTAACAAGGATAGGTACCACCCCTCTAATGGTGTACCTGAGCCTCGTATGCAGATGCCCAGGGCCAAGGCGATTGTGAGGACGGTTCCGGCTTGGAGAGACCGGAAGGTAGCAGGTGGTGCTGCTGGCCAAGCTACACCGGTCAGACTGGTGCGCTACACCAGTCAGACCGGTGCAGGTCTGGACAGACAGCAGTCTAGTTTTCGTGCTAGTGAGGATGCTTGGTTTGGTTCAGGTGGTCGTGGTTCTGGTGGTTGGTATGGAAAGTCTGTAGGTGGTCAGTTTGCTAGACGTTCTCCACCTCGTGCTCAATACGGGGGTGGGAGGAGTCGTAGCTTTGAGATGGAGAGGAGGAACGGTCCACGGTCTTCTTTTCGTGGCTTTCGTCCTCCTCCAGCTAGAGAGGGTTGGTTCCCTCGTAGTGGTTACCGTGGTGGTATTCGTGGTGGTAACTTTGATAGGCGTGATGATATGGTTTGTGCTAACCCCACTTTGGAGCAAATGGCTCGGCACTGGTTTTACTCTTTTGGTACTAACCCTAGTGCTGAGTCGTTTGTTCACTCACGTGCTCATTTTTGAATTTTAGGTGGGAGACTTGAGGAACGTTTGGTTGATTGACTCCGGTTGCTCGAGGCATATGACCGGGGACAAGGGGTGGTTCTCAAGTCTCGTCCCGGTGGTGTCCAGGACATACATCACCTTTGGGGACAATGGGCGAGAGCGTGTGATATCAGAAGGTGAGATCAAGGTAAGTGACAAGGTCACTCTCTGGCGTGTTGCTCTTGTTCAATCGCTGGGGTTCAATTTGCTTTCCGTGTCCCAGTTGTTGGATGAGGGCTTTGAGGTGTTGTTTCGGCCTGGTGGTTCTCGGATTTTAGATTCTCGAGGGGACCTAGTTTGCATGCTCGTTCCCGAGGGTCAAGTGTTCCGAGCTGATTTCTCTCAGTCTTCTGGTGTGGAGCGTTGCTTTTTGGCTGGTTCTTCGAGTGAGTTGTGGAAGTGGCATAGGAAGTTGGGTCACTTGAGCTTTGACCTTTTGTCACACTTGAGTAAACTCAATTTGGTCCGAGGATTGTCATGGTTGAGGTTTGAGAAAGAGTTGGTTTGTGCGCCGTGTAGGCATGCCAAGATGGTAGCCTCTTCTCACCCGCCTCTCACTGATGTGATGACTGAGCGTCCATGCGAGCTGCTCCATATGGACCTTGTTGGCCCAGCTCGTGTGCGATCTGCGGGTGGGAAGTGGTATGTCCTTGTTGTGGTGGACGACTACTCTCGGTATGCGTGGGTGTTCTTTCTTGAGGAAAAAGGGGAGACGTTTGGTTTTGTTCGAGATCTTGTCTTGAGGTTAAGAAACGAGAGGCATGGAGATGCCATACGAGCAATCCGCAGTGACAATGGCTCGGAATTCAAAAACTCTCGCTTCGAAACCTTTTGCCATGACTTGGGTCTTGAACACCAGTTTTCGAGTCCGTATACGCCTCTCCAGAATGGCGTGGTGGAAAGGAAAAACAGGACCTTGTGCGAGATGGCTCGGACGATGCTCGACGAGCATAGGACTCCGAGAAGGTTCTGGGCTGAGGCGGTCAATACTGCGTGCTATGTGTCGAACAGGATCTACCTAAGGGTTCACAAGAAGAAAACCTGTTACGAGTTGATGCACAGTCGCACACCCAAGGTGAGTCACTTCCATGTCTTTGGTTGTAAATGCTTCATTCTGAAGAAAGGGAAGAAGTTGGACAAGTTCGAGGCTAGGTCTGTCGATGGCATTTTCTTTGGGTATGCATCTCATTCTAGAGCATTTCGTGTGCTCAATCTTGAAACTAACCAAATCATGGAGACTTGTGAGGTAACCTTCGACGAGACACAGCCACGTAGTCAGCTTGTTTTTGAGTGTGCAGGTGACGACGAACTTGGCGAGGAGATCTTTCAGGAGGAGGAGCATGAACATGGAGATGATGAAGATGGCGGTGTGGTGCCCGGGGCTGAGCATGTACCTACTACTTCGACTACGATCGAGAACGGGCCCTCTCCCACACCTACAATGACAAACCCAGATCAAGGCGAAGCTGCTGTTGAGGGGGAGGTAGCATCGAGGCGAGAACCTCCCCGGTGAGTGCAAGTGGATCACCCAGCTTCGAGAATCATCGGCGACATGAATGAACGTACTACACGGTCGAGGGTTCGGAACAATTCTCATTTCGCCCATGCTGCTTTTGTTGCCACCTTTGAGCCCAAAGACATTGGACACGCGCTATCTGATCATAATTGGGTTAATTCGATGCATGAGGAGTTGGAGAATTTTGAGAGGAACCGAGTTTGGGTGTTGGTTGACCCTCCCCCAGGGTGTAAGCCGATTGGGACAAAATGGGTGTGGAAAAATAAAGAGGGAGAGAAAGGAGAAGTGGTGAGGAACAAGTCAAGACTTGTTGCTCAGGGGTACAGTCAGAAAGAGGGGATCGACTACGAGGAGACTTTCGCTCCTGTAGCTCGTTTGGAGGCGATCAGGATCCTTCTAGCCTTTTCTGTGGCTAAAGGGTTCAAGTTGTACCAGATGGATGTGAAGAGTGCTTTCCTGAACGGTGTGTTGGAGGAAGAGGTGTATGTGAGGCAACCACCGGGGTTTGAGAGTGAGAAGTACCCCTACCAGGTTTACAAGTTGAGGAAGGCGCTGTATGGGTTGAAGCAGGCGCCTAGAGCTTGGTATGGTAGGCTGAGGGGGTTCCTGTTTGAGAGAGGGTTTGAGATGGGGCAAGTCGATCAGACCTTGTTTCTCCTTAGGCAGGGCAAAGATATCCTGATTGTGCAGGTATACGTGGATGATATTGTCTTTGGTGGCTCGTCTAACTCTCTTGTTGCAAGGTTTGCAGAAGACATGAGCAGGGAATTTGAGATGAGCATGATGGGTGAGTTGCAGTTCTTCCTCGGGCTACAAATCAAGCAATCAAAGGAAGGAACATTTGTGCACCAAGCTAAGTACACCAAGGACATTGTGAGGAAGTTCAAGATGGAGGACTCCAAGGCCATGGCGACGCCTATGAGTACGACTACAGCTCTTGATGCGGACGAGAAATGTGAACACGTGGACCAGAAGGAGTACCGGAGCATGATCGGGTCACTCCTCTACTTGACGGCGACGAGGCCGGACATCCAATTCTCGGTATGTCTGTGCGCTCATTTTCAAGCGTCTCCGAGGACTTCGCATCGGCAAGCAGTCAAGCACATATTCAGGTATTTGCGACATACTCCTGACTTCGGCCTTTGGTACTCCGTGTCTTCTTCTTTGGCTCTTCATGGATTTTCGGACGCGGATTTTGCCGGGTGTCGGTTGGATAGGAAGTCCACTTCTGGGACTTGCCAGTTCTTGGGTCCTTCTTTGGTGTCTTGGTCTTCCCGCAAACAGTCGAGTGTTGCTCAATCCACTACCGAGGCAGAGTATGTGGCCACAACTAGTTGTTGCTCTCAGCTCCTTTGGATCACATACACCATGAGTGACTTTGGTGAGGAGTATACCCATGTCCCACTTCAATGTGATAGCACCAGTGCCATAAGCGTTGCAAAGAACCCAGTGCTCCATTCCAAAACCAAGCACATAGAAGTGAGGTATCATTTCCTGAGAGACAATGTAGAGAAAGGGAAGATAGCCTTGATCCATGTACCCACACATGACCAGCTAGCCAATATTTTCACCAAACCCCTAGATCAAGCAACTTTCACTCATTTGCGGGGGGAGCTTGGTGTGTGTTTGATTTCTTGAGTTGGTGTGTGGGAGCTCCTTTGTAGCATATGTATAGCTTTCCTTTGTGCATTTCTTGCATTTGGCATGGCATATGTAACATGATGTATAGGCATCTTTGTATCTTAGGTTGCATGCATTTTGTATCATATGCATTGTTTAGGAAAAGCTTCTCCTATATACATTGTTCACCATGGAATGATATATATGTCTTTGTGAGCTAGTTTGGTAAGCTATGGTTAGTTTGGCTTAGCTCTTGATAATCTTGGTTTATATCCATGGTTGATGGCTATGTTTTTGAAAAATGTCATATGTATGCTCTCTTCTGAGTAAATGCCTTTATATGATCTTGACATGTTTTAGTGGCTTGGCTATGCTTAATTTGTGGTTGGATAGCTTATTTTGATCATATGGGGCCAAAGGCTCATTTGCCATCATGAATGTTTAGCCCCCATGCTTGATCTTGTGGAGGGGCATAAGTTCCTTTTTATCGCAAAGACATTTCATGTACCAATTTCAAATCTGAAAATGAAATGTAAATTGCTTGGAAAATGTGCTCCCATGTCATATGTGCTAATTTTAATTTGCTTTGGGTGCTAAACCGTTGCATGATGCCTAACAATGAGAAGTCTCAAATATAGAAGTAGCCACATGGCTCGGTGGCTTTGACATGACATGAGGTGCTTGTGGGTGTTTATGATGGTCTTATGCTTAGAATAGTTGTCCTAGCATGAAGTTTGTGTGGCTTTGCCATTTTGATATGTTTTGCTCATGTTTAGAACTTTGCTCATGAGAGGGTAAATTTTCGCAAAATTGCTCAATTCTATCTTAACTTCGTCCAATGGTTGTGAAACTTGGTGATCATGAAGTTGATGTCATTACGAAGCTATAGAGTATCTAACTTACTCATTTGGACATGTGTAGCATCCTTTGTTGAATTTTGTCTATTTGAGAAGCTCTAGGTTGCATTTTTTGTATTTTTGGCTTGATTCATGCATTGTCAACAAGAGGGAGAAGTTTGAGCATGTTTTGGCCTATTGAATGCATCTAGAAGGTTTTCAGGTGGTTTCGAGCCATTTCTGGGTTCTGTTGTGCACCGGTCTGACCAGTTGAGGTCACCGGTCTGACCGGTCAGAGTGCTGGTCCTGTTCACATGTTGAGCACCGGTCTGACCGGTGGTGTCGACCGGTCTGACTGGTCTGAGCTGAGCTGTTGCAGCTGCTCTGTTTCGTGAAGTGGTTCGCATGCATTCGTCCAGAGGGAGTTGCATTGGTTCAGGGGGAGCTTGCATGTGTGCAGGGGGAGCTCTTTGTTGTTTTCAAGCTTTGGTTTGATGGTTTGTGCTCTTTGCTTGAGCATGCTTTGTCTCGGATGTGTCGAGCCGTTGCCCTTGCTTAAGGGGTCCGAGACTTGTCTTCTTCAAGTGATATTGCTCTTTGCCTTTCTTTGGCTTTCGATCGCTTGTTGGAGTTTCTTTTAGTCGTTTCTTTTCTTCTCCTTTTCTCTTTGGTTACCAAAACGTGTGTGTTGTCAATGCACTCATCAAGGGGGAGATTGAGAGCCATGTGTGGTTCGAGGACCGGTGGATGTTCGCTTCCTGGTGTGATGAGTGATTGACAATGTGGTGTGGACTGATTCTTGGCTAAGTATTGCAGGTGCAGGTTGCGGCTTGACTGGTGTTGGTGCAGGTGAATAACAAGCGCGAAAGGTCGTTGCCGGTGAGGCCTCCAGGTGTGGAGAAGACAAGTAGGCTTGGTTCGAGGGACCCGGTGGCCAGCGGGGTCAAGTGCGGGCCGCATGGTGGCAAGAACAGCAAGATGAAGTCACGGACGGTTTCTTTGTTGAGCCTCAAAACCAAGGTCGAGCCGGGACTACGTGGGAGCCGAGTCATGAGTGGTGATTGGCGGAGGCTACACCGAGTTCGCGGGGTTTCCGGTGGTTCACCAGAAAACCACTGGGTTCCTTGGTTGATCCACAAAGCCAAGACCGAAGAACCAAAGACGGAGGTGCAGCAGCTCCAGACCGGTCTGACCGGTGGGTCTGACCGGTCTGACCGGTGTGCGACGACGCAGTCCGGAATCTTCGAAGCGGAGGACACGCGTCGGGATCGCAAGGCTTGCGTCGAGGCTAAGCAAGTTTGAGGTCGCTGGGCATCCGCCCGATGGAGCGAAGACAAAGATTTCCGAATTCGCCCTTGAGGGGCATGTATCCCTAGTTACCTACTAAGGGTATTTTCGTCCTCCATATAACCCAAGTGGTGAGAGGATGGCAGCCATCTCTTGGAACCCTAGCTCATTTGGTTTTCCTATTTTCTCTTCCTATTTTCCTTAGGATTTTCGTAGGACTAGCTTGAGAGCTTCATGGTGGGATCTTGTGAGAGGGAAGGATGATCGGGCGGCAAGCTAGACCTTGTATGAACCTCTTTGGTATGTATAGATGATTCGGCGTGGTTCCTCAAGGCTTGGATGTGTCTTTCCCGTTTCTCCTTTTTGGTGATTTTCGGAGGCTTTTCTTGGCGAATTTCTTGTGGCGGTTTTGAGACCTTTCTCTTTGGGATTTGGTGGGGGATGTATGCATGAACCCCTCGTGGTTCATTTCCCTTTGATTCCCCTCCCAAATCCGTGAGTAAAGGGGCTCAATTTTAGGGTTTTCGTGATTCTAGGGTTCGTGGTGTTCTTAGCGGAAATCCTTCGATTCCTCTTGATTCAACAAGTTTTGGTGGACCAAATCTTGGCTATGGAGTGTCCATGAGGTATTCCTACTATCCCAAAAGTCTTGTGCGAATCCGTGGAGCGAATCGGGAGATCGGGAGTTGGATTTGGGGGAGTTGACCCGCGGGCGCTGTTCATCCCGAGCTGCCCAGGCGTGACCGGTCTGACCGGTGCTCTTGACCGGTCTGACCGGTGCGAGCCCCTGGTGGGTTTTGTCTCTGGAAACTGCTGTGTTCGTGTGGTTTTGTCCCGTGGTCCGGCTGTCCAGTTCTTAGCCCGTTTGGAGATGTCTTGCTAGGCTTTGTGAGGGGTTTTCCTTCTTGGCAGGTTGTTCTTTGGTGGTGGTTTTTGTTCCAGGGCCTAGAGGAGTCACTAAGGCTTCCTGGAACTTTGCTGTGCATCTGCTATTCGCCACCGACCTGACCGGCAGAGTCCACCGGTCTGACCGGTGCCATCGATCTGACCGGCAGGAGCCATCGGTCTGACCGGTGTGGCACAGACAGCAGGCTGCTTAGTTTTCCGCTGTGCGTTTGGGGTGTTTGGTTCGTTTGGTTGAGTTGTTGGTTCCTAGGACCAGTAGCACTCCAGTGGCTACGTGGTCTTGACCAACTTGGGTAGTTGAGTCGGAGAAGTGTTTCGGAAGCCGTGTTCGTCTTGTTGGAGTTCCCATCTCCTTCGAGAAGAATTTTTATCGGCTCCCATTCACTCCCCCCCTCTCTGGTTCGCCTAATCGGTCCTTCACTAACTAGAACAAGCTAACCAAGATAACCAAATGAAAGCACACAAGATAAGGATTTATCTCGTGGTTCAGCTCACCACAAAGGCTAGCTTACATCCACGTTGTTGAGGTAAGCCACAAAGGCTTAGGGATCTCACAAGATCCACTCCTCTCTCACACCTATCACCTAGATGATAGATGGAGGGTTTCCACTAATCACAATGGGTAATACAAACTTGTTGGGGCTACCACACGAAGATTAGAAGCTCCCAAGCAACCTATAGCCGTCTAGGATTCAAGAATCCAAGAGTAAAAGATCCACCAAGTAGCTAGGGTTTCACCAAGTGCTCAAGAACACAAGAGAGGGATTGGATTTGCTTTTTCTCACAAGGAATCACTCCACACTTGAATGCTAGGGTTGGATTTGGATTCAAGTAGGTGGGAGTCAAGGCTTGGGAGAGAAGGGGAGCAAATGCTACTGTTCAGCGCAGGGAGGAAGAAGAGAACCGTTGGGAGGCCAAAGGGTATAAATACCCTCAGACGCGCAGCAGCAACGGTTAGATTTGAAGTTCGGAACCTCCGGGAAAAAGACCGGAACCTCCGAGACCTGGAGTGAGAACCAGAGGCTGTTGACTGTAGCTCGTACGGTCAGAACTTCCGGGAAAAACACCGGAACCTCCGAACCTAGGAGAGAAAAACAGAAACAGCAACAACTAAGTGTCTTCTTTTGTGGTAGGGTAAGATATGTGTGGAGGAGATCATTGAGCACTTGAAGCTACCCTAAACCACTATTAGTATCCCCCTTGATAGTACGGCATAACCTATACTCAATTTCAAAATAGAAAATGAATTAAACCCTTTCTTGAGTAGGAATGGCCTTCTTCCTTTGAATGAGGGGTCTCCTTTCTTTTATGAAAACCTATAGAAAACTTTCATCCTGCAATACATACTCAAAAGCTCATTAGCTCTTTAATAGTGTGGTCAACATCACCAAAACCCACTTAGGGCTTGATTGCACTTACAAAGGGGTAGAGTTTGTCTACTTCAATCACAGGAGCAAGGCTTTTGAAAGGGTTAAGATCAGTCCAGCTCATGCCCATATGGTCATACCAACAGAGAGGAAAGCTCCTGTTCAACCTCAGAAATCGGCTCAGCAGCCGACACTAGGGATGCCCGTGCAGACTGCTCCATTACAACAGTCAACGCCATTGCAGCCTGTCTTAACCCCGGCTAATACGATGACTCATACAAGATCACCGCCTCAGCAGCCGATCAACCAAGGGGTGGCAGGACAGCTAGCAATTCCACAGGTGGATCCTACACAGGTACTACAAATGCTCCTAAATCAATTGGCTATCTCAAGCTAGTTGAATCTGCAGCAACCAGCTCCATCGGCTGGTCAGCCGATCAGACAAATCCCACCTGTAATGGGTCAGTCAAACATGCAAGGTTCTTCCGGGGCAAGAACGTCAACAGCACCAGATCCACAACCAAGAACCTCAGAAGATCATCCTCCAGAGACTCCATCAGCTGAAATGCAAGCAATTGAACAAGTATCTGTTGAAGTGAAGTCTCACGTGAAGCAGGAGTTGATCGACCACTTCTCAGAGATGTTGCAGAAGCAATATGGGATAAAACCCAAGCAGCAGTCCTGTATGTATAGGACACCGTATCCATCTGGCCATGATCAGATACCGTTCCCTCCAAGATTCAAGGTGCCAGACTTCACCAAGTTCTCTGGGCAAGATGAAACATCCACAATGGAGTATATCACTCGATTCATCATACAATGTGGAGAAGCAGGGAACGTTGATGCACTCAGGATACGGTTGTTCTCTTCATCTCTATCGGGACCAGCATTCTCATGGTTTACCTCGTTGCCAGCTAATTCCATTATCAAGTGTCTGATTTGGAACAGCAGTTCGACAACTATTTCTTCTCTGGTATTCATGAGATGAAGATTACTGATCTGACCAGACTCAAGCAAACGAACGATGAAACAGTTGTTGGATTCGTTCAGAGATTCAGAGAGGTCAGAAACAAGTGCTATAGTCTGAACCTGGGAGATAAACAACTGGCAGAGTTGGCTTTCCAAGGTCTCTTGCCAACCTTGAGGGAGAAATATGCATCACATGACTTCGAGAGTCTCAGCCAATGGGTCTGTCGAATGAGTGAGGAAACTGCAAAGTCCTATGAGCCTAGAAGAAACTTTCAGAAGAAGGTGTCTTATGTGGATTACTCTGATTCAGAAGATGAAGATAACATGATAGGGCTTGCAGAATGGGTCAAAGACAAGAAGACAGTTTCCTGTCCCTTTGGCAAGAAAGAACCAGAAAAATTCGGCTTTGATATTACTAAGGCCGATAAGATATTTGATCTGTTGCTTCAACAAGGGCAGATCAAACTCTCCCAGTTCCATACCATACCATCTGCAGAGGAGCTGAAGAGAATGAAGTATTGCAAATGGCACAATGCAACATCGCACAACACCAATGATTGCAAGATCTTCAGACAACAGATCCAATCAGCTATTGAGCAAGGGAGGCTTAAGTTTGAAACCCCTGCCAAAGCTGAAAAGCCGATGAAAATTGATCAGCACCCCTTCCCTACTAATACAGTTGAGGTGTCTAGCAGAGACACGTCACATGTTAAGCTACTGACGTCTGATTTGGCTCAAAATAAAGGAGCTGTCGATCCCAAGGTACAAGCAACCGCTGCCGATGTCAAAGGAAAAGGGTTGCTACTTGAAGAAGGAGACTTGAAGACACGCCGACCTGTCACGTCCCAGATGCTGATCAATAAGATCCAGCGCCGACAAGAGAAAGCAAAGGGAAGAGAAGAGTGGGCATGGCGCAACGAGGGACATTGGAGATGTCCGTTCTTCAAGTACTGCTGGGAAGAAGGGATCAAGCTGCCAACAGCAGAGAATTGTCCAGAGTGCAATGGGCCTTACAACAACAGCAGCTCATCTAAGAGGTTTTGCTTCAACGACAGAAGACCTACAGCTGGGGATCACTGTGAATTCAGCAATCAACAGGTCTCAGTCTACGATCGGCTAGGGGGAAAGGCCAGCGTCCACGATCGGCTGGGGGCAAGGCCAGTGTTCATGATCGGCTGGGAGGCCGAGTCAATGAGGAGTCAAACAATCGGCTGGAAGAGATGGCCGATTCTTTGGTCCCTGACGAAGATATCATGTGCCGAGCTCCTGAACGACGACGCACGCTACAACTGGATGATGAAGGATCAAACCAAACACGTAAGAAGCCCAATCAACAATGGTGTCCAGATGGCTTGACCAAATCCCAGAAAAGAAGACTCCAGCGCCTTCGCCAGCTAGAACAGCAAGAAGAAGCAGAAAGACACGTGCTGGATAAGAAGAAGGTTCGGTCTAAAGTTTGGCGCCCAAAGCCTAAGGCCGATGATGGGAAAGATGACAAACCACAAGCTGATATAAACATGGTTGTCTTCTTGCCAAAAGAGTTCATGGCTCTAGTTGATTCGGATGTGTCCGATGTAGAACATGGCATGGCTCAATTTACATTGGAGCCTATGCAAGCTATCTTTGAGAAGCCAGAAGATGTGAAGAGACAACATTTGAAGGCATTATTTCTCAAAGGTTTTGTCAATGGGAAACCAGTCACCAGGATGCTAGTAGATAGAGGAGCAGCAGTCAATCTGATGTCATACACCATGCTGCACAAGATTTGCAAGTCTGAAGAAGATCTGACCCAGACCGACATGATGCTGGTGGACTTTGAAGGCAATGTCTCTCTGGCTCAAGGAGCAATCTGCGTGGAGCTCACCATCGGCAGTAAGACCCTTCCAACCACTTTCTTTGTCATTAAAGGGAGGGGATCTTATAATCTACTGCTGGGTCGGGATTGGATACATGCCAACTGCTGCATACCGTCTACAATGCACCAATGCATCATCCAATGGATCGGAGATTCAGTGGAAGTTGTCCAAGGAGAAACCTCCTTGACAGTGGTAGCTACAGAAGCACAAGGGTGGACCTATGATCGAGTAAGCTGCATATCTAGAAAAGCATGGGATACCAAGTATCTTAAAGTGTCTAATTTTGGACTAAAGCCAGTTCAAGCAGTCGGCTCTGATGACAAGATTTAATGGATCAGTTCATTGAAGATGAAGGGAACTTGGGCAAGGAGTCACAACAGGCGATGGATTGGTCACCCAAGTATATCAACAATTGTATGAGCTGATTGCCATATCAAGCCTATCGGCCGATTGGATTTTCGAGCTATAGCCGATTGCAAATGTAATCGTTTCTAGTAGGATAGCCGACATCTGTAAAGAATCGCCTTTAGTACAAAAAATGTAAAACCGATGTACAAATCAATATATTCGGTTGTGGCCAATACATATATCACCCTTAGAACAAAATGAATGCATTTTCATATCTTCTGTTTTGGATTACAGTAATGATATTACAACTCAGATCTGAAGATTACATGCGTCCTCAAAGAAATTACAAGGAGCGCTTTGTCCTATCTCTAGTGTGATGAGGATATTGAATCGATGAATAAAGAGAAGGACATCGCGAAGAGGAAACGGAAGATTAAGATCTTCACCCGATTCTGTAATCTTCCGCCAGAAGGAGCCCGAGTTGATGATCAAGATGGCAGTTCCTTTGGCACGCTCTTCCTCTGATAAATGTGCAGCAAGACACCCTACCTGTTTCCTTCCCCTAAAACCAGATCCTTACAAGGATTCTTCTAGCTATAGTGCCTCCTGGCTTTTCGAAAGGAGACGAAGAAGAAGAGGGGTCACTACACAACTTCACAAGAATTCTTCTAGCTATGAAAGAGAAAGAGGAGAAGGGAAGAGTCATACAACAAGAGTCTATGATCTATCTGAGTTGGTTGCGCCATGGCCGATGAGTGAGTTTCACCATCGGGCTTCAGGCCTATTTATAGCCCCGGATGATAGAGGGGATAACTACAAGAGGGAATTGAAAAAAGGGGAAATGAAGGGCATCCGATGCAGTCAAAGCAAAAACAGTTTCCCCGTGAAAGCCTCAGACAGAACAATGAGCAGGCATGCAGTGATGCGTTTCCCAAAAATCAGAGGTTGGCTTTGAAGATGGATTGAATAAACAATATGTGGCCCCACTCTGTACTCCAGAAGAGGAGACTATCAGGATTCCCCTCTCTCAACATTTCCAGCAACAACGACAAGCTTTGATGCATCATTTGGATGCAAGAACACTTCAAGAAGAAACTTGTCAAGGAATGGGAATGGCTGCATTTTCCTGGAGGCGCTCTAGAGAAGGCTTGCCTCTCATTCCTAATGGAAGCTAGTCTGGTTCATAGTCAGAAGATCATGATGCTGCATGAGAAGCAAACTACATTCTTATAGCAAGGAAGTCGAACCAGGTCATAAAGGGCACCTACAGGCATGGTTGGGAATTCATCACCAGGAAGTAACACATTCAAATCCATCAATGCCAATAAAAGGATAGTGATTTCATTCATAAATAAGCCAATTGCATCGACTGATAGTACAACAAGATTCAGAGGAGGCTCTTTGCCTTATCTAACTCCGCTTTAACATGAGTTATTTCTTTGCTCACGCGATCTAGTTCCTGAAGAAGAGCAATCCTCCTGGCTTCAAGAACTTCCAGCTTCTTCTCGTCATTTGCAATCACCAGACAGAGACTGCGTTCTTGTCTAGATGGTTGAGTTGGCCGGTTTGCACCAAAAGCATTGATGCTCGACACGATCCTTTCCACGGTTTCACGATTTGGAGACTAGGAAAGAGGGAAGAATGTCAGAAAAAGAATCACAAAGAAGCAAAGAGGGTGAGAAAAAACCAACCTGGTTCACAGAAGAGGAAGAAGAAGAGGAGTCCATCGCAAAGGAGAAACATAGCTCAAAAAAGGGTAAAAGAGATCTGGGCATCTTATAAAGACCGATTGGAACGTTCGGTCAAAATAATTAACACAGAGCGTTGGAAGTTGGTCAGTAAAGGCCAATCACAGTTTAGAAAATTACAAATAAAGTTTAAACTATGCCTAAAAGATGGATGGCATTGATGAGGTCCAGACGCAGCTGATCAACCGCCTCTATCTCCTGGTGATCGGCATCGGACGAACCAGGAATCGGCTGCTCTTATTCACGAAGAACATGGGCTTGCTGTGCAGCTGAATCCCTCTGTTCTCGCATAACAACTATGGTGCCTGTGAGATCTGCGAGCTTCTGTTCTTCAGTTGCCAACTCTTGATCAACTTGGCCAAGCTCCTTCATCAGTTCAGCACGACGCCTCTTCAAACGGTCAATACTATTGACAATATCAGAACAAGAAGAAGCCAAGAGTTCAATTCTGTTGTCAAGATCGGCCATACTACTGTCCAGACTCTCCCTGTCCTGAGTAAGTTGTTCTTGGCGCTTCCTTTCATTCAGCCGATCTTGGGCTTCTTGGACCACAAGCTGTCGATTCTCAATGAAAGCAACTTGAAGCATCTTTGCCTTAAGATCTCTGGGCAACTGGCCCTGAATCTGCTTAAAATAGCTTTGATCGGCTCAGCGTCTTGAACAAGTTGGCTGATGTCTTGGTTCAACAATGGAAGCACCTCGATCAGCTTAGCCTTCACCTCATCTGGGAGAATAACTGCCAATGCGCCCTGAACAAAATGCAAGTTTGTTGGAATCTGCAGAGAGAACAAAAGTGAGCAAAAGAATTAAAGAGGAAATCTAAGAAGATCAAGAAGTTTGCCTCTATGACAGGAGATGTTGCTCGAGTCTGAACAGTTGGGTGTTCAGCCAATGCTGGTTCAGGAGCCTCAACGACCGGCAACTGTGATTGATCACTAGTATCCTGTTGAAGATCACCCAAGGACTTGTCATGAATCTCAATCGACGTCTCAACAATGTCCTGGAACAAAGACAAAGAGTTAAAAGGCGAGGGAAATGAAGAAACAACTAATGAAGATTTTACCTCAACTGGTTGTTCAGCTTGAAAATTGGCCTGTTCAGGAGAACGTCGAAGTTGACTAACAGGAGCATCCGAGACATTGACCCTTTGAGGTTCGGGTTGTTCAATCAATGAAGTCAAGGCATCATCAACCATGACTTTATCCGGTTCAGGTTGCTCAGATGGCTCAACCAAAGTATCATCAGTTGAAACTTCTTGAATTAACTCCAGAACTGAACCTTGATCAGAACCAGCAGTACTAGCTTGCGTTGATTGACTTGAAGACTGGACAGAAAAAGAAGATGATCAATCAAAAATACAAAAGGAGAAGGAAAAAACTGAGAGTCAGTACCTTGAAAGCACTTGCTAATACCCTGGCCATGTTCGAGGCATTGACAATTTTAGTGTCAATCTTTTTCTTTGTTCTACGGGAGAGAACTTTGCTAGTCACAACCTTCCGCTTAAGAGTCGACACAGGTAGATTGTCCGGAGCTGGATTCATTTTGGGACACTGCATGACTGAAGAGATCGAAGGAGCGTTGTAGCCGATATATGGAGCTCGCCTTGGTGGCCAATATTGAATCGGCTTGCCACTTTTACTGATAGCAGGAGGCTCTATTGTTTCAGGCTGAAAAAGAATACAACAATAAGTAACACGATCAAGCAAAGACATAAACTGGTCAAGAAGGAATTACCTCGTCAGCTGATGCATGATATGCAGGGTCCAACTTTTCACAATAGATCCTTGGGGACACACAGAAGAGATGATCGCACCATTCTGCCCACCAGATGTTGAAAAGAGGGGAAGAGAAGCCAGAGAATCTCCAAGAATCAAGATCGATGGTAGCAGAATCAGGGACCCGATCCAAGAGACGCTGATAATAGGTACCACTAGGGATGACCTCCCGTGGTTTAATCAAGTCAGAAAAGTAAAGGCCAATCGGCAATTGGCCAAACCCCAGCTAACGAGCACACACTGAGGGGTTATAAAATTCATAAGTGGCCGATTGATCCTTTCCAAAGACACAAGAAGGGAGAAACCCTGGCTTGATCATTTCTACAAAAGCAATCCTGTCTTCATCATCCTTGTGAATGTCATCAAAGCTGAACGTGGTTTCAAAATAGGTGTCATCATCCCTATATGCAAACCAGATGATGGATTCTGGAGTAAAGCCAAGATAAAAACTCCTAAAGTGCTCTGCTATGTGAGAGGGAGTTCTCTTATGCCCTGGAAAAGCGGAAACAGCCTCTCCAAAGTTCATGCATCGGCGCCTCACAATCGGAACGCCATCTGGTTGATCTCCCGGGAAGGTCATGTTAAAAATATTCTGCTCCAACCTATCCCGAAGATGGAGGTTTAGCCACATATTGATGAACCACCAGGGACCTCCCGGAGTGCCTATTGGGGAGTTGGTTGATAAACTAACCGCCACTTGGTGAAGAAGATTGTAAACTGCACCTAAGAGATATTTTCGAAGAGGGATGCAATCGCCTCCAGCTAGCCGTTCAGCCACTATCTGATAGTTAGCGGTGGGACCAAAAATTTTGCCATAGAAGACAAATTTCTCAAGCCACATGTTCAGAAAAGCAACATGCTCCCTGTGGCCCACAGTTCCCTCTTTTTTGTGCTCAACAATATAGCCGGACCATCCACCTATGTTCTTGGTTTTCAGTTGGTGAGAAGGTTTGTCATTCCGGCGGCTGAAAAGGATATCCGAAGAAGAGACATCTAGACCAGTCAACAGAAGGACATCGGCCAAAGTTGGAGTCATTGGCCCGTGACCAAACAAGAAGGCATTAAGTGCATCAGACCAAAAATAAGAAGCAGCTATCAGAAGAGACTCATTCCGGGACATCTCAGACACGGATAGGGTGATGCATTGACTGATTTTATATTGCTCCCAAGAGTCCCTGTTCTTCGCAGACACTCTACGGTACCAATCTCTCCACCCTTTGACATAACCTGTCCAAGACCTAAAGCATCTATCCCAATCGGCTAGATCCAAAGAGGCATACTTGAAGGGAATTCGGCCGGTTTCAAAATTAATCATTTCAGTAGGGTCAACATCACCCATTGGGCCAAGAAAAGCAAATCCAGGTTTGTCATCGACAGGGATGATGAGATTAGATCTAAGTTCCTGAAGAAATAAATAAAAGTAAAGACTTCAGACAAAGCAGGGCAGCTACATTAAAAAGCAAAAAGCGAGGGGCAGAAGAAATACTAGAGGAACTAAAGTAAGGGACGCCTTCGGAGGCGTAGGGGCAGAGTGAGAATCTCTGACAGAGCTTGAAGATGCCATGAATCAACAGGAGCTCAGCGGCTTAGGGTTCGTCGTCCGGAAGCTTGAGCTTGAGCTTTTGAATCAACAGGAGCTCAGCGGCTAAGGCAGTTGTATTTATGGCCCCGGAGATTTGTTTGGATCTTGCGGACGACTTCGAATCAAAGAGGATACTGGATTTGAGTAAATTTTGGAGCAAAAGATTATTTACTCCGAAACTGGGGGGCATGTGTTGACACCATTTTTTGGAAAAACAGGTCAAAAAGGATAAGGAGAAGCAGCCGAAGAAAAACAGAGTGCAGTCGGCCGATGGAAGAGAGAGAAAAGGGTGGTTAACAGGATTCGCCGATGGTCGGAGTTCAACTCTATCAAACGGACTGGCGAGTCAACCGATCGGCCGATGGTCAACTGGGGGATCGGCCGATGGATAGAAAGAAGGCGGTGACCAAGAAGATACGCCAAAAGGAAAGCACGGTGGAGGCGGGTTAGTCCACGATTGGCAATAGGTCAAAGAGTCAGTTTTTAGGGAGTTCGACTCCTGCGAGAGTCTTTTTCTATTTTTAGTAGTTTTTGTCTTTCTTTAGATGCAAGTAAACAGCGTTGTAATCGGCTTGGAGTCGGGTTGTCCTCAGGACATAAATAGCGACCCTGCGTGGTCGGAAAAAAGTGTACACACCAATATCAAACAAACCGCCTCCGGGCAAACCCTTTACAATTTACAGCATCTACTTTTCAGCATCTACTTTACAGCATCTACTTTCGGCGACATCGCCATTGCGTTTTTTCTTTTCTACAACGCCATTCTTCAAGTTTGTCGGGCTGCATCGATCGACCTCCGGCAAGCTTGTGAGTACCGTTTTACTGAATAATCCTAGGCTTTAACCTCCGAGCGCATCGCTGAGGTTTCATCTAGTTCTTTATTCACCCCTTACCGATATTAGCTAGATCTGCAAGTTTTTGTACCAATTCTTGTGGTTCTTAGCTATTATCACCAATTACCCCACTCGATCTAGATCCTATCGGCTTCTAACACTACAGCCGATTCCGACCTGTTCGAGCGCTGACGTCACGATCGGCCGATTCCAGCCGATCTATCAACTCTCACACCCGCGCTTCGGTCGCCTTCGAGCCGGCCGATCCCGCTTTACTTGTATCGGCCGATAGGCTGGTACACGTGTCGCTAAAAGGCCATCGGTTCTCTAGCCGATCCCTAATATTTTCCATTGTCAATCAACAGGTCAGATTGGTTGGCACGCCTCACTATAGACCGGGGAGTCACGTGTGCTGCGCGCGGAGGTGACGTCCGATTTTTGCGTCAACACAGAGTTCAAGAACTCTCATTTTGAGACTTTTTGCCGTGATTTAGGTCTTGAACATCAGTTTTCCTCGCCATATGTTGCTTGCCACAATGGTGTTGTGGGGACGAAAAATCGTTCCCTTTGCGAGATGGCTAGGACGATGTTCGATGAGCATAGGACTCCTAGGAAATATTGGGCTGAGGCCGTCATTACCATTTGCCATGTGGGGAATCGCATTTTCATTCATGCCTTCTTGTAGAATACGTGCTATGAGCTCATGCAGGGCGAGCACCTAGAGTGAGCGCTTTCGGGGTTTGGTTGCAAGTGCTTTCGTCTTAAGAAGGGGAAGTGTCAGGGGTTCAGACCAGGACAGATCCGCAAGGGGGCTACCCAAGCAGTTTGCAGGTTAAAGGAGGGATTGAGAAACTAAGAGCGTAGATGGTTATGCACGGGATGCACACGGAAATCTCGGTGAGACACGAGGAACACAGCGATTTATACTGATTCGGGCCTCCGGAGAGTAAAACCCTACGTCCAGTTTGGTAGTGGAGTTATGCGAGAGAGATCTTCTCCCAAGGAGGGCGCCCCGGGCCGCCTTATATTGGCCGACGACCTTGGGCTACAAGTTGGTTTCCATCTATCCTAGTCAGTTACAACATGGAAGGCTTATCCGAACTGCCTTAAACTGTCTGGAGTGTCTTGAATTGCCCTCCAAGCTGTCTTCATGTCCTTGGGCCCACATGTCAGGTCGTGTAGGGCCCACTGATAGGTCGGCGGGTCTTCTGGTAGGTTAGGCCCACCTGTCGGGGGTGGCGGAGACCCTGGTCGGTGGGGACCTAGGGGTACCCATGTCGAAGCGAAGCGAAGGCATGGCACCGCTGAGGTCGCGTAGGGTGCATGGGGATCCAAAAAAGAAAAAGATGTCTTCAGTGTTAAGCGAAGTCGAACATCGAGCTCCTGAAGTCTGGGATCCAGGAGGTCGAAGTGATGGCTGGGATCCGCCGACTTGACCAGGATCAGGTGAAGTAGAGTAGGTCATGCGACCTTTAGAAATGCTGCAATGCCAACCGTATGTAGGTCGAGCAAAGAGTAGTGGAAGTTGGCTTCCAGTAGGTCGATGCGACGTAGAAGAAGAGGGCGTCGTAAGACGCACTCGTGGAGTAGCCCCCGAGCAGTAAAGCGACCAGAATGGCCAGTTTGATGCTCCAGAAGAGAAGAAAAAGAGAACCTACGGCCTTCTGCTTTATCAGCATGATGCTCTGACGAACTGAATAATTGGCCAAAACACCTGGAATCTTCGGGAAGACTCCAAACGTCGGAAGCTGTCATGACCTGAGTCACAAGCACACTGTACGGTCACGGGCCTGCTCCCTCGTAAGAGACAAGAGGCACCAGGATATCGTTAGGTAGGGGAAAGATGCGCCAACTGCCAGAGCTGCAGCGATGTCCGCCGGCCTGAAGTAAGCGACGACGGAGACGCCAGGAGGTCTAGCGACGTGAAGTGGTCGACGACGGAGACGCTGGGAGGTCTAGCGACCTGAAGTGGTCGATGACGGAGACGTCGGGAGGTCTAGCGATGTGAAGTGGTCGACGACGGAGACGCCGGGAGGTCTGGCAACCTGAAGTGGTCGACGATGGAGACGTCGAGAGGTCTAGCGACGTGAAGTGGTCAGGAGGTCTGGCGACCTGAAGTGGTCGACGACGGAGCCACCGGGAGGTCCAAAGACCTAAAGAGGGTGACGACAGAGCCGCCGGGAGGTCCGAAGACCTAAAGAAGGCAACGACGGAGCCGCCGGGAGGTTCGAAGACCTAAAGAAGGCGACGACGGAGCCGCCGGGAGGTCCGAAGACCTAAAGAAGGCGACGACAGAGCCGCCGGGAGGTCCGAAGACCTAAAGAAGGCGACGACAGAGCCGCCAGGAGGTTCGAAGACCTAAAGAAGGCGACAGAGCCGTCGGGAGGTGTTGGTCTTGAACAAACGGATTGTAGAGACACCCAGATATCCTGCATAGCTGCAAAGAGTCTGGAAGAGACACCCAAGGCGTGCCGACCTCAGGAAGGCTCAAGTTACCAGCGCCGAAGCACCCGGAGATGCCTGGCAGGGCCATTAGGTGTGCACCCCACGGCGAGGCCTTCATTCCCTACGCAAAATCCTGGGTGGCAGCGCTACAAGAGGACACCGACATCAAGGAGGTCACGCATCCAAGGCGCCCAACTAGGTTAGCAGAACCGTAGACATACCGAGGTATTGGAAGACCTAGGTATTAAAGCACGCCGACCTCAGGAATGCCATTTTGGTGCCCAGACGACCAGCATAGCTGCCAATCATCCAGCAGAGCCATGGTACAAAGGTATTGATGTCCTAAGTAGCGGGCACACCGACCTCGGGGGCCCGAAGAAATTGTAGACTTGATAAATCTGGACTCCAGGCACCCAGACGGATCTGGCAGAGCAGCGAGGCATGCCTACCCCGGAAGGTCTTCAATCGAACCTACGACCATTCTGCTCAGGAAACAGAAATATAGGCTTATTGGAATAGGTCCGTTTACATGCAGAGCCATAGAGGGTGCACCAGGACGCAGAGCCTAGCGGGTGCAATGAAGACACAGAGCAGTAAAGGGTGCGTTTGATCATCGTCGTCATCCGTAGATGTAGCAAGGCGCAGAGCCATCTGACACAGAGTCAGTCTTATCCCTCCGTAGACTGCAAGGTCACGGACTAAAGACTTCTCGTAGAGAGGACGGCTTACCGACTACACTGCTCAGCATGGAGGCTTAGGTGTAGCTGGCGTGCGGGGGGAGTCAGAGACTCAAGGTCTTACAACCACACAGCTACGAATGCGCATAGCGAGTAAAAAGCATTTAAAGGAAGAACACACAGAATTGAATTGAAAATCCCTCAGGTCTGACGACCCTTAGATTGGCAAAGCCAAGCCCCCGAGCGTATCGAGGTCGGCTACGCCAAGCCCCCGAGCGTGTCGAAGGGGGGGGGAAATAAAGCAGGAAAGAGCATGTAAAGTAGGTCGGCGAAAGTCACAGAGACTATCGATGAAACATACGGGAAGCCGTAATAATATTAATTGCAAATAACACTTAGCTTGTGCGTCACCGTGGCCGAGGTCGACGTGGCGAGCTCGAGATGCCGAAGAGGTCGGCGATGAGTCGTTGAAGGTCGGAAGAGCCGAAGCTACGCCGAGCTGTGAAGATGTCGAAGAGGTCATCGGCACGCGCGTGATGACATAGCTGAGAAGATCGTCGTGGTCGCAGTCGGGATGTGGCTGTCGGCGCCAAGCTCGAGATGCTGACGAGGTCGGCGAGCTACCAAAGAGGTCAGTGAGCAGCCGTGGCAGGTCGGCGACGAGCTGTTGAAGGTCCACAATGAGCCGGCTGGTTGAACTCAAGGCATGGAAGAGGGCGGCAGTGTGTTGCAGTAGGTCAGCAATGCTTGGTGCGATCCGTCATCGTCCGATGTTGTTCCATCTAGTCATCGTCCTTGCAGTGGGCTGCGCACGCATGAGCTCCGAGCTCTGAGGCACGCCGTGCGGGGCAGCTCCATGTTGACACGGTCATGCATGCATCACGTTAGGTAAACAACAATAGATTAGTTTATCCTTTCGGCCAAATAAACTAGAGATCGGATAATAAAGGAATAAATTAAATAGAGTATTCCCTGTGACGTGTATGTCTTGTAGATTGATGTTGTCTGAAGATTGATCTTGTTGGCCGCATGTAGGTCGACGTGTAGAGGAGGACGCAGGAATCGATCGGCTGCATACATCCCACACAGAGATCGGCACCTAGTGCAGGGACGACGACACAAGGACCCGCGCCGTCACACGCTGAGTGAAATCCGCCGACTCGAAAAATCAACTGGGCAACGTCTGCGTAGTGATGATTGAAGGACCGATTAGGCGAACCAGAGAGGGGGGGAGTGAATGGGAGCCGATAAAAATTCTTCTCGAAGGAGATGAGAACTCCAACAAGACGAACACGGCTTCCAACTCACGTCTCCGACCCAACTACCCAAGTTGGTCAAGACCACGCAGCCACTGGAGTGCTACTGGTCCTAGGAACCAACACTCAACCTTCCTAGCCAAAACTCACCAAAACACACAGCGGAAACTTGCACGGCTTGCTGCCTGTACTACACCGGTCAGACCGATGGCCTGCGCCGGTCAGACCGGTGACACCGGTCAGACCGGTGGACAGAGCCGGTCAGGCCGGTGGCTACAGCAGCCGCACAGCAAACGTTCCAGGAAGCCTCAGTGAATCCTCTAGGCCCTGGAACAAAAACCACCACGAAACACAACCTGTGAGGAAGAAGAACCCCTCACAAATCCTAGCAAAACAACTCCAAACACGCCAAGAACTGAACAGCAGGACCACGGGACAAAACCACACGGACAAGGCTGTTCCCCGAGACAAAAACCCACCAAGGGCTAGCACCGGTCAGACCGGTCAAAAGCACCGGTCAGACCGGTCGTGCCTGGGTAGCTCGGGATGAACAGCGCCCGTGAGTCAACTCTTCCAAATCCAACTCCCGATCTCCCGATCCGCTCCACGGTTTTGCACAAGACTTTGGGGATAGTAGGAACACCTCATGGGTACTCCATAGCCAAGATTTGGTCGACCAAAACTTGTCAAATCAAGAGGAATCGAAGAAATCCCACCAAGAACACCTCTAACCCTAGAGCCACGAAAACCCCAAAATCGAGCCCCTTTGCTCACGGATTTGGAAGGGGAATCAAAGGGTAAAGAACCATGAAGGGTTCATGCATACATCCCCCACCAAATCCCAAAGAGAAAGGCCTCGAAATCGCTCCAAGAAAATCGCCAAGAAAGGGCTCCGAAAATCACCAAAAAGGAGAAACGGGAAAGACACATCCAAGCCTTGAGGAACCACGCCGAATCATCTATACATACCAAAGAGGTTCATACAAGGTCTAGCTTGCCGCCCGATCATCCTTCCCTCTCACAAGATCTCACCATGAAGCTCTCAAGCTAGTCCTACGAAAATCCTAAGAAAATAGGAAGGAAAATAGGAAAACCAAATGAGCTAGGGTTCCAAGAGGTGGCTGCCATCCTCTCACCACTTGGGTTATATGGAGGCAACCGAAAGACTAAAATACCCTTACTAGCTAACTAGGGATACATGCCCCTCGAGGGCGAAATTGGAAGTCTTTGTCTTCGCACCATCGGACGGATGCCCAGCGACCGCAAACTTGCTTAGCCTCGACGCAAGCCTTGCGATCCCGACGCGTGTCCTCCGCTTCGAAGATTCCGGACTGCGTCGTCGCACACCGGTCAGACCGGTGCTCCTCACCGGTCAGACCGGTACCCACCGGTCAGACCGGCCAGACCCACCGGTCAGACCGGTCTGGAGCTGCTGCACCTCCGTCTTCGGTTCTTCGGTCTTGGCTTTGTGGATCAACCAAGGAACCCAGTGGTTTTCTGGTGAACCACCGGAAACCCCGCGAACTCGGTGTAGCCTCCGCCAATCACCACTCATGACTCGGCTCTCACGTAGTCCCGGCTCGACCTTGGTTTTGAGGCTCAACCAAGAAACCGTCCATGACTTCATCTTGCTGTTCTTGCCACCATGCGGCCCGCACTTGACCCCGCAGGCCACCGGGTCCCTCGAACCAAGCCTACTTGTCTTCTCCACACCTGGAGGCCTCACCGGCAACGACCTTTCACGCTTGTTCTTCACCTGCACCTGCACCAGTCAAGCCGCAACCTGCACCTGCAATACTTAGCCAAGAATCAGTCCACACCACGTTGTCAATCACTCATCACACCAGGAAGCGACCATCCACCGGTCCTCGAACCACACCTGGCTCTCAATCTCCCCCTTGATGAGTGCATGGACAACACACACGTTTTGGTAACCAAGAGAAAAGGAAAAGAAAAGAAACGACTAAAAGAAACTCCAACAAGCGATCGAAAGCCAAAGAAAAGGCAAAGAGCAAGATCACTTGAAGAAGACAAGTCTCGAACCCCTTAGGCAAGGGCAACGGCTCGACACATCCGAGACAAAACATGCTCAAGCAAAGAGCACAAACCATCAAACCAAAGCTCGAAAACCACAAAGAGCTCCCCCTGCACACATGCAAGCTCCCCCTGAACCGATGCAACTCCCCCTGGACAAATGCATGCGAACCACTTCACGAAACAGAGCAGCTGCAACAGCTCAGCTCTGACCGGTCAGACCGGTCGACACCACCGGTCAGACCGGTGGGCAACATGTGAACAGGACCAGCACTCTGACCGGTTAGACCGGTGACCTCAACCGGTCAGACCGGTGCACAACAGAACCCAAAAATAGCTCGAAACCACCTGAAAACCTTCCAAATGCATTCAGTAGGCCAAAACATGCTCAAACTTCTCCCCCTTGTTGACAATGCATGAATCAAGCCAAAAATGCAAAAAATGCAACCTAGAGCTTCTCAAATAGACAAAATTCAACATAGGATGCTACACATGTCCAAACGAGCAAGTTAGATACTCTATAGCTTCGTAATGACATAAACTTCATGATCACCAAGTTTCACAACCATTGGGCGAAGCTAAGATAGAATTTAGCAATTTTGCGAAAAATCACCCTGAGAGCCAGGTGTGGTTCGAGGACCGGTGGATGGTCGCTTCCTGGTGTGATGAGTGATTGACAACGTGGTGTGGACTGATTCTTGGCTAAGTATTGCAGGTGCAGGTTGCGGCTTGACTGGTGCAGGTGCAGGTGAAGAACAAGCGTGAAAGGTCGTTGCCGGTGAGGCCTCCAGGTGTGGAGAAGACAAGTAGGCTTGGTTCGAGGGACCCGGTGGCCAGCGGGGTCAAGTGCGGGCCGCATGGTGGCAAGAACGGCAAGATGAAGTCATGGACGGTTTCTTGGTTGAGCCTCAAAACCAAGGTCGAGCCGGGACTACGTGGGAGCCGAGTCATGAGTGGTGATTGGCGGAGGCTACACCGAGTTCGCGGGGTTTCCGGTGGTTCACCAGAAAACCACTGGGTTCCTTGGTTGATCCACAAAGCCAAGACCGAAGAACCGAAGACGGAGGTGCAGCAGCTCCAAACCGGTCTGACCGGTGGGTCTGACCGGTCTGACCGGTGGGTACCGGTCTGACCGGTGAGGAGCACCGGTCTGACCGGTGTGCGACGACGCAGTCCGGAATCTTCGAAGCGGAGGACACGCGTCGGGATCGCAAGGCTTGCGTCGAGGCTAAGCAAGTCTGCGGTCGCTGGGCATCCGTCCGATGGTGCGAAGACAAAGACTTCCAATTTCGCCCTCGAGTGGCATGTATCCCTAGTTAGCTAGTAAGGGTATTTTAGTCTTTCGGTTGCCTCCATATAACCCAAGGGGTGAGAGGATGGCAGCCATCTCTTGGAACCCTAGCTCATTTGGTTTTCCTATTTTCCTTCCTATTTTCTTAGGATTTTCGTAGGACTAGCTTGAGAGCTTCATGGTGAGATCTTGTGAGAGGGAAGGATGATCGGGCGGCAAGCTAGACCTTGTATGAACCTCTTTGGTATGTATAGATGATTCGGCGTGGTTCCTCAAGGCTTGGATGTGTCTTTCCCGTTTCTCCTTTTTGGTGATTTTCGGAGCCCTTTCTTGGCGATTTTCTTGGAGCGATTTCGAGGCCTTTATCTTTGGGATTTGGTGGGGGATGTATGCATGAACCCTTCGTGGTTCTTTACCCTTTGATTCCCCTTCCAAATCCGTGAGCAAAGGGGCTCGATTTTGGGGTTTTCGTGGCTCTAGGGTTAGAGGCGTTCTTGGTGGGATTTCTTCGATTCCTCTTGATTTGACAAGTTTTGGTGGACCAAATCTTGGCTATGGAGTACCCATGAGGTGTTCCTACTATCCCCAAAGTCTTGTGCAAAACCGTGGAGCGGATCGGCAGATCGGGAGTTGGATTTGGAGGAGTTGACTCGCGGGCGCTGTTCATCCCGAGCTGCCCAGGCACGACCGGTCTGACCGGTGCTCTTGACCGGTCTGACTGGTGCTAGCCCTTGGTGGGTTTTTGTCTCGGGGAACAGCCTTGTCCGTGTGGTTTTGTCCCGTGGTCCTGCTGTTCAGTTCTTGGAGTGTTTGGAGTTGTTTTGCTAGGATTTGTGAGGGGTTCATCTTCCTCACAGGTTGTGTTTCATGGTGGTTTTTGTTCCAGGGCCTAGAGGATTCACTGAGGCTTCCTGGAACGTTTGCTGTGCGGCTGCTGTAGCCACCGGCCTGACCGGCTCTGTCCACCGGTCTGACCGGTGTCACCGGTCTGACCGGCGCAGGCCATCGGTCTGACCGGTGTAGCACAGGCAGCAAGCCGTGCAAGTTTCCGCTGTGTGTTTTGGTGAGTTTTGGCTAGGAAGGTTGAGTGTTGGTTCCTAGGACCAGTAGCACTCCAGTGGCTGCGTGGTCTTGACCAACTTGGGTAGTTGGGTCGGAGACGTGAGTTGGAAGCTGTGTTCGTCTTGTTGGAGTTCTCATCTCCTTCGAGAAGAATTTTATCGGCTCCCATTCACTCCCCCCCTCTCTGGTTCGCCTAATCGGTCCTTCAATTGGTATCAGAGCCGGTTCGGGTCTTTTTTGACTCTTACCAGTCTAAGATCCAAAGATGGCGTACCAGGAACGGGGTTCGGGTCCTCCGCACTTCGATGGGAAGAACTACCAGATGTGGCAAAGGCGGATGGTGGCGTTCCTCCGCGGAAAGGGTCAGATCCTTTGGGATGTCACGGTGAACACAGCTTATGTTCATCCGATGAACTTCCTTGCTCCAGGATCGAGGGATATGTTCGAAGCCAACAACAAGGCTGTCGACTACTTGTTTCGTGCTCTGTGTCAGCCTGAATTCGATCGGGTTCAGACAGAGGACTTAGCTTGTAGGATTTGGGAGCAGTTGAAGGATGCTCATGCTGGGAATGCTCAGGTTCAGGCTCGGATGTACGCGACTTACCGGAGAGAGTACGAGAACTTCACTCATCTCCCCGGCGAGTCCGTCGATGCCCTTTTCCAGCGATTTACGGTCGTTGTGAACAACATGAGAGCCAATGTGGACGTCCTCCCATACAATGATCATGATAGAGCCGTGAAGCTCTTGCACTCGTTGGATCGTACCGTATGGGACGGGAAGTTTGAGGCTATTGTTGAGTCCGAGAAGTATGACACCTTGACGGTGAACGAGCTGTTCTCGAAGCTCAAGTCGGCTGAGTTGGACCGTGGTATGACAACCAAGATCGAGAGCCCGACTGATTCTCATAGTCTCGCTCTCGTTAGTGGCAAAGGAGCTAAGTCTAACGCTAACGCATCCTCCAGGATGTACTCTCTGTCTTCTTTGATGTCTTTGCCAGATGAGGAGTTCGACGTGCTTGGAGAGGACGAGCTGGCGTTGCTGACCAGGCGGTTCGAGAGGCTGCACGAGAACCGGGTGAACACGAGGCGGACAGCACGGACGTGCTTTCAGTGCGGCAAGCCAGGACACTTCGTTGCCGACTGCCCGGAGAAGACGGAGAACAAGGACGGCTACAAGGACGGCAACAGGCACCGATCGAGCAAGGATGGCAAGTACCGATCGAGGCGCGATCACAAGCACAAGAACAAGCACAAGGACGAGCGACGGTCGAGGAAGAAGGATGGCCGCGGCAGGAAGGCCCGAGCAATGGTCGGAGCGAGCGACGTCGACTCCAGCTCCGCCTACTCTTCCTCAAGCTCGAGTAGCAGTGAAGATGAAGGTGATCGGCGCAAGAACAAGAAGTCATCCAGGAACTTGAGCGGGTTGAGCTGCTTCGCGAGAGATGGCTTCTGCGGCATGGCCCGTAGCTCCGGCAGCAAGAAGAGCCACCAGAGTGACTCGGACTCTGACTCCGAGGATGAGGTATGTGATGAGCTCTCTTCTTTGCGCAAGGAGAATGATGAGTTGGTTGACTTGCTTGATAACCGCGATCACATGCTTAGAGAGGCCAAGAAGATGAGGAAAGAGCTTAGGGCCTCACTAGAAGATGCTAGGAACCGTGTGGCTGAGCTAGAAACCCAGAACCTAGATGCTAAGCTTGAGATTGATTCGCTTAAGGCTTCTCCTGTGGTTGCTGATGAGATTGATTGCTGTGATTGCTCTGTGTACCTAGCTGATCTTACTGCTCTTAAGGATAAGCATGCTTCTACTTATGATGAACTAGATATGCTTAGGGTTGAAGTGGCTGAGCTTAAGTCTAGACCTGCTTTGCTAGGTGCTTGCACTTCTTGCCCTGTTTTGCATGGAAAGATTGATGAGATGCATGCTTACACTGTTTCGCTTGAGGCTAAGTTGAAAGAGCCTATTCCCACTTCTTGCTCTACTTGTGAATTGCATGCGGTTAAGAATTTGGAGCTTGCACATTATGTTGATCGCCTGCAGGATGAAAATGATGAGCTGAGAAAATGTATGAGCTGGTTGTCGGGTCAGGAGCCTCAGCTCGGTATCATGATAGCGGCTTTCAAACGCTATGATGGTCAGGCACTTGGGGCTGACAAGCTTGGAGAGAACTGTGGTGAGGGAGTTGAGAGAGTTGGAGAGATTCCTATCCCACCACCAAACAGACACAAGAACAAGTTTGAGCCCAAGCCCAACCATCTCAGAAACAAACTTGACACTACTCCAGATCCACCCATATTCCCTCAACCAACAAATGATTTTCAGAAACCGGTGAAGTTTGTGAGCCCAAAGGGAGGTGAGGAAGGAGAGAAGAAGGGTGAGAAGCCGAGTGGGCAGCCCCAACCCAAGCCTAAGCCTAAGCCACAGCCCATAAAGTTCCATTGTGGGTATTGTGGGAGAGATGGTCACAAGGATGAGTTTTGCTTCAAGAGGAAGCGTGAGGAGAGAATGGCTAGAGAGTGGGCTAACAGGGACAGGTACCAACCCTCTAATGGTGTACCTGAGCCTCGTATGAAGATGCCCAGGGCCAAGGCGATTGTGAGGACGGTTCCGGCTTGGGGAGACCGGAAGGCTGCAGGTGTTGCTGCTGGCCGAGCCACACCGGTCAGACCGGTGTACTACACCGGTCAGACCGGTGCAGGTCTGGGCAGACAGCGAGTCGGATTTCGTGCTCGTGAGGATGCTCGGTTTGGTTCTGGAGGTCGTGGTTCTGGTGGTTGGTCTGGAAAGTTTGCAGGTGGTCAGTTTGCTAGGCGTTCTCCACCTCGTGCTCAATACGAGGGTGAGAAGAGTCGTAGCTTTGAGATGGAGCGGAGGTACGATCCACGGTTTCCCTTTCGTGGTTTTCGTCCTCCTCCAGCTAGAGAGGGTTGGTTCCCTCGTGGTGGTTATCGTGGTGGTAGCTTTGATAGGCGTGATGATTTGGTTTGTGCTAACCCCACTTTGGAGCAAATGGCTCGGCAGTGGTTTTACTCTTTTGGTACTAACCCCAGTGCTGAGTCGTTTGTTCACTCACGTGCTCGCTTTTGAATTTCAGGTGGGAGACTTGAAGAACATTTGGTTGATTGACTCCGGTTGCTCGAGGCATATGACCGGAGACAAGGGGTGGTTCTCAAGTCTCGTCCCGGTGGTGACAAAGAAGTACATCACCTTTGGGGACAATGGGCGAGGGCGTGTGCTGTCAGAAGGTGAGATTAAGGTAAGTGACAAGATCACTCTCAGGCGTGTTGCTCTTGTTCAATCGCTTGGATACAATTTGCTTTCTGTGTCCCAGTTGTTGGATGAGGGTTTTGAGGTGTTGTTTCGACCTGGTGGTTCTCGGATTTTAGATTCTCGGGGGGATCTTGTTTGCATGGTCGTTCCCGAGGGTCAGGTGTTCCGAGCTGATTTTTCTCAGTCTTCTGGTGTGGAGCGTTGCTTCTTGGCTGGTTCTTCGAGTGAGTTGTGGAAGTGGCATAGGAAGTTGGGTCACTTGAGCTTTGACCTTTTGTCTCGCTTGAGTAAACTCAATTTGGTCCGAGGATTGCCACGATTGAGGTTTGAGAAAGAGTTGGTTTGTGCGCCGTGTAGGCATGCCAAGATGGTAGCCTCTTCTCACCCGCCTCTCACCGATGTGATGACTGAGCGTCCATGCGAGCTGCTCCATATGGACCTTGTTGGCCCAGCTCGTGTGCGATCTGCGGGTGGGAAGTGGTATGTCCTTGTTGTGGTGGACGACTACTCTCGGTATGCGTGGGTGTTCTTTCTTGAGGAGAAGGGGGAGACGTTTGGTTTTGTTTGAGATCTTGTCTTGAGGTTAAGAAACGAGAGGCACGGAGATGCCATACGAGCGATCCGCAGTGACAATGGCTCGGAATTCAAAAACTCTCGCTTCGAAACCTTTTGCCATGACTTGGGTCTTGAACATCAGTTTTCGAGTCCGTATACGCCTCCCCAGAATGGCGTGGTGGAAAGGAAAAACAGGACCTTGTGCGAGATGGCTCGGACGATGCTCGACGAGCATAGGACTCCGAGAAGGTTCTGGGCTGAGGCGGTCAATACCGCGTGCCATGTGTCGAACAGGATCTACCTCAGGGTTCACAAGAAGAAAACCTGTTACGAGTTGATGCACGGTCGCACACCCAAGGTGAGTCACTTCCATGTCTTTGGTTGTAAATGCTTCATTCTGAAGAAAGGGAAGAAGTTGGACAAGTTCGAGGCTAGGTCTGTCGATGGTATTTTCTTTGGTTATGCATCTCATTCTAGAGCATTTCGTGTGCTCAATCTTGAAACTAACCAAATCGTGGAGACTTGCGAGGTAACCTTCGACGAGATACAGCCACGTAGTCAGCTTGTTTTTGAGTGTGCAGGTGACGACGAACTTGGCGAGGAGATCTTTCAGGAGGAGGAGCATGAACATGGAGATGATGAAGATGGCGGTGTGATGCCCGCGGCTGAACATGTACCTACTACTTCGACGACGATCGAGAATGGACCCTCTCCCACACCTACAATGACAAACCCAGATCAAGGCGAAGCTGCTGTTGAGGGGGAGGTAGCATCAAGGCGAGAACCTCCCCGACGAGTGCAAGTGGATCACCCAGCTTCGAGAATCATCGGCGACATGAATGAACGTACTACACGGTCGAGGGTTCGGAACAATTCTCATTTCGCTCATGCTGCTTTTGTTGCCACTTTTGAGCCCAAAGACATTGGACATGCGTTATCTGATCATAATTGGGTTAACTCGATGCATGAGGAGTTGGAGAATTTTGAGAGGAACCAAGTTTGGGTGTTGGTTGACCCTCCCCCAGGGTGTAAGCCGATTGGGACAAAATGGGTGTGGAAAAATAAAGAGGGAGAGAAAGGAGAAGTGGTGAGGAACAAGTCGAGACTTGTTGCTCAGGGGTACAGTCAGAAAGAGGGGATCGACTACGAGGAGACTTTCGCTCCTGTAGCTCGTTTGGAGGCGATCAGGATCCTTCTAGCCTTTTCCGTGGCTAAAGGGTTCAAGTTGTACCAGATGGATGTGAAGAGTGCTTTTCTGAACGGTGTATTGGAGGAAGAGGTGTTTGTGAGGCAACCACCGGGGTTTGAGAGTGAGAAGTACCCTCACCGGGTCTACAAGTTGAGGAAGGCGCTGTATGGGTTGAAGCAGGCGCCTAGAGCTTGGTATGGTAGGTTGAGGGGGTTCCTGTTTGAGAGAGGGTTTGAGATGGGGAAGGTCGACCAGACCTTGTTTCTCCTCAGGCAGGACAGAGATATCCTGATTGTGCAGGTATACGTGGATGATATTGTCTTTGGTGGCTCGTCTAACTCTCTTGTTGCAAGGTTTGCAGAAGACATGAGCAGGGAATTTGAGATGAGCATGATGGGCGAGTTGCAGTTCTTCCTCGGGCTACAAATCAAGCAATCAAAGGAAGGAACATTTGTGCACCAAGCTAAGTACACCAAGGACATTGTGAGGAAGTTCAAGATGGAGGACTCCAAGGCCATGGCGACGCCTATGAGTACGACTACAGTTCTTGATGCGGACGAGGAAGGTGAACACGTGGACCAGAAGGAGTACCGGAGCATGATCGGGTCACTCCTCTACTTGACGGCGACGAGGCCGGACATTCAATTCTCGGTGTGTCTGTGCGCTCGTTTTCAAGCTTCTCCGAGGACTTCGCATCGGCAAGCAGTCAAGCGCATTTTCAGGTATTTGCGACACACTCCCGACTTCGGCCTTTGGTACTCTGCGTCTTCTTCTTTGGCGCTTCATGGATTTTCAGACGCGGATTTTGCCGGGTGTCGGTTGGATAGGAAGTCCACTTCTGGGACTTGCCAGTTCTTGGGTTCTTCTTTGGTATCTTGGTCTTCCCGCAAACAGTCGAGTGTTGCTCAATCCACTACCGAGGCAGAGTATGTGGCCGCAGCTAGCTGTTGCTCTCAGCTCCTTTGGATCACATACACCATGAGTGACTTTGGTGAGGAGTATACCCATGTCCCACTTCAATGTGATAGCACCAGTGCCATAAGCGTTGCAAAGAACCCAGTGCTCCATTCCAAAACCAAGCACATAGAAGTGAGGTATCATTTTCTGAGAGACAACGTAGAGAAAGGGAAGATAGCTTTGATCCATGTACCCACACATGAACAACTAGCCGATATTTTCACCAAACCCCTAGATCAAGCAACTTTCACTCGTTTGCGGGGGGAGCTTGGTGTTTGTTTGATTTCTTGAGTTGGCGTGTGGTAGCTCCTTTGTAGCATATGTATAGCTTTCCTTTGTGCATTTCTTGCATTTGGCATGGCATATGTAGCATGATGTATAGGCATCTTTGTATCTTAGGTTGCATGCATTTTGTATCAAATGCATTGTTTAGGAAAGGCTTCTCCTATACACATTGTTCACCATGGAATGACATATATGTCTTTGTGAGCTAATTTGGTAAGCTATGGTTAGTTTGGCTTAGCTCTTGATAATCTTGGTTTGTATCCATGGTTGATGGCTATGTTTTTGAAAAATTTCATATATATGCTCTCTTGTGAGTAATGCCTTTACATGATCTTGACATGTTTTAGTGGCTTGGCTATGCTTAATTTGTGGTTGGATAGCTTATTTTGATCATATGGGGCCAAAGGCTCATTTGCCATCATGAATGTTTAGCCCCCATGCTTCATCTTGTGGAGGGGCATAAGTTCCTTTTTGTCGCAAAGACATTTCATGTACCAATTATAAATCTGAATATGAAATGTAAATTACTTGAAAAATGTGCTCCCATGTCATATGTGCTAATTTTAATTTGCTTTGGGTGCTAAATCGTTGCATGATGCCTACCAATGAGAAGTCTCATATATAGAAGTAGGCACATGGCTCGGTGGCTTTGACATGACATGAGGTGCTTGTGGGTGTTTATGATGGTCTTATGCTTAGAATGGTTGTCCTAGCATGAAGTTTGTGTGGCTTTGCCATTTTGACATGTTTTGCTCATGTTTAGGACTTTGCTAATGAGAGGGTAATTTTTCGCAAAATTGCTAAATTCTATCTTAGCTTCGCCCAATGGTTGTGAAACTTGGTGATCATGAAGTTTATGTCTTTACGAAGCTATAGAGTATCTAACTTGCTCGTTTGGACATGTGTAGCATCCTATGTTGAATTTTGTCTATTTGAGAAGCTCTAGGTTGCATTTTTTGCATTTTTGGCTTGATTCATGCATTGTCAACAAGGGGGAGAAGTTTGAGCATGTTTTGGCCTACTGAATGCATTTGGAAGGTTTTCAGGTGGTTTCGAGCTATTTTTGGGCTCTGTTGTGCACCGGTCTGACCGGTTGAGGTCACCGGTCTGACCGGTCAGAGTGCTGGTCCTGTTCACATGTTGCCCACCGGTCTGACCGGTGGTGTCGACCGGTCTGACCGGTCAGAGCCGAGCTATTGCAGCTGCTCTGTTTTGTGAAGTGGTTCGTATGCATTTGTCCAGGGGGAGTTGCATCGGTTCAGGGGGAGCTTACATGTGTGCAGGGGGAGCTCTTTGTGGTTTTCGAGCTTTGGTTTGATGGTTTGTGCTCTTTGCTTGAGCATGTTTTGTCTCGGATGTGTCGAGCCGTTGCCCTTGCCTAAGGGGTCCGAGACTTGTCTTCTTCAAGTGATCTTGCTCTTTGCCTTTTCTTTGGCTTTCGATCGCTTGTTGGAGTTTCTTTTAGTCGTTTCTTTTCTTTTCCTTTTCTCTTGGTTACCAAAACGTGTGTGTTGTCAATGCACTCATCAAGGGGGAGATTGAGAGCCAGGTGTGGTTCGAGGACCGGTGGATGGTCGCTTCCTGGTGTGATGAGTGATTGACAACGTGGTGTGGACTGATTCTTGGCTAAGTATTGCAGGTGCAGGTTGCGGCTTGACTGGTGCAGGTGCAGGTGAAGAACAAGCGTGAAAGGTCTTTGCCGGTGAGGCCTCCAGGTGTGGAGAAGACAAGTAGGCTTGGTTCGAGGGACCCGGTGGCCAGCGGGGTCAAGTGCGGGCGGCA
The DNA here is from genome assembly GCA_036936925.1 of Cenchrus fungigraminus. Lineage (NCBI taxonomy): Eukaryota > Viridiplantae > Streptophyta > Magnoliopsida > Poales > Poaceae > Cenchrus > Cenchrus fungigraminus. The sequence continues at coordinate 92,555,377 of CM072774.1, read as the reverse complement.
TGGTGGCAAGAACGGCAAGATGAAGTCATGGACGGTTTCTTGGTCGAGCCTCAAAACCAAGGTCGAGCCGGGACTACGTGGGAGCCGAGTCATGAGTGGTTATTGGCGGAGGCTACACCGAGTTCGCGGGGTTTCCGGTGGTTCACCAGAAAACCACTGGGTTCCTTGGTTGATCCACAAAGCCAAGACCGAAGAACCGAAGACGGAGGTGCAGCAGCTCCAGACCGGTCTGACCGGTGGGTCTGACCGGTCTGACCGGTGGGTACCGGTCTGACCGGTGAGGAGCACCGGTCTGACCGGTGTGCGACGACGCAGTCCGGAATCTTCGAAGCGGAGGACACGCGTCGGGATCGCAAGGCTTGCGTCGAGGCTAAGCAAGTCTGCGGTCGCTGGGCATCCGTCCGATGGTGCGAAGACAAAGACTTCCAATTTCGCCCTCGAGGGGCATGTATCCCTAGTTAGCTAGTAAGGGTATTTTAGTCTTTCGGTTGCCTCCATATAACCCAAGGGGTGAGAGGATGGCAGCCATCTCATGGAACCCTAACTCATTTGGTTTTCCTATTTTCCTTCCTATTTTCTTAGGATTTTCGTAGGACTAGCTTGAGAGCTTCATGGTGAGATCTTGTGAGAGGGAAGGATGATCGGGCGGCAAGCTAGACCTTGTATGAACCTCTTTGGTATGTATAGATGATTCGGCGTGGTTCCTCAAGGCTTGGATGTGTCTTTCCCGTTTCTCCTTTTTCGTGATTTTCGGAGCCATTTCTTGGCGATTTTCTTGGAGCGATTTCGAGGCCTTTATCTTTGGGATTTGGTGGGGGATGTATGCATGAACCCTTCGTGGTTCTTTACCCTTTGATTCCCCTTCCAAATCCGTGAGCAAAGGGGCTCGATTTTGGGGTTTTCGTGGCTGTAGGGTTAGAGGTGTTCTTGGTGGGATTTCTTCGATTCCTCTTGATTTGACAAGTTTTGGTGGACCAAATCTTGGCTATGGAGTACCCATGAGGTGTTCCTACTATCCCCAAAGTCTTGTGCAAAACCGTGGAGCGGATCGGCAGATCGGTAGTTGGATTTGGAGGAGTTGACTCGCGGGCGCTGTTCATCCCGAGCTGCCCAGGCACGACCGGTCTGACCGGTGCTCTTGACCGGTCTGACCGGTGCTAGCCCTTGGTGGGTTTTTGTCTCGGGGAACAGCCTTGTCCGTGTGGTTTTGTCCCGTGGTCCTGCTGTTCAGTTCTTGGAGTGTTTGGAGTTGTTTTGCTAGGATTTGTGAGGGGTTCTTCTTCCTCACAGGTTGTGTTTCGTGGTGGTTTTTGTTCCAGGGCCTAGAGGATTCACTGAGGCTTCCTGGAACGTTTGCTGTGCGGCTGCTGTAGCCACCGGCCTGACCGGCTCTGTCCACCGGTCTGACCGGTATCACCGGTCTGACCGGCGCAGGCCATCGGTCTGACCGGTGTAGCACAGGCAGCAAGCCGTGCAAGTTTCCGCTGTGTGTTTTGGTGAGTTTTGGCTAGGAAGGTTGAGTGTTGGTTCCTAGGACCAGTAGCACTCCAGTGGCTGCGTGGTCTTGACCAACTTGGGTAGTTGGGTCGGAGACGTGAGTTGGAAGCTGTGTTCGTCTTGTTGGAGTTCTCATCTCCTTCGAGAAGAATTTTATCGGCTCCCATTCACTCCCCCCCTCTCTGGTTCGCCTAATCGGTCCTTCACACCCTCTCATGAGCAAAGTCCTAAACATAAGCAAAACATGTCAAAATGGCAAAGCCACACAAACTTCATGCTAAGACAACCATTCTAAGCATAAGACCATCATAAACACCCACAAGCACCTCATGTCATGTCAAAGCCACCGAGCCATGTGCCTACTTCTATATATGAGACTTCTCATTGGTAGGCATCATGCAACAATTTAGCACCCAAAGCAAATTAAAATTAGCACATATGGCATGGGAGCACATTTTTCAAGCAATTTACATTTCATTTTCAGATTTATAATTGGTACATTAAATGTTTTTGCGACAAAAAGGAACTTATGCCCCTCCACAAGATGAAGCATGGGGGCTAAACATTCATGATGGCAAATGAGCCTTTGGCCCCATATGATCAAAATAAGCTATCCAACCACAAATTAAGCATAGCCAAGCCACTAAAACATGTCAAGATCATGTAAAGGCATTTACTCACAAGAGAGCATATATATGAAATTTTTCAAAAACATAGCCATCAACCATGGATACAAATCAAGATTATCAAGAGCTAAGCCAAACTAACCATAGCTTACCAAATTAGCTCACAAAGACATATATGTCATTCCATGGTGAACAATGTATATAGGAGAAGCCTTTCCTAAACAATGCATATGATACAAAATGCATGCAACCTAAGATACAAAGATGCCTATACATCATGTTACATATGCCATGCCAAATGCAAGAAATGCACAAAGGAAAGCTATACATATGCTACCTAGGAGCTCCCACACGCCAACTCAAGAAATCAAACAAACACCAAGCTCCCCCCGCAAACGAGTGAAAGTTGCTTGATCTAGGGGTTTGGTGAAAATATCGGCTAGTAGTTCATGTGTGGGTACATGGATCAAAGCTATCTTCCTTTTCTCTACGTTGTCTCTCAGAAAATGATACCTCACTTCTATGTGTTTGGTTTTGGAATGGAGCACTGGGTTCTTTGCAACGCTTATGGCACTGGTGCTATCACATTGAAGTGGGACATGGGTATACTCCTCACCAAAGTCACTCATGGTGTATGTGATCCAAAGGAGCTGAGAGCAACAACTAGCTGCGGCCACATACTCTGCCTCGGTAGTGGATTGAGCAACACTCGACTGTTTGCGGGAAGACCAAGATACCAAAGAAGAACCCAAGAACTGGCAAGTCCCAGAAGTGGACTTCCTATCCAACCGACACCCGGCAAAGTCCGCGTCTGAAAATCCATGAAGCGCCAAAGAAGAAGACGCAGAGTACCAAAGGCCGAAGTCGGGAGTGTGTCGCAAATACCTGAAAATGCGCTTGACTGCTTGCCGATGCGAAGTCCTCGGAGAAGCTTGAAAACGAGCGCACAGACACACCGAGAATTGAATGTCCGGCCTCGTCGCCGTCAAGTAGAGGAGTGACCCGATCATGCTCCGGTACTCCTTCTGGTCCACGTGTTCACCTTCCTCGTCCGCATCAAGAACTGTAGTCGTACTCATAGGCGTCACCATGGCCTTGGAGTGCTCCATCTTGAACTTCCTCACAATGTCCTTGGTGTACTTAGCTTGGTGCACAAATGTTCCTTCCTTTGATTGCTTGATTTGTAGCCCGAGGAAGAACTGCAACTCGCCCATCATGCTCATCTCAAATTCCCTGCTCATGTCTTCTGCAAACCTTGCAACAAGAGAGTTAGACGAGCCACCAAAGACAATATCATCCACGTATACCTGCACAATCAGGATATCTCTGTCCTGCCTGAGGAGAAACAAGGTCTGGTCGACCTTCCCCATCTCAAACCCTCTCTCAAACAGGAACCCCCTCAACCTACCATACCAAGCTCTAGGCGCCTGCTTCAACCCATACAGCGCCTTCCTCAACTTGTATACCCGATGAGGGTACTTCTCACTCTCAAACCCCGGTGGTTGCCTCACAAACACCTCTTCCTCCAATACACCGTTCAGAAAAGCACTCTTCACATCCATCTGGTACAACTTGAACCCTTTAGCCACGGAAAAGGCTAGAAGGATCCTGATCGCCTCCAAACGAGCTACAGGAGCGAAAGTCTCCTCGTAGTCGATCCCCTCTTTCTGACTGTACCCCTGAGCAACAAGTCTCGACTTGTTCCTCACCACTTCTCCTTTCTCTCCCTCTTTATTTTTCCACACCCATTTTGTCCCAATCGGCTTACACTATGGGGGAGGGTCAACCAACACCCAAACTTGGTTCCTCTCAAAATTCTCCAACTCCTCATGCATCGAGTTAACCCAATTATGATCAGATAACGCATGTCCAATGTCTTTGGGCTCAAAAGTGGCAACAAAAGCAGCATGAGCGAAATGAGAATTGTTCCGAACCCTCGACCGTGTAGTACGTTCATTCATGTCGCCGATGATTCTCGAAGCTGGGTGATCCACTTGCACTCGTCGGGGAGGTTCTCGCCTTGATGCTACCTCCCCCTCAACAGCAGCTTCGCCTTGATCTGGGTTTGTCGTTGTAGGTGTGGGAGAGGGTCCATTCTCGATCGTCGTCGAAGTAGTAGGTACATGTTCAGCCGCGGGCATCACACCGCCATCTTCATCATCTCCATGTTCATGCTCCTCCTCCTGAAAGATCTCCTCGCCAAGTTCGTCGTCACCTGCACACTCAAAAATAAGCTGACTACGTGGCTGTTACTCGTCGAAGGTTAACTCGCAAGTCTCCACGATTTGGTTAGTTTCAAGATTGAGCACACGAAATGCTCTAGAATGAGATGCATAACCAAAGAAAATGCCATCGACAGACCTAGCCTCGAACTTGTCCAACTTCTTCCCTTTCTTTAGAATGAAGCATTTACAACCAAAGACATGGAAGTGACTCACCTTGGGTGTGCGACCGTGCATCAACTCGTAACAGGTTTTCTTCTTGTGAACCCTGAGGTAGATCCTGTTCGACACATGGCACGCGGTATTGACCGCCTCAGCCCAGAACCTTCTCGGAGTCCTATGCTCGTCGAGCATCGTCCGAGCCATCTCGCACAAGGTCCTGTTTTTCCTTTCCACCACGCCATTCTGGGGAGGCGTATACGGACTCGAAAACTAATGTTCAAGACCCAAGTCATGGCAAAAGGTTTCGAAGCGAGAGTTTTTGAATTCCGAGCCATTGTCACTGCGGATCGCTCGTATGGCATCTCCATGCCTCTCGTTTCTTAACCTCAAGACAAGATCTCGAACAAAACCAAACGTCTCCCCCTTCTCCTCAAGAAAGAACACCCACGCATACCGAGAGTAGTCGTCCACCACAACGAGGACATACCACTTCCCACCCGCAGATCGCACACGAGCTGGGCCAACAAGGTCCATATGGAGCAGCTCGCATGGACGCTCAGTCATCACATCGGTGAGAGGCGGATGAGAAGAGGCTACCATCTTGGCATGCCTACACGGCGCACAAACCAACTCTTTCTCAAACCTCAATCGTGGCAATCCTCGGACCAAATTGAGTTTACTCAAGCGAGACAAAAGATCAAAGCTCAAGTGACCCAACTTCCTATGCCACTTCCACAACTCACTCGAAGAACCAGCCAAGAAGCAACGCTCCACACCAGAAGACTGAGAAAAATCAGCTCGGAACACCTGACCCTCGGGAACGACCATGCAAACAAGATCCCCCCGAGAATCTAAAATCCGAGAACCACCAGGTCGAAACAACACCTCAAAACCCTCATCCAACAACTGGGACACAGAAAGCAAATTGTATCCAAGCGATTGAACAAGAGCAACACGCCTGAGAGTGATCTTGTCACTTACCTTAATCTCACCTTCTGACAGCACACGCCCTCGCCCATTGTCCCCAAAGGTGATGTACTTCTTTGTCACCACCGGGACGAGACTTGAGAACCACCCCTTGTCTCCGGTCATATGCCTCGAGCAACCGGAGTCAATCAACCAAATGTTCTTCAAGTCTCCCACCTGAAACTCAAAAGCGAGCACGTGAGTGAACCAACGACTCAGCACTGGGGTTAGTACCAAAAGAGTAAAACCAGTGCCGAGCCATTTGCTCCAAAGTGGGGTTAGCACAAACCAAATCATCACGCCTATCAAAGCTACCACCACGAACACCACCACGGTAACCACCACGAGGGAACCAACCCTCTCTAGCTGGAGGAGGACGAAAACCACGAAAGGGAAACCGTGGATCGTTCCTCCGCTCCATCTCAAAGCTACGACTCTTCTCACCCTCGTATTGAGCACGAGGTGGAGAACGCCTAGCAAACTGACCACCTGCAAACTTTCCAGACCAACCACCAGAACCACGACCTCCAGAACCAAACCGAGCATCCTCACGAGCACGAAACCCGACTCGCTGTCTGCCCAGACCTGCACCGGTCTGACCGGTGTAGTACACCGGTCTGACCGGTGTGGCTCGGCCAGCAGCAACACCTGCAGCCTTCTGGTCTCCCCAAGCCGGAACCGTCCTCACAATCGCCTTGGCCCTGGGCATCTGCATACGAGGCTCAGGTACACCATTAGAGGGGTGGTACCTGTCCCTGTTAGCCCACTCTCTAGCCATTCTCTCCTCACGCTTCCTCTTGAAGCAAAACTCATCCTTGTGACCATCTCTCCCACAATACCCACAATGGAACTTTATGGGCTGTGGCTTAGGCTTAGACTTGGGTTGGGGGTGCCCACTCGGCTTCTCACCCTTCTTCTCCCCTTCCTCACCTCCCTTTGGGCTCACAAACTTCACCGGTTTCTGAAAATCGTTTGTTGGGTGAGGGAATATGGGTGGATCTGGAGTAGTGTCAAGTTTGTTTCTGAGATGGTTGGGCTTGGGCTCAAACTTGTTCTTGTGTCTGTTTGGTGGTGGGATAGGAATCTCTCCAACTCTCTCAACTCCCTCACCACAGTTCTCTCCAAGCTTGTCAGCCCCAAGTGTCTGACCATCATAGCGTTTGAAAGCCGCTATCATGATACCGAGCTGAGGCTCCTGACCCGACAACCAGCTCATACATTTTCTCAGCTCATCATTTTGATTCTGCAGGCGATCAACATAATGTGCAAGCTCCAAATTCTTAACCGCATGCAATTCACAAGTAGAGCAAGAAGTGGGAATAGGCTCTTTCAACTTAGCCTCAAGTGAAACAGTGTAAGCATGCATCTCATCAATCTTTCCATGCAAAACAGGGCAAGAAGTGCAAGCACCTAGCAAAGCAGGTCTAGACCTAAGCTCAGCCACTTCAACCCTAAGCATATCTAGTTCATCACAAGTAGAAGCATGCTTATCCTTAAGAGCAGTAAGATCAGCTAGGTACACAGAGCAATCACAGCAATCAATCTCATCAGAAACCACAGGAGAATCCTTAAGCGAATCAATCTCAAGCTTAGCATCTAGGTTCTGGGTTTCTAGCTCAGCCACACGGTTCCTAGCATCTTCTAGTGAGGCCCTAAGCTCTTTCCTCATCTTCTTGGCCTCTCTAAGCATATGATCGCGGTTATCAAGCAAGTCAACCAACTCATCATTCTCCTTGCGCAAAGAAGAGAGCTCATCACATACCTCATCCTCGGAGTCAGAGTCCGAGTCACTCTGGTGGCTCTTCTTGCTGCCGGAGCTACGGGCCATGCCGCAGAAGCCATCTCTCGCGAAGCAGCTCAACCCGCTCAAGTTCCTGGATGACTTCTTGTTCTTGCGCCGATCACCTTCATCTTCACTGCTACTCGAGCTTGAGGAAGAGTAGGCGGAGCTGGAGTCGACGTCGCTCGCTCCGACCATTGCTCGGGCCTTCCTGCCGCGGCCATCCTTCTTCCTTGACCGTCGCTCGTCCTTGTACTTGTTCTTGTGCTTGTGATCGTGCCTCGATCGGTACTTGCCATCCTTGCTCGATCGGTGCCTGTAGCCGTCCTTGTAGCCGTCCTTGTTCTCCGTCTTCTCCGGGCAGTCGGCAACGAAGTGTCCTGGCTTGCCGCACTGAAAGCACGTCCGTGCTGTCCTCCTCGTGTTCACCCGGTTCTCGTGCAGCCTCTCGAACCGCCTGGTCAGCAACGCCAGCTCGTCCTCTCCAAGCACGTCGAACTCCTCATCTGGCAAAGACATCAAAGAAGACAGAGAGTACATCCTGGAGGATGCGTTAGCGTTAGACTTAGCTCCTTTGCCACTAACGAGAGCGAGACTATGAGAATCAGTCGGGCTCTCGATCTTGGCTGTCATACCACGGTCCAACTCAGCCGACTTGAGCTTCGAGAACAGCTCGTTCACCGTCAAGGTGTCATACTTCTCGGACTCAACAATAGCCTCAAACTTCCCGTCCCATACGGTACGATCCAACGAGTGCAAGAGCTTCACGGCTCTATCATGATCATTGTATGGGAGGACGTCCACATTGGCTCTCATGTTGTTCACAACGACCGTAAATCGCTGGAAAAGGGCATCGACGGACTCGCCGGGGAGATGAGTGAAGTTCTCGTACTCTCTCCGGTAAGTCGCGTACATCCGAGCCTGAACCTGAGCATTCCCAGCATGAGCATCCTTCAACTGCTCCCAAATCCTACAAGCTAAGTCCTCTGTCTGAACCCGATCGAATTCAGGCTGACACAGAGCACGAAACAAGTAGTCGACAGCCTTGTTGTTGGCTTCGAACATATCCCTCGATCCAGGAGCAAGGAAGTTCATCGGACGAACATAAGCTGTGTTCACCGTGACATCCCAAAGGATCTGACCCTTTCCGCGGAGGAACGCCGCCATCCGCCTTTGCCACATCTGGTAGTTCTTCCCATCGAAGTGCGGAGGACCCGAACCCCGTTCCTGGTACGCCATCTTTGGATCTTAGACTGGTAAGAGTCAATAAAGACCCGAACCGGCTCTGATACCAATTGAAGGACCGATTAGGCGAACCAGAGAGGGGGGGAGTGAATGCGAGCCGATAAAAATTCTTCTCGAAGGAGATGAGAACTCCAACAAGACGAACACGGCTTCCAACTCACGTCTCCGACCCAACTACCCAAGTTGGTCAAGACCACGCAGCCACTTGAGTGCTACTGGTCCTAGGAACCAACACTCAACCTTCCTAGCCAAAACTCACCAAAACACACAGCGGAAACTTGCACAGCTTGCTGCCTGTGCTACACCGGTCAGACCGATGGCCTGCGCCGGTCAGACCGGTGACACCGGTCAGACCGGTGGACAGAGCCGGTCAGGCCGGTGGCTACAGCAGCCGCACAGCAAACGTTCCAGGAAGCCTCAGTGAATCATCTAGGCCCTGGAACAAAAACCACCACGAAACACAACCTGTGAGGAAGAAGAACCCCTCACAAATCCTAGCAAAACAACTCCAAACACGCCAAGAACTGAACAGCAGGACCACGGGACAAAACCACACGGACAAGGCTGTTCCCCGAGACAAAAACCCACCAAGGGCTAGCACCGGTCAGACCGGTCAAAAGCACCGGTCAGACCGGTCAAAAGCACCGGTCAGACCGGTCGTGCCTGGGTAGCTCGGGATGAACAGCGCCCGTGAGTCAACTCTTCCAAATCCAACTCCCGATCTCCCGATCCGCTCCACGGTTTTGCACAAGACTTTGGGGATAGTAGGAACACCTCATGGGTACTCCATAGCCAAGATTTGGTCGACCAAAACTTGTCAAATCAAGAGGAATCGAAGAAATCCCACCAAGAACACCTCTAACCCTAGAGCCACGAAAACCCCAAAATCGAGCCCCTTTGCTCACGGATTTGGAAGGGGAATCAAAGGGTAAAGAACCACGAAGGGTTCATGCATACATCCCCCACCAAATCCCAAAGAGAAAGGCCTCGAAATCGCTCCAAGAAAATCGCCAAGAAAGGGCTCCGAAAATCACCAAAAAGGAGAAACGGGAAAGACACATCCAAGCCTTGAGGAACCACGCCGAATCATCTATACATACCAAAGAGGTTCATACAAGGTCTAGCTTGCCGCCCGATCATCCTTCCCTCTCACAAGATCTCACCATGAAGCTCTCAAGCTAGTCCTACGAAAATCCTAAGAAAATAGGAAGGAAAATAGGAAAACCAAATGAGCTAGGGTTCCAAGATGTGGCTGCCATCCTCTCACCACTTGGGTTATATGGAGGCAACCGAAAGACTAAAATACCCTTACTAGCTAACTAGGGATACATGCCCCTCGAGGGCGAAATTGGAAGTCTTTGTCTTCGCACCATCGGACGGATGCCCAGCGACCGCAAACTTGCTTAGCCTCGACGCAAGCCTTACGATCCCGACGCGTGTCCTCCGCTTCGAAGATTCCGGACTGCGTCGTCGCACACCGGTCAGACCGGTGCTCCTCACCGGTCAGACCGGTCAGACCCACCGGTCAGACCGGTCTGGAGCTGCTGCACCTCCGTCTTCGGTTCTTCGGTCTTGGCTTTGTGGATCAACCAAGGAACCCAGTGGTTTTCTGGTGAACCACCGGAAACCCCGCGAACTCGGTGTAGCCTCCGCCAATCACCACTCATGACTCGGCTCCCACGTAGTCCCGGCTCGACCTTGGTTTTGAGGCTCAACCAAGAAACTGTCCATGACTTCATCTTGCCGTTCTTGCCACCATGCGGCCCGCACTTGACCCCGCTGGCCACCGGGTCCCTCGAACCAAGCCTACTTGTCTTCTCCACACCTGGAGGCCTCACCGGCAACGACCTTTCACGCTTGTTCTTCACCTGGACCTGCACCAGTCAAGCCGCAACCTGCACCTGCAATACTTAGCCAAGAATCAGTCCACACCACGTTGTCAATCACTCATCACACCAGGAAGCGACCATCCACCGGTCCTCGAACCACACCTGGCTCTCAATGATGAATCCGTCGAGGACAATGCCATCATAGGGCTGGTGGGTACCACGCCATCTCGCGATTAGATCGGAGAGTGGCGGCGAGTAGGTCGCTGCGAAGATATCCTTCGTGTCGTCGCTGAAGATGATCGCCGGAGCGAGCTGCCATCGCGCTGCACGAAGAGCTCCCGATCACCCCTACCTGGCGCGCCAACTGTCAGGGCTTGAGACCTGGACAGATCCGCAAGGGGGCTACCCAAGCAGTTTGAGGTTAAAGGAGGGATCGAGGAACTAAGAGCATAGATGGTTATGCACGGGATGCACACGGAAATCTCGGCGAGACACGAGGAACACGGCGATTTATACTGGTTCGGGCCTCCGGAGAGCAAAACCCTACATCTAGTTTGGTAGTGAAATTATGCGAGAGAGATCTGCCCCCGAGGAGGGTGCCCCAGGCCGCCTTATATTGGCTGACGACCTTGGGCTACAAGTTGGTTTCCATCTATCCTAGTCGGTTACAACATGGAAGGCTTATCCGAACTGTCTTAAACTGTCTGGAGTGTCTTGACTTGCACTCCAAACTGTCTTCATGTCGTTGGGCACACATGTCAGGTCGGGCAGGGCCCACTGATAGGTCGGTGGGTCTTCTGGCAGGTCGGGCCCGCCTGTCGGGGACGGCGGAGACCCTGGTCGGTGGGGACCCAGGGGTACCCATGTCTCTTAGGAAGCTAGATAAGTTTGAGGCAAGTGTCGGTGTTTTAGGCCTTCAAACCCACCAAGGGGGTACCCGAGGTGGTTGAATGTGGCCTCATCGAGATCAGGAACTCGAAGGAGTGATACATGGCACACAATTTAGACAGGTTGGGGCTGCAATGTGTGTAATACCATACATCATGTATGTTGCATAGCTCTTGATTGATTGCGTGATGATTAGGTGTTGTTCGGGGCGTCCCTGCCTCGCCCTATATATCGCAGGAGGCAGGGTTACAAGTTGGTTTAGGTAGAGAAGTCCTAGCTGTACACAAGTAGGAGTAGTCTACATGGGTTCATACATGATAAGCTTTCCTATCCGAGTACTAGTCCTCTATTGCCTTGTAGTCCACGTTGTCTTGCACCATGGCCCACAAGTCGAGTAGTCCCGGGGCCTATGTAGTTGTCAGGCTGGACCCGCCTCCATGGTGGGCCCAGAGATGTCCATACGACAAGCCCCTAAGTACTTTGTAGTCGAGTGCGATGGCTTTGAGTAGTTTTGATGGCCTCCGCGAGTAGTTCCCAAGCGTCCTTGAGGTCTACAAGTCGAAAGTTCTCAAGAGTACTTGAATGATCCCGAGGCTAGAAGGTACTCTAGCGAATCTTGAGTAGTCTTGAAGTCTTCTCGAGTACTTCCCAAGCGTCCCTAATTTCTTCTCTCGAAGGTCTTCAAAAAGACTCTTGATGTCTTTATAGCTTGCGTTTAAAACCCATTTGGAAAATGTGATTCGAATTATCGCATTCCATATGGAATGTAGCACCCGAGCCTTAGGTCGAATCACAGATTCAAGCTGAGGGTCAATATGAAGTTTTCATCCATATTATCCCGAAAAATCCGGACAAAAAACCAAAGGACACGTGGCACGGAGCCCCTGAGCCTTGAGTCGAGTACTTCTCTCGAATTGAAGGGTCAACTGACTGTAGAATGTGTTTGATGTTGATGATCAATGTCTTGAAAATCCGACGTTGGCTAGTGATCAAAATCCAGCGTTGACTGATGAATCTGTTCTGGAGGGTTGACTGATGATCAAAATCCGGCGTCAAGTAGTGGAAGTTAAAGAGGCCGCCCGCACAGTGTCAGCTGTGCGGTTATAAATAATAGGGGTATCCCCTTAGGGTTTTCCATCCGCACTTGCCTCCAAGTCATTTGTGAATAAATCTAACTCTCCGTCAGCCACCACCGCCGCTGCCCTAGTAGATTCGCGAGCCCCGCCACCTCTACCCGCGTAGCCCCCGAGCGGATGCGAGTGAAGACACTTGTGACTACGAGGATGAAGGCCTCACCGACGAAGGCGTAGCTATCGAAGATGAGAGCCTGAGAGGAACAAGGTGATGCAGGGCAATCGTCGTCCCGCCCCACACCGCCGAACTCGAAGAAGGCGTGGAAGAAGTCCAAGTTGAAAATCGATGACATCTTGTCGTTGGTGAATAATGGCTACTTGAGGGAGAATGTCGTTGAATGTTGGTACACCGCTGCTAGGGATCTGTATTTGATGGAGGAGAATCCGGAGGAGATCCCGATGTTCATCGCTTCTGCGAGCGCGGACTGGCGCTCCTGTCGTCTGACTTTTTCCATGGACTACCGAGTACTACAAAGATCGAGCACGTTGAAGGACCGAACTAGCGACCAGAGAGGGGGGAGTGAATGGGAGCCGATAAAAATTCTTCTCGATGGAGATGACTTCTCCAACAAGATGAACACGGCTAACCAAAGCACGTCTCCGACTCAACTACCAAAGTTGGCCAAGACCACGTAGCCACTAGAGTGCTACTAATCCTAGGAACCAACAAATCAACCATCCGAAACAAACACTCCAAACGCACAGTGGAAAACTGCACAACCTGCTGCCTGTGCCACACCGGTCAGACCGATGGCCTGCGCTGGTCAGACCAGTGCACCGGTCAGACCGGTGGACAGTGCCGGTCAGGCCGGTGGCTATAGCAGATGCACAGAAACGTTCCAGGAAGCCTCAGTAACTCCTCTAGGCCCTGGAACAAAAATCACTTCCAAACACAAACCTGAAGGAAAAGAAAAACCCTCACAAAACCTAGCAAACTGACTCGAAACCTGCCAAGAACATACCAGCAACACCACAGCCCAAAGCCACACGAACTAGGCAGTTCACCCGAGCCAAAACCCAACAGGGGGGCTGCACCGGTCAGACCGGTGGAGGGCACCGGTCAGACCGGTCAGGGCCTGGGCGCTCCGGATGAACAGCGAGCCGCGGGTCAACTCCTCCAAATCCAAATTCCGATCTCCCGATTCGCTCCACGGATTCGCACAAGACTTTGGGGATAGTAGGAGTACCTCATGAGCATTCCATAGGCACGATTTGGTCCACCAAAACTTGCTAAATCAAGAGGAATCGAGGGATTTCCACCAAGAACGCCTCTAACCCTAAATCGGAGAAAACCCCAAAATCGAGCCCCTTTACTCATGGATTTGGGAGGGGAATCATAAGGAAAAGAACCACGAAGGGTTCATGCATACATCCCCCACCAAATCCCAAAGAGAAAGGTCTCAAAACCGCCACACGAAAATCGCCAAGAAAAGGCTCCGAAAATCACCAAAAAGGGAAAACGGGAGAGACACAATCAAGCCTTGAGGAACCACGTCGAATCATCTATACATACCATGAAGGTTCATACAAGGTCTAACTTGCCTCCCGATCATCCATCCGTCTCTCAAGATCTCACCATGAAGCTCTCAAGCTAGTCCTAGAAAATCCTAAGGAAAACAGGAACAGGAAAATAGCAAAACAAAATGAGCTAGGGTTCCAAGAGGTGGCTACCATCCTCTCACCACTTGGGTTATATGGAGGCAACCGAAGGACGAACTACCCCTATTACATTAAACTAGGATACACGCCCAAGAAGGGCCTTTTGGGAAACTTCGTCGGCACACCATCGGACGGTTGCCCGGCGACCGCACCCCATGTAGCCCTGACGCAAGTCTTGCGATCCCGACGCGTGTCCTCCGCTTTGAAGCCTCCGGAAGCCGTCGTCGCACACTGGTCAGACCGGTGTCCTCCACCGGTCAGACCGGTACCCACTGGTCAGACCGGCCTAATGCTGCTGTACCTCCATCTTCGGTCTTGGCTTTGTGGATCAACCAAGGAACCCAGTGGTTTTCTGGTGAACCACTGGAAACCCCGCGAACTTGGTGTGGCCTCCACCAATCTCCACTCATGACTTGGCCCCCACGAAGTCCCGGCTCGATCTTAGCTTTGAGGCTCAACCAAGGAACCGTCCATGACTTCATCTTGCCGTTCTTGCCACCATGCGGCCCGCACTTGACCCCGCTGGCCACCGGGTCCCTCGAACCAAGCCTACTTGTCTTCTCCACACCTGGAGGCCTCACCAGCAACGACCTTTCGCACTTGTTCTTCACCTGCACTAACACCAGTCAAGCCGCAACTGCACCTACAATACTTAGCCAAGAATCAGTCCACACAACGTTGTCAATCACTCATCAGAACAAGAAGCGACCATCCACCGGTCCTCGAACCACACAGGTCCTCACACGTCCACCTGAATCTAGAATCGAGCACTTCTATGTTTGTGCATTTTTGTGAAGCATTCCTCGAGATCAAGCTACACTGGGTGCTCTTTCAAAAGTTCTTCCAGGTCGCAGCCCAGTGGAGATGACCCGAAGGTAGTCGGAGGAGTCGGCATTCAGATGCGTGAAGACACCGTTGGGCAGTACAAGTTGATAGATTCCAATCAAGATTGGAACTAGATGTGGTTCTAAATCAATAATCACCACAACGGTCTGCCAAAGCCAAGAGAGTATCCATCGAGGCACCTCCCGTGCTGGAACTCGGAGCCCAAGATGCAGGAGAGCCTTCAACTACCGAAGTTGCCGGAGAAGATTTCCGTGTTGAAGACAGCAGGACTGAGGGCCGCACATGTGGCCTTTAGTTTCATAAAGCGTTGCATCTAGCCGTTGATGAGGTGAGTTCACCTTGGGTACAAGTACACCGTGGTGAACGATCCCTCAAAGCTGCACACCGAAGAAGTCAGTGATGAGCTGATCGTGGAGCATTTAGGAAAGATCTCCAAAGATATGCCGGTGTACACACCCTGCCCTATGTAGGAATACAGTGCTTCTCGTCCACCCAAGTCGGTAAGTAGTTGTGGCCGTAGCCCCTGAGTACTCATTGCTAATGTAGTCGATCATATGCTAAAGTTCTGTGTTGCAGGAGGACGTCAAGACATACGTATCGATGCCCCCGCTGCCCCAGCCACAAGAAGATCAACTCGAGGCGGGGGCAGAGGCAAGGGGTAATGGCAAGGAGACGGCCGCGAACCCTGAAGACGCCATTGTTGTTGATGACTGGTCGTCTGATGATGGTGATAAAGAGACATTGCAGTAGTGATTCTATCTGCAATCTCGTTATAGCCGAGCTAGGATGCCCGTTGGGTCGCGCCCACCAAGGAAGGATCAGAACACGGCGTGAAAGAGGGCCGTGAAGAAGATCAAGGTGACCTCTGACACCAGGTCGGAGGTAAGTGCTCGCTAACTTAGTAGTCGAGTATTCGATCCCGACAATTGTTGTAAATGACTTGTTATTGCCGTATATGCAGGAAGTTCCACCCATGGTGCAGCCAGAAGAAGCTACCCATGAAGAAGATTATGATACCGTGGGGGCGATGTAGGTGGAGGACACCCGCCTGCCGCCTGTTGACGCAAAAATCGGACTTGACTCCCATGTTCGACACACGTGACTCCCCAGTTAGTGCGAGGCGTGCCAGCCAATCAAACCTGTCAATTGACAATGGAAAAAAGTTAGATTTTACGAGATTGACTAGAGAACCGATGGGTCTTCAGTAGCATGCGTATCTGCCAATCGGCCGATACGGGAAAGCGGGATCGGCAGGCTCGAAAGCAGCCCAATTGCAAGTATGTCTAAGAGGATCGGCTATGTTAGCCGATTTGATGATGTCAATGCTCGAGGCAAATCTAGATCGGCTACTCAAATAGATGATAAATAAGAGCAATAAAATCCAACAAAGCCTGGATTGAGCTAGATAAGTTGGTAATAAAAGCTAAAAAACTACAAGAATTGGTACGGAACTTGTAGATCTAATTAATATCGATAAATTGTGAATAAAAGAACTAGATGAAACCACAGCGATGCACCCGGAGGTTCAAGCCTAGGGTTTATTGGGTAAAACAGTACTTACAAGCTAGCTGGAGGTCGATCGATGCAGCCCGATGAACTCAAAGAATGACATTGAGAAAAAGAAAAATGCGAAGGTGAAGTCGCTAAAAAGTATATGCAATAAAGTAGATGCTAAAAATTGTAAAGGGTTTGCCCGGAGGTGAAGGTTTGTTTGATTATGGTGTGTACAATTTTTCCGACCTTGTAGGGTCACTATTTATATCCTGAGGACAACCCGACTTGTAGCCGATGACGGCAATGTTTACTTGCATCTAAAGAAAATAAAACTACCAAAATAAAATGACTCGTGTAAGAGTCGAACTCTTCTAAACTGACCCGTTGTCAATTGATCGTTGACCCGCCTCCACCATATCTGACCTTTGGCGTATTCTTCAGTCGCCGCTTCCTTCCTCCGATCGGCCAATTCCTCTATGTTGACCATTGGCAGGCTTGGTTGACTGGCCCTATCTCTTTGACTATCGGCAGGCTCTGCTGACTGCCTCCTGCCATCAAATCGGATGATCGCCCTCTTTCTTCTACTCTACAGCCCGCTGCGCCTCTTCACCTTATCCTTTGACACGTGCCAAAAACCAGTGTCAACCCAGTTTCGAAGTAAATATCTTTTGCTCCAAAATTCACTCAAATCTGGTATCCTCCCCCGATTCGAAGCAGCCAAAAGATCCAAATCCCAAATCTTCAAGGGGCCAATCTATAAATATGAGCATCTAGGGTCGACTTCCCCCAACAAATCTGCCATCTTCCAACAGTTCTTCACGCAAGCGAAACTTCAAGGCGGTGCCTCTCATCGACTAACTCAAGCCCTAGTAGATCTTTGTTTGATGGCTTCCTCAAGCTCCATCGGTGATGCTCGCTAGACGTCTTCCGCTGCTACCACAGCGGTGACTCCCTCTTCAATCCCTCAGGTACTTTGAGATTGCCCTCCCTTTCTTCTGCCGACTTGATACTGTTGCACAGTTGAATCACCCTCCTGACAAACAGGGGCCACCAGACAGGCCCCCCTTCGGCATCGACGCACCCAGGAGGCCTCTTCGGACCTTCAGGGGTTCTAGAGCCCCCTCGCCAATCTTAGCATCCAGCCACCTGCAATCACCACAGACAACATGCGAGCAAGGTCAACGCCTCGTTAGCTTTAGCCAAAACACGTCGAAAGAACCTTCAGTCATAAAACCTCCGAAGCCCCCTTTGTCCATGGGAAAAAGCCTCTGAAGACCATGTTCCCCAATAGTGCCCACGGACACCATCATAATACCAACCCAAAAATTACTCAGCCGATTTTCCGTTCCGAAATGATGTAAACTGAGCTTCTGGAGTCCGAATGGCATGCATGTCAAGTGCTCAGGGCAATCCCAATAGGACATTTATGGTGGTTTCTATGTCTATTAAATATCTTGACATCTCAACTTTTTGCTGTTGTGGCAACCAATTTAATCAAGAGAGAGGAGGCGGAATGAAGAAATCGTTTCCTCGGCCGGAAACGACGTCTACGCGAGAACCAAAGCGTGAAGAAATAGGGGGAAATGCATTAGGGAGAAACGGGATTGTTTCCATGGGCCTCCAGATCTGGTGAGCAGGTCATTCGTCGCCGCTCGAGCTCGCCGGGTGGGGGACCCCGTGCGCTGGCACTCCCGACAGTGGAGCAGGGGAGCTCGCCCTGCAGCCGATCTTGCATTCCCGGCGGGGGCAGAAGTAGAGCTCATGCGCACTCGCCATGAAGCACCTCGACATCCGCTGATGTGGCACGCCTAGCAGTCGCGGTGGTTGCCAGCAACACCGGAGGAAGCAGGGAATGGACGACACCCCGTATGAATGACCTCATCGGCGTGCAAGGGGAGGAGGAGGAGGAGCTGGACACGTTGGCCATCCAAGATCCTGTTGGCTCGCTCCCGCTCCTGCTTCCGCCCCTACCTATGCACGCTGTCCTGCCGGCCTGCAGAGCACAGCCAAGAGCGCGGTCGCCGCCGGCCGCCTCTCCCCCGCCGGAGACGCTCCCGATCCTGCCTCCCATCTCCGCACGCAAATCGAACAAGCAAGCAATCAGCAGATCGAGCAAGGAAGCAAGAAGAGATACTCACATCCTATTGGCCTCCCAATTGGTCTGTGCCGTGGATGGATTTGTCATTCGATATGCAAAATCCAAATCCAATTGAGGCAAATCGAAAGAAAAAAAAAGAGGAGGACAATCCGCCGGCGAGCCAGGCAGGCGCGTCGATCCCAAGCACGCGTAGGGTGGGTCGATCCGGCTCTCCCTGTGCCTCTCCTCTGACACAGGGGAAGGCCGGAGCTGGGGACACTGAGCTCCACATTGTCGTCCATGGATGCGACGAGCAGCCGCGAGCAGGAGTTGCCCGCGGACGTGCGCACCTCCAGCCGGGCAGGTGGGGATGGTGAGGTAGGCGAGGCCAGCGGTGACCAGCAGCCGTGGGTAAGGGCACATCGCGCGCCGCAGTTGGGGCGGGCGGGGACGGTGAGGTGGTCGCTATGCAAGATCGTGGGAGAGAAAGCGCGGCGGTGTGTGATAGGCGATGGCCCAATCTTCCGAGAGGTAGATGGATATGTCGATTGGTGGAGACTCGACGTTGGCAATCTTGGCTTCATATCAACACGATTCGGACCCGCAACCATTACACCATTGCTCCGTTGGTTATCAACCAAGCACAACTTGATTGACCTCGCCACGAAGGTTTTTCCCTGCAAGCGAATCGAGAACACAAGCAAGAAAACAGTAAACATGCAATCGAATATTACAGATGTAATTGAAGCCAATATCAATGGAGTTCTAGCACTCGATTTGGAAGGACTAGTCGACACAGTCGAGGAGATGCAAAAACAGGGGCCTTAGATCACAGCAAAAGAACTTGGTGTCACAGTTACAATGAATCAAGAAAGTTTCGACTTCGAAAACTTCAACTAAACAAAACTCAAGTTTCTAAGGCTGCGGCTACTGAGTATATGAGAGGAGGGGCGTTCTAGGGTTGGGGGCGACCAAGGGTGGGACGCCCACAACTTGGGCTTAAGGCCCAACAAATTGGTGACGCAGCACCTTGGCAGATTCTGGACGTTCAATTGTTTCGACGATACCTGACGACTCAGAAGAAATTTTGAGGTGTGACCAGTGCCATTGGAAGCTCCTTGAAATTATCTTTCCACCCATATAAAGAATGTCGCAGTCCAACTCTGTATGCGACCTTGGCGTCGATTTTACTGCGGGCTGCTCCTGGACTCCGAGGTGGACTCGAACTTGAGTTTTTTTGGGTCTCCACCTTGGGGACTCGAACTGAATTAGCCTCGGACCTCCTTCTTGATTTGGAAAACCTTGTTGGACTCCTCTACTCCATGCACCATTCATAGACATATGCATGGGTGTCATGTCCTCATTATCCTCCCCTTGTTGATGAAAAGCCGTCCTCGACGTCGATTGTACTCGAAACCAATCCTACAAAGCACAAAGAAGAATGGGGTTGCGAAAACAAATGGAACTGAAATAATTGTGAAGAGGGACAAAACCTTGTTTCCAATTTTCTAGTGTATCATCCTGTATGAAAAAATCTACAAGCATACAAGATTCTTGATTGGAAGGCACATGTTGTACGTCAACACCATCCTGCAAAAGATTAGTACCAACAAACGACAATGCAGAAATAGATGGTAGTAAACAACAATGCTTCCATTCTCGGGAGTGATCCTTTTTCTTTAAAACAAAATCACTAGATGAACATGTGAATATGTTTGTATGATGATTGCCCTCTAATCGATCACAATTTTGCACAACACAAGGAGAATTCAGATTTGTACAAATGTATACCCGATGTATCAGATATTGTCCTTTGTTGTTATATTTGCCAACAACATGATATGAATGTCTAGACAACTATGGCAAATCAGCATATGCGAAAAGTCTCTCTTCTAAACAATCTAGATTACATAAATCATCAAATTTAATGCAACCCAAAGCAATGAAGACAACAATTTTTGCTCGTCATGTGCACTCGCAATAGGAATAACATGTTTATTTTTAGTAGAAGTGTTTGGTTCCAAAACATGTAAAACTGAAGCATTATCAAACAATTCATCTTTATCACAAGGAACATCAAGCAAATCATCATGTGACAAAGATAAATCTAGAGAGGGTTCCACTAACAATTGCTCTTTGATAGCATGGTGTGTGGAAAAATTCAGCATATTATGACAATTCTCACCATCCGTAAGTATAGCATCATGGTCATTACTTGTGTCCTCAATAGAAGTATCAGGTGCATTGTGAAGTGGTGGTTCTGAATTTTCACATGAGGATGTGAGCTCCTCATTTTCTTCCATGTCATCCTTGTCCTCTTGCTTTTGTTCATAATCCTGCAAAAGGTTAGGTGGAGCAAGAAATACGATAATGGACTGATCTTTTAAATTAGGCACCTCATCATTTGAATTCAATGTGGAAGGTGGATGAACAAATGTTTCTCTCATAAGAATTTTCATATCATTCCAAGTTTGAGGTTTATCAGAATTATTTGAAGACTCCCACCAAGTTAAAGTTAAGTGTCGCAAAACACTAGCTGCATTTTCTACGTTCCTCCTTGGACACATAAAACGAGTAGAAAAAATTTCTTCTATGGCAATTTCCCACTCCATGTACGCATCAGCACCCACACCATTGTATGTTGGTGGATATGAAGAACCTATCATGGCTAGAAGACAGAAAAAGACAACACAAAAGTATTATCCCTATCAACTAGCAACTACTGGTGGTGGTGGAAGTGGAAAGTAATATCTCAAGCGGCTTACCACTATCTTGCAAGTGTTCTTACCAAAGCCAACAGGACAGTACAATCTGTTGTCGAGCTCGGGTGTAACAGTTGCAAGGTGAACCTGTGCTGACAGACGTATATATGTGGAGTTTTGGGTAGTCACAATATTGTAGCAAGGAATATCAATAATTCAATTCAGAATTGCAAGACTGAAAAGTAGTCCCGAGCTAATCTATGTCACCGGCCTAAACTCGTCTCGGACCTAGTTCAAGTAAGCAATGGATACAACTTTGCATGGGACCCAAACGACGCAAGCACTTCTGAATTTTTTCCCTCTTCTTTGTTTTCTTTCTCTCTTTTTTCACCTCTTTCTTTACTTTTCTGGTGCGGTTTTTTCCGTTTTTTCGAGCACCTCTTTGCCTTTTACTTTATTTTTTTAATGTATCTGGAGTGTCGCAAAGATGGTGACAACTCAAATATATGGAATTGAATGGTCAGGTAGCTCAAAACGACGCACAAAAACTATGCACAACGATGCCAAGAATAGATTACTCAACCAATTTTTTTTATCTCTCATTGAAAAAATACACACTTTTCAAACCAATCTGCAACTCTCTATTTTTTTTCTAAGATAAACCAATCTACAACTTGGGTTTCAAGCACGTGGCACCAAACAATTGAGGAAGCAAAATAATTCTATGCGCGAGCCGCTAACACATGACACTGACTCAAACTAGACCTTGACTCAATTAAACCAATGAACACGTCGACACTGCGAGGGACTAAAATTCAGAAAAGTAAACTGAATCGAAAAATTGTGGGGCACAAAAGGGTTTATAGGACAACGGAAAAGTAAATATTTTTGGGCTTTTTGTGGACTTAGGTGATGAACACAAATAAATCTAAAGGGCACACGATAGTACCTCATGGCTAACCTGGAATCCTGATACCATATGATAGGCGATGGCCCAATCTTCCGAGAGGTAGATGGATATGTCGATTGGTAGAGACTCGACGTTGGCGATCTTGGCTTCGAATCAACACGATTCGGACCCCGCAATCATGACACTACTGCTCTGTTGGTTATCAACCAAGCACAACTTGATTGACCTCGCCACGAAGGCTTTTCCCTGCTAGCGAATCGAGAACACAAGTAAGAAAACGGTAAACACGCAATCGAATATCGTAGATGTAATTGAAGCGAATATCAATGGAGTTCTAGCACTCGATTCGGAAGGACTAGTCGACACAGTCGAGGAGATGCAAAAACAGGGGCCTTGGATCACAGCAAAAGAACTTGGTGTCACAGTTACAATGAATCAAGAAAGTTTCGACTTCGAAAACTTCAACTAAACAAACCCAAGTTTCTTAGGCGGCGACTACTGAGTATATGAGAGGAGGAGCATTCTAGGGTTGGGGGCGACCAAGGGTGGGACGCCCACAACTTGGGTTTAAGGCCCAACAAATTGGTGACGCAGCACCTTGGCAGATTCTGGACGTCCAATTGTTTCAATGATACCTGACGACTCAAAAGGAATTTTGAGTTGAGACCAATGTCATTGGAAGCTCCTTGAAATTATCTTTCCACCCATATAAAGAACGTCGCAATCCGAATCCGTATGCGACCTGGGCGTCGATTTTACTGCGGGCTGCTCCTGGACTCCGAGGTGGACTCGAACTTGAGTTTCTTTGGGTCTTCACCTTGGGGACTCGAACTGAATTAGCCTCGGACCTCCTCCTTGATTTGGAAAATCTTGTTGTACTCCTCTACTCCACGCACCATTCGTAGACATATGTATGGGTGTCAAGTCCTCATCAGTGTGGTCTGCATTCACGATCCTAGGACCAAATAGAAGCTGATTGGTTCATTTTCTATCTGGACGTACTAGAAATTCCACTGGGAAGATTAGTTTCTTAACACAATGTCCTATGCTATGTCCTACGACCAAATACAAGCTGATTGGTTCATTTTTATATTTGGACAGTACTAGAAAATTTTCCACTAGGAAGATTAGTTTGTTAGCACAATGTCTTATCTAGAACGAGTTCTTTTGAAAACAATTCTCACCAGATTAATTTCTTAGCACAATGTCTTATCTAGAATGAGTTATTTTGAAAACAATTCTCACCAAAAAATATACTCACTGACCCCCTCACAGGAGGACCCACCTGTCGCAAAAGGTGCACCAAAATCCCCCTTCTGGTCGGACGAAAGACGGAGGGGTAACCATTTTTTCGATGATGCAAAATAGTTTTCGCCGTTGGGGCGATTTTTTCTCACCCAGCGCGGCTTTACCCGCCCACCGTACCCACGTCCAATCCCGCCCGTCAATCACGGCGGAGTCGTGTGTTCCTTTCCTTCTCCCCGTCCGCCGTGGCGCCGCCAACCCTCCCTTCCCTCTTCCTCGTGACACCCCTCCCTGGCTCCCTCTCCTCTCCGCCCCTCCCTCTCCCTCTCCTCTCCTCCCCAACTCCCTTCTCCGGCGGGCCGCGGTGAGGAGGATCCCGTCGCGCTTGAGGAGGAGGCAGCCGGTGCCACGCTTGAGCAGGAGGCCGCCGGCCACCACCCGCCCGCGGAGGAGGATCTCGCTGGGGAGGGAGGGGGAGAGACGCCGCATGGCTCGGGGATGGGGATGCGGTCGGGGGGCGGCGAGGATGCCGTAGAGGTAGAGGACGAGATGGCCAGGTGGCGGTGCTGCCCGCGCTACGCCTCCGGACCGCCGCCGGCAACCGCCTCGCGCGCTCATGGGCGAGGACAACATTCTCGATGGCCATGGCCCATGGGTGAGCTCCGCCTCGCGCGGCCATGGCCACGGGCGTCCCAGGTGGCAGGATGTTCTTCAATCCCCAGTCGGCCACCACCAGCCACGCCGTGCCTTCGGGCACGCCGGCCACCACTAGCCCGTGTCACGCCTCTAGGCCACCGCCGGGAGGAGGAGCAGGCCACCGGCCGCTGGAGGAGGACGCTGCCCCCAAGCTCGGCCACGGAGTCCCCGCGTTCGTGCCTCCCCCGAGCGCGCCGTCCCAAGCACGGATGGAGCTCGGTCATGGAGGGCTATGTGTAGGGCATCTAATTATCGCAGATTGAATGTTGACTTTGATGCTCTGCTCAAATCAATCCAGTTGTAGTTTGCATGCAGAGGTACCCCATTCGATCGATTGATATATGGTCAGGCAAAGGTTAGTGTATAATATTTCTTTTGGTGATTCTGTCACATCTGTGTAGACTCCAAACTAATGTTTTTGTTTCTTCTATGTGTGTCTTCTTTTGTTTGTTGTTTTTCCTTTTCAATATGAGCACACAGTGTTTATTGTTCATTAGTTATTTGCTTCGAGCACAACACAGGTCATGAATCAGTTTCTCTGCAAAAACCACCACCACTCAGGAGTCATCTGCAAAAGGCATCAACCACCACTCAGATCGATATGCATTTGGTCCAATTGTTGACGGTAGGTACATTCTGGTCTATATTATTGTGGAATTTGATTACTTGGAATTTTCACTGCAGACAAATTAGTTTAAATGTTTTGCTATTTGATGATGCTTCACTTTTTTTTGGCATTTCAGAGTACTGGATTTGTGATGAGAGTAATTTTGAGGGAAGTGGCTTTGGAGCTAACACACTGAACAATCATCAAAGTGGTACGAATTTGAATTTTGCACTGACACCTAACTCTTTGCTGCCTGTCAGATTTTATTTCCTGCCCTCCCTAAATGATTCTGAACTTGTGACCTTGTAGTACCTAGAGCTACTGATTGATTTGTGTATTTTAATGTAGCTCTTCTTTAATAGTAAGACTGGGTGTATATTTTATCATCGGTAAGAAGCCATATATTTACAGTATGCATCTTTTTGGCTACAGTTTATGTACATTGTCAAATCACAACTGATAAGGAAGACATTCTCAAAACTGCTTATGGGAGAGGTAAGGGCATTCAACAATGTATAACTTTGATATTTAGCAGCTTTAACCGAGATAATATGTGATCTATTATTCCTCTGTTAGTAAAAAGAGGTATTTCTATCATTTTAATTCAGTAAAAGTTGTAGTATCTTTCTGTCATGAAAAGCTCGATGGATTTCTATCTACGGGTTGACCATTCATGTAGTATCTTTCTTTTTTCATGACTGATTTATCTTTCCTTTAAAAAAGAACTTTCAGAACCAAGGTTTAAGCAGCTTTTCCATTGTCCTCTTATTGGAATGGCATCGGTAGCAATGTCTATGGTAATGAGGTAAAAAAATTTATGTGTGCTATTCCAATACATTTGTAATAGTGAACAAATATTGTTTGTGATTTAGATATTTGAGTGCCCCTGAATCAGGTTGGTGAAGATATGTCATGCCTGAGTTGAGCAGGCCATGGTGAAACTGGGATTAGATTTATATTCGAAAATGGAGGGGTAATTTGGTGAACAAGAAAAAATAGATATAATGTGGTCAGTAGATCAGTACAATGATAGTTCCATTTCATGATGTTTTTCCTACAATCGTCCTGACAGTTGCAATTCATGGTCCAGAATTCCAGATCCTAGTAGTTAAAACCACAGTCAATGTGTGTGTGTTCCTTTTCACCAGAATAAGATATTCTTGTTCCGTGCTAATAGGTAGGTTGAAAAAATCTTTTAAAACTTGTCAGTCAAACTGAGCATATGAGAGAGGGCTTCGTGATAGGAAATTTTTTGTCAGTTATAGTACAAATCCCTTAATCAATTTGGTTGGCTGACAATTTGAATCAAGCTTGACCTTATTGTAGGTTAACGACAAAGTGAATACTTATCTGAATTTTATGATATTAAGCCGCAACATTTATATTTTGTTTTTGCAAGGCTGTCGTTGAACTTGGAGAATTAGTAGATGGAGATAATCGACTTGCAAGGTAATTTCAGTGTTTATACATCTTACTTTGCTCATGTATTAGCATCATATGTTTCTATTAATGGTAGCTGCTTTGATGTTTGTCAGGTAATCACCAACCATGATTTTCAGTGCTATATGGTGGTCAATTGTTTAACCATTCATTTTACATTGGTCATGTTGACTAAATGGGTTTACATTGGTGAAATTGGTAATTACAGAATGTGATGGTTTTTGTTTGGCAAATGGCAACATATCAATACTTTTCTGTCTCTATCTTTTTTAATACTGAACTGAGTATTCAATACCTCTTGGTGTAAGCTGGTTTTTCTAAGGCAACACTAAGTTACTTTGTTTCCTTTCCTTTGCACAACATGTTAGTGCATATGAATGGAGAATCCTATACCAGCAATGATACTAATTTAGCTCTTTATTTTTTTATGGTGGTTCTTGTAAAATTTTGGTCGTGTGATTTTGGTCCAGCAATGAACACTATGCATTTTTTATAAAGTCATGTGCTTCATGCATAAAAGGTCTCTTGTACTATGCTGATCTGCAAGTTTCTAGATTGGCCGGATTTAACTTGCCAGTGACCTACATGCCGGTCCGGATTTAATAATTAAATTTGATAATGTGCTTGTTCTTACTGTTAGATCTTATCATGTTGCTTACTGTTCACCCGGTCTAATTTAATGTAATAGTTGTTAGGTTATTATTCACATTTTTAAATCATATATATGGTGCAGCATGATGAAAAAGATTGCTTTTTTATGCTTGTGCATCTGTGCTTTAATTCAGACTTGGATCCCACTAATTATGTAGCACACAATACAAATCATTTTCTAATACTACTGATTCATGGTTTTTGGTGGTTTTGGTCAGTTGTCTGTCCATATACTTATATTATAGTGAGCAAAATGAGAGATTTGTGAATGCCAAGAAATTTATTGTAGATTGGAGTTCTGCCCGAACCAGCAGCGAAATCAGCAGCCACTCTAATGGATATGAAACCCATAAGAAATTCGTTGGGGCGTAACCCTCTTAGCGATGTGCTACATCGGAACCCGGGTGTAGTGTTAAATGAGCAAGGGTCGGGTCGTCTTCCCCTTAGGGACGCATCGTATCGTGATCCGGGTACGATGATAAGTGAGCAAGGGTCGGGTCGTCGCAACCTTAGTGGCGCGCTACACCTACGCCCGGGTGTGGTGAAAAGTGAGCAAGGGTCTTCGCACTTTCCTCGATGGGCGCGAAGGGTAAGGAAGCTAGTCGGGCCAACTAGGATTCGTCTAGGGAGTTGGAACGTAGGATCCTTAACGGGTATGTTAAGAGAGGTAGTCGATGCAGCAGTTAGGAGGCGTGTAAACATCCTATGCGTTCAGGAGACTAAGTGGAAGGGTCAGAAGGCGAAAGAGGTGGAGGGTTCTGGTTTCAAGCTTTGGTACACGGGGGTAGCGTCGAACAGGAATGGAGTGGGCATCTTGATCGATAGAAGTTTTAAGGATGGAGTTGTAGATGTTAAGAGGCAAGGTGACCGGATTATTCTAGTTCGGTTGGTAGTTGGGGATGTGACTTTGAATGTGATCAGTGCCTATGCCCCACAGGTAGGTCTTAGTGAGAGCGTCAAGAGGTAGTTTTGGAAGACTTGGATAGCATGGTTAGTACCGTGCCCATCAGGGAGAAGCTCTTCATAGGAGGAGACCTCAATGGCCATGTGGGTGCGACGAATGCTGGTTTCGAGCGAGTGCATGGGGGGTTTGGGTATGGTGGTAGGAACCAAGAGGGAGAGGATGTGTTGAACTTCGCGTTGGCCTACGACTTGTTGATAGCAAATACCCTCTTCAGGAAGCTGGAATCCCACCTGGTGACCTTTCAGAGTGGTCAACACTCGAGCCAGATTGACTTTATCCTTGCAAGGAGGGAGGATAGAGGGCTTCCTTAGATTGTAAGGTGATACCTGGAGAGTGTGTTGTTCCCCAACACAAGCTTGTGGTGGCGGACTTTAGCTTTCGGGTACGTGTCTTCTGGGGAAAACGTGCCGAGATTGCGAGAACGAAGTGGTGGAAGCTTAGAGGAGAAGAGGCGCAAGCGTTTAAGGATAGGATGCTAGGTGAGGGGCCTTGGGAAGAAGGAGAAGATGCAAATGACATGTGGCTAAAGATGGCAACGTGTGTTCGGAAGGTGGCAGCGGAAGTGTTTGGCGTGAGTAGGGGAGGCAAGCAGGAGGCGAAAGACACTTGGTGGTGGAATGAGGAGGTGCAAAAGGCCATTAAGGAAAAGAAGGAGTGTTTCAAGCGACTCCACCTCGACAAGAGTGCAGCCAACATCGAGAGCTATAAAATAGCAAAGAGGGCTGCAAAGCGAGCTGTGAGTGTAGCCAAGGGCCAGGCGTACGATGACCTTTATCAGCGGCTACGCACGAAGGAAGGGGAGAAGGACATTTTCCGGTTGGCTAGGATCCGAGAGAGGAAGACAAGAGACATCAACCAAATCAAATGCATCAAGGATGGGACAGACCAACTGCTGGTGAGGGATGAGGAGATCAAGGACAGATGGCGAGAGTACTTTGATAGGTTGTTTAATGGGGAGGATGAGAGTCCTACTATTGAGTTGGATGACTCTTTTGATGACACCAACAGACGTTTTGTGAGGAGAATTCAGGAGGCAGAGATTGAGGAGGCTTTGAAGAGGATGAAGAGAGGTAAAGCGATGGGCCCCGATGGCATCCCCATTGAGGTGTGGAGATGTTTGGGTGCTAGAGCCATAGTTTGGCTAGCAAAGCTTTTTAACCTCATTTTCCGAGAAAACAAGATGCCTGAGGAATGGAGGAGAAGTATATTAGTGCCGATCTTCAAGAAAAAGGAAGATGTTCAAAGTTGCACTAATTATCGGGGGATTAAGCTGATGAGCCATACGATGAAGCTCTGGGAGAGAGTTATCGAGCATCGCCTCAGGAGAGCGACAAGCGTGACCCAAAACTAGTTTGGGTTCATGCCTGGAAGGTCGACTATGGACGCGATTTTCTTGCTACGACAGTTGATGGAGAGGTATAGGGAACAGAAGAAGGACTTGCACATGGTCTTTATTGACCTCGAGAAGGCGTATGACAAAGTACCAAGAAATGTCGTGGTGGGCCTTGGAAAAACACAAAGTCCCAACTAAGTACATTACCCTTATCAAGGATATGTACAAGGATGTGGTGACGTGTGTGCGTACATGCGATGGTGACACTAGTGACTTTCCAATTAAAATAGGACTACATCAGGGGCCAGCTTTGAGCCCTTATTTATTTGCTTTGGTGATGGATGAGGTCACAAGGGACATCCAAGGTGGTATCCCATGGTGTATGCTCTTTGCTGATGATGTGGTGCTAGTTGACGAGACTAGGGCAGAGGTTAATGGGAAGCTTGAGTTGTGGAAGGACGCTTTAGAGTCGAAAGGTTTCAGAATCAGCAGGACCAAGACCGAGTACATGATGTGCGATATCAGCATGACTGGACATGAAGATGTAGTTGTGAGCCTCGACGGACAAGTGGTGGCCAAGAAAGAAACTTTTAGGTATTTGGGATCGATGCTACACGACATTGATGAGGATGTTAGGCATAGGATTTCAGCCGGTTGGCTGAAATGGCGCCAAGCTTCCGGCGTCCTCTGTGACAAGAAGGTGCCCCAAAAGCTAAAAGGTAAGTTCTATAGAATGGCGATTCGTCCGGCGATGTTATACGGTGCTGAATGTTGGCCTACAAAGAGACGACATGTCGAGCAACTGTGTGTCGCTGAGATGTGTATGTTGCGTTGGTTTTGTGGGCATACAAGAAGAGATAGAGTCCGAAACGAAGACATTCATGATAGAGTTGGAGTGGCACCAATTGAGGAAAAATTGGTCCAACACCGGTTGAGATGGTTTGGTCATGTCCAGAGGAGGCCTCCCGAGGCACCGGTGTGTAGTGGGGTACTAGACCGGGTCGGTAGTGTAAGGAGGGGTAGAGGTCGACCTAAACTAACTTGGGATGAGTCGGTCAAGAGAGACCTTAAGGAGTGGGACATCCCCAAGGAGTTAGTTATGGATAGAAGTGCTTGGAGACTTCCAATCAATGTGCCTGAAACATGATCTTTTCTTTTTCTTTTGTTCTTTTGTGTTCTTGTGCTTTGTGCTTCTCCTACCCTTGTTTCTTGTGGGTTTCATCTCTAGACTACTCCAACTTGCTTGGGACAAAAGACTAAGTTGTTGTTGTTGTATTGGAGTTCTGCCCGAATTTGGAGGTAGTAGTCATGGCCAGAATAATTTGACATGGCTATCATTTTGACACATTGGAAGCAGCCATGAAGGTATTATTTCTGATTTGCAGTTTTTATAAGACGAAGAATGGTGCATATACAAGGTATTCAGATTTTCTTGCTGACTCTTTCATGATTGTTTTGTCAGTAATTAGCAGAAGGGTACTTTCTGAACTATATCTGAAGGGGAAGGAAGCTACTACTTCTTGACAGATGATATAATAATTAAATTAGGAAGTAATACAAGATAACTTGCAGATCTCATCTAGGAGAGGCAATTACATTTGTTTTAATTCTTGTTACAACCAATTGTTTCTGTTGAGCAGCACACCATGAAGTGTACTCCAATCTGATTTTGTTTGGTAGACTGCAACTTCTCTAATTATTCAGCAACTCAGTAATAGATAATGAGATTATTGGATGGTCTTATATCTAGCACACTATCTAAATTTGGTCCAAATGTATACTCTCATGTATGAATGACATTGAAAGTTTTAAATTGTCTCCATTTTTAAGGTAGTCGGCGGCGGTGGTAGTTTATGAACGGGGCATCAAGGTGGCGGGGATGTCGCCGTCGGCTATTGGTGGGAGACATCAGGTTGTCAGTGGAGTGGAGTTGAAGGCGTGTCGGAGTTTTTCTAAGGCCAATTTGGGTGATGATGGGGTGGTGGGGGTGAATTCGGTGACTCCTACCGAATTAGTGCTACAACTGGCAATGGAAGCAGATTTAATGACAAGGTCGTTGGAGACGGTGGAGTGGGTGGCGCAACGGAGAACATTGACAATGGGTGGTAGATGATAATCTTAATCATTTAGGTTGCTTTCTGGTATCTTCCTCATGTCGAACTTTTGCAATTTAAATCACTGCTTCTGAATTTGAGGTCTTGTTATGTTGAAAGTTGTCCCTTTGTAACTATTACTGAATCATATCTTGTTCTGTGTAATGACTGCAGCATGCACCGCACCTTGGAATTTAAACCTTTGTAAGTTCGTTTGCTTCTACCCAATTCAATAATTTTCCTTTTGACAAATCTGCTTCTATGCTAAGAGATGTTCACATTGGTTAGGTCAATTTATGTTGCCTCTATTGACTCGTGCAATCAATTCATTACGACTATTGAGTATTTTCAGATCAATTCATTACGACTGTTGAGTATTTCTGTGACATGGCAATTATCCTGTTGTATGTCTATATTTCAGGATAGGACGCATTGTTTGTCATACTACATAATTCATGTTTCTGAACTTTAGCTTTTTTGCACAATATGTCTAATCCTCCTATCATTTATCGTAATATGATTTCTTGCCTGAAGCCTTTGTATTGTAATTTTTTTCATTCAGGACATGCCAGATAGGCAGATTTCTTGTCTCCCTTTGGTTTAGAAACCGATCTCACAATTTGGTTGTGAAGGAGAATGCCATTACTACTTGGGTCAGGCTAGCGGTCTAAATGTGAGTGGCTTGTTCTCTTTTCTTGCTATGGAGTGTTCTTTTTTAATTCAGTTTGCTTCCTGCAGCAAAAATACGTCCTCTATCTTGTTCGAAGATTCCATGCTTTTTGTCCTTTCACCCTGTTTACATAGTTTTTTTTATACTACTAGCATAAATAGTCATTTCACCCTGTTTACATAACACAGAGAAGGGGAAGGGAGTCCTTTCTATGGTAAGTCAGCATGCAGTGCAATTTTGATAAAGAAAAAATTCTTGGGAGATTGGCAGGGGTGAGCAAGTGTTTTGTTCATCTACAGTGCTTGCTCTGCATTTGTTTTGGAAGCACTATTGCATGGGTGTCAGGGAGCAAGTGCACTTTCATGAACTATTTTTTTCAGGTGATAGAATTTCTATGGTTCTTTACGGAGGAGAGGCAATTACAATAGCTCTACATTTGACCATCAGAAATTTGGAGGAATCACATCGGCAAAGTAGGCTCTTGATCTCACAATGAAATTATGCACATTACAAGTTCTTAATATTGATGCTAGCATGAATAGTGGTATAAAAAACTTCAGTGCTGCATTTAGAATTTACATAATGCAATGGTCTTTGATTGAAGTAGACCGTAGTGTGCCAGTTTTGGGTAAATAGCATTCCCTGCTCAAGTCTTTGTATGATTCCCTCATAACATAGAATTGTGGTAAAAATTAGTGGAGTGCCTATATGAAGGCAGGGATCATCTTTAGTTAGAATCTTAAGGTGCCGAATCTTAAACTCTAAATAATCTATTCAATGTTATGCACTCGGTTTTGTAAGTCAGCCTAAATGGATGCAGGACACTGCTTTTGAATTTGCAGAATTGATACTTTGCACTGTTGTGTTTTACTACTACTGCCTTCAGTTTTAAAAGTCTTTGTACCTTTTATGCAATATAGAATTTCTTCGCTAAAGAACAGTTCAATTTTGCCCTCTCTTGTGTTACATTCCTAAATGAAAAAAACTTGCATAAGATTCCAATAGGTCACTTTGCCTTACCCCCTTATCCTGGATAACTGTGTATGTTTTGTTTGTGATCCAGTTGTGCAGTACTAAACTTTTATTCGCTCCATTAATTGGTAATTATTTTTTTATTTGGCATGCCCCTGAGATTCTCATGTTGTATAAACCCTTTGCGCACGTTTTGATCCCAACTAGACAATGGCTGCTTTACAATTCAGGACCAGTCAGGTAGCTTCTTTTGCTCCTCGTATTCCTTGTGCATGTGAATCATAATTAGCATGGTCACTATAGATACTTTACCAACTTGAATTCACTTTGTGCGTTTTTTTGCACGACGATCATACTTTGTGCAAACAGTCGGAAAAAGGCACATCAATTCAGCAATATGTACTCTTACAAGCTTTTTTTGGATAATACTCTTGGAAGTCTCACTTGCCCCATGTTAGCCATATAATAAAACGGGATGGATGAGGTTGCATTAAGCATCTGGCTGGCATTCTTCATGACAAGAGGGTACTACAGAAAGTAATAGGCAAGGTTTATTAAACTGTGATTAGACCAGCAAGTTACAAGAGTAATGGCAATATTTGTTCTGTAGCAGCTGCAATATGGTTTCTGTTGTGCCCTCTGAAAAGCTAAATAGCAAGATGCGAGTTCTCAAGTATTCCAATATTTTATTTTATTTTTATTCAAGCTGAATGGCTACTTGTCATTTATAGTGCTGGCAGCATTATTACCTAGCCTGTGGGCATCTAAAGAGGCTTCTTATTGTTTTAGATCCGGTGGTTAACACACTGAGGAATATGTAGAATATATTGTAAACCAAAGGATAGTGAAAATAGCGACTCTTTTGTCAATTGTAGGAGCGTTTTTTCCTTTGATTTGCCGGAGATCTTGAACATGCGCATCCAGTTTTTGTGCTCAAAACACGCACTGTAACCTGGCAACGCATCTCCTTTTCTGAGCGCGAATAGCTAAGATTGCTACTATGCAATTTACTCTAGAATAAATGACATTGGTGTTCTTATGACATAGTACATGTACAAGATATTATTTGCTGCAAATATAATGAATGGGCGACGTATGAAGATTTGAGGCAGAAACAATCGCTCGCTATTATTTGCTGCAAATACGATGAAGGGGGGACGTATGAAGATAGGCAGAAACAATCCCCACTTTAATAAAAAATAATAATAATATAAAAGTAGAGATGTGTATCTCGCACGTCCTCTGTGACTAAGACGATGTCGCCTTCACCAACGAAGTTTGATGCGTATGGCATACCAAAAGGGATGCGCACAAACTCACGAAGAAATTGGCGATTGACCCTTCACATGTTAATTTTTCGATCAAATATGTATATTCTACGGTAACATCATGTTTCATGTAGCCAATTTTCTTTCCTTGCTTATTTTTTTACTGAATGCAAGCATTAGCAATATGTATGGTTATTTAATAGTGTACGAGGATACAATAGCAGAGGACAGACGTTGGGTATGGTCGGGAGGCAAGACATGTCATGAAAGATTTGTTGTAGATGTCGATTGGGTAGCGTAGGATTATGACAACCATGTCCAGGCTAGATTGGGTAGCGTAGAATTATGACAGCCATGTCCAGGAAGATTAGCGTGTCCGCGAGGGGGTGGAGTGGTAGCGGATTCAACAGACGTCGGAATCGTAGGAGGGTGGGGCAGGGCGGGGGCGAACACAACAGCTTGACTGTGAGCGTAAGAGATGGTCCTTTGGGTTGTCTCATTCGTGGGCTGCGCCACCACGAGACTTTTGCTGCGACTTCGCGTTCTACTGATGATGTGAAAATAAAATTTATATTTATCTATTATGGATTTTGACACGTGCACGCCGCACATACATTTTACTATGGGTGTAATTAACTCGGTTATTACTAAGTTCATGCTAGCTACACTTAATATGGTATAATTACATTTTTAATCAAGAGGAGTTTGATAACTTTTTAGGGTGCATATACAATTAGCTCCTCAAGCGAACCCTTGAGGGTCAGGTTTTCCTAAGGAGATGGTGGGGTTAGGGCAACCATGTCATGTCGTATGGACATCTCTGGGCCCACTACCCAGGCCGGTACCAGACTACTGTGTGGGCCCCCGGGACTACTCTACTTGGGCTGCACAGTGCAAGACGGCGTGGAGCACAAGACAACTAGAGGGCTAGTACTCGGTTAGGAAACTAGGCATGTTCGGATCCATGTAGAGTACTCCTAGCCGTGTACGACTAGAACTCTCCCCCTTAAACTGACTTGTAACCCTGCCTCCCGGACTATATAAGACGAGGCAGGGACCCCTATCTCTCATCCGCATCATCTTGTAAACACACCCAATCAATCCAGAGCTACGCAGCATATAGGACGTAGGGTATTACGCACCTCGCGGTCCGAACCTGTCTAAATTTTGTGCCACGTGTCTCTCCTTCGAGTTCCCGATCTCAGCGAGGCCACAAACGTCTACCTCGGGTACTCCCCTTGGTAGGTTGCTGGTCTAAAACACCGACAGCTGGCGTGCCAGATAGGGGATCTCGCCGAAGATCTCATGGCGAACTCGACAGCTTCAATAGTCATCAAGCCAACCGCCGCTTTCAACCGCGGCGACACCTTCGTCTTCGGCTCTTGGGTCTGCACCGCTGATGGCGCCGGATCGTTCCAGCGCTACCTCACCATGACCCCGGACCCGAAGACCGGACTCGTGACGCTTCCCGAAGTCGTCACGGGTCAACTCGTCGAGAAATTCGACTAATTTTCGCTCTACAACCAAGTCACCGACTTCGAGATCGGATCCACCTCCAACTCGAACTCGACGTCAACCTGGATCGAACCACGCGAGCTGGCTCCTGAGCCATCGTGTGGACCGGTTCTCCCCCACGAGCACTTCCCGCATGGCCTCCGCAACGCTACTGCGGCCTACGTGGACGCACTCATCCCACGTTGGGCCGGCAAGGAGGTCGTCTCCGAGTATTCCTCGGACTCTAGAGCCGTCCCCGACTACAACTCGGACTCCTCCTACGAGTTCGACTTCGGATAGGATCTGATCGAGCCCGGGTCCGAGTTCAACACCACCGAGGAGCCGTTGTCAGGTCCTGCTGCTAGCTTGGTCATCTCGTCTACTCCAGCTGGTAGATTTGTCTACTGGCCCGACCGTAAGCCTGCAGACCTGATCGACGACAACTCACGCTGTGTCGCCTACATCGAGACACTCCCCTTCCAGGAGGGGACACCTCTGACACAAAATGCAGAGGAGTACTCACCAACTGAGGTGGCAACTACCGACTCTGGTCTCTGCACACCCGACCGCGAAGTATTCGTGGCAACTGCAAAAGCCGGTACTTCAAAGGCCCAACCTGATCGGTACCTCGACGACAGCTCTGACGACGAGGAGTCAGCCAACGCACCCCCAGACGAGAAAACCGAGGCCAAGAACGCCCGGCATGACCGCAACAGGAAGCAAGCAGATCGACGCCGACGGCTTCGGGAATCTCTACCCATCCGCAATCTCAATGAGGCACTGGACGAAGTTTCCAACCGAGTCCACACAACCCCTGAGCAATGCCTCATGTCCATCAACAGGATAGCTCGGTCAGCTCAGGGACACCGAGTGGGAGACCTCATAGCCAAACTTGCGGAAAAGGCCTACTTCATGAGGGTCGACAACAGGATCGCTGCAGCCGCAAACCATGAAGCTACTAGTCGTAGTCGCACCCCGGCAGAAGTCGGACACAACCGCGTCCGCGGTGAACATCAGCCGACCTCCAACCGCTCCAGAGCCTCGGGGGGAGGACCTTCACAAGGCGGCGCTAGCGGCAGCGGCGGTGGCGGCCGCGGCAGCAGTGGTAGCTCCTCCCATGGCGCCGGCAGAAGAGGCGATAGCGGCGGTGATCGCGGAGGCCGAGGCCACGCGAACAGCCATGCCACCAGAATCAACGAGATACACCGCGCCAAGAATTCTATTGACATCAGCAACAGCGACGGCTTCCCCGCCTACTCTCCACGACTTCGCGCTCTGCTACTCCCCCAGAAGTTCAAGCCTCTCGGGATCAACAAGTACGATGCGAAGCAGGATCCAGTTCAGTGGCTCAGGTGCTATGCCCTGACCATTGAAAACGCTGGTGGCGACAACGACACCAAGTGTCTCTACTTCCTCTTCTGTCTGGACCAGGCTCCACTCACATGGCTCGAGTCGCTCGACAAGAACTCGATCGACGTGTGGGACCAGCTGAAGGTGCAGTTCACCAGCAACTTCGCGGGCGCCATGGGGCGCTTGGGTACTCACATGGACTTGGCGATGGTAAAGCAGGAGCAAGGCGAGACGCTTCGCTAGTACATGCACCGCTTCTTCAACAAGCGTGCGACCGTAGTCGATGTCACCGACAAAGAAGTCATCGACTGCTTCCAAGACAGTCTCTACCACCGTCGCACCTTCGAAGACTCCGGTTCGCCCAAGTTCAATCACCAAGCTCAAGGACATGATCACTTCATGGTCTGATGAGGAGGACAAGGCCAACGCCAAGTACGACTCCAACCGCGGCAAGAACAAGATGAACACGGGCGGCAACAACAACAAGGATCAGGGGGGTCGCAACAACTACTACTCGGGTCCTAATCGCAAGCGCAAGCCAGACAACATTGTCGTGGCTGTACAGCGCCCCGCGAAGGACAGTTCCAAGAAGACCTCCGACGGCTTCAAGGAGTTGCTCAAAGAGAAGTGTCTGTGGCATCAGGATAGCAACCATGCCACCAAACAGTGTTACCAGCTCCGTGTTGACGGCTGATTGTCGTATCAAAGTTCATTTGGATTTGCAAGCGGACAAATCCCCCGTCGTAGTCAAGGGACCCTTCTTCCCTTAAGTGTGAGAACCCAAGGTATCGAATCTGTGGAACAATGTGCAACACAAAGATTCAATCTAGAAGGCAAGGAAACTCTTTCTTTTGAAGAACCAAGTTGCATCTAGTCTAAGAGATCATCAAGAAAACACATCTAATCTAATCTACTAAGAGGTAGCAAGAGAAAGCAAAGAGATAACCAATCTAGAGAGTCTAGATCATGCTTATGTTGTAGCTCCAAACAAGATAGATGAAGATAGAAAAGCGAATCTCATTAAAAGCATCTTTAAACCGTGGCCTCCGATCCGACTCCGAAGACGCCCGCCTTTTGGAGCCACTGTCCTATCACAACGCACTCCTATTCGTGCGGGTTAGCCTAGGGCGAGTTCGAGAAGAACAAGTTGAAAACACTTGGTCGGTCCGGTATGCACCTCTAGCCACCGCAGCTACAAGAGGACCCTATGCAATCTATCTTAAGTATAGATTGAGGAAGAAGCAAAACCAAGAGAGAACAAAATCATCGAGAATGCACTTGATCGCTAGAAATCGGATTCACTATAAAAACTTCACCATGAATGATTACATGAACAAGATCACCACCGGGATCCTACCTCGATCTTGATCCTTGCTCCGGAGCTCCGACGTGGTCTTCCATGCAAGGTTCCCACGTCGGCTAGGGAAACCCTAGACAACTAGCACGACCCTCCTCTCCGTGATGGTGTCCCTCTAGCTTCTCTACTCCTTGGCGGCGGATGACGAATGAATTGATGCGTGGCTCTTGGCATGGGGACTATAAATAGTCCGAGGGGCGTCTAGGTCAAAGGGGGCGCCGAACCGGGCCCAGAATGGGCTGGGCCGGCCGACCTGGGCCGACCGTCCTGGGCCCATTTCGGCCCAGTTCGGCCCCGGCTTCCTCCCGATGCCTTCTCGTGTCTTCTGGAACTTTCCACTTCCTACATGTGGGCCCTTGGCGTTAGTTTCTCCGCGGTTTGGATAGGGCTCCTTGTCGCGCAAGCTTCAGCATTTTCTGTCTAGGTCCTCGGAGTTTCACGGCTTCACGCTTCGGTCCTTGGGCCACTTAGAGTCATGTTCACTTCGTGTCTTGACTTGTGCCGGGCTTCATGATCTTCTCACAAAGTGCTTGATGAACTTTCCCAGGAAGTCTCCCTTTTAGCGTTAAAACCCTGCGTAAACAATAAACTCCAAAAACCACATGCGAGTGCGAACATGACATATCATGAGGGTTAGGATCGTTAGTTTGGATATTAAATCAGTGCCAACACCGAAGGTAAACTCATGTCTAGGTTGACAGAAATTCATCGTCAACATCTCCCCCATGCTTAAACCTTGCTCGTCCTCGAGTAAGCCTTCGATGGATATCAGTGTTGCCTTTCATTATTTAAACCCTGCACTTGATCATACACGAGAAAACATAATGCTCTCAAAAATTTAATTCGTTAGAGTTCCATAGTGTAGCTAGCCTTCATCCCTACGGAGGGTGGATATCAATTAAGCTCTTCCCACAAGTAATTAGTCATGCTCCCAAATTTCAAATGAATCTCAGAAATTTTGAAGTGTAGAGCAAGATGAATAAAAGAGCTAAACCAAGTTCAAAAATTTAAACCACCTTGCATCTTGCTCATGAACTCTCATCTTGTCTCTCAAGCCTATTTGTTCTACTCCTTTCCCCTCTCAAAAATATATATAAGTGGAAGGCTTTATCTGGAGCTTTAGGGAAAAGTTTAGTCCTACCAAGATATTATTATTGAGATATTATCAAAACAAGACAAGCTTCTCATGGTCTTACCGAGATTCGTCAAAAAGGTCATTGGAAAAATAATGTTACAAGGAGGGGGGGGATGAACACACACATTTTGAGATAAGTGGACATGTGCAAATGGCAAAGAGTGATCCTGAGGCACAAACAAAGTCCTCGTTATCGGATTACACATGGTTGGAAAGATGAGTATGGGTCTTGATCTTGAATCCTCTTCAAACTCCTAATGCATCTAGAGAGCCGGGGAGCTTTATTTTATTATTTTTTTCTTTCTCTTTTATATATATATATATAATCTTTTTTTTGTTCTCTCCTTTTTCTTTCTTCTTTTTCTTTCATACCTTTTCTCTCTTTTTTTCATTTTTTTATACTCCCCTTGAACTCTAGATTACATTGTACCTACCTCCTTGGTAGCTCCCCCCCATGCTTAGACGATTGCACGTCCTCGGGCAAACAAGTGGAAAAAAAATTTTGTGCCAAGGTAGGTACTAAAAGTTCTATATTTTCCTAGGGAAAAACACTTGAAATCTTCTAGGGATTCTTCACGCAACCTTATGTCGACTTGGAGGTCTCCCAAAATTATACTTCAATCCTTGGCACCTTCATTCTTGTGATCTTCCTCAAAATATTCATCCATACTCAAATGTTGGGTTGTGGTCAAGGAGATAAACACAAAAAGATGTATTGGGTTTTTTGGTGGATATCCGGCGAGGTTTGCAAAATTTCCGATGTGGAAACTTACAATGCACGGATAGAAGAGGCTAGCATTAATATAGATACGCAAAAACAGAATGACCAGCTTCTTAGTCTCGGGCCAGAGAAATCAAGCCCTGAATTAATTCACCCAAAAATAAATCTTATATACTAAGTTTTTGCACTCAAATAAATATAAGGCTTTGGATAGGTAGAGCAACATGCAAGAGATATTAATGACAAGGTTAGCATTACTTTTAAGAACAAAAATAAATCATCTTTAACCCATCCAAAATTGAGAGCATGAAAAGAAAACTATGAGTCTTATCTTTATCATAACCTCCGCAAAGGATTAAGCTAGCATTTAAATTAATTTCAGATTTGCATTAAAGAGAGCATTAGCTTAATCATGAATAAAACAAGTACAAAGATAAGCAAATAGGCAACAGTCATCATATATCAACTTGGCACAATTTTCCATCCATATTAAATATCATAAAACGATGGTGAAATTTATTTATGGTGATGGAAAAAAACTACTACTACCACACACATGCTGAAAATAAAATAGAAAATGCTCGCACACACAAATTTGCACACAAACCGAAGAATAAAGGAAAGGAGAAGGAAAAATCAAACCGAATTGGAAGTATTATTTCTTCTTCCTTCCTTCACTCTCCCTTCAATGGTTGATCCTTCGTTTTTATGATGAAAACAAGCTTGGAGTGCCTCGGAGTATATGGTGGCGGAGAACGAGTTAGGTGTCGATGTCGAACGGGTGGCTCCTCCGTGTGCCCTTGCGGTTTGTCCCACATGGACAAGCTTCGTGTACTCCTCATGCCTCCAAGGAACATCGTGTCGCTCCTCGACGGTGCCACGTCCTCCTCCATGCTTCGCGAAGACTCGGAAATAGAATGCTTCCGCGAAGAGTTAGATGGCGCCTCCAACAATAATGATCGTGTCCTCCTTCCGAGGACGATGTTCATGGCCTTTTTCATCGTGCCTTGCTACACAAATTCACAAACAACTCTCCCGGGGGTTTCTTGCCGGTAGAGAAAATGCACAAAAACGTATATGGAAAGACAAGAATTGTAACAAATTTTCAGGGATTTTTAGAGAAGGAGGTGAGGCATGGATTTTTCTGAGTGGTTCGTGAGGTCTCTGGACTATGAACTTGGGAGCATGAACTTAAAAATTAGCGAGAGGCTTACCTGAGAAAGATGGACGTCGGGGACCACAAAAAAAAAGCCAGGCCGACCGGACCAGGCCGGCCGGCCTAGGGTCTCTGCGGCCCCATTCGCCTTAGTTTTTCCCTAAGATGCTCCTTGCTCCCTTGTTGCCTTGTGTTCTCAAGCTCCACAAGAATCCATCGGCCAAACTCTCGGCCACTCCTTCGTTTTGAATGATGAGATCAATGCCTCCCTCCTTTTCTTTGTTTCACTTCTTGTCTTCCATGTCTCCTGTACCTTCACTAATTTCCTGCAAAACAAAGTCATGTTGCCCTCCCCCATGCTTGTCCTTTACATGTGCCCAAGATGTTTTGATGATAGAGCCTTCCCGTGATGCATCATCGAGCACAAGGTGTTAAATAAACCTCAAAACCTTCCCTTGACCATGTTTAGATGCTTATTACTCCTCTAAATTTCATAAATTAAAGATTAACTCAGAGCTAGCAATGAGTCCAAATATATTATTAGAGGAGTTTTTAAACATCAAAAACAATTTGTAAGTCGAAAACTTTCCGACTACCTTTATTTTGGTTGCACCGGAATCATTTGCTTTCATTAATTGATAGCAAGCTTCTCCGGCTTGACCGTGGGGTTATGGGTTTAGGTTCTAAATTTGGCCAACCATGAGAGATAGACATTGAATAAATAAAAACAATGGGTCTTGGAAAAACTCTAGCTCTAGAGAAACCGGTAGATGTTAAGTTAGATGAAACCAAAAATCGAATTCCCTAGGTTCATGTGAGTCCTAGCATGCGTAAAAAGATTTAAAAACATTAAGGAACATAGCGAGGCTCTACTCGTGAGTTTTTAACATGCAAAACAAAATTGAACCTACCATCATGGAGAGGATGGAAGGCTCAAATAGGATCTGAATTTTTGGTTCTAGTTTCTCGAAAAGAGGCAAATAAAACATGGGATGGCTCATGTCATTGGTTTTAAGATAGAAAAAATCAAATATAATGACCGAGCAAATAAAAGGTTCTCTAAAAACTTGTTCAACCACTTAAGAATCAATAAAATGTCTTGCATAGCAAATTCTATGACCAACTTACTTGAAATTCGGAAATCTTCCGGGTTGCCCTCCCGGTAGCTTTTTACTCTTGATCGGGTTGTCCTCCCGGTAGCTTATTCTTGACTCGACGAACGGGTTGCCTCCTGCCTAGCACTTCGTTTATAGTCCATAGCTAGACTTCTTCTCTTGTTTACTTCGGATCAACGCTCTTTTGTGAGCGTTGCAATCTTGGGTACCCACTTCCTCACCATCTTGGGCGCAGGCTTATTCTTCGGCTTAATCATTTTTTTTGGTCTTCACAGGCTGGCTTTGTTCTTTGGTCTTAACGGATGCAACAACTTCCTCGATCTTTGCCTCCTTCTTCTCCGGCTCTTCCTTCTTCTTTGGCTCTTCCTTGATAAAGCGACGATAAGGTGGAACATATTTAACATTGAACGTGTTGCATACCTCAAAACGTGGTTGAAACTTGAATGTGCTTCCCTCAACGTAGATGTCGAACTTGATCTCTCCAACTTTTATGGGTGCATCTTCGGCGATCCCCACGGGATAGAGAATAGAGTTGTCTCCCAACTCTAGACACATGGCCATAGGCTCGAGTGGTAGGCGTAGCTTCTCGAACACATCTCTTGGCATGACTCTCATACTTGCTCCAAGGTCGCATAATGTCATCTCGTGCTTGTTGGCAAGCATGTCTCGGAAGTAGCGTGGAGGCATCTTCATATCTTGGCTCGGCATCTCCAACTCCAGGTCTTCAGTAGTGATCTCCATCTCCTTTCCCGAACGAGCTTGAGTAGCCTTTGCCATCTCGGGACCTTGGGGTTGTTCCAATCTTCCTTTGTTACCCATCGGGCGCCCGGCAAGTTGTCCCACTTGCGTCTCTAGCATCTTTATCATGTTGAGCACTTGATGGATAGAGCTTCCGACCTCCGTCACCTTGCCATCTATATTCTCCAATATCTTGTCCATAGCCTTGAACTTAGTGATGACGTCCTTGTTGATCTTAGCTTGCTCGTCCATGAAGTCCTTCAATTGTATACCAAGCGGAACCGGATTTTGAATGGACGAGCTTGCATTAAATTGGGGTTTACCTTGCCCGTAGCGGAAGTTTGGCAAATCTCCCTTCATGTAGTTGGGCACCACTGCTTCCTTCGAACAATCTCCTTGGACATGGCCGTAGTCCCCACACTCCTCGCATGTGGATCTTGCCTTGGCTCCCTTTAGGTCTTGAGCTTCTTTCTCCATCTCCATCTTCTCCAACCTCCTCATGAGTAAGTCGATCTTCCCTTCAAGGAGTTCGGCTCGCATGTATTCATTGAAACGCTCCAAAGCTTCCGCAATAATCTCCGTTGGGAATTGAGCAAATGTATCAATCTTGTTGCGCAAATTCCGAGTCTTGGTCGGCGAATAAAATTCCTTCATGAAGTTCCTCATCAACGCTTCCCAATCTTGTTTCGACTCCGCCGGTAGAGTGTGGAACCAACGCAAAACTTTTCCAAGTAGTGAGAACGGAAAACGCCTTGCCCTCATTTGATCTTGAGTCACCCCATCCTCATCGAAAGTTCGACATAGTTGAACGAATGCTTGGAGGTGAAGGTTCGGATCCTCTTTACCGGTGAAAGGCGAGTGTTGCACCTTGTAGATAGTTGAGACCTTGATCTTGAACGGCCTTCCGGCATCTTGAAGGTTTATGATAGGTAGATCAACGATGTCCGGGGTGCATAGCTCGATCTTGCGCTCCGGTTGCGGTTGTTCTCCCATGGGTGGCGGTTGAGGTTGATCTTCCTTTAGACTTGGAGGTGGTGATTCCTTTGGAGATTCCGACGGTCCTTCGACCTCAGCTTTTGGATCTAGGGTTGCCAATCCTTTAGCTTGTGTTGCACGT
Organism: Cenchrus fungigraminus; assembly: GCA_036936925.1. Classification (NCBI taxonomy): domain Eukaryota; kingdom Viridiplantae; phylum Streptophyta; class Magnoliopsida; order Poales; family Poaceae; genus Cenchrus; species Cenchrus fungigraminus. The sequence continues at coordinate 92,511,219 of CM072774.1, read as the reverse complement.
CTCCTTTGCTTGTAAAATTTTCCTAGATCATCCACAAAAGAAAGTTTGGGTTTCTTGGAGAGGAAGCCAACCATCTCTGGTTAGGGTTAGCAAAAACAAAAATCTAAAAAGAAAAATTAGGGTTAGTCAAAAACTAGATTAGATTGATTTTTTTTCTTTTGAGGATGATCAAAATTAAAAGATGCAAAAGAAAAATCAAAAGAAAAACTGAAAAATATTCACAAGAAAGCGATACTAGATTGGATCTTGATTGCTTGTTCCCCGGCAACGGTGCCAGAAAAAGGGGCTAGTTGACGGTTGATTGTCGTATCAAAGTTCATTTGGATTTGCAAGCGGACAAATCCCCCGTCGTAGTCAAGGGACCCTTCTTCCCTTAAGTGTGAGAACCCAAGGTATTGAATCCGTGGAACAATGTGCAACGCAAGGATTCAATCTAGTAAGGCAAGGAAACTCTTTCTTTTGAAGAACCAAGTTGCATCTAGTCTAAGAGATCATCAAGAAAACACATCTAATCTAATCTACTAAAAGGTAGCAAGAGAAAGCAAAGAGATAACCGATCTAGAGAGTCTAGATCTTGCTTATGTTGTAGTTCCAAACAAGATAGATGAAGATAGAAAAGCGAATCTCATTAAAAGCATCTTTAAACCGTGGCCTCCGATCCGATTCCGAAGACGCCCGCCTTTTGGAGCCACCGTCCTGTCGCAATGCACAACTATTCGTGCGGGTTGGCCTAGGGCGAGTTCGAGAAGAACAAGTTGAAAACACTTGGTCGGTCCGGTATGCACCTCTTGCCACCGCGGCTACAAGAGCACCCTATGCAATCTATCTTAAGTATAGATTGAGGAAGAAGTAAAACCAAGGGAGAACAAAATCATCAAGAAGGCACTTGATCGGTAGAAATCGGACTCACTATAAAAACTACACCATGAATGATTACATGAACAAGATCACCACCGGGATCCTACCTCGATCTTGATCCTTGCTCCGAAGCTCCGACGTGATCTTCCATGCAAGGTTCCCACGTCGGCTAGGGAAACCCTAGACAACTAGCATGACCCTCCTCTCCGAGATAGTGTCCCTCTAGCTTCTCTACTCCTCGGCGGCGGATGACGAATGAATTGATGCGTGGCTCTTGGCATGGGGACTATAAATAGTCCGAGGGGCGTCTAGGTCAAAGGGGGCGCCGAACCGGGCCCGGAATGGGCTGGGCCGGCCTGGGCCGACCAGCCTAGGCCCATTTCGGCCCAGTTCAGCCCCGGCTTCCTCCCGGTTGCTTCTCGTGTCTTCTGGAACTTTCCACTTCCTGCATGTGGGCCCTTGGTGTCAGTTTCTCCGCGGTTTGGATAGGGCTCCTTATCGCGCAAGCTTCAGCATTTTCTGCCCAGGTCCTCGGAGTTTCATGGCTTCACGCTTCGGTCCTTGGGCCACTTGGAGTCATGTTCACTTTGTGTCTTGACTTGTGCCGGGCTTCATGATCTTCTCACAAAGTGCTTGATGAACTTTCCCAGGAAGTCTCCCTTTTAGCGTTAAAACCCTGCGTAAACAATAAACTCCAAAATCCACATGCGAGTGCGAACATGACATATCATGAGGGTTAGGATCGTTAGTTTGGATATTAAATCAATGCCAACACCGAAGGTAAACTCATGGCTAGGTTGACGGAAATTCACCGTCAACACTCCGGCGGGCACTCAAGGAGACTCCTGAGCCACGACACCCTCACGACAAGAAGGGCAAGAAGAAAGTCGACGAAGGCAATGGCGACTTCCCAGAACCCGACAAGATAGTGAACGTCCTCTTCGACGGACTACCCACCAAGCGAGCGCAGAAGCTCACTCTGCGCGAAGTCTTGAGTATTGAACCGGCGGTGCCGACACCTCTCAGGTGGTCGGAGGTTCCCATTACCTTCTCCCGCTCGGATCAATGGACAAGCTTCTCTGAGCCAGGACGTTTCCCACCCGTCCTGAACCCAGTAGTCGCGGGCTCCAGACTCACCAAGGTACTCATTGATGGTGGAAGCGGACTCAACGTTCTGTTCACCAAGACCTTGAAGAAGATGAAGCTCGACATCACCGACATGCTCACCAAGAGCACATCGCCCTTCTACGGCATCGTCCCAGGCAACGCGGCTATACCACTTGGGTCCGTGGTTCTGCCAGTTACCTTCGGGACAAGGGAGAACTACCGCACCGAGTACATCAAGTTCGAGGTTGCAGACTTCGAAACTTCCTACCACGCCATCCTCGGCAGACCAGCTCTCGCCAAGTTCATGGTGATTCCCCACTACGTGTACTTGGTACTCAAAATGCCAAGCCCTGCCGGAGTACTCGCACTGCAAGGGGACTTGAAGGTTTCTTATGACTGCGACACCGAAGCCGTGGAGCTCGCAGCAACCAATCAAGTACCCAACGCGATGATGGAGATCTACGCTGCATCAAAGAAGATCGCACCAACCAAACTCGAGATACCTGAAAAGACCGACACCTCCAACAAACCTCAGCCAATAGAGGAAGTACATGTGAAGGCCATCGACCTCGGGACCGGTGACAGCAGCAAGACTACCATGATCGGCGCGGGACTCGACCCCAAATAGGAAGATGCGCTCGTCAGCTTCCTCCGGGCCAACCGAGACATCTTCGCGTGGAAACCAACGGACATGCCATGAGTACCCAGGAGGCTGATTGAGCACTCACTCAGTGTCGATCCTAAAGCTACCCCCAAGCGACAACATCTCTGCCGCTTCGCTGATGACCGACCGGATGCCATCAAGAAGGAACTCGCCAAACTACTCGCGGCTGGCTTCATCAGAGAAGTCTTCCATCCCGAGTGGCTCGCTAACCCCGTCCTCATCCGCAAAAAGAACACCAATGAGTGGAGGATGTGCATCGACTACACCGACCTGAACAAGCACTGCCCCAAGGACCCCTTCGAGTTGCCGCAGATTGACCAAGTCATCGACTCCACGCGCGGGCTGCGACCTGCTCTGCTTCCTCGACTGCTACTCCGGGTACCACCAGATTGCAATCAAGGAAGAAGACCAAGAGAAGACCGCGTTCATCACCCCGTTCGGCGCCTACTGCTACACGACGATGTCGTTCGAGTTGAAGAACGCCGGCGCTACCTATCAACGAGCAATCCAGGCCTGCTTCAAGGAGCAGCTCAACAAGAACGTCGAAGCCTATGTGGATGACGTGGTCATCAAGACCAGGAACTCAAACACACTCATCGCGGATCTTGAAGAGACTTTCACATCTCTGCGGGAGTACCAGTGGAAGCTCAACCCCAACAAGTGCGTCTTCGGTGTACCCTCGGGGAAACTACTCGGCTTCATCATCAGCCATCGCGGCATCGAAGCCAACCCTGAGAAGATATCCGCCATCACCAACATGAAAGCTCCAACATGCATCAATGATGTCCAGAAGCTGACCGGGTGTATGGCGGCCCTGAACAGATTCATCTCGAAGCTCGAAGAACGGGGACTACCCTTCTTCAAGCTACTCAAGCACCAAGAGAAGTTCGCGTGGACCGTGGAGGCTGATCAAGCTCTGACGCAGCTTAAAGACTTCCTGTCCAAGCCACCGGTCCTCACGGCACCTCGCAAAAAGGAGCAGCTACTGCTCTATCTCGCTGCGACTACTCATGTGGTCAGTACTGCCATCGTCGTCGAGAGGCAGGAAGAAGGCCACACCTACCCAGTCCAGTGACCAGTCTACTTCGTCAGTGAGGTCCTCTCTGAGTCCAAGGCACGATACCAACCGGTCTAGAAGCTACTCAACGCAGTACTCATCACCTCGCGGAAGCTACGACACTACTTCCAGGAGTACTCGATCACTGTCATCACTGACTACCCACTCGGCAATATACTCCACAACCAGGATGCAACCGGGAGAATCTCCAAGTGGGCGGTCGAGCTTGGTGCCCTCAATATCAACTTCAAGCCACAAACCGCTATCAAGTCTCAAGCACTAGTCGACTTCATGGCAGAGTGGCGGGAAAATCAACTACCGACACCAACGGAACGACCAGAGCATTAGGTGATGTACTTCGACAGCTCACTCAAGCTCGAGGGCGCGGGCGCAGGGGTACTCCTGATCTCTCCAAAGGGTGAACAACTCAAGTACATCCTGCAGATCTTCTAGAAGGTCTCAAATAATGAAGCCGAGTACAAAGCTCTACTACACGGGCTCCGGCTCGCAATATCACTGGGCATCAAGCAGCTACTAGTCTACGGCGACTCTGCTGTGGTTATCAACCAGGTCAACGACTCTTGGGACCGCAACAAGGAGAACATGGACGCCTACTGCCTAGAAGTCTGCAAGCTCGAGAACAAGTTCTACGGTCTCGAGTTCCCTCATGTCGTCCACGACAACAACATTGCAGCGGACATCCTGTCGAAGCTTGGTTCTACTCGCGCTCAAGTACCCGTTGGAGTCTTCATCCACGAACTTCACACGCCATCCATCCCGGAGCCGGCGTCACCAACCACTGACCCTGGGCCATCTCAACCTAGTCAGGAGGTCATGATGATCGACATGGACTGGAGGCAACCCTTCATCGAATACATCCACGAGCAGAAGGTCCCCTCCGACAAGAACGAGGCAGAATAACTCATCCATCGAGCCAAGACCAACGTACTAGTCGGGGACAAGCTCTACAGGCGGGGTGCGACTTCTGGAGTACTCATGAAGTGCGTACCCCGAGAAGAAGGCAAGGACATCTTGGAGGAGATCCACAAAGGCGTCTGCGGCAACCACACTTCTTCTCGCACGTTGGTGAGCAAAGCTTTCCGACGAGCTTTCTACTGGCCTACCGCTCTGGGCGATGCCGAAGAACTCATCTGGAGGTGCCAAGGGTGCCAATTCTTCGCCAAGTAGCAACACGTCCCAGCCTACAAACTAGTCACCATACCGCTGACCTGGCCCTTTGCCTGCTGGGGGCTCGTGAGTACCATGTGTGGTTCGAGGACCGGTGGATGGTCGCTTCCTGGTGTGATGAGTGATTGACAACGTTGTGTGGACTGATTCTTGGCTAAGTATTGCAGGTGCAGGTTGTGGCTTGACTGGTGCAGGTGCAGGTGAAGAACAAGCGCGAAAGGTCGTTGCCGGTGAGGCTTCCAGGTGTGGAGAAGACAAGTAGGCTTGGTTCGAGGGACCCGGTGGCCAGCGGGGTCAAGTGCGGGCCGCATGGGGGCAAGAACGGCAAGATGAAGTCGTGGACGGTTTCTTGGTTGAGCCTCAAAACCAAGGTCGAGCCGGGATTTCGTGGGAGCCGAGTCATGAGTGGCGATTGGCGGAGGCTACATCAAGTTTGCGGGGTTTGCGGTGGTTCACCAGAAAACCACCGGGTTACTCGGTTGAGCCACAAAACCGAGGCCGAAGACCGGGCGTGGCTGTCAGGCCAAAACCGGTCTGACCAGTTTGGGAAACCGGTCTGACCGGTTTGGGGTCGCAGGGCGCTAGAAGCTTCGAAGCGGAGGACACGCGTCGGGATCGCAAGGCTTGCGTCGAGGCTAAGAGAAGAGCGGTCGCCGGGCATCCGTCCGATGGTGTTACGAAGACAAATTCCCAAAGTGCCCTTGGTGGGCGTGTATCCTAGTTTAGGCTTTAGGGGTATTTTCGTCTTTCGGTTGCCTCAATATAACCCAAGTGGTGAGAGGATGGCAGCCATCTCTTGGAACCCTAGCTCATTTGCTTTCCTATTTTTCTCTTCCTATTTTTTCCTTAGGATTTTCTTAGGACTAGCTTGAGAGCTTCATGGTGAGATCTTGTGAGAGGGAAGGATGATCGGGCGGCAAGCTAGACCTTGTATGAACCTCTTTGGTATGTATAGATGATTCGGTGTGGTTCCTCAAGGCTTGATTGTGTTCTTCCCGTTTTTCCTTTTTGGTGATTTTCGGAGCCTTTTCTTGGAATTTCTGTGGAGAAGATTTGAGAGCGTTTCTTTGAGGGATTCTTGTTGGATGTCACGTATGAGGACCTTGTGCCTCTTTGCTTGGTGATCTTGCTCCAACAAACCCTCTGAAACGGCTTCGATTTGGTGGTTTTCGGTGGAGCTCTTGGGAAGGTGTTCTTGAGGGTTGACTTCCGATTCCTCTTGATTGGGTAGGTTTTGGGGACCGAGCTTCTAGCCAAAGGTAGCCCACGAGGTACCCCAGCTATCCCCAAAGTCTCACTTGAATCCGTGGAACGAATTGGGAGATCGATCGAGGTGAAGTTTGGGTTTTTCCCGCGGGCTGAGTTCTTCCCGACTGCCTGGGCAAAACCGGTCTGACCGGTTTCCCAAACCGGTCTGACCGGTTTGGCCCCTGTGGGCTGTCGAGAGGAGTTTCTGAACAGGAGAGTCTCGTTCGTCCTATGGCTTTTCTTGTTCAAGGGTTGAAGGGTTCTTGAGGTGTTTTGGCCAGGTTGGGTCTCGAAGGTCTTTTGGGGATTTCCTGGACAAAACCGGCCTGACCGGTTTCCCCTGCCTGTAAGAGGCTAAGTCCCAGAAGGTCGGTCTGACCGGTTTCAGAAACCGGCCCGACCGGTTTTGGTTGCCAGTAGGTGTTTCGAGTTGTTTTCCGCTGCGTGTCTTGAGTTGCTGTTGGTTGGATCTTGCTCCTAGGTCCAGTAGCACTCCAGTGGCTACGTGGATTTGGCAAGAGAAGTTTGCGGAGGTGTCCGAGTGATTTTGGGTTCATAGGCCGAATTCTTGAGTAGAATTTTTATCGGCTCCCATTCACTCCCCCCTCTCTGGTTCGCCGTTCCGGTCCTTCAAGTGGTATCAGAGCCGGTTCGGGTCTTCATTGACTCTTACCAGTATAAGATCCAAAGATGGCGTACCAGGAACGGGGTTCGGGTCCTCCGCACTTCGATGGGAAGAACTACCAGATGTGGCAGAGGCGGATGGCAGCGTTCCTCCGCGGAAAGGGTCAGATCCTTTGGGACGTCACGGTGAACACAGCTTATGTTCATCCGATGAACTTCCTTGCTCCAGGATCGAGGGATATGTTCGAAGCCAACAACAAGGCTGTCGACTACTTGTTTCGTGCTCTGTGTCAGCCTGAATTCGATCGGGTTCAGACAGAGGACTTAGCTTGTAGGATTTGGGAGCAGTTGAAGGATGCTCATGCTGGGAATGCTCAGGTTCAGGCTCGGATGTACGCGACTTACCGGAGAGAGTACGAGAACTTCACTCATCTCCCCGGCGAGTCCGTCGATGCCCTTTTCCAGCGGTTTACGGTCGTTGTGAACAACATGAGAGCCAATGTGGACGTGCTCCCATACGATGATCATGATAGAGCCGTGAAGCTCTTGCACTCGTTGGATCGTACCGTATGGGACGGGAAGTTTGAGGCTATTGTTGAGTCCGAGAAGTATGACACCTTGACGGTGAACGAGCTGTTCTCGAAGCTCAAGTCGGCTGAGTTGGACCGTGGTATGACAGCCAAGATCGAGAGCCCGACTGATTCTCATAGTCTCGCTCTCGTTGGTGGGAAAGGAGCTAAGTCTAACGCTAACGCATCCTCCAGGATGTACTCTCTGTCTTCTTTGATGTCTTTGCCAGACGAGGAGTTCGACGTGCTTGGAGAGGACGAGCTGGCGCTGCTGACCAGGCGGTTCGAGAGGCTGCACGAGAATCGGGTGAACACGAGGAGGACAGCATAGACGTGCTTTCAGTGCGGCAAGCCAGGACACTTCGTCGCTGACTGCCCGGAGAAGATGGAGAACAAGGACGGCTACAAGGACGGCTACAGGCACCGGTCGAGCAAGGACGGCAAGTACCGATCGAGGCGCGATCACAAGCACAAGAACAAGCACAAGGATGAGCGACGGTCGAGGAAGAAGGATGGCCGTGGCAGGAAGGCCCGAGTGATGGTCGGAGCGAGCGACGTCGACTCCAGCTCCGCCTACTCTTCCTCGTGCTCGAGTAGCAGTGAAGATGAAGGTGATCGACGCAAGAATAAGAAGTCATCCAGGAACTTGAGCGGGTTGAGCTGCTTCGCGGGAGATGGCTTCTGCGGCATGGCTCATAGCTCCGGCAGCAAGAAGAGTCATCAGAGTGACTCGGACTCCGACTCCGAGGATGAGGTATGTGATGAGCTCTCCTCTTTGCGCAAGGAGAATGATGAGTTGGTTGACTTGCTTGATAATCGCGATCACATGCTTAGAGAGGCCAAGAAGATGAGGAAAGAGCTTAGGGCCTCACTAGAAGATGCTAGGAACCGTGTGGCTGAGCTAGAAACCCAGAACCTAGATGCTAAGCTTGAGATTGATTCGCTTAAGGCTTCTCTTATGGTTTCTGATGATGTTGATTGTGTTGATTGCTCTGTGTACCTAGCTAATCTTACTGCTCTTAAGGATAAGCATGCTTCTACTTGTGATGAACTAGATATGCTTAGGGTTGAAGTGGCTGAACTTAAGTCTAGACCTGCCTTGCTTGGCGCTTGCACTTCTTGCCCTGTTTTGCATGGAAAGATTGATGAGATGCATGCTTACACTGTTTCGCTTGAGGCTAAGTTGAAAGAGCCTATTCCCACTTCTTGCTCTACTTGTGAATTGCATGCGGTTAAAAATTTGGAGCTTGCGCATTATGTTGATCGCTTGCAGGATGAGAATGATGATCTGAGAAAATGTATGAGTTGGTTGTCGGGTCAAGAGCCTCAGCTTGGTATCATGATAGCGGCTTTCAAACGCTATGATGGTCAGGCGCTTGGGGCTGACAAGCTTGGAGAGAACAGTGGTGAGGGAGTTGAGAGAGTTGAAGAGATCCCTATCCCACCACTAAACAGACAAAAGAACAAGTTTGAGCCCAAGCCCAACCATCTCAGAAACAAACTTGACACTACTCCAGATACACCCATATTCCCTCACCCAACAAATGATTTCCAAAAACCGGTGAAGTTTGTGAGCCCAAAGGGAGGTGAGGAAGGAGAGAAGAAGGGTGAGAAACTGAGTGAGCAACCCCAACTAAAACCAAAACCAAAACCAATCCGGTTTCATTGTGACTATTGTGGGAGAGATGGTCACAAAGGGGAGTTTTGCTTCAAGAAGAAGCGAGAGGAGAAAATGGCAAAGGAGTGGGCAAACAAGGACAGGTACAACCCATCTTATGGTGTGCCTGAGTCTCGTATGCCACTACCTAGGGGTAAGGCCATTGTTCGCACAGTTCCGGCTTGGGGAGAAAAGAGTGCTTTGGGTGGAAGGAACCCTGCTGGAGGAGTTAAACCGGCCAGACCGGTTTGGAAACCGGTCAGACCGGTTTGGGCTGATCGGAGAGCGAAACCGGTCAGACCGGTTTGGAGATAACAGGGTGACCAGTTTGGTTTTCGTGCTCGGGATGAGGATCGGTTCAGGTTCTTTGGTCATGGTTCTGGTGGTTGGTCTGGAAAGTTTGCAGGTGGTCAGTTTGCTAGGCACTCTCCACCTCGTGCTCAATACGAGGATGGGAGGAGTCGTAGCTTTGAGATGGAGAGGAGGTCTGATCCACGGTTTTCTTTTCGTGGCTTTCGTCCTCCTCCAGCTAAAGAGGGTTGGTTTCCTCGTAGTGGTTACCGTGGTGGTGTTCGTGGTGGTAGCTTTGATAGGAGAGATGCTTTGGATTGTGCTAACCCTACTTTGGAGCAAATGGCTCGGCACTGGTTTTACTCTTTTGGTACTAACCCCAGTGCTGAGTCGTTTGTTCACTCACGTGCTCGCTTTTGAATTTCAGGTGGGAGACTTGAAGAACATTTGGTTGATTGACTCCAGTTGCTCGAGGCATATGACCGGAGACAAGGGGTGGTTCTCAAGTCTCGTCCCGGTGGTGACAAAGAAGTACATCACCTTTGGGGACAATGGGCGAGGGCGTGTGCTGTCAGAAGGTGAGATTAAGGAAAGTGACAAGATCACTCTCAGGCATGTTGCTCTTGTTCAATCGCTTGGATACAATTTGCTTTCTGTGTCCCAGTTGTTGGATGAGGGTTTTGAGGTGTTGTTTCGGCCTGGTGGTTCTCGGATTTTAGATTCTCGGGGGGATCTTGTTTGCATGGTCGTTCCCGAGGGTCAAGTGTTCCGAGCTGATTTTTCTCAGTCTTCTGGTGTGGAGCGTTGCTTCTTGGCTGGTTCTTCGAGTGAGTTGTGGAAGTGGCATAGGAAGTTGGGTCACTTGAGCTTTGACCTTTTGTCTCGCTTGAGTAAACTCAATTTGGTCCAAGGATTGCCATGGTTGAGGTTTGAGAAAGAGTTGGTTTGTGCGCCATGTAGACATGCCAAGATGGTAGCCTCTTCTCACCCGCCTCTCACCGATGTGATGACTGAGCGTCCATGCGAGCTGCTCCATATGGACCTTGTTGGCCTAGCTCGTGTGCGATCTGCGGGTGGGAAGTGGTATGTCCTTGTTGTGGTGGACGACTACTCTCGGTATGCGTGGGTGTTCTTTCTTGAGGAGAAAGGGAGACGTTTGGTTTTGTTCGAGATCTTGTCTTGAGGTTAAGAAACGAGAGGCACGGAGATGCCATACGAGCAATCCGCAGTGACAATAGCTAGGAATTCAAAAACTCTCACTTCGAAACCTTTTGCCATGACTTGGGTCTTGAACATCAGTTTTCGAGTCCGTATACGCCTCCCCAGAATGGCGTTGTGGAAAGGAAAAACAGGACCTTGTGCGAGATGGCTCGGACGATGCTCGACGAGCATAGGACTCCGAGAAGGTTCTGGGCTGAGGCGGTCAATACCGCGTGCTATGTGTCGAACAGGATCTACCTCAGGGTTCATAAGAAGAAAACCTGTTACGAGTTGATGCACGGTCGCACACCCAAGGTGAGTCACTTCCATGTCTTTGGTTGTAAATGCTTCATTCTGAAGAAAGGGAAAAAGTTGGACAAGTTCGAGGCTAGGTCTGTCGATGGCATTTTCTTTGGTTATGCATCTCATTCTAGAGCATTTCGTGTGCTCAATCTTGAAACTAACCAAATCGTGGAGACTTGCGAGGTAACCTTCGATGAGACACAGCCATGTAGTCAGCTTGTTTTTGAGTGTGCAGGTGATGACGAACTTGGCGAGGAGATCTTTCAGGAGGAGGAGCATGAACATGGAGATGATGAAGATGGCGGTGTGGTGCCCACGACTGAACATGTACCTACTACTTCGACGACGATCGAGAACAGACCCTCTCCCACACCTACAACGACAAACCCAGATCAAGGCGAAGCTGCTGTTGAGGGGGAGGTAGCATCAAGGCGAGAACCTCCCCGGCGAGTGCAGGTGGATCACCCAGCTTCGAGAATCATCGGCGACATGAATGAACGTACTACACGGTCGAGGGTTCGGAACAATTCTCATTTCGCTCATGCTGCTTTTGTTGCCACCTTTGAGCCCAAAGACATTGGACACGCGTTATCTGATCATAATTGGGTTAACTCGATGCATGAGGAGTTAGAGAATTTTGAGAGGAACCAAGTTTGGGTGTTGGTTGACCCTCCTCCAGGGTGTAAGCCGATTGGGACAAAATGGGTGTGGAAAAATAAAGAGGGAGAGAAAGGAGAAGTGGTGAGGAACAAGTCAAGACTTGTTGTTCAGGGGTACAGTCAGAAAGAGGGGATTGACTACGAGGAGACTTTCGCTCCTGTAGCTCGTTTTGAGGCGATCAGGATCCTTCTAGCCTTTTCCGTGGCTAAAGGGTTCAAGTTGTACCAGATGGATGTGAAGAGTGCTTTCTTGAACGGTGTGTTAGAGGAAGAGGTGTTTGTGAGGCAACCACCGGGGTTTGAGAGTGAGAAGTACCCTCACCGGGTGTACAAGTTGAGAAAGGCGCTGTATGGGTTGAAGCAGGCGCCTAGAGCTTGGTATGGTAGGTTGAGGGGGTTCCTGTTTGAGAGAGGGTTTGAGATGGGAAAGGTCGATCAGACCTTGTTTCTCCTCAGGCAGGGCAGAGATATCCTGATTGTGCAGGTATACGTGGATGATATTGTCTTTGGTGGCTCGTCTAACTCTCTTGTTGCAAGGTTTGCAGAAGACATGAGCAGGGAATTTGAGATGAGCATGATGGGCGAGTTGCAGTTCTTCCTCGGGCTACAAATCAAGCAATCAAAGGAAGGAACATTTGTGCACCAAGCTAAGTACACCAAGGACATTGTGAGGAAGTTCAAGATGGAGGACTCCAAGGCCATGGCGACGCCTATGAGTACGACTACAGCTCTTGATGCGGACGAGGAAGGTGAACACGTGGACCAGAAGGAGTACCGGAGCATGATCGGGTCACTCCTCTACTTGACGGCGACGAGGCCGGACATCCAATTCTCGGTATGTCTGTGCGCTCGTTTTCAAGCGTCTCCGAGGACTTCGCATCGGCAAGCAGTCAAGCGCATTTTCAGGTATCTGCGACACACTCCCGACTTCGGCCTTTGGTACTCTGCGTCTTCTTCTTTGGCGCTTCATGGATTTTCAGACGCGGATTTTGCCGGGTGTCGGTTGGATAGGAAGTCCACTTCTGGGACTTGCCAGTTCTTGGGTTCTTCTTTGGTGTCTTGGTCTTCCCGCAAACAGTCGAGTGTTGCTCAATCCACTACCGAGGCAGAATATGTGGCCGCAGCTAGTTGTTGCTTCTCTGGATTACATACACCATGAGTGACTTTGGTGAGGAGTATACCCATGTTCCACTTCAATGTGATAGCACCAGTGCCATAAGCGTTGCAAAGAACCCAGTGCTCCATTCCAAAACCAAGCACATAGAAGTGAGGTATCATTTCTTGAGAGACAACGTAGAGAAAGGGAAGATAGCTTTGATCCATGTACCCACACATGACCAACTAGCCGATATTTTCACCAAACCCCTAGATCAAGCAACTTTCACTCGTTTGCGGGGGGAGCTTGGTGTGTGTTTGATTTCTTGAGTTGGTGTGTGGGAGCTCTTTTGTAGCATATGTATAGCTTTCCTTTGTGCATTTCTTGCATTTGGCATGGCATATGTAATATGATGTATAGGCATCTTTGTATCTTAGGTTGCATGCATTTTGTATCATATGCATTTTGTATGAAAAGCTTCTCCTATATACATTGTTCACCATGATATGCTTTATATGATCTTGTGAGCTAGTTTGGTGTGATATGGCTTAGTGTGGCTTAGCTCTTGATGATCTTGATTTATATCCATGGTTGATGGCTATGTTTTTGAAAGATTTCATATGTATGCTCTCTTGTGAGTAAATGCCTTTACATGATCTTGACATGTTTTTGTGGCTTGGCTATGCTTAATTTGTGGTTGGATAGCTTATTTTGACCATATGGGGCCAAAGGCTCATTTGCCATCATGAATGTTTAGCCCCCATGCTTCATCTTGTGGAGGGGCATAAGTTCCTTTTTGTCGCAAAGACATTTCATGTACCAATTATAAATCTGAAAATGAAATGTAAATTGCTTGAAAAATGTGCTCCCATGTCATATGTGCTTAATTTACTTGCTTTTGGGTGCTAAACCATTGCATGTTGCTTACCAATGAGAAGTCTCATACATAGAAGTAAGCACATGGCTCGGTATGCTTTGACATGACATGAGGTGCTTGTGGGTGTTTATGATGGTCTTATGCTTAGAATGGTTGTCCTAGCATGAAGTTTGTGTGGCTTTGCCATTTTGACATGTTTTGCTCATGTTTAGGACTTTGCTCATGAGAGGGTGATTTTTCGCAAAAATACTCAATTCTCTCTTAGCTTTACCCAATGGTTGTGAAACTTGGTGATCATGTAGTTGATGTTCATACGATGCTGTAGAGTATCTAGCTTGCTCATTTGATCATGTGTAGCATCTTGTGATGAATTTTGTCTATTTGAGAAGCTCTAGGTTGCATCTTTTCCAAATTTGAGCCTTGATTCATGCATTGGCAACAAGGGGGAGAAAGAATGGCTGAGAAAAGTTGCATTGCATCCATAGAACCTATCCCAACGGTCAAGGGGGAGCTTATGCATTTCTTTTGCATTTTTGGCTTTTGGGGGTGTTTCTGCTGAGTTAAACCGGCCTGACCGGTTTTGGGAACCGGCCTGACCGGTTTGGTGGAACCGGCCTGACCGGTTTGGGAAACCGGTCTGATCGGTTTGTGCCCAGGGTTGGCACATGTCTAGGGGGAGTATGCATATGTGCAAGGGGAGCTCGTGGTTGCTTTGGTGGTTTGTGCTCTTTGCTTGAGCTTGTTTTTGACTCGGTTGTGTCGAGCCGTTGCCCTTGCCTAAGTGGACCGAGTCTTTCCTCTTTCAAGTGATCTTGCTCTTTGCCTTTGTTTGGCTTTCGATCGCTTGTTTGAGTTTTCGTTTAGTCGTTTCTTTTCCTTTCCTTTTCTCTTGGTTACCAAATGTGTGTGTTGTCAATGCACTCATCAAGGGGGAGATTGAGGACCATGTGTGGTTCGAGGACCGGTGGATGGTCGCTTCCTGGTGTGATGAGTGATTGACAACGTTGTGTGGACTGATTCTTGGCTAAGTATTGCAGGTGCAGGTTGCGGCTTGACTGGTGCAGGTGCAGGTGAAGAACAAGCGCGAAAGGTCGTTGCCGGTGAGGCCTCCAGGTGTGGAGAAGACAAGTAGGCTTGGTTCGAGGGACCCGGTGGCCAGCGGGGTCAAGTGCGGGCCGCATGGTGGCAAGAACGGCAAGATGAAGTCGTGGACGGTTTCTTGGTTGAGCCTCAAAACCAAGGTCGAGCCGGGACTTCGTGGGAGCCGAGTCATGAGTGGTGATTGGCGGAGGCTACATCAAGTTCGCACGGTTTGCGGTGGTTCACCAGAAAACCACCGGGTTACTCGGTTGAGCCACAAAACCGAGGCCGAAGACCGGGCGTGGCTGTCAGGCCAAAACCGGTCTGACCGGTTTGGGAAACCAGTCTGACCGGTTTGGGGTCGCAGGGCGCTGGAAGCTTCGAAGCGGAGGACACGCGTCGGGATCGCAAGGCTTGCGTCGAGGCTAAGCGAAGAGCGGTCGCCGGGCATCCGTCCGATGGTGTTACGAAGACAAATTCCCAAAGTGCCCTTGGTGGGCGTGTATCCTAGTTTAGGCTTTAGGGGTATTTTCGTCTTTCGGTTGCCTCCATATAACCCAAGTGGTGAGAGGATGGCAGCCATCTCTTGGAACCCTAGCTCATTTGCTTTCCTATTTTTCTCTTCCTATTTTTTCCTTAGGATTTTCTTAGGACTAGCTTGAGAGCTTCATGGTGAGATCTTGTGAGAGGGAAGGATGATCGGGCGGCAAGCTAGACCTTGTATGAACCTCTTTGGTATGTATAGATGATTCGGCGTGGTTCCTCAAGGCTTGATTGTGTTCTTCCCGTTTTTCCTTTTTGGTGATTTTCGGAGCCTTTTCTTGGAATTTCCGTGGAGAAGATTTGGGAGCGTTTCTTTGAGGGATTCTTGTTGGATGTCACGTATGAGGACCTTGTGCCTCTTTGCTTGGTGATCTTGCTCCAACAAACCCTCCGAAACGGCTTCGATTTGGTGGTTTTCGGTGGAGCTCTTGGGAAGGTGTTCTTGAGGGTTGACTTCCGATTCCTCCTGATTGGGTAGGTTTTGGGGACCGAGCTTCTAGCCAAAGGTAGCCCACGAGGTACCCCAGCTATCCCCAAAGTCTCACTTGAATCCGTGGAACGAATTGGGAGATCGATCGAGGTGAAGTTTGGGTTTTTCCCGCGGGCTGAGTTCTTCCTGACTGCCTGGGCAAAACCGGTCTGACCGGTTTCCCAAACCGGTCTGACCGGTTTGGCCCCTGTGGGCTGTCAAGAGGAGTTTTTGAACAGGAGAGTCTCGTTTGTCCTATGGCTTTTCTTGTTCAAGGGTTGAAGGGTTCTTGAGGTGTTTTGGCCAGGTTGGGTCTCGAAGGTCTTTTGGGGATTTCCTGGACAAAACCGGCTTGACCGGTTTGCCAAACCGGCCTGACCGGTTTCCCCTACCTGTAAGAGGCTAAGTCCCAGAAGGTCGGTCTGACCGGTTTCAGAAACCGGCCCGACCGGTTTTGGTTGCCAGCAGGTGTTTCGAGTTATTTTCCGCTGTGTGTCTTGAGTTGCTGTTGGTTGGATCTTGCTCCTAGGTCCAGTAGCACTCCAGTGGCTATGTGGATTTGACAAGAGAAGTTTGCGGAGGTGTCCGAGTGATTTTGGGTTCATAGGCCGAATTCTTGAGTAGAATTTTTATTGGCTCCCATTCACTCCCCCCTCTCTGGTTCGCCGTTCCGGTCCTTCAAGGCATGATTGGGCCTCCGCCAACTGCGCCAGGAGGATTCAACAGAGTTCTGGTGGCTGTTGACAAGTTCACCAAGTGGATCGAAGTAAGCCGGTTACCTGCCCAAAGGCCGACACAATACTCAACTTCTTGGATGAACTCATGCATCGCTATGGGCTACCCCATCGCATCATCACAGATCTGGGCTCCAACTTCAACAACCATCAGTTCTGGGGGTACTGCAAGAACAGCGGGATCAACATCCGGTACGTCTCAGTCGCCCACCCGCGCGCTAACGACCAGGTGGAGCGCGCCAACAGTATGGTACTCGACACCTTCAAAAAGCGACTGCACGACGCTGCTAACACCAAAGGAGGCAAGTGGATCAAGGAACTACCCAATGCACTATGGGGGCTTCGTACTCAACCTACCAAGCCTACTGGGCAGTCGCCCTACTTCCTGGTCTACGACTCTGAAGAAATTCTACCCGCCAATGTGATGTGGAAGTCACCGGCAGTAGAGCAATACGACGAAGGCATCTTAGAAGATAGCCGACGGTTTGACATCGACAGCCTCGAAGAAGCCCACTGTGCTGCCCTCGTCCAATCAGCAAGGAACCTGGAGGGTATCCGACGCTACCACAATCGCAACGTCAAGGAACGCTCCTTCAACGTTGGCGATCTAGTCCTCCGTCGCATCCAGAACACGGATGGACTACACAAGCTCAGCTCGCCTTGGGAAGGTCCCTTCTCAGTATCGAAGGTGACCGGCCCGGGCTCCTATCGTCTCCAGACACTTGAAGGTGAAGACATCAACAACTCGTGGAACGTCGACCAGTTGTGTGGCTTCTACGCGTAGTCACTCGACTACTCATCTACGGGTCCAGCCTACACGGCTACTCACGGACTCACTGCTGTAAGCGGCCTTCCAGTCCTAGCGCTAGTCTACGGACTACCCCCATCCAAGATCCAGTGTTAACGACTACTTACGGATCTTGGGCTGTACACAGCCTGAGGGTTTTGGAAGTGGTCTACAGACCATCTACTCCTCTGATCCAGCTTCGACGGCTACCTATGGATCTCCAGCTGTAAGCGGTCCCCGGACCCTAGTAATTACTTAGCCATAGGCGGCCTACGGGTCCTGGCGACTACTTATTTGCAACGGCCCTCGCCATCTAGGTGTACTCTTTCATCAGTAATAAAGTTTGATTCTACTCAACTTGTTTACTGCGTCTCCTAACTAGACGGATCCTACTGAGTACTACTACTCATCTCCTCTTCAGCGATTTGGTACACCGCGGGCTTCGTTGCAAGCCGCGGCAACGAGTACTCATCACAACACAGAAGGGAAATAACTTCAAATATATTCAAACGAGTTCTTAACTAACTTGTTTGTCTTGCATCAACTACCCTATACATGAACTACTTCTACAGGTATATCTACTGAAGGTTCAGCTTATCGGTGACTTGTTCCGCGATAGGCGCCATCTCCTCCAGCAGGGTCTTGTACTGCTCATCTGTACAGTTCGCCGCAAGACCTCCAGCCACCACATCCACTGGTGCCTTGGGGAAGTACGACATCATGAAAGCAAGATCTGGTTCGGTATCGACTTCGCCAAGTGCTTGACGTACGTCGCCAAGCGCCCGGGGGCTTCCTTCAGTCTATCCACCAGAGGTGCTATCTTGGGCCCGCCTGGATGTGGAACCAGCAATCTTGCGATCGGAAGCGTGACTTCTTCAAGTTCCTTCAGTGACGCCCGCAGCTTCTCGCAGTCTTCATTCAGCTTCTGCAGAGATTTGTAACAACGCACAAGGTCAAGATCGGAGGCTTCACGGAGCTCCATCTCTGCGTACTGGTACTCGGCTACCTCTCGGCGATCTATCTCACGGTACACGATGTTATTGAGATCTGTCTCGGACACCTTCAGCCACTCAATGGACGCCTCAAGCTCTGCAGACAACTCGCCAATCATGTTAAACTACACATAAGCAATACAACAAGTACTCAATGACTACGGCGGAAAGCGTACCTTTGTTCTTCTGACGAAGAGACTTGTTCTTCCTGGTCAGCTCATCCCTCTTCGCCTGCATATCTTGTACCTCATTGTGATATTGGGCGAAGGCGCTGTCAAGTTTGGACTGGAGAAGTGCAGAGTGCTTTTTCGACTTGTCTACCTCCTTCTCCAGTGCTTCAGCGCGGATGACTGTGTCACCATACCCCGTCAATAGCTCAGACTTCTTTCGGGATCTTTCTACAAGGTCCTGCGGAAAATCAAAGCCTCATCAGTACTCAGTACTCATCACTGTAAGGCTACCCAAGGTATTCGCAATATACCTTGATTCATTGCTCTGTGCGGCGCCATGACTCCATGTTCAGAGACACGACGACTAGATCGACAAGCTCGTAGTCCAACAACTCGAGGCCTCCATGACTTGAGGTCCCAGTCTCCGGCATCAGCGTCGCTCGGAGTGGCGCTGCCTCTTCTATCATTGTCTCGCGGACGACAACTTCAGTACTCGCGCCAGGCAGTGGATCAACTTGCGTCTCCACCCTGGGCTCGGGGGCTGTAGTCGTCGCCTGCTCGACAACTGGCACAGCGCCTCCATGGCTACCGCCTCGGGAATCACCGCTCCTTTGGCTTGCGGCCCTGTCAAGATCAAGTTAGCTACATATGGCGGCTACAGAAATTCTCCACGACAAGTACTCATCATAGCAGGGTACATACCTTCTACAAAGGTGGCCTCTTCAAGTCTCGGCCCTGTTGTGGCTTCGGCTTGTGGCGGCGGTGTGGGTTCTCGCGTTTCTGTCGAGCGGTCTCCACCATCGGCAGCCGTACTAGCCTCCGCCTCGTCCCACGACAAGTCAGTGGATTTCCTGCATCGAGAAGTACTGAGTCAACAACATGAACAACACGGTAAATGACTACTCAAGGACTTCGTGTACTCACAGTGTTGACCGCACTACAATGACAGTCGGGGCGCCCAGCAGGCTGACGATATCTACAATGCCAGGCTCGTTGGTAGTTCCTGCCTCCACTGCAGGCTCATGTTCCCTCTCCTCCGGCTGCTCAACGGTCGTGGCCGCAGCAGGAGGAGGGCTTCGGACTTCTCCCACCGACGGTTGAGGATGGCTCTCTACCGCCGCGGCTTGTTCCTGTGCTTCGCCAGGCACAACATCTTCAGCAGTTGGAGGCGGACTGGTACTTCTTCCAGCCGTCACCCCCACTGTCTCCCAAACTTCCTCCTCATCCTGGACAGCGGGATCCGGGGAAGGGATATCCTGCAACAAAGCAACTCAAGTCGTCCGCAATAGACTACTCGGTAAGTACTCGACTACTCTAGTTGCGGTACTCACCTCTTGCCTGGTGGCCTCAGACACCTTCAACTTCTTCGCGGCGTGTTTGCGCACCACGTTGCGGGGCTTCCTCGGCCGGAGCGGTAAGTCCGCCTCAAGACTAAACGGCCGCTCGACTACTGGTACATGCAGCATCCAGGCTCGGCTAAATCTGGAGCGAAGCTGGAACCGCTGCTGCAGCGTCTCTTCATCCTCATCGTCGAATGTATCTTCAATGATGACAGCATCATCGTCCTTGCCGACTACTCGGTGCTCTTTCACCTTCGGCTCCGCCTTCCCCTGTGGATGCTTCTCAGGCTGCGGGGGGGATAGCGGGATGGACATCTACTTCTTGAGGTCCTCCTACAAGACCAAGCAAGCATCAGTACGACTACACACGCTATTAGTACTTTGGGCTCTAGCCACGACTACTAACCTCATTTGGCAGGTGTGCTGTAGAGTAGGACATGGTGTGAATGGGGGCATATCTTTGAAGATTCTCCCCAGCCTCTCAATGATGACGTCATCATCGATTTCCTCACCAGGCATCCTAGAGGAATCCTCAGTGCCGATGTACTCCTAGCCGAGATGGTCTCGTGCCATCAGTGGCTGCACTCTCCTCTTCATAAAACAGAAGGCCACATGCTCGGCCCTCAGTCCGGCCTTCCTCAAGGCCTTGATCTTCTCCAGTAGCGCAGGCAGCTAGATGCCTTCCTGCATCGTGGGCTCTGAGTTCCACCACGGCGCATGCTTCGGCTGGTACCCGCTCAGCTTCGGTAGTTCCGGGTGGTGGTTGCTGATGTAGAACCATTTCGACTTCCAATCTTGGTTGGAGTCTATCAGCTTATACGGCAAGTATTGCTCGGCGACATCTTCACGCATCTGCACCACGGCACCTCCAACTACTCGGGGGTCATCCGCGTTTGGTTGAGGCTTCACGCGGAAGAATTTCCGGAACAAGATCCAGTGGGGCTTGATCCCCACAAACGCCTCACAGAAATGAACGAAGATGGAGATGTGGAAGATACCATTGGGGTTGAGGTTGAGGTACTCGATCCCATAGTACCGGATCATCCCCTTGAAGAAGTCGCTCGCAGGGAGGGCGAGTCCACGCTCCACGAATCGCGCGAACATCGGGATCTCGTCCGGATTCTTCTCCATCGGATACGGATCTCCAGTGGTGACGCGCGACAGGTCCATCTCCTTGTCGCGGAGGAAACCACTGTTGACGAGGGCAAGGAGGTCCTCGGTCTTCAACTTCGCCTTCTTCCACTCCTTCGACGGATTCGGTGGAGTGGAGGGGGGCGGCGACGACGATGATTGACCGGCATCACCGGCCTCATCACGGCTACTCTTCTTCGATGCGCCTGTCTTCGTGCTCTTCGCTGGTGACGCCTTGATCCTTCCGGTCACGAGTGTTTTCACTCGCATTCGCTCGGGGGCTGCGGGGGAGGGTGGACTACGGCGGCGACGCTGAGGTAGATCTAATCTACCAAGCGGCGGTGGCGGAAGCAACAATGAAAGGGGAGGCTATTCAGATCTAATCTCAGAGACTGCAACTGCTGGAAGTGAAAACCCCTAAGGGGTTGCCCTGTTATTTATAAGCCATCGGGCAGCTCAGTTCTGAGCGGGCGGATAAGTTCCAGGCAGCTGACTCAGCGCGACGGGCTGACCCTTCATCTTCCAGTACTCGAAGCTCTCAATCTCGGGGACTCGACTTCGATTGTCGGAATCAGTGGGCCAAACTAGATCGAAGACCCACTCCGGACACATTCTACAGTCAAGATGACCCTTCAATTCGAGAGAAGTACTCGACTCAAGGCTCAGGGGCTCCGTGCCACGTGTCCTTCGGTTTTTTTCTCCGGATTTTTCGGGATAAGATTGATAGAACTTCAGATTGACCCTCAACTTGAGTCTATGATTCGACCTAAGGCTTGGGGGCTACATTCCATATGTAATGCGATTCTTTGAATCGCATTTTCCATATGGTTTTCATCAAGACATCACGAGTACTGTTGAAGACCTTCGAGAGAAGCACTCGGGGACGCTTGGGGACTACTCGCGAAGACTTCAAGACTACTCAAAGATCAGCTGGAGTACCTTCCAGCCTTAGGATGATTCAAGCATTCTTGAGGACTTTCGGCTTGTGGAACTCGGGGACGCTCAAGGACTACTCGCCAAGGCCATCAAGACTACTCGAAGACATCCTGCTCGACTACAAAGTACTTGGGGGCTTGTCGTATGGACATCCCTGGGCCCACTACCACGGTGGGTACCAGGGCCGACTACTGTGTGGGCCCCCGGGACTACTCTACTTGGGCTGCACGGTGCAAGACGACATGGAGCACAAGGCAACCAGAGGGCTAGTACTCGGTTAGGAAACTAGGCATGTTCGGATCCATGTAGAGTACTCCTAGCCGTGTATGACTAGAACTCTCCCCCTTAAACCGACTTGTAACCCTGCCTCCCGGACTATATAAGGCGAGGCAGGGACCCCTATCTCTCATCCGCATCATCTTGTAAACACACCCAATCAATCCAGAGCTACGCAGCATACAGGACGTAGGGTATTACGCACCTCGCGGCCCGAACCTGTCTAAATTGTTTGCCACATGTCTCTCCTTCGAGTTCCTGATCTCGGCGAGGCCACAAACGCCTACCTCGGGTACTCCCCTTGGTAGGTTGCCGGTCTAAAACACCGACATGTCAGGAATTATTAGTGTGCCTCAAAGGGGATGGAGTGGTGGTGGATTCAGCGACGAATGCCACCGAAGATGCGGGGAGGAGGGTGGGGCGGAGGTGAATACAACCATGTTGGGAAAGATTAGCGTACCCAGGAGGGGGTGCAGTGGCGGCGGATTTGGTGGAGATAGCCGAAGATGCGGGGAGGAGGGTGGGGTGGGGCCAACACAACCATGTTGGGAAAGATTAGCGTACTCAGAAGGGGGGTTGGAGTGGTGGCGGATTCGGCAACGAAAGCCGCCGAAGACGCGGGGAGGAGGGCAGGGCGGAGGCTAACACAACAACTTGTGTGTGATTGGAAGACGAGGGTCCTTTGTGTTATCTGGTTCGTGGACTGTGCTACCGCGAAATTGTTGCTCGAACTCCGCGTTGTCCTAACTATGTGTTGTTGCCTTTGGTAATAAAATTACTATGGTATGAAATTAGATTTCATTGTTATTATTGAATATGACCATTTTCATTTAAAAATATCACCACCTCTATTGTGGGTTTGTAGCGCGTGCAGGCACATGCTCTTTATTATATAAATAAATTTTTTATTATTGTGGTTTTCTCGACATATGTGTGCCGCACGTGCATTTTACTATGTGTGGTAAAGGAAACAATGTGACGTGATTTTCGAAGTAAAAAGAAAACATCACGGTGATTATTTGATGGATGGACACTGAGGAAAGATCCAATTTGAATAATTTTAAAAGGAAAACACTCGGTGATTAAGATAAGTTGCCTATTTAAATCACCGTACCATTGTATTAGATGGATGGACGCGGGAAAGGTCCAACGTGAATAAGCTTCCTTTTTATCCACACAGTGATTAAGATAAGTTGCCTATTTAACTCACCGATGTATTAGATGGCTGGTCGCGAGAATAAGCTTTCTTTTTATCCACCGTGCTTAACGTGGATGGTACACACCAAATATGGCAAGCGCAGGGGCACGATGGTCGGCGATCTGGGCGCAAAATTGACAAGTAGGACGAGGTGAGTCGTTCTTCCCAAGGTTCATCTTTGCGAACACATTACGCACGCTACTTCAAAAACCAAGATTTCGGCAGCGACAACATGACCTAGATCTATTCGCTCCGTATGGCCGAACTTAACGTGAATGCACGGGAGCACAAGAGGCAATATGTTCATCTATTATTTGACCTTGGCATAAATCTTGTTCATGACTAGAAAGATTTCAGAACAATCACCCTTTGATTTAAATTAAGATAGCTTGAATTGGCTCCATGAATGTTGTTCATTAGTAGCAAGATTCCACACCTTCCAGTGTTTGAGCTTTGATCTTTTTAGATTGACAAATACAAGCATCTTTTTAGACTGGAGTACTGATGCTCCGTTACTCTGGACTTTTGCTCTATCTCTTCATCATGTTCAGTGTTCCAAAAATAAGATGCATAGCTTCCTTTTATTTTGCAATTTTGCTATTGTAATGTTGTATAGAAATTATCTGCAATTTAGATATTATATATGTTCCTTGTGATGTGAAACCATTTGAATTTGAGTTTTAATATGTTCTTAATTGATGTGACATGATACTTATCTCGCTTGCCTCTCTGTAAAATTCAGTATTGTTACTGTCTTAGCCAAGCTTAATTGAAATTGGGGCATTTATTTTTTTTAATCTCCACCCATCACATGTTAGGCTTTGCCTTTCCTGAAATTTTGTTGATTTCAGGCATCATATAACAGCTGAATGAAAACTTGATGCGGCTGTTGAGGAGGCGTATGACGAGTCTAGGATTTGTCTAATGAACTTTGCTTTATTAAATTATGATTGACTATGTCATCTTTTAATTGTACCATCTGGATCTCTCTACTGTCAAGTTTTGAATTATGGTGTAATTATACAAAATTATGCCTATTAAACAACTCTACTGTCACGTTTTGGATTATGCCTATTAAACATATCCTTTATGGACGCATCATTCTGTATAGTTATATTGTGCATGTTGTTCTGTTCTGCTGCCTTGCTACTTCTCATGGTGCTCGTACAGTCGTACTGCTACCCCTGCCCTATTTTGTTGCTCTGTATCCATACATGGCGCTGCTTGCATGCAACAGAAATAGCCCAAGGACCAGGACTTTTCAGCTACGAAGGCGTCAGCCTATGATTCGGATAGGACTGGATTGACTGTGTAAAAGGGTAGGGCTGGATGAGAGCAGAGTAGTTTTGAAAATGATTGGTCATTAAGATCATTCCTGAAATAAATAGGGCCGGACGTCCAGTGATGTGTTAGGGGTGGCAACTTGAGGACTTGAGGTGCTCAAAATTTAGAAGTACTGTAGTTGATAGTCAACTACTTCTAATTTTAGTTTTTTCTTTTAACACAGATGGGGAGAGCAAAGTGGTAGAAACGTTGGATTACCTCGAAGGGCGCTTATACCATTTTCATTTATATTACAGTTCTTATGCATTTTTTTTGAGCAAGTTCTTATGCATATAAATCAATTCTTTTCAAATGTACATTGTTAAGGATGTGATCGTTCACATGCTTCACATGCCATGCTGGTTGTTTAATAAAGTAACATTTGTTTTGCCAAGTTGTATACAAAAATCAAGTCAAGTATAATATATTATATTCCTAAACAAATAATAACCTTATGCAGCTAGGGTGTCGGAGGATGATTATGCTTCAGTTAAATGATTAGCATGTGAGTCCCTTTTAACTGATGGTGCATATATATATTCTTAATTTGGTGATGTTAATATTAAAACATTTATTTTTTAAATAGTTTGATCTTAATTTGGTGGTATTAATATAAAAAATATTTAATTTTTTTAAATACATGCGTGTCAATACCAGGTCAGTCTTGCGGTGATGGACATACGAGTGGGGAGACAAGATGACGGTGGTACCTCTAGTCAAGGCAAAAGATAGGTCGTCAGTGTTGTAGCACAGGGTTAGGACAACCATATCGGGGAAGATTAGCATGCTCGGGAGGGGGTGCAGGAGAGAGCATATTGTTGCCTATTCTGGTAAAATTATTGTGGTATGACTTTATATTTCTTTGTTAATATCCATGTACCTTTATTTGAAAATGCATTTTATTTATTTATTGTTTGTTTTTATTTATTTATTGCATGTTTTAAAATCACTTTAATTATTTAGGGTGTGTATGAGGTGGCAGTAAGGGTGGGTGGGGGAGGGGGGCGGATTCGGGTGGACCGGGGGCGAACTTGAGGGCGATACGAGTGGAAGATTGTTCTTTAATCATCGAGAGTACACATAATTTTGTTATTGGATATATACATATTTATTTAATTTATTATTTTAGGAATATAAATTCTTATTTGATTTAGCCATTTTCAGTTTAGATTTAACATTTGTCTTTGATACCAGGTAAGATTTGCATGGCATCGTGGGTGTGTGTGGTGGTGGTTGGGGGAGGGGGGAGGGGGCGGATTTGGCGGCAATAGCCGTCGAAGACGCAGGGAAGAGGGTAGAGCAGGGGCGAACATGAGATTGATACGAGTGGAAGATTGTTCTTTAAACATTTTGAGTAGGCATAATTTTGTTATTGAATATATCCATATTTCTTTATTTTATAAACATAAATTCTTATTTATGCGTTGTTAGACACGTGCGTGCCGCAGGTGCACTTAAATTGCATTGTGGTTTCTAGACACGTGTGTGACGCACGCACGTGCGTTTTACTATTGGTGTAAGTAACTCGGTTATTACTACGCAGATGCTAACTACACTTAATCTGACAACATTGCATTTTAATCTAGAGGAGTTTGTTATATTTTTTAGGATGGATATCCAATTGACTCCTCAAGTGAGCACGATTAAATTGAGGGTGGAGATTTCTTGAGAATTTGCTGAACTTAGAGAGAGATGTCAATAGCAGGTCGGTCTTGCGGTGATGGACATACGAGTGAGTAGACAAGATGACGGTGGTACCTCTGGTCAAGGCAGAAGATAGGTCGTCAGTTGGGTAGCACAGGGTTAGAACAGCCATATCGGAGAAGATTAGCATCCTCAGGATGGGGTGGGGGAGAGGGCAGATTGTCGCCTATGGTAATAAAATTATTGTGGTATGACCTTAGATTTCTTTGTTAATATCCATGTACCTTTATTTAAAAATGTGTTTTATTTATTTATTGTGTGTTTTTATTTATTTACTGTGTATTTTTAAAATCACTTTATTTATTTAGGGTGTGTGTGGTGGCGGTGGGGTGAGTGGGGGAGGGGGTGGATTCGGCGGCGATAGCCGTCAAAGACACAGGGAAGAGGGTGGGACGCGGTGAATATGAGGTTGATACGAGGGAAGACTGTTCTTTAATCTCGATTGGTTGATATGAGTGGAAGACTGTTCTTTAATCATCGAGAGTAGGCATAATTTTGTTATTATATATAACCATATTCATTTATTTTATAAATATAAATTCTTATTTGATTTAGGCATTTTAAGTTTAGATTTAGCATTTGTCTTTGATACCAGGTAAGATCAAGATGCCATGATTTGTTGTGAGAGCAAATATTGCTGACTGATGGATACGAATAAAACGGATGACCTATGTAACTTCATTTGAAAATATATCGTATTTGTCCATTGTGTTTTTAAAACGCTTTAATGTAGAATCACATTTTTTTTATTATTGTGATTTTTAGACACGGCACGTGCATTTTACTAGTGCTATATATAGAAACTATCCTGATTTCTACCATTGGGACTCTCCTCACACGCCTTCCATTTTCTCCCACCTTGAACGGTGTAGTGGTTCAAATAAAAAAACAGCAAATGGTGCCCGAAATAGAGGAAACAGAGGAGGAATCGGGCAAGAAGCCCCGCGCATGCAGCGAACGAGCGGTTCGTTCAGATCTTGAGGGCCCGGCAAATGGCAAACTAACAGTTTTCGAATGTGTCCGCCGATCCCGATCTCATCCTTTCCATCGCAACCCGACTGCTCTCCCATCTGCCCGGCATCAACCCGGTCGGACGTCGGGAACTAGCGTCGCCGGCGGCGTGGCAACTAAGGATATATAGCGTTCCTTCCATTCACCGGTTGAGGCCGAGCAGCGGTCGGTGGTGGTGGCGGTGCCATGGCGCGCTCGAGCGCGGACGATATGGAGCTGAAACGTGGATGCGACGCTGGCATCCAAGCGAAGGGAGACCGGGACAAGGTGATGATGGCCATGCGCGTGGCCAAGGGCAGAGGCGTCTGGGGCAAGGCCGGCAAACTCGCCTCCCGGCACATGGCCAAGCCCCGCGTCCTCGCTGTCACCAGTCAGTAACCTCCTCGGCTTGTTTATTCTCCATCCTTTGCATCCACGCGCTCCTGACCTCTTCTCCTCCACCTGTGGACTATTGTGCAGTCAAGGTGAAAGGGCAGAGGACTAAGGCATTCCTGCGGGTGCTCAAGTACTCCAATGGTGGCGTCCTCGAGGTGATTTTAATTCAGTCGCCTAGTTTCATGGTTTTTTTCTGATTGTTTCTTCAGAACGGAAAGTTCTATAAACATTGATTCTTGATCGCATTCTGATTGGGCACATCAGCCGGCAAAAGTGTACAAGATCAAGCATCTCCATAAGATAGAGGTCGTGCAAAATGACCCCAGCGGCTGCACCTTCCTCTTGGTATGCCCTACTCCGGTACTCCCGTAGTATGAAACCCGAAGATCTATGGATCCATAGTATTTTAAATATTTTGAATTGGCGTTAAGGATTAACTGATTGTAATAAGTTGCGTAAATGGTTTGTAATTTCAAAAAATATCATTGCATATATATTTTCTCCTCCTTTGTCATGGCCCAAATTGGTTGTTGTAATTTACGAAAAAATTCCTAGGGGTTTGACAACCTGAGAAGCCAGAGCGTCGCACCACCGCAATGGACTATGCGCAACAAAGAAGACAGGTGATGCCATTATGGTTCCTCGCGCCACCTTGTCTGTGACCTCTGCTCAATGCAAGGTTGTGAATATGCTCTGTTTATCTGTTGCAGGAACCGTCTGCTGATGTGCATCCTCAACATATGCAAAGAACACTTGGGTAGCATCCCCAAAGTTGTCGGCATGGATGTGGTTGAGATGGCCATCTGGGCAAAGGTATGTGTGATTTGATGAATAATAGGTGGTTGCCCATACATGTCTTTCTTCCGGTGTTTGGTTACAAACTTACAATGACGAAATACCAGTGGAATGTGCTCAAGATGTTTGGTTGTTTAGATTTGGTCACTGCTGACCAATTGGCCTATCTATATTCTTATTGTCCTACATGGTTTCCATCACATCGTAAAAATTCTCTTCTGACATCACTGCAACTTTGATTTCACTTAAATATCATGTACTTCTATGATAGCCACCTGATAAATGGAAAGTGTGGTTGCGAAATAAATAAATTAATTCTGCAACAAAAATTGTGATTGAAAGTTTTGCATCATGTTTTGTTCCCAACCATCCTGCAGAAGGTTATTAGAGTATTGATTCCTCTTATTATTTTGTATTTCATCACGTCTTCTGTTATTTGTCCTCGCTAGTGACTCTTACTGTCAGTTTGAACATGGAAGCAAGCTGCAAATAACTCTTAATGGCAGATCACGACCATGCAATCGGGCGGGTGGCGATTACATGAGAAACAATGTGGGGATTCGTAGTGCGATTATACACAGAATGAGGGGTTAGGGTTTCTAGGTATCCAGAAAGAATCGGCAAGGTGTCAACAAATTATCGGAATTATTTTATCATTTAAAAAATATATAAATGTTTAATATTTGTCCGACAAGTATCAAATGATTATCAACATCCTGGCGGTATCAGATGAGTATTCAGTATCTGATACAAGGGCTTTCGCAAGTATCTGCAGATCGTAGCCTCCTACTGCCCATGGCACTAAGTACTGAAGCAGATGTTTTGATGATTATAAGGAGGGATCACCTCTATCATATCGAGTAGAACATGCTAAGGACCCTACATCAAAATTAGTCAGTACAAATTGGTAAAAATTGCATAGTCATTGTTATCCATCTGTCAGTTGGAGAGGTCACTGATATGAACCCATGAAGTAGAGGACGAAGTCAACGTCTCGAAGTGAATGACTAAATAAATATCTAATAGAGTTTTGATAAATAATCTGTAGTGGCTATAATACCAAAATGTTTTTTTATAAAAAATGTATGTGATGTATTTTGGTCTTTTGGAAGGTTCTTCAAGAAAATCCGTGGGTGACCATATTATGGAATGCGGCAATGTGTTGTAAGCTTAGATACCTTATTCATGAAAAGTACCTATCTGTAAACTATATAAGTTACTCCCTCCGTCCCATAAATATCGCAATCCTACGGTTCGAATTTTGTCCTAGATAATTTGCACTCTTCCATGAGTACTGAAACACAATTATGTACTGCAAGGAATGCCACGACCTTGTGTTTGGGTGGCATTCCTTGCAGTTGAGTGGTGCCTATGTGCTGCTAACCGAACAATTGTGGTGAACAATAGAATTATGGCAATGTGTGTACTGCAAATCTGCTACTCAAATAATTATATGTAGGGGCATTTTGGTAATTTAAGTAGCTGCATTGGTATATAGACCTAGTCCTACAAATGCACTTATTGTGGGACTAAGGGAGTAGCTTGTGTTATGATTCCACACAAGATTTCAAGTCCCAACAACAACTTTCTTTATTAAATTTGAATGACAAATAGCAACTGCTTTGTGACCAAAACATATCAAATCACACTCAACTAAGCATAGTTTAGCAATTTAGGTTTCTTGTATGGTGGAACCTACCACTGTGATGGGTCCTTGCCTGTCACATGTGTACCCATTTTCTTGGAATTATTTCAGAATTTAATGGCACCATGTTTTCGGGGACATGCTATGTTGAATCATGTGGTGAGTTCGTCAATCTCAAGATATGTCATCCTTGTCTCTAAAAGGTTCACGTAGGGGTAGAATTGTGGCGTGGATTTTTAGGTGTGATTGTTTTTACGTGTCTCTAGAAATCTTTGCCAGTACTAAGTCTCAAGAAAAAAATATAGTGAACGATAACATAGAGCATAGTATTGAGTTACGGCTAGTTCAATCCAAAAGTTTAAGCTGATGACAGAAAGATGAACAATTCATTTGTACTCCAACACATAGAAAATAGATTCATTATCATGAAAATAAGTTATTCATAGGGGTAGGGCGTATGTGTATGTCAGGGTCTTAGTTAGCGAGCGTTTGAAAAAACATAGCAAGAATTAACGTAATACTTTCATTAAAATAGATTAATTCTCACGAGAAAAATAAATTTTACAATTAATAATTGATCAAAAGTTAAATATAAATTCCAGAAATAGAATGTTTGTCTAGAACTTTTGACACCATCTCCCCCTTCACCTTTTCACTGGTGCCTCGTTGTCCTGCGTGGCATGGTCCTATGACGCCGTGTGAGGTGCAAGCTAGAAACAAGCACAGCGGCAACAACGCGGATTGTGGAACCGCCGCCATTCGTGACTGCCACATACTCTACGTGCTGCCAGCACAGTCACTAGCACCAGCATCGCTCACCAAGCCATCGGCAGCCCTGCGCACCGTTTAGTACTGCAATCCCATGACACCTGTAATCCTTGTATCTCACTAACCATCGGAAGGTGTTCAATCAAGTGTTCATTTAAAGATTTGTTTTTATTAACCTAGCGAAAGCCTGTTGGCCTTGTTCACACACTGGTTAGTCCCCCTTATGCAAAATAGGTATCGATAGATTTGTCATTAGTCCTTATTTATGTAATTATCTTTATCATATTTTCTGCAGCAGTAGTGTTGGATTATCATGTGTGATTTGATTCAATTTAAGGTTAAAAATGGCAATGACTGGGGAGGCTGATGTGCCTGTGTTCTACATGTTTGAATATGTTTATCGTTGCTTGTACTTCAGGAGAACACTACAACGAAAGTCACACAGGTGATCAGAAAAGATGGACCTGTTGAATCAGTAGTGTTAGAGGCTGAATCGCATGTTACTGTTGAGAAGGATCTGGTTTCTCAGGCAGAAGAGGAGGACATTGAGGCTCTTCTTAACAAGTAAGCTATCAAATATGAACTAACTGCTACAATATATTTGGTAGTTGTAGATATATTCCTATTGTAGACCGCCATATGTATCTGGGGTTACCTTGCACCCCAAGTCTTGTACTCTCATATATACCGGCCAAGGCCTCAATACAACACAACAAATCAGTTATACCAATTCTGTACTTGCAGATTCTTATCATTTAGATTATCCATCTTTTACCAATTGTTTGGTATGCTGAACCTAATACATTAATGTGCTATATGTCTCATATCAGCTCATTGTTCCATGAAATTTCAGGGAATCTCATAATTATTTCATTTGGCACGAGTAGAAATGGATTCATTATTTACCTATGGACGTTTGCTTTACGATATAACTGATGCAGTGAACTTTGTTTTATCTTTTGCAGTTATGTCATGGCCATTGGTGAAGCAGAGGCTTTTTCAGAGAGAATGAAGCGTGAACTTGTAGCTCTAGAATCAGCAAACGTTTATGCCCTCATGGAAACAGAATCAGTGGTAGAAGAGGTATGCATTCTCCTGAATTTTGTAAATGCATATTGGTTACCTGTTAGAGATTATGGAATTGCTCTTCCTGCATGTGATTAAGATACCATACAAATTTTGGATTCTTCATTACTGTCTGCATATAAAAATTTAAATTTGTAGACTTTTAGATGTAACTCTTAAACCAAATGTTTTACTTCTATATTTCTACAAGATACCTCCTCGGTGGAAAAAATATGGCTACTTATGTTACATCAAAAATCTCTAATGATCAATTTTCAGCCTAAGTTTTTCTCTAAGATATTTCGGCACATGATAGATAGAGTTATGCTACTCTTTAGTCACGTAAAGTTAGTAGATGTTGCATCCATTAGTGTAAAGCACAATTTGCAATGACAGAAAAGGAATATTAGGAGAGGTCTCCACTTACCCCGGGCCTCGTTTGGGGCATTGAAAACATCCAAGTGGCGCCTGAGCTGAAGTCTCTGTTTCCAGGTCCATTTACTATGTGTTCATATTTCCTACATTCTTCTTCTTTCTGAAATATGGGCCACAACACTGTACACGAACATCATTTGTCTTCTATGATGAAATATATAATTAAGTTGAACTGATTACCAATCATATGAGAAAATTTTAACCTTTAGTAGGGTCTTCTGAATATTTTTGCTGTAAATTTTCATCTTGTTCTCATAAAGTTTTACTGGTTATACAATTATTTTTTTCTTGAGTAGATTTCCAATATATCACTGGTGTATTTTTCCGCAGGTATTGCAAGGTTTAGAAATAGCTAGTATATGTGTTGAAGATATGGATGAATGGCTAGGGATTTTCAATATAAAGCTCCGGCATATGAGGGAGGATATACAATCGGTACGCTTACTGTCACCTTTACTGATGTATCTTTTTTTCTCGAACACGCAGGAGAACTACGTATCATTGTATTAATAGAAGAAGTTTGGAGTCAAAGAGACACTCCTACAGCACCCACACACCCCACTCACTCACCGGAACAAAGCTAAATCACCTGCTACAGCAAAACACAGAAAGACCCATGACCCTAGACCTGTAGATCTCAGCCAGCCACTCTGAGAGAAAGGCAAGACCTTTAGCTCCTGCTAGACTCCACAAATGCACTGCCCTCCTAGCCATGTTTATCACAGCAGCAACACTAGGGGGGCACCATTGAGAACACAATCGTTGCGTTGTTTCCAAGTGATTAGAGAATTTAGTCCTTTGCGTGCATATCCTGAAACAGTAGCATCCACCCCTTCCCACGATGCATCAAAGGAAGGTTAGTCCACCCCTTTACTAATGTATATATCCAAATAAAATTTCCTAGTTGTTTCATTGTGATGAAAACATTTTCACTTTCAACGCCTGGACTGTCCAAAAATTAAACTCTAGTGTTGTCTGAAGGAAAGAAACCCACAAGAGTTGAACTAAACAATATTTTAGTTCATTCATTTGATGTTATAAATTACATAAATATGCACCGTCTGTCATAATCTGAATTTAAAATGCCTTAAACTATCTCACTGAATAGATATCACTAAGTTTGATGGTGCCGATTGCATCACAACTTATGAAAACGCAACATTATTTATGAAAAAATTGTCAATTTGATGTTTTAAAAGTAAGTATTGTAAGCATGTGTACCTTATTGCTTTACAGATAGAATGGCGTAATAACAGGCTGGAGTTGCAATCTGACAGTAATGTGGCTTTGATTGATGAGCTTGACAAATTGCTTGAGCTCCTGCAGATACCACCTGAAGTGTGCATTCTATTAACCTGCTCCTCTCCCCTATATTTTCCTTGATGAACTTAAAAGAAAATTTTCAACAAACTTTAAAAAAAATATTTTTGATAACTTATTTCCACTATATTAATATTTATGTTAATTTAATAATGAAACTCCTGATGCAATTAATCGCATTGCAGTATGAGGCATCATTAACTGGAGGATCATTTGATGAGGGAAATATGGTCAAGAACATTGAAGCCTGTGACTGGTTAACTAGTGCTATAAAGAACCTAGAAGCATCCAATATAGATCCAATCTATGTTAAAATGCGTGCTGTATGTCCTCTATCTTAATACCCTCAGCATTTCTTTTCCTATTGAAGTTTTACATGCCTGATCAGCGTTTCCTTTAATATGCGACACAATATAGATTTAACTTATTGTTTATCAGATATAAGTATTAGTATGCTCTTCCTGCATTTTGTGTTTAATTAAACTTCTAGGAACAAAAACATAAGTAGATTGAGCAGAGAATGTCAACTAAAGTTGTTTTACTAAACTAATGTTGAAGTTTGATTCAGTCAGAACTGAGAATGCTAATTTCTCTTTCCTTCCGTTATTTGTATTTATTTATCCTCAAAACTGATTCCAATCATGATGGTACAATCTAATCAAACGAATATATGGCATACCTTCCAGCTATGCATAACGGGCACTTATTATGTAAATTTTCTGCAGTATTGAGACAAATGCGTGACTTAATAAATTTCATCTTATTTGCAATAAATCATACAGGTCAGGGAAAAACGTGCAGAATTTGTACTTCTTAAGTGCACATTTGTTCGGAGGGCATCTGAATTTTTAAGGAATTACTTTCCAAGTTTGATTGATTCTATGCTAAATGACAAAGGAAACTTCTCTCAGGTAAATCTGGCTTCAGTATCTGCAAATATTGAAGTTTGAGGTAAAACTAGAATCTGTGTTATCGTACTCCTAAACACTTGCAGCGAGGTCATCTGCAGAGGCCTGACCATGCTGATATGAGATACAAATGCAGGACATATGCAAGGCTTCTACAACACATCAAGGTTGTTGCATGATATTTTGGTGTGAAAATTTTCCCTTATGAAAATGAGGAATGAATAGTTTTATGTTGTAAAATTTGTAAATTCTAATTCTTCCATTATACTATGTTCTCAAGAGTTTGGACAAGAGTTGCATGATACCTTTACGGAAAGCTTACTGCCATTCATTGAACCTGCTAATTCGACGTGAGGTTGGTTTTGCAAGTACTCTGATACTTCTTTAATTTCTCTTCAACCCAGAAACTTAATTTAAATCCCTGATATGTTCTTAAGGCACATTATAAAATTGTTTTAGAATTTTTAGGAAACAACATTTACAAATCACACAACAATAACAAAGGACTGACATAGCAACCTCACATTTGTTTTGTAGTCCCGTGAATTTTCAAATGAACTCCGTAATAGTTCAAAAGCATCAAAGAGCAGCACACCATTGTTTGAGGGTCCTGCCGGTGCAAACCAGCCAGCAAGTATTACCGATAGTCCTGCAGATGCATACACAAAGATGATTACTGTTTTCATTCCACTTCTTGTCGATGAGGTTGTTCTAAATTTCTTTGCGTTATTTTTTGTGAAACATTAATAATATTAGTATCCTAACTCTGTTCATGAATATCTATGATTAGAGCTCATTCCTTGCACATTTAATGTGTTTCGAAGTCTCTACACTTTCTCAACCAGATTCCTCAAGTCTTCCTATTTCTGAAGCAACTAGTACTTCTTCGGTCACATTAGAGACTTCTTCAAGCATTGGCAAAGCAAGTAATATATATCACCACCTCCCAAGATAACAATGTTTCTTGATGTGGATCTGATTTTATTTTCCTTTTCACAAAGGTATAAAGGTTGGTTCATATTTTTCTAGGTAACAATCCAGCTGAGTTGGGAGTACTAAACGAATGCCTTCAGGAGTTGCTTGACGGTATTCAGGTTCAGATCGTTACTTTTCCTTGCAAAAATTATAATCTAGAGTATAAATACCAATAAGAAGATAGCTTGTAGAGAGATGAAATTGGTATGGTTGGATGGATTGTATTGCATTGAGGCCTCGCCGGTATATATGAGAGTACACGACTTGGGGTGCAAGGCAACCGCAGCTACATATGGTAGTTTATGATATGTATATCTCCAACTACCAAAAATACTCTAACATCACCCCCTCCCCCCCCCCCCGCGCGCAGTGGCAACAGGAGCACCGTAGATGGTGAGATTGGAGAAGAAGTCAAAGTGGGAGCCGACGGACTCACAACCCCCCACAGTTGGAATGTTGGTGCGGTGCAGACGCTGCGACTGAAGCGAAAACTGGCGAGTAACTCACGCAGATGGTAGCACTTTCTGCTGATGTCGAGGAAACCGAACTGGAGGATGAATAGTCATGGTTGAGGATGTCGTGCGTAGGGTAACCGTTGTCGACATGGAGCTGTCGAGGTTGCTGAGGGTAAGGAGCCGCACATAAAGAGTAGGCAAATGAGGAGGCACCATAATAGTGGCATAACAGAGAAGACGCCGAAGACAAAACAACAACATGTCAAGGCAGTCGAAGAGGGGGTCGATGCAGTCAGGAGCCAAAGGGCGAGACATTCCCGCGTTTGCCGGGCCCTAAAATGCCTTAGGGATGATGGCACACACCGGTGTTGGCAATACCGGGCATACGAGGGAGCGTGCACCACCAGGCACAACAAGACAGCAAAGTTGGCAACGAGCACTACTAGAAAACCCCCCTTTAGATACGTTAGATTTAGAGTTAGACACACTTTATTTCGTCTCTATGGCATTGTAGATACACTTTCAAAAAGAATATTAGAAGCGTCCTCGCATGGACCACGTCAAGCTTTGTAAAGGCGAACCCGTTAAGCGTGTCAACAAAAGAAAACAACATTTCATTGACACGTTTGATGCATGTCTTCCCACATTGATACAATTTTAGAGACACATTTATAACATGCTTACTGGTGTAGTTATGTAGTATAGTAATGCTTTATTGCGTGTTAACAAGTATAGAGACAAACTTCTAGATACATTTATAAAACATGTCTACTAATTTATGGAAAATCAAAAAATAATTCATATTGAAGGACACCTATATATGATTATTTATGTGTAATATGTGCGTTGTGTAGGATTCGAACCCAAGATCTCTTACCCCACACATAGCTTCCTTACCATCTCACCTACATAGCAAATCTAACTTATATAAGTATGTTTTACTTTTGAGTTTGCCTATGAAGAACCATTAGTACACTTATTTGATACGCTTTATGACGTTCCTACATGCTAGTCATGATTCAAAGCATGTCTAACCATGTATCATTTTGAAATGTTTTTTAGGATCATGTCAAAAAGTATCTTTACGTGACTATAGATATTATTTGATACACCTTGTAGCGTGTCTAGATAATAATGATGCATTAAATCGTATCTAACTTCGTGTTTTTTGACATGATTTAAATAGCGTGATAAAAAAAATCTTTATAAGACTACTAACAATGTAAGCGTGTCTAGTATCATGACACTTTGATATGTTATCGAAATCATGTCAAAAACATCTTTATGTACTGACGTAGAAACGCTTTTAGTGTGTGTTACTACTATAATGTAGCTAAAGGGGGGTGTTTCTAGTACCGGAGGTGGTGCTGGACGAAACGAAGAGGTGAACCCGGATGATCTGGCGCAAGGCCTGATGATCCGGATGACGTGCCAACAAAGCTCGAAGAAGACGGTGAAGGAACTCAAACAACTTGATGAAGACCATACGTGCAAGGCGCAAACTGACGTAGTCATAGATGATGTCAAGGACGTAATCGGCGGTGATGAGAATGCAACCATGGGGAGACCACGGGAGGCACCACTACTGCTAGAAGAGG
The DNA here is from genome assembly GCA_036936925.1 of Cenchrus fungigraminus. NCBI lineage: Eukaryota > Viridiplantae > Streptophyta > Magnoliopsida > Poales > Poaceae > Cenchrus > Cenchrus fungigraminus. The sequence continues at coordinate 92,473,788 of CM072774.1, read as the reverse complement.
CGAAGGAGCAACAACCCTCCAGACTGGGGGAAGAGGCGCGCAGTGCGACAACAGACATCACGAGAGCCGAGTGGATCGCGCATGTCGGCTGATTAGACCAAGTATGCATGAGGTGAGACGGCGATGGGCGAAGTTAGTGAAGGCGTCCCGATCAGTAGAGGTGATGATGAGCCAGCGAATGATGACGTGTAAACGAGGCGATGCAGACATGCATCCCCTAGGGCACGGTCCATATCGCCATGCACCATAGTCAAAGACGGGGTAGAAGCGAGTGAAGTTGAAGCGATGTCAAAGTAAATACGAGTGATCGATAGGCGGTGGGTGACTCAATATCGATAAGTGATCGAACAAAAATCAGAAAATTACCAAAAATATAAACAGCAGCATCAAATCTTCGTGTAGCACCTCTGGCTCTTGGTGCACATAGCAAAGGCCCCCTGCCCTTATCCTCTTTCCTATTTCCCACCATGGTAGTTGACCGACGAATGAGAGAGAAAAATAGAGGGACAGGAGGGTTGCAAAAGGCATGGATGAGTCGAGGAATCCACCGGGAGCCCACGCGAGCCAGAGGAGGCAGGCGCAGTGGAGTGGAGCAGATCCCACCATGGGTAGTGGGCCGACAACAGTAGGATCGCACCGGACGGCACGGGTCTCCACTAGGGTGACAGCAGGTGGATCAACGACTAGGGCGGCCACGACCGCGATTCCAGTGGGGCAGGCGGCCCTCGCCCGTGGGAGCGGTGGATGCTGGAGTAGGAAGCCGACCATGGAGGTCCCCGCGCAATGAGTTGTGGCCCGACAGGGCGACGAAGGGGATGGGGTATTGCGGATGCACCGCCACGGAATCCGTCGATGACGAGGAGGACAAGCCACACAGAGGCCACAACAACAGAGGTTTATGGTGTTGTCAATGGCTCCCATGAAGGATGATGAGGTGTGTTGCGATCTGTTGTTGTTTTAAGACTCCTTTTTTTAGAATTATACAACACAACGTAGATGCTCACAACACGCACGCATACTCACCCCTAAGAACACACGTTCGCCAACCCTACCCCTATGAGCACCCCCGAAGAACTGAGCAACCGACAGATATGGAAATTCCCGAAGTCACCATTGGCGCCTTGTTGCCGACGGGATACTGGGAAAATCCCAAGAAAAAGTGCGAGCACCAGGATTTGAACCCTGGTGGGTAGCGTCCCACTGGACCATCCTACCATTGGACTAAGCCAATTCATGCTGCTGTGTTACGACTCTAAGCCAGTGATTTGAACTGGAGCTACCGCGAAGACCTGTGAGGAGGGCGCTGCCCCCGACAAAGGTCAATGGGCAACCTCCACAGGGGCGCACTAGGAGGCCGTCGAGGGGGCGCCCCAGAGGTTCGTCGTGGAGGACGATCTGCGGCGCACGGAGGGTAGGGGCACGTCGAGGGGCAGCAGAAGGTTAGCCTTGGATCAAAAACCCTAAACTCGTGATACCATGTAGAGAGATGGAATTGGTATAATTGGATGGATTGTGTTGCATTGAGGCCTTGGTCGGTATATTTGAGAGTACAAGACTCTGGGTGCAAGGCAACCCCAGATACATATGGCAGTCTACAATACGTATATCTACAACTACCAAATATACTCTAACATAGCTAACTTAATAAATTTATGGTGCATATTGTTGAGGCTTCACTTGCTTTATGGTTCCATTGCAGGAAGACTTTTATGCACTGGTTGACTGGGCATTCAAGCTTGATCCACTGAGTTGTATATCGATGCATGGAATAACTGATCGGTATCTTTCTGGTCAGAAAGCAGAGGTGTCTGGATATGTGCATGTGTTGCTTGATGATTTGGAGACAAGAATAACAATTTTGTTTAGCAGGGTTTGACTCTACTAATAGCCTGACCATTTTCTACATTTGAGAGTTCTTCCATTTGCTCCTTACACTTTCATATCAATGTAGTTTGTAGATGATGCCTGCTACCAGATTGAGAAGTATGAGCGCAATGTGCGGCAAATTGGAGTTGTGCCCTATATTCCTAGGTCTGTTGTTATGTTGTCAACACATATTTCTAAAAACTAAACATAAAAGACATGGTTCTTTATGTAGTATATGGCATTTTTTTACATAGGTTCTCACAACTTGCGGCACGCATGGAGCAGTATATCAATGGATCCAGGGATCTAGTTGACCAGGCATATACTAAAATTGTAAGGACTTACAGTAACCTTGACTATTCAGTGCTAAAAGTAATTCCAAAATCGAAGGCTCAACCTCTGATGCATTTGACTCATGGTGGTCATTTTGTATCACTCCAATCTACATTTATATTATATTACCAGAAATATTCCTTGTTAACTTGACCAGATTTGTGAATGAAACAGGTGAGTATTATGTTTGTGATATTGGAGAAAATTGCTCAAGTGGAACCTAAATATGTTGATATTGTGCTCTTGGAGAACTATGCAGCTTTTCAGCACAGGTTTAATCTTTCTCTAATGGTGTTGTTTTACCATGTGCATTTATATTACTCCCTAATGTTTTTATAGCATTTGCAGCCTATAATGATGCTTATCCTCTACATACATACCTAACTTTTTGTAGACAAGCTTGATGATTTGTTATAATTAATTGGATGTGCAGCTTGTATGATTTGGCTAATGTTGTGCCAACCCTTGCTAAATTTTATCATCAAGCTAGTGAAGCCTACGAACAAGCTTGCTCACACCATATCAATTTGGTCATATATATTGTATGTTGACTGTAACTCCTTTTGGTTCCATCTCCCTTACCAAAGTATTAACTAACATTTATTTTCCTGCATGTTGTGGAACTTATGCATGTTTGCTTTTTGCAGCACTTTGAAAAACTATTCCAGTTCGCTCGGAGAATTGAGGAACTAATGTACAACATGAGCCCTGAAGAGGTGAGTCATGTGATTTGGTTGCGTTTTCTATGTACCTGCAAATTTTCTATCAATCCACTTTAAAATCCACTGCCATTGTACTAGCTTGGACTTCTATGATATTGAAACAATATTCTCCAGTGCTTTTCAGATTATGTTCCATGTCCTGATCATGTGCCTTCTGTGCCTAGACGAGCAAAATCTGTTAGGTAGCACAAGAAACAGTGGCATGTTAATCAATTAAAACGTGCTTCCATATATTAACTAACTTTTACATACTCTCTTATAACTTTCCATGATTACAGCATGCTTCCTATCCTATGCATTTTCATTGTGAAGTTATTTTAAGTCCAACCCAGTGCCCAGTATGTGTTTGTTTGTTGAACTATGAAGCGCTCATTGTTGGATATTTCTGACTGCAAGCAGATACCTTTCCAAGTTGGAATGTCAAAAGTTGATTTTCGCAAGATGTTGAAGTCTAGCTTAGCTGGAGTAAGTTGATAGTAAATTCATCTTTTACATTTTATAAACTTCCATGAAGTAGTCATAAAGCATTGTCCCTTACTCTCATTTTATCTGCTTGACAGCTTGACAAGACAATAAATGCAATGTATAGAAAACTTCAGAAGAATATGACTGCTGAGGAATTGCTGCCTTCACTATGGGAAAAATGCAAGGTATGCATTTTTTCACAACTATAAAACTCCAACTGTAAAATCAACAAGGAGCTATTTTTAATCACTTTCAAAGCTAGTGAGATTCAGCAGTGTTGTAACTGTTGTAGTATTTGATATTTTCTTAATTCGTCTTTCATGAGAACACCATATAAGTTTCGTTACAGTGAGGAAAACACCGTGCTAATTTTTTCTTGCTTGATGTGTCGGTGGCTGCAGAAAGAGTTTCTTGACAAATATGCAACCTTCCTCAAGTTGATTTCGAAAATATATCCTGATGAAAAAGTGACATCTGTCAATGAAATGAGAGATATTCTAGCTTCGCTGTAGTAGTCTGTATAACAAGGTGACTTTCCCTTCTTTGGTTTCTGCTGCTTTGTCCTGGTACAAGTTCTGTTGCATTATTAATTGTTGAATATGGCAATGAATGTTATGGTTTGCTTTTGTGGTGCCAGGTATGTATATTCACTAACTTGATTGCACACAAGTAGACTTGATTCTCTTCATCTCAGGCTTGTGATCGCGTAACCAGCTATCCAGTTCATGGCTGTAGTAACTCTAGATGAAGCTATGGTTGACATTGACATTAAAGTTCAACACTTTGTTTCTTTCTGCTTTGTACTGCCAATAATATGTACAAGTCAAGATTAGACATGATGATTGGAGTGGAACTTATGGACACTATAATTGTTGACAGAGATGAAGAAAATACAAGGCAAGTGAAACCAGGAAATGGTCTTGTATACAAATGCGTTGGAGGAGAATTATCACTTGGTAAGGAAATGAAGATGCCCTTGTTGATTCCTGAGGTTAGCATGTTAGATAGCACATTATTTTGTCTTCTGGGGGGTCAGTTGGGTTGTACCGAATAAAAGCTAAAATCTGATGACAGCAATATCTTTACCTGTGAAGAATGGAGGTCTTAACACTTATACAGAACATCTAGTACATTACAAATGTAACAGACCACCAGCATTAGGCATTTGAATCAATTTCTATTACATACAAATGTAATAAACCACCAGCATTACTAGATTTGCATCGGCAGTGCGATGCAGGATGTATGTTACAATCGGTTTCCAGATGTTATAAGAAAAAATGATGTAGTAGCGCGCAAGCTTGCCGCTAGTTACAAGATAATTGCCACAGTACGATGAGCTCCTCCGCCACTTCAATGTTATTTGGCTGAACAGGACATATTTTTTCACGTAGAACAGTGATAAATGTTATTCCAACAAGACAACAATATTCTAGCCTAGCCAAATGGAAAATTGACTTGTATTCGTTTCAGGCTCAGCCTCCTAAGCTTATTGTGTATATATATCTCGCGATGACTGTAGCCTTTCTGTGTGCTTACATGCACATGGTACTGTGTACTTCACTGGTTCTGTATTTTTTATGCATGTGGTATATGTGAGTTCTGCCACCATCATTTGCTCTGACAGGCTCGTGCATGATGCCTAGTTAAATTACATTATCATCGTAACCCCTTGTGCTAGATTTCTAAGTCAATGGTTTTTAGGCGCTCAGCTTCACATTATCTTGATAACACTGATTTGGAACTGAAAAAGTGCAACTTATTATTCATCCTTCTATGATTATGGGGATAAGACACTACAAGATCATGAGTTTTTCCCGAGCATAGGTATGGAATGGCTGAGGGTGTGGTATACAGTATTCTCATCGGGTCAGCAATTCTACCAGTCTACCAGATTTGCTTTCACTCTCCAAGACTCAAACTGTGCATATTGCACTCACTGGTAGAGAGCGAGGCTTTGGTTCGGGCCTTTAGTCCCGGTTCAACTTTGGAGCCGGGACTAAAGGCCTTTCGTCGACGTGGCCCGAAATGCTGGCTGGAGACACCCCCCTTTAGTCCCGGTTGGTATAAACAACCGTGACAAAAGGGCTGGCTCCCAACGTCTCTTTCCCGCAATGATTGACGCGGGCTTTTAGCACCGGGTGGAGTTACCAACCGAGACTAAAGGGTACCCTTTAGTCTCGGTTGGTAACTTTACCCGAGACTAAAAGCCCGCGCCCTATAAATCCAGTTTCTTCCTCCTCTTTCTCTTGCCTGAGCCATTCTTCACCAAGAGCTCAAACTCCTCCTCCATGGCGCCTCAACCTTAGAGAGGTGCTACTGAATTTTTTCTTCATCTATTTGTGAAGATTTCTCTCCTCTAAAGTGTTGTCAAGGTTTGATTCTTCTTCCTCCCATCATTTGTTGTGATTAATTTTTTTTATATTTTAGAGATGGAGAAAATAGAAATCTTAAATCCTAGGTGGGAGGAACTAATAAGAGATGAGGTTATTTATATACTTTAGATTTAGAAAAAAGTGGTTGGCTAAACACTAGCATTCTCTTGTTATCTTTTAAATTGATGTAGAGAAAATTGAATTTTACTTTTTGATATAATGATACATAGAACTAATTATGATTTTACATTTAGCTAATTTTTTAGAAGTTAGTTTATAAAAAATATGGTCATTAATAATGGAGATAAAAAATGGCCATCAGGTGACCTCTGTATGTCATTGTATCACAAGAAATGGCCAGATGTATGTAGTTCACATAGGATGCAATGATTGTCGCGGTTGTGGTACAATGACATACATACAGATGAGGTCACTTGATGGCTATTACAAGGCACGACATCAATAGCAATGAGTACAAGTCCCAAGCTAAAACTAGTCAACTTCTAACTTTTGAACCTCTGCTTCAAACACATTTATGAATTCACGTATTGTGTTGAGATGATCAACATGTTCAGGAAGAATGTAGGTAGGCCTCCAGTTCTCATCATCCAGTTTATAACGGAATACATCATCAAACTCACCCTTCTTCATCTTTGTCTTTGTTTACTTTTTGATATAATGATACATAGAACTAATTATGATTTTACATTTAGCTAATTTTTTAGAAGTTAGTTTATAAAAAATATGGTCATTAATAATGGAGATAAAAAATGGCCATCAGGTGACCTCTGTATGTCATTGTATCACAAGAAATGGCTAGATGTATGTAGTTCACATAGGATGCAATGATTGTCGCGGTTGTGGTACAATGACATACATACAGATGAGGTCACTTGATGGCTATTACAAGGCACGACATCAATAGCAATGAGTACAAGTCCCAAGCTAAAACTAGTCAGCTTCTAGCTTTTGAACCTCTGCTTCAAACACATTTATGAATTCACGTATTGTGTTGAGATGATCAACATGTTCAGGAAGAATGTAGGTAGGCCTCCAGTTCTCATCATCTAGTTCATAACGGAATACATCATCAAACTCACCCTTCTTCATCTTTGTCTTTGTTATTCTGATTTAAAGGAAATAATTTTTGGACTTAATATGATGCAGATGAACCGGCAATGGATGAACGCCGACAGACGATCCCCGGAGTACATTACTGGCATGCAAGCTTTTCTCGAAGTGGCCAAAGCCAACAAGAACCCAAAGGGATTCATGTGTTGTCCATGCTCTGTGTGCAGAAACGACAAAGACTACTCTGACTGGGGGACTCTTCACCTCCACTTGATTAAAAATGGATTCATGGCAAACTATGTGCTTTGGACCAGGCACGGTGAAAGAGGGGTTGTGATGGAAGAGAACGAAGAAGAGGAAGATGATAATAACATTCCTGATTGGGCCGCGGGGCAAGCTTTTGCGGATACTTTAATGGAAGATGCTGACGAAGAAGAGATACCGGAAGACGGCCATGTTGATGATCTTGGTCAAGTTCTAAAAGATGCACAAAGGGACTGCGAAAATGATAATGAAAAGGCAAAGTTGCAGCGTATGATAGAAGATCATAGAAAACTATTGTACCCAGATTGCAAACAGGGTCACAAAAAGCTTGGTACTACACTTGAAATGTTGCAATGGAAGGCAAAATATGGTGTGTCTGATAAAGCATTTGAGGGGATGCTAAAAATTGTGAAGGACAAGCTTCCCGAGAATAATGAATTACCGTCGACAACATATGAAGCGAAACAGACTGTGTGCCCTCTGGGGTTGGAGGTTCAGAAGATCCATGCCTGCCCTAATGATTGCATCCTATATCGAGGCAAAGAACATGAGAATTTGGAAGCTTGTCCTGTGTGCAAAGTGCTACGTTATAAGATCCGGAGAGATGATGATCCTGGTGCTCTCGAGGGGACACCTCCCAAGATGACGAAAGTACCGGCGAAGGTTATGTGGTATTTTCCTATAATACCACGTTTGAAGCGTTTGTTCAGGAACAAAGAAAATGCTAAGTTGATGACATGGCACAAAAGCAATCGTAAGCAAGACCACATGCTGAGACATCCGGCAGATGGGTCTCAATGGAGAAAGATTGATAGAAAATACAAAGATTTTGCTGGGGAAGCAAGAAACATAAGATTTGGTTTAAGCACAGATGGTTTCAATCCATTTGGTGAGTTTAGCAGTGGTCATAGCACTTGGCCTGTGACACTATGCATGTTCAACCTTCCTGGTTGGATGTGCATGATGCGAAAGTTCATTATGATGCCGGTGCTAATCCAAGGTCCAAAACAACCTGGCAACGACATTGATGTGTATCTAAGACCATTGGTTGATGAACTATTACTGCTGTGGAAGAAAGAAGGTGTACGTGTGTGGGATGAGAATAAGCAAGAGAACTTCAACCTACGAGCATTGTTATTCATTACCATCAACGATTGGACTGCTTTAAGTAACCTATCTAGGCACTCAAACAAGGGATATCAGGCCTGCACCCACTGTTTACATAAAACAGATGGTATTCATCTGAAAAATTGTAAGAAGGTTGTGTATATGGGTCACTGTCGCTTTCTTCCTGAGAAGCCTCCCTTAAGGAAGAAAGGTATGCATTGGAAAGGAAAGGCTGATCATCGTACAAAGCCCCCCCATTTTAAAGGAGAGGAGATATTTGAGATGGTAAAGGATCTAAGGGTTGTCTTTGGAAAGGGTGACGGTAGTGAACCTGTTCCACATGATGCTAACGGGCGTGCACCAATGTGGAAGAAGAAATCTATATTTTGGGAGTTACCTTATTGGGAAATTCTTGAGGTCCGGAACGCAATTGACGTGATGCACTTGACGAAGAATCTTTGTTTGAATGTCCTAGGCTTCTTGGGTTGTTACGGTAACTCTAAGGATACATTGGAAGCACGATGGGACCTGAAAAATATCCATAGGAATGAAGCACCTCCGATAGAGGTTGATGAAGAAGCAGATCCTGAAGAGGTTGAGGAGGAAGAACAAGATTACTTAGGTCCTGCTAGTTACACCCTGAGCAAGGAAGAGAAGGACATCATGTTTGATTGCCTAAACAGTATGAAGGTTCCATCTGGCTACTCATCGAATATAAAAGGGATAATAAATATGAAAGATAAGAAGTTCACAAATCTAAAGGCCCACGACTGCCACATGTTGATGACACAGTTACTTCCAGTTGCGTTGAGGGGTGTTCTACCAGAGAAAGTACGATTAGCGCTCGTAAAGCTTTGTGCATTTCTCAATGCAATTTCACAGAAGGCAATCGATCCAAGGACCTAGTGAAGCTACAAAATGATGTTGTGCAATGTCTTGTCAGCTTTGAGTTGGCATTTCCACCTTCATTCTTCGATATTATGACTCACCTCCTGGTGCACCTTGTGAAAGAGATTACTATTCTTGGACTAGTATTCTTGCACAACATGTGGCCTTTTGAGAGGTTCATGTCAGTCCTCAAGAAATATGTTCTTAACCGCGCACGTCCGGAAGGAAGCATCGCCAAAGGATATGTAACTGAGGAGGTCATTGAGTTTTGTGTGGACTTTGTCGACTCAATTGACTCGATTGGGGTTCCAGTATCACGACACGAGGGGAGGCTACTAGGAAAGGGCACCATTGGAAGGAAAGCATGTTTGAGCAATGATACTGATTTGTTCAATAAAGTACACCTAGCTGTTCTACAACAATCAACCTTGGTGACTCCATATATTGAGGAACACAAGCAGATTATTTCTTCACAAAATCCAACCAAAACCGAAGCATGGGTTACACACCATCACTTGGAAAATTTCCCCTCATGGTTGAGTGAACAAGTTATTGGTGATTCCACGATTCACCCACAACTCGCTTTGTTAGCCAGGGGACCTTCTAGCACAATTGTGAAATTCCAAGCTTACGATATAAATGGTTATACTTTTTACACAAGAGACCAAGATCGGAAAACCACACACCAAAATAGTGGTGTCCGTATAGACGTCATGGACAGCAACAATAACAAGAACTCGTATTATGGTGTCATAGAAGAGATATGGGAGCTTGAGTACGGGCCACTTAACATCCCTCTGTTTCTTTGCCAATGGGTAAAACTAACTGGAGGTGGCATAAGGAAAGATCAATATGGAATGACAATAGTGAACCTGACCAAGATTGGTTTCAAAGATGAACCATTCGTCCTTGCCAAAAATGTGCATCAAGTTTTCTATGTCAAGGATATGACTAGCAAACCGAAGAATAAAAATCCCGAAGAAGGACCACAAGAGCCAAAGCGACACATTGTTCTTCCGGGTAAAAGAGTAATCGTGGGAGTCGAGGACAGAACAGACAAATCAGATGACTATGATCAGTTCGATGGCATGCCTCCATTCGCTGTCGAAGTTGACCCAAGCATACCGCTTGGAAATGAAGAGACACCATACTTACATCACGACCATGACCAAGGAACTTTCGTCAAGAAAAGGAACTTCAATACTGTACTGTAATGATTAATGTTCAAATCATTTGTGTAATGTTGTATGAGTGTATTCCTTTATGTATTTGAACTAAAACTTGTTAAAGCCTTTCAGATGCCCTGTGAGAAGTAACCACAAAGTTCGAGATTTTTCTGAATTAGTTGAGCATTTTTATTATGTCTTAGGAGACACATAATGTCCAGTCCGAAAAAGAAAGTAATTATTTCAACAATAAATTAGTTTTTATATAGGAAAGTGAAGGTTGTTAACACTTAACGAAATATGATTTTGCATGGTTCAAATATTAAACTTACCATTTTTTAAAAATGTTGCAAAGAGAAAGAATGAGAAAATGAGGAGGGAAAATGGGAAAAAATCAAAGTCCAACGCCGGTAGGGGCGCGCCCTTCCCCCCAGCCGCCGGCGTACACCGGCCCTGCCCCCAAATTTTAATTGGGAGTTTGGGACTTGCTGACGCAAACAAATGAATTGTTTGCGTTAGTAATTTTTTTAATTTCATTTGAAGATTAAATTTAAGTATAAAATTGTACTAAATATGTGTATAATAATTCTAATTAAATATGTCTCTCCCCAGCATCGCCGACCGCCATCTCTCCCCGGCTCCCCACTGCCTCCCTCGATGCACCTAGGATCCCGCCGCCGTCTCGCCCCGGCTCCTCGCCGACTCCGGTAGGCGACACTACCGATTCTAGAAATAGATAGAAATTATTGTACATTCTCATAAATTCGTGTCGATTCATAAAAATTACTGTTTATTCTAGATGGATACTAGAAATAAATAGAAATTATTGTATATTCTCATAAATTTGTGTCGATTCATAGAAAATTAGTGTTTATTCTTGTTTATTCCAGAAATAGATAGAAATTATTGTATATTCTCATAAATTCATGTTGATTCATAGAAAATTACTGTTTATTCTTATTGATTCTAGAAATTGATAAAAATTATTGTATATTCTCGATCATAGAAAATTACTGTTTATTCTAGATGGATACTAGAAATAAATAGAAATTATTTTATATTCTCATAAATTTGTGTCGATTCATAGAAAATTAGTGTTTATTCTTGTTTATTCCAGAAATAGATAGAAATTATTGTATATTCTCATAAATTCATGTCGATTCATAGAAAATTACTGTTTATTCTTGTTGATTCTAGAAATAGATAGAAATTCTTGTATATTCTCATAAAGTCATGTCGATTCATAGAAAATTACTGTTTATTCTAGATGGATAACAGTGACAACGGTGAAAGGATTATGGAGGATATTATTGCTCGCGGTGCAAATGCCTTTGCAACCTACACGGACGAGGAGTGTAACCAGGCAGACAGGTTCCTCAACATAAATATCATCGGTGAAGGAGGCGTCGCCGCTGATGACTTTGCAAATAACGAGGAAGACATAGCCGCCGACTCAGAAAATAATGAGGACCTTGAGGATGCTAATGCAGAAGGTTCCAACGAGGTATACATATCATGCATTAAGTTCATTAGTATTAATTTGATAACCCCATTTCTTACATAAATAAATATCGAATATGCATGGTACTTGTAGGCTTCTGGATCGACGACGAAAAAGTCCAAGAGAGGTCGTACACAACTAATCGTCGGCGATGTGATGTATCATATCACAGAGGTGTCAGAGCTTGGCCAGCCTTGTGCTCCAAAAAAAATCAAGGACAAGTTCGTGTCTCAATGCGGGGCCATTGTAAGGGACAACGTGCCCATCAAGTATAAAGAATGGAAGGGAAAACCAAGTAATCCATACGTGGTTCCGGACTCAGTAAAAGACCAACTGTGGAATGATGTGCTAAAACACTTCACACTTCCTGAAGGCGTCGACGCAAACCTTGTTAAGGGTTCGTCTCTAGCGAAGATGGCAACTCAATTTCAGAATTTCAAGAAGAAGTTGACTAGAGATTTTATCAAGAACAACCGAACTCCAAATTGGGATGAATATCCGAAGATAAAAGATCACTGGAAGTCCTTTGTTGAATACAAGAAAAGTGAAATTTTTGCCCAAAAAAGTGCACAAGGGAAGAACAGTGCCAGTAAGAAAGGGGAGTACAACCATCGTCTTGGTCGAGGTGGTTACACGGTAGTAATTCCCAAGTGGCGGAAGATGGAACAAGACCTTATCGCCAAAGGTATCATATCAGCGGTCTTTCACTGGCCCGATCGATCGAAGAATTGGTATTATGCGCATGGAGGCAGATTGAACCCGGATGATGGTACCCTTGAATTCCCGCCCACGTTACGAGAGAAGGCACTTGAGTTAATGAAAAAAATAGAAGATGTCAGAGCTGGTAGATTGAAGGTTGACAGAGAAATGGATGAGCTCACTATGGCGCTCGGGAATCCAGAACACCCAGGACGTTGCAGGGGCTACGGGGTGGTGCCGTGGAAGTATGCTTTCAAGGGAAACCTCGATAGCTATAAAAGTCACAAAAGAAGAAAAGAGCGCGAAGAGGAGCATTGGCGCCAAATGATGGAGCAAAGACTTAAAGAACAAGAAGAAAAGATGCAGGTAGAGATTGAACGGCGAGTGGCCGTAACGATATCTCAAATAGCCCAATCTGGAGCACTGCCCGAAGTACCGCTGGATCCCGTCATTAGCCCTTCCGCTCGCAAAAGCAGTTGTGCTTCTACCGAGGTTGCACCAGGTGCTTGCATAGAGGTCGCACCAGGTGCTTGCACAGAGGGCCCTGAAGAGCCAAGGGCAATCGAAGGAGTTCCAGTGGATGACAACCAACAATACCCTGTGGATTTTCTCTGTCGGTGCACCCCATGTGAGCTGCACAAGCCATTCGGCAACATCACAATGCAGGTATATATAAATATAATTATTACATGCAATTAGCTCAACTTTTGATGCATCACTTAGAAAATGTAATAAATTCCTTATTTCTCTACATAAATAGGTGGCGTACGGAAGTGCTTTTGCGCATTTTCCTGGACAGACTAGCCACGGCATGTTGATTCCACCCGGCTACACCTCGGTTTATGTGGAGGAGATTTGTCAGCCACAATTTGAAGATCTAGAGCTAGACATCCCAGGAGGTGATGGGGAAAGGACACTCAAGGATGCGGTTCACGGTATCATATTGTGGCCCAAACGTTACATTATAATCCCCCAGACGGAGGGATCAATCCCTCCTACAGATCCCCCGCACCCGCGATCATCGTCATCTCCTAGGTCGTCCTCACGACCTTCAATATCACCTCGCTCACCGTCTACACAAGAACCATTATTCAATTCCGGAGGTGCGAGCTCCAGCCATGATATTGACATCAATCCCGAATCACCTCCAAAAAAGCAGAAAAAACCAATGGCGGCAAAGCAAGCGCCATCAAAAGCAGAAAAAAACACCAAAGCACCGCAGAAAAAACCGCCCAGCCACCAAAGCACATCAGAAAAACCGCCCAGCCACCAAAGCACATCAGAAAAAACCGCGAAACCACCGCAGAAGAAACCACCGCAGAAAAAACCACCTAGCCACGAAAGCACAACCGAAAAAACCGTCGGAGCACAGTCTTCCAACCCAGTGCAACCACCAAAGCTGAAAAAACTACCAACGATAAAGAAAATGGTTGAGCCCATCAGCAAAAGGAAGCTAGCATGGGAGACGACAGAAGAAGAAGGAAAAACAATGATCGGTGCCCAACATGTGCATGAATTTTTCAACAATCTGAATGCAAAACAGCAACAGAGGGAGCTCAAGAAGACCAAAAAAGTAGATCCGGCCAAACTTGGATTTTTCAAACTAATGAGTGAAAACAGAAAGAAACTGATGCCCATACTGGTGTCGACGTCATCTAAAGAAGATGCGTCGATGAGCAAACAGACTTACGTTGCCTCCGGCCTCAATGCACATGAACGAGCTCTAGCAGAAATGCCTACACAACAAGTAGTGCAGGTCCTTGATTTCATGGAACAAACAAGGATGCCTTTAAGTGTTGTACTCGGCCATGAAGAACCACCTCGGGATCCAAGTTTCGAGTATAGATGGCCCTTTCAGCTAGGAAAACCTCTTATCCGGCCAGAACTGGTACTTAAGCTCTCACCTAAGATGTACAAATTTCATGAGTGGTACATGCGGCAATCAGCGAAAGGCGTACATAGCATAGGTATGCTTGCTAGACCCGAAGATTTTGCCACTGAAGGCAACAAGGTGGTCTGGCTGGAATTCAGAGATATTTATGAAGTTTACCATCTAGACGCCATGAATACCGATCTTATCGTCGCTTGGTGTCTGTAAGTGGCATATTTTTTTATGTTGATTAATGAATTTATTACGTATGTGGATTTACTAATTAACTTTGTATTTCATTTTTGGTAGCCTGCAAAAACAAGAGATGCAAAAAAAGAATATTACCAGTATTTGTTTCATGGACCCATCAAAAGTCAACGAGTTTGAGGTCAAGCATCAACCAGACACAACAATCGCGACAATCTATAGGACCTTGTCTAAGTTTCATGACAAGGATCTCATACTACTACCTTACAGCTGCAAGTATGTGCGATTGCCATCTAATTGTCCTTGCTAATTCTATTTAGTTCTAATTTGTATGAGTATTATGACCATGTATATACAGTTTCCACTGGATTCTTATGATCATTCAAGTCGACAATAGCAGCGTCATGGTGTGGGATTCATTGAGAAAAAACCCCGCAAGTTACCAAGACCTTCAAAATATGTTTCAAGAGTAATAATTCTATCTAAGACGTTCTTTTAAATGCAATATATATATATATATATATATATATATATATATATATATATATATATATATATATATATATATATATATATATATATATATATATATATATATATATATATATATATTGCTTTTACTAACACATTATCTTTCATTAATTTTCCTCAGAGCTTGGGAAAAATTCATTGCAGAGAAAGAAGGTGAATTTAAACCAACAATTACATTCTATACTGATTATCCGGTACGTAATCCAAATAACAACTTCAGATTTGAGAAAATTTAAATTTTATCACACTTATATTTCATAACATTTTCTCCTATCCACTTTAGTATTTTAGACAGGAACAAGGAAATAATTTATGTGGATACTATGTCTGTGAGCACATACGATGTTTGGCAAGTACAAAGTCCGGAAATTATGATGTAAGTTAATTAAATAAACCTATTAATAATACATCATTTCCTAACCGCTTCTATATTTAATTGTTGGGTGTAATATATTAACATATTTGCACATTACAGATGGATATGGTTAAGGACGAGGTCATTCAGAAGGATCGTCTTTCGGCGATTCAAGAAAGTCTCTTGGGATTCCTCTTTGAGGAGGTGGTTATTCCAACAGGAAAACATCATTATGATGGATCTAAAAAATCCAATAGAGACTAGAAATTTGAAGTGAACGATATTTTGATGTATAAATACTATCTATTTTGATGTGTATATTTCTAAGTTTATGTAAGTTTATATATAAGTCTAACTGCGTATATGGTATATATAGACAGGTATATACATATATACAAGTGCAAATACATATACGTACATATACGGGTTAGACAACAATTAGAATATACGCTCAAATCAAAAATAGAAAAAAAAGAGAGACGAGACCCTTTAGTCACGGTTGGTATTACCAACCGAGACTAAAGGGGGTGGGCGCAGGCGCTGGCGTGCCCCCCCTTTAGTCCAGGTTGGTTCACCCGGGACTAACGGGGGGGTCTTTTGTCTCTCATCATTAGTCCCGGTTGGACTTGAGAGACCTATTCCCCTTACCAACCAGGACTAAAGGCCCTCTCCCTACCAGTGACTATAACCCACTCGACAATAGGCAAAATTGTATGGATCATAATCTGGTCAGCCACCTCGAACTCCGAAAGCTGCAGTTCTTATAGTGAGCGGGAGAGGTATAGAGGAAAAGCTGGAGGAAACTAAGAGGGGAGCCTCCAAGAAGTCCCTCGTTATACAGGGAAGGGAGAAGTGGTATAATCTGCTCCTCTAGCACTAGTAGGTACAACAATTACAACTAGGTAATTGTGCCCATACATGAAGTGTTACACCTACACTGGTTTGGGTCATTTACCCATCATCCTGTAATGAATTTACTACAACTTTTCACTACCACTGTATAACTCACTAGTTCAATTCTTTGCTAAAGCTACACAACTCAACACCGAGTGGACACGAGGAGACCCGCGGTCCCGGCCGCCCGCGTCAACCCCTCTCGTGTCCCTTCCTTTTCTTCCCCTGGCAGCTGACGCTCGCGTGTCACATCCCTCTCTCTCCTCCCTCAGCCGGCCGGGCGCCGATCTGGCGGCGGACGATGGCGCCCCTCTGGCACCGTGTGCAGATCCAGCGGGAGGAGTGAGGACTGCTCGTGCCGGCGACCGCGGGGAGCAGGGGTGCGTTGCCGGCCTACCGGCGGCACGGAGGAGCGGGGGTGCCGCGGTCGATCCCGATGCGGAGCAGGAGTCATAACAGGGGCTCAAGTTCTCCTCTTGCTCCAGCAGTGCTCTTTCTTCTATTTGTTCTTGCACCATGGCACTCTTGTGCTCTGCTCCACCCCTTTCCCCTCCACCTCCTCACATGGCAGCCAATAGGAATGGCCCCGACCCTTGTTTGGCTGGCGATGAAGAGGCGTTATTGACAGAGCCGGCCGCACCGAGAAGCAATAATCACGTGGCGGGACGGACACTAGTAGGGATGTTGTCGTCGATGACATTCACCTAACGTCACCGAAGACGCCATAATCGTCATTGATGTTCATTTGTGACGAGTTTGTGACGATTTAGATTTCGTCACTATGGTCGCGTCACATTTGGTCATCGGTGACGAAATGGTAATTTTCGTCACAGATGTGTCTCCATTCTGTGACGAATTAGACGTCGTCATGGAATTGGATTCAATCTGTGATGATCGCTTTTGGTCATGGAATTAGACACCGTTTTCGTCATAATCTCCCGTCTGTCAGGCATCCTGACGGTGCCGTTAACGACGTTTGTTTTCTATTACAATCTAGTTACGTCATCGATAGTCCTATTTTTCGTCATTACCGGCCGTATGCCACGCTGGCAGATGACGTGGCAGCTGACATGACAGATGACGTGGCTGCTGACGTCCGGTGATTAGTGGTGGTGAATTCTTTGCCAAGCTATCTCCTACCAACTGCTTGTTTTACACCATGCTTGATAGATGTCAACAAAATGCTTGAGAATATTTCTGTGATAACATCTTCAAGATCTTTGAACACAGTTCATAGCTGCAAGTTTACATTTATTTTAATTGGAGAACATGATGTAAATACTTTTTCTGTTCATGCCATTTGCATAATGTGTGACAAGCTTGCTGATTTGAAGTCAAACATGTTCTGTGTTGATTCTTGTGATCTATATTTTCCTAATGAGAGGAATCAATTGTTTAGTGCTTGTAATTCAGAACCTTCAATGTCTTTCTCTTGTTCATCTCATCCACCGAAAGAAAATAGTCATGGGAAAAGAAGTGCAATATGTGCACATGCTGAACATTTGTTCTCATCCATCAGCATTGACTTTACAAGGCATACAACTAAATATGTCCATAAATTGTGCAACAAAAATTTTGGGATTGCTATGAATGATTCATCACAATGTTTTGAACAGTTCGATCTTGGAATGATAAAATTGGAGATGTTAAATCAGTTGTGTTGTTTGCATGAAATTTTTGTTCTCCCATTGCACAAATTATTTGCAGGTACACAAAAGTCAATCATGATTTTCATCGTGGTAAGATGAAAGTTGTTAATACAATGTTTCATGCTAACAATCTTTTGCAGTATAATCAAAAGTCGAGGTCGACTTTTTTCCAAGGAAGGGAGGATGATGCAAACATCATGATGATCGTGACATATGGACCAACTCCATACAATATTTCCTTTCTTGAGAATGGTGTTTTCCAAAACAAAGAAAATGACAAACTAGATGACATTTTCATATACCATGCATATACTTTTTTCCCTTTGTGCAACTATTTTTTAGGTTATGAAAATCTTGGAGTAGCTTCTCCTCATGAGGGGGAGAAAGATCAGCATTACATATGGACATTAGAAGCCATCATTGTCAAACAACTATCCAAGGTGAAAGCTAAATTAAAATTCCATCCTTCTTATTTTCCTGTGGCAAAGCTACTATTTGAATTGTATAATTACATATCAAAACACCTTGGAATACTGGAGGAAATAAATGCTACAACACCAACAAATTTTCTTCTAAAATCATTTGAACCATGAAGGGGTTGTCGAATGTCTTGAAAATACAGATGTCGAATGAAGTATGATGCAACTGCAATCATCAAATGTGGCGACCCATCTACATTCTTTGGATTAAAAGAGTCGATGATGACTCCTTTTCAAGAGGAGGATGATGATGTGCACATGCCAAGCCTCATTTACACAATAGAGTCGAGGACGACTCCTTTTCAAGAGGGAGAGAATGATGAGGACATCCCATCCATGCGTAACCCAGATGCCATGGTTACACTAGATGTATCATCGGTTACGCCAAGTCCACCTCTGGTTACACATCAAGAATCAAGTGCACAACTGGTTACATAAGAACAAGCATTGAAAATGCAAGTACAAATGAACAAAGGGCTGGTTACATGCAGCTGTGTAAAGAAACTCCAACAAGAGGTGCATGCTTTCCTCTCTAAGGTACATGACAATATTGATGAGAGTCATATACTACATAAGTTTTGTACTTTGCTCCTACTCAGGGTTACACAGGAGGCTTCTTTACTAGGTTACGTGAAGGATGCAAAAGGTTACATAGAGGACACCAAGGCTGTTGTCCAATCTAAAAAGGGTTACGCAGACAAGACTCAAGGTTACGTGATAGGAGCATCAACTTCACGCCCAAGTCTGTACCGTCTCTTGAAGAGAAAGGGGTCAAATGCTCCTTGAAGTCAAGATTCCAACCCAACAAACGGCACATCATTTCGACTTCCGAGCTAGGAGTAATGACTATTTTACTGAAGGCTGCGCAGAAGCTGATAAGACGCGCGTGAACCAAAGAGGACTGCATGAATGCTTCCACCAGTTGGCCTTCCACCTCCCAACGTGGCCTCTTCACCTCATACCCATCCCACACTCATCTAGGAGAGTTTTTCCTACTATAAATACCCCATATGTACCCCAAAGAACTCAGTTTTTGATAATCATGAATTGATAGCCTCATATGATTTGTCGCAGCCGATGCTGCTTAGTGCCTTGCACACCCCTTGTTCTTCCTTATTCTTCTTGGACTCGTGAAGACATCCCTCTCCGTTCCGCTACTTTGTGCTATACGGCTTCCGTTCGGCTGTGCCGTATTGTGTGGATTAGTTCCAGCTTGTGGTTCTGCAGTCATTTGGAGATCAAGTTGAAGTCTTCGCGATTTCGGTGCCTCTCTCCCCATCGCTTGTTCGCAACCAACCATGATCAGTTATAAAGCCTTTACCTGTTGCTTGCAGCAAGTTATCTTGTTACAAAACCTACTGCCGTGAACATTGGGCCAACCCTAGGACCTTTCTTGCAATGGTCCCTATCATGAAGTCTCTCCGGGTTGTGCAAATGACCAAGCTACCCCTAGAACCTAAAGGAAGATACACACCCCTCAGGGGCAATATGGTCAAGACTTGGATATCTTCATCGGGCAGTCACGCCTTCGCCGCAGTCCGCGTCCTCCCGGTGCAAGCCCCGCGATCCCGCCGCGTGTTCCCCGGCATTGAAGCTTCTCGACGCACCCGGATCCCGTCTCCACCCGCCGAGCCTCCGGTCTTGGTTTTCTGGCTCAACCAAATAACCCGACGGTTTTGTGGTGAACCGCCGCAAACCCCGCGTGCAGACTCCGATCGTGAGCCGCTACCCTGCACCGGCTCCTGTCCACGACTTCGTCTTACTTTTTTGCCACCATGTGGTCCGCACTTGATCCCGTTCGGCCACCGAATCCATCGAGCCGAGCCTACTTGTCTCTCCACTCCTCGGAGGCCCCGCAAGGTTAAGACCTTTTGTGCCTACTCTTCACCTGCACCAATGCAAATCAAGCCGCAACTTGCACCTGCAATACTCGGCCAAGAGTCAGTCCACACCACGTTGTCAATCACTCATTATACCAGGGAGCGACCATCCACCGGTCCTCGACGCTCCGGTCCTCAGACCCCCTCCACGAGCCCCGCGGCGCCGGCCGGCCAGCTGCACACGCACGATGCCGCAGAACTCAAATGGCAGGTTGAGCGTGCCGGCGAAGTCGAAGAGGCACTTCCAAGTGGCCTGGAACGCCTCCATGGATGTGCTGAGGCCGGTGAACATCACCCTGGGCGGGCCGGTCGTCGATGATGTGGACCGTGGAGGCGCGCCTCGGCCGGGGACGTCGGTGGCAGCGGCGCGTACAAACCCAGGCAGGAACTCACGAGGCGAGCCGACATGGCCTCTGCGAAGTAGGCGGCGACGCGCTCCTCCGCCGCTCTTTGTGCGCCTTGGCATCCGCCGTGGGCGCCTCCCTGCACCGTCTCTGCCCGAGATGAGGAGGGGAATCGGATGCCCTCACTCCCCTCTCTCTTTTGCCCCACTTCCCGACCGCCGTCGTGCCCCGCCTCGCCGGTAGGAGCCACCGCCGCCGGCCACCCATGACTCTACTCTGTTCTGGGATAGCCCCCCCTATCTGACATACAGGGTCCACCTCAAAATAAAGGCCTGAGTTTATATTTCCACTGGAGTTGTGACTTAATTTGGGGCCTCTATTTTTTGCAATTAGGCTTGTAAATGAGTTTTAGAGGCCTCAATTTGCATGCCCCCACTAGAGTTGCTCTTAGCTAGAATGGATAACTTTGGTCGGCTCTAATTTTTCCTCATATGAGCCAACACGAAATGGGAATGTAGTGTGTTTCTGATAGTGGGATAGGCTTCCGGTGCACTATGCTCCATGATCAGTAGGCCAAAGTAAAGTTTTTGTAACTTCAGATGCTTTTGATAGTCTCAGTTTCTGTAACCCGCCCCCTCATCAGCAGTGACGTGTAAAATCAGTTGAGCCTGGTGAAAGCATCTTCATACATAAAAAGCTCCGGACAATTGAAACACTGTACCATCTAGAGAATGATGATTGATAGTGATATAAATACAATGCTGATCTAAGCTGCTATAAAGTTTTAAATATGTGAGCATGCAGTGCGCGCTGATTGAGAATGCATAAACATCTTTGTATATTTCATAAGAATATATATCGACTCATTGAGTAGCCTAGCCGAGCAAAGCTGCTTCCATCTCAAAGCTGTGATCTTTGCATTAGTACACAAGCAAGAAGCATCTTTTAGAATTTTTATATTGCAAATGAATTTTAATAAAAACTATGATGTGCATAGTGGATAGAAAAAGAATATCACAAGCAATCTACAATATACCCAGTTCCTTATTATGAATGTTATTTACAGAACATCAATTCATAACGCCGAGATCTCTCGAAGGAAAAACTAATTGCAATATACTCCCTCCATTCTTAAATATATAACATTTAGGACAAGTAAATTAGTTTATTTTTGAACTAACTAACTTGTCCTAAACGACATATATTTAA
This sequence comes from Cenchrus fungigraminus, assembly GCA_036936925.1. Classification (NCBI taxonomy): domain Eukaryota; kingdom Viridiplantae; phylum Streptophyta; class Magnoliopsida; order Poales; family Poaceae; genus Cenchrus; species Cenchrus fungigraminus. Next base: position 92,451,913 of record CM072774.1, on the reverse strand, counting down.
AGACAGAGGTAGTAGTATTGTAACAAATGCCAAATAAAAAGGTGAAAACATAGATGTGAGCAATTCACAGCCAGACCGCTCCTATTGGTTCCTACTTACTAGTACATATATATATCATTCATAGTTACGGTGTATTCTGTAGCCAACTATCAAGTTATATATCTATTTATTATATAGTCATACTCCAACTCAACGAATATATAATGACCTTGAATCAACACCAAAAGATTCAAGTCTAGTCTATGTTTGTGGTGGCTGAATAGAGGGCACAGAAAGTTGGCTCTTTTTGGTACTTGTTCCCTTGCAGCACCTCTATGAACTGACTGCCTCCATCCCAATGCCTACCACTCCTATAACAAATTTTCCGGAACAACCAGATCTCCACATCTTCCACAAGTAGCTAAAATATCCAATAATAAGGTAGTATCCGCAACTGCTACCTGTACCTGCTACTTCTAATTCAAATATATAGTGAGATTGTGAGAATGCCGTTGTTGAGGGAAAGGTAGTTGGGGTGCAGTCATGATGATACCTGATGAGTAAAGACAACAGAGTTTCTCAGGCAGACGATACAGCATTATCTATACTATAAAGATCGAATAATCTGAAAATTTTATCATTCAATTCGGGTCTGCCTTACCCCTCACGCCGGACCCACCCGTCAGATCATTAGAGGACCAAAAACTGGATAAACTCATCAAAATTGCAATTTTGAGAGTGTTTCTGGCAAAAAAAAATTTTATCTCACCCATCGCGTGTATACCCACGCTGTACCTGTTAGGCCCAGGATTCCCTTCTCCGTTCGAAAAAAAAATTGGACAGTCCTTAATCGCCGGAGCCGGAGCCTCCATCGCCGTCGTCGTGATCCCGTGCCTCCTCGGCTACTCGCCTTCAGCTGACGCTGTCGCTCTTTCTCGTCCTCGTCGTCCACCTCGGGTCCGGCGCTACCCGTCTCCGTGACGGACTCATCGTCGTGGTCCTTCTACGGCTCTGCTGCCGCTGACGTCTGCCTCGAGAAGCTCTCCCAGGCCGACCTCACCGCCGCCATGGGAGGGTTGAGGGTTCTTCCCCGAAAACATCATCGGCAGGGGGAGGTTCGGGTTCGTCTACCGCGCCGTGCTCCCCAGTAGTGACGCGGTCGCTGTCAAGCGCCTCTCCGGTGCCAATCGCGAGTTCCGAGCTGAGCTGGAAGTGCACGATAGCCTCAGCCACCCGAACCTGGCGCACCTGCCCGGGTATTGTGCCACCGGCCGCGACCGCATCCTCGTCTACTAACCCCTGGAACGCAGTAGCCTCGACGTGTCGCTCCACGGCGGAGACGCTGAGGTCGGTGGCGGCGGCGAGGCGCTTCCCTAGCCGGCGCGACTCCATGTCGTGCGCCACGCCGCGGTGGCCCTCGCGTGCCTGCACCACGGCCGGCGACCGCCCGTGCTGCACCGAGACGTCAAGTCCAGCAACGTCTTGTTCGGGGAGGGGTTCGAGGCCAAGCTCGCCGACTTCGGCCTGGCCAGGATCGTCATCAGGGGAAGCCCAGCCACTTCGCATGTCAGCACGCAGGCCGTTGAAAAATGCAAGAAGTGAACTATGCAAAGAGAAAAGTCCATTCACTGCTTGACACTAGAATAGTAGAATAATTGATCAATTAAATTTTAAAATCGAGCATGGTCTAAGGTAGAATATGTGAATATTCAAAGTACAATTTCATATTTTAAAAGGTGAAATATGTTTCTGTGATTGTAACACCCCAGGTGTTTATTAAAGATAAATACCTCAATTAGTTGTGTTAATCAAGTTTAATTAGCTCCTAATCATGTTTGGCATGTTTTGTCACCCTTTTGCACAAAGGCCCTTGGTCAAAGTTCAAATTCCCGGTCAAACCCCTGTAGATCCTAAAAGGCTGATTCGGTTTTCTTGCGCGTTCTCCAAATTTCAATATAGAAGTTCAAAATCGGTCAATATAAAAGTTGTCCCTTATTTCCGGGGACACATTTTTCATAATTGGCGGACATTCTAATTTTGAGTGCAAAGCCGCGTAAACTCGAGATGAAGTTCCTGTGCACAGTAATTTCAGGGCCGAGATTTTGCTGAACTTCAACGCGTTTTTGCTACAAATCCGTTGATCAAAACATATGTCGCCCTTTGCGAAAGTTGTAGGTCTATAGCTCCTCTACAATTTTTGTTTTTGGATATTCTCAAGTGTGTTGACGCTTTCGAGAGTTATTCAATTTTTGAAAAGGCGTAAACGGTTTTAAAACAGGGCCGGACGACATCGACGCCGCGCCGGCGCGCGCGCATGTCCGCGCCGTAGCGTCCACGTGGCATCTCTGCGTGGTCCCGGTGTACGGTCGTCACGAGTACCTCGCCGTGGACCCGCGCTCGACTCCGGACCCTCCGCCTCACCGTTTTCACCGTGCGCCGAGCCCATCCGGCCAGGGACGGCGGGCTGAGCCACGCGCCATGCGCGGGCGCGCCCGGGCGCACGTCCGGCGCATGCGCCGCGACACATGGCCGCCTAATGGCCAACACGCCCGCCTTACCCCCTCCTGCACGCCTTCTGTTGGGCGCCGTCCGAATTCAGAGCCGCACGGGCCGTCTGAGCCAGAGCGCCGCCGGCCTCCTTGCCTCCATAGCCGCCGTCGCCCCGTTCCTCCCTTCCGGCCAGCTGTGCACCACCTTCCCCCGTCCGAGGCTCCGCCTCTGCTCCCTGAACCTCGCCACACTCCCGCCGAGCCTCCAGACCGCGCCATCGACCGGCCAGGTCGAGCCGCGGCGGCCGTCCAGAGGCCGCACCGCCGCCGGCACTCCACGACGCCGCCGCCGGTCCGATTTCACCGGAAAAGCCCGAGCTCAGGTGCGCAGTAGCCCCCGGCCACCTCCTCCGGCCAGGTCCAGCCGTCGCCGGCCACCAATTTCGCCGCCGGCGAGGGGCAGGCCCGCCCAGGGACTACATTGCAAGAGGCAAGAAACCTCCAGGGTCTAATCCGTAAACCGAGGGCATATGTATGAATTCCGAACTTAAGCCGAGGGTCCCTTTGCAAATGTATACTAGGGTTTCGGCTGCAACTTCAAAAATTCGTAGAAAATTGTAGAAAAATCGGAAAAATACAAATCCAATTGTTCTGGAATCCTTGAGAGTAGATCTACAACTTTCACAAAAGTTGTATAGTGTTTTTCTGTTTAGTTTTTAAATGTAAATTCCAACTCAGTTTGAGGTGTTTTTAGTGTAGTTTAAAATATACACAGGCTATGAAGTTGAATTTTGGATATGTTGCTCTTTATGGCATGTCTAGATTTGTGACCAAAGTTGGAATGAGTTTGATGTGTAGTTATTTAGTTATGATTTATGTAAGCTCTATGCTAGTTTAATCTTGATGCTTTTTATAGCCCTTTTTAGTGAACTTTTATTTAAGCACCAGTGCACCCTAGGGCTTTGTATTGATGAATAGTACCTCTGATAGAATGGATATGATTTTAGGATGTGCTTTGGTTTATGTTTTGGTTTTAATCTTGTGTAGGGTGATAAATTAATAACTCAATATATATATAAGATCTATACTTGAGCTTTGACCAAAAACTTAGTTTTGACCTAGAGGATGGCTAGGAGAAAGTTTAGATCAAAAAGATTAGTAAATCTTTTTATATGAATTAATGGTGTTTTACTAGGTTAAAATTTGTCTTTTTCGTATAAATTAATTTATAAATGATCTTAAGCTAGATTTTGGTTTGTGAGCTTAAAATAGGCATGTGTTGCTGTGTGCAAAAGCTTAGGCTCATTTGAAGTGTTTTTGATTTAATATGGATTTATGGTTGTAAGGCTTGTTTTAATTAATTAAATAAATAAAGGGCAATGTAGGTGTTAAATTGTGAAAACATGTCATGTTTCTGTTTTTGAATTTTCAACACACCCCCTTGCTGTTTATAAAGTTATTTAATTTACTTTTGTTTAACTATGTACACAGTCACCATCAAAGTTAACCTTTAATTAACCTCTCACACCCTCACCTAATGCATATGCATGTGTACGTGTAGAATTACCAGACGGAGCAGTAGATGGTGAAGTGAACGAGTTGGTGTTCATCAAGACCTGGACCAAAGTTCAGAAGAGCCCAAGGCTAGTGTTGAGTCAGAGGAAGGCAAGCACCGGAGTCACATATAACCTTTTTGGATTAAAACTCATACTCTTTTACTTTTTAGCATTTAATGTTACTTTGTGCATTTAAGTTTCAGGAGTTGCTTTGAAACCTAGATGCATAATCCTTAGGACTCCTATGCTCTTTTACTAGTATGTTAGGAACGCTAGTGCCATGTTTTAAGGACACAGTACAAGTCGAGTAATGACTCATTGCTCGCGAGATATAGGATGCTTATGTTGGAATCATAAGTTGGATAAATTGACTCGCTCATGTGGTAAGAGCAATGGGTTCGGTCTCGACCGAGTAGCATGGTGCTGGTCTAAGCTATTGAACGTACCAAGTGCTTGTCGGGAATGGGACCGGTAAGCCTAGTACCTAATGAACCAATGCGGGAATTTTATTGCTACTAATCTTGAGATGCGTCTCCCGGTTCGCTACCGGTAGTGCAAGTGTGATTCTGGACGTGCCATGTTTGGGCGTACCAGTAAACCTTGTACTTAGGACTGTATCATCTTTTCCTAATCTGGGGAATGACGGGAACCGCCTGGTTGGGATAGACACTGCACTTGGTCTACCTTCTTCCGTGTATCTTGGGTTTACCTTGCAAGGATATAAATCGATCGATCGTCGGTCACTCGCCGTTATCTGAGTCGGCTTAACCACTGGCTACCCCATGTTTATTTATGGAACATTTCGGATTAATATTGTTGGATGATTAATCTTGTTTGTACAACCATGCTTGCTTAGCTAGGTGCTTACCTAGAATGGTTAACATACTAGAACTTGAGCTAAAACTTGAAAGTAAGGATCAACTCTTAGTTGCTTTTGGCAAAACAAACCCACCAGCCAAAAAGCCTTGCATGTCTAGCTGTGTCTTTTATTTTGACGGGTCAGTCTTGCTGAGTATTAGTATACTCAGCCTTGCTTTTGTTGTTGTTTTCAGGTAATCCCATCTGGCCTGGTTCTATTCCAGATGGTTGGGAACTTGAATGGGAGAACGATGATGAGGAGTGATATGCATGGATGGCCTCCTGTGTGTATCATGTGTTTAGTTTAATTTCCGCTGTCTAAACTCTGAACCATGTTTATTTTTATGTACTGAAAAACCTGGTTTGTAATATTAAGTACTTATGGACCTTTTATGTAATGTAATGTTGTACTCTGGTCCTGCCTTCGTGTGGGCTTAGCGCATATCTCGATCCTGCATAAGTAATTTACCGGGCATGACCCGGCAGAGGCGACAAAATACTTTTTTATTATTGCTTAATGGCCATGTGGACCGGCTTAGGCGATAATACGGAATTATTCTGGGCGGTTCTGTCACAGTGATGTGGTGTGAACTATGTGGCATCGGAGATATGGGCCAGCGTAGTAGGTGCTACGACAAAGGCGGACGTGTACAACTTTGGCATGGTGATAAATGAGACGGTAACAGGTCACCGGCCAAAGCTGGCCGGTAAAGGCGAGGGGAGAAGGAGGTTGATATGGTGGATTGGGCGGGGGAGAAGATAGGTTCACAGGTCAAGCCTCTGAGATCCTTGATCAACGGACGAGCATCGGATCGCAAGGGAAGGAGATGGACGAGGTGAAGGCGCTCCTTGAAATCGCGTGGCAGTGCGCGGATAGTGCACAAAAGAATCGGCCTACGATGGAGGAGGTGGTGACAATGTTGAAAAAAATCTGAGCATGCGAATTGTGATGATGCGTGCTCACCAACTCGTTAGTTAGTGAGTATAACCTTTATGTCGGTGGTGAGATGTGGGTGCCTGCGAATCTGATAATGCTCTCTGCTTGTGCTTCCAATTAATGACGGCCAAATGTTCCTACCGTTCCTTTATTCATCAGACAAGCCGAGTTTGAGATCGTTCCTGTGGGTAGCATGTACGTCCGGGTACATGTTGTACTGGATCATTAAAACTGCTAATTGATATATTTTGACCCGTCTCGTCTCCTATAGGTTTATAAAAATATAAGAGTAAATTGCGCTCATCATACAACAACTTGTCAGGTGTGTGCGGATTAGTCCAACAAGTTGTGAAATGCTTAATTTAATACAATAACTTGTCAAGTGGGTGCGGATTAGTCCAACAAATTGTAAAATGCTCAATTTAGTACAATAACTTGTCAGGTTGGTGCATATTGGTCCAAACCCAAGTAAAAAAATCAAATTAGTATAACAATTTTATATGTATGTGCATATTGATCCAATAACTTGTGTAAAATACTCGGTTCAATGTAATAACTTGGCAAATTGGTGCACCTGTAGTCCAAATTTACAAATGATAATGTATTAGACAAATAAGGTAGCATTCAAATTTTCTTCCAACTAATAGTTTTTCAGTTAAAGTTGCTAATTTTGAATCAAAATTAAATATATTACTTATTTTTTATTAGTTAAACTGAATCAAGTTTTTGAATTACGCCATTAGATTACCGAGAGACTAAAGTTCATAAGACACCATATGACCTTTTGTTTCATCTGCACTTTTACTCGTGTATTCAACAACTTCAGAGAAGCATGCTCGTTTTCATTATTTTAGTTCATTTTGTCTTTCAACTAGTACAGGAGACTTAAAAAATATTTATGTAAAACTTCTAAAAGTAGTAATTGTTAATACGAGTTACCATATTGTATTACTAGCTGAATAAAAATAATATAATCAAATTTGAAATTAATACTGAATACGAAATTAAAAATATTTCTAATCAAAATTTAATATTTGTATAAAAATTGATAACAAAGACATAACATCGCAGGTTCTAGTCCTTACTAAATATTTTTTTCCATCATAACACAAATATCAATTGTCAAATAATGCACAATAACTTGTTCTGGGGCACGTATACTCTAGTCTGGTATTAAAAAATATATTATTTGTGATAACATTTAGACTTCAGATACATGGAGTGTGCACTAAGTTAAGCATTTTACATGTTCATGGACCAGTTTGCACCCACCTATCAAGTTATTGTATGAGATTGATCATTTTATAAGTTGTTGGACTAATCCGCATCCACCTGACAAGTTATTGTATTAGATTGAGCATATTACAAGTTATTGGACTAATTTGCACCCACCTTACAAGTTGTTGTATAATATGGTTATCATTGCAGTTCATGATACTTGGGAAGTAATCTTAGTTGTACTTCCATGAGGACTGGCTAACCAATGGTATTATGGTTGTTAATTGACCAGTGGTCATCTGATTTCTATCGTACGGTGTGATCGCAATTAAAACTACACATGGTTGGATGATCTTACATGAACGAAATTTAGGTTCATGGATTATGTTTAGATGCTATATCTTTTTAATGACCCATGTTACTCTTGGGACGACAATTTACACTTGTGATTTCTAATGTGATAACTGGGATAACAAAAACTTAAGTAGTCTTGCTATATTGATAGTGTGACTCCAATTTTATTGTAATATGCAGACAAAACCACATTGTTAATATGCTATATAAATGCTATGCTATTTGTTGTTAAATTTGTAGGAATTGAATTGTCGTGTGCTAGGAACATTGCCAATAAAGAGGTAATCATGTAAAGATAATATTGCTCTGGTTTTTTTGCTCAGTAGTGTCCCATGACTGATTACATTATGGTTGTGCAACATCAACTCATCGGCTTCTTTCTTTTTCTTGAAGGGAAAACAAAAAAAGTATATGGAAATTAGTACATCACTATATTTAGGTTGCATCTGGTTAGCCTGAGAAAGTGCGCACATGGCAGATCCATTATCTATTTTCTAATTTATAGAATTATAAACATGTTCTTTTATTTATATGAGATTTTTTAAAAAAATGTTTGCTTTACAGCAGGGCCACCATTCCATATATTCAAATTATTTGACTTTTCCGATACAAAATATGTTATATATTAGTGGTATTGTCACTGAATTTCTTCTTACCTTTTTTAATTGAATTGGACAGACTTTTCATTTTGCATTCTGAATAGTGCCCATATTTTTTGATGTGACACTGCTTCATTTAGCTCTGATGTTCCTTCCCAGGAGCTATTGTGTACTACACTAGCCGTATAGGCTATAGCTAAATCCAATAACACATGTCACATGTGTACTTCCTGCCCAAGAATAGGAGTTTATAATGAGAAGCCAAACCAGGTTAACAATGTGTTATAATTTCTCCTTTCTACATTAGATAAATGTTCCATTCTTGAGTGTGGTCCGTTTCTTGGGCTAAGCAATAAATTGTTGTAAACTTGGTGTTGTGAGTGATGCTATGTTGTATGTTGTTCAAAATGCTAAACTTCTTTCTTCAGGAATGTAGATAATGAAGTAAAATAATTGAATATTTAAAATAATAAGTAATATTATAAGAATGACAAGTTGATGGATCCAAAAGTATTTAAAGTTTTTTCTAAAATACGTGCATGTCGCACATACACTTTACTAGTTGTTGAAAACATTTCATCAACCCCCATCAGTGTTCCATAACCAAAGTTTTCTATCTCAAATACTTGGAACTTTAAACCAAGATAGAGGGACGGACGCCCGCGTCCCTCCTCCTGGGGGCGGCTCGGGCGAACCCAACTCCCGGCGCTGCCACCGCCCCCTCCTCGCGCCACCCAAGCGGTCGCGGGAGGCCTACGCGGCCGCAAGGAAGGTGGCGGCGGGGATCCTCCATCGTCCTCCTTCCTCTTTCTCCCCCTTCGAGCTCTCTTTGGTGGCAGCAATGGCGGTGGTATCTGCTGCTCCGGCGGCCAGATCCGCCCGTGCCTTCGCCGGAATTGCGATTTGGGCCGCTGGATCTGCCTCCTCAGGGTTCGGTGGGTCGGGGTACGACGGCAACAGCGGAGCCCGGTTCGGCACCGGCAGCGGGTGTGGTTGGTGCACGGCAGGCCCCTAGTGGTGTGCATGGCAGGCGCACGGCTGGGTGCAGCTGCGGTTGCCGGGTCGCATCGCTGCCCGGCTTGGGCGGCAGTGGTATGCGGATGGAGCATGGCGGCTGCACTCGACTACAGCAGTGCGGGCTTCCGTGCCTGCCTGCCTAGTTCGGTGGCAGCGGCCCCCGCGGTGGCAGTTAGTGGGTTCCGACCGCGACGACTTGTGGTCTGCGTGTGGGGCCACCCTGCATCTCCAGGGCGGTTCGGCTGGGCTGCTTGTCGACGGTTACAATGGAGGATGACGGCGTAAGGAGGTGTGTTGGTGGCGTCATGGCGGCGCTACTGGCGGCGGCTTCGGCACAATAGCGACGCCGTGGTGGCGGGTTGCTCCGAGCTGCAAATCTCCGGTTGTGATGTGTAGGCAGTGCCGCGGTGGCATGGCCGACAGCGGTTGCGCGGTCTTTTGCCAGCGACGTCGTGGTGGTGTTGCTAGTTGTGGGCGTGCGGTGGCCCATCAGCCACACCACGGTGGTGTGGCCGGTGGTGTCAGTCGTCTCTTGCGCCACGGGGACAATGCGGGTGAAAACCCATCCCTTCTTGGACGACGTCGAGGGCGCCTTTGGTGTCATGTCCTTCCTGAAGGCGACGTCAAGCTTCCCCGGCGCGGGTTTTGACTCCTGTCTTGGACCTCCTGCGACTATGTTTCTCTAGCGAGGTGCTTCGGCTCCGGTTTTGCTTTTGTGAGAGCATCTTCTCCCCCTTCCTCTCTTTTCTTTTTTTCGTTTGTTGTTCTGTTTTAAGTTACATAGGTGAAAAATAAAGAAAAAAGAAAAATTAGGTTAACCAATTGAGTTGTGGAGGCTCCGGTCGAAGTCCCAATCCAACCTTGTGGAGCTTTGTGAGGCTTGTGTCTGACGTCCCAATCCGACCGAATTGAGTTGAGTTGAGCGGTGCGCGTTGATGATCCAATCCAACCCAAGTATCTCCCTAGTTGTGTATGGAAATTGTCGCTTTGTTGTGCGGTCAATGAACCGGAGTTGAGTAGGTATCTCCCTAGTTGTGTATGTAATTTGTCGCTTTGTTGTGCTGTCGGTGGACCGGAGTTGAGTAGGATGGTCATGCTACCCCCGCTAAGTTGTACGGTTTATGACCGGAGTTGTATGGTTTTCGAGCGTGATTTTCCTTATAAACAGGGTCAATTCTATTTTTCTTCTAATAAAAATTCGGGAAAGCTCAAGCTTTTTCCGTTCGTTAAAACAACAAATACTTGGAACTTTGTCCAATAAAAACCCAGCACATTATTTTGAAAATTATACCTACCAAGCATGACCTCTTCAGAACCACCACATATATTGGCCACACAAGTTCAGCGCTCTCTTTCCCCAGTTTCTTCCAAGAAAAAGTAAATTCCTTGATTTTTTTCTGAAGTTCTCAACACTGGGTGAACAGTGGATTCAGACATTGTAACACCCTATTCCCATTGGACAAAAATGTACAGCGAAAATGTATGTCCAGGGACCACATGCATTGGTAAACATTATTAGAGCTATGAATGCATGATGATAAAGTACCAACCAAAACTAGTGCTCAGCAGGGCAGATATCTTCCAAGCTGCAAGGGAAAAGGTGGATCACATGACAACGAAGAACTCAAGTACAGGTTGTTCAAGATGTGCTGCAAGCTCACAGACCTTTTGCCCAAGAACTCGATGATGTCTGTGGTGACGGTTGATCGCTTGTTTTCCTCGAAAGCAAGTGACGCGGCTTTCCTTAGCAGTAGGGAGCCAGCAATGCACCCAAGGGTCATGGGATTGACTCTGCATTGCATGAGAACGAAACAGAAATTTTGATTTTAGATGGACGAGGCCAACAGAAACAGAAGGAATGCAGCATTACCTCTTCTCAGTAGGTTGTTCATTTGACAAGATAAACTGCTGTGCCCATGATGTAAATACTGCAACACTGCTACCAACAAACAATATTAGGAAACAACCAAAGGTAACACTAACTTTAGGATGCTTAAAATTACAGATATTCAACAAAAAGAAAATGCATCATATAGTTGTCAGTTTCTTTTTTTAATGATATGATACAGCTATCATGCACCATATGATTGTGAACATCAATGTTGTGACGATTAAAAAAAGCCTACGTATTGATTTTACAAAATGTGCCACAGTAAAAGTTGTATTGTGTTCAATTTAATGAAGGAAGTAGTCACAAGTTATTCAATGAACTGCAATCACGCAATTATTACAAATATTTCAAAGTAAAACCAGTATAAACAACTAAGATGATAGAAGACCTTCCAGAAAGGATATCCCCTTGACCACCACATCGCCTTGGGGAACCGAAAGTACTCACTTGTGTCACTTCAGAAAACAAATCCACGAAAATATAGTGAAATTAGTGAAATTGTATTTGTGCCCAACATTTCTAGTCTTTGAGTTAAGTAGCTGTCTATAATACCTGTTTTACCATCACTAATGACATCTGCTTTTCCTTTCCGCATTATCGTCACACCACCAATTCTGAACTTACAGAATACACAAAACAACATTAGTTACAGTACATCAAGAATTTAAGAAACAAGATACAAATGTTATGTTCATACTTTTGGCAAAGCAGTGTCAGTTGCTCAGCAGCATGTTCCTCATTTACATCACAGTTAAGCACCTTCTGAACAAAACGTTTGTACTCATATACATTTGGTGTTAAAATGGCTAGAGGGTTGCCTTCAACAAGACCAAGGTTATTGGTTATAAGAAAAAGTCCATCCTACATATCACAGTAATATAATTTAAATACAGTAATCACTTAAGATAACGGAAACAAGACCCAAAAAAAACATCAACTAGTACCCCATCCACAACAGTAGGAATATTAGCCTGCCTTGCATGCTTCATAATATTACTGACACAATCCTACAAATAAGACATGTAAAAACAAAACATTAGAAAGCAGGTAGATCTCGATATTATTATACTGTATTTAGCTGTGCTCACAAAATTTTAGCAAACAGAACTTTTCTTGTAAAATTATAAGGAAACAATTAACAGATTAGTTCTTATGGACAGTTTTGTAAGAAACTATCCCTTGTACTGGAAATATGTACCTCCCATGACTAATAATCATGCCCAAGTGGTATGAAATCCATGCATAAAGAGCAGGGCAACAAGTAAGGTGTCAGGCAACACAATGCTGGAGCCATTCAGTTTCGTCAGAGTCAACAACTTAGCCACAGAAAGAGGAGGCTGGCAACAAAGATAACGCTTCAATGACTTCAGTTACCGATGCCAGATCATCATCCAATGGGCCACGTCAACTTCATCTCCATATTTGTACCTTCAGAACTACTCAGCAATCGGAGGCTAAACAGTATTACTCGGTTGTTAAACTGTCTTTACGCTTTATGACCCAGACATGCTATTTAGGTTGTGGTCCAGGGATTGTAAGGTTATCGAACAAGATATCGAGTATGATAAACCCTAGGTTAGCAAGTAGTTGTAGTTCATCGTCATCAGTGGCGGAGCCAGCTTTTGGCAATGACTAGGGCCAAATTTTGGCGACCAAAACTACCGTTCAACAACCCACATATATATCGTCTATAGAGCAATAGCAGCAATACGGAAAACAATCCAATTTGAGAAAAAAATTGAAACTAAATGAATAATCATAGGATACAATAGTTAAGAAGAGCATGTAACAAAAAAAATAGTAAAAATATGCTACAGTTCCGACAAATTGCAAGCTTAATTCTAAAATTACAAAGCATATATTATTTAACTTTCAATCAAAATTACTATTTAATGAATTGAATAGAACGGATAAGATTAGAGAGAAGAAGCTCCTAAGAGGCTTGGGGAGGCAGGCAGAGCAACATGTGCGGCAGCCGGCAGGGGCAAGGCAAGCCGCTGGCAGCTGGAGTGGCAGACTGTTGTGGCACCCTACCCCTGGTGCCTGGTGGTGGCGGGGCACTGGGACTCGAGGCAGGCGTCGCATAGTCGTGCGCGCAGCAGGGCATTAGGGGTCAAGCCGAGTAGGGGCCTGCAAAGCGGCGGGCGACAGGGGAGAACTAGGGACTTGACGCTTGGTGGCACTGATCGCCCAGGTTGCAGCTCCGCCTCTGATCGTCATCTCCCTGGCGCCTGGATTGCTGACTCCTCTGTGTTGGAGTATAAGTGAATTGCCCACCTTTCCCTATCAGCTTAAGCTTTTGGGTTGAACTGGTTGGTGCATGCAACTCAATATGGTATCAGAGCCAGAGGTCTCGAGTTCGAATCCTGGTGGGCGCGTTAATTAAAATAATTACAGCCCACTCCAATATTTCCACGTATGCGGCCTGGGGGAGCCTGCACGTGAGGGGGAGTGTTGGAGTATAAGTGAATTGCCCACCTTTCCCTATCAGCTTAAGCTTTTGGGTTGAACTGGTTGGTGCATGCAACTCAATACTCTGAACTTTACTCATTCAGTACTACAACTAGTTGTTGCATGAATTGTTGTTCGTTCTTGTTTCCTTTGCGATTCATTTATTTGTATCCATTTGTGTCCTGGATTCCCTTCTGTCCATTCCTCACATAAGTTTCCACATATACAGGTTTGCTAATCTTTGCAGCGAGTACCTCCATTACAGGGTTCTTGCTATCTTGTCATCTTACATTACTAAATCTACAAAGATACTGCAATTACAAAGATTATTAAATTATTTAATCATTTTGTTTTGTGCATTTTCTTTCATGGGCCAATATTATTTCTTTAATTAAAGAAACACGAAAAAACTAAGTACAACATCACTGAACCTACTGCATTCAAAATACAAGGATAACACAAAAAAAAAACAGTTGCACTGGTTGCAATAAATAACACTCAATGGGACAGAGGTGCATATTATATTTTTAAAGATGACATGTGAGCAAACAAACCAGAAGAAATGAGTCCCTTCCAAGCCCAGGACCAACGACAATGCAATCAAAGCGCTCCATCCACTTTGCAACTTCAGTGAGAATTTTAGAAGAAACCGATGCTCGTTCATCTTCTCTGAAAAAGTTATTTACGGAATGAGATCCTAATGAATATTAAACTTATTGTATCAGAAGGTTGGAAAAAAACAATTCAAGTTACCTTACACTATATGATTCCTCCAGTATTGGATGCACGATCAGCTCAGGACTATAACTCTTAATTACTGTTGCAGCATCTTTTGTGCAGAAAACATGTGAAAGATCTGCACCCTGAACAACATCATGTGAAAAATATTTGCATTGATGTGTTATCCATGTGTTGAAACATTAAGAAGATACTGACAACTTTCAAGGCAGAGATAGCTGCAAAATATGGAGCCCCAGTGTATTCTCGACATCCACCAATTACTGCTATCTTCCCTGTAAAACATATTTATATATTACAAAAGCAGCTGTTATGAATTGAATTTTTCATTTGAAACACACCAGAGTTAACTGGAATGCACAAGCAACATTTCCATACAAGATGTGAACAACTGAAACACTTTTTGCCAAATTAATGATTCCAAATAGGAATAGAAAATTTTTTAAAAATTGACGACAACGAGCTGAAAACCTCCCAAATGAGGGATCAACAAATAGGACTTTGCTCATGTTTGTACAATTACAGTTGTAGATTAAAATTATGTTATACTTATAAACTCTACAGTCAATTAACAAGAAAGATCACCAACAATAACACCAAAAATGGAAATTCAATTAGTACTTTTTGTGCAACATGTTTGCCTAGCCGACCCCTTATATTCAGGTCATGGTTAGGTCAAGTCACTAGACAAGATTATAAATGTTTGAAAAGCTAACTAAGCAAAAAAAAAACTAAACCAATAATTCAAACTCATTCGAGACCCATCAGGAAGTTCAATTCACAACCCCACATGCATCAGGAATCTCAAGTTCAACATTATTACCCAAACCCATGACTCTCTTTTCTTTTTCTTTTTCTTTTTTGAATCGAGGCCACCCCCATTTTTACATCACAAAAGGGGTATAACTCAAGTCACGGAAACCCATGAGTCTCTTGTAGTGGCATAGAACTTCACCGCACAGCACGTGGGCAAGAGAAACAAAGATTGACCCCTTACCACCAGAGATGGGCAGAGCACTTAGCCTTCGAACGAAACGAGCTTGAATTCACTATACCCGAATACCAAATTTCACTGAAGCTGCCGGTGCCCACCCTGCTCCCAACAATCCAATACTTCCTCCATTAAATCCGACTCAACATCATCCCCTCTATGAACAATCGACCCACCAAGTTCACAGCACAAAAAAAAAGAAAAAAAATCCGCTGCCATTCCTCAAACACAATCCATCACGTCAGGGCATTTCAACGAACACAGAGCCTGCGCACCAGTATACATAACCGCCTAAAATACACCCAGCCAAACACGCTACCCAGAACCAGAACCCAAAAATACAGCGCGCGCGAACGGAAGCGGAGGCGGACGGCTGCGGCCTGCGGCCCTAGCTGTTACCTGCCTGGCCCTTGTGCCTGGCGCGGTCGAGCGGCGGCGTGATCCGGCGGACGACGGCCTCGGCGTCCGCCTCGTACACCGTCGCCGCCATCGCGTGGCTGGCCCAGATGGAGCTGGAGGTGCTCGAACTCGAGAGGGAGGGCGACGGGGCGAAGCAGCCAGCGACGGGGGAGCAGGGGGAGGCTGGGGACGGGGGAAGGAGGGAGCGGAGCAGGACCAGCTGCCTGCGGAAGGCCGGGGAGGCGGCCCACATGCGCCCCCGGTGCGGTTGCGGCTGCGGGTGGTGTCGCCACGCGCCCGTGGGCCGGCTCATGGAACGCTGTTCGGCGCCGTGGGGAAGGGAAGCTACTGGAAAACTGTTGGCGTGGTGGACGCCGGGGGGCACTCTTCTCTACGCAACTAGGCATGTGTGTTACGGAGAAAAAAAAATTGCAGTTAGGGTCTCCGAACATCACGCTTTGCAGTTTTGCTTTTTTAAAAAAATAAATTGGCATTGAAATGTTATCATCTTGTAAACTATACCCTTAGACATATTTCCCCTCTTTTCTAACTAAAATAAGTGTATTTCCAACATGAAAAGACTCTTCTGCCCTTAAACTATTTTTTGCTCAATCAATGCACGCACGGTTCGCCCAGCGGGCTGATCTGGGGGACAACAGGAGAAAATAATGTTCGTCTCGTCGTCTATTGGGCCACATCGTCATCTCTCCCCCACCCCTCCCCAACCAACGCCGTCATAACCTCGTTCGCCATCGTCCGCACCTCCCGAACCTCACCGTCGTCTGCCCGACCTCGCCTTCTCTGGTCGCACCATCATTCTCATCGCACACACGCTACCTTGACCTCACTCGCCGTCCTCTGCGTCTCTCCACCTCACCATCATATGTCCCAATATCGCCGTCATCCCCCACTTTCCCAACCTTATAGCCGTGCCCGCCGTCCCGACCTTGCATGTCGTCACTTAATCTCAATATTATCACACTTCCGGGATTGGTGTCTTTGCCACTGTTCACGTCGATCCCTATGCATATCCTTAACTGGCAATGGATATGAGTGGGGAACAACAATCGTCGTAGTGGCCTAGCTCAAGGCGAGATAGTGTATATATAGGCGAAGATGTCGTCTTCTTCGTGTTAAAGGCCGGTCTTTCATTAAGCACTTTTTTCATCATCCATTGAATTTTTTTTATATTCCTTTGATCGGGCAGAACTTGGTAATTTTCTTCTCGTTCTTGTTCTTCGATCCCTAAAGTAGCTTGTTTGTGTTTGATGTAAGCTAAAAATAAGTATAAGAGGAATCATATAAATAGTGCATATATGATTATGTTGAAAAAAAATATAAAGTAGGATCAAAGTATAAATAATGTTGGAGATGATTTTTTTATATGTCGTATATTTTGAAGTTTAGATGAAAAAGTCATCAGCCAATGCAGTAACCCTATAATATCATCACCATGAGCCAACTTTTTTAGCCAACTAGGATCGTGCCCGTGCGTTGCTACGGGCTACAAAATATTAATATTGCAATATGTGATCATCCAACGGGATAATAACAGTGTGAGATTAAGACATTTACATTACTTAGTCAGATCACTATTTACTTTAGATGCATATATACATTTCCATGGCATGGTATAAGATGAAGAATTTTCAAAAGCTATTTCATTACTTAATTAAATTGTACACCTTGCACATATATATTCCGTCACTACAATCAACTAAGTAGGAACCATATGTATTCTATTGACTATTGTACAATACAACATATAACACGATACAGTGTGATGTTTCTCTACTTGATTGCATGTTCAGTTTTGAGCTTCGTCAATCTAGAAAATGGAGGAGCCACTTGTTCCATTGAGACCAAACCAGGAAACAGAAATCGATTAGCAAAATCTTTATGCTTCTTTGATTGCTTAATCTTCTATCCTTTCAGCTATGCAGTAGCTGATGACTGTCCAAGCAAGTTTCATCATACTATATATGTTCATAATGAAAGGGTAATCAGATTAGCTGATAATGACTTCCGTATGGCTTAGAGGAAGCATTTTCCCCGACAAAATATTTCAGTCCTAGCTAATGTGCTGCTAATAGCACTAAATAACTATGCACACTCAACAATAGTCACATACCTACTGAAGATATATCAATATTAAAGAAATGGTTGGAACTTGGTGTAAATATGGTTCTAGTTATCTAGTAGTTTAGAAATCTAACACATTTGAATTTCTCCATTATCTATTAATATAAAAGCAACCTCTGTGATGACATTTGAGTACCTTTAAGATCTTGAGGGATCATTGCCAGAAATTTCCTATACTAAACACTTGGCTAAAAGAAATGTTAATTAGTATCTCAGAGAAGTATGTGGTATCACATCTTCATGATCTGATATTTTGGTTACATATCTCAATAGTAAAAATATAAGTGTAATGGTAGGATGCTTAACACATTATACTTTCCCTTGCAAAGTTGGACGTACTGTATGTTTGATAGACAGAGAATATAAATTAAGAAAGAAACTGTATGTCTGATAGACAGAATATAAATTAAGAAACATTTGCAATAATTTGATTAAACACTACCAAAAAGGTATTTGTTTTGAAATCCTGTGTCAATGAGTTGATTCCAGCCTGCTGTCAAATATGCGATCAGAAAAAATAGGTTGGTATGTGTATTATTCAGCTCAACAGAAAAAATAAATCCGCAATATAAGCTATGACTATCCTCCGCACAAATATGTGTAGGCCTTCTGCAATCAAAGATGCACTGCAGAATGTAACACATGATAGGCGATATAGTTGCCTGCACTGCAGGCTCTAGCCCCATGTGATGTAACAGGAACAATGAGGATAGATCAAAAACCAACCACAGGTCTTCACGTAGCATGCCCCTCTACTCATCACTCCAATTTCCGTTCCTGAAAAGAACCTGAAAAAAAATATGCACAATGGCATAATTAAACATTGTTTGTTCATGCTCATACAAGAAAAGAATATACTAACAAAATTAGAAATGTGCTTTGTACTTGGTGTGAGATCATGGGAGTAAATAATTTTGAATATAATGTTCACTACAATTATCATGATTCAAGATTGAGTACGAATAAGAAGACCAACACAAATAACAATGCACACCTTGAATACGAGATGGTCTATTGCTCAGTTCCAGAGAGAGAAAATATACAAAATCACACAGATTTGCCCTTGCATCAATGGCCATCTAGCTAGAATACTTTTCACGTGCACAAAAAGAAGGTTATTAGTAACAAAAAAAAATTGTAGTAGTAGAAAATTTTTTAGGAGACTTAGTGTCCTTAAAGGAGACTGGTGATGGACTGATTCCCCAAAGCACCTGGTGCTCATGATTCTATCGGTACTTATTCTATCAGTCATGTGTATGCCATAGATAAGTTTCTCTGGAACACATTTCAGAATCAGAGATTCAGAGCTATCAAAAACTTGTCGTAGTAGTTCCAATCATACTGCACCCTACAATGCAAAGGCAAATTAAACCTTCTGATGATAAGTATCAGTGTTCTCAGGGAAGTAAAAGAGTAGGATAACCTTGGTAGGACAGTTCAATCAGAATAGTGATATAACTATATAGCTTCCACTCTGACAAAAATTCATTAATCACTCACTTTATTCAGTAAAAAACGTGGAGTGCCTAAATCTTATGAAATATTAGTGTGTAAAGTAGACACATGCAATGTTAAAAGAATCAAAACAGGTAAGAACATACCACCACAAATGAAAATATATAGCTACAGCTCTGGAACTCACACTGCTCAATGTAAAGTATCCTGTCCTTAGTCCAAATGGCTTCTCTCTGAGTAATCCAGCTTGTTGAAACAGAGCAATAAATACAATAAAGATGGCTGCACAGGACTTTTTTTTTATGTACTGCAAAATTTTACAGGTCTTCAAATGTTGTGTTCAACTTCAAAACAACACAAATCCAAACAGTTAAGCTACCAAGAATGCCATAATAATTGGCTACCAACCTCATCCTCAATAATAAGAGCAAGAGCCACCTAACTGAAACAACCTACAGTAATCAAATCAACAATAAGAGTTCTTACCAGAATCTGCAGCAACATTGTCTCCATGAATCCATGTATGTGTAAAAAGAATCACATTCCTCATCTACATGATCCGGAAAAAACAAAGAGATATGCTCAAGAATTTATTTCTGAAAACAAAGAGAAGTGAGGATGGATCAAGAAGAAATTCATTTACCCTGCCGTCCGGCAGCATAAGTTGCTATAGCTATAACTTCTGAATCCTCTCTCTTCATGAACATGCTCCATGTTTTTGATCTACAATAGGTGCAGCAGTAAAAACACACACGGAGAAATCATATATAGGCAGCGTATAACCAGACCATCCTTATTTGCTGAGACAATCATGATTACTACACTGATTCTAATTGCACTGGTAACAAATAACAGTTGGTCGAAAATTGCACAGATCAGAGGGAGCTGGCCGTACCTTCGATGCTGCCGGTGCAGGGATAGTGAGCTACGAGCTTGCAAGGATGTACATAGTGGAGCACTGGAGGACGGGAAATAGGATCCTTCCTTCAACATGGCACAGGAGGGAAGGGGCACCTGAGATGGTGTGGTCATGTAGCACACGAAGGGGGCCATCGACAAAAGTGTAGCACACGGAGGGGAGGTGCTGGACCACACGGAGGGGAGGTGCTGGACGGGAAGTTGGATCATGAAAAGACGCCACACCGTAGAAATCTCGTGCAGCGGCGTCGATGGCACGCCTCCGCAGATAAGCCGACGGAGGAGGTGAGGTCGACGACGGAATTAGAAGGGAGGCACATGAGGTGTTGCCCTGGAGGATCTGGAGCAGTACAAGGGGAGTAAGTCGATCCACTCTGTAACCGTCCTCCGCGCCTGCGACGCTGCCTTACCCCACTTCGGTTGCTGCGCTGCCACCATAGCTGTTGGCGAGTACACCTCCGCCGCCGCCATGACCTCCGGTTGTCGCACCACGTGGGCGACAACATCAAGGGAGAGCGAGTAGAGGAGGACAGGCGTCGGCGTCGCGGGGACAACGGGGAGAGAGAAAGGGTGGGCGCCGGCCTCTGATCTGAATCGCGGTGGTGCGATGGGGGCAGCGGCGATGTGATGGGGTGGTGACGGCGAGGTGTACCTGGAGCCATGGACGGCTGCATACACGGGCGCCAGCGGAGTCTTCTGTCAATGGGGGCGGCTGCCTACGTGCTGTAGATCCCGAGCGACACCGGCGACGTCGTACACAAGCGCAGGCGGACCCTTCCGGTGACGGGAGGAGGCATCCACGGGTGACAGGATGTACACCCGCATACCTGCGTCTCAGCCTGTCTGGATGCAGCGGCGGCGACCGCCTTGGCTCGACGACGACAACGGCAGCGGCGGCGATGAGGTCGATCTGGATGCAGCGGCGGTGACAGCCGCGGCTCGACGACGACAACGGTTGCGACGGCGGTGACATAGATCGACGAAGTGGCCGCTTGAAGGGTTCCCAGGTAGTGGATGACGGAGGGCGACGGCGGCGATTAGGGTTTGACCTGCGAGGGATTGGAGGGCGCGGAGGCCTGGAGGGTTAGAGGGTTGGAGGGGCGCGATGGGAGATTGGGAGGCGGACTGCGGGGGAAACGGCGTGGGATCGCGAGGTGGAGGCGGACTGCAGGGCCAGGGCTGACCCGCGCGTCGCGAGGGGAGAAGGGAGGATGGCGGCGGCGCGGCGGCAGCGTGAGGACGGATGCCACGGGATTGGTGGAGGGCGACAGGAGTGGAGGACGGCAGGTGAGGACGGAGGGAGGCCGGCGCGTCGCGAGGGGAGAACGGAGGATGGCGGCGGCGTGGCGGCGGCGGCGTGAGGACGGATGCCACCGGATTCGTGGAGGGCGACGGGAGTGGAGGACGGCGCGTTAGGGGGAAAAACGGGATCGGGAGAAGGGCTGACCCGCGGGAGGTGCGCGACGTGCGAGCGGATAGTATCGGGAGGAGGGCTGACCTGCGGGAGCGGAGAAAAAAGCGGACCAAGTTTTCTTTTTTTAGAGTAGAGATTGAGCATGGTGTTGCCTTTCGTGTGCTGTTGTGGCTCAGTGCCTCAGGCCTAGGAGCCGGGAGCGCTTGCCTCGCGTGCGCACAGGAAGCCGCTCACAACAGGTCCGCAGTTGTTTTTTTTTTCAGGTCGGATTTTCTTGGGCAGCAGTGCTGGTTCTGTACGGTTTCAAATTTGTTGTCGCGTGATTTTTTACGCAACAAAGGGCCCATGAAATCAATGATGACGGTCAAAGGCAGAACTCACGAAGGATTCGTTTCAAGATGACAAATGATCTTGGACAAATAGCTAGATTTTTTTTTTTGAAAAAAGCTACATTAGGTGGAGATGTGTACATAATTTGTGAACTAATAACATTTTTAATACCAGGACAATAAAATGAATGTAGTTGTATTATTATTGACACATGACATATTATAGTGATTAGCGTAGGGGTGACCTCCATCCGAGTCATGAACTTTCAAATTTGATCAAATTTGGCATTCCACGTAGGATCCTGGAGAATTGGGTTTGAACAGCCCGCACTCTATTATGGAGGTGTTTGGCAGCACTCTAGTTTAAAAAAAGAAAGCTCCGCTTCACCAACTTCATACTTTTGGTGCTCTACTTGATCAACTCTGAAAAACATGGAGTCGATGTACGTGTTTGGCTGAAAGTAGTGCTCCGACTCTAGAAATATGACATCTTGATATGAACATTTTACCCATTGTAAATCGACCCACATGTCATCCTCTTATTTTCTACCTTTGCCATTCATCTTCCTTTCTTCTTCCTCTTCCTAGCATGAAAACAAGTTGAGCAAACTCCATTAGCCGGCCAAATCCTCTCCACTCCCTCCACCAAAACCAAATCACCGCCACCCGAGTCTTCCTCCGTCCTCACACTCTAAGCTCCGCCCTAAGCACTCCATGGACGGCCTCGTGCGCCGGCGGGCTCGGGAAACCTCCGCCCCCAACCCCTCCATCGACGACCTCGTGCGCCAGCGGGCTCGGGATTTCAGTTTCTTGAGTGACCATGGCCGCCCACCCACCGTGAACAGGTTGCAACCGGAGCCCCTGCGTG
Organism: Cenchrus fungigraminus; assembly: GCA_036936925.1. Lineage (NCBI taxonomy): Eukaryota > Viridiplantae > Streptophyta > Magnoliopsida > Poales > Poaceae > Cenchrus > Cenchrus fungigraminus. Next base: position 92,429,310 of record CM072774.1, on the reverse strand, counting down.
ACCGGCACTCCCGAGCAAATGGACCCACATGTCATCCTCTTATTTTCTACAATTGCCATTCATCTTCCTTTCTTCTTCCTCTGCCCAGCATGAAAACAAGTTGAAAAAACTCCATTAGCCGGCCAAATCCTCTCCACTCCCTCCACCAAAACCAAATCGCCGCCACCCGAGTGTTCCTCAGTCCTCACACCCTGAGCTCCGCCCCAACCCCTCAATGGATGGCCTCGTGCGCCGGCGGGCTCGGGAAACCTCTGCCCCAACCCCTCCATCGACGGCCTCGTGCGCCGGCGGGCCCGAGATTTTAGTTTCCCAAGCAAGAGGATCAAGGAGCTTCGTTCGTGTGCGAATATGTGAGATGCGGGAAGCGGACTTTGAGATGTGACTTGAAAACTGAAGTCGACTTTAGGTGTCGCGTGGAGTGGACTTTGTGAAAGGATCAATGCAAGTGTTCTAGAGGGGGGGTTGAATAGGCCTGCAAAAAAATCAACCAATTTCTACCAAAACCTGCCCAGACCTCGGAACCTCCGGGTTTTTCCCTGAAACCTCCAGGAAAATGCACTTAGGTGTATTTTGCTGGAGCTTTCGGGAAAATGTGCTTCTGTGGATTTGCTGCGGATCAAAAGGTTAGAGAGCACATAGATAGAAGGAAATTGGTTACAAGTACTTAGAGATAGAGCCTAACCACACTAGCAACCTTAGGGTTAAAGAGATAGCAAGAAACTAAGCAAACCCTAATAGATCTAGTGAGTAAACAACCTAGAACAAGCACGCAACAACATATGAAAGGTAAAGCACAAGGGACAACAATTTATCCCGTGGTTCGGCTCACCACAAAGGTTGGCTTACATCCACGTTGTTGAGGTTAGCCACAAAGACTATGGAATCTCTCTAGATCCACTCCTCTCTCACACCTATTACCAAGGTAATAGATGGAGGGTTTTCACTAAGCAAGTGAGGGTAATACAAACTTCTTGGAGCTTCCACAATTGATTGGAGAGCTTTCAAGCAACCTCTAGCCGTCTAGGAGCAAAGCTCCAAGAGTAAAAGATCCACCAAGGAGCTAGGGGTCCACCAAGTGCTTCAAGGACACAAGAAGGGGCTTTGATTTGTTTTTTCTCACAAGGGAATCACTCCACACTTGAATGCTAGGGTAGGATTTGGATTCAAGTAGGTGGTAATCAATGCTTGGGAGAGAGGGGAGCAAAAGCTATTGTTTCAGCGCAGGGAGGAAGAAGCTAACCGTTGGGAGACAAGGGGTATAAATACCCTCAGATCTGGAACAGCAACGGCTAGTTTTGAAAGCTCAGAACCTTCGAACGAGATCCCGGAACCTCCGAGAACTGGCGAACTTCAGCAGGCTGTCAGGGAGCATCTCGGAACTTCCGGGCAGAGGTTCCGGGAAAGTGTTTAAGTGGTTAAGACAGCTAGCTGATAGGTCATATGTGGCTGAGATGATTTTGGTTTTGGAGAAGATCTTTAAGCACTTGGTTTCATCCATACCACTATTAGTATCCCTCTTCATAGTACGGCTTGTCCTATACTCAAATTCAAAATAGAAAATGAAATTAAAGCTTGTCTTGAGCCATAGGAAGCCTCTTCAAAGAATGAGGGGTCACCTTTCTTTCCTTTTCACCTTTCTTCAAATCTAAACCTGTCACTCATACTTAAAAGCTCATTAGACCTTTAATTAAGTAGTCAACATCACCAAAACCCACTTAGGAGCTTAGTTGCACTTACAATCTCCCCCTTTTTGCTAAATGTTGACAACCTAATTAAAGCATACATTTAATTGATAAGATTGAGCTTTTGATGATTTGAATACAAGGCTCCCCCTTTATGTATGTCTTTCTCCTTTTGAATAGAGAGGGAATGTCCCTTCAAGACATGTAGACATACATTATGGGCATGTGTAGCAACGGTAGTGTATTCAAGTCATCATGGGGTGCAAAGAAAGGTGTAGCATGTAAACGTGATGCATATGACAGAAAAGATTCAAGCAGGAGACTGGCTGTGTCCAGACTCCGGAACCTCCGGGAAAAACTCGGAACCTCCAGGTTCTGGTCTAGACCCCGAACCTCCGGGAAAATCCTAGAACCTCCAGACTCTGGCAGCACAGCAGCCTTAACAATCAATACAGACAAGAATTACCACAGAAGTAAATAGAAACTAGATATAAAAGAACATGACAAACAATTCTAGTCCTATTACAGCATCATAGATTTTTAAAAGTTTTAATCCCTCCATGACCTTGTCCAACACTTGCCAACAGAGGCAAGTCACAAATTGTACCACAAATATTACAGACCAGAGATAAATGAGTTCAGCTGACAAAGAATAAAAGCAAAGTAGCAGCAGCAGCTTCTCTCACAACTCACAAAAGCAGCTAGATCAGATCAAGGATCATGATCATGAAAGATACATCTCAATCTTCCTTCTCCCCCTTTGTCAACATGTTAACAAAAAGGGAAGAAAAGAAGAGAGGAACAAGAGCTTCTGGACTTGAACAGCTTCACTTGAGCCACTCGTCATCAGTGTCCTTGGAACCAAGGTCTTCATCCTCATCAGATGGAGGACGCCTGCCACGGCTGGCAACTCCCTTGACGCCCTTCTTGATACCACTTGGTGTGGCCTTGGTCCTGGTCCTCATCTTCTGAAGCTTGGCACTAAGAGGCACCTCATCATCACTAGGCTCGTGCTGAGGAGCTTCTTCTTCACTAGACGAGAAGTCAGCAAAGAAGATAGGAGGAGGAGGAATGGGCTGAGCAGATAGACCATTGTGGGACAACAGCCTGTTGATATCCTTCCTGGCCTCATAAGCCTGAGTAGCTGAGTAGGTGCAGAAGGAGAGGGTGTTCCTAATGATCTCTTTCATCTTCTTGAAGGTGGAGTCCTTCTTGGGTTGGCTGGGTCCGGCTTCAGCATCATGAGTGGCAGATTTGTTGGCTGAGTCAAGGTGTGCTTGGACTGCTGCATCTGTCTTTTGGTGCTGCCACTATTTGACTTGATAAGAGCAATGCTCACAATCTTTCTTGAAGATGTATCCGGTGACCAACTCTATGATGTACATCACATACGGTGCATAAGGGAAGTTATCCACACCATTGTCCGTGCTTGTGATGAGGTCATGCCAAATGAACCTGCTGACTGAGAAAGGAACATCATCAGGGAGCATCCTAGCTAGCAGATTGGTGCGAGAAGTGGAGTCACTACCACCCTTTGGATATATGGTCTGCCTGAGCATGTTGTTCAGCACATAGTAAATAGGTTTCAGTCCCAAGGTGGTTCCAGTAGCCATCCCATCCAAAAATAGGCATCTGCAATCTGGTGGGACTTCATGTGGTTCTCAAAATTTATTGTGTCCTTGTCCCTGTCTACTTTTCCAAACCCCAACAGCCTAACAAATGTCACAAAGTCAATCTTGTAGTGAACCCCCTCAGTCATCCAATGAATGGTGTCCACATCACTGTCATAGAAGAAAGTGGCATGGAACTGAGCAATAATTTCTGCATTCCAGTCATACTTGAAACCCATCAGATCCTTCATCTGGTACATGTTTACTACCTCAAGCACTTCCTCCACCTCTGGCCTGTCAAAGTTCTCTAAGTGCTGCCAATCTACCCACTGCATCTTACGGATCCTAGGCTTGCTCAAACAGATAGATGAATAGTAGAAGTAATGAAACAGAGACCAGAACCTCTTGTCAATGCCTGCAAGCTTGGGCTGAGTGTATGGGTTTTCTTCTCTAGCCATCTTGACTCATAATTTTGGTACTCTAGGTGCAAGGAACTGTCATATTTGATGGGAGTCTTCTTTTTGGGAAAGAGGGTGTAGTGCACAAGATAGGAGGAGTCAATCTCACCAGGCTTAACTGCAGCAGTGACTTCTATGGGAATTGTCTTGCCCTGTCTGCCACCATTGTCATCAGGATGCTGTCCAATCAGTGACCCTCTACCTCCTGAGATACTGCCTGAGCCTCTGCCCCTCTTGGGTGTTGATTTCTTGGTAGCAACCTGCCTCACTGCAATATTGAATGCCTCCTCACCCTCTAAATCTTCATAGGGAATGGCCCTCTTGTCCTTTCTCTTGAGGAGTCTCCAGTCATCTGACCATAGGATTTGATAGATAGTGAGAAAGAGATGATGAATTGACTAAGCAACAGTTATGGTATTACTCATTTGAACTTTGAATCAAAGTCACAACATCTGTTGTTGCAGAGCCCGGAACCTCCGGGGATAGTCCCGGAACCTCCGAGCTGCATGCAACTTCAGAGCTATGGCATCTGATTCAACTCTCAAATGAATTCTACCACAATGTACTTAAATCAATCATACAGGAAGGCATCTATAAGTGAATCTACACAAGATTTTGCTCCTAGATCCAATTGAAAAGATAGATCAAACTGATTTAGGGTTAATCACCTTGGATTCGAGACTGGGAGGAGAGGAAGGAGAGGCTTATGAAGCTTTTCACACTGAGGACATAGCCTAGAGGCCCTCTCTAGATCACGATGTGACCTAGTGGTGCTGGAGTCAGCCTACCAGATCAGATCTAGAGTGCAATGGCTAGATCTCCTACTTCACAAGCGAAATCCCTCGAGACAGCGAGAAGAGAGTTGAGATGTTGAGGATGATGAGCGCGGATTCCCTCTTGAACTTCTTCTTGTTCGCGGGCGGCGGCAACCGTTGATGTAGATCCACTGCCCGAGCGCCTCCCCTTGCTTTAACTTCCAGCGCGGATGGAGGATGCGTACCACACCCCAGAGCTTGACCGACGACCGGCGTCAAAGGCGGTGGAGGATGGAGGTGGGCATGTGTGCGCGAGGGAGAGCAGCAAGAGGAGATGAGCGGTGAAAGGCGAGATCTACTGCGGTGAAAGGATAGGGTTGAACTGAGAAGTTACCCTAGGGGTAAAAGATAAGGTCCATGGAATATTCCCTTCTTAGATCCTCGTTTGACTTCGATTGACTGCCAACTGCTTCAAGTGCGGAACCTCCGACCTTTGCACCTTGTTACTGAATCCTGATTGCTTTGACAGATAAGGGTCCGGAACCTCCGGAGACAGGAACCAGAGACAATGAGCTTGCTGTTCTTCAAAGATTTGGCACTTTTTCTAGAATTAACTCTTAGGTCATGAACTCCTTGTCCCAATTGGCTAGAAAGCAAACAATCAACACACAGATATAGCCTTTTGGAACAAGTTGGGATATAAAATTGATTTCGAAACACATGTATTAAAGTTTTTCAAAAGATTTTCAGCAAAGCATCATATCAACCAAGATGTGCTACACATCAAACCACACAACGAGAATTAAGAATATTTAGCTCATTCCTCAAACTGCAAAACCTTGGCTCATAGAGAGGTTTAGTGAAGATATTAGCTAGTTGTTTTTTGGTGCTCACATGACTTAGAGCGATATCTCCTTTGGTTTCGTGGTCTCTCAAGAAGTGATGACGGATATCTATATGTTTTGTACGAGAGTGGCTTACAGGGTTGTTTGCAAGATTTATGGCACTTTCATTGTCACACAAAAGTGGGATATAGGTAAAGTGACATCCGTAATCCTTTAGGGTTTGCTTCATCCAAAGTAGTTGAGCACAACAAGCGCCGGCTGTAACATACTCGGCGTCGGCGGTGGAAAGGGCTACTGAGTTTTGCTTTTTAGAACTCCAAGACACTAGAGACCTATCAAGGAATTGGCAAGTCCCCGATGTAGTCTTTCTATCTACCTTGCAACCGGCATAATCGGAATCCGAATAGCCAAGTAGATCGAAAGTGGAGCCCTTAGGATACCACAAGCCAAGGTTAGGGGTATGCACTAAATATCTCAAGATTCTCTTTACGGCCATGAGATGGCACTCTTTCGGGTTAGCTTGAAATCTAGCACACATGCACACACTAAGCATAATATCCGGCCTAGATGCACATAAATAAAGAAGAGAGCCGATCATGGAGCGATATACCTTTTGGTCCACGGATTTCCCTTCTTCATTGAGGTCCAAGTGTCCATTGGTAGGCATTGGAGTCTTGATGGGCTTTGCCTTGTCCATGTCAAACTTCTTAAGCATTTCGCTTGTGTGCTTGGTTTGACATATGAACGTCCCTTCCTTTGCTTGTTTGATTTGAAATCCAAGAAAGAACTTGAGCTCACCCATGAAGGACATCTCAAACCTCGTTGTCATCACCCTACTAAACTCTTCACAAAAAGCTTCATTAGTACTACCAAATATTATGTCATCGACATATATTTGACACACAAAAATATGACCATCAACTTTTCTAGTAAAGAGAGTAGCATCGGCTTTGCCTATCTCAAAGTCTTGCTTGGGCAAGAATTCCTTAAAACATTCATACCATGCTCTTGGTGCTTGCTTAAGCCCATAGAGCGCCTTATGGAGTTTGTAAACATGATTAGGACGCTTGGGATCTTCAAAACCCGGTGGTTGCTCCACATAGACTTCTTCGGAGAGTGGTCCATTGAGAAATGCACTCTTGACGTCCATTTGATATAGCTTGAAGTTGTGATGGGCAGCGAAGGCAAGTAGAAACCGAATTACTTCAAGTCTTGCTACCGGTGCATATGTTTCTCCAAAGTCTAGTCCTTCAACTTGAGTGTACCCTTGGGCAACCAATCTTGCTTTGTTCCTAATCACAATGCCAAACTCATCTTGCTTGTTTCGAAAGACCCATTTGGTGCCAATGATGTTCGTCTTTGGTCTTTCCACCAACTCCCACACTTGATTTCTTTCAAAATTGTTTAACTCCTCTTGCATGGCTACCACCCAATCCGGATCCTCAAGAGCTTGCTCTACCTTGATAGGTTCAAGAGAGGAAACAAACGAGTAAAATGCGTAAAAATTCTTAAGACGAGATAGTGTTGTTACCCCTCTCCTTATGCTCCCAAGGATATTGTCAACGGGATGATCCCGTTGTATGACTTGATGTACACGAGGATGTGATGGCCCGAGAGGTTGGTGTAGAAGGTTGGTCTTCATCATTTTCATCAACTTGAGGCTCAGATGTACTTGCTCAAGCAGCCTCTTGCTGATCTGATTGCTAGTTCACAGTGTCCTATGGTGCTGAGTTCCCAGACCCCGGAACCTTCGGAGAATTTCCCGGAGGTTGAGTCCCAGCAGCATTTCCTGGAACCTCTAGGGAATTTCTCGGAACCTCCGGAGTCTGCTCTTCTACTGAACCAGTGACCTTTGGCCCTTCGAGTGGTGTTGAAGCTTGGAGTTGTTCTTCATCTTCTTCTTGTGCTTCAACTGGTCTAACATCACCTATGGCCAATTGCTTGATTACTTCACAAGATGACTTCTCATTACCTACAACATTTAAGTCAACTTGCTCCACTTGAGAGCCATTAGATTCATCAAAGGTCAAATCTACCGTGACTTCAATACTTCCGGTGGTTAGATTGAAGACTCGGTAAGCATACTCATTAGGACCATAACCAAGAAGAAATCCTTCATCAACCTTTGGTGCAAACTTAGAAGTTCGGGGCCTCTTGTTTAGAATGAAACATTTGCACCCAAACACTCTAAAGTAAGACACCTTAGGCTTTTTACCGGTGATAAACTCATAGGAGGTCTTCTTGTGAAACTTGTGAAGATAGAGGTGGTTGATAGTGTGGCAAGCCGTGTTGATAGCTTCGGCCCAAAAGATGTCTTGAGTCTTGTACTCGTCCAACATGGTTCTTGCCATCTCAATAAGAGTCCGATTCTTCCTCTCAACCACCCCATTTTGTTGAGGGGTATATGGAGCTGAAAATTCATGCTTGATGCCCTCTTCATCAAGAAACTCTTCAACATTGGTGTTCTGGAATTCCGAGCCATTGTTACTTCTTACTTTCTTGATAGGTAGCTCAATCTCCCTTTGTGCTCTCCTTATGAAGCCTTGTACTTCACTCTTGTCAAACACAAAGAACACCCACGTGAAGCGACAATAATCATTAACAATAACCAAGCCATATTTGTTACCACCAATACTTATGTAGGCCACCGGTCCAAATAGATCCATGTGAATGAGCTCCAACGGGCTTGATGTAGTGAGGATGCTATTTGGTGGGTGAGGTGCTCCTACTTGCTTTCCGGCTTGGCATGCTTTGCATATCCTATCTTTCTCAAAAAGCACATTTGTTAGTCCAAGAATGTGTTCATCTTTCAAAATTTTGGCCAAGTTCCTCATGCCAACATGGGCTAGTTGGCGATGCCATAGCCAACCCATGCTAGATTTTGCCACTAAATAAGTCTTGGGGGAAACCTTGCTTTTGTCGAGATCAACTAGGTAAAGCCTCCCCCTCAAGCGACCCGTAAGGACAATAGAGGAATTCTCCCTTCTTATGATGGACACACCCTTATCCGAAAAGTGATAATCAAAACCAATCTCACTAAGTTGTGAAACCGATAATAGATTGTAACCAAACGGATCAACATGAAAAACATTTGTAATTGAATATTTTTGAGAAATAGGGATATCACCTACACCGATGACTTCTCCTTTTGTATCCCCTCCATAGGCAATAGTTTCTCTAGGTCCTTCCAAATGGAGGTAGGATGAGAACATACTCCTTTCTCCGGTCATATGATGTGTACATCCGCTATCAAGCACCCAACTTGATCCACCGGAGGAGTATGCCTACAAAACAATTTAGTTCCTTCTTTTAGGTCCCCAATTTGACTTGGGGCCTTCCACGTTAGCAACCAAAACTTTAGGAACCCATAGAGATCTTCTCACATATATGTTGGACTGATTTCCAACATACGTGGCAACAACTTTACCAAGGTTATTGCGTCTCAACACATAGCTAGGAGGTATATCACTAGATGCATGAGCCTTGTTCTTGTTGGGAGACATGTTTCTTCTAGGCATGATTGGATGGTTCTGGACCTACAGACGAGTGTTAGATGCCTTAGGAACATGTTGGTGCTGAGCCTTGCTTTTCTTCTTGGTTCTGTCCTTGCAGACCCCGAAACCTCCGGGAATTTTCCCGGAACCTCCGGGTTCTCCTGTCTGTGTTGCACGAGGCTTCCAGACTCCGGAACCTCCGAGTTCTGAGCTCGGAACCTCCGGACTCTGGGTGAACAGAAACCCTTTGCTCTTGAACTATAGGCATTCCTTTTCTTTGATGATTTTTCTCTCATTGGTCTTGCCACCTTCAACATAGCCAAAGCTAGGTTTCTCACTCTTGTCCATTATCTTTCATTTGGGAGCCTTCCATTTCTTGTTCCCTTCACTCATGCATCCTCTAGCTATGATTGAGTTTAGCCTAGCAATTTCCTTCTTCATAGCTTCTATGTTACCAAGGTTAGTAGCATAAGATTCAAGATCAATATTGTAGTATTTATTACAGCCCTTGCTAGTAGAAGCACTAGAGTCACCATTTACTTTCGAAGGATGTGAGGTGCTACTCCAAAGGAGACTATATTGCTCCTCAAGCTCTTCATTCCTCGACTTGAGAGAATTGCATTGAGCTTGAGAGGCAGCAAGGTCTTCCTTGAGAGTAGCTATGATGCCCTCCGCTTGGCTCACTTCCAAACGCAAGGCCTCAAGCTCACTTCTCTCGGATGTAAGAGTGTCTTGGGTTTTCTCTAGTTCCACTACTAACTTAGCCATAAAATCTCTAGATTGCTTATCCATGTTGCTAACAAGTTGATTAATTTCTTCATCACTAGATTCATCACTAAAGTCTATTTCCGACTCATCACTAGGTGGAGGAGAAGGTTTTGAGTTGGTTTTTACCTTCTCACCCTTAGCCATGAAGCAATGAATGGATGAGCTCTCTTCATCATCGGTCAAGTTGTCAAACAACCTTGAGGTAGAGGGAAGCTTCTTGATAGCCACGGTTGCAACTTTCTTCCCTTCTCCTTCACTAGAGCTCTCATCTCCGGAATTCCATTCATGACCAATATGAGCTTCTCCACCATAGTTTTTTCTCTTGTGATGTGGCTTTTGATCTTTCTTGTAGCTTCCCTTGCCTTTGTCAGCAATGAAGTGTTCGGTGCTTCCAGAATTGTAGCAAGTTCTCCTTTTCTTGTTGGGGAACCTTCTCTTGGCAAACTTATAACCTTGCTTTTTCAAAACCCTTCTTATATGTCTTCATGAACAAGGCCATATCCCCAATCTCAACATGAGAGCTTTCATCTTCATCTTCACTTGAGTCACTTGTAGAGCTCTCTACTTCCACTTCCTTTGATTTTGACTTGGAGGGCTTGGATGAAGTAGAGTGCTTGGATGAAGTGGTGGATTTGCTTGAGTTGTTGGCTTGGAGAGCAACATCTTTGACCTTCAAGTTGTTCAACTTAGCTTCTAGCTCACCAATCTTCTTTCTATGTTGAATTTCCTTGTCCATAAGCTCATGAGTAAGAATTCTCCCAACAACATCATTTGGGGAGAACTCCTCAAATCTCTTCTTCTCTCTAATCAAGGTGACTAGAGTAGGATTTCTTAGAGCAAAGGCCTCCAACATCACCTTCACAACATAGTGGTCATCCAACTCATCACCACCTAAACCTCGTATCTTCCCAACTATGACCATCAATCTATCAAACATCTCTTCTGGCCCTTCTCCATCAAAGACAGTGAATCTATTAAGTTCGGCCATCAATATGTTGATCTTGGACTTCTTAACCTTGTCAACACCTTCATGAGCAATGCGGATGGTGTCCCAAATCTCTTTGGCAATCTCTAGTCTGTTGACTCGATTGTACTCTTGAGCACTCAAAGCACTAAGGCGTATGCTTGTAGCTTGAGCATTTCTCTTGATGTTGCGGCGATCACGTGGGGTGAGGTTTCCAAAGTCTTCGTGATCATCAAAACCTACACACACAATGTTCCACAACTCCAAACTCAAACCGGTTAGATAAGCTTTCATCATATGCTTCCATTTAGCAAAGTTGGTCCCATCAAATTGGGGCAACTTGCCAACGGGTATAGTGACATCATCCTTAGATTTAGTATCCAAAGAATCATAGTTAAAGGATACGCTTCTATAATCATTCTTGGACTTGGCCTTGCGCTTGGGCTTGAGTGTTCTCTTGGGAATTCTTGTGCCGTAGTACTCATCATCCCCATCTCCATTCTCACTAGATGAAGATGATGATGAGGATGATGAAGATGGTGATGGAGATGGTGAAGGTGTTCTCTTTCTTCTCTTCTTTTCCTCCTTCTTCCTTCTCTTCTTCTTTTCTTGCTTGTTGTCCTCTTTCTTCTTATCATCTTCTTTCTCTTTCTTCTTGTCCTCTTTCTTGCTTTTCTTACTGTTGTCCTTGGAGCTTTCCTTGACTACCTTCTTGAGCTTGTCAAGCTTCTCTTGGGTTGATGTGTTGCCAACCTCCGAGGCATCACCATCAACCTCACTTGCTATGTCTTCAAACTCCTCTTCTTCTTGCTTGTCATCACCACTTGCCATATCTTCACATGGTTAAGTGTTAGCAAGGATAACCTGCTCTGATACTAATTGAAAGGATCAATGCAAGTGGCCTAGAGGGGGGGTGAATAGGCCTGCAAAACAATTTCAACCAATTTCTGCCAAAACCTGCCCAGACCCCGGAACCTCCTGGTTTTTCCCTGGAACCTCCGGGAAAATGCACTTAGGTGTATTTTGCTGGAGCTTTCGGGAAAATGTGCTTCTATGGATTTGCTGTGGATCAAAAGGTTAGAGAGCACATAGATAGCAGGAAATTGGTTACAAGTACTTAGAGATAGAGCCTAACCACACTAGCAACCTTAGGGTTAAAGAGATAGCAAGAAACTAAGCAAACCCTAATAGATCTAGTGAGCAAACAACCTAGAACAAGCAAGCAACAACATATGAAAGGTAAAGCACAAGGGACAACAATTTATCCCGTGGTTCAGCTCACCACAAAGGTTGGCTTACATCCACGTTGTTGAGGTTAGCCACAAAGGCTATGGAATCTCTCTAGATTCACTCCTCTCTCACACCTATTACCAAGGTAATAGATGGAGAGTTTTCACTAAGCAAGTGAGGTAATACAAACTTCTTGGAGCTTCCACAATCGATTGGAGAGCTTCCAAGCAACCTCCAGCCGTCTTGGAGCAAAACTCCAAGAGTAAAAGATCCACCAAGGAGCTAGGGGTCCACCAAGTGCTTCAAGGACACAAGAAGGGGCTTGGATTTGCTTTTTCTCACAAGGAATCACTCCACATTTGAATGCTAGGGTTGGATTTGGATTCAAGTAGGTGGGAGTCAATGCTTGGGAGAGATTGGAGCAAAAGCTACTGTTTCAGCGCAGGGAGGAAGAAGCTAACCCTTGGGAGACAAGGGGGTATAAATACCCTTAGATCTGGAACAACAACAGCTAGTTTCGAAAGCCCGGAACCTCCGGGTGAGATCCCGGAACCTTCGGGAACTGGCGAACTTCAGCAGGCTGTCAGGGAGTAGCTCGGAACTTCCGGGAAAAACCTTAGAGGTTTCGGGAAAGTGTTTAAGTGGTTAAGACAGCTAGCTGATAGGTCATATGTGGGTGGGATGATTTTGGTTTTAGAGAAGATCTTTAAGCATTTGGTTTCATCCATGCCACTATTAGTATCCCTCTTCATAGTACGGCTTGTCCTATACTCAAATTCAAAATAGAAAATGAAATTAAAGCTTGTCTTGAGCCCTAGGAAGCCTCTTCAAAAAATGAGGGGTCACCTTTCTTTCCTTTTCACCTATCTTCAAATCTAAACCTATCACTCATACTTAAAAGCTTATTAGACCTTTAATTAAGTGGTCAACATCACCAAAACCCACTTAGGGGCTTGATTGCACTTACACTTTGATATGCGACTTTGGATTGTGCGCAAAGTGAACTTTGAGATGCGACCAAAGTCGACTTAGATTGCCGCGTGGAGCGGACTTTAGATGCGGCTACAATAGTCGATTTTGTGCCACGCGGAGTGGACTTAAGATGCAAAAAATGAAAAGCACTTCCTGAAGGTAAAATAGAATGAAAAATCAGAGAAACCGAGTAGTTTTACCGCTGTAGTGGGCTTAAGATTGCGACCGTTGAAGTCGACTTGAGGTTGCGACTACAGTAGTCGAATTGTGCCGTCGGAACGGGCTTGGTTGCGACCGTTGAAGTCGACTTGTGGCGTCGGAGCGGACTTGTGTGCGACCGTTGAAGTCGACTTGTGCACCAGAGCGGGCTTGAGTTTGCGACCGTTCTAGTCGACTTGTGCCGCCGGAGCGGGCTTGAGATTGCGACCGTTAAAGTCGACTTGTGCCGCTAGAGCGGACTTAGGTGTGATCGTTAGAGTCGACTTGTGCCACCGGAGCGGACTTAGGTGCGACCATTGATGTCGACTTGTGCCACCAGAGCAGACTTAGGTGCGACCGTTGTTGTCGACTTGAGTACTTAGGGTACTGGGACCCATGGTACGGAACGCGAGTACTTCGGGTACTAAACCCATGGTACGGAGCGCGAGTACTTAGGGTACTTGGACCCAAGGTACGGAGTGCGAGTACTTAGGGTACTTGGACCCATAGTACGGAGCGCGATTAGTACTTAGGGTACAAAACCCATGGTACGATTGCCGCCAGAGCGGGCTTGAGATTGCCTCCTTGGGATACAACCATTGTGACCTCTGAAAACTCGGTACACCCAAAGCCGTGGCAAAAGCCCCCGTGATGTAATGTACCGAACTCGTGGTGGAGCCTCCGAAACTTAGTGTACCAAACTCGTGGCCGGAGCCCCTGAGATTCAGTGTAGTAAGTTCATGGCGGTTTGGTCGATATATATCCCAAGAGTAGTGGGCAGGGTGTAGCTCTCGTGATAAACCCGCCGAGAAGCATACACAGATGAGTAGTCGTTGAGATCGTTCCATGTGGCGGAAAGAAGATATAGCACATGACGTGCGTGGTGCCTCCTTATAGTGAAGCTGATGTGTGCCTCCAGTACTTGGTACACTAAACGTCGTGGCAACAACCGCCTAATTTGGTGATCCAAAGGCTGTGACAGTCGGTCATCACGTCCAAGGAATAGTTGGCGAAGTGCAGCTCTGCTGGCAAGTAGCTGTTGAGAGACGTACATAGAGGTAGTCGACATGTTGTCCTGCATGATGAGGAAAACAAGCCAAGGAAAGAAAAATAATCATTTAAATAAATTACTTAGCTTTCGCTGCCTAGGCAGACTTTTGATGCGACAGGAGCCAAGTTGTGCCGCCGGGGCGGACTTTAGATTGCGACCGTTGATGTCGACTTGTGCCGCCGTAGCGGGCTTGAGATTGCGACCATTAACGTCAACTTGTGCAGCTCTGGATGGTAGTTCCCGTGTAGAAGCGTGCACAGATGAGTACTCCTTGGCATGTTTGTCCTGCGCACGGAAAACAAGCCAAGGAAAGAAAAAAGAAATCATGTAAATAAATGACTTAGCTGTTGCCACCAGGGCGGTCTTGTAGATAAAGCCGTGGCGGTCGGTGTTGGAGCCGCGATGATTATTGCTGAAGTTGATCAGTCAGAGTTGATTCCGACTAATTGTTGGGGGCGTGACAACCATTCTAGACTAGTTTGGAAAACTAGTCGAGATGAGTAGTCGACGCGATGCGACCCGAAGACGATGTCGCGGTGTACTCAAAGTAGAGCTGGTGCGGCCGTAAGATGAGTAGTCGCGGTGCACAACACAGTTGGTGTAGAGCCGCTGCGGCCAGGAGATGAGTAGTCGCGGCGCACGGCGTAGCTGATGTAGAGCCGGTGCGAACGGGAGACGAGTAGTCGCGGCGCACAGCATAGGCGAGGTAGAGCTGGTGCGACCGAGAGAAGTAGTGATGGTGCATGGCATAGTTGAGGTAGAACCGGTGCGACCGGGAAACGAGAAGTCGCGGTGCACAACAAGGTTGAAGTAGTTGTACTCACGTACGTCTTGTCGTGTGCACCAAGCGAAGATCTTGAAATCTTATGAAAACTTCCTGGTAGCTTGTTGGTGTGCGTATAGCAGTTCTGGAGAAGTTGAAACTCCAACTACCCAGGAGCGTAGCAGCTCTGCTCCTTGTGCGTGTGACATAAATCTGAAATTCTGATTTTTAAAGTGCATAAATGCAGACAACTGAAAGCCTGCCTCTTATCTTGATGCTCGTGCGTGAGTAATCTGGATTGAGACCAGCACAAGGTCGGCAGAGGACTGCTGAACGAACTCGACGATTATCTGCACCGCTTCGGACTCGGAGACTGCAAGACGTGAGTACCCTCCTCTGCATCGGACTTGGAGACTGCTGGACGCGAGTACCCTCCTCTGCTTCGGATTTGAATAAAAAGTTGACTCTGGCTGGAGTTCCACGCTGTAGAAAACACGAAGTAGCAGCCCGATGCGGAGTTGTGGTGCCCTGTTTCATCACGGAAAAGTGGAACGGACGAGCTGCAGCTTCAACTTGGAGCTCGATGAGATCGGGAACGGAAAATAATAACTTTTGATTCCGACGGAAGCTTGGATGCAGAAATTCGTCCAGTGCTTGATGATTCGGCTAGTTGTTGAAGAACCAGCCGCTGCAGTAGATTGATTTTATGATCGGTCCTTCGAATTCGCTCAGTGTCGATGATCACCCCTACCTGACGCGCCATCTGTTGGTGTTTTAGACCAGCAAACCTACCAAGGGGTACCCGAGGTAGTAGATTGTGTGGTGTGAGATCATGATCGTGAGACCTGGAACTCGAAGGTAAAGACAGGGACATGGGACATAGATTTATACAGTTTCGGGCCGCCGAGGTGGCGAACCCTACGTCCTGTTTGGGGAATCATGTATGGCGCCCTGCGCTTGGTGCTGGGTTGGTTGAGTTGTCCTCCTAGGTACGCGGCCCTCCTTTATATAGTCCAAGGGCGGGTTCCTAGTCCGCTACAAGGTAGGAGTACTAGTAGGATTACACGGAACAAGTTCTAGTAGGATTACTGGGAAATTCTAGTAGGAGTCCGTTTTCATCTTTCCTTGCATGGGTACCAGGGGTGTATGCCCGACACTTTTAAACACTCAAAAATCGGCCAATACAAAAGTTGTTCATCCTTTCAAGAGACACAACTTTCATAATTGGCAGCATTTTAAATTTTGAGTGGAAGGTGTGCAAAAACACGGTCAACGTCAGCTTTTACACCTTTACCGAGGCGAGAAAGACACCAACTTCGCCGACATTTTATGCTCAAACCATTCATCAAACACCCTGTCGCCCTTTGTAAATGTTGTAGCTGGATGTTTCCTCTACAAGTTTGCTATTGGGAGAATTTGAACTTATATTCAAAAAATTGCAGTTTGATTTAGTCAAAGTTGTGTAAATCAAATGGAATCGGCATTCCAACGCTCTGGACCCGCCCTCGCGTTGAGCGTGTCGCGCCCGCGCCGCCACGCAGCGCCGCCGCCCTTGATGTCTGGGTCCCCCCCGACCCACAGCGCCGCGAGGACAGTGACACCATCATCGCGCCCCCCGCTGACCCGACCAGCTTCCCCGGGGCTGGCCGGTACTCACCGCGTGGCGTGCACTCGCCGCGCCACACCGAGCCCTTGCTGCGCCGCCCGGCGGCCGGTCTCCCACGCGCTCCCACCGCGGCCGGGCCCCCTCTCTCCCCTACTTTTACTTTGAGGCGAAGGCTTGGAGCCGCACCCCACTCTCCCGCCTATAAAAGGAACCCCGATGCTTCCTTCTCGCGCGCCCGAGCTTCCCGCCGCCCGCCATTGGCACCGCCGCCACTGAGCTCCCTCCTCTGCTCGCTCCTGGCGCCGCTCGACACACCTAGCCCCTTCCCTAGAACCTACTCGAGGCTACACCGCCGCTTGTGACCCCGACCTTGCCTGCCCTTCACCGGAGTCCCAGTCGCAGCGGCTGCAACCGCCATGTGCCTCCGCCCAAGCTCGCCGGAGCTCTCCCGGCCCATCCAACTCCTCGAATCGGTCGTAGGTGGGTCCTAGTCCCCTCCTCGCCTCTTCCCCGACCGGTCGGCCACGTCGCCCCTGGCTGCCGAGGGTATGGTTGTGAAGATCCAAATCTTCGTAGGGTCCTCTAAGTAAGTGCAAGGGCATAGTTGTGAATCTGTAGATCTTTCCACGGACCTTCGTGTAAATTAGATTTTTAAGTTTTGGTTGATTCGGACCAGATCTGAGAAAATTCATAGAAAACCGTAGAAAACTCAGACAAATGTCAAACCAATTTTGTTTATTTCCTTGTGACTAGATCTATAACTTTTGCAAATCTTGACCATACTTTTGATTGCTAGTTTTTGAAATAAAATTCAAACTCAATTTGACCTTCTTTTGTTGTAGTTCAAATTCTAGATGTGATCTTGAGCTGAACGTTGGATATGTTGTTAAAGATGCCATGTGTAAGCCCGGGACCAAAATTTGCACAAAGATACTAAGTAGATCTTTTATTATGATTTATCTTGTATTTATGCTAGATCTGATTAAAGGATTTGTGCAGCTAAATCAAAAAAGAATTTTGTTCCCAACTTGTTGATATAGTCTTAAAATGCCTAGATTCACCTCTGGTGAATTTGTCATGATTTTAGAACTATTGTAAATATTTATTCTTGATTTATGCTTAGATTTAAATGTAATTACATAGTTTAAAATCTAGAGAGACCCATGAGCTATTTGTTGTGAGTGTAGCCTAGTTTTGGGCCAGAGAATAGGTGTGGGAAAGTTTGGAGCCAGAGGATGTTTATTTAATTTTATATGCATTTATCATATTTTTGGTAGCTAGAAATTGTCATTTTTGGCATAGTTAATTTATGGCTCAAGTGATTATGAACTTTTGTCCAGTGGTTTTGAATAGAGTTAGAGAGCTTATGAAACACCACCCACTGTTATTTTTATGAATAGATTTATGGATAAGAATATTTGAGGTAATTAAGCTCAATAATAGGTTCAAATGGAAAACCACCACTCCCACACTTAGTTAACCCTATGGATGTGTTGTGGAGCTTGTGTTGAACTTAGAATCACCCTTTGCTATTTTTGTGAAATTAATTTAATTTATTTGTATAAATGTGTACACAATCACCATAAAAAGGAATAAATAATAAAGCATCACATGTCATTCCTTTATAGGAAGAGTATGTTGAATATATGTTGTCATGATTGAATGTTGCTAAATTAAACTTAAATAAAATTTACCAACTAATGTTGCATATGCATCCTCGTGTAGAACTCCCCGATGGTAACTACACGCTCGTGCCGGAAGTAGGAGATGAGGGAGCTGACGGTGAAGTGCACTACGTGGCAGTAGACCAAGACCTGGACCAAAGTCCAGAAGGGCCCAAGGCCAACCTTACCGACGAAGGAAAGCCCCGGATCATTAACCCTTCTTTTTAAAATTATGCAACTACCTTTGCTATGCTTGTGCATTTATGTTTCAGGAGTTGAATGAAACCCTAGATGCATGATCGTTAGGTACCTATGCTCTTTTACTAGTATGCTAGGTCGATAGTTGCTATGCTATAGGACCCGGTAAAAGTCGAGTGATGTTCGTCACTCACGAGAATAGGTTCTTGTGCTGGAATCATAAGATCTTTATAAATGGATTGCTCACGTGGTAAGTGCATGGGATTTGGGCTCCGGTCCAGTGGCTTTCATGGGCTAAGCTTTTGAACGTACTAAGCACTTGTCGGGAATGGGATCGGTAAGCCTAGTACCTGATTGAGGCGGCAAGTGATTTGCCATTACTAATCTTGAGCATTCGCCTGCCCTGATCATAACTGGGAGGACGGTACATGTGTGAAGCTGGATGTACTGTGTGAGGCATACCAGATAAGCCTTGTACCCAGGACTGTAATCCTTATCCCGAACCAAAGATCGACGGGAACCGCCTGGTTGGTGCCAACTCCGTTGGGGAACCATTCCGTGTGTTTATGTTTACTTTTCAAGGGTTATTAATAATCGATCGATCGTCAGCCTCTCACTATTATCTGAGACTGCTTAATCAACTGACCATGATATCCCTTAATTATGGAACTATGTGAATATTAATGCTTGGATTAATTGTATCGCACAACTTATGCTTGCAATAGAATTGCTTACTTAGTAATGGTTAATTTACTATAACTTGAGCTAAAATATTGAAAGTAGGGATCAATGATCTTAGTTGCTTTTTGGCAAAACAAACTCACTAGCCAAAAGCCTTGCATGTCTAGAGGTAATTTTTAGATGGGTAAGTCTTGTTGAGTATTAGTATACTCAACCTTGCTATAAATGTTGTTTTCAGGTGATATTGTTTGGCCTAGAGAGATTCCACCTGGCTGGGAGCTGGAATGGGTGGATGATGACGAGTGATTGCATCATGGATGGCCTCCTATGATGCCTATCGTATCGCTTAGTTTATTCCGCTGTTTTCGAACTCTGAACCTTTATTATCATGTCATGCACTATTGTTTGTAACAATTAAACCCTTATGGGAAAATTTGGATTTAAATTGGGTAATGTACTCTGGCCTCGCCTTCGTGTGAGTTTTAATGCATATGTTCGATCCTTTGTTGCTATGTAAGTGATTTCATCGGGCTTGACCCGGCAACTTACGACGGGATGATACTTTATTATCACTTAATGGCCAAATGGAGTGGCTTAGGCGATAGTACGGTATTTTCTCCGGCAGGTTGTCACAGCAGTATGAATAGGTCTAGTGCCAACCATATGATGTATACCTTTGCTAGTAGATAGGACCATAAGGACGACTCTAGTAATATAACTACTCCTACTAACCTTTACGTTTATTCTTTATTCTTTTATTCTTTATTCTATATCTAAGATGATGGCCTGTGTGTGTCACATTAGTCCTTCATATATATTGATTATCACTTACCCCTGTTATAATCTTTGGTGCACTTTACTTATTCATATGGTTCTGGATATGTACATGATAAATGATAGATAAGTACACTCCCCACACCATCCTTGGTAAAGATATAAATAACGATAATCTTGGGAATAAACATGGGTGAAATGCTACAACAAAAATAAATAAAGACTTCTACGCTTGGAAATCACCTTTCAAAAATATAAATGCATGTTCCACCAATAAGGCTCATTCCTTGGTACCATTGTTGGGGATAAAAACACAATAACTATACCAAGAAATACCCAGGTTTTTCAATAAACATTTCTAGCGGAGTTGCTTCGAATACATACCATGTTATCTACGCTAAGAAATGTCAACAAGTATTTCTGGCATCATTGCTGAGGGATAGCATTCTTGGTGATGACTTTAGCAAATATCAACAGGGAACACACATAGGTTCCTAGAAATGTTTTCCTTGGTGATCTTTAACCCTCAAACCCACCAAATCGCCATGGATTTAGAGTTCTTCCTTTTGCCCTGAGTTCATAGAGTTTATGGCTTTGATTTTCGATTATGCATGATTTAGTGAGTTTGGGGACTTGATCTTCTTTGATCTATTTCTCCACGGGTACATCTATTACTCCCCAAATCTCACTTCAATCCATCGCATGAGCCGCGAGATCAATTTGGTCAAAGATTGCAGTTCAAGTCGCGGGCTGTTTTCTCTCTATTTTCGGAGGCACCGATCCTTGCAATGGGGTTTTCTGGCGAGCACCGCAGGTGTCGGTGGTCTCCGTGTTTTTCGCATGAGCCTCGATTCCTCCACCTGTGATTTTTACCATGCATTGACTTCACTGATTCATATGGTGCTCTATCAAGTGTGAAAGCGGACCAGTCGGTGTGACCAATTTGTAGCCTGTGATTCCTAGTGTTCACAAATTCCTACGATGGCCTCAAGAGATTGTGATGGTGGTTCAGTTGGTGGCAATTTTCTCCCTAGAAGTCTTCCTCTTTGTTCTTTCCTGACATCGTGTAACCATCTAGGCCCTTTCACACCTTTTGTAAGGGTGTGTTTCGATGATAAATGACAACCATATACTTGTGACTAACCTTTGTTTTGTAGCGAATTATATCTTGGGTTATTGTCATGAGTAATGAATGAAAAGAGACCCCTCAATTTGAAATTATGGACGATCAATGGACAAATACTACAAGGCTAAGGACTTTGTTAGTTCCAAGTGTCACAAGGAGATGAAGGACACTTGGATTGCTAGTTTTGTAGTGTTTGACCGTACTATTAAGAGGGGTTCATGCACTAGTAGTTTGACCATGCACCAAAAGCCATGAAAATATGCACACTCAAGTTCCTTGGATGCTAAATAGCTCAAAGTACTGATGGAAGCAAAGTAGAAGCAAAAGAATCGACGGAAAACTCAAAGGCGATTGAATTGGATGATTTGAAATTCAATGCATAGTGTTGGATGAACCGACTCATGGTTTTCTAGTTGCGCTGAATGAATTCAGCGGCCAGGAAATTCAAAAGTGACCGTCGGATGAACCGACGGTATAGGCAGCGGTTCATCCAATGCCTTAGGGTTTGGTAACAGTATTGATTGAGCTTCAAGTGCTTAAGCACCGGATGATCTGACGCTTAGGTCAGCGGTTCATCCGACGTCTACATTCAAATCATACAGAGACCCGCCAAGATTTCTTCTTCAGCACCGGATGAACCGACGCTTCAAGAATTCTTCAGCGGTTCATCCGACGCCTCTGTTTGAATGATACAGTGACGCACTGAGTGGATGGCCTTTAGCACTGGATAAACTGACGGTGCGTCGGATAATAGCATCGGTGTATTGTCTGCATCAGTGGGTTCAACGGCTATATTGAAGCTTGTGGGTGACTGGATGATCTGACGCTTGCGCAGGGGGAACCGTCAGTTCATCCGACGGTACAACTTTTCAGGGGACTTTTCCAACAGCTAGCCACCCTTGCTAGGCCTATATATATGACCCCCCTGCGTCTCTTGAGCTACCTTTGCCACTCTAAAGATCTACAACAGCCAAGGAGAGAAGGAGATAGTGTTCTTGCTCATTTGGGATCCTCTTCGTCTTGATTGAGCAGCTCTGTCTTAGTGATCAAGGGTTTCAAGGTGCATATCATGGCTTAGCTGAGTGCTTAGGTCAAGTGAAGGTGTGTGGGCTTATTACTCTTGGAGATTGACGGCTCCTAGACGGTCTTGGTGCTTTGGGGGTTCTTGGTGAGCTCTTGGAGACTGTGGGAGCCTCAAGAAAGCTTGGTGTACATGGTTCGAGACCCACCGTTCCGGAGATGGAGAACGGGTACTCTTAGTGAGCACTTGAGTCTTAGTGACTTGAGGGGGAGCAATACTCTTAGTGAGTGCTCCAACGTGGATTAGGGGGAAGCGTCAACTTCTCGATACCACGGGAAAAAATCCGATTGTCTCTTGTGCCTCTCTCTCTCTACTTACTCGCATTTATTTTCAGCACTTACATTCCGCATTGAAGTTTCCTTGCTCTAGTTCTTCTTAAGTTGCTTGTTTGCCTCTTATCTTGACTAGGGTGCTTCATATGTGTTAGTGTGACATTTGCTAAGGAAACTCTTGTTAGTGTGCTTAGTAGTAGAGAAAAACCTTTTTAGATGGGCAACACTAGCTAGTAGGCTAAGGTTTCTTTCTTGCTTTAGAAATTGAAAAGAAGGCCCATATTCAACGTCCCCCCTTCTACGGGCCATTGAATCTACACATCGACTATTACGTGGTGACTAGTGAATATCACCGTATCAATCAGTGGGTTCTGAGTTTGCAAGAAAAGCTTATCTCTTCTGTTTCGCCTCACACCGATTGTTGCAATGCATAGTCCCAGGTTGCACCGAATCAGTCGGTGGTGACTGCGCAGTGTTGTTTGGTTCATTTCTCTATGTGAGTTTTCTAGTGTTTGCTTCCGTCTATTTGTGTGTGTCCCTCAGAGTTGCGATTGGGATATAGGCTGAGTTTGTTCTTGTGAGAAGAATTTTTATCGGCTTCCATTCACTCCCCCCCCCCACACAGACACTCTTTGGTCACCTTGCCTCACCCTATCGCAAGAGGAGGCGCAAGCGAGGAGGTTCCTGGGGAGGAAAAGAAGTGACGTACCCGGGGAGAGGTGGGACGCAGTCGGGGGGGAGGGAGGATCTAGTGGTGGTTGAGGGGCAGGAGAAGGAAGGACATGACCTCCGCGGTGGCGGCGGAGCAGAGCAAGAGAGGCTAGAGAGAGAGAGGAGGGAGATGAAGACATGAGAGAAAAAGAAAGAGGACGGGTGGGTGTGCGGGCATGGAGACGTGCGTAGGACGGTCGCGAGAGAGACCTTCAGTTGTAATCCATTAAAATTTCGAGTCTAAGGTCTACTGGCTGACATGTTTTTTTATATCGGTGTGTTCCTTTTATGCCACATATAGGAGACACATGTTAAAATCCCGCGTCTCCAATAGTTAACGGACTGAAAGGAGATGCGGATTTTCGACGTGGCTTGTTCATGAAAATTTTTGGCTAACTCATAGGAGACGAGGGGATTTTGCACCAACCATTTGCAAGTAACCTTTAGCATTTCCACTTCTCTAGGAAGGAAGCCAAGCCCGCCTCCCCTCGGGCCCCACCTTTCTCCCCGCCGGCGGCCTCGCCGGCAGCGAGAGGGGTAGGGACCCCTCCCAATCGTTAGATCGCCTCCTTCTCTAGTAGGTGTCACCCTTGTCGCTGGTGTCTTCGCTGCCAAGGTCCTCCTCGGAGGTCTCCCCACCGCCGTCGTCGTCGAAGATCCTCAGGTCAGTGAGAATAAAATAAATCCCCTTTTCCCCTCTCCGGATCTCGTCCCCTCCGCCATCCCCATCCGCACCCACCGACGAGATCCATCCCTGTCCCCTTCTTCTCCACCGCAGTTCGCCTCTCCACCTACCCTGCTTCCGCCTTCTCTCCACTCCGCGCCCTGTAGATCCGCCCGCCTCCGCCTTCATCCGCCGCTCCGCCCCACCTCCCTCTTCCCCCTTCACCCCTGATGCTGGAGCTCGCTCTTGGCCTTTTGTGATCCTGTCGGTATGAAGCTCGTGTATCTGGGTCTGGTGATCTCAAATCGGTGGTTGTTTCAATCTATCTCGTTGAACACATGGATTTGTTTTTGCCTTTGCATCTGCCGTCTTCTCTGGTGCTTGATTCGAAGGTTGTTCCGGTTCTCTTTGCACCGTCGAACGATTCGATCTTCTCCTGATCCTCTGGCCTGGGATCCGCTTTTGGTTCAATGGTTGTTCTGTTCTCCTCGTTGAACGTGTTGTTCCTCTCCAGTATCTGCCTCCGTCATCGCCACCATCCTCCACCAAGCAGCTCACCGATAGCCTGGATCGAGTTTGCTCAAGCTCCTCCGCCATCGACTCGGCAGCGAGCCTCCCCCTGGTCTCGTGGACGACGACTTCTTACACACCGGCGACAGCTTCTACCATATTCGTTCTCCGGCGAAGTACA
Organism: Cenchrus fungigraminus; assembly: GCA_036936925.1. Taxonomy (NCBI): domain Eukaryota; kingdom Viridiplantae; phylum Streptophyta; class Magnoliopsida; order Poales; family Poaceae; genus Cenchrus; species Cenchrus fungigraminus. The sequence goes on along the minus strand of CM072774.1, from coordinate 92,405,052 downwards.
TCCTCGACGTCATTCAAGACCTCTACAAGCCATCGCAAGGCGAGGCCCTCCCGCAACTCCGGCTCCATGCGTCTGTGACGTCGCTGCAGTCGTTCGTCAGCGACCTGCCCGCCGGTGGTAGTTTTGGGTTTGTGTCCTTTTTGGACCTCGATGTAATAGGCCACTTTGTTAAGGGCCTTTCTGTAAGTATGTTACTTTAATGAAATACGTGGTTTGTGTAAAAAAACTCATAGGAGACTAAGCTTGTTAACATGTCTGTGTCTCCATAATGTCTTCTTTATGATTTCTTACATAGTGAATCATTATTTACATTGCAGGATGAAACCAATTAATTAAATCTGCTAGCTTAGAATGGGACTAATTGGACATGCTTTGAACTGAAGAAGAAAACATATGTACTCGTATGTCAGTTGGCCCCGCCACGTGTGAGGTGATCGAGTTGGTGGACGGTATCCATCGCTTTGGCGCGCGATCCCTCACCAGCTAGCACATTGTTGACGCTTTTTCTGGTCAAACACACGAATGCGCTAGCTCGCGCGGTCGTCGAAAATCACCTCGGCGAATTTCCCAGCACGGGCCGGTCTAACCGCCTTGGACAGGAGAGACGTCGAAAACCTAGATTCGCTGCTCCGGGAGGGACCCCGTTGGGAACAGTGCGCCTAGGGTTGTCCTGAGATCGGCAGGGCACTCAGAACTCCCTCAACCGTCGTGGAGACGAAGGAGGAGAGCAATGGGGGTTGGAAAAGTTAGGGTTTGGAGAAAATAAGGTAAAATTGATAATGACGATTGGATGATAATTCTCAATCGGCCACGACCCTTTATATTTATAGGGTGGGAGGACTTGCCCTGCAAACAACGCTTTACAACTCGGAATCAAGCTAAACTCCTAATTCTACCCGAATTCGGGGAGACCCGGTTAGACCGCCCCTGGGGGGCGGTTAGACCGCCTAGCCCCTTCGTGCCGGACCGGCTACAGCGCACCCCGGTCAGACCGCCCTGGGGACCCGGTCTGACCGGTCTGCCTGGCCTGAGTCGGCTTTTGCCAAATTTGAGTGTCAACACATGCCCCCTGTTTTTTAGTATAGCTTGCGTGCTAAAAAATAATCCTAAGGACGACAAAACTGTTGTCGGCCATTTTTATGCTAAGGGCGATTTTCATGGAAACCGGCCATGAACCTTCAAGCATCTTGCCATACACTTGGATAGAACTTCTTCAAATATCTTCCATTGAGCACCCTGGGCAGCTGCTGTCCTTGCAAAGATTCCACCATATAAGAATTTCCGGAGCAAACTCTCACAATCTTGTATGGACCTTCCCAACTTGGAGACCATTTACCAAACTTGTTGCTCTTGGATCCTATAGGTAGAATAGTCTTCCAAACCAAATCTCCTACTTGAAAAGACTTAGCTCTTACCCTTTTGTTATATGCTCTAGCAACTCGTCTTTTGTCCTTCTCAATTGCTTCCAAAGCCTCCAATCGCTTGTCGGTCACTTCATCAATGTTATCCATCATCAAAGCATGATATGTATCAACATTAAGATCATTTTGCTTTACAAGTCTATATGCGCCTAGATTTACCTCAACGGGTAAAACGGCCTCTTGACCATACACAAGCTCAAAGGGAGTAACCTTAGTAGCACCATGTCTAGAAATGCGATGAGCCCACAAAGCTTCAGATAAAACTTCATGCCATCTTTTAGGATTATCTTCTATCTTCTTCTTAATGAGCTTAACTAAAGTTTTATTGCTAGACTCGGCTTGACCATTAGCTTGAGCATAATATGGAGATGAATTGAGCAACTTAATACCATAGGAATTGACAAAATCACGCACCTCTTTAGCTACAAATGAAGTACCTTGATCCGTAGTTAAAGTCTGCGGAATACCAAACCTATGTATGATATGCTCCGTAATAAACCCAATTACCTCCTTGTGTGTCATGTTCTTGAGAGGAATTGCTTCAGTCCACTTGGTAAAATAATCAGTAGCCACAATCACAAAGCAATGTCCTTTGGTCGACGGAGGATGTATCTTGCCAATGAAATCCAATCCCCAACCTTTGAAAGGCCAAGGTTTGATAATCGGATGCATCAATGCAGCAGGCACTAACTGAACATCTCCGTACTTTTGACACTCTTCACACCCCTTGTAGTACCTAAAACAATCGGCTATCATAGTAGGCCAATAAAAGCAAGCTCTCCTAAGGAGCTACTTCATCTTGGGAGCCGATTGATGAGTACCACAAACTCCTTCATGCACCTCTGCCATAGCCAATCTTGCTTGATCAGGACCTAAGCACTTTAAAAGCAAATCATCCGCCGTCCGACGATATAACTCATCATTATCCAGAATAAACTTAAGCGCCCACCGTCGGACTTTTCTGTCACTTATACTTTTAGGATCCTGCAAATATTTAATCAGAGGCTTTCTCCAATCCTCTACTTCGTCCTCAACAGTTTCGGAAAAAATAGTGGCCGAAGTAGGGTTGCCCCCCGAGGGGCGGTCTGACCGGTCGGAGGGGGCGGTTGAACCGGCTCCTCCAGAATGTAACCCTCAGCTTCGCTAAACATCGGTTTTCGTTCCTGAAAATTTCTTTTCTGGATACTATAACCAGATGCTTGCTGAGCCAGAGCGTTAGCCTTCGGATTCTCCTCCCGTGGTGCATGATAGATTACAAATTTATCTATACAAGATATGATGTCTAAACATTTATCAAGATAAGCATTTAAAGAACCATTTAAATATTGGCATACCTTAGATACTTGCTGCACCACCAGTAAAGAATCACCATAAGCTTCTACATGTCTCACTCCCATGTCATGTAAAATTTGCAATCCAAACAAAAGAGCTTCATACTCAATTTGATTATTAGTACACTTATGATCCAACCGGCTAAGGGCCTCAAAAATAGCTCCACTAGGTGATATAATAATGATCCCAACACCACAACCACTTCTACAAGCTGATCCATCAAAATGCAATTTCCATGGAGTAAAAGTTACATAACCGACATCTAAATCAAGTTGCTTATCAATTCTATGTTGAACAACAAAGTCGGCTACTATTTGACCTCTCATTGATCCAATAGGTTCACAACGCAAATCATATTCAACAAGAGCATAAGCCCACTTGCCGACTCTACCACTTAGAATAGGTTTTTGCAACATGTATTTAATTATGTCGGTTTGGCATGCAACATAACAAGTACTAGACAATAGATAATGCCTTAACTTGGTACAAGCAAAATATAAAGATAAACAAAGCTTTTCAATAAAGGTGTACCTCATTTCGGCGTCTAGTAATCTTCTACTCTCATAAGCAACAACATACTCCTTGCCATCGGTCTCTTGAGTCAAAACAGCCCCAATCACACTTGGCTCCGCCGCAATATAAAGTCGGAACGGAACACCACTCTTAGGTGCTTGAAGTACAGGCGGCGACGTCAAGTAATTTTTGATCTCATCAAAAGCCTCTTGTTGTTTTGCCCCCCAAGTGAACTCAGCTCCACTTTTCAACCGAAGTAAAGGAGTAAAAGCATCAACCTTCCCGGACAAGTTACAAATGAATCTCCTCAAGTAATTAACCTTGCCCAAGAATCTCTGCAACTCTTTCTTACAAGTAGGAGCCTGAACCTTTTTAATCAACTCAATCTTTTTAGGATCAATCTCCACACCCTTCTCATGCATAATGAAACCCAAAAACTTGCCAGCCGACACTCCAAAGGCACATTTGAGTGGATTCATCTTTAAACCATACCGACGCATTTTTTCAAATGCAAGTCTCAAATCGGCTAAATGGGAATCTAAACCAGCCGATTTAACAACAATATCATCGATATAAACTTCTACGATAATACCAAGTAAGTCATGAAAAATCAAGTTCATAGCTCTCTGATAAGTAGCACCAGCATTTTTCAAACCAAAAGTCATGACTACCCACTCAAACAAGCCTACGAATCCTGGACATATGAAAGCCGTTTTGGAGATATCCTCTTCGGCCATAAAGATTTGATTGTAACCAGCGTTACCATCAAGAAAGCTAAGCACTCTATGTCCAGATGCAGAATTAACAAGAAAGTCGGCTATAGGCATAGGATATTCATCTTTAGGAGTAGCTTTATTAAGATCTCTAAAGTCAATGCAAACACAAAGTTTCTTTGTTCCTTTTTTCTCAACAGGCACAATATTAGAGATCCAATCAGCATATCGACAAGGCCTAATAAACTTAGCATCAAGCAACCAATTGATTTCTTCTTTCACTCGGTCATAAATATCAGGATTAAAATTCCAACGAGGTTGTTTATAAGGCTTAAAACCAGGTTTAATAGGCAATCGATGTTCTACTAAATCACGACTTAAACCAGGCATCTCATTATAATTCCAAGCAAAGCAGTCGACATACTCCTTCAACAACTTTATTAATTCAAGCTTAAAAGTAAGATCAAGATTCTTGTTTACAAATGTCGGCCTAGGTATAATGCCATCACCAATATCTACCTCCTCAAGAGGATCAGCCGACGTAAACCCTTGTCCTAATTTACCCAAATCATCAAGATCCTCAATAGCTTCATACGTATCGGTCTTATGCACCCGATAGTGATCAATCCTCTGCTGCAACCACTCTTTTGTTGAACTCATCGAGTCACATGAAGTGGTTTAGCCGATTGTCAAACGGCTTTATTACAGCAGGGATGAAGCCATCATTGGAACAGCTTACAAACTCATAATTAGACAAATCTAAGCCAGATAGACATTTTACATCATCATACACACCTATAGAATGACTATCAGCTACAGCTACACAAGCAGAATTATCACCATGCACTACTTCTACCTCATCATCTACCCATTGTATTAAAATTTGGTGCAAGGTAGAAGAAACGCAATTATTCGCATGAATCCAATCACGACCAAGGATAAGATTGAAGTTACCTTGAGTTTCAGCGATGAAGAAAGCCGTGGCGAGCGTCTTGCTTCCAATAGTGAGCTCCATGGAGATTACGCCCTTAGCTCCTATAGGCTCGCCTCCTCCTACTCCGCTGACGGTCATGTTGGTCTTGATCAGCTCCTCATCTGAACCTCCAAGCTTCTTGAATAGAGAGTACGGCATTAAGTTGACAATTGCACCTCCATCCACCAGCATCCGAGAGATAGGCTTCCCATTGATGTGACCCTTCATGTACAAAGCCTTCAGATGATTATCAGTGTCTTTGGGCTTCTGAAATATAGCATCCTTTGGCCCAAAGTCAAGATGAGCAAAGTCCTCCTCCGTAGGCACCGAACCATCAACAAACAAATGAACCACATTAACTTCAAGGTTCATCCGCTCTGGAGAAGAACTGTAATCCACTAGCTCCTCGTTGTCCTCTGGAGTAGGGACCGACGACACCTTGTCATCACAAGCCATGGGGACTGAAGTGGCGAAGCCGGGTGGTGTTTCTGGAGAACCCGGTCTGACCGCCTGGTCAACCGGTCTGACCGCCTCGGGCGGTTGAACCGCCCCCTCTGGCGGTTTGACCGCCTCTGTCTGGGGCGCTGTCTTGACTCTCCACTCCTTCCCCTGTGGCACCATGGGCCTATAGCTGTTGAAGTCCTCGTCCCTTTGTTTCTCCAGTTCTTTCTCCTTCTTCTCCCGTAACCTCAGTCATTGAAGCTTCCGCCTTTGAGTATGAGTCAGGCCGGGAGGGCACCACCTTGGCAAGAAGTATTCCGGACGAGACTTGCTTCCGCTGGCCTCATGATCATTTGCAGCAACAGATCCCTTTTGAGTAGGTGTCACAACCTGATTGTTTAGCACAACCGGTCCTTTGCCACTTTTCTCAATGGGAACGTCCATAGTCCCAATCTGAATGATGTCAAGACTTGTAGTCCTCTCCGGGTCGATGTCCATCTTCTGAACCTCTTCCTCTCTGATCTTAGGCTTGTACACCTTTTTCGGAGGAAGCTGCACTTTCCTGGGCAGGGCGGTCTGATCGCCTATAGGGGGCGGTCTAACCGGGTCAGCCTGATGACCCTGCCCGAATTGTCGTGGAGCCCAGCAATCTTGTGTATGTCTTGAAATTTGATCCAACGCTGATCTCCTCGGTCCTCCCCATCCAGGATGGAAGGATTGCTGATATGGCACCCACATAACTCCATTGTCATCGTAGATCGGACGAGGTAGATGTGAACTTGAAGGAGCCCAATCTGGAGTGAAGTGTTGCCTCTGAGATGATTCACCTCTGAACCTGACAGCTGCTCTGGGAGGCGATGACGGCCTCTCTTGACGTGGAGGTGATCTCATCCTTTTTTTACCGGCCGATCACTTGTAATGGCCTTTTGTTTGGAGTACTTGTCAAATAGCATATCAAACGTGACCTTTGGCTTTGGAATACTTCCCTGATTCTTTGCCACGTTGAGCTTCCAGTTTCCAATATCCGGCCGCTTCGGAATAAGCATCTTTGGGCGGCCTTGTGCAGGGGTGGTCTGACCACCCTGTACCCCCGGTCTAACCACCCTGTCCAGGACAGGCTCGGTTGTTTGCTGACCAGACGGCGTGGACGATCCTTGCCCCCATGTCCAGAAGCTTTGACAGTGATCTTGAAAGTTTCTCTGCCATCAGGGGTCTTTTCATATGCCACTTCTCTTGTCAACTCTTTCCCCCTCAAATCGGGCTTAGCTTCCCCGACCATCACGTTCTTGCCCTTAGTAGCTTCAGCTTGATGCGGCCGAACCAAGACCTTGGGCTGCTGCAACTCCATGGTGTTGACGGGAAAAGGTTGTTTATCCACTTGCATCTCATGAAGCATCAAACGACCTTCGTTAATGGCCGATTGAATCTGATGACAAAACACATTGCAATCGTTAGTGGCATGAGAATAAGAATTATGAAACTTATAATATGCACGTCGTTTAATTTCATCAAGTGGAGGCATAGTATGAGAAATTTTAATGTTTCCAAGCTTAAGTAATTCATCAAAGATACGATCGCATTTAGAAACATCAAAAGTAAATTTTAGTTCTTCTTGCTGACCTTTAGTAGCCGGCTTAAGAGATGCAAGAACTAGCTTTAGACTTTGAAGGCCACACAAATTCAGCAACATACACCTCATTCTCGTCGTCTGAACTATCGGAATCATATTCAATCATATGCACATTAGACCGACGAGGCTTAGAGTGTTCTTTTTCCTTATTTAGCTTTAATTCTTGTGCCATACCTCTAACAAGAACATTAGCAAGTGTATGAAGTTCTACACCCTCTAATCTATCTCTAATAGCAGGTCTTAGCCCTCTAGCAGCAAGATCAGCAAGGTCAGAATCAGTAAGAGACAAATTAAAACAATGGTTTTTAACTTCTTTAAAGCGCTTAAGGTAATCGGAAACCGACTCCTCTTTACTTTGCCTAACCGATGTTAAATCTGTCAATTTTAATTGGTAGCTCCCACTAAAGAAGTGGTCATGAAACTTTTGCTCTAATTGATCCCAAGAATCAATAGAGTTGGGAGCTAACGAAGAGAACCAAGCAAAAATGGTACCAGTTAAAGACAATGAAAATAAGTGAACTTTTAAGGAATTAAAGGTACCAGCTTCACCTAGTTGAGCATTATATTGGCTAATATGTTCCCAGGTTGTATGATTATCATCACCACTAAATTTAACAAAGTCGGGCATACGCCAACCAGGGGGAAAAGCCACATAATCAAAATCGGTCCTATATGGTTTTTGATACAACCTAGTATTACCCATATTAACGCCGAGTTTGTTTTTCATCATGTTAGCTATTTATTCCTTAAATTGAGCCAATTCGTTCCTAGCAGCTAACTGAGATTGCATTGCAGCTGTTCTTAAGTTACTCACAGGGGGTTGATTAGGATTTTGCATGCGATGCAAGTCGGTAAACACATCATTAGGCACACCATATATAAGATGGAGCAACGTTAGGAATAGGTGGCGATGTGTGAGCTATTGTGCTATACCTTGGTAGAACAGTACCATAAGCATTATTCTGACTCTGAACCAATGTACTAGGCACAACCGACAAAGGCAACGGCTGATCCGGGACCATAACCATCTGGCCAGACAGGGCGGTTGAACCGGCCTGGGGGGGCGGTTTAACCGGGGTCGGCTTGGGTGACGGTGATTGTCCCGGATAAAACCCCGTCGGCATACCAGGAACTTCAGGTGAAGTCTCTAGTGCTGCCGACGTGGTTGGATGTAGAACCCCTTGTGAATCTACTTGAGGGATACCGTCATCAGATATATTAATAACATGCTTACCCTCTATTTTTTCAAGGCGAGTAACAACACTAGCAACCAAACTACTCTGATCGTTAAACGCACGTTAAAATCTATCAGTAATAGCAGATAATTGCGTAACTAGATCAGTAGGAGGTGTTTGACTTACAGTGGGTATTACCTCAACCTTGTCTTTGTTCAGCTTGATCGCCGGCAACTCGAAATCTTGAGCGAATGTCACCTTGCCTGAACGATCCTTCTTGGCGCCAGAGAGAAACTGCTGCTTAATGTACTCTTGAAGCTCCGTGTACTTCCTCTGGTCTTCCTCGCTGAGTTCCTCGATATTCACCATGATCACGTTGTTCTTGTCGAGATCGCAACGTGCTCCCATGCAAAGATCGAAAGATCGGTTGTAAAAACCAGATTTTTCCCCAGCGGAGTCGCCAAAAGTGTGTTGACGCTTTTTCTGGTCAAACACACGAATGCGCTAGCTCGCGCGGTCGTCGAAAATCACCTCGGCGAATTTCCCAGCACGTGCCGGTCTAACCGCCCTGGGGGGCCGGTCTAACCGCCTTGGACAGGAGAGACGTCGAAAACCTAGATTCGCTGCTCCGGGAGGGACCCCGTCGGGAACAGTGCGCCTAGGGTTGTCCTGAGATCGGCAGGCCACTCAGAACTTCCTCAACCGCCGTGGAGACGAAGGAGGAGAGCAATGGGGGTTGGAAAAGTTAGGGTTTGAAGAAAATAAGGTAAAATTGATAATGACGATTGGATGATAATTCTCAATCGGCCACGACCCTTTATATTTATAGGGTGGGAGGACTTGCCCTGCAAACAACGCTTTACAACTCAGAATCAAGCTAAACTCCTAATTCTACCCGAATTCGGGGAGACCCGGTTAGACCGCCCCTGGGGGCGGTTAGACCGCCTGGCCCCTTCGTGCCGGACCGGCTATAGCGCACCCCGGTCAGACCGCCCTGGAGACCCGGTCTGACCGGCCTGCCTGGCCTGAGTCGGCTTTTGCCAAATTTGAGTGTCAACACACATGCACACACATCTTGCGCACAGTACGCGCAACTAACAGCAACTGGCGGTGGATGGATGCTCCTTGTGCCCATATTTTGCAATCGTGGGTACCGGCCGTGTGCGCCGTCGTACGCCAAGGGGATCATATCGCTGCGGCACAAAAAATTGTCACACACGCGCCTAGCTAGTACGTAGTAGCATACGAAAGTGACACCTGTTGAAGCCACAACAAACAATACAATAGTAGTCGATCAGAAGGACAACGATAACTTGTGCTGAAAAAAAGGACAACGATAACTTCGAGGAGCTGTCACTGGTAGAGCGGGAGGCTTGTACGCCCCTTTAGTCCCAGTTCAATTTTGAGACCGGGACTAAAGGTCTTTCGTCGACGTGGCCAGAAATAGCTGTGTGAGCCGCATACCCTTTTGTCCCGGTTGATATTACCAACCGAGACTAAAGGCTCCGCTTCCAAAAGCTGGAGAGGCAACAATCATTACGTAGACCTTTAGTCCCGGGTGGTGTTTCCACCCGAGACTAAAGGGACCCCTTTAGTCTCGGGTGGAAACACCACCCGTGACTAAAGGCTCTCCTCCCACCTACCGCAGGTCCCTGCCCCTCTTTCGTATCTATTTCTCTCCCATCCACCAAGTCAACTCATCTCCTTCCTCTCATTCATTTTCTTGCCTTCTTCCTTTTCTGCATCTCATCCCTTCCCTGTTCTGCAGATGGAAAAGGGCACCGATTGGCGGGCGGCCGGCCTCTCGCGGCTCGGCACGGCGGCGCCCCGGCGCGGGCGGCCGGCCGCCGCTCGGCACGGCGGCGCCCCGGCGCGGGCGTCCGGCCGCGGCTCGGCATGGCGGGCCCCGACGCGGGTGGCCCTGCCGGCGGCGCGCGGGCGCAGGTGGCCCGGCGGCCTGGCACGGCGCGCATGCGGCCAGGTTCTCTTTTCTTTTTTTCGTTTTTGAATGATTTGTGTGTTGAGGAATTCATATATTGTGATGTGCAAAAGAATCTTGTGAGATGGATTTGTGAGATAAATTCGTGTTATGAATTTGTAGATGATTTGTGAGATGAACTTGAATGAATTTGTGTGATTTTATATGTGAATGGTGTAGTGAAATTGAACCCGTTCTTGTGAATGGTGCAGTGAAATTGAACTTGTTCTTGATGGAATAAAACTTGTTCTTGTTCTTATTCTTGTTGGAGTTGGGAGTTGGAGTTGGAGCCGGCGGAGCTGGAGCTGGCAGCAGATGCCAGCTTCTGCTGGGCTTTTTTTATTTCCTAAAAACCCTTTAGTCCCGGTTGCTCACCCGGGACTAAGGGGGGTCTTTTGTCTCTCATCATTAGTCCCGATTGGACATGAGAGATCTATTCCCTTTACCAAACGGGACCAATGTGTGAACACCACCAGCGTCCATCCCATCCCTGACCTTGCCTGTTTCCCACTCCTATAAGTTTGTACTTGCGTGCCAACTTGTCGCCCGTCATCGTCGTCTTCGGTGGTGGTGCACGTAAGCGGCCGTGTGCCGACGTGTGGCCGCCGGGCCAGTCAGCACCTCGCCGGTTGCCGAGTAGGAGGATGCGGATAGAGACGAATGTCGTGGCGCGATCGGCAACCACACAGCAAGCTCCGCTGACGACGCGTGGATATCTATCCATCCATCCATCGATCACCCCCGGTGCCCGCGTCGTCGAGAATCAGATTCCGGACGTGGGACCCGGCCCAGTCAGCAGCCACCTTCGATTCCTTCCCGGCAGATTCGCATCGCACGCCGGTGGAGATGCTGATGCCGATGACGATCCCGGCCACGATGCAGGATTTGCCATTTTATACTACTACGAATGAACTGAGCCACAACCTCCCCGTCATTGTCATCGTTGCTTCGCGCCGACGTGGAGCTGATTGTTCGGCACAGCAACGGGCATCGTTAGCGCTCAAGGACGAACCGATCTATATATATATATATATATATATATATATATATATATATATATATATATATATATATATATGCTACATCATATTACTCCTACGTAAGTGTCACGATCACACCTGCTCGGTTTTTTTTCCAAACCGATGATCTCTTTGCTTGGAAGCCCCTACTACAATTAGCTAGCGTTTGAGAATTTGGAGGCTGCAGGCATGCCTGCATATTGGCGATATGGCTGCCGCTGTACTTAGTTTCATAATGGGCTGATGATGTAAGAAATTAATTGGTTGAGTGCTGTCGCAGAGAACGGAAACTATTTCTTTTGTCGCCTTAAAAAACTTTCTTTTATCGATAAAAAGTAGCAATGCATAAGAATTCTTTTGACAAAATAATGTATAGATCGACTCTAATCGTCGTGCACACACATTTACTTCAGGAAGGCATGCAAAGCCGAACAAAATGTGAATTTTAGACTGAGAGCAAATTAAATGTAACTCCTATGAAAGAAAAAGAAAAAATTTATGTAGGGGAGAAAAAAAGTAAGTACAAGACTTATCAAGTGTTCGTTTTTTCTTCAAAAACCTTTGAAATTTTAATACCATTATTTTTTAAAATAAAATTCATGCACAATTATGCATTTGATATGTGAATTTATGTTGTTTTAATATTAATGCTACACCATAGCATTAACTTTTCATCAGATATATGTTTCCAAATTCCAACAGATTCTTTATTCACATTATACCATGAAATATCTTCTCTACATTGCGTGTAACACCAAGCTTTCTTACCAGGTGTCAATGTAACAATAATACACAGTACGATACGCAAACACATACGTCTCTTTCATATGATTTCTTTTGTTGAAGAAATGTAAGGTTGCAACCAGTCACTTTCCTTCACGCTTTGTGCTCTTTTTCATATACATGGCCAATGCGTATCGAAACATGTTCCGTGTAGTTAATGCTCTTTTTCAAAGAGGAAAAAACATGTTCGAAACATCCAAAGTATATTTTTGTCACATACGTATCGAAACATGTTCCGTGTAGTTTCCTTGATATTTCCATCTGTTACATTATTCAGCGAGCTTGGAATACCATCTTAAATCTTGTAATCATTTTAAAAGGGGAAACTTAATTTTTGTTGTTGACGACAAGGATGACATACTTCTGTTTTGAGCTAAACAGCAATGAAACTTCAGATGATGTTCTGATTTCTAAATGATGGATCTAGCTTTACTGTTTTGTAACACTAGCAGGAACCAGCTAGCAATCAAGTGTGAATATTCACTCTGCAGTAGGCAGCATCTCCATCAATTAAATCCTTCTAGCATTGACTCAATACTCTTCATATTAATAATGACAAAGTACCGAGTGACTTAACTTATATATGGTTATTAGGACAGTCTACCGAGTGACTTAACTTATATATGGTTATTAGGACAGTCTCAGTGCACATTTTCATGATACTGTTACACTAAGACCGCGAACTAGGTAAATGTGTCTGTTGAGTGTCATGAGGATGAAACTCCTTTCACATCTGATAAAACTAGCTATCCATTCTCTCTCTTCATAAGCACATTGTCAAGTCAGCAAAATTGGCGATGTGGTATGAAATTTAATAATCATGAAAATGTTTCACGAAGCTTCCACTAAGACTCTTACGTGACTCTATATAGCCTGATAAATGAATCGTCATCCTCTTACATATAATTCGAGAAAAGGTACGGTGACGCCAAATAGATGTGGAAAGACACATGTACAGCTGTGTATATAAAGATAGCTAGGATCTTATACATCTTCGAGTGCAGAAGCATATTGAGTCCTCCATATATCTGTATGAGAATTGCACGTACGACGTCTGCATCTCTATTGAGATCTCATCACCCTCTACAGCCGTAAATTATTCCCCTGAATTGTCTCGTAATAACAAAAGTCACGCCCAGCCCTTTGTAATTATATTTACTCTTCTATGTGAACATTAATTTCTCTTTGCATATGTTGTTATGTCTCAGAGCAACTGTGTTGGTATACATCCCTTTGTCTCCGTGGTGGGCCTTGTTTTCTACAGAGAAAAGATAAAATCTAGCTAGGTATCTACTAGGATTTTTTTTCCATTTCCTTCTGCCCTACATGTCCAAGCACATAACATGGCGCCATACCTTGTTGCAAGGCATGTGCACAAGAGCTGAAGACGGCAAGATATATATATCTAGAATGACGTCGAATCTGATCAGGTGCAAGCATGTCCATGTGTGAGCACGTGTGGGTCTCCGTAATAATGTTGCATTGAGATATATCTCCAAACTGACCCACTTTGGGTGGAAGACTAGCTGCTCCCAGAGACATGGATTTCAGCTATTGTATGTATTCCCTTTGACCCCTTCCCAATACAGTAGCTATTTCAGCTATTGTAGGTATATCTAAGCAGCTGAGTTGATTTTTTGTCTGGTCAATACTGCTGCTCTTTTGAGCAACTTGCATCATCAGAGATGGATGAAGTTAGGGTGCCTTTGATTGGGCTTTTAGCTGCTTTTGCTTTTGCCAAAAGTCAACAACCTAACCAAAGTGGTTGGCTGCCATCCAAAGCCAAAGTCAAAAGCAGCTTTTGCCTAGTACAAACTTAAAAGCATCCTGACACCATACTTTTAGCTGTTTTTAGACTACAAAATTACCCACCTGCCACCGGTTATGGAGAAAAACGATTGGATCTATTCTATTTTTTCCTCCCGTCTGCTCGCCTCCGTCCCCGTACGGTCGCCTCTGTCGTGGCCGTTCCGACGATCTCCTCTGTGCGCGAGCTCCACCGCGCGCGAGCCTCGCTGGCCGCAGGCGAGCTCCGCCGGTCGCGGCGAGCCTCGCCGGCTGCGGGAGAGCTCTGGCACGCCCAAGTCACCGCACTCGGTCCGCCGAGCTCTAGTGCTCCGCTCAGGCTGGCGCGCTCTTGTCCCGCTCCCCACTCCGGCGGCGCACGGGGTCAAATGTGTCGGTCGGTCGGTCAAACATTTCTACAACGGCCCTCTCCTCCTCTGGCCCTCCCACGCAAGGCACAACAACTCGTCTTCTCCCTCATCTCATCCAGTCAGGCGGGCGCTCAGCACGGTGAGGGAGAGCGGCAGGCGAGTGGCAGCGGAGCTGCTGGACATCTAGGGGAAGTCGTGGATGTGGCGAATCAACCGGATATGCGCCATGGGCGACAAATCACATGGTAAATCAGTAATGGCAGCCGAAGGAGGGAGAAGAAGAAGGGGGCTGCCACCATTGCAAGAAAAATGGGTAACCGGAGAACGTGAGGAAGAAGTGGAGTGGAGGAGAACCGGCGGCGCGGGCATAGCACCGTCGCCCTGCGCGGGAGAGGCCCTGGCGGTGGCGGCCACAGCCCGGTGGCCTGCAAGGGCACGGTCCCGGCGGCGGGCGCAGCCCCGACGGCCTGTGCGGACCCAACCTCGCCGGTAGACGGGCGGCGAGGATGCTGCCCAGCGGACGGTTCCAGCATGAGCAGCATGTCAAAGTGACTAGAGGAAGAAGAAGATCCAATGAGTGTATGACATGTGGGACCCACTTGGAAGTGAGACTACCTATTTCAAAAGCCACAGCTGGTGGACCAAATGGTCTTCTGCTTTTCCCACAGCAGGTTTTTCACAACTGCTTTTTCGAAAGTAACAACCCACAACAGTTTTTCCAAAAGTCACATCCCAACCAAACAAACCTTAACCTTCTTTCTCCACTCTAGCCTGCTCTTGCAACTTTACAGTACATAATTGAATGGGCCAAATCTGGCTACTGAAAAGGTGTGCAATACGTTACTAGAATAACTGAGAAGCTGTAGAGTGGTGATATTGTATTATAGTGAACCAGTTTTCACGCAGATAAGAAGTTGTATTACACTATAATATATTACTCGCTCTGTCCTCCAGAGGAAAACTCCATCGCGGAAGCCGGATGGAAAATCCGACCTGAAATATAAGGCACTTTGGTTTGTTCTATGTCAAATTAATTTAAGTTTGACCAATTTTATAGTGAAAAATATTAACAACTACTATATCAAATAAGTGACAATATACTTCATAGTGGATGTAATGATATTCATCTCACATCGTAAAGGTCATTGCTCTTTTCTATATAGTTGGTCAAAGTTAAACTAATTTGACTTAGGATAAACGAAAGTTCCT
The DNA here is from genome assembly GCA_036936925.1 of Cenchrus fungigraminus. Lineage (NCBI taxonomy): Eukaryota > Viridiplantae > Streptophyta > Magnoliopsida > Poales > Poaceae > Cenchrus > Cenchrus fungigraminus. The sequence continues at coordinate 92,389,709 of CM072774.1, read as the reverse complement.
TATATTTAAGGACATAGAAAGTATATGTTGTAGTGAGATACATGCCTGCTAGTATCATCTAGCAGCATGCATGTCCCACACACGCGCACGTTGCAAGTCACATGTCACAAGTCACGTGATTTTTCACGCGAAATATACGTGTGCGCGGGTGCGGGGATTCGAACTCGTGACCTCCAGCCTTGCGCGTAGCTTCCTCACCATCTCACCTACACAGCACATCTGACTGAGTAGAGGATGCTATCCTCTTATAGTAACTCGTGGGAGACCCTTTAGTCTCGGTTGGTAACACCACCCGTGACAAAAAGCCCCCCTAGGTTCGTGTTATGAACCGAGACTAAAGGCCCCCCTTTTGTCACGGTTCGTAACACGAACCTATACTAAGGGGGGGGGAGCTTTTGTCACGGTTGGTGTTACCAACTCGGACTAAAGGGGGTGAGCACTCATGGCATTAGTGACCACGTCGATGAAACCCCTTTAGTCCCGACTCCAAAGTTGAACCGGGACTAAAGGGGCGTGCCACATGAGTTGGTGCCTTGGTGGTCAATACCTGCAGTCCAAGCTTGATGTATGTATAGTGTCATAGTGATGTACAATAGTGCACCACCATTCAGGTTAATGTCAGGTTGGAAGTTAATTTGTAGAATAATATGAAGTTTCAAAAACTGTCTATTTGTCTTAATTATAGTCCAATTTCTAACCGATCAAATAGGATCGTACATGGCGCTGTCCAACTGCTACTGATGGTGCCCTGCGGGGCATCCTCAGCTCAGAATCAGATCCTGTGGAAGCAATCGATCTGATCTAGTCAGCAAAGCTTATAGCCATGCACCTCCTAATTTCTTCTCATGGATTCGCCTTGCGAGTAGAAAGATGCTGTCGCTGATGCTCTCCATTGATGATTTGATGCTGATGTTCATGTCCTCGCCGGTCTGAGCCATGGCCTTTTTTATCTGTTCATCAAGTCATGCATGATGCATCAGATACGATTCCTACCATTAACCTTTAACAAAAAAAATCTACTTTTGACTATCCAACTCTTACCGCGGTTTGTTTTTGGCTATCAAACTCCAAAATCAGGTGTCGGGGTTCCATAACCGCCGGTCAGTAAATTTCTCGGATTGCGTGCCAGGCCTCGGACGGTTGCGCAAATGGGGTACACAAGAATTTATACTGGTTAGGGCCTCCGGAGAGTAATACCCTACATCTAATTCGTGCTGCTCGTGTTATTTGCACTGATTTGTAGTAGGGGTACAAATATGCGAGAGAGGGAGCTCGGTCCCAAGTCTCTGTAGTCTGTAGCAGCCATGGCTGGCTGGAGGTAGGAGAAGAAGAATGAGAGATAGAGTCTGTGTCCCTCCGGGGAGGAAAGGGAAAAAGTAAAAAAGGGGCTCTCCCCTGGGAAAGGACCCCTGCTCTCCCTTTTATAAAACAAGGGGAGGAGGCTACATCGATGTGACAGCACAAGCCAGGAGAGAGAAAAAGAGAGAGAGGGTGCACTTGGTCAAAAAGGAGTACGGGGGAAGCTTTTGTCCCATGGCGGAAGTCCCGATGTCCTTGGTCCCTGCGCGCTGCATGATGGCTTGTGTGCCTTTCCACGCAAGTGGCCCAGGCAATGAGTGCTTCTGACACCTGGTACATGCATCGTCAATGTGGAGCCCAAAAACACTCGATGTGGCGTCGAACCAGTCGGAGGTGACTGGTGGGCGTGCACGTGAGGTCATGGCCCTGATTTGTGACCGTTTCCCTCGCAAAAATAATTCCTGGAAGCCGCTAAAAATACGCTGGATGCCATCGTGGCTGTGATAGTCGCTCGTATTCGTAGTCTTGGGTACCCATAATATTGGGTCCCGTCAGTAGCCCCAGCCTGGGAGGGAGTCGCGGACTCGTTCCCACGTTCAGTTGTCGTAGTGGAGAGGTAGATCGTCGTCGTTCGTATGGTGGGGGCGCGCGAGCGCACCCGCCGGGTGTAGCCCCCGAGCCTGCGGGGGAGTCGGAGACGCGCTCGCGGGCTTAGTGATTGGGGAGTCGATTATCGCTTCGTTGGGGACGTTGTCGCACCCGAGCTTGCGAGAGGAAGATGGATTTTTGGTGACCTCGCACGGCGCGAGGCACTAGTCGGGGAGTCGGTTCCCCTTTTCGTTGCGTCTCCCTCGTGCATCCTTTTCGTTAGTAAGGAGGGGTTGGGTGACGTCGAGCTTGCCTAAATTGGTGTGTCATGAGTCGGTGTGTCATTGATGTGAACATTTCAAAGATGGGTCTAAATTGGGCCAATTATTTCACTGATTCACTTTTTTATTCCAACTCATTCAGCAATACTAAAAATTCAGCCCACCAAAATTTGCCAAATTTAAGCCCACTTATTACAAAACAAGTTACAACCCATGATACACATAATTTCATCAAATTACAGATCCCAAATCACATACAAGCTCACAACAGATCCACAATTGCACATTCACAATCACACAACAGGCACAACATATAGGTATCATTGTTTTCATCTAGCATCAGAAGCCACCATGGCAGAAGCTCCAATTTTACCTCAAAATTGGCATGCTCCCTTTTAAGTTCCAATTCCTGCAGTTGCATTGACAAAGTCATCGATTTGTTGGTTCAGTAATAAGAAGTAATGTTCTATAATATATAAAGATTGGGAACTTATGAAAGTATACATCAGTTTTTAAGACATGACAGAACAACATGCTCATTGAACAAAATGATATGCAATACGTACAAACAACAAATAGCAACATGCAACAGACATCATCACATATGCTCCCATTCAGAATCACATAAACAATTGATCACATGCATTTGTTAATCCAGCATCACTAGCAGTTCAGCATAGCATTGGACAGGCTTAAAGCTAGAGCACGCAGATGTAGTTCATTATTACTTCACTCTAACTAACTGCTCCTTACCTATGGGTCGACTGTCACTGAAGCAAACCAATCCAAAGACGAACAGATCAAAGGCGCCAGAGTAAGCAGCGAAGAGCAAAGCATTACTGAAAATAATGGAGCAGAAATGAGATGAGCACGATCCCACAGATAATTTGTACAAGAGAGATAAAGAGGATTCATAGTCTAACAATAGCATCACAGTAGCTATTAATACTCTTTAAAAGTGTACAATACGAATCAAACATCTAATAAATAGAACTAGCTTGATTTATGTGATCATTAGTAATCATTCCATGTGGGCTGGGAGGGTTTATGCAATGATTTTCCAGTTAATATCTGGAGGTTCCAGCCGAAGTTATCCAAGTACTATGATTACAGCTAGATACCTTCCATCTTGGAGAGGTGCTTCTTTACTTTCCCAGCGCATGCTTTGAATGCAGGGATACCTTCAGCACAACCACCTGACAAGATACCGAAGCTGGAGCTCAGTTCACAGCAAGTAGCCAAGCACATATGTTGGTTTCGCAGATTATTGAGTACAATCAGACTAGTATGCAAGCAATCAAACTGAATATATGTCTATGTTAAAAAGGAAAAGGAAATCAGAAGTGGCATGCTGCAAGTTTCTGATACTAATCCAGTAGACCGCAAAGTGGCAGTCATCCAGTAATTTTATATGCATATATCTGTTTGCAATTCAAAATCTTTAGCCAACTTTCCACAAAAGTGGTGAGCCTATCAGCTAGAATTTCTTCAGGATCTGAAGCTTTTGTTCAGTGTTCAACACAACGCCAGAATTAACCTTTTTTCCCTCCTCCATGCTGGCGTGCTACTCGCCTCTGGCCCCGACTGCATAAAAAATGATTCAGAATTCAAAAGCAAGCAATCGCGCATGTGTTCTGTTAGTATACAAGCAACAAGGATTATTTACCAACAAGCAATGTCGACTGCATGTGAGATGCAGCTCCAGGATTCAGATACGCCATCAAGTGCACATGCACATATCAAAAAATAAGAAATATGAGAGTGAGTTAGAGATAAGTAGATCAGTAGCGAGTATAAGAAAAATGTGTAGTCCGATTGATGCTGCATTGCTGTAAACCCAAGCAAACATGAACTGATGCCATGTGAACATATTAAACCAAGAGCTAACTCTGGGCACCAAACAAGTCACCATCTAGGAGTGCAATCAATGAACATTTGATTAAGCTAACTCTGATGCATTTGATTTTTATGTTATTATCTAAGCAACAAGGATATTTCACCAAATAGCAGTGAATAATTTAGTGCACCACATAACTGATCTGTAACTAAAGTTGTCCAAAGCAGTCCTCATGTCACCACGGAGCACATAAGCAGGATAGGCAGGAAATAATGGAGAAACCGATCGAATCATATACAAGTAAGCTTTATTCAATGTTTAGTCAATTTGAAATAGGCTGGAAATAAAGAGGTAATTTCCAAAACTTGCAATTGACATGTGTTCTACAAAAACTACGATTTCGAGTCACTGTCAACATTCAGCTAACATATACATGTAAAAGATGTTCCTTCAAATTTCTTTGAAGCTGACTGATCTCCATCTGGTATTTCCTGAACCAAAACACTGCAGCCTTCAGCTAAGAATCCATCCTAAATTGCAATTCAGAAAGCAATATACTACAATATCGGTTGACAGGTTTTTCCATGGCAAGGACACATAGCAAGTTCATCACTATGGATACAACACTGGATTGCTCTACTGGGCAATCAAAATGCAAGGTGAAATGAGTCTGACTGTGAAATGCAATATTGAAAGACTTGTTAAACATTCACGACATCACAGGAGTGCTTGCCTAAGCACACATAGAGGTTGGACAGCATTTTAGAGATATGTTGATGAGGTGAACAACAGGGGTGATTTGTTAACAATTCGATCAGGCCAGTGCTAGCAGCACACATAGTCACTACCCGTATTGGAACATGGAAACCCCCAACTGAGGCCTGCGACCAAATCCGCACCCAACTAATTAGGTGCGCACAGAGTCGGACACACGATCGGAGTGGGAAGGGAAGGGAGGGGATTGGTGTACCGCGCCAATGTGATGCTTGGCCTCTGTGGACGCGGCGGTCTCTTCCAGCCCAGCCCACGCCTTGGGGTCGAACTCCAGGAACCTAAGCGACCGATTAGCAAGTAGTAGTAGTAGTAAGGAATCCCATAAGGACGAGCGGCGGCAGGGAACTGGGCAGCTGCAGAGCGCACCTGAAGACGAGGCGGAGGAGCCCGAGCCGCTGCTGCTGCTGGCCCGCTCCTCGTCGTCGGGAAAGGCTGCGTCGAGGGGCGCGGACTGGTGGATCTGCGCCGTGGGCCTCCTTGGCTCCCTGCGCGCATCCGCCGCAGGCAGGTCAGGTGAATCGGCGGTGGAGAACGGGTGCGGTAGGTGTGCGGGTTTGGGGGGGAGGAGGGTGCAGCGGGGCGGCTCGATGCGGGAGGAAGGGGCTGGGGTCCCGCACGTTGGGGGGTGGTGGTGGCGATGGTGGTGGAGCCGTGGAGGTGGCGGTGGATGGGCGGATCTGTGGGCGCGCCGGGAGGTGTGGGGAGGGGAAGGCGGACTGGGGGAGAGTGAGAGAAGAAGGTGGGGCTAGGGTTTCGGCTTCTTTTATACTATGGAAGCGCGATCAGAGCCATCGAATCGGAGATGGACGGCCAAAAATTATTGGGCCATGTGAGTTGAAACGAGCCGTAAGATTAAACGTTTCTCTTTTTATTTTCTCTTTAATTTCACTATTGTGAAGTAACACATAACAATAATTATCTTTATACACAAATTTATTTTTATACACAAAAGACAACATATAAGTTGTCATATAGGAATTTCAAGATTTTTCAAATAGATTTGTTAATTTCTATCATTTGAACGAATTTCTGCATGTTTACCGAAAGTAATTTCAAATTGACATATTTGTACCTCTAATAAGATTAAAAAAATTTCAGAAAAACTATATTTAGGCATTTATGGTCCATTCTAGGCCACATCTAGGAGATTGACGAAAAATTCAATTAACTTATATGGAAAACTCGAACTTCTACTAGTCACATTGTTATAAAATAATAATAATAATAATAATAATACCTAAAGCTTCTCCAAAAATTATGTAAATTGGCTTAGAATCATTTTATGGATGTACAAGCTTGACAAAAAAAATTCATAAGGTTTTCGGAAAATTGGAGCATACGTTGTTCATAAACTAGATAGTTCATCACATTGTTCCTTGTATCTCAAGTCAAAACTTTGGGATTTGAATACCTCTTGACATTTTTGGACTCGTATCAACCTCAAATTTGGACACATTCACACATTCACCCTCCAAGTAACATTTGTTGATTTACAATGCCACTTGTTGTGCAAAAAAGTTGGTTTTCTATTTATAAATACCTACATAGAACATCTTTATGAAGTAACTGGAAAAGTAATTACCTTATATATCACCAATCCATTTTTCACATGTAGCAAACGACATATAAGTTGCAATATAGGAGTTTCAGAAATTTTGGAATAGATTTGCTATTTTCTATCATTTATATGAATTTCTACGTGCTTACCAAAAGTATTTCGAAATTGACCTATGTGTACCTGCAATAAAACTGAAAAAATATCACAAAAATCATATTTAGGCTTCTATGCTCCATTATCGAAAATAATTTCAAGTTGACTTGCATGTACCTCCAATAAGATTCAAAAAATCGCAAAAAGACTATATTTAGGTGTCTATGCTCCATTCTTGGAGATTGATGAAAAATTCAATTGACTTATGGGGAAAATTCAATTATTTATTAGAGATAATTCAAAAAATGACAACTAGATGTAAGTTGTTTTAACACTAAATGATGTCAACTCAAAAAGTGATGAATACCAAAGTTTCATAACTCATCAAGATGTTCAAACTTTATTTTGGTCATTTCTCCATCCGACTTATTTGAACAATCCAAATTTTGAATTTCAAAAAATGACAACTAGAAGCAAGTTTTTCAAACACTAATGATGTCAAATCAAAACGTGATGAATACCAAAGTTTCATAACTCATCAAGATGTACAAACTTTATTTTGGTCATTTCTCCATCCGACTCTATTTGAACAATCTAAATTTTGAATTTCAAAAAATAACAACTAGATGCAGTTTTTTCGAACACTAAATGATGTCAAATCAAAAAGTGATGAATACCAAAGTTTCATAACTTATCAAAATCTACAAACTTTATTTAGACCACTTTATCATTTGAGAAAGTGGTTACAATACTTAGTTCAAGTTTGACCAACCCCTCACATAGTTTCTTAAACTATGTGAATGAACATAGGATTAATGAGTGATGTACACTATCACTTTCTCAAATCAAAAAATGACCTAAATAAAGTTTGTAGAGCTTGACGAGTTATGAAACTTTGGTATATATTCATCACTTCTTCAGCTGAAATCATTTCAGGTTTCAAAATCTGGTAAAAAATTGTCACTTTTAAAAACAATTCAAATTTTGAATTATCAAACTTGATCACATGAAAAAAGACTAACCTCAACACATTATCTTGATAGAGCATGATTTTAGAAAATTTTAGGAAAAAGAATCATCCGATTTGGAGTTAGTATGAGGGAGAAAAACTAGTTACAAGTTTTAGTCAAAGATTAAAAAAAGAAACAACACTTGTTCATCCCAGTTCATCCATAGCTGTGAGGTAGATGTGTCGAATTTTACCCCTGTTTCAATTCAAAATATAAAAAGAATTTGATGTTGGTTACAAAAGCAATATTGTGGACTTTTCATGATGGACAATATTGGTATTTTGAGTTTTCAAACTTCTCATATAAAATTGAAAGTAATTTTGAATCCTAAAAATTTTAAAAAGTTTCAATTAACATATAAAACTAACCACATACACCAAAAGAACACAAATCATGTTGTAGCTTAGTGGTAAGTCCCTCCCTTCCCACCTCAAAGACTAGGGTTCGAACCCCCTCTGTCACACTTTTTTCAGAGAAAATTGCGGTGTTGCTTCTTATCTCTGTGAAGTAGTATAAAATAGATGTTACCAAACTACTTCACAACCGAAGCCTTGGTGTGGTGGTAAGACTTTTGGGTTTGAACCATAAGACCTGGGTTCAATTCCCAGCCTTCACGCGCCTATTTTGTTTTTTTGGTTACGACTTGCATGGCGGCCCGATTAAAGTATGTATAAATAAATATCAGTTCGTACACAAATCACAAATGAATTGGTAGTGCAGTGGTTGGTCTACAACTTGTGAACCCAGCGGTTCCTTGCTCGAGCCCCCGCGGGCACAAATTTTTTCTGGCAATTTTCTAAAACGACTCATGTGGCGCAGGCAGGCTGCACGAGGGGGCTGCTGCCTGGCGCGGCCGGCCAGGGAGTGGCCGAGGCCTGGCTGCTGCCTAGCGCGGCCGGCCAGGGAGTGGCCGCGGCTAGCTAGAGAGTGGCCCACCGATTCTGTCTAGTGGGACCAAGGGGTAGTGGGCCATGTTGCCACATGGCACTTGTGGTGGCCCACCAATTCTTTCCAGTGGGACCATGTGGCGGTGGAGCCCACGCAGCCATGTGGGAATGCATGGTGAAACCGTATGCGAGACCCGGACCCACGGTTGGACCGACAATTACACGTGGTTGAATGTGGGACCAGATCCTTATTTTTCTTTTTTCAAGTTGTTTTGTGACGATAACGTTGTTGTTCTGTGATGCCAGTTTGCTTTCGTCATTAGTTCCTCACGGGTAGAACTAGAATAATTCATCTGTGACGAAACAGGTTCGTTGTTCAGTGACCATCCTCTGAGTTTCGTCATTATTTTGAGTGGCTTGGCACCATCACTCGTTATCTGTGACGAAGTTACAAAATTCGTCACGGTAGATACCACTTCCATGACGAATATATGAAACATCACTACCAAATCGTCATAGATATTAATATTTCTACTAGTGCTCCGTGTTGCCCGTGGCGGTCGAGCGGGCGGCTGCTGAGGTGGTCGGCGATTTGTCGAGGTCGTCGTTGGTTTCATGTGGGAGATCTCACAGGTTCGGTTGAGGCGGTTGCCAGACGGCCAGTTGTTGCGTGGGGGAGGCATCACAGGCGTTCGGCTCGGCAGCGGTGATCGTTGTTAATTTCGTGATGGTGAGGGTCGAGACGGCGCGAGCATCTTTCGGGATGATTCGGGATGTGCTCGCGAGCGATGGTGGTGCGAGCTGGGCCGCCGCGGCGAGGTATGCGAAGGAGGATGAGGTACAACGACGAGCTGTGACGCAGCGGTCGGTCTCGGCTTGCCGCCACCCATCACGCCGCTCGAAACAGCCTTGTCCTGATCAGGGTAATGAGCGGCCGATGCTGCAGTTCGTAACTTGCACACAAGCACTAGGGCACTGACAAGAAAATTAAGTTTTCGGGTCAGAAAGGTGGTTTTCCCGAGCGGGAACTCCATTCGCACAACTTGTTTTTCGGTCCCCGAGTAGTTTCTCCGAGTAGGCTCGCTCGCACGACTTCTTTCCGCCTCACACGAGTACTTTCCACCTCCGACTTGTTTCTCTGAGGGGGGTTCGCTCGCACGACTTCCTTCCGTCTCGCACGAGAACTTTCCGCCTCACACGAGAACTTTCTGCCTTCGAGTAGGGGCGCCTCGCTCAAGTAGATCCGCGTCCATCCCCGAGTAGGAAAGACTCGCACGAGTACTTTCCGCCTCGCACGAGAAAGTTCCGCCTCGCACGAGAAGCCCGTCCGGCCTCCGAGTAGTTAGTTTTCCCGAGCAGTTTTGTGAGCGGCTTGTCATGATGCCTGAGCACCAATCCTGCAAAAAAAGAAACAGAAGAACAAAAAGAAGGCTCTCTCGAGGGGAAGTCAACCCGCCGCAGGGGCGATGCAGGCACGAGCTCGCCGAGCCACTGGGTCGGTCACCACAGACCCGCCCCGCCCATCCCGACTCAGGGGTCTTGCTCCCCTCCGGCCTGGGATCTATGGGGACGCGGAGTGGCGGGCGCTGGGCCGCCGCGTGATGAGGAGGAGACGACGCGTGGGGCCGCTACACGACGAAGAGGAAACAGCGCAGAGCTGCGGCGTGGTGGAGAGGCGGAGGTGCAGTGCTGGGCCACTGCGCCGCTGGCCTTGGACGCCCGCGCCCGCGCCGGGAGGCCGTCGCCCCGGTAGACCGAGCTCTGCGCCGGGGGTCGACGGGTGTGGCGAGCGCTGTGCCGAACGTGAGGCGGAGGCGGAGGCGAGCGCCGCGCCGGGTCGAGCGGCTGCGCCCCGATGGAGGGGGCCGCACCGGGCGAAGGCAAGGAGCCGGTGCCAGGTGTTGGGGGTCCGAAAATCGGATGGAGTCCCCGAACTCAAGACTCTAGAATGAATGCAAGAAAGCGTGTAAAAGTAAGGGGACAAGGTTTCCCCGAAAGTCTGTTTTCGCCTCAAAAGTTATGAATCCCTTTACACGTGCCCTCGAACCCCCTTTTATTTGGAGGCGAAGGGACTTTTACATTCCGAGATTACCCTCGAATCTAAAGAATATTCCAAGTGTGAACATGTACAAGAATGTCTTTTACATCCCGTGATTTGCGAAGCTAATTTCATACATTTACAAGCCAGCCACTCGTTCACACTTCGAACCCGGACTTTTGATGCCCCGCTTTTGACTGAGTCTCCCTGTGACCTTCGACTTTTCATTCGCGAAGACCACCAGCTGCACAGATTCCCGAATTGAGTCCTCGATGCCACGACCGAAGTGGAGTTTCCCGATTTTACAGAGACTTCCGAAGTTTCTGTCATCCGAGTTTCCCGAATCTGCAATGATTTCCGAAACCTCTCAAACCTGAAACAAGAGACAGACCTGCGAATTCATGGTTATTCGGCGATTGTTTCACCCATGGTTAGAGGATTAGCGAATTCTTTTTGGAAATCATGAAAATGATACTTTCACTTGGATCTTCTCTGCGTGCTTTCATGAACTCTTTAGAGTCTTGACATTTCCGAAGTTTCGAGGGTGAAAGGTTTTTACCCAATTCCCCAACACCAGGCCCGCTGCGTGAGACAGAGATGAGGGGGCAGGGCCAGACCGCCTCGGCGCACGTCGGGTTGAAGACAAGGGGGCGGCGGGCGCCATGTCAGCGCCGCTGGAGAGGAGAAGGGCGCGCGCCTGGCCATGATGCCGCCGCGTCGGGTTGGGTTGCCGCGGCTCGAGGAGGGGGCCGCGCCGGGCGATGACGAGGAGGCGGGACCGGAACCTAATGCGGCGCACGACGAGACGGTGTGGAGATGGCGGGCGCCGAGCCGCCGGGCGGCGAGGAGAAGACACCGGGAGCGGGTGCTGCGGCGCGAGGAGGAGAAGGCGTCGCTGTGTCGGGTCGGGTGGCCACGCCCCGAGGAGAGGAAGAAGGGGGCCGCCCACCGCGACGACGTGAAGAGAAAGGGGGCCGCGCCCGCGTGCCAACCGTCGTGCTGAGGCGAGGAGGATGGGGGCTGCGAGGGCCGCGAGCGCCGCATCGGATCGAGTCGGTGACGCCGCGTGGTGAAGAAGAAGGAGGCGCTAGGAGGCCGCCGCTCGGTGAGGGAGTTGAGGAGGCACGGGGCTGTAGCCCGGTGGAGAAGGAAGAGGAGAGACACACGGCCGTTGCGCGCCGCAGAGGAGGTGGCGCTGCGCGGGGCCACTGCGGCCCGTTGCGTCGCCGGTACGTCGAAGTGAAGCCGCATCGCGTGGAGGAGCGGTGAAGAAGAAAAAGACAGCGAGTCGTCGGGACCGCGCACGCATCTGGCCGCCGGACGGCGAGGAGAGGGCGGACGCCATGCGACGGGGAAGGGGACGCCACCTCGCCTTCCGCGCCGGGGGCGAGGTCTGCCGCATCGCTTACCGCGCCAAGGCTTGTTGTCCCGAGGGAGAGCCGAGGGAGGGGGCCGCTGCTTTGCCCGCCGCGCCGAGGGTGGCGGACTCGTGGGCCCGCGCACTCGGATGGAGGATGCTGGCCACGGACGTCGGTGGTTCTCGTCGGGACACCGTGCCGGGGCCCGCCGGACGGAGAGTGCTGAGGGAGGGCCATCACCTGCGCCCGAATTTGTCCTGTCCGAACAGTTGGTTCGCCGCCCAGTTGTTCGCATAAGTAATTTTTGCTTTGGTCGTTGTTGGCGGCGCTGCGGCCGCCGGTGTCGTTGTCGTCGTAGTTGGCCGTCTGAGACCTGAAAAAACGTTGTGACACGCAAAAGATCCCTACCTGGCGTGCCAACTGTCGGGGTTCCGTAACCGCCGGCTAGTAAATTTCTCAGATTGCGTGCCGGGCCTCGGACGGTTGCGCAAATGGGGGTACACAAGGATTTATACTGGTTCGGGCCTTCGGAGAATAATACCCTACATCCAATTCGCGTTGCTCATGTTATTTGCACTGATTTGTAGTAGGCGGTACAAATGGGCGAGAGAGGGAGCTCGGTCCCAAGTCTCTGTAGTCTGTAGGAGCCATGGCTGGCTGGAGGTAAGAGAAGAAGAATGAGAGATAGAGTCTGTGTCCCTCCGGGGAGGAAAGGGAAGAAGTAAAAAAGGGGCTCTCCCTGGGAAAGGACCCATGCTCTCCCTTTTATAAAACAAGGGGAGCAGGCTACATCGATGTGACAGCACAAGCCAGGAGAGAGAAAGAGAGAGAGAGGGAGCACTTGGTCAAAAAGGAGTACGGGGAAGCTTTTGCCCCCTGACGCGAGTCCCGATGTCCTTAGCCCCTACGCGCTGCATGATGGCTTGTATGCCTTTCCACGCAAGTGGTCCAGGCAATGAGTGCTTCTGACACCTGGTACATGCATCGTCAGTGTGGAGCCCAAAAACACTCGAGGTGGCGTCGAACCAGTCGGAGGTGACTGGTGGGCGTGAACGTGAGGTCGTAGCCCTTATTTGTGGCCGTTTCCCTCGCAAAAATAATTCCTGGAAGCCGATAAAATACGCTAGGGGCCATCGTGGCTGTGACAGTCGCTCATATTCGTAGTCTTGGGGTAGCCATAATATTGGGTCCCGTCATCAGGTATATTTGATCATTTAACTATTAAAACCATTCATTTTTTTTACCATTGGACGGTTCTAGTGGAAGGTTTTGGCGACGTGGACGGACACCACGTGGCGGTGGGACCCGCTTGTCAGCACTCCTCCCGCCTCTCTCTTTCTTCTCTCCTCTATCTCCTCCGACTGCCGACAACCATCCCCACACCTCCAGCCGTTCATGTGCCTCCCGGCAAACGTGGAGGTCCAGGCCGATCGCGCGGGCCCGTGGCGGAGCTCGAGCTCACTCGAATGACTGTGCAGCACGCAGCAGAGCTCCAGCTCGCTCGCCCAACATCGCTGGCCAGTGGCGGAGCTCGAGCTTGCCCGACTGGCCGCACTAGCCCGCGACGGAGGTAGCTCCAACTCGCCCGGCCAGCCATCGAGCCGCCACCAGAACAAAAGTCCCCAACAACAGGATCCACGCACCTGCCCCCCCCCCCCGCGTGACCAACCACCGCCTGCCAGCGAGCCACCATCGCCAGGATGCCTGCCCACGCGCTGCACCACCGGAGCACCTGGGCAAGAAAGAGGAAGAGAGAGGGAGGAGACCGAGAGAGGTGGGAGAAAAAAGATATAAAATGAGTGGATGAGCGTGTCAACATGGTGTCCACATCAGCGAAACCGGCTACCAAAACCGCTTATGGTAAAAAAAATGAACGGTTTTAAGAGTTCGATGGTCAAAATATACCTGCTTTTGGAGTTCGATGGCCAAAACCAAACTAAGACAAGAGTTGAATGGTCAACAATAGGCTTTTTCCTAACCTTTAATATATGACAATTCAGTTTGTGGACATTGTAGGACGGACATGGACATGCATAACACATGCGAGTTATAAAAAAATGATTTTGATGTATTAATCTGATATAATTACTGTGTTTCTCTGCAAATATACTCATTAGTTGAGCTAATTGTGTTACTTTGATTTTAAACAAACGGAACAAATTTAGGAATATTCACTTTGAAGTATTTGCCATCTCTGCCAATAGATTTTTACTTGTCATTGCCCAATTTATGACACCTTGATCTAGTCAATATATTCATAATTTGCTTGATCGAGATAGCTGGCCTTTGGTAGAAAAATCTTCATTTATTTAATGAGATTGAAACAAAAGGATGTGTCATTATTACCATGTTTATATAGCAAGGCTAAAAGTTGAAAGCTCCATTGTGATGAAATCTATAGCGAGTACAAGGTTTTTTAATGTTTTCCAATGTTATTACCTTCAATAAGATATGTATAAACAGATATATCACCACTCTTGCTCTTTGATGTGCGAGAACATGCTAAAAGTTACAATGAAGCTGCTTCAAACAATACAATCAGCACAGAATCATAAACAATTGAGCAGATAAACTATGAATAACTGTTATTCATGCGTTAGTTCACTGTAAAAAGTTTTTACTGGCTGCACTTATAGGAACAAAGGATCAATATGTAACATACTAGAACAAATATTTGGTGCCCATTTAGATGGAAAATGAAGGAACTTTCCATGTGGTGCCATATATTTCGACAAGAGAATGATACTCAAGATGATTTTCTCTAAATTATAGATGCAAGCTCTTTGAAATGTTCCCTCGTGTTTTTCTCTAAATTATAGATCCCATTATTTTCATAGATCTATATAAGTGACCATATCTATTATGGATGTTCGATCTGTTGCCAACAATTATTTTCCATTTCATTTTGGTACAATAGAAGGCCCGAGATTTTAAATGATATTAATTTTACGAGATCTTGAATTTATACCTGGGTCCCATATGTCAGCCCATCTCAAATAACAACCGGCCGGTCGCCTAACTCACGCAAATCCTGTTCATATTCTTTTACAAGTAGACCAACCGTTATGGGACATTTGTGTAGTCTCAATATTATCAAAATAATACTAACCACTAATGATCACCTAACTCACACACCTCACCTTCATATTCTTCCACAAGTAGGGGACCTGCTGTCTAGTAGTGCCGTATATATCAATTATCAAATTCCTTGTAGGCCCAACTGCCAGCGAATGATTAACCACGCCTACTACAGCTACTCCAATGCCCATGCTCTCAAGCTATATATATATTCAATATATATTGCAACTTGTTTTGCAAGTTGCAGCAGAAAAAGATGTCTGTGCGGTTCATTTGAACCTAAAGCCAAAGGCACACGCGGATATTCCGTTTGCAACAAATCAAATCCATGTGGTGGCCATGTTAAATTTGTCCTTTTTTACCAATCTAGAAATCTCTTGGATCTACCTCTATGCACTCTCAATAGAGAGAAACTGAAGATTTTCTTCTCTGTAAGTACGACTCCAGTAACAGTCAGGACTAAAAAAAAGTAGCAGTTAGCATTAAACTAGGACAATGATCTCATTGCTTTAGTATGACTGGAAATTTCATCTAAATAATCTAGCTAGAAGGCAGGGATATGATCGGCTACAGAGAATCAGCAACCTTTATCGGCCGGGGTAACCACAGAAGCTCTGCCGACTACATGCATTATTGCATTAACTAGTACAATCAAAATTGATCAAAAGCCGGGATTAGAGAGCCCACTTTTGTACTAGGTTTGTACCTGGTTTGCTGCTCTTTATATGAACAAACCTCTAGCTAAACACCATCATCACTATCAAAGGTAGTGCATTATGCATGCGTGCAGTGCCCCAGAAAGCAGTCGTACACTAACGAGCTAACATTACTACCAAAAAGGGGGTGTGTTCTCCAAACACCTGAGTTGGATTCCCAGCTGTGCCACTGCTGCCCTCTTCTGAGCAAGTTGCATCAAAGTTGGGTGGAAACACCCAAGGTACCAAGCCATGCATCTCCCCTTCTGCTCCATTCTCCCCTGCCTGCAAACTTTACAGACTTGCAGCGTGCTGCGATTTTTGGCGTGGCACAGCGTCGGCGACGACGGCGCAGTTCTTGGTGGATTACCTTTGGCTTCTCTCCCAGGTTGAGGTGGTGTAGAGTTTTGTTGGGTATGTTGTTTGCGTGCGTTGTTTTTGTGGGGGTGATGTTCGCTTCGGCTTGTGATGTACAATTACTTCTTCTTCTTAAATGATATGGTAGTGCTCCTGTCTTTAATTTCAAAACAGTGCACCAAATCTGCCGACTGAAAGGGGGGCAACAATACGTTATTTGGAGAAAAGCTGCAGATCGAAGCGTAATAGTTTAGTCGCTAATCGCCGCTGGCAGACCACATAATTAATGAGATGAACTAATAATGCTGCTATTTGCACTGCTGTATGGATGCACTATATTTAACTAGTGCAGGGATCAAGTCTCTCCCACTTGCTGAACACCGGGTCTGAAAGGAAGAATGCAAATCTAGGGCAGCTGCCAGCGCAACAGTGCCCCATGCAAGGCACGAGATCATGACTGACTGACTGTGTCTGGAGTCTCTAGAGTATTCTAATGCTAAGCAAGTAAGCGACATTGTTAACTTCATAATGAAGGGATTGACAGCGACCGGACGGGACGGAGAAGTCACTGGGTTGGCCAGCAGCGCGTGTGGATTCGTTCGGGCTGGCCGAGAGCAGCCGTGGAAAGGCAGATTCTTTCTCTACAATAATTTAGAACGTTTCAGACATGGTATAGCTAACTTCTCCAGCTAGTGGAAGCATATATTCTATATGGAGAATATGGTATGAAATGCTCGAGAAAACTAAAGGTTGTATTATAGTCCGGAAATAATGCTAGGGCCCACTCGAACATATAGGAATGCATCAGTTCAACTTTTCGTTTCTCGTGGAGTTCTTGACAAATATGTTCCATGGTAAAATTACATGTGTTCTGCATGCAACATATGTTCACTACGTACAAGAGTGGCTAATCTTCCGCAAAAATGTCTAATTACAGAATTACCTGTTGGTGAAATGGTTTTTGAGAATGATGTTGGAAATTTGTCAAAATTAATGGAAAATATAAAATATTCTTAAAAGAACAGTTGACACTAGGAAAAAAAATGCTAAGGACTACCAAAAGTATTGATCACTCACAAAACTCGGTGATTCCCCGCTTGTTGCTGTGGGATTTGATAGAATTTTTCACTGACAGTATGACACGCGGATAGCTTAAGTTTAATAGTGATACCTGCATCGCTGTAGGAATTTTTTAGAATTTTTAAGCATAAATTTTAGGGTGAGCTTTAAAAGTAGAAAAGGAAAGTTATTGCAAGGCAACATTCCTTTGCAAATGACGTTATACATGATAATATGTTCATTTTATTGATAGATAATTACTCTTAAATTATTGATCCTCCATGTATTATATTGTGGGAATTTTGTAGCGTGGTACTCGCAAAGACTTGTACAGATTTGTACAGCAAATTTGTTCTGTGAGAAAAGTACCACATGCTGATTTGTACGATAGATTTGTTCTAAGAGAAAAGTATTCTGCAAGAAGCCAAACATAGCCATAAAATTGTATGCATGGATGTTATTAGTCATAAAAAATTGATATGAGATATAAATAGATAGTCCTAATGGATGGTGATGTGGAGTTGATGTGCATAGGTTGTACGTTGAGATAAATGGAGTTATGATCCTTATAGCAACTCCAACAGACTCGATAAAACTCATGCACTCGGTAACAAAAAAAGGACTTATGTCCTTCCTCCTCTCTTTATCTTGCTTGCAATCCCATCGCATCTGCTCGATATCTTTGACGAACGACACCGCCTCGCCATCCTTCCTCCCGTGTGGCCGCACGCCCTCCTGTCTCCCGCGCTCAATCTCCTCCCGTGAGCCATCCCGCCCACTCCCCCACGCCGTTCCCGCGCCCTGGCACTGTCATCACTGCCGCCCTCGTCGTGGTATGAGCCGAAGCCGACGCCGCGACGCGCCACTCCTCTTCCTCCTCCAAGGAGGGTGCTGCTACAGTAGAGAACAATGACTGCAAGCCAGAGGAGGAGGGCGGGGGTCGCCAGCTAGGAGAGAGAGGCAGGCCATAAGAGGAGGGGTGTGACTCACCGGCCGGAGGAGGAGCGGTGCGGGTCGACGGCCTGAAGAAGAGATGTGTGGGTCACTAGCAGGGAGCGAGGGGTCGGTCAGAGGAGGAGCAGTGTGGGTCGCCTACCGGGAGATAGGTGCTAGCCGAAGGAGGAGGCGAGCAGCGCGGGTTCCCGTTAGGAGGGAGGGAGGGAGAGAGAGAGGGGGAGAGAGAGAGAGCGAGAGAGAGAGAGAGAGGCGTGGTCGGCTGTCAACCAGGAGAGGGGGAGGACGAGGGGAACCGGGCAGCCGGCGTCGGGATCGAGACTGAGGGAGAGGGACAGAGGAGGAGCATGGAGAGGGGACGTCGGGACTGGCTGAATGGAGGAGGATGCCGATGGGGGAGACAGAGCAGAGAGGATAAGGTGAAGGGGGAGCGATGATGAATGGGTCCCATGCGTTAGCTAGTATGTGGAGGGGTGATTTAAATATGGATAGCTCAAAGATTTGAAAGTCTGTTGGTTCTGATTATGAAATTCTTTATTTTTTTTTACGGACCTTCAAAACTCTAAATTTAGCTAAGATTATACATAGGCTCTTGGAGTTGCTGTTAGCGAGGTGCATTGGTTATGGGTCTATTCGGCATATCTTCTTTCTGATTCTTGCGCAATATTTTTTCTTTTATATCAAATCAACCGTACAAATCAGCATGCAATATTGTTCTCTCAAAATAAATCAGTCGTACAAATCAATAGAAATGCCAAAAGAAAGACGAACTCATAGGCTGCCACTACATGTACAACATACGCAGAAGTTTCAGATATTGCTTTGCTTCTCCAGGTAGAGAAGGTTAAATCCTAAAGAAATAAGGCGCGTAGCACACGAGAGCGTTCCCTCATGATCCATAATTCTTGTGAAGCTCGACGAAGTTTAATTCATGTTCATTTCCAAGTTCTAAACACAAAACTTCCAATTTATATGTGACCGCTACCTTCCATTCGACTGCTGGATTTTTTTTTCTTCATTGAATCCTATGGAATTTACCTATAGTTAAATCCAGTGATCTATCTTTCTGTAAAACTACTTTTTAAAATTACAGTAGTTCAAAAGAGGCTTAAACTCTCTTTGAGACCGATGCATGTGTTAATTATCCCCGCGGTCACAAATATTTCAAATTGCACGCAACGCGTGCCGGCAAAAAAAAAAAACAGCGTGGGAGATGCCCAAGGTGACTCGGCTCCACCGCCGCCGCCACGTCACGGGCACATATGCATCCCCCAGGGCACACCCCCGGTCATACCGGTGGGCCCCCACCCAGCACCAGCCAGCGGGTCCCACCTCTCCCTCTCACACCAGCACGCCTCGTATTTATACCCTCTCGTCTCTTCTCTCTCCCACGAAGCTACCAGCCTACTGCCTACCACTACCAGCCGAGCAGACCAAGAAAGAGAGAGAGAGACGCGGAGCAACCGCGTTAGAGAGAGAGAGAGAGAGAGAGCAGCCGCCGGCGCGAGGATGTGGAGCTCGGACTCCGACCGCGACGAGCAGCAACAGCAGCCTTCCACGCCCCCGCCGCCGCCGCCTCCCCGGCACCGTCGCCACCAGCGCGCCGCCGCCCGGCGCCGTGCCAACCGTCGCGCCATGAGCATCGGCGTGGCGGCGGCGGAGGAAGAGCAGCAAGAGCTTCCCGCGGAGGTGGAGGCGGAGGACGTGTGGCACGGGCTGCAGCGGCAGCGGGAGGCGTCGTCGTGGCCGCGCCGGGCGTCTCGGCCCGTGGTGGTGGCCGCTGCCGGCGAGGAGGAGGGCGCCGCGCCGGCGCTCGCGAGGGAAGGGAGCGGCGGAGGCGTGGGGAGGGCGCGGAGCCTGACCGACGACGACCTGGAGGAGCTCAAGGGGTGCGTGGATCTGGGGTTCGGTTTCAGCTACAACGAGATCCCCGAGCTCTGCGGCACGCTGCCCGCGCTCGAGCTCTGTTACTCCATGAGCCAGCGCTTCCTCGACGAGCACCAGCCTCAGCCCGGCAAGCACGAGGAGTTACCGGCGCCGCTGCCGCCGCTGGCTCCGGCCTCGCCGGCGCAGCCCGTCGCCACCAACTGGAAGATCTCCAGCCCTGGTAAGCTCCTCCAACCTTCTCTCAGTTACTGTCTGGTTTGCTGATTTGTATGAATTCTTGATTTGTGCTAAAGGCAGCTCTGTTCAACATCGTATGATTTAGCAAGAAATTATTCATTGAAACATTTAGGAATCAGTTCAGAACTCCTCTGTAGATTGCATGCAAAAAGTAATGATCGAATTGATTGATTATTTGATTTCGGATGATGCATATGGAACTCATGTATTGTTGGATGCGCTGATGCAGGGGACAGCCCGGACGAGGTGAAGGCGAGGCTCAAGTACTGGGCGCAGGCGGTGGCGTGCACCGTTAGGCTCTGCAGCTGATCAATCTATGGTGGCTCCACAACACAACACCAATCTTGCAAACCAACTGAACACGGGAGAGGACAACGAGCAATTGAACAAGATGGAATACAAACCGTTCGACTACTGAAAGCATGCCATCAGCTGAAATGAGATTTACAGGAATCGTGGCACCGGGATGAATGGATGATCGATAGTATGAACAAGCACAAAAGAGGATCATATGCTGCCGATAAAGAGGCAGGCAGATTCATCCAAGCACCAGCACCATCATCATGATGATAATCCGTCAGAAGCTAGCACGCAAGTTGTCAAATTGAAATCTTGCCGACATGGCTCACAAATTTTTGCCGAATCACGGGGAGGGATTTCCCACCCATTTTCTGATGCTCTCTGTACACACAAGACGACATGAATCCTGGATCCTGGCCGTAATTTTTGCTCCTGTAAAACAACACCACCTGTAAAATAGTATATTCTTTCATGAACCTCGATTCATCAGCATGAGAAATAATAATCGCATTATTCTAAGGTCAGCTTCCGTCTATGATTTTGTCTCTGTTCTTCGACATGATCATACATTACTCCGCCAGCTAACACGCCTTCACAGTATTAATTATCGGAGTATTAAATGTAGATTAATACACCCTGAAATCAGGAAGCTAACTGACCGGATCACCCGGAAGGTGTCGGAAGAGGATGCCTATCACTTTGTTCCTAATCAGGGCACCCGCAGTGGTTATAGCAGGATACTCTCTATAGTGATGTACACATAGGATATAGCAATTGTTGTAGACTACCCACTCAATAGTCTTGCTATAGCAATAATTTTGTGGGGTCCACATTATTACTAATTTACTATTTACTAGTCCTCTTCATCATCCAGACTTTCTTTTCTCTCCCCTTTTCACCTCCACTGCCGTGCCGCCACCGCACGCCCCCTGCGCCGGCCACCGCGTCCAGGCCGTGCCGGTGCCGGAGCTCCCGCGGTAGTTCCGCCTGCCAGCGTCCCTCCCTGCTAGCATTCCGCCAGCCCTCGCGACCGCCACGCTTTCGCCGCCGTCCCGAGCCGGACGAGATCCGTCGGTGCTCGTGACGCCGGCGAACCGGCGACCCCGCCCTGCCTCTCCTTTCCATCGGGACTACGGCCGCCGCCACCTCTGTCTCCATCCTCCGCCCCGCGGTGGCCAGACCGCTTCTCCTTCGTGCTTGTGGCCACCCCGCCCAATCCTCCTCGTCTTCGCCGCCGTCGCGACGGCGCTCAGTCCAACTCCCCCGCACCGGCCGCCGAAGGTGCGCAATTGAAGGCGGGAGCCTCTTCCCATAGGTGAAGTGGAGCGGCACCGACACGACATGAGGACGTGCTCGGCGGCGGCGTGCTGGGTGTATTCCGTGAGGAGCGGCGCGATTCGAAGAGGAGATCGACGGCGGTGAGTTCTTGGTTGGCCGCCGACGCCATCAACGGTGGCTCGGGCCGCTTCTCTCCTCCTTCCTGGCGGCTTGCTGGGCTGCTTGCGCTCGACGCCCGCGCCGCCTGCATGCTCGCCGGCGGCGAGCTTCCCTGCCCGCGCCCGGAGCCCAGGTGCCCCAGGGAACCGGCGGTGGCGCCCCTCCACCCTGACGGCGGTGCTCCGCCACCATCGCAGAGCCTGCTGCCGTCGTCCTGGAGTAGGAAAGGGGAAAGAGGAGCGGGCAAGGAAACACGCACGTGAGTGGGGCCCGCTGCCGTCGTAGTTTGTGCTATCGGCTTACCCTGAGTGTAGCGACGTTTCCTTCTCTCTCCTCTTTTCTCTTTCCTCTTTTCTCTTTTCTCTTTCCGAGCCGGAATCAGATCCTCTGCGGTCGGGGTCTTCGACCTGCCTCTACAGTCAGGCTGATCCGACCGTCGGGCAGCCATCCTACGGCAAACTCCCAGATGGCTTCTCTGATATCCTGCTCGAGACGCTCGGCTCGGCTCGCGGAGGGGAATCCCGCGGAGGACCTCGCGAGTGGCTCCAGCGGGACGGCTCGATGCTCTTTTCCTCCTCCGCCACCTCTGCATCCCCATCGACGGATTCGCCTGCCCCGAGGCGGGCAGCGGCGGCGGCGGCGCCGACGGCGGCCATGCCCTCCGGGAGTCGCGCCCAAGAGCTGCGGCCGCAACTCGCACCCAAGCGCAGCGACAGCAGCGCCCATGCCCGCCGGGACTCGCCCCGAGGCGCCCAAGAGCTGCGGCCGCGACGGCGTAGGAGACGGCGGCGTAGCTGCGCAGGCTCAGGCACCTTGTGGGCGCGGTGGCGGCGAGGAGCCGCGACGCTGAGGCATTCGACGGGGTGGCCGACGGGCTCGCCAATCTCAGGACATCGAGTTCTTGCCCTCTGTACTGCTCAGCCTACCTGACCTCTCCAAAATAGTTTCTTTGCTGTTGATTGCTAATGTGTAAGCATTAGGAATAGGATTCTGTTGTATGTATAGGCCGCCGTGTTCAAGATTTCTGCAACACCAGGAGCTGGTGAAGATCAGGCAATGCAGCCGTGATGGTTTCAAGATGATTTTGGTTCTGGACAAGATGGTGTCATGGATGAGCAGCTTCAAGCAGGAGGGATAGCTGACTTGTAGAAATCAAGTTATATCAGTTTGTAGAAATGCTTGTTCAAATATTTCCTCATCTTCGTACTCAAACATACATGCACTAAAATCTGCAAGAAAACTTGGTTCTTTGTCATTTTCTTCCGTTGTCTATTCGTCAGAAGTACTAGATTCTTCATCGTCGGCTTCAGATAGATGTTTTACAGCATTCTGCATAATATGAAAAGTGCACAAACCATGCCAGGCTTCTAAAAACACTTCCTTAACTGCTTTTGCCATTGCAGCATCTTGATCAGTGTATATTGTTTTAGGTTGCTTGCCATTATGAGCTTTTAGAAAGGTCTCAAATAACCACTTGAAGGACTCAAATGTCTCATCGTACATGAGAACAGCACCAAAAACCACAGTTTCCCTGAACTGATTGAACCCAACAAATACACCAAAAGGCCTACTTTCCTTGTTTGTTCCAAAAGTAGTGTCAAAGCTGACAACATCACCAAAATGTGCATAGTCAGTGATCATTTTGGCATCAACCCAAAATATGTTTGCTATTTGTTCCTCACTATCCATCTGCAATGCATATTGGAATGATGGGTTATCGGCAATTTTGTCTTGAAAATACATGAGCATGCTTCTAGCTTGACCATATACCATCTCTCGTTGGCGCTTGCCCCGTAAATAATTCTTGTGGTCACGGAGAGTGTAACTGAGATTAAGTGAACCACCAACTTGGATACTAGCCAACTCATGTGCTGCTTTGGGCCCAATTCCCGCATCATCGGCTGTCTCAATTTCAAAACCTTGCAACTCTGAAATTTTCCTTTGAGACACCATCAAATGCGACGTTTCTAGCAACTGAAGGATGTGATTGTGTTCCAAAATTAGATCAGCAACTTTATATTTCCCCTTCTCTTGATCTAGCACAACACCCATGCGAACTTGACAATCGGTTCTAGTTTCAGCTCTTGGACACTTTGTTAGATGATCCCTTTTATCGTTCTTTCTGTGACCCTCTTTTGCACAAACATATCTGCAGGACCTAATCTTCCCATCAGATTTTCTTTTGTTGGTGTAGCTTTTTCTAACCTCAAACCCTTTTTGACCTCCATAGGCAATCCAAAACATCCAAGCCTCATCAATAGTATTGAACTCCATGCCAACTTCAGGTATCAAACTAGGCAACACACCCACTCTACATGAACAAAAAAATAATTTGGTGGTCATTGAACAAATAAACCTATCTGATCTAGTGAAAAAGTAATAACCATGACTTCATATACCTATTTTCTTCCATCTCAAATATGCATATTTTACTTTGCTCCAGGTTTCTTCGATGAATTCCAACACAGTCTAATGAGATGAGGTGGAAGACAATCAAATTAGAGCACACAGGAGAGGTGAAAGACAATAAAACAATCAAGTCCTGAAGAAGAAAAACGAGATAAACTCACCTGTGATGAATGACCAGTCTTATCGCCGCCGCCCACGGCTCATGCTCGTGGTACGCCGCCGCCCATGGCTCGTGCTCGAGGAGGTACGCCGCCACCCACGGAGTCCTCGCGCCAAAACGCGAGGTGCATCCCGCCAAAGACCTTGCTTCGCGGTAAAAAATGACCAGCTCTGTTGGGCCGAGGCCCAGTGTTGGGCGTGGCTCTGGCCTGCGTCCCAGATACGTGATTGAGCCGAGCATCAAGCAGAGCCGAGCCAGGCAGCCAGCGTTGGCCAGGAGAGGAGCCATCTGGGAGGTTGCCGCAGGATGGCTGCCCGACGGCCGTATCAGCCTGACTGCAGAGGCAGGTCGAAGACCCCGACCGCAGAGGATCTAATTCCGAGCCTAACTACATCCATTGCTGGTGCTCTCTTCACCATCATAATTCATAAGCCAGCTGCTCGATGCAAGTGGTTCTTTCTTTTCGCGGAAAGAAAACTTTGTTTAATCAAGCGTGAGTGGACGCGCCCACCTTGCCGGTTGGGAGATTCAATCCGAGATCTGCAGGGTCGCAGCTGCTGTGTGTACTGTGTGCCTGTGTAATTGCCTGACTGGTGGTCTGCATTGTTCAGGGAAAAAGATAATTAAGGCCTTTTGCAAAATGGATTCCAAAAAATTTTCAGAAAAGGGAATCTCGCATGCATGGAGTACTAAATGAAGTCTATTTGCAAAATCTTTTCACACATAGGTGTAACTTTACGTGATGAATCTAGTGAGCATAATTAATTTAATAATTTGCTACAGTGATGCTACAGTAACTATCTTCTAATCATGTGGTCAAAGCCCTCATTAGACTCCTTTTGGAAATTTACCTAGGGGTGCGAAGGTAGTTTTGTAAACTGCATTTATTTAACACCTTTAATTATTGGTCAAAGTTGCATTTAATACCAAATTTTTTTTCCTAAACACGGCAGTGATCAGAATCAGATAGACCGCCGCACTGACATACTCCCCAGCACATGTGCACATTTGACATCGAAGCATCATTTCCCATGCTTAACAAAAACCAGGTTCTTTTAGAAGGAGAAGAGTTGGAACTCCCTAAACTTTTGGCCAGTACGAAAATATTCGAAAAGATTTGAAGTTTGAATATCTAATTCAACAAAGGTCGCTAATCAACTAACAAACCAAACAAGCCTGGAAACCCGTGATTCTAGAATCATTTTTCCAGCTGCGAAAAACACACTACAATAGTCATGGTTGCCTGCTCGAGAGGGCAGAGGAGGACGGCATTACTGACATGGTCGTGATGTTAGGTTACGACGACTAATGAGCCATCCAAGGTTGAATATATACCTTGACAGGTGGCGCACTGGCGCGTGGCGCCCCTGATGTCAGTTTTTGCCGTGTTTGTGTGTTTTCGTCGAAGCTTGACACAATTTGTCAGGTAGCTCCAAAAGCACGGAAAAGTATGGGGGTCATGGGCCCGCTGATGTCGGAAGTAGTATACGTGGATGGAAGATCAAATTGATGGAAAGCGAGATCGTTGACGATAGCGTGTGAGGTCAACGGATGCATATTTCACTAGAGCAACTCTGAGGTCTGCAAATTAAGGCCTCTAAGCACTACAAGGAATATGCCGACTAATGACTAAAAAAAGATGTTTCTCGTCATAAATCGTGATTAAGATGTTGAGCACAAAAATCTATTTATATTAATCTACAAAAATCATTTACTTAGATCTAGCGTAAATACGAAATAAATAATAATAAATTATCTACTTAGTAACATTGTGCCAAAACTTAGATCACGCCTACACATGACATCTCTAACAACATATCCAAAGCCCAGCTCAAGATCTTATCTAGTTTTTGAGTTATGACAAAAGTAGGCCAAACAGAGTTTGAATTTTCATTCAAACGTCAGCAGACAAAAGTATAGTCATGCTTTGCAAAAGTTGTAGATCTGGTCATAAGGAAGCAAACAAAATTGGTTTTCCATTTTTAGGATTTGTCTACGATTTTATATGATTTTTCTAATGTTTTAGATAAAAGACCCTAGTTCTAAATATACAGTTTTACGATCAGGTCCCCAGATTTCGAGGATAGGCCCCCAGAAAGATCTCGACCTCCGCAGTGTAGTCCCTGGCCACAGCCAGTGACAGGGGAGGTCGGATTCCGACGAGGGAAAGGCCAGGATTGACCGGGAGAGGGACTAGGAGTGGTGTAGGCTCACCTAGGGTCCGATTTTGGTGCTTGAACGGGTCGGAGAAGGTGCCGGCAGCAGTCCTCAACGGCGCCGTGGGTCTGCGGCCGCAAGACGTCCTGCTCCGGCGAACTGAAGGCTAGGCCGGGGCAAGGAGTCGAACTGGAGGCTGGAGTCGAGCTATGGGGAGGCTTTGATTTGGTGAGGAGGTGATGGAGGTGACCAGAGGGAGGAGCTCGGTTGTAAGGAGCAATGGCAGCCACAGTAGACGGTGTGCGCGCGCGTGTGGAGCTGCGGGCGCAGTTTTTGCAGGGGTGGAGGAGCTTGCCTTCAAGACTAAGACATCGTTGGCTTGGGCAGCAATAGAGAGGACAACGACGACATGGGGGGCCACGCCAAGGGGGCAAGAGCGAGCGACGGTGCAACAGGGGGGTCCAGCACGTGCTGCCACGGTGTCGGGGGACAAGGGCACCCGCGACACGATTCGAGCGTGCGTGGCTAGCACCAGGGGCAGGGACGCGACCCGACTCGTTCCGCCTGCCAGATGTCCTCTTGGGTGGCCTCGGCGTCCAGGCCCGGGGGCACACGCCGTGTGCCGCGCGGGCGCTGGTCGGCGTGCGAGGGTGAGAGCCTGTGTGGTTCGAGGACCGGTGGATGGTCGCTTCCTGGTGTGATGAGTGATTGACAATGTTGTGTGGACTGACTCTTGGCTAAGTATTGCAGGTGCAGGCTGCGGCTTGATTGGTGCTGGTGCAGGTGAAGAACAAGCGCGAAAGGTCGATGCCGGGTAGGCCTCCAGGTGTGGAGCAGACAAGTAGGCTTGGTTCGAGGGACCTGGTGGCCAGCGGGGTCAAGTGCGGGCCGCATGGTGGCAAGAACAGGAATACAAAGTCATGGACGGTTTCTTGGTTGAGCCTCAAAACCAAGGTCGACCCGGAACTTCGTGGGAGCCGAGTTATGAGTGGTGATTGGCGGAGGCTACACCGAGTTCGCGGGGTTTCCAGTGGTTCACCAGAAAACCACTGGGTTCCTTGGTTGATCCACAAAGCCAAGACCGAATACCGAAGTGCAGCAACATCAGGCCGGTCTGACCGGTGGGTCTGACCGGTGTGCGACGACAACTTCCGGATGCTTCGAAGCGGAGGACACGCGTCGGGATCGCAAGGCTTGCGTCGAAGCTAAGCAAATTTGCGGTCGCCGGGTATCCGTCTGATGGTGCTACGATGAAGTTTCCCAAACGGCCCTTCGGGGGTGTGTATCCTAGTTTTATGTCTTAGGGGTAGTTTTGTCTTTCGGTTGCCTCCATGTAACCCAAGTGGTGAGAGGATGGCAGCCATCTCTTGGAACCCTAGCTCATTTGCTTTTGCTATTTTCTCTTCCTATTTTCCTTAGGATTTTTAGGACTAGCTTGAGAGCTTCATGGTGAGATCCTTAGAGAGGGATGGATGATCGGGTGGCAAGCTAGACCTTGTATGAACCTTCATGGTATGTATAGATGATTCGGCGTGGTTCCTCAAGGCTTGATTATGTCTCTCCCGTTTTCCCCTTTTTGGTGATTTTCGGAGCCTTTTCTTGGCGATTTTCTTGTGGTGGATTTGAGGCCTTTCTCTTTGGGATTTGATTGGGGATGTATGCATGAGCCCTTCGTGGTT
Source organism: Cenchrus fungigraminus (assembly GCA_036936925.1). Lineage (NCBI taxonomy): Eukaryota > Viridiplantae > Streptophyta > Magnoliopsida > Poales > Poaceae > Cenchrus > Cenchrus fungigraminus. The sequence continues at coordinate 92,361,577 of CM072774.1, read as the reverse complement.
CTTTTCCTTGTTATTCCCCTCCCAAATCCGTGAGTAAAGGTGCTCGATTTTGGGGTTTTCTTAGGTTTCAGGAAAGTGGTGTTCTTGGTGGAAATCCTTCGATTCCTCTTAGTTCAACGAGTTTTGGTGGACCAAATCGTAGCTATAGGATGCCCATGAGGTACTCCTACTATCCCCAAAGTCTTGTGCGAATCCGTGGAGTGAATCGGGAGATCAGGATTTGGTTTCGGAGGGGTTGACCCGCGGCTCGCTGTTCATCCCGAGCTGCCCAGACCTGACCGGTCTGACCGGTGCATGTGACCGGTCTGACTGGTGCAAGGTGCCGGTGGGATTTGCCTTGGGTGAACTACCTGGTTCGTGTGGTTTTGGGCTGTAGTGCTGCTAGTCAGTTCTTGGTAGGTGTCAAGGTGTTTTGCTTAGTTTTGTGGAGTTTCTTCGTCCTCTTCAGTTTGAGTTTTGGAGGTGTTTTTGTTCCAGGGCCTAGAGAAGTCACTGAGGCTTCTTAGAAGTTCACTGTGCATCTGCTGTCGCCACCGGCCTGACCGGCAGAGTCCACCGGTCTAACCAGCACCATCGGTCTGACCGGCAGGAGCCATCAGTCTGACCGGTGTGGCACAGACAGCAGGCTGTGCAGTTTTCTGTTGCGTGTTTGGAGTGAGTGTTTTGGTTGGTTGAGTTGTTGGTTCCTAGGATCAGTAGCACTCCAGTGGCTACGTGGTCTTGGCCAACTTGGGTAGTTGACTCGGAGAAGTGATTGTGTCTCTCCCGTTTTCCCCTTTTTGGTGATTTTCGGAGCCTTTTCTAGGGGATTTTCTTGTGGTGGATTTGAGGTCTGTCTTTAGGATTTGATAGGGGATGTATGCATGAGCCCTTCATGGTTCTTTTCCTTGTGATTCCCCTCCCAAATCCTTGAGTAAAGGTGCTCGATTTTGGGGTTTTCTTAGGTTTCGGGAAAGTGGAGTTCTTGGTGGAAATCCTTCGATTCCTCTTGGTTCAACGAGTTTTGGTGGACCAAATCGTAGCTATGGGATGCCCATGAGATACTCCTACTATCCCCAAAATCTTGTGCGAATCTGTGGAGCGAATCGGGAGATCGGGATTTGGATTCAGAGGGGTTGACCCGCGGCTCGCTGTTCATCCCGAGCTGCCCAGGCCTGACCGGTCTGACCGGTGCATGTGACCGGTCTGACCGGTGCAAGGTCCCAGTGGGATTTGCCACGGGTGAACTACCTGGTTCGTGTGGTTTTGGGCTGTAGTGCTGCTGGTCAGTTCTTGGCAGGTCTCTAGGTGTTTTGCTTAGTTTTGTGGAGTTTCTTCGTCCTCTTCAGTTTGAGTTTTGGAGGTGTTTTTGTTCCAAGGCCTAGAGAAGTCACTGAGGCTTCCTGGAACTTCGCTGTGCATCTACTGTCGCCACCAGCCTGCCCGGCAGAGTCCACCGGTCTGACCGGCGCCATCGGTCTGACCGGCAGGAGCCATCGGTCTGACCAGTGTGGCACAGACAGCAGGCTGTGCAGTTTTCTGTTGCGTGTTTGGAGTGAGTGTTTCGGTTGGTTGAGTTGTTGGTTCCTAGGATTAGTAGCACTCCAGTGGCTACGTGGTCTTGGCCAACATGGGTAGTTGAGTCGGAGAAGTGATTTGACCAAGCCGTGTTCAACTTGTTGGAGAAGCCATCTCCTTCAAGAAGAATTTTTATCGGCTCCCATTCACTCCCCCTTCTCTGGTCGCCAGTTCTGTCCTTCAAGTGGTATCAAAGTCGGTTATGGGTCTTTCGGGACTCTAACGAGTCTAAGATCCAAAGATGGCGTACTAGGAATGGGGATCGGGTCCTCCGCACTTCGATGGGAAAAACTACCAGATGTGGCAGAGGCGGATGGCAGCTTTCCTCCGCGGTAAGGGTCAAATCCTTTGTGATGTCACGGTGAACACAACTTATATTCATCCTGTGAACTTCCTTGCTCCAGGATCGAGGGACATGCACGACGCCAACAACAAGGCGGTCGACTACTTGTTTTGTGCTCTGTGTCAGTCTGAATTCGATCAGGTTCAGACAGAGGACTTAGCTTGTAGGATTTGGGAGGTGCTGAAGAATGCTCACACTGGGAACAATCAGGTTCAGGCTCGGTTGTTTGCGACTTACCAGAGAGAGTACGAGAACTTCACTCATCTCCCTGGTGAGTCCATCGATACGATGTTCCAGCGGTTTACGGTGATTGTGAACAACATGAGGGCCAATGTGATCGTGCTCCCGTACGATGATCATGAGAGAGCCGCGAAGCTCTTGCACTCGTTGGGTCGTACGATCTGGGGCGGAAAGGTCGAGGCCATTCTAGAGTCCGATAAGTATGAGACTCTGTCGGTAGATGAGCTGTTCTCGAAGCTCAAATCGGCTGAGCTGGACCGGGGTGTGACAGCCAGGATTGAGGGCCCGACTGACTCTCATAGTCTTCCCCTCATCGGTGGCTCAGGTGCAAAGTCTAACACTAACCCATCCACTAGGATGTACTCTTTGTCTTTCTTCATGTCTTTGCCAGATGAGGAGTTCGACGTGCTTGGAGAGGACGAGCTGGCGTTGCTGACCAGGAGGTTCGAGAGGATGCATGAGAATCGGGTGAACACAAGGAGGAACACGAGGACGTGCTTTCAGTGCGGCAAGCCAGGACACTTCGTCGCCGACTGCCCTGAGAAGATGGAGAATAAGGACAACTACAAGCACCGGTCCAGGACGGAGAGCAAGTACCGATCGAGGCGCTATCGCAAGCACAAGCACAAGAACAAGGATGAGCGAAGATCAAGGAAGAAGGACGGCCACGACAAGAAGGTCCGAGCGATGGTCGGAGCGAGCGATGTCGACTCCAGCTCCACCTACTCTTCCTCGAGCTCGAGTAGCAGTGAAGACGAAGGTGATCGGCGCAAGAACAAGAAAGGATCTAAGAACCTGAGCAGGCTGAGCTGCTTCGCGAGAGACGGCTTCTATGGCATGGCACACAGCTCCGGCAACAAGAAGAGCCAGAAGGACGACTCAGACTCTGACTCTGAGGATGAGGTACGTGATGAGCTTTCCTTCTTGCGCGAGGAGAATGAGGAGCTAGGAAAATTGCCTGATAATCGTGATGACATGCTTAGGGAGGCTAAGAATATGAGGAAAGAGCTTAGAGCCTCGCTTGAAGATGCTAGAATTAGAGTAGCTGAGTTAGAAACACAAAATCTTGATGCTAGGCTTGAAATTGACTCGCTTAAGGCTTCACCTATTGTTTCTGATGAGGTTAATTGTGCTGATTGCTCTATTTTCCTAGCTAATCTTACTTCTCTTAAGGAAAAGCATGCCTCCAAGTGTGAGGAACTAGATGTGCTTAGGGTTGAGTTGGCTGAGCTGCAATCTTGACCCTCTTTGCTAGGTGCTTGCACGTCTTGCCCTGTGTTGCATGGAAAAAATTGATGAATTGCGTGCTCGTAGTGTTTCACTTGAGGCTGATTTGAAAGCTCCTATTCCTACTTCCTGCTCTACTTGTGAATTGCATGTTGTAAAGAATCTAGAACTTGGACATTATGTTGATCGCTTGCAGGATGAAAATGATGAGTTGAGCAAGTGTTTGAGTTGGTTGTCGGGTCAGGAGCCTCAGCTTGGTATCATGATAGCGGCTTTCAAACACTATGATGGTCAGGCACTTGGGGCTGACAAGATTGGAGAGAGCAGTGTTGAGAGAGATGAGAAAATTGGAGAGATTCCTATTCCACTACAAACAAAACACAAGAACAAGTTTGAGCCTAAGCCTAACCATCTCAGAAACAAACTTGACACAACTCCAGATCCACCCATATTCCCTCACCCAACAAACAACTTCCAAAAACCGGTGAGATTTGTGAACCCAAAGGAAGGTGTGGTTGGAGAGAAGAAAGAAGAGAAACCTAGTGAGGAGAAACCAAAAGAGAAGTCAAGTGAGCAGCCCCAACCCAAGCCTAAACCAAAACCCATAGGGTTTCATTATGACTATTGTGGGAGAGATGGTCACAAGGGTGAGTTTTGCTTCAAGAGGAAGCGTGAGGAGAGAATGACTAAGGAGTGGACTAACAAGGACAGGTACCACCCTTCTAATAGTGTACCTGAGCCTCATATGCAAATGCTCAGGGCTAAGGCCATTGTGAGGACAGTTCCGACTTGGGGAGATCGAAGAATGGCAGGTGGTGCTACTGGCCGTGCACCACCGGTCAGACCGGTCAAGGGGACCGGTTAGACCGGTGTAGATCTGGGCACTGGACAGTTTGGTTTTCATGGTCGTGGCGATGCTCGGTTCAGTTCTTTTGGTCGTGGTACAAGTGGTTGGCATGGTGAGTCTGGTGGTGTTGAGTTTGCTAGACGTTCTCCACCTCGTGCTCAATATGAGAGTGGGAGAAGTCGTAGCTTTGAGTTGGAGAGGAGCTACGGTCCACGGTCTTCCTTTCATGGCTTTCGTGCTCCTCCAGCGAGAGAGGAGTGGTTTCCCCGTGGTGGTTTCAGTTCTAGTGGAGATGGTAGGATGGGTCTGAGGTTTGGTACTCGTGGTAGGTTTGATGCACACTTTGGTAGGAATGCTAGGATGGATCGTGCTAACCCCACTTTGGAGCAGATGGCTCAGCACTGGTTTTACTCTTTTGGTACTAACCCAGTGTTGAGTCGTTTGCTCATTCACGTGCTCGTTTTTGATTTTCAGGTGGGAGGTGTGGGGAACGTTTGGTTGATCAACTCCGGTTGCTCGAGGCACATGACCGAAGATCGGGGGTGGTTCTCCAGCCTCACCCAGGTGGTGTCCAGGACATACATCACCTATGGGGACAATGGCTGAGGGCGTGTACTTGCAGAAGGTGAAGTGAGGGTAAGTGACAAAGTGGTGCTAAAGCGGGTTGCCTTTGTCAAGTCGTTGGGGTTTAATTTGCTCTCTGTTTCCCAGCTTCTTGAGGAAGGTTTTGAGGTGTTGTTTAAGTCGGGTGGTTCTCGGATACTTGATGCTCGAGGTGACCTTGTCTGTGTGGTCATCCCCGAGGGTCAAATATTTCGAGCGGATTTCTCTTAGAGTTCAGGTGTTTTGAGGTGTTTCGTGGCTGGTTCTTCGGGTGAGTTGCGGAAGTGGCATAGGAGGTTGGGTCACTTGAGTTTTGACTTATTGTCACGCTTGAGTGGACTCAACTTGGTCCGAGGATTGCCCCGTTTGAGGTTCAAAAAGGATTTGGTGTGTGCGCCGTGCAGGCATGCTAAGATGGTAGCTGCTTCCCATCCACCCCTCACCGATGTGATGACGGAGCGTCCATGCGAGCTGCTCCATATGGACCTTGTTGGCCCAGCTCGTGTGCGATCTATGGGTGGGAAGTGGTATGTCCTAGTTGTGGTGGATGACTACTCTCGGTATGCTTGGGTTTTCTTTTTGGAGGAGAATGGGGAGACATTTGGTTTTGTTTGAGATCTTGTCTTGAGGTTGAAGAACGAGAGGCACGGAGATGCCATACGAGCGATCCGTAGCGACAATGGGTCGAAATTTAAAAACTCTCTCTTCGAAACTTTTTGCCATGACTTGGGTCTTGAACACCAGTTCTCTAGTCTGTATACGACTCCCCAGAATGGCGTGGTGGAAAGGAAAAACAGAACCCTGTGTGAAATGGCTCGGACGATGCTCGATGAGCATAGGACTCCGAGAAGGTTCTGGGCTGAGGCGGTCAATACCGCATGCTACGTGTCGAACAGATTTATCTCTGGGTCCATAAGAAGAGAACTTGCTACGAGTTAATGCACGGTAGAACCCCCAAGGTGAGTCACTTTCACGTCTTTGGCTGCAAATGCTTCATTCTGAAGAAAGGCAAGAGTTTGGACAAGTTCGAGGCTAGGTCTGTCGATGGCATTTTCTTTGGTTACGCATCTCATTCTAGAGCCTTTCGGGTGCTCAATTTTGAAACTAACCAAATTGTGTAGACTTGCGAGGTTACCTTCGACGAGACATAGCCACATAGTTCGCTTGTTTTTGAGTGTGCAGGTGATGAGGAACTTGGCGAGGAGATTTTCGAGGATGAGGTGCAGCAGCAAGGAGATGATGAAGATGGTGGTGTGGCACGCACGACTGAGCATGTACACACTACTTCGACTACGATCGAGAACGGGCCTTCTCCCACACCTACGACGACGTGCCGAGATCGAGAGGAAGCTACAGCTGAGGGGGAGGTGGTTTCAAGGTGAGAAGCTCCCCGACGAGTACAAGTGGGTCACCCAGCTTCAACGATCATCGGGAACATCAACGAAAGAACTACACAGTCGAGGTTTCAAAATGACTCTCACTTTGCCCATGCTGCTTTTGTTACTACTTTTGAGCCCAAAGACATTGGACATGCGCTATCTGATCACAATTGGGTTAATTCTATGCATGAGGAGTTGAAGAAATTTGAGAGGAACCAAGTTTGGGAGTTAGTGGAGCCTCCACCAGGGTGTAAGCCGATTAGGACAAAATGGGTGTGGAAAAATAAAGAGGGAGAGAAAGGTGAAGTAGTGAGAAACAAGTCGAGGCTGGTTGCTCAGGGGTACACACAAAAAGAGGGGATCGACTACGAGGAGACCTTTGCTCCCGTAGCCCGTTTGGAGGCGATTAGGATCCTTCTAGCCTTTTCTGTGGCTAAAGGGTTCAAATTGTACCAAATGGACGTGCAGAGTGCTTTCCTGAATGGTGTTTTGGAGGAAGAAGTGTTTGTGAGGCAACCACCAGGGTTTGAGAGTGAGAAGTACCCCCACAGGGTGTACAAGTTGAGGAAGGCGCTGTATGGGTTGAAGTAGGCGCCTAGAGCTTGATATGGTAGGTTGAGAGGGTTCCTATTTGAGAGAGGCTTTGAGATAGGGAAGGTAGATCAGACCTTGTTCCTCCTCAGGCAGGGAAAGGAGATCCTAATTATGCAGGTGTATGTGGATGATATTATCTTTGGTGGCTCGTCTAACTCTTTGGTTGCAAGGTTTGCAGAAAACATGAGTAGGGAATTCGAGATGAGCATGATGGGTGAGTTGCAGTTCTTGCTCGAGCTCCAGATCAAGCAATCGAAGGAAGGAACATTTGTACACCAAGCCAAGTACATCAAGGACATTGTAAGGAAGTTCAAGATAGAGGACTCCAAGGCCATGACGACCCCGATGAGTACGACTAAAGCCCTTGATGTGGACGAGGAAGGTGAACACGTGGACCAGAAGGAGTACCGGAGCATGATTTGCTCCCTCCTGTACCTGACGGCGACGAGGCCGGACATCCAATTCTCGGTATGTCTGTGCGCTCGTTTTCAATTGTCTCCAAGGACTTCGCATCGGCAAGCAGTCAAGCGCATTTTTAGGTATTTGCGATACACTCCCAACTTTGGCCTTTGGTACTCCGCGTCTTCTTCTTTGGCTTCACGGTTTTTCGGACGCAGATTTTGTCGGGTGTCAGTTGGATAGGAAGTCCACTTCTGGGACTTGCCAGTTCTTGGGTTCTTCTTTGGTGTCTTGATCTTCCCGCAAACAATCGAGTGTTGCTCAATCTACAACCGAAGCCGAATATGTTGCCGCAGCTAGTTGTTGCTCTCAGCTCCTTTGGATCACATACACCATGAGTGACATTGGTGAGGAGTATACCCAGGTTCCACTTTTTGTGATAGCACGAGTGCCATTAGTGTTGCAAAGAACCCAGTGCTACATTCCAAAACCAAGCATATAGAAGTGAGATACCATTTTCTGAGAGACAATGTTGAGAAAGGGAAAATCGCCTTGATCCATGTACCCACACAAAACCAACTAGCGGATATTTTCACCAAGCCCCTAGATCAAGCAACTTTCACTCGTTTGCGGGGGGAACTTGGTGTGTGTTTGTTTTTTTGAGTTGGTGGTGGGAGCTCCTTGTGTAGCATATGTATAGTTTCCTTTGTGCATTTCTTGCATTTTGCATTGCATGCGTAACATGATGTATAGGCATCTTTGTATCTTAAGTTGCATGCATTTTGTAGGAAAAGCTTCTCCTATATACATAGTTCACCATGATGTGCTATATATGATCTTGTGAGCTAGTTTGGTATGATATGGTTTAGTTTGGCTTAGCTCTTGATGATCTTGATTTATATCCATGGTTGATAGCTATGTTTTTGAAAAATGCTACATGTATGCTCTCTTGTGAGTAAATGCCTTTGTATGATCATGACATGTTTTAGTGACTTTTCTATGCTTAATTTGTGCTTGGATAGATTATTTTGAGCATATGGGGCCAAAGGCTCATTTGTCATCATGAATGTTTAGCCCCCATGCTTTATCTTGTGGAGGGGCATAAGTTCCTTTTTGTCGCAAAGACATTTCATGTACCAAATATGAATCTGAAAATGAAATGTAAATTGCTTGGAAAATGTGCTCCCATGTCATATGTGCTTAATTTAAATTGCTTTTGGGTGCTAAACCGTTGCATGTTGCTTACCAATGAGAAGTCTCATATATAGAGTAGGCACATGACTCGGTAGCTTTGACATGACATGAGGTGCTTGTGGGTGTTTATGATGATCTTATGCTTAGAATGGTTGTCCTAGAATTAAGTTTGTGTGGCTTTGCCATTTTGACATGTTTTGCTCATGTTTAGGACTTTGCTCATGAGAGGAATTTTTTCGCAAAAATGCTCAATTCTATCTTAGCTTTGCCCAATGGTTGTGAAACTTGGTGATCTTGTAGCTGATGTTCATACGAAGCTATAGAGTATCTAACTTGCTCATTTGGATATGTGTAGCATGTTGTGTTGAATTTTGTCTATTTGAGATGCTCTAGGTTGAAATTTTACTAATTTTGGCTTGATTCATGCATTGCCAACAAGGGGGAGATGGTTGTGAAGGAAAAGTGCTACTGAATGCATTTAGAAGGTTTCCGAGTGGTTTCGAGCCATTTTTGTCTCTTGCAGTTCCCAGGTGGTCATCGGCCTGACCAGTGGAGGTCACCGGTCTGACCGGTGTGAGTTAGGACCTGTGCAGATGTTGCACACCGGTCTGACCGGTGCTGTCGACCGGTCTGACCGGTCAGAGCTGAGCTGGTACAGCTGCTCTATTTTGTGAAGAGGTTTGCATGCATTCGTCCAGGGGGAGTTGCATTGGTTCAGGGAGAGCTTGCATGTGTGCAGTGTTGGTGTTAGGATTCATCCTGACACTAACTAGTGAGATGCGCCGTGATCAGCCTCTCGAAGGTCGGTGCTAAGCAACGCTGAGACACAAGTTTATCCTGGTTTCGGCCACGGGGCCGTACGTCCAGTAGATTGCGCGGATGCGCTATATTGCTTTGCACCAGGGGTGCCTGTAGAGGGGGGCTACAAGCACGGCGGGAGAGGAGGAAAAGCCTCCAGGTCCCTGCTAGATGATTGAGGCGAAAATGCCAATATCTGGAAAATGAGCGTGTGGTGAATGCCGATGAAAGTAAGGCGATGCCCGTGGCCGGGCAGCCGCCCCCTCCTTTTATAGGACAAGGGGAGGCGGCTTACAGACGTGCCGCGTGGTTTTTTATACAGTATCGTAGTACCGGCGCGCAGTGCCAACGATTTGGTGGATGTCCTGGCGAATCTTGACTCTGGTGGGCGTCGTGGAGATTCTTATACTCGCCGGAGGGTGTCTTCGAGGGTGGCTCAGCTGGCGCCCGCGTCTGGTCGTCGTCTGTATCGATTCGAGGGTCTCGGTGACGGGAGCGTCTGTGCCGCACAGGGGCCGGTGTGGCGGTGTCCCATCGAAACAGGACCCCACAGCGCCAGGGATGGCTCCACAGCGCTCGAGATGGTGGCACAGGCCTGGGGATGGCCACATTGGCCCGGAAGTGACGGAGGGGACGTGCTCTGCTCATCTTGCGTCACCGCGCCGTCCTGACCAAGCGCCAGGTCGACGGCCGTATGCCTTTCGAGGGTGTCGCCGGACCCTTTCGAGGGGCGCGGTGTGGAGGAAGGACAGGGGCAGGCAGCACAATGCCTGGGAATGACCCCGGCCTCTCCGCACAGCGAGTGAACAGTGCCCGCATAGTGCCCGTACAGTGCCCGGGAAGGTGGCACAGGGGCGGCATGGCCGCACAGCGTCGGGGCCAGATTCCCGGGCGGTGTCAGGGGATCAGCGTGGCGGGGATCCAGCCTTTGACCGTGGCGCCCTTGATGCGACGGGGCGTTTAATGCCTTGGTCGGGAGGAGTAGGTGAAATGTCCTGGGCCGAGGAGGAGCCTCGAGCGAGGCGGAGATCCGCTCGAGGGGTGTCGGGCCCTCGAGCGAGGCGGAAGCTCGCCCGCATGATGTCCGACCCTCGAGCGAAGTGGAAGTTCGCTCGAGGGCAGCTGGTGCATTCGCTTGACGGGTCATGGAGGCCGTTGGGCCGTAGCAGGCCGTGGGCTTCGTTCGTGCCTTGGCTGGGGTTGATTTGGGGAGTGTGTTTAGTGGTTTTTATTTTTTGAAAAGGGTGATTTTCCCCATAGTCAGGGGACCCCTTATGGCTGTCCCCGACAGTAGCCCCCGAGCCTTTGCGGGAATAATGAGAGAGTTCCGCAAAGGCTGAAGCTTCTGGTAGGACCTTTCTTCCCCTTGGGTGTGTGCAACATTCCGTGGGGGCGCGCTAGCGCACCCGCGGGTGTAGCCCCCGAAGCCTTGGAGGAGTACGTGCACTCGTGCAAGGTTTTCACGCTGAGCAGCCAGTCTATGGAGCGTTTGTTTCAGCCGGCCTCGGCGATCTACGCGTGCGGAGCAGCGTTAACCACATCTAGGACGAATCTTAGAGGGTTCGCTCATTGCTTCTGAGGGGGGTGGCCCTTCTTGGATTTGTGCGACATGCCCGGAGGGTGTAGCCGTGCGATGAGCCCCCGAGCCCGGGCCCGTATGGGGGCGATCGGGGCGAACTCTTCGACTTATTCGTGCGACCCTCGCCGCCCTTCCGCAGGGAGGAGGGGTGAGGCGGTTCATGCTTCCCATCGAACGGGTCGCGAGCCATGGATGCCTCGTTGAGCTGTTAGCGGGTAATTCAAGTGGACGTCCGTGCCCCGTTCGATAAGGGTCGGCTCGTGGTCCGAGGACACGTCCATGAGAGCACTTCACATGGGTGTGCTAGGCAGGGCTCGGTCCCGTTCGATGGGGACCGAGGGCGCGGAAGCTCTCCCTCGATGGGATCCCTCGACTAGCTGCCCTTGTTTGGCCTTGAATACGAACTATGGGGCTCCCCCGAACTTTGAGTTCGGGGATCGGCTCGGTCGCGCACGCCCTGGTCGTCCCTGACTCCGTTGATCTGAAACGCCTGTTCGAACCTTCCGCAGGCCAGGGCTCGGATTTCTGATCAGTAGGGGCCTTGCGGGGTGCACTCGTGCAATCCCGTCTCTGGTTGACCCGTGGCGCCCGTCGTACCCTCATTAGGCCGGGCTTCGAACCACTGGTCAATTGCGGCCTCGTTAGGAGGCGCATCTGCGGCGCCCATCGAACCCTTTGCGGGCTGAGCCTCGAACCGCTGATTAGTAAGAGCCTTGGGGCGAGGCACTAGGCGTCCTTCGAATCATTCTTTCGAGGGCCATCTCGAGCAAGCATGTTCAGGGTTGCCTTCGACCCCTCGAACTGCCCTTCAAAAGGCCCCTCGAGGGGTTGGGCCTCTCGCCCCTATTTAACGGGACCCACGGGGGCACCTTCTCTTGGAAGGAATCCTCTGTCCCTTCGTTTCCAGTCGTGGGCCCATGTTGACCGTGCGCGTGAGGTCGTGGCCCACATGGCGTTTCGCGAGGGCAATGCGCGCGCCTTTTTAGGTGGAGTGGGGGTGATTCGCGGCGGTTCGCGTTTTTTACCACGCCGTAATGATGGCGCTCGCGCGTGCACGCGGTGATTTCAGGACAGTGGGGCCCGGGCGACGTCTATCGCATTAACTGCGGCCGCCCACCCCGGCCCCTGTCCGTTCAATCCCCCCGCCCGTTCTTGCTCTATAAAAGATAGTGAGTGAAGGGGAGGATTTTTACCTTAGCCATTTTGCTCGCATCGCACTCGCCGCCTTCTTCCTCTCGCCCTCCGAGCTCACGGCCACTCGCGGCTTCCGCCTTCGTGCTCGCCTTCCGCTCCACGCTCACCATGGTCGAATATCTGGAGGTCGGGCCGTGGGGTCGGTCCAACGTGGACGCGCATCTCCTCCAAGGGCTCGTCGCCGGCGGGCAACTGACGGCCAACACCGACCCGAGTAGGCCGGCGTAGATCGTTCCGCCGGCGTAGCAACAGGAGCCGCAGCCCCCGGCGGGATACGTGGTGAGCTTCGTTCATTTGCACGAGCGGGGATTCAACGCTTCCGCCGGCAAGTTCATGCGGGGACTGTGCTACCACTACGGTGTGGAGCTGCACAACTTTTCCCCCAACGCTATCTCGCAGGCGGCGACCTTCATGGGCGTCTGCGAAGGCTTTCTGGGCGTCCCTGTCTCATGGGACCTATGGCTCCACCTCTTCCGGGGTGAGCTCTTCACGCTGGCGGCCGGCGGCATGGGCAGGCGCCGGCCCGTTCGCGCCGGCGGGCTCACGTTCGCGCTGCGGGGGAAGGGGGTCGGCGTATACCCGCCCTGCACCATGACGACCAACAATGCTGAGTGGGACAGAGGGTGGTTCTACCTCCGCAATGACGACGACAACCTTCCGCCCTACACCGGCAAGGTCCTGGACCACCGCCTGTTCCACTAGGGACCGGGGGTGTCGGACTCCGTGCGGAGGACGAAGCTCGAGCCTTATCTGAAGGCGCTGAAGACCTTGACGGACGCGGGGTTGACCGCATCGGCCGTCCTCGCGCAGTGCCACCAGCGGCGGGTGGTTCCCCTCATGGAGAGGGTGCTCCCCATCTATGGGATGGCGGAGGGTGCGGACCCCGACGCGCTGGCACGGTCGCGACTGCTGGCCGAGCCCCTCGCCCCGGTGTACGTGGCCCAGAGGGCGAGGCGCGCGATGGACGCCAAGAAAATGGTGTGCGACCCCGACGAGGTGCTGTGGTCGCCCAGGATGCGTCCCGACGACGGGTTCATCGAGTTGGTGAGGAATTTCTGTCAATCTTGCTAACTTCCGGATTGATTTTGATTTCAATGGCTAATGTTGCGGCGGTGACAGCCGGAGATGGAAACGAGCGCCTTTGGCTCGGATCCCCCCATGCCCAACTCCCATGTGGCGAACCGCGAGAGGCAGCGGGGAGAGAAGGCGAAGGCGGATGCCGACAAGGCGAAGAAGAAGAGGCACGAGGAGCGCCGCCAGGCACACAGCCTGGAGTGGGTGCAGCGGGAGAAAGAAGCCCTTTCTCTCCCGCCGACCCCAGAGAACACGAGTAGCAGCGACGGCGGCGTGGGCTGGTCGGAGCTGGAGGGGGAGGATGAAGAAGATGAAGTGCCCTTGGCCTCGGGGGCCAAGGGCAAAGAGGCGGCTGTTCGGCCTGTGCCATCGATAGTGTGGGCCCGCACCGCGCTGGCCTCCGCGGCGGGCACGGCCTCAGCTGGCGAGGGCACCGCAACGGGGGGCGCGCTACCCGCGCAGGCCTTGAGGAAACGCAAGTGTCAGGTGTCATCCCGACGGTAAGCGTCGTATCGTATTCATCCTACCTGATTTCGCTTAATCGAGATCCTGACCTCTCCCTTCCCTTTCTCCCAGCCGCGCCGGTGACCCCATCGCATCCGAGCTGGCACCGACCAAGGCACTGAGGGTGGAGGCGCGTGACGCGGTCCGCACGACGCGGCCTCGCTCGGCGAGGACATCGCGGCCGGCGGTGGTGACGGCGCCGCCCCTTCAGCTGGTGGCGTCGCAAGACGTCCTGCGAGGGGAGGAGCGGGCCCACGCAGCCGGGTCCAGGACAGTAGGTGGTTCGAGGGGTGGGGCCCCGCGAACGAGTAGTGCGAGGGAGGCCCCACCCGTGGCGGATGTGGCTTACGCGCGGGATGGGACCCCGGTGGAGGGTGACGGAAGGCGGGAAGAAGCCACGCTTAGGTCTGCGCCTAGGGCACCGCCGCAGTGGGCCGGCTCGCAGGGCGCCGACGCGTCCTCATCGCGCCAGCGCAACTACGACGAGTTCCCCAGTGAGTGGTGCACCGGGCTGGAGCAGCCCGGGGTTCCCTGGGAGACGGTGGACCGCGCGTACGCAGAGTTCACCGACTGGCGGGAGTTTCTCGAGGTTGGGTCCCAGGTGCAAGGCCTGCTTCGCCAGGCCTCGAGGCTTCACTGCACCGTGGCGGCGCCACTCTTCCGGGTTCGTGCATTCCTCCCGTCATCGCTTAGTAGTTCTCTTCACCCTCAATTGTGTCCTGTCTGAGTCTTCTCCGTTTCTTTTGTTTCGGCAGCGGCGGTGGGGCGATGTGGGGGACAAAATCTCCTTCATCACCAACCTTCATACCAAACTGGAGGAGGCGTGCCGGGAAAACGAGCACCTGGGCCCGATGATGCAGTGTCTCCAGGACCAGCTGCACGAGGTGAACGCGGACCTCGTGCTGAAGAAGGGCGACCTGCGTCGTGCGGAGGAGGAGCGCGATACCCATCGCACCACGGCAGAACAGAAGGCCAAGGAGGCCGAACAGCTCGGTGCCGTGCTGCAGGGCAAGGAGGGGGAGCTCCAGCAGGAGTGCGCGGCGCTTAACGAGGCGACGTCCCATCTCGCGCTGAAGGACACCACCCTCGCCGAAGCACAGGCTTGCGCCGAGCGCGAGCGTATGTTGCTGGAGGACGCGCAGGCGCGCCTCGCTCAGGCTGAGCAAAAGGCTCAGGAGGCTTAAGGGCTCGCCACCGCTCTGAAGGAGAAGAGCGATACGCTGGTGGCGGTGGAGGGCCAGCTTCTCGAGGAGCGCACCGCACTCGAGGGAGCGTGACATCAGCTCGCGCTGAAGGACGCAGCTCTCGCGGAGGCGCAGGCTCAACTCGAGCGGGAGCTCAAGGCACTTGAGGAGGCGCAGGTCCAGCTCTCCCAAGCTGCGGAGAATGTCCGAGAGGTTGAGCAAACGAGCGCCGCTCTCCAGGAGGCTCAGTCTCAACTTCAGCTCACACGTGAGGAGCTTGGGGGGGCGAGAGACGCGCTTCAGCAGCACGACACCTCGATTTCCCAGCTCCGGCAGGACGTCGATGCCGCGCGGGCTGCGCTTGAGACCGAGAAGATGCGGGCCGAGGGTAAGTCGTATTCCTCGGCTGTTTTGGTTCTTTGTTACGTCTCGTCGAGGCTTTGACATTCGCTTTCGTGTCGCAGAGCTGCAGAAGAGCTTGGCGAACCCTTCAGAGGAGATGCGATCCCTCCAGGTCGCCTACGATGAAGCCCAGGGTGAGCTCAAGACCCTGAAGGCCGCTGCCCTCGAGGTGTGCCGCGAGCTCGAGGGGGCTGAGGGTCAATCCTCGGGTAGCTCGATAGCGAGCCGCCTGCGGTCCCTGGGTGGCCGGGTCACTGAGCGCCTGCGCGGCGCCCTTCGACTCGGCGTCCAGAAGACCTTGGGGCTGACCTCAACCCACTACATCCTCGACTTTGGTCTGCTGCGGGACGGCTATGTCCTTCCTGTAGGCATCGTAGATGAGGATGCTGAGCTCAAAGCGGTGAGGGTGGTTGATGCGTCCATGGCGGAGCCCGCCGCGGCCCTCACCGACATGTTCGAAGTGGACCTGTTCCCCGATGCAACTGAGGGTGAAGCTGCCGCCGCTCCAAGCCCTCATGCTCCCTGAGGACTTCGGGTCTCGAGGCCCGTTAATATTTTGTTAGAATTTTGGATGGGCGTTAGTCGTTTGTACAAACAATATTTTATGCTATGCACAAGTTTATTTATAAATTTTATCTCGTACGTTATCGTGTTTTCCTTGGGCTTTTCGGGGGAATTTCGACCAAGAAATTAGCGCTCATGAGCCAACTTAGTCATAGGGTAGCGAGAGGGATGCTTATCCTCTCGGAGGCGTCAGCGGTCCCACGGCTCGACCGGCCCTAGGCTTAGTTAGTTCGCGCTTGGCTTTTGTTCCCCAAAAATGCTCGAGGCGTAACATTCTAACCTTTTTTGAAGGAAAAGAAAATATTTTTTGCGAAAATTTCAGGACACTCCGGGGAGAATCCCCCGTCGTAGCCCCCGAGGGGGACTTGGTTTGCATCGAGGCCCCGGCCGAGGTTAAAACCGAGTCGCCCTTTTTATTTAAGATTTCGAATGCTAGATGTACAAAAGAAGCTTGGAAGTCTAAGGGTAGAAGAGACGTAGCTGTTGTATGTTCCAAGCGTTGGTGAGGACTTCGCCCTTCTTGTTCGCCAGCTTGTACGTGCCGGGCTTGAGCACCTCGACGATGACGTAAGGCCCTTCCCATGGCGGCGACAGCTTGTGTCGGCCCCGGTTGTCTTGTCGTAACCTCAGCACTAGGTCGCCCTCACTGAAGTCCCGACGTCAGATCTTTTGGGCTTGGTATCGCCGTAGTGACTGCTGGTACCTTGCCGAGTCCGCCTGGTCCAGCGATTCTTCGCGAGCCTGCTGGTTCAGACCTTCCTGATAGGCCCTGAGCCTAGGGGATCCGTATTCCAAATCCGTGGGGAGGACGGCCTCCACGCCATAGACGAGGAAGAACGGCGTAAACCCCGTAGCTCTGCTCGGGGTGGTTCTAAGGCTCCAAATGACCGACGGTAGCTCTTGAACCCATTTTCGGCCAAACTTGTTCAGTTTGTTGAAGATCCTGGGCTTGAGGCCTCCGTTGGCACGCTCCACCTGGCCGTTGGTCTGTGTGTGTGCGACGGCTGCCCAATCCACGCGGATGTGGTAGTTGTCGCAGAACTCCAGGAACTTGTTGCCGGTAAACTGGGTACCGTTGTCGGTGATGATGGAGTTTGGCACCCCGAACCTGTGGACAATGTCGGTAAAGAATGATAAAGCCTACTCGGACCTGAGGTTGGTGATAGGGCGTGCCTCGATCCACTTCGAAAACTTGTCGATCGCGACCAACAAGTGTGTGTAGCCCCCGGGCACCTTCCGCAGGGGCCTGACGAGGTCTAATCCCCACACGGCGAATGGCCATGTAATGGGGATGGTCTGGAGGGCGTGAGCCGGAAGATGTGTCTTGCGGGCATAGAACTGGCACCCTTCGCAGGTGTGCACGACCTTGTTGGTGTCGGCAACCGCCGTGGACCAGTAGAAGCCTTGGCGGAACGCGTTGCCCACGAGGGTGCACGGCGCCGCGTGATGGCCGCATACGCCCGCGTGGATGTCCCGGATCAACTCGCGGCCCTCGGGGATGGGGATGCACCGTTGTAGAATTCCTGAGGTGCCACGCTTATACAGTTCGCCGCCGATCACAGTGAACGACTTGGCCTTTCTGGCGATGCGCCTTGCCTCGGTTCGGTTCGAGGGTAGTTCCCCTCGATCGATCCAGGCGAGGTACTTGCTCCGCTAGTCTTCCGCGGGAAGGGCCTCATCGATCTCCATAGCCTCAGCTTCGTCAACCCCGTACCCCTCGAGGAGGGAGAGCACGAATTCCTCGTTCGAGGGGTCCTCGTCCATGGGTTCTGCACCCGTGGGCTTCGAGGGAGCCCCCGAGGATTCTTCTAGGTTCGGGGATGGCTTGCTAAGGTCGACGGAAGGTTTGGTGAGGTCGCGGGCGAAGATGTTTGGAGGGACGGTGATCCGCCCTGACGCGATCTTCGCCAGCTCGTCCGCCTCCTCGTTGTACTTGCGCGGGATGTGGTTGAGCTCGATGCCATAGAATTTATTTTCGAGTGCGCACACGGCGTTGCAGTATGCCTCCATCTTCTCGTCGTGGCAGCTTGCGTTCTTTATGACTTGATCGATCACCAGCTGTGAATCCCCCCTGACGTCGAGGCGCTTGACGCCAGTCTCGATGGCGATTCGGAGGCCGCAGAGGAGGGCCTCGTACTCTGCCATGTTGTTTGACGCGGGGAAGTGCAAGCGTACCACGTACCTCATGTGTTCTCCGAGGGGCGAAACAAAGAGCAGGCCCGCGCCCGCGCCCGTTTTCATCACTGACCCATCAAAGTAGAGGGTCCAACACTCAGCCTGGATCTGCAACGGGGGCAGCTGAGTGTCGGTCCATTCAGCGATGAAGTCCGCCAAGATCTGAGACTTGATTGCCTTGCGCGGCGCGTAGGTGAGGGTTTCACCCATGAGCTCCATGGACCATTTCGCGATTCTACCCGAGGCGTCCGGGTTGCGGACTATCTCTCCCAATGGGAAAGACGAGACCATAATGACGGATGGGCCTCGAAGTAGTGCCGCAGCTTGCGCCGCGCGAGCACCACCGTGTAGAGCAGCTTTTGGATCTGTGGGTATCGCGCTTTGGTTTCGGATAATACCTCGCTGATGTAGTACACCGGTCTTTGGACTGGTAGGGCATGACCTTCCTCTGTTCTCTCCACAACGATGACCGCGCTGACCACCTGGGTGGTTGCCGCGACATAGAGGTACAGAGGCTCGCCGTCTCGGGGTGGCGTGAGGATCGGCACGTGCGCGAGCGTCGCCTTCAGCTTGTCGAGGGCTTCCTGGGCCTCGACGGTCCAGGAAAAGCGTTCGTGCTTCTTCAAGAGTCGGTAGAGGGGCAAGCCTTTCTCGCCGAGGCGTGAGATGAAGCGGCTCAAAGCCACCAGGCAACCTAACACCTTCTGCACCCCATTTAGGTCCCGGATTGGCCCCATCCTATTGAGGGCCGAAACCTTTTTGGGGTTGGGCTCGATGCCTCGCTGGGAGACAATGAAACCCAACAGCATGCCGCGCGGCACCCCAAAGATGCACTTTTCGGGGTTCAACTTGACCCCATTCGCCTGCAGGCAGTCGAACATTATGCGCAAATCGTTAACCAGATCGTCCGCCTTCCTGGTCTTGATGACAATGTCATCTACGTATGCCTCCACGGTCCGCCCGATGTGATCCCCAAAAACGTGTTGCATACATCACTGGTATGTAGCCCCGGCGTTTCGAAGACCAAATGGCATCGTCACGTAGCTAAACATGCCGAACAGTGTGATGAAAGAAGTCGCAAGCTGGTCGGACTCTTTCATCTTTATTTGGTGGTAACCCGAATAGGCATCAAGGAAACATAGAAGCTCGCACCCCGCGGTAGAATCTACGATTTGATCGATTCGTGGCAAAGGAAAAGGAACTTTAGGACATACTTTATTTAACCCGGTGTAATCTACACACATCCGCCACTTCCCATTCTTCTTCTTAACTAATACAGGATTGGCTAGCCATTCGGGGTGGAACACTTCCTTGATGAACCCGGCCTCCAGGAGCCTCCACAGCTCCACTCCAATCGCCCGACGCCTCTCTTCATCAAAGCGTCACAGGCGCTGTTGCACAACTCTGGAGTGAGGTAGGATGTCAAGGGAGTGCTCGGGGACCTCCCTCGGAATGCCCGGTATGTCCGAGGGGCTCCACGTGAAGATATCTGCGTTGGCGCGGAGAAAGTCGACGAGCACCACTTCCTATTTCGGGTCGAGGGTGGAACTGACCCTCAACGCCTTGCCCTCGGGGGTAGCGGGGTTGAGGGGCACCTCCTTGGTCTGCTCGGCAGCCTCGAAACTGCCCATGTGCTTGGCGGGGGAGTCGAGGCCTTTGTTGGCCAGCTTCTCCATGTCCGCAACGAGCGACTCGTCGAGCGCAAGCGCCTTGGCTTGCTCGACACATTCGACATCGCAGTCGAACGCATGCTCGATCGATGAGCCCACCGTGATGACGCCTTTTGGCCTCGGCATCTTCATCTTGAGGTATGTGTAGTTTGGATCTGCCATGAATTTGGCGTAGCACAGACGCCTGAGGATGGCGTGGTATGCACCCCGAAGCCCCACCACCTCGAAGGTGAGGGTCTCCGTGTGGAAGTTGTCCGGCGTGCCAAACCAGACGGGTAGGTCGATCTGCCCGAGAGGCTGGACGCGCTTGCCTGGCGCGACACCATGGGATGGTGTCGTGCTGGGCCGCAGCTGGTCTAGACCAATTCCCATCAGCCGCAGGGTGTGGGCGTACAGGATGTTGAGGCTGCTGCCGCCGTCCATCAGTACCTTGGAGAACCGCGAGTTGCCGATGACGGGATCGACGACCAGCGGATATTGACCCGGATTGGGGATGCGGTTCGGGTGGCCCTCGCGGCTGAAGGTGATGGCCTCCTCCGACCAGTCGAGGAAGGAAGGAGGGGCCTTCTCGGCGGCAAGGACTTCGTGCCGCTCGTGCTTGCGCTGGCTGGTGGACATGTCCACTGTCGGTCCCCCGAAGATTAGGAAGACGTTCTCCACGGCAGGGAAACCGTCGGCGCCCCCGTCACCCCCATCCTTCTTGGCCTCGTCCTCCTTCGCGACGATGCGGCTGTAGTATTTCTTGAGCATGTCGCATTGCTCGAGGGTGTGGTTGACCGGGGTCTTGTGGTACAGGCAGGGCTTCTTCAGCATGTCATCGAACACGCCGGGGCCTCGAGGGGGGCCTCGAGGACCCTTGCGTGCAGGGTCGACCGCGAGGGCTTCGTCATCGTCCTCGCCGCGCCCCTGCACGCGCGCGTCGTGTTGGGGCTTCTTGCCCTTTTGCCCTGCTTCTGCTTCTTCGCGGGATCCTTGGACTTGCTACCCTCCGCGGGCGCGTCCTCCGCGCGTTTGCCTTTCTTGCCTTCGAAGATCGCCCCCACCGCCTCTTCTCCAGAGGCGAAGCTGGTGGCGATGTCAAATAGCTCGTTGGAGTCGACCGGCGGGCACCTCCCAAGCTCGCGCACAAGGTCCCGGCAGGTCGTGCCCTCGAGGAAGGCGTGCACGATCTCGGACTGTGAGTGAAGCGTCCCCTCATCAGAGGTGACTAAATGTGATACAAATACCAGTCCCAGGAGGCTGGTACCACATTTATTACATCAGATGGTTCATTACCGTACAACACGTCGAGGCTGTGGGCATGGGAGCGCCACTGCCACGAGGAGCAACATAAGAACTACAGACCAAACTACGATAGCAACAGCATCTAAGATATCTTCAAAGTCTGGCACCATGGAAGCTTCCTGTGGAGACCCTGAATCCACAGGCACGGGTTGGGTGCAGGACAGCAACCTACTCGACGTCTTCGGGTACGAAGTTGGGATCCTCCTCTGAAAAATAGTTAATCAAACAAGGGTGAGTACATACGTACTCAACAAGTTCAACCCCACCCACGGAGGGGTAAAAAGCAGATCATGCACATGATATATCAAGGATCAGGATAAGGTTTATTTTGCAACGCAGTTACTCATGCAGGGGTTTGTTTTTGAAAAGGTTTTCGCAAACAGTTTTTATAACTCAAGTAACTCAGTTGTTTTGAGAAGACCAGATGAGGACTACCGGACTCCCCATCCGCAGTAGCCCAAGCACACCGCCACACACTTTTCCAGAAATCAACTCACGCCATGAAAATCATCCCAAATCCAAACACTGGCTTTGTGACCCCACCGTGACTCGTCCAATACCGTGGACACGGCTATTCGAATAGGTTTTACACTCTGCAGAGGTTGTACATCTTTACCCACAAGTAGGGTACCGCCACACGAACACCTTAGTGTCGGCGCGGATCCTATCAAAGCCATTACCCACCTTAGCTAACCCTACTAGCCACCACGGGAGCAACCAAGGGGTTATCTCACATAACCAGGGCGTACCTCACACAGATCGTACCCCTACTCCTTGATCTCCCGCTGCTCCCCCGCACTCCTGATGGCAAGTAGATTAACTAGTGGGATTTATGCTAAGCCGTTGCCACATACAACGGTCGAGTGGTAGTACGATAATTGGGTCAGGTGAGATGTCACGCAACCCGGTCCTTAACGACAAGATGGACATCTCCAACACGCTCAACCACAAAGGTACGAGCTCACCCATACTCCTGACACACACGTCCATCCCGTCTACCCAGTTCTTTACTCATTTTCCAAAATATCCCATTCCCATTTTTAAAGTACTCACACATTTTAAAGAAATCATTTAGGGCAATCAAAGATCAATCATAGCAATCAAGGGTGGCTATCCTACCGGGTTTTAACAGTAAAACAATATGCAATTTATAAAACGGGTCATAGGGTTGTATTTATAAAACTGGGATCAAAGCATGCATCAAAGGATGAGATTGAACTTGCCGTATTCGAAGTCCTCTGGGAGTTCCTGCTCACGGTTCGGGACCTCGGTCTCCTGCTCGTAGTACTCGGCTCCAAGCTCCGGCTCGTGGTACTCCTCCTCGCTCACTCCGTCGGCTATTGCGCACACACACAAGCAAGCATGCAATCAAAAGAAAAACAACATCTTACCGACTGAGCTCGAGGAGAGAATAAATAGAAAATGGACGAATAAGTATTATTAGGGGGTTGATGGATTGGCGGGAATAAACCTGGGAAGGGGGTGGTGAAAGTTGGGATTAATTTGGGGAAATTAGGCGCATGAAATGACGGGTTAAAGGTGGTTTATGGAGGTTTATAATGTATAAGGACTTATTTGTAATTAGGGATAATGAAAAGGGTTTAATTAAACTAACACCAGGCTTGGTTAAGGGCATAGAGATCTAGTTGTAAATTATTTTGGAATGGCAGGGGCTTATCTATAATTTATTTTATGGGATAGGGGTTTATTTGAAAAGAACTTAAGAACTTCGGGGCTCCTAAAGAAAAGAGATAGAAGAGGGGGGGTCCCGGTATAAAAGAGAAAAGGCCAGGGGGGTATGGGCAAATGTGCCCTTCTTCCTCCCCGAACTGAAACAAGGGAGGGGCCAACCCGCGGCGGCCATTGGGCGGTGGCGGCGCTCGCCGGCGCCTCCGAGCACGGCGGCGGTCGGGAAGCGGGGCAAAACGGAGAGGGAAGTGAGGGGATTCGTCTCCCCTTCTCACCTTGGGCAGAGGTGGCTCGTGAAGGTGGCTCCGCGGCGGCGGGCGGACGGCGGTGGAGGCACGTGGCGGTGGCACGGTGTGGGGCAGTGGGGAGCAATGGAGGTAAGGGAGGTGTTGCACGGCGAGGTGGAGAGCACACAGGGCTATATATAGGCGCGGGAAGGCGGTTCGTCAGGGAAAATATCCCGGCGACGACCCAGCGAGGCGGTGGGGCGCGCGCGGGTCCAGCGGCGGCTCTGGTGGTGTGGAAAATGGAGGAGGGGAAAGGACGGCCGGCGAGATTCGTGGCAAGGTCAGCTCGATTCTGTGGTGGTGCTGTGGGATGTGACGCGACGGCCGGTGGTGGCGGGCGGTGGCGTGGCGAGGTTGGCGGAGAAGGGGCCCGGCCGCTGGCCGGGATTCGCGGCGTACGGCGGCGTGCAGCCCGCGGCCTGCTGGGGTCTGTGCTGGCGCGTGCGTGCGCGTGCTGGCGCGGCCATGGCTGGCCGGGGAGCGGGGCAAGGTGCTGCCGGCGGTGCGGCGAGCCAGAGGGGGGGGGGGAAGCGAGGCCAGCGGGGCCGGTGTGGGGCCAAGGTAGAAGAATGGAGAAGGGAAAGTGAAAAAGAAAAGGGAGAGGAAGAGAAGAGAAAAAAAAGGAAAGAAAAAGGAAAATGGGGAAAAGAATTAGGAGAGAAAGAAAAAAGATTTAGGAAAAAATATACGGAAATTAGGGAAAGGTTTTTGGCGGGATTTTTCCCGAATTTCGAGCGCTCGCGGGGCCGACACGACGCCGAGTGATTTCCGGTGTCGGCGGTGATTGCGAGGCCGGCGAATCCGAGGCGCTTACCGAGATGCGGGTCGGAGTGATGGTGTCGGGTGACTGTCGAGTGACCCGGGTAAAAAGGAAAAGATGATGATGATGTCCAGGAACGATCGAGCTCGGCGGTGGAGATTTTGAAAACTCACATTGATTTATAAGGTGATTTACAGAAGGTTGAAAACACGGGTGTTACAGTGAGATACTCGGAAGCTCGGTGCAGCACTTGGAGAAGCACCGTATGAAGTCCCGGAGGGACTCACCGGGTTTCTGGGTGTACCCTCGCAAGTCCCAGGAGTTCCCGGGGCGCACGTATGTGCCCTGGAAGTTTCCCACGAACGTGCGGTCCAGGTCGTCCTAGCTGTGGATCTGACTGGCCGGTAGATGCTCAAGCCATGTCCGGGCGGAGTCCGTGAGGTGTAGCGGTAGGTTGCGGATGATCACAGCGTCGTTGGTGGTGCCGCCCAACTGTCAAGCCAAGCGGTAGTCGTTGAGCCATACTCGAGGGTCCATCTCCCCCTTGTACTTGGTGATGGTGGTGGGCTGGCGGAAGCGCTGGGGGATGTTCGCCGTGCAGATCTCCCGGCTGAACACGCGGGTCCCCGGGGGTTCCGGTGTCGGAGAGCGATCCTCCCGGCTGTCGTAGCGACCACCACGTCGAGGGTGGTAACCCGCTGCTGTTCGTGCCTCCACGTCCCCCTCCTTTTGGAGTTCAGGAAATTGCGGGCGTCCCCATCCTGGGCCTGGCCGCGCGTGTCAAGGATCCGCTCCCTGACAGGCGTCCTGCCCTGGTTCGCCAGCTGTCCCGCCGCGCCCCCTTGCGGGGCGTGGACTGATGCCTCTTGGTCCTGTGCGCCGCCGCCGCCACCCCGTGCGCTGGACTGGTTGTGCATGTGGGACACGAAGCTCTCGGCCTGCTGTATGGCACCTTCTCAATAAGAGCCTGCACCTCGCGACGCAGGTTGTGTGCCTCCGGCGTTGACGGCTCGGGCATGGCCCGGAGCAACGTCGCCGCCGTAATGAGCTTCTGGCTGGCTCGGAGTGGCGTGTGCGGATCGTTGACGTTGAAGTCAGCGTTGATATGCTCGCGGGCTTGCCTCCCCGCTTCTCGAGCGCGTTCGCCGCACGCCGAGGCCTCTCCCGCGATGGTGGCACACAGGAGCCGCACTTGCCGGTACTCCTCCGCGAGCTTAGCCTCGAGCTCGCGGGCCTGAGCCAGCTGCGCAGTGATGTCCGCGTTGCCCGCCGGTGGGGCTAGTGGCGGGTTTGGCTCGGGGTCTTGGGGCACATCTCCGTCGCCCGCTCCGTCTGCTCCGTCGGCGTGTTCATTGATGGCGACAACGAAGCACTCGCGTGCGGGATCGTAGCTCCCCTCGCTGGAGTCGTCAGAGCAGCCGAACTAGTAGTCCGCGGCGTCGAGGAACCGCCGGAACATGACAGGGTCTGGTATGCTGGAGAAGTCCCACTCCGCGTACCCGTACGAGGTTGCGGGTGGCAGCTCGCTGGCCGAGCCGTGGTACGACTCGTCGTTGGTGGTGGCGATGAGGTTCTGGATTGACAGCAGGTGGTGGCCCGGGAGATCCTCGTACGCGGCCACGTCCGTGCTGACCGATGAGGCGTACGTCGCGGCGGAGTTGCGTATCCCGTGAGGGAACTGCAGCCCTGCGGCCACGTGTTCCCCTGCAAGAGGTGCCGCCGTGTCCATCGGCGGAGGTGCGTCCCTCCGTGCTGCAGCGCGTGCTGCCCGGCGCCGCTCCATGCGCGCCTAGCGCGAACGCTAACCTGAGCGCCTGTGGCGTCGGGATATCGAGGCGGCCGCTGCTGCCGCCAGTGCTGGCGCCGAGGCGTCCGGCGCTGGTGCGGTGGGCACCGGGCCTGGCCCGGTCGAACGCCAAGGGTGGAGCTCATCCCGGTTGGTGAGGCGCATGAGGTAGCCGTTCCCCGTAGCCTGAAAGTTCAGGCTTCCGAACCGGATTTCGAATCCGGCTGGGAAGGGGTCAGAGCTCCCCCAGGCGTACCTTTGGGACGTCATCTCGGTGCGAATCACCATCGAGACTGCTGGTGTGGAGTCGATCACAGCACGTGCTCCCTACCGGGCACGCCAACTGTCGGTGTTAGGATTAGTCCCGACACTAACTAGTGAGATGCGTCGTGATCAGCCTCTCGATGGTCGGTGCTAAGCAACGCTGAGACACAAGTTTATCCTTGTTCCGACCACGGGGCCGTACGTCCAGCAGATTGCGCGGATGCGCTATATTGCTTTGCACCAGGGGTGCCTGTAGAGGGGGGCTACAAGCACGGCGGGAGAGGAGGAAAAGCCTCCAGGTCCCTGCTAGATGATTGAGGCAAAAATGCCAATATCTGGGGAATGAACGTGTGGTGAATGCCGATGAAAGTAAGGCGATGCTTGTGGCCGAGCGGCCGCCTCCTCCTTTTATAGGCCAAGGGGAGGCGGCTTACAGACGTGCCGCCTGGTTTTTATACAGTATCGTAGTACCGACGCGTAGTGCCGGCGATTTGGTGGATGTCCTGGCGAATCTTGACTCTGGCGGGCATCGTGGAGATTCTTATACTTGCCGGAGGGTGTCTTCGAGGGTGGCTCAGCTGGCGCCCGTGTCTGGTCATCGCCCGTATCGATTCGAGGGTCTCGGTGACGGGAGCATCTGTGCCGCACAGGGGCCGGTGTGGCGGCGTCCCATCGAAACAGGACCCCACAGCGCCTGGGATGGCTCCACAGCGCCCAGGATGGTCACACAGGCCTGGGGATGGCCACATAGGCCCGGAAGTGACGGAGGGGACGTGCTCTGCTCATCCTGCGTCACCACGCCGTCCTGACCAAGCGCCAGGTCGACGGCCGTACGCCTTTCGAGGGTGTCGCCGGACCCTTTCGAGGAGCGCGGCGTGGAGGAAGGACAGGGGCAGGCAGCACAGCGAGCGAACAGTGCCCGCATAGTGCCCATACAGTGCCCGGGAAGGTGGCACAGGGGCGGCATGGCCGCACAGCGCCGGGGCCAGTTTCCCGGGCGGTGTCAGAGAATCGGCGGGGCGGGGATCCGGCCTTTGACCGTGGCGTCCTTGATGCGACAGGGTGTTTAATGCCTTGGTCGGGAGGAGTAGGTGAAATGTCCTGGGCCGAGGAGGAGCCTCGAGCGAGGCGGAGATCCGCTCGTGGGGTGTCGGGCCCTCGAGTGAGGCGGAAGCTCGCCCGCATGATGTCTGACCCTCGAGCGAAGCGGAAGTTCGCTCGAGTGCGGCTGGTGCGTTCGCTTGACGGGCCATGGAGGCCGTTGGGCCGTAGCAGGCCGTGGGCTCCGTTCGTGCCTTGGCTGGGGTTGATTTGGGGAGTGTGATTAGTGGTTTTTATTTTTTGAAAAGGGTGATTTTCCCCATAGTCAGGGACCCCTTATGGCTGTCCCCGACATGCAGGGGGAGCTCTTTGTGGTTTGTGCTCTTTGCTTGAGCTTGTTTTTGTCTCGGTTGTGTCGAGCCGTTGCCCTTGCCTAAGGGGACCGAGACTTTCCTCTTTCAAGTGATCTTGTTCTTTGCTTTTGGTTGGCTTTCGATCGCTTGTTTGAGTTTCTTTTAGTCATTTCTTTTCTTTTTCCTTTTCTCTTTGGTTACCAAATGTGTATGTTGTCAATGCACTCATCAAGGGGGGAGATTGAGAGTCTGTGTGGTTCGAGGACTGGTGGATGGTCGCTTCCTGGTGTGATGAGTGATTGACAACGTTGTGTGGACTGACTCTTAGCTAAGTATTGCAGGTGCAGGCTACGGGTTGATTGGTGCTGGTGCAGGTGAGGAACAAGCGCGAAAGGTCGATGACGGGTAGGCCTCCAGGTGTGGAGCAGACAAGTAGGCTTGGTTCGAGGGACCCGGTGGCCAGCGGGGTCAAGTGCGGGCTGCATGGTGGCAAGAACAGCAAGACGAATTCAAGGACGGTTTCTTGGTTGAGCCTCAAAACCAAGGTCAAGCCGGAACTTCGTGGGAGCCGAGTCATGAGTGGTGATTGGCGGAGGCTACACCGAGTTCGCGGGGTTTCCAGTGGTTCACCAGAAAACCACTGGGTTCTTTGGTTGATCCACAAAGCCAAGACCGAAGACCAAAGTGCAGCAGCATCAGGCCGGTCTGACCGGTGGGTCTGACCGGTGTGCGACGACGACTTCCGGATGCTTCGAAGCGGAGGACACGCGTCGGGATCACAAGGCTTGCGTCGAGGCTAAGCAAGTTTGCGGTCGCCGGGTATCCGTCCGATGGTGCTACGACGAAGTTTCCCAAATAGCCCTTCGGGGGTGTGTATCCTAGTTTTATGTCTTAGGGGTAGTTTCGTCTTTCAGTTGCCTCCATATAACCCAAGTGGTGAGAGGATAGCAGCCATCTCTTGGAACCCTAGCTCATTTGCTTTTGCTATTTTCTCTTCCTATTTTCCTTAGGATTTTTAGGACTAGCTTGAGAGCTTCATGGTGAGATCCTTAGAGAGGGATGGATGTTCGGGTAGCAAGCTAGACCTTGTATGAACCTTCATGGTATGTATAGATGATTCGGCGTGGTTCCTCAAGGCTTGAATGTGTCTCTCCCGTTTTCCCCTTTTTGGTGATTTTTGGAGCCTTTTCTTGGCGATTTTCTTGTGGAGGATTTTCTCTTTGGGATTTAATAGGGGATGTATGCATGATCCCTTCGTGGTTCTTTTCCTTGTAATTCCCCTCCCAAATCCGTGAGTAAAGATGCTCGATTTTGGCGTTTTCTTAGGTTTCGGAAAGTGGTGTTCTTAGTGGAAATCCTTCGATTCCTCTTGGTTGAACGAGTTTTGGTGGACCAAATCGTAGCTATGGGATGCCTATGAGGTACTCGTACTATCCCCAAAAGTCTTGTGCGAATCCATGGAGCAAATCGGGAGATCGGGATTTGTATTTAGAGGGGTTGACCCGCGGCTCGCTGTTCATCCCGAGCTGCCCAGGCCTGACCGGTCTGACCGGTGCATGTGACCGGTCTGACTGGTGCAAGGTCCCAGTGGGATTTGCCTCGGGTGAACTGCCTGGTTTGTGTGGTTTTGGGCTGTAGTGCTGCTAGTCAGTTCTTGGCAGGTCTCTAGGTGTTTTGCTTAGTTTTGTGGAGTTTCTTCGTCCTCTTCAGTTTGAGTTTTGGAGGTGTTGTTGTTCCAGGGCCTAGAGAAGTCACTGAAGCTTCCTGGAACTTCGCTGTGCATCTGCTCTCGCCACCGGCCTTACCGGCAGAGTCCACCGGTCCGACTGGTGCCATCGGTCTGACCGGTGTGGCACAGACAGCAGGCTGTGCAGTTTTTTGTTGCGTGTTTGGAGTGAGTGTTTCGGTTGGTTGAGTTGTTGGTTCCTATGATCAGTAGCACTCCAGTGGCTACGTGGTCTTGGCCAACTTGGGTAGTTTAGTCGGATTTGGCCAAGCCGTGTTCAACTTGTTGGAGAAGCCATCTCCTTCTAGAAGAATTTTTATCAGCTCCTATTCACTCCGCCCCTCTCTGGTCGCCAGTTCAGTCCTTCAGAGGGCGCGCTCCAGAGAGCCAGAGCTCTTCGACCCCGCGGTCAAGGCGAGTTTGACTGACAAAAAATTCAAAATTTTGAACTAAAGTTCACAACCTCCAAAACGCAAAGTTGTAGATTGAAGTATTGCCTACAACTTTTACAAATGGCGACCTGTTGTTTGAGTTATGGTTCATCCGGGAACGCCTGTTGAAGTTGGCAGGACGCAGAGCACGGTAAAACTGTGCAAACCTGCTTTGACCAAGATTTTAAGCATCCTCCACTCAAAATTTTAAATGCAAGAAATTAGGAAAATTGTATTCCTGGAATAGACGAACAACTTTTGTATTGGCCGATTTTGAAGTGTTTAAAGGAAATTTGGAGAACGTGGCAAAAGTTCTAGGAAGGGTATGGACACTAGGGGTTTGACCAAGAGTTTGACTAGGGTTTTGACCACTAATGATGGTTGACTTGGTTAAGGAGGTAATTAGCGCTAAATAACACTAATTAAAAACCTGGGGCGTTACAACCTACCCCGTTAAAAAGAATCTCGTCCCGAGATTCAAATTTAAAAAGACAAAGGTAGAGAGAAAAGTGCTTACGATTTCGAGATTGTAGAAAACCCGAATACTTGGTGTTGAGATAGTGTTCAATTTCCCATGTAGCTCCTTCTTCCGTATGGTGACTCCATTGTATCTTGTACATTTTCACAGTGTGTCTTCTAGTCTTTCTCTCTTTTTGATCTAGTACCCTCATAGGGAGCTCAACCAGTGAAAGATCCGGCTCTATCCAAGCATTTGCTTCTGTGATTATCTTTGTCTCAGGTACATGGACACCTCGCCTTAATTGTGTCACATGAAACACATTGTGAACGACATAGAGTCGATCCGGAAGTCTAATGCGATAAGCAACTGGCCCACACACCTCAGTGATTTCATAAGGACCAATTAGCGTGGAGCTAATTTTCCTTTTACACTAAACCTTTGCACACCTTTAGTCAGTCAAACCTTCAAATATACATAGTTACCAACCTCATATTGTCGGGGTGCTTTCCCTTTATCATGATAGCTCTTTTGCCTCATTTGGGCTACTTTCAAGTTTTCTCTTATTACTTCCACCTTCTCCTCGGCTTCCTTGACTAAGTTCGGACCAAAGAATGTCCTTTCTCCTGCTCCTCAACAGTTCAAAGGGGGTACGACATCTTCGTCCATAAAGAGCTTCAAACGGTTCCATTTTCAAACTAACCTGATAAGTATTGGTGACCTAGGAAAAATCGTTGGTACCGGTTTTCAAATCCGGTGGTACCAGTTTTAGGGACTTGGGAAGATTCTACTACCTCTCCGGTTCGCTTGTTTTCTTGCATCAGTTTTGTTCTGCGGTTTCTAGCTTTGTTCCTAAGATCAGTAGGTCCCTTGTGACTATGCGATCTTGACAAATTGCTAGACAACTTTCGAGGTCTGATTTGGGACATAGGCTTTATTCTCATTAGAGAATTTCTAAAAGCTCCCATTCACCCTTCCTCTGGAACGCCTATTCGGTCCTTCAAAATGCTTCGTTCAACATCCAACATTTTCTACAAGATGCAACATTTTTCACCATCTATTTCAACATTCAAGAAAATAATATTCAATATTAGAACAACAAAATTTTAACATTTTTCTAAAAAAAATTCATCTTCTTCGTGGGCGACGGGCGCAAGGCAGCGGCTTGCGGGGCCAGCTCCGCAGCGGAGCTCTCCCGGGACCGCGGTGCAGGGCCACAACAAGCAGGGTGGCAGCGGTGCACAAGGCAGCTTGCGGGGGCGGCGCAGTGGGGTAGGGGCAGCGATAGCAGTGTGGTAGGGAAGGAGATGAGGAGTTAGAGTTAAGGAGTGAGAATCCAACAAGTATTATTGTGCGCAGAAATCTGAATAAAATTTCAAAGAATGCCGGCATTCCGCGATAGGTGATCCATTCATTCCGAGTGCTTCTGCTCCATGTGATTGCCGGGCTTGGAAGGGCTGGCTGAAGTGGCAATACACGCTTGTTTGGTTTGGACTTTCATTTTCATATTTATGGGCCTAATACCTAGGCTAGGCCTGCCTGCTGTGCTCGAGAGCTTCGTGGACCAACCTCTATGAAGGTTCTTTTTTTAGAACCCCACTAGTAAGATGTACGTGCAACACGCACGTGTTTACAATATTTTTGTATCTAGTAAAATGCACGTGCCAGAAACAACTTGCGCCATCCGTCGAATGAGCAGAGCGCCGCCGGGCATAACTGAAGATATTGACGTCGGGAAGCAAGCGAAGCTGAGCCATAGGCATGTGCGACACTCATAAATTTTTTAAAAAAAATTATGTAGAATAAAAAAATTGTCTTTATAGTATAGAGACTATTGTTATTAGATTTCAACTTTAATAAAGTTCACAAATACCGCTATAAGGACACAATTCATTCAAAATTTGACAATATGTGACAATTAATTAGCCGATTCATATAAGGTCACATCAAAAACTTCAACATTTCATCTTGGTCGTGAAAGACGTGACCCATGGTATATGTAATCAAACATGTACTTTATGGAAGAATACGAAGACTTCATTTTGGACTCTACGTATGTTGTATTGAATAATGTCAGCAACTCTTCCTCCCTTAAGCCTTCATCATCATATTCTTTGTCCTCTTCTTTCTCGTCCGCCTTTTCTTGTTTGGAGCTATAGTCTTTGTCTTCTTCTTGACGTGATTCGTTCTCTTCTATACTGTTGTATGCGATGTTGTGGACTGTGGCGCAACTGTCCATCGTTTTAGAGATGTCTATCTTTTTGACTCCAACATCGTTCCGTTTTGCAACTCTGTATGCAACTTCTCGTCGGTTTGTCGTGAATCAATCAGGTGAAGGCTAAGACTAACAAAGAAAAGATTGTAGGTCAAAATTAGCAATGAAGCATCCGTCTCAATCTCATATGAATCAAAACCATAAAAATTGATTATCAACGAGTTAAAACAAATCTAATCTACTTCAATATTATTTCACAAATTTCATAGTAAGTCTTCACAATAATATCTACACTAAATCGCGAGAAACCTTAGAAGCGGAACCTTAAAAGCAAGAGTCCGATGGGGACAAGTTGCCATTTTTTTTACAAATAGGGGACAAGTTACCTTGACGAGTAGATTAGTAGCTGAACGGTTCTTTCCTCGGCTAGATTAGATGGCGATTGCGATCAATGAGAGGAGCCCGTGAGGGCCTCGCAATATATAGCTCCGGGCGGTGCAAACAGATTTTCGGTGAGGTGATATGTTCGTATTCAGCACGGCCGCATCCCATCATCAAAGTTCACAACCTATAAATATAAGACAAAGATAACACACCTGAATTTGCCATAAATCCGACATCAGAGTTTCCACAATGGTTTGTTAAGCAACCAAACGCAGTCTGCGCAACTGGAGTGTGCACAGTCCCTAAGAATGGAGCACCATTAGCTGGCACATGGCTTGCCAATTTACTGCCTACATTTTTCACTGGTGACAACCTGAGTTTAGCAGGGTTATGTCACGACCCGACTATGGGTCGAAAGAAGCCCAATTACGGATGTCAAAGCCCAAGCAAGGAGAAGCCCAACCAAGACTATATACCGCAACACTCATCCATCGGAGAGCATAGATCAGAAATACAGAAACAGAAAAGATAAGAGGAATCGGGAGTTCATCTTCCTCCTCCGACTCCAGGGATCCCTATCCTCCGATTTCTCCTGTGATCTGCTCATGCTCCCGGATTGATCTCACCGGTGTAGCCACGGGCGTTACAGTGGTATCAGAGCCCTATCTATCCTCGGCGGTGGGTGTGGTGGAGCTGTTGCGACGGAGCTCGGTTCCCCTCCTTCCTCCCCGTACTCCACCCAAGTCCAACCCTAGCCGGCGATGCCGCAGCTCCACTCGCCGGTGGTACACCTTCTCTGGCATCTCCGCACGCGATTCCGGCGTGGGCGTGCGCAAATCGGGTCAAGGCGCGGCGGATCGAGCACACGGCGGCGGCACGTGGCGACCCCGAGCATCCCCGCGGGGGCGACGACCTCGAGCTTCCCGCGGCATCAGCCTTCGAGCTCCCCTGCGGAGACGACCTCGAGCTCCCCGCGACGTCCCTCTCGGGCCATCTTCCACGGGCCGCGCTGCTCCGCCTCGACTCCATGGTCGGAGGACGCCGACCGCGCCTGCTCCTGCCTGGGGGTCTCCTGCGACCCGGGCACGGGCCACGTCTCCGCGCTTGACCTCTCCGGCAACGCGATCTCCAGCGGCACCAACACCTCATTTGCGTCCTGCGAGACCCTCGACATGAATCAGGTCGAGTTCAGCTTCCAAGCATCTGACGCGTTAGTGGCGCACTCTGCGTCGGCGTCACTGCTGCATGACAACGGGGGTTGGCTGCATACCGACCTGGGGTTGGTTGGCACCATGCAACATGATGGGGCAGTGAAGATTGGTCCAGCATCGACAACAACAGATCAGGTTCGTCATGCTATAAACTCCATGGCTTCAATGGCTGCTGAGGTGGTTGCCCCCAAGGTGTTCGATGATTTGCCTCACTGGGATGACGAGGAGATGTTTGATGCAAGGCCTCTCTCAAAGGTGATTTGGGATAGTGAAGTTGCAGCTGCAGTTTGGGATGAGCAAATTGGGCACAATGTCAGTACTTGTGGAGGCCTACTGGATCTGCTAGCTGCTGGTGATGGGAACAAGGTGGGTGATGAGAAATGGACGGGGCAAGAGGGGTTGGATAAACTGACTTATGCTGATGTTATCTGGGATGAGGAACCTCTAGATACAGAAAACATGGTTGGTGAGGATTGGGTGTATGTAGATTTGCAATTAGCTCAGGGGACTGAGGAGATGCTGTGCAAACAGGTTCCATTGGAGGCACCAATTCTGTTGGAGGAAATGAATCAAGATCCAAATGAGGTCAGTCAAAATTCCTCAGACAACACTATTGTTGGCAATGTCCGAATGGCTCTACGCATGCATACTGTTGTGAGGGATGCTGTGACTATGCTCTCTGCTTATGGTGATGTCGACTTTGCTCCTGCATTGCATATACTTGGCCAGCGTGGATACACTATGGCCCTGGCCATTCCATCTTCAGTTACTGTTTCGTCAGCCTTGAGCAGTGCTGGGAGTTTCGCTTGCGACTGGCTTAGTCTTGCTCGTGGTGAAGGTATTGTGGCCCCTAGGTCCTTAAGGCGCTGTCTGGCAGATCTTCCATGCTATGTCAACATTGGGAATGTGGGGCAGTTCCCTGACAATCAGAATGAAGAAGAGGCCATTGTAATACATACAGGAACTTTGAGGAATGAATATGGTGGGCAGTTTCTCCTTGAGGTGAATCGAAAAGTAGACAGGGATGAAGTGCTTGTTTGTGAGGATATTTTGAAGCCATCTACAGAGTTGGGTCTGGATACTAGACACCTTGAGTTGGAGAAAATGCTAGGCACCACTGTTGGCCACTCAGTTTTATTTTGGGAAAGATGGGTTTCAATCAGGAACATTAATGCTGCTCCAAATCACTCGGGAGTACGGACGACAGCTCTCTTGATGTTTCCGGTTGCTGTGAATTCAAATAAACAAGGAATAATCAAAGTTTGTTTGACACACAAGGCACTGGTAGTATCAAATATTATTAGTAGCAGCACTGATGGAAGGAGTTTCAGTCCATGCAACAGAGAAGCTGTGTGCCAAAATAAGCTGCTAGGATCGTATGAGTCAGGTGACCAGGAGCTACAAAGCACATCAGATTGTTCCGCTCGGAGGCAGTGGGATCCGGGCATCAGTACGGCCACAGCTTGGGGACAAGCTGTGTTTCGAGGGGCCGGTAATGTCGCGACTCGACTATGGGCCGAAAGAAGCCCAATTACGGATGTCAAAGCCCAAGCAAGGAGAAGCCCAACCAAGACTATATACCGCAGCACTCATCCATCGGAGAGCATCGATCAGAAATACAGAAACAGAAAAGAGAAGAGGAATCGGGAGTTCATCTTCCTCCTCCGACTCCAGGGATCCCTATCCTCCGATTTCTCCTGTGATCTGCTCACACTCCCAGATTGATCTCACCGGTGTAGCCACGGGCGTTACAGGTTATCCTAGTACCAAAATAATCTGCAAGACTGCAGAAGCAGGTGTTCATAGTACATGGTTTTGTCAATTTACCTTCATTTGGCACTGATGTCGTCATCCCAGGGTTTATAGCAGGGTATGTCAAGCCGCTAGATGCAGTCTGCAAGACTGGAGCAAGGTACTTCATAGTTTAAAAAGAAACATGTCGAAGTCCCTAACAAGGCTGTTACTCTGGTGTCAAGCAAATAAGAGATGTGAAGCACCCAACAAAAGAATAATATAGAGAAGCCATAATCATGGTGGATCTTTCAAAGATAATTTCAATCGAAAAACTAAAGAATGTGCATAGGAACAAACTAAACAACAAGGACTCAATACAATATTTCATAATGAGGTAGTAGGAGCATCTAATTGGATCAAACGAAATGGATTTTGGCATTCCTCAGCACCTAGCATTGGAGCGAAGCTTTCCGCTATAATATGTATAACCATTAACGCTGTATGCCCTGTATTGAGCAGTTGAGACATACCTACATGTATCCTCAAAACCTAGGAACTAACTAAACATCGTAATAGTGAGCCCTCCGCGCCTCTAGAGGGCCCTCGCCTGTGAGCTCATGGTGAGTGGGGGTTTGGACTTTCATTTTCATATTTATGGGCCTAATACCTAGGCTAGGCCTGCCTGCTGTGCTCGAGAGCTTCGTGGACCAACCTCTGAAGGTTCTTTTTTTAGAACCCCATGAAGATGTTGTGCGCCGGTTGCATTGAGATTCGGCCCTAAAACGACCAGAAGAACCTGCAAGCTGAAAGCATAGGTGAATCCGGTTTTTTTATATTCATATGATTTTTTACCAATTTACAAAATGTTTAATCTATCTGGAGAGGGCTCTCTCTTTAGAGCTATCTCGAGAGCCCTCCCTATATCCGTCAGTTTATGATCCAACAAGTATACCTTCTCCTGCACCTATTTTTACGTGAGGTCCACCACCAGCCAGGCTAATGAGCAGTCATCAGGCCTAGTTCCTGTTCTATCCACGCACCTGACATTCAACGATAGGAGTAGCAGAGGCGCAACGGCGGAGCAGCTCACGGCGCGCGGGAGCATGGCAATGGAGGCGAGGTTGCGCGCGGACTGCCAAGGTACGACGATGTAGGGAGGGTGGTGCGGCCTGTGGAGGTGAGTTGCAGCTGGTGGGTGGGTGGAGATGCGGCGGGCGAAGATAAGGAGGGGGGCGACCCCACGCTACGCCTTCGATACTCCCGATGTTGGAGACACCTGCTTCGACGACATGGTGCAGATTCCAGCAAGGGGTGACGAGATCACCGATTGAGGTTGATTAACCCCTCTCTCATATCATTAAATTAAATTCAGGTGCTTATTCGGATCCAATTCGATTATGTCTTGTTCTTCTACCCGAATTGTTTTTCTGTTAAATCCTTCTCAACATCGATCGAGTAGTCCACAAATCCTTTTTATTTTGATTTCTTGACTAGTCTAGGGTTTTGCGGTTTAGTGTAGTTGCTGCTACAAATCTCATAGGGGCGTGTCACAGATCAGGACGCCTAGTAATGTTGTGAAATTGGTTGCATCAATTGAGTGCTATGTTAATATTATTATATGCAGATCTATATATTTTTGCATTGGTGTGTGATTTGTTTTTTGTGTGAATGTGTCGACTAAAACATGGAATACTAGCTGCCTGCGATGCTTATAAATAGTTAGAGAAATTATTTTTTCATTTACTTTTTTTTTGAACATCCATCACATTCAAATGGTTTGTGCCAGTTATGTGTGATTATTAAGCCAGATAACTAGCTAGTTTAAATGTTATGACTATATGGTACTCTGAGTTCCCTCTAGTATCTACTTGTAAATGCTTTTGACATTTTAGTATGTTAGTTTATCTACTATATGGTTCATCATTTGTTTAGCTCCCACTGAATTAACACATAATGATACTCATGTAATGCTTTGTGCATAATGCCTTACCATGCTTACTTAGTAAATTTACAAAACATGAATAAATACTATTATCAACTGTTTAGTTGGTCATTCTTTATTCTATTTTAAGGTGGGAAGTAACATCTCACTACGGATTTGTTCTAGGAAGTAACTCATTACTATTATGCATGTGATTGGAAGTAATTAATCACTGATCCACATGATAAATCAAAGTTACTTATTTATTTAAATCGGTAATTTAACTTTGTATCTGTTCTGAAACACATAAAAATGAAAATGACTAATTTGTTGACTTACAATAGATAATGAAGTAAACTACCCATGAATTTTTGGACGTTTAGGAAGTAACTAAACGTGCATTTGCATTACATAGGATGTAACTTGCCCTAGTTGGAGTCACAGTGGGAGTAACTAGTAATTTATTTATGAGTTAGGAAGCAACTTCCTCCTCTTATTATGTTTCGTTGGTACTTTTTAGCTTTTATGAGAAACCCAACATCAACAAATTTTGATGGTAAATATATTTTATCCAACCTTTTCCAAGTGTCTCATTCTTAGATTTTTTATAAAAACATGCAAGTAATAGATGTAGACAAATGTTGTTTTTTCTCCAACTTTGTGATTATGCATGTGCACCTAAATCATTGTTAGTGTCAAAAACTATCATCTATCCTTTTTATATTGTTGCATATTAGGTAGCTGCGCATTTTTTCCAAACTGCGGTTGGCACATTCTGTATTTTCAGTTTAATAGCAAGTAATTTTCCATATTTTTGGTTGAACAACAAGTATTTTTTCTCATTTTTAGTTCAATAGGAAGTAACTTTTTCATAATTTTTGCTATGTCTCTATGGTGATGCAGGTCCTCCCTTGGACAATTAGAATAAATTAGATGAAGGTGCTGCCCAAGTAAAGAAGCGAATGGGCTCGCAACCGCACCAAAACCTAACCAAACTTTGGAGCACAAGGGCATCAATCACTAGTCACTATCGCTCCCTGATTATGCAATGCATGTAGCATAATCTGACAATACCATGTGAGACATCTATGCCCATATGACACTCACAAAACCAAACTTTGCTTTTGTGTCAACATGCTTCTAAGTTATTCTTAAGCTTCTAGTTCTTGCTTTTTAATTATAGTTATCATGGAAACAGTGTTCTTTTAGGATGATATAGCTACATAATGTAGGAAGTAACTAAGTGGTAACTAAGATTTTACTGACATGATGTAGGAAGTAATTTTACGTACCTTTCAGTCCCATAAGAGGTAACTAATTATGTTTTTTTAGAGTATAATGTAACTTAACACATAATGAGTTCCACAAGAAGTAACTAAAATATTTAGCTTAGTTCTATTTACCCACTGACACTATCTTTCAAGCTCTGAGCTATAAGAAATTTGACACAATTCTCTTCTTCCCTGAACATGCACAACAGATTTTGTGTGCTCTATTTATGTGTGTCCTTGGTATTATGACCGTGATTATCTCCATGAGCTGTCATTGTTGATTCTCAAAACTAGTTGGCCATGTTGTAATTCTTACTGCTACTGATGACTTTTGTTCACTGAGATATCTTACTTGATCAAGCAGATACAGTCAGCATTAGTGTAGATGTAGTCCATTTCAAACATCAGATGTTCATACGTTTAATTTTTTTCACTCTTATTGCTTTGTAAATTAATATACAATAGGAAGTACCTTATGCCATATGGAGTGATAGAGAAAGTAACAATTCTATTTTTGTATTGCATAGAAGGTAACTAATTCTATTATATTACATAGAAGGTAAGTAATTCATTTTTCTCTACTTTTATAATATTTTTGCAGTTTCCAACCAAGGCAGCATCATTTCAGATTTTTTTTGTTAGCTTTCTGCTCTCATACAACCAGTGTCCCAAACAGGTATATCACAAATATAGACCCATGTAATTAGCATTTACCATGCTTTATCTTATTTGATCTTTCTAGTCTTACTATGCTTTAAAATAAGACAACTTAAATATATTCTCTGACAAACTATTTAGTTTTACCAATCTAAATCAGATCTGCCAAATTTCTTTCATATTCGCGTTCTTAACTTCAAACAAAACATCACCTATTTTGTGTTGTGTTTATCGTACCAAATTTATTCTGTTTTGTTAACAGACAAGGGCTAGAAGAGTTTGTCGTTTGGATCAGAAGAGAGGTATTGCATCCACTTCTCTCAACTTTGCTGAAAGTTGTTTTTTAATTTGATTAAAGTCATTCCTACTGCTTTGTGCATCCTATAGACTTATAATTCCTTCTAGTGAGTGTCCATTGCTGTCCTACAACTTGGCCTGTTGGTCCACTTTGTTACAAGTGGTGTGCTGGGATGCATAAGTCTTTTTATAGGGTCACAAAAATCAATCGGAGCTAGTATGTGTAATGTGGGAGTGCGATTTTTTCCCAGTCCTAGATACCCTGTAATTCCAGGTTTGGTGGCCCGCTCAATGCATGCAAGTTTAGTACCTACTCTTTTATATACTCATGTTGCACTTATTTGTTTTAATTTCCACTATTTCAAGAGCTTGTTCTGGTATCATTATTGCTATATTTTTATCTTATTTTCAAGGTTGATGGTTATGAAAAAGGACACATGTGTATGATTGACTGATGAAGCATCACCAAACTTTGAATCCAGCACACAAGGATATGTTACTACATTTAACAATGGGTGCACCAACACGCTAGCCCAGACTGTACAAATACCATGGATGATGTCGATAGAGGTATGTTTTTAGCTCTTAATTTTGTACCTCTATAATTAGTTTCTGCTGTCTTGATCTATAAGTAATGGACTATTCATTTACATAAGATTGTAAATAACTAGCCCATGGTTTACAATAAATAAGAATTAAATAGTCAATAATTTTAACATGATAATAATTGAGGACCTGTGTGGTTCGAAGACCGGTGGATGGTCGCTTCCTAGTGTGATGAGTGATTGACAACGTGGTGTGGACTGACTCTTGGCTAAGTATTGCAGGTGCAGATTGCGGCTTGACTGGTG
This sequence comes from Cenchrus fungigraminus, assembly GCA_036936925.1. Lineage (NCBI taxonomy): Eukaryota > Viridiplantae > Streptophyta > Magnoliopsida > Poales > Poaceae > Cenchrus > Cenchrus fungigraminus. The sequence goes on along the minus strand of CM072774.1, from coordinate 92,321,431 downwards.
TTGGTGCGGGTGAAGAACAAGCGCGAAAGGTCGTTGCCGGTGAGACCTCTAGGTGTGGAGAAGACAAGTAGGCTTGGTTCAAGGGACCCGGTGGCCAGCGGGGTCAAGTGCGGACCACATGGTGGCAAGAATAGCAAGACGAAGTCATGGACGGTTTCTTAGTTGAGCCTCAAAACCAAGGTCGAGCCGGGACTTCGTGGGAGCCGAGTCACGAGTGGTGATTGGCGGAGGCTACACCGAGTTCGCGGGGTTTCCAGTGGTTCACCAGAAAACCACTGGATTCCTTGGTTGATCCACAAAGCCAAGGCCGAAGACCGGAGGTAGCAGCACTGGACCGGTTTGACCGGTGGGTCTGACCGGTTTGACCGGTGGGTACCGGTCTGACCGGTGGAGGACACCGGTCTGACCGGTGTGCGACGACGCGTTCCGGAGACTTCGAAGCGGAGGACACGCGTCGGGATCGCAAGGCTTGCGTCGAGGCTAAGCAAGTTTGCGGTCACCGGGCATCCGTCTGATCACTACAAGATTTTTCGGTCAAATGCAACGCCGAAAAAGTGTTGCAAAAGACCCAAAAATGGTAGCAATAATACTTTCGCTACCATTTTTTTGGTTAAATGTCGTTGCACTTGTGACCGTAGCAATAGCAGAATGCAACGGGTTACGTTTTAGTTGCGACACACAGCCCCACTATTGCAACACTTTTGACGCTTTTGCAACACGTGGTGAGTGTTGGAACAAAAACAATTGCAACCACTATGGGTGTGGCAATAGTATCAATTGCAACGAACTAGGTGTTGCTAGCGATATGTATTGCGACACGCTGGTCGTGTAGCAACACAATGCAATCGCAACGCAACGTAGGTGTTGCAATCATGGTTATTGCTACGCGGAGAAAGCATTGCGATAGAGATTCTCTATTGCCACGTCCCCTAAATGGTTGCTATAGGTGGCTTTGGTTATTGCAACATCTCTGTAGGTTGGTTGCCATAGAGAGGTCATCTATTGCCACGTTTCTGAATGGTTGCTATAGGTGGCATAGGCTATTGCCACGTTACTTAGGTTGGTTGCTACAGATAGGTCATCTATTGCCACGTTATTAACTAGTTGGTTGTTATATGTAGCTTCCTCTGTTGCCACCGTCATCTTGTTGTAGTTGCAAAAGATAGTTTCTCTATTACCACGATTATCGTACCTATTGCCACGACTAAATATTGTTGTTATATGTGCCATCATATATTGCAACGCCAGATTAATATATTAATAATTCATGTTGCGCCGCTTTATTTGGTAGCTTAACTCAATAATCTCAAAACAATACAGAATGAATGAAGCAACGACATCCATTACAATGAAATATAATTTGTTCATGCAAATCTTTAACGAAACACACCGAGTGTCAAACTAAATGAGAACACTAGATAACACATAATAAATCCAGCACAAGCAACTATTTGAACTCATTCGAATCAAAGACCAATGTGTACTGTAGCAGCGAAGGTTCCCTTGATATGTATGTTGTCCTACCATTCACATGCTCCTTCTCAAACTCAAGATTCCTCCTAAAAAACCATTACCATGAGTTAAACTAAAATTCTAGAAGTAAAAATCATTGACATGCATTAGTTAAACTAAAACTCTAGGTCGAACATAAAAAATTATTATTTGTGCTTTATAACTGCCTAAATTGCCATAATAAGAAAAGTAATCACACTGTTGTACTTAATTGTTTGAGGTTCACACCATAAGCCATGCACATCTAAAATGTGAATCCACCAAATGAGCTTCTAGACTACTGATTAGCTTCCATTATGTGAAGTTGTCCCAACACATACCTTAGTGATCTTTTTGGTTGCAGTCACGGTCAGATATGGTCCTCAGCTATATGGATCTGCACAGCCGAATGAGCTGGAATGATCTATGAGGCAAGCAAAGATGAAAAATTTGGGGCTGCAGCGGTTTAGTGGAATCAAGTGCATAGATTGTATCCCAATACTTTGGTGCTCCACCTAGGGTCAAGGTTATATGATAGATTTGACTGCACGCAATGATTTGTCTACGACCTTCAGATCGTAATTTTTGGGGCATATCATTTACTTCGATTCAGGATTTCAGGAGCAAACCTCAAAACATTTTAGCCTCTGACCAATCACTTGTCAAAACAGGATGCATATTTCCTCTTATCTGTTCTTCCTCCCTCCTGAAGTCAGAGACCAACATAATTGAAATCACCACCCACTAAATCCAAACCTATCTCAGTGAATTATTTCTACATCTCCAAAGGTCCATCTGGGTAACAAATGTATGCACGAGAGTGAAACATAAGTTTGTGACAAAATCAGAAGAACTACTTCCTGAGAAGTCAAGAGAATGACCAGGTGCTAACATAAATAAAGAATGAAACTAATTGCTAACCTGAAATTCAGCAAGTTGCAGCCAGTTCGAAAGATGATCAAGGGAAGTAGCTTCACTCAACTTGTACAATTTCACGATATTTTCAGTAACACGAGGCTCTCTTGCTCATTTTTAGGAGGAACTTCCTGAAAGCCATTAGGATCACAGACAGAAAGTGAGCACAGCCCATCTGTTTCAATATGAAAAAAGCCATGTTCGGCAAGAAAAGCCTGAGCTTATACAGAGGTTGCCCTTGAAACCTGACAAGAACAGAGGACCTCAAATACAACCCCCAAGTGAATAGTGCAATTTTCAAATCCAAATTATAGAATTTTACGTCTAGGTAATCCACAAAGGGAAAGATCATCCCTTGCTTAACCAATCCATAATCCTGCAAAGGGATCAAGCAGGGTAAGGCTAATGCAAATGAAAAGAACAGAACAGAACTGTTTGGTTCAAGCATTCAGTGCTCTATTTCAGTTGCATCAGGTGGTATTTTGTAAAAGCCCTAAATTAATATCTTTGGTTGTATTTTATCTAAATAAAGGGCTTAAAAAATAATTATTATCCTGTTATGCCCACCACCAGATTAACCTAAATGAGAGGCTTATCAACATTTCTACATAAATTTCAGATCCTGGCAAGGAAATATGTCCTAATTCATCCCATCTTGTAAGTAATCAACTCCAATTGCTCTAATACAACAGACTTAAGGAGGAAACAATGAGCTTTACCTCCAGCATCCCGGTTATCACTGGTCGGCAAATTTGATGATAGAGAACCAGGAACGTGAGTTACTGTACTCAAAGACTGAGAAACTGCACTTTGGGTGTATGCCCCACCAGAAGAAGCTCCTAAAGCTTCTGGCTTCACAGTACCCAGTATTGCAGCCTTCTATAAATCTGTCGCTTAGCTTCCTTCCTCTCCTGCCAGCGGCTTGGCCCCTCTTCCTTGCCCATAGGCTTGCCAGCAGCCATAGCGCGCTCAGCTTGCGTCCCGCTCAATCCCTAAACCGCTAATAATGCAGCTGCTTTTATTGGGTCTGCCGCATCCTATTCTTAGGAGTTAGGACTCATCATCATTTCCAGACATCTCAATTCACTCAGAGATAAACAGATTATTCTAAACCAGCAACCCCACTATCCTGCAAAGAATAAACTAATAATGTTCAGTAGTGCAAATAATAAACTATATTGTTCATCTCAAACCAGCTGAAATGCAGACACATGCGCACACTTCGTCGGAGTATTGGCACACAGGACCATGAGGAATTCAATTGTTTAGGTTTATTACTGTATTTTATATATTTATATTTTGGTTCTCACACATTGGCCAACAAACACAACAAACTAACAATAGATATTGAATTAATACACAAAATTATATATCTTCCATATTTCAGTTTTTACTGCATATGCAACCTGTGACTATCAAAAGTTCTACAATCAATTTATCAAGTATGTTAACTTATATTAGACTTCATAGCTTGGGTCAATGACCGCTGCACCATTTCAAATTGATCCACTGGATGCTAAATCATAAACCTAATCTTTGCTCAAAGTACAAATAATTGTTGCTTATTGCTGTCAGGGAAGTATGCCATTTATGTTGTCAATCGACAGGTTCAATACTTCAATCCCTTGGCCACCATCCCCCTCCCGAAGAATGTGCAGAATGCACAAAAATCTCCCGGCCAACAACAGGATCTAATCGAACTCCGGTAATGTAGATCGTCCCACAAAATTTAGGAACTAACCTGCGACCATGAGTCTGGAGAGGTTCCGTTGATGACACATTAGGCACCCAGAGAGCGTGGAGGAGGGCGTGCGGCGGGCATGGAGGATTTCGGACATGCAGATGTGAGGGTTGCGGGGCCGTCGACGCCGATTTCCATGGAGCAGCCCGGAGGAGATCGAGACGGCGGACGGCGGGGCAACAATCTGGGGAGGATGCGGTATCAGGTGAGGACGTCGACGCCGATTTCCACGGCGCGGCGCGGCAGGCGATGAAGATGGCGTGGGGTTGCGGAGACGACGGAGACGACGGTACGCGGCGTGGGGGAGACGGAGCAGGTGGAACGTCGAAGAGGCGAGAGCGCGGGTTCCGGTGGCTGCTGTACCGAGCAGCACGATGGTTCCGCCGGTGGTGGTGGATGGCGTGGGAGTGGACTGGCAAAAGAGAAGGAGGGCATCGAGAGGGAAGGAGGGGGCGGAGGGCGTTGAGGATGGAGATTGGGAATGGAGGGGGCGGGGGCCGGTCGCCGGGGATGACGAGGGCGATGGCGGCGGTAGGGTTCCGCAGAAAAAAAAGGGAGCGGTGGGTTGGCGAGGAGAGGGGCGGATGCGGGATTGGAGCGGAGGCGCGGGGAAGGCGGACGAGGAGCGGATGCAGGAATGCGGACACTCGTGGCGGACGCGCGGGCGGAGAGGAAAACATAGGACCGGATTGGTTGAAGACCAATGTTGCCAAATCAAAGTTTTGATCATTTTAAATTTTGATCACCAATTTAAAATCTTGACCAATTTCAACAATCTAAATGAATGAGTGGCTAAAAAGATTCATATTGTGCACCTTAGTTCATTTGAATTGTCAAAATTGATCAAGATTTTAAATTGATAGTCAAAATTTAAAATGAACAAAACTTTGGTTTGGCAACTTTGGCCTTCAACCAATCAGGCCCATAGTACCCAGTTTTTTCGTGAGTTCATTCTTTCCAGGTGTACATATACGCATAGTCTCTACTCCTAAAAAGTATGAAGTGGAGAAAAAAATCTGGTAGGTAAAACTATCCGCTCCCGTGGCTTCACCCTCCCGTGGCTTCACCCCCTCCCGTGGCTCCTCTGCCTCCCCCGCGCGTTCACCCCCGCACGCGCGTCTGTCGTCCGATCCCCCTCCACTCCTCCGAGCCGTCCGCTCCTCCTCCCTCGCATCCGCCTCGCCTCGCACACCTCCCCGTCATCTCACCCCCCGCCTCCCTCCTTTTCCTGCGCAAAACCCTAACGTGCAGCACGCATGGCCGGCGGCTGCCCCCAGCGCCACGATAGGGAGGCAGGTCATCGCCGTCCGCCGCCGCACCTCGCCCCGGGTGCCGACGCCGCACCAGCCCAGGTCGCCGCATCCGCCTCCCCCTCCCTTTCCGCAAGCCGCATCCGCCTCCTCCTCCCCTTCCGCAAGTCGCATCCGCCTCCGCCACCCCCTCTGTGCCGGGCCCCCTCCGCATGACGCCGCCTCCTTCGCATCCTGGTCGGCCTTGGAAGCTCCGGTCGGCGCGCCAAGGGGCGGGCACCGAGGGGAGTTCCGGCGGGCGCCGAGGGCGAGCTCCTGCGGGCGGGCGGCGAGGACGACGATGTGGACGCATCCACAACGGTGGGGAGCACCTGACGTGCGGGATTCGTCAGCAGCTGCGGCGGGCAGCAGTGGACGTGCAGGCTTCGGCGGCGGGCAGCACGGGCGTGCGGGCTGCAACGGCGGAGCAGCGTGGTTGAGGCACAGCGAGCTCCGGCGGTCAGGTTCTCTCTCTTCCACTACTTTCCTCTTATATGCTAAGTTATGATACGGTTCTTGATTTGCATCCTACGATTCTTGAATCAGCAAATCAGTTAAATTAGACGCCTGCGTCTGGCACCCCGATGCTGCAGGACTGCAGCATTGTGTCTGATCTAGGTTGGGTGTTGCAGGTTTTGGTCAGCGAGGAAAAGGAGTATGTACGAGAACAATATCTTGCGAGTGCAATTGGACAAGTTCTGCAGATTAACAAAATTATGTTTTGGGTTCCAGTTCAGATTGTGATTGAGTGGAAGATGAATCGGCCATTTCCACAAGCGGGTAGATTACTCAATCTATTTTACACTCCTTGTTGCTTGATTCAAATTTTCCTGGAGTATATACGTGATTGAGATACTAATGTCACATTTTGATTTGTCTCTCAGAAATATTGCTAGCAGTATTTTTCTGGCAACAGATTATCCAAATTTACATGAAATTAAATTTAGTGCCAATTCTGCCATGAATGGTATCTTCTTCTGTTGACTATTAATTTCAAGAAACAAACATTTCTGAAATTAAGTATTAGCCTTTGTTTCATTTATTAGCTAATCAATTATCTATCTGATCCTTACTGTCGGCATGCATCCGATAAGTCTATTTCCAAGATCTATTAGTAGAATTCTAGAGTGCTTTCCTTTTGTTGAGCCTTGGAGTATATGTACATCATATATAATATCACAAGTTCATCTAGGGTCATATGTTTCAGAGCCATCACAGGAGGCTGCTCATTAGGCACTTGTCACCTGTGTGTTCGGATAACTTCACGTTGCTTGTCTGGGCTATGTTATCCAAAATCACCGAGAAGCTCCTCTAGCATAGTCTCCTAAAATGGCACAAATTATATTTGAATTATGAATTATAAACTAAAATGGGATACATGCATATGTAGTTTCTGCTGACATCATTTTCATGTGTTTAGGGCAATTTGAAACGTTTATCATTGACATGAATTTAATTAATCTTGAATAGGTGTGTTAATGTATGATTTTTTTCTCACAATCAGCTAATGAAACACTTATATTGTCAGCGAAATGTCTCAAAATATGCTTTGTAACTTGTCATTGATTTTATTTGTCAGTAGCATAATATCTTGGTTTATTGTCTGACTATGGTTTACAGAAAAATAATTGATTTGGCACTATTCCAGTGTATGGGGACTGGGGAGTTCATTAAGTCAAATTATATTAGCCACTTGTTCTGAAAAAGTGTACTGAATAAGCAGCTAAGTTTAGGAGTTAAGGCTTACAATCAACGAAATTATATTAGTCACCTTAGTTCTGAATAAGCAGTTTTATTTGATTTGGTTTTCTTCTTCTTCCTCTACACTGACAGGGTTCCTGAAGACTTGAGTGAGAGTGGGCATGGGCTGCAGTTCCAGGTTGTAGCAAGTGATTCTTACACAAGCGGCAATGACATGGTATTATGGCAGAGCTTGAGAAAATCAATATTCTTGTCATAGGTCCGACCAGCTCGGGTACATGCCCTGACTCTTTGAGTATCTTAATTTTTTTATTTTACCATCATCTACTGTTCATAAACAGGCAATAGATGTTTGGTTCTCACTGAAAGATATTATTAGGTTTGGAAAGGATTCTATGATTAATGGTTTGATTCTGTCCCAACACTAAATCAGAACCTGGATATACAAGATATGGGTTTGAGATCCTAGCTGCAGAAATCATTTGTTTATTTTTGGTCTCTAGCCATGTGAGCTGCAAAAATAGTTTATTCAGATTCCTGTTAAGGACAAGGTAGTACCGCATGATTTAGGGTCTTATGAAAACAAGTGATGTTCTTGTGACATTGTTTCTGTTTTTTTCAAATAAATAGATAAATATATACCGACCTACAAGGTTTGGAAAATGATGGAAGTCAAACATAATAAAATACTTCGGACATCCACAATTTTTATCAAGTTGGTGTTCTGTTTGATTTATGATATAAGCCCGTAGCAATGCACGGGCACAATCCTAAACATTGAGTACCTGCGGAAAATAATTGCTGAGTAGAAGACTCATTAGTCTTAATAATGATTTGTTCTTAGGTTACTCTGAGTCAAGGTATATGCCTCTATTGCTATATATATCATTTTGGTAATTTGATGAATAAATTTGTTTAGCCTGTAGCTACTTATCTGCAATATTTAAGATTTCACCTCTCAGGTCATATATAGCTATGGTAATTTGGTGTACAATATGACAGCTTGTTTTGTTTATAAAGTAGATTACTCCTAAGAGACTCAGAAGCGTACATACAGGTTGGTGAAGCAATGAACGATTCATTTTCATGTTTAGGGTTATTGAACATGGACCATCAGTCACCATCGCGTCGGTCTGGTATCCCTCTTGGCGATCTCACAAATACATATCGAACAGGTGATGATTCTTAATTCAAATGTCTGGGAAAGTAGGTGCCCTCTTCGCCCCTTGCCTGTGTGCATGGATGCTTTTATTTGCATTGACTACAAGGTGCCTATTTCATGCAGTTAAATTTGACTCGTGGCAATCATAGCATCATTACTATTGGTGGAAATACTTGTATGAGAAAGCTTACTGTTGAACTTAAACCATTGCAATTGGCTTGTTCTTCTACTGATAGTCAAGTAATTGTGTGTCGTGCTGTAGATGTTGAGGTATTCTGAAATGCTAAATATTTACTCTTAGTCAGCCGTGTTGACTCAAATGAGAACAAGGGTGTATTTTTCTATATGCAGCTGGAAGCCTGGAAGTAGTTGCAAACAACTACTATGTTATAATTCATTGGAAAATGTGTTGTATTGTCGTGCAATCTTGGCCAATTTTTTATTTTACTATCATTCTACTGGTTAACCGTTAGTTAATTTATTATCTACAATCTATCCAATAAGGACAATCTGTTTTCAAGCAGACAATGTATTGATCACACGGTTTTGGTATACAAGCTTTGTTTTAATTATTGTGATTTTTAGACATGTGTACGCAAATTACCGGTCAAACATCAAAATGTGCGCTTAATTTTAAGTCATTCTTCGGATATGATGTCTTAAATTGATAAATACAATGTCGTACTATATAATTTTTATTATATATTTTGTGTATTACGTTGTAGATAATTGGATGCTCGTAGCAACGCACGGGCACGGACCTAGTAGAGATATAATATATAATATATATAGAGAGAGAGATAATATAGATATAGAGATGACAAGTGCACTTGATGTTTCACACACTGAGACTAGAGTAGAGGCGGTCAGACGGTAGTAATCGAGGGAGCGAAGGCGTGCATGGGATGCGAATGCACGGAGGCGAAGGCCGGAGGAGCGGAGGCACGCAGAGCCACAGAGTTTGAGCGGAGGAAAAAAGATCACGACGTTTTGTCGAAATCGTTTACAACTAATGAGATGTTTATGGAGCCAAACTATGATGTTGTGTGCATTTATGCAAATTTTTGACCAAATTAACCTATTACTGTAATTATTTTATGATTTACTAAAGAATAAATGTTAAAATACCCTAAACTACATAAAAAATTTAAAAAACTTGGAGGGACACCTCCTTTTGGTGTATAAGTGTCAACAAAAAGTTTGAATTGATTCTGAGAAAGTGATGACGCACATTCTCACAAAGTCATACATGGTGTCACACATGCCCCTAAGATCAGCGAGAGATGTTCATCATTATATGAGATGTTTAGTACCACTTTGTTGAAATCGGTTGAAACTTTAGTAGGATGTTTATGGAGCCAAACTATGATGTTGTGTGCATCTATGCAAATTTCTAACCAAATTTCTAAACAAGTAGGCTTGGTTCGAGGGACCCGATGGCCAGCAGGGTCAAGTGCGGACCGCATGGTGACAAGAACAGCAAGACGAAGTCATGGACGGTTTCTTAGTTGAGCCTCAAAACCAAGGTCGAGCCGAACTTTGTGGGAGCCGAGTCATGAGTGGTGATTGGCGGAGGCTACACCGAGTTCGCGGGGTTTCCAGTGGTTCACCAGAAAACCACTGGGTTCCTTCGTTGATCCACAAAGCCAAGACCGAAGACCGAAGTGCAGCAGCATCAGGCCGTCTGACCGGTGGGTCTGACCGGTGTGCGACGACGGCTTTCGGATGCTTCGAAGCGGAGGACACGCGTTGGGATCGCAAGGCTTGCGTCGAGGCTAAGCAAGTTTTGCGGTCGCCGGGTATCTGTCCGATGGTGCTACGACGAAGTTTCCCAAAAGGCCTTCGGGGGCGTGTATCTTAGTTTAATGTAATAGGGGTAGTTTCGTCTTTCGGTTGCCTCCATATAACCCAAGTGGTGAGAGGATGGCAGCCATCTCTTGGAACCCTAGCTCATTTTCCTTTGCTATTTTCCCTTCCTATTTTCCTTAGGATTTTCTAGGACTAGCTTGAGAGCTTCATGGTGAGATCTTGAGAGAGGGATGGATGATCGGGAGGCAAGCTAAACCTTGTATGAACCTTCATGGTATGTATAGATGATTTGGAGTGGGTCCTCAAGGCTTGATTGTATCTCTCCTGTTTTCCCTTTTTGGTGATTTTCGGAGCCTTTTCTTGGTGATTTTCTTGTGGCGCTTTCGAGACCTTTCTCTTTGGGATTTGGTGGGGGATGTATGCATGAATCCTTCGTGGTTCTTTTCCCTTTGATTCCCCTCCCAAATCCGTGAGTAAAGGGGCTCGATTTTGGGGTTTTCTCCAGTTTAGGGTTAGAGGTGTTCTGGGTGGAAATCCTTCGATTCCTTTTGATTTAACAAGTTTGGTGGACCCAATCGTAGCTATGGGATGCCCATGAGGTACTCCTACTATCCCCAAAGTCTTGTGCGAATCCGTGGAGCGAATCGGGAGATCGAAATTTGGATTTGGAGGAGTTGACCCGCGGGTTGCTGTTCCTCCCGAGAGCCCAGGTCGTGACCGGTCTGACCGGTGCCTTCCACCGGTCTGACCGGTGCCGACCCTCTGTTGGGTTTTGCTCGGGTGAATGTCCTGGTGTGTTTCCCAGTCTCTAGGCTTGCTGCTGTTTCGAGTTTGGTCTGTTTTGGAGCTCGGGAGGTCAGTTTCGTGGATTTGGGGTTTACTGGCTTAGACCAGTCTATCCGGTGAGCTACACAGGCCAGACCGGTGTAGAAGCTTTCTGTGGAAATCTTCAAGTTCTGCTCAGGTGTTCCGGCTCAGGGTCCAGGGTGTCTCGGTGTGTCTCTGGTGGAGTTCGGGTGTTTCGGCGGCTCAGTCCGGAAGACCTGGACAGGACCGGTCTGACCAGTGCAGGTGACCGATCTGACTGGTGTGGTCAGTAGCTGCTCGTGTTGCTTGTTCCGCTGCGTTCTCGAGTAGGTTTCAGTGGTTGTTCGTTCCTAGGACCAGTAGCACTCCAGTGGCTGCGTGGTCTTGGCCAACTTGGGTAGTTGAGTCAGAGAAGTGTTTTAGATAGTCGTGTTCGTCTTGGTGGAGTAGCCATCTCCTTCGAGAAGAATTTTTATCAGCTCCCATTCACTCCCCCCTCTCTGGTCGCCAGTTCGGTCCTTCAAGTGGTATCAGAGTCGGTTACGGGTCTTTCGGGACTCTAACCAGTCTAAGATCCAAAGATGGCGTACCAGGAACGGGGATCGGGTCCTCCGCACTTCGATGAGAAGAACTACCAAATGTGGCAGAGGCGGATGACTGCGTTCCTCCACGGCAAGGGACAAATCCTTTGGGACGTTACGGTGAACACAGCTTATGTTCATCTGATTAACTTCCTTGCTCCAGGATCGAGGGACATGCACGATGCCAACAACATGGCAGTCGACTACTTGTTTCATGCTCTGTGTCAATCCGAATTCGATCAGGTTCAGACAGAGGACCTAGCTTGTAGGATTTGGGAGCAATTGAAGGATGCTCACGCTGGAAATACTCAGGTTCAGGCTCGGATGTATGCGACTTACCGGAGAGAGTATGAGAACTTCACTCATCTCCCCGGTGAGTCAATTGATGCCTTGTTCCAGCGGTTTACGGTTGTGGTGAACAACATGAGAGCCAATGTGGCTGTGCTCCCGTATGATGATCATGACAGAGCCGTGAAGCTCTTGCACTCGCTGGATCGTACAATATGGGATGGAAAGGTCGAGGCTATTCTTGAGTCTGAGAAGTATGACACCCTGACAGTGAACGAGCTGTTCTCAAAGCTCAAGTCAACTGAGGTGGATCGTGGTGTGACAGCCCGTCTTGAGAGCCCGAATGACTCCCATAGTCTTGCTCTCATCGGTGGCTCAGGTGCTAAGTCTAACGCTAACGCATCCTCCCGGATGTACTATTTGTCTTCCTTGATGTCTTTGCCAGATGAGGAGTTCGACGTGCTTGGAGAGGACGAGCTAGCGTTGCTGACCAGGAGGTTTGAGAGGTTGCACGAGAACCGGGTGTACACAAGGAAGCCACACGGACATGCTTTCAGTGCGGCAAACCAGGACACTTCGTCGCCGACTGTCCGGAGAAGGTGGAGAACAAGGACGGCTACAAGCACTGGTCGAGGACGGACAACAAGTACTGATCGAGGCGCGATCACAAGCACAAGGACGAGCGACGATCGAGGAAGAAGAACGGCCACGACAAGAAGGCCCGAGCGATGGTCGGAGCAAGCGACGTCGACTCCAGCTCCGCCTACTCTTCCTCGAGCTCTAGTAGCAGCGAAGATGAAGGTGTTCAACGCAAGAGCAAGAAGTCATCCAAGAACTTGAGCGGGCTGAGCTGCTTCGTAAGAGATGGCTTCTACGGCATGGCACGTAGCTCTGGGAGCAAGAAGAGTCACGAGAGCGACTCGGACTCCGACTCCGAGGATGAGGTACGTGACAAGCTTCCCTTCTTGCGTGAAGAGAATGAGCGGCTTGGCAAGTTGCTTGATAATTGTGATGATATGCTTAGAGAGGCAAAGAAGATGAGGAAAGAGTTTAGGGCCTCACTAGAAGATGCTAGGAACACAGAACCTTGATGCTAAGATTGAGATAGATTCGCTTAAGGCTTCACCTGTTGTTTCTGATGAGGTTGATTGTGGTGATTGCTCTGTTTACCTAGCTGATCTTACTGCTCTTAAGGAAAAGCATGCCTCCAAGTGTGAGGAATGTGCTTAGGGTTGAAGTGGCTGAGCTTAAGTCTAGACCTACTTTGCTAGGTGCTTGCACTTCTTGCCCTGTTTTGCATGGAAAGATTGATGAGATGCATGCTTACATTGTGTCTCTTGAGGCTGAGTTAAAAGCACCTGTTCCCACTTCTTGCTCTACTTGTGAGTTGTATGCTGTAAAGAATCTGGAACTTGCACATTATGTTGAGCGCTTGCAGGATGAGAACGATGAGTTGAGGAAAATGATGGGTTGGTTGTCGGGTCATGAACCACAGCTTAGGATGATGATAGAGGCATACAAGTGCTATGATGTGCAAGCGCTTGGGTCGGATAAGATTGGAGAGTGTAGTGGTGAGGAAGGTGAGAAGATTGGTGATATCCAGGCTCCACCAAAAACCTTAACCAAAAATGCCTATGCACCTAAGCTAAACCCAATGAGAAACAAACTTGACACAACTCCAGATCCACCCATATTTCCTTACCCAACAAATGATTTCCAAAAACCCATCAAGTTCAAAAGTGACTTGGGGAACGAGTTCGTTGGGAAGAAGGGTGAGAAGCCTAGTCAGGAGAAACCAAAAGAGAAGCCGAGTGAACAGCCCCAACCCAAGCCTAAACCAAAACCCATTCGGTTCCATAGTGGGTATTGTAGTAGAGATGGTCACAAGGATGAGTTTTGCTTCAAGAGGAAGCGTGAGGAGAGGTTGGCTAAGGAGTGGGCTAACAAGGACAAGTACCACCCCTCTAATGGTGTACTTGAGCCTCGTGTGCAGATGCCCAGGGCCAAGGCCATTGTTAGGATAGTTCCGGCTTGGGGAGATCGAAGAATGGCATGTGGTGCTGCTGGCCATGCACCACCGGTCAGACTGGTCAGGGGGACCGGTCAGACCAGTGCAGATTTGGGCACTTGCAACTTTGGTTTTCGTGGTCGTGGAGGTGCTCGATTCAGTTCTTTTGGTCGTGGTACAGGTGGTTGGCATGGTGAGTCCGGTGGTGTTCAGTTTGCTAGGCATTCTCCACCTCGTGCTCAATACGATGGTGGGAGGAGCCGTAGCTTTGAGTTGGAGAGGAGCAATGGTCCACGGTCTTCCTTTCGTGGTTTTTGTTCTCCTCCAGCTAGACAGGGATGGTTCCCTCGTGGTGGTTCCCGTGGTGGTTTTCGTGGTGGTAGCTTTGATAGGCGTGATGATATGGTGTATGCTAACCCCACTGTGGAGCAAATGGCTCGGCATTGGTTTTACTCTTTTGGTAATAACCCCAGTGCTGAGTTGTTTGTTCACTCACGTGCTCGCTTTTGAATTTCAGGTGGGAGACTTGAGGAACGTTTGTCTGATTGACTCCGGTTGCTCGAGGCATATGACCGGAGACAAGGGGTGGTTCTCAAGTCTCGTCCCGGTGGTGTCCAAGACATACATCACCTTTGGGGACAATGGGCGAGGACGTGTGCTCTCAGAAGGTGAGATTAAGATAAGTGACAAAGTCACTCTCATGCGTGTTGCTCTTGTTCAATCGCTCGGGTTCAATTTGCTTTCCGTTTCCCAGCTGTTGGATGAGGGTTTTGAGGTCTTGTTTCGGCCTGGTGGTTCTCGGATTTTGGATTCTCGAGGGGACCTAGTTTGTATGGTCGTTCTCGAGAGTCAAGTTTTCCGAGCGGATTTCTCTTAGTCTTCTGGTGTGGCTCGTTGCTTTTTGGCTGGTTCTTCGAGTGAGTTGTGGAAGTGACATAGGAAGTTGGGTCACTTAAGCTTTGACCTTTTGTCTCGCTTGAGTAAACTCAATAAGGTCCGAGGATTGCCACGGCTGAGGTTTGAGAAAGAGTTGGTTTGTGCGCTGTGTAGGCATGCAAAGATGGTAGCCTCTTCCCATCCGCCCCTCACCGATGTGATGACGGAGCGTCCATGCGAGCTGCTCCATATGGACCTTGTTGGCCCAGCTCATGTGAGATCTGTGGGTGGGAAGTGGTACGTCCTAGTTGTGGTGGACGACTACTCTCGGTATGCTTGGGTCTTCTTTTTGGAGGAGAAATGGGAGACGTTTGGTTTTGTTCGAGATCTTGTCTTGAGGTTGAAGAATGAGAGGCACGGAGATGCCATACGAGTGATCCGCAGTGACAATGGCTCGAAATTTAAAAACTCTCGCTTCGAAAACTTTTGCCATGACTCGGGTCTTGAACACCAGTTTTCGAGTCTGTATACGCCCCCCAGAACGGCGTGGTGGAAAAGAAAAACAGAATCTTGTGTGAGATGGCCCGGACGATGCTCGACGAGCATAGGACTCCGAGGAGGTTCTGGACTGAGGCGGTCAATACCACGTGCTACGTTTCGAACAGGATTTTTCTCCGAGCGTTCAAGAAGAAGACGTGCTATGAGATGATGCACGGTCGCACTCCCAAGGTGAGTCATTTCCATGTGTTTGGATGCAAATGCTTTATTCTGAAAAAGGGCAAGAATCTGGATAAGTTTGAGGCTAGGTCGGTCGATGGTATTTTCTTTGGTTACACTTCTCATTCTAGAGCATTTCGAGTGCTCAATTTGGAAACTAACCAAATTGTGGAGACTTGCGAGGTTACCTTCGACGAGACACAACCACGTAGCTCTTTGGTCTTTGAATGTGCAGGAGATGATGAACTTGGCGAGGAGATCTTTCAGGAGGAGGAACATGAACATGGGGATGATGAAGATGGCGGTGAGGCGCCCGCAGCTGAGCATGTACCTACTACTTCGACTACGATCGAGAACGGGCCCTCTACCACACCTACAACGACAAATCCAGATCAAGGAGAAGCTGCTGTTGAGGGGGAGGTAGCTTCAAGGCGAGAACCTCCCCAGCGAGTTCAAGTGGATCACCCAGCTTCGAGGATCATCGGGGACATCAACGAACGCACTACACGGTCGAGGGTTCGAAACAATTCTCACTTTGCCCATGCTGCTTTTGTTACTACTTTTGAGCCCAAAGACATTGGACACGCGTTATCTGATCACAATTGGGTTAATTCGATGCATGAGGAGTTGAAGAATTTTGAGAGGAACCAAGTTTGGGTGTTGGTTGACCCTCCCCCAGGGTGTAAGCCGATTGGGACAAAATGGGTGTGGAAAAACAAAGAGGGAGAGAAAGGAGAGGTGGTGAGAAACAAGTCGAGATTGGTGGCGCAAGGGTATAGTCAGAAAGAGGGGATCGACTACGAGGAGACCTTTGCTCCCGTAGCTCGTTTGGAGGCGATTAGGATCCTTCTAGCCTTTTCCGTGGCTAAAGGGTTCAAATTGCACCAAATGGATGTGAAGAGTGCTTTCCTGAACGGTGTGTTGGAGGAAGAAGTGTATGTGAGGCAACCACCGGGGTTTGAGAGTGAGAAGTACCCCCACCGGGTGTACAAGTTGAGGAAGGCGCTGTATGGGTTGAAGCAGGCACCTAGAGCTTGGTATGGTAGGTTGAGGGGGTTCCTGTTTGAGAGAGGGTTTGAGATGGGGAAGGTCGATCAGACCTTGTTTCTCCTCAGGCAGGGCAAAGAGATCCTAATTGTGCAGGTATACGTGGATGATATTGTCTTTGGTGGCTCGTCTAACTGTTTTGTTGCAAGGTTTGCAGAAGACATGAGCAGGGAATTTGAGATGAGCATGATGGGTGAGTTACAGTTCTTCCTCGGCCTCCAGATCAAGCAGTCGAAGGAAGGAACATTTGTGCACCAAGCAAAGTACACCAAAGACATTGTGAGGAAGTTCAAGATGGAGGACTCCAAGGCTATGGCGACGCCTATGAGTACGACTACAGCCCTTGATGCAGACACGGAAGGAGAACACGTGGACCAGAAGGAGTACCGAAGCATGATCGGGTCACTCCTGTACTTAACGGCGACGAGGCCGGACATCCAATTCTCGGTATGTCTGTGCGCTCGTTTTCAAGCGTCTCCAAGGACTTCGCATCGGCAAGCAGTCAAGCGCATATTCAGGTATTTGCGACACACTCCCGACTTCGGCCTTTGGTACTCCGCGTCTTCTTCTTTGGCTCTTCATGGATTTTCGGACGCGGATTTTGCTGAGTGTTGGTTGGATAGGAAGTCCACCTCTGGGACTTGCCAGTTCTTGGGTTCTTCTTTGGTGTCTTGGTTTTCCCGCAAACAATCGAGTGTTACTCAATCCACTACTGAGACAGAGTATGTAGCCGCAGCTAGTGGTTACTCTCAGCTCCTTTAGATCACATACGCCATGAGTAACTTTGGTGAGGAGTATACCCATGTCCCACTTCAATTTGACAGCACCAGTGCCATAAGTGTTGCAAAGAACCTAGTGCTCCATTCCAAAACCAAGCACATAGAAGTGAGGTATCATTCCTGAGAGACAATGTTGAGAAAGGGAAAATCGCTTTGATCCATGTACCCACACATGACCAGCTAGCCGATATTTTCGCCAAGCCCCTAGATCAAGCAACTTTCACTCGTTTGCGGGGGGAGCTTGGTGTGTGTTTGATTTCGTGAGTTGGGTGTGGGAGCTCCTTTGTAGCATATGTATAGCTTTCCTTTGTGCATGTTTGCATTTGCATGGCATTTTGTAGCATGATGTATAGGCATCTTTATATCTTAGGTTGCATGCATTTGTATCATATGCATTGTTGTAGGAAAAACTTCTCCTATATACATTGTTCACCATGGTATGCTATATATGATCTTGTGAGCTAGTTTGGTAGGCTATGGTTAGTTTGGCTTAGCTCTTGATGATCTTGATTTATATCCATGGTTGATGGCTATGCTTTTGAAAAATGTCACATGTATGCTCTCTTGTGAGTAAATGCCTTTATATGATCTTGACATGTTTTAGTGGCTATGTTATGCTCAATTTGTGCTTGGATAGCTTATTTTGATCATAT
Source organism: Cenchrus fungigraminus (assembly GCA_036936925.1). Lineage (NCBI taxonomy): Eukaryota > Viridiplantae > Streptophyta > Magnoliopsida > Poales > Poaceae > Cenchrus > Cenchrus fungigraminus. Next base: position 92,303,567 of record CM072774.1, on the reverse strand, counting down.
GGGGCCAAAGGCTCATTTGTCATCATGAATGTTTAGCCTGCATGCTTTATCTTGGGAGGGGCATAAGTTCCTTTTTGTCGCAAAGACATTTCATGTACCAAAATGAATCTGAAAATGAAATGTAAATTGCTTGGAAAATGTGCTCCCATGTCATACGTGTTTAATTTAATTTGCTTTTGGGTGCTAAACTGTTGCATGATGCCTACCAATGAGAAGTCTCATATATAGAAGTAGGCACATGGCTCGGTGGCTTTGACATGACATGAGGTGCTTGAGGGTGTTTATGATGATCTTGTGATTAGAATGGTTGTCCTAGCATGAAGTTTGTGTGGCTTTACCATTTTGACATGCTTTGATCATGTTTAGGACTTTGCTCATGAGAGGGTGATTTTTCGCAAAATTGTCAATTCTATCTTAGCTTCGCCCAATGGTTGTGAAACTTGGTGATCTTGTAGTTTATGTCCATACGAAGCTATAGAGTATCTAACTTGCTCATTTGGACATGTGTAGCATCCTATGTTGAATTTTGTCTATTTGAGAAGCTCTAGATTGCATTTTTCCAATTTTTGGCTTGATTCATGCATTGTCAACAAGGGGGAGACGTTTGAGCATGTTTTGGCCTTCTGAATGCATCTAGAGGGTTTCCGAGTGGTTTCAAGCTGTTTTTGGGCTTTTGCAGTTCCCAGGTGGTCATCGGCCTGACCGGTGACACTCACCGGTCTGACCAGTGTGAGTGTCAGGTTCTGGGCGGTCTGGTGCAATTGTCTGACCGGTGCAGTGGACCGGTATGACCGGTCAGAGCAAGGCTGGTGTAGCTGCTCTGTTTTGTGAAGTGGTTCGCATGCATTCATCCAGAGGGAGTTGCATTGATTCAAGGGGAGCTTGCATGTGTGTAGGGGGAGCTCCTAGTGGTTTTCGAGCTTTGGTTTGGTGGTCTTTTGCTCTTTGCTTGAGCTTGTTTTTGTCTCGATTGTGTCGAGCCGTTGCCCATGTCTAAGGGGACCGAGACTTTCCTCGTTCAAGTGATCTTGTTCTTTGCCTTTGATTGGCTTTCGATCGCTTGCTCGAGTTTCTTTTTAGTCGTTTCTTTTCCTTTTCTTTTCTCTTTGGTTATCAAATGTGTGAGTTGTCAATGCACTCATCGAGGGGGAGATTGAAGACCTGTGTGGTTCGAGGACCGGCGGATGGTCGCTTCTTGGTGTGATGAGTGATTGACAACGTGGTGTGGACTGACTCTTGGCTAAGTATTGCAGGTGCAGGTTGCGGCTTGACTGGTGTTGGTGCAGGTGAAGAACAAGCGCGAAAGGTCGTTGCCGGTGAGGCCTCCAGGTGTGGAGAAGACAAGTAGGCTTGGTTCGAGGGACCCGGTGACCAGCGGGGTCAAGTGCGGGCCGCATGGTGGCAAGAACAGCTAGACGAAGTCATGGACGGTTTCTTGGTTGAGCCTCAAAACCAAGGTCGAGCCGGGACTTCGTGAGAGCCGAGTCATGAGTGGTGATTGGCGGAGGCTACACCGAGTTCGCGGAGTTTCCAGTGGTTCACCAGGAAACCACTGGGTTCCTTGGTTGATCCACAAAGCCAAGGCCGGAGACCGGAGGCAGCAGCACTGGACCGGTCTGACCGGTGGGTCTAACCGGTCTGACCGGTGGAGGACACCGGTCTGACCGGTGTGCGACGACGCGTTCCAGAGACTTCGAAGTGGAGGACACGCGTCGGGATCGCAAGGCTTGCGTCGAGGCTAAGCAAGTTTGCGATCGCCGGGCATCCGTCCGATGGTGCTACGACGAAGTTTCCCAAAAGGCCCTTCGGGGGTGTGTATCCTAGTTTAATGTAATAGTGGTAGTTTCGTCTTTCGGTTGCCTCCATATAACCCAAGTGGTGAGTGGATGGCAGCCATCTCTTGGAACCCTAGCTCATTTTCCTTTGCTATTTTCCCTTCCTATTTTCCTTAGGATTTTCTAGGAATAGCTTGAGAGCTTCATGGTGAGATATTGAGAGAGGGATGGATGATCGGGAGACAAGCTAGACCTTGTATGAACCTTCATGGTATGTATAGATGATTCGGCGTGGTTCCTCAAGGCTTGATTGTGTCTCCCATTTTCCCTTCTTGGTGATTTCCGGAGCCTTTTCTTGGTGATTTTCTTGTGGCGCTTTTGAGACCTTTCTCTTTGGGATTTGGTGGGGGATGTATGCATGAATCCTTCGTGGTTCTTTTCCTTTTGATTCCCCTCCCAAATCCGTGAGTAAAGGGTCTCGATTTTGGGGTTTTCTCCGGTTTAGGGTTAGAGGTGTTCTTGGTGGAAATCCTTCGATTCCTTTTGATTTAACAAGTTTTGGTGGACCAAATCGTAGCTATGGGATGCCCATGTGGTACTCCTACTATCCCCAAAGTCTTATGCGAATCCGTGGGGCGAATCGAGAGATCGGGATTTGGATTTGGAGGAGTTGACCCGCGGGTTGCTTTTCATTCCGAGAGCGCAGGTCATGACCGGTCTGACCAGTGCCTTCCACCAGTCTGACCGGTGCCGACCCTCTGTTGGGTTTTGCTCGGGTGAATTCCCTGGTGTGTTTCCTAGTCTCTAGGCTTGCTGCTGTTTCGAGTTTGGTCTGTTTTGGAGCTCGGGAGGTCGGTTTCGTGGATTTGGGGTTTCCTGGCTTAGACCGGTCTTACCAGTGAGCTACACCAGCCTGACCGATGTAGAAGCTTTCTGTGGAAATCTTCAAGTTCTGCTCAGGTATTCCGGCTCAGGGTCCAGGGTGTCTCTGGTGGAGTTTGGGTGTTTCGGCGGCTCAGTCCGGAAGACCTGGACAGGACCGGTCTGACCGGTGCAGGTGACCGGTCTGATCGGTGTGGTCAGTAGCTGCTCGAGTTGCTTGTTCCGCTGCGTTCTCGAGTAGATTTCGGTGGTTGTTGGTTCCTAGGACTAGTAGCACTCCAGTGGCTGCGTGGTCTTGGCCAACTTGGGTAGTTGAGTCGGAGACGTGTTTTGGATAGCCGTGTTCGTCTTGTTGGAGTAGCCATCTCCTTCGAGAAGAATCTTTATCGGCTCCCATTCACTCCCCCCTCTCTGGTCGCCAGTTCGGTCCTTCAATAATAAGTAACATTCTATTGATTTTAAACATATAAGAAGTAACTAATCAACCATTTCACACTAGATAGGAAGTAACTATACATCTATTCTTACTAGATAGGAAGTAACTACCCATTTCTTCTCACTAGATAGTAAGTAACTTTTCCCTAGTTTGAAACTCATATAAAGTATCTGGATTTTTTTTCTTGTTCTGATATAAACTGAAACTCATAAAAAGTATCTAGTGACAAACCAAAAAGTGTCATAAACGTATTTTTCCCATGTACTTGACGTCACGGCAGAGCCAGGTGCTTCATCAGGGTGAGCTGACCCTGGTGGATTTTTAACATTCAGTGAAAAAATTAGTGAGAACTAGCCTACGATGAAGAGAACTGGCTAACTCGGTCCTTTTGTCAGAAGTCTTTATAAAATACCTTTTTTGTGTTCAGTGCATCACAATTGTTATTTCTATATCAAATAATTAGTGCTTGGCACACATATTCATCAGTTATCTAGCAAACATGTACATCCTCTCACCATAATCCCTACAACTATATGTTGTGTTGGTACTTATAGTATTTTATTATGTCACTCTGCTACTAATGCATATGTTCGTTATCTCTCAGTGCATACCCCATGGTATGCTGCTTTTAGCCATGCCTACTTATTTAACGTCATATTTTTATGGGTAAAAAAACAAAACATGAAGAAATAGTTTTAGCTATAGGCATCACATGTTCCTGGCATCTCTGTTAATGTCCATTCTCCTTTTGAGTAAAAAAGTAATGTGTTACTACGTATCCCTCTTTCTATTTTGAGTTTATAAATAATGTGCAACTAAAATATGGGATAGGAAGCAATCTACCATTGATATTCATGAGATTTAGAATAACTATCCATTTATCCACATGGCATTGGAAGTACTTTGCCACTGATTTGGAACACACATGAAGTAACTAGTCATATATTTAAATTAAATAGGAAGTAACTTGCAATTGTTTGAAGCACATAGGAAGTAAATAATCATTGTTTACATTTATACAGGAAATAACTTTCCCTTGATTTGAATAACCAACCATTTTTTCACATTAGATAGGTAGTAACTTTGTCCCTTGTTGAAGCGCATATGAAGTAACGTTCTCTTGATTTTATTCATATATAGGAAGTAACTAATCTTTCATTTACATCACGTACTAAGTAACTTGCCCCTATTTTAGAATACATAGGAAGTAAGTAATCAATAATTTTTACATAATAGGAAGTAACATTCCACTCTTTTTGATATAAAGGTAGTAACTAATCGATCACTTGACATGCTGCAGCACGTAGCTTTTCTCTAAATTTAATCACATAAGAAGTAACTAATAGTTCATTAACATTATGTACTGTAAGTAACGCTTTCCTTTGAGGATCTCCTCCATGCTCTTATTCCCATAGCTAAACTATATTCCTATGGGAGACTAGCTCATCTAGCACATGTCACAAAAATCGAGTAGTGGGACTTGTGATTTGGGAGCGGAAATTTGAATTCTCCTCAATTTTGCTAACAAATCATGTAACTCCTGGTTGTGGTGATATGGCTCTATGGGTAATCAACTAGTGCATTAATTTTTTTGTCAGACAATGTTGGTGATGGGAATCAACCGGTGCTTTATTTTTTTTCTCAACAATATTGGTGATGCAGTACGCTTCTTTAGGACACCAAATTTTATGTTACATTAGAATAAAGAGTTGTGTCTTACATTTTAGTAGTTCAGCACCTGTGAGGGCAGAACAACTTTTATTGTGCTATTTTTTTCTATCCATATTAGTGTCTCACTATATGTTATTTTGGATACATATCTACACTTTCATTTTTCTTTGTTTTGTTTTCCAAAGGAATCAAGTTGCGCAGACATTGATATAGAACCTGTGCTCTCGTAACTGTGCAGAAAAATGGAGCATCTTTTTATCTGTTTCAGGTGCAAGCATTCAAAGGTAACCAAACAACGCAATACTTGATACACAACACATCCTGTGATATTGCCATACTGGGATATAAAACTCTCATCACGTTCAAACAGACAAACACAATGGGATACCAAGCATTCATCTTGTGATGGATGCAATTGTTATTTTATTTCTGGTTTTTGCACATCTATTGAATCATGTAAGCTGCTTGTGTTTAGCTAACAAGGATCCATGTCTGGACCTTCATACACTCTTCCCTCAGTGATGGTTATTTGATCTCTATATTGTTGTCGTAAACATATTGTTATTTTTCATGAGCCTACGAGTTACTTTTTCCTTAGGGGTTTCGGCTACATGTGTGACAACGAATTAGATGCTTTTATCTTTCCCGCCTTCCCGATTTACTTTTTTATATTGTGGGCTTGAGTATAATTTGTCAACCAATAAAAAATGTGTGTTTTTTATTTTTCCCACACAAACCTGGTTGTAGTTCCCACGGCTGGTGGTTGTCGGGCATGCAACGAAATGCCCTAGTGGACCCTCGCCACGTGTTCAACTGGTGGTCTCTCAGTCTAAATTAGGGTCCCCACTCCATAAATGGAAACCTTGGGAGGGCTCTCTAGATAAGACTAAATGGAGAGACCTCTCTGTGTAGTCGTCTCCTTTACAAAAATATATGTCCCTCTCAAAGTTTTGTAAAACTATTACCATGCTGCCATTTGAAGTAACCACCTTTTTAAACGGCGGTAGGGTACGTTCACCGGTGTGGGTACTGTAGCATTCCTACTGCCGTTTTAAATGGCGGTAGGGGCTAACTTTTTTGTATGAACTTAGATGAAAATAAATTTCATATGAAAATTGTAGCTTTTGTCGAGATGTACAAGTTTGTGATTCAAACATTTTTAATTTGACCTTGAAGCTCAAATAATCGACATACTATTCAGATCTAAATTTTGAATTTTAAATCTAAACAATGTGTCAATCTTTTGAGCACCAAAATTAATTCAAATAGGCACAATTTGAACTGCAAAGTTGTAGATCTCATCGATATATACAATTTTGGTGTACAATTACCTCCATCAGGGTTTATATGGAAACATTATGTTTTTTTAAAGATATGTTGGGGGGGTTCGTCAAATTTTAGATCTTAATATAGTGTCGATTATTTGAGCGTCAAAATGATTTCGAATGAAAAGCATCTAAACTAAAAAGTTGTAGCTCCCGACAAAATCTATAATTTTGGTATAACTTTTATCGCCATCCGAGTTCATATGAAAGAAATATGATTTTTTTTAAAGATATGCTGTTAAGAGAAGAAATATTTGTGTCGGTTATTTGAGTATCAAAATGATTTCAAATACAAAAATATGAACTACAAAGTTGAGCCTAATTTTCATATAAAGTTTATCTCCATCTGAGTTCATACAAGAAAGTTATAATTTTTTTAAGACGAATTGGCCCCATCGCTGATTCAAATGGTGGTAGGAGTGCTACAGTTCCCACGGTGGGTGAACAGTGCTCTACCGCTGTTTCAAATGACGGTAGCTTCCTATCGCCATTTAAAATGGCGACATCAGTATAGTTTTGTGTAACTTTAGAAGAACTTTAGAAGAGACATATATTTTTGTAAATTCATAAGAAATATAAAAATAAAAAATTCTGAATCCGGCGTCGGCAACAAAGATTACCGCACAGACTGGACTTGACTCTACGATAATAATGGGCCCAGAGACAATTTCATAGCAAATCTCAATGCCAACAAAGATTATCACTCACATTTTTTTACCAATCATTATGTTCTCTAGTTCCACGTATTCACAATAAAAATATGGGTTTGCTCAAAAAAAAAATGGGTGAAACATGCGTTCAATCATAAAAATAAATAGTGTAATGACCCAAATGTAATAACATTGTTGAGAATTGCATGTAAGAGCATCTTCAACAGTTTGCCAAATTTTACTTGGCAAATCTTGTGTTTTGTCAACATCTAAAAATATGACAAGTAAAAAAATGTTCATCTCCAATAATTTGGCATAACTCAGTTGCCAAATCCAAATCTAACTTACATCAGGAACATGAGAGATAAACAAAATTATGTTTCTACCCTTCCACCTCTTGAAAACTTAAATCAGGAACCCTGAGAAAAAGACAAAATTATTTTTATACCCTTCCACCTCTTATGTTAGGGAAGAATGCGCTACGGATTGGTGTGCGCATATATGCACGCGAGGATTCTATTATTCCCAACTTGGGATAAATGACAACCTGAGATGGGGAAATGTTGAAGAATGTTTTTTCTGTTTTTGCCAAAAAAAAATAACAATGACAACTTAGGATGGAGAACAGTTGGAGTTGCTCTAAGCATCTTAGTTTGCTAGTATAAAATATTTATGCTTGTTTGAATGCATTTGCATTTTAAATTGAATTATTGGATAGATTGAAAATCCGAGTAAAGAAACCATCGTAACCGATGTTAGGAATGTGGTAGACGGTGACATGTGTCAAACCCCGATGAGAGGAGCCATGGCGATTCCGCCGAACGTCGCCTCTCACATTACCTTTCGTCTGGGACATTTTCCTGTGGGCCGTGGTTTGTGATGGTTCTATGGATATGTATGTTTGCCCTATGTTTCGCTTAAGATATGCTTCTTCCTTAATTATGTGTGTTTTTCTTTAATTCATATATTAATCAATTGCATAAAAATATGCACCAACACTTTAGTACTTAAGGACCTTGAATATTGCCACTATGTTTGGTTTTCATCTGTACAGTCAAATTTAGTACTTAAGAACCTTCAATATTGCCAATAAAATTGGGAACTGGTCTTAACCGGTCCGGACCGGTAGCGGTACCGGCCGGTTCCCAACCGGTCTAATTCAAAATTTGAAAATTTGAATTCAAAAAATTGGAAAAGGAAAAAATTCTTAAAAAATACTTCAATGTGCGTACAATCTAATGGTGTCAAACATTTTCAAATATTAGTTCATTTAGTATTTTTTGCAGGCGTTAGAAGTTCAACCAAAAAAGAAAAAGAACAAAAATTAGGCCGGTTGAACTTCTAATGCCAGCAAAAAAAAAACTAAATGCACTAATATTTGCAAAATTTTGACACCATTAGATTCTACGCACCTTGAACTATTTTTTAGAAGTTTTTCTTTTATTTTTCAATTTTTTAATTTAAATTTGAAAACATGTCAAATTCTTTATTGATTCGCAACCGACCGGCTAACCGGTGTAACCAAGCGGCTAGCCGGTCTGACCGGCCCGGCTAACCCGTGTATACATGCAAGCGGGGCGGGTTTTGCTGCAAACCCGCTGGGCAAACCCGCTCGAGCCCGCGTTGGGAAGCGGTGTATGCGGACCAACAAATGGGGCCCGGCGGCGCTGTGAACCCGCAGAAGGAAAAGAAGATAGGGATCGGGAGGACTTCGGAAGAGAGCTCTGCTTCGCGGGTGGTGTCGTCGTCTCCGCCGCCGGGGGGTAGCCGTCGCGGGAGGAGACACGGATGGTGAGGCCGACGGGGGAGCTCGCCGCCGCCGTGGCCAGCTTCCGTCCAGGCGCGGGTGGGGAGGCCGAGGAAGCTCGCCGCCGTTTGCGGGGATCCCGTCGCCGCCGTGGAGCACGCCACGTGGGGGAGCTCCCTCGTGCCATGGCGTTGCCGTCTTGCTCGCTGCCGCCACATGTTGCCGGTGGAACAAATATTACCCAAGTTGGCTTCTTGCCTTTTCCCCTTTCTCATGGCCGCTCGTTCTCCCAACCCAGATCGCAAAGCAGCAAGGAATCCCCAGAGATGGGGTGCGCTAGATGTTTCTCCTACTAGTTTTTCAGATCCTCTTTGCACTAGACGATGTTTCATGGTGAGATTTGTGCTGCGGAGGCATGGGGTGCTGCCGTGCTGGGCGCGCAAAGCTCTGTCGTCCTCTGTGTGATTGTGACCCAAGCCGGGGGCGCGCGGCCGCTTGCTTGCTGCCATGAACGCGCGTTCAGCCGCCGCCGCTTGCCAACCTGCGCGCCGCGAGATCAGATCCCGATCGAGAGCCCGTCAGCCGTTCGCGGCCGCCGTGCGCATGCCAACGCCCGCGCGGCCGCGCGTTCATGGCAGCATGTAAGCGGTCACAGGGGGCCGCGCGCGCAGGCTGTCAAGTGGAGCGGCGGCGGCTCGACACTCGGCGTTCGGGCGCGCGGCGACGTGTGCGTGCCAGCGTGCGGCGGCGTGCGTGTCATGCCGGCCGCGGAAAGGAGATGCGGCGCCACGACCTCGCCGCGCTCCCCATCGCCGTTTGTGCGTGCCGCATTGATTCAGGGCACAAGAACACTGCAAGCGAACCGCATTGATTCAGTCTTGTGTGCAGGAAGCTCCCACGGCGTCCAGCGTACCCTTTCTGGGCTCTCGTGAGGAGGGAGGAGTCCGTTCGATGGTCCCCCGCATCTCCGCCACCGTCGCCCGCATCTGGCAGCGCGTCTCCGCCATCTCCAACCGCGTCTCCAGCTGGATGGTAAGCATGAACGAACTGCTAATTCTGATTTTCACTAAAATGAGTTTGACCTGCTAATTGATTTTTTGGTACTATTCTAACTTGCAACCTGCTATAACTGTGCTTGTGTGCAGCCCAACCTGATGAACGGCAGCACCCCATGCGAGCAGTGCAAACGGAGGCCTGCGGCAGTGCAAGCGCAGCCAGGCATGCGAGCTTTGTGCGGCAGGCGGACGCGTGCGGGCTGCCGCGCCGTCCGCTAAAAATTAAGCGGCGCTATGCGGGCAGCCGCATGTGCCCGCGACAGCACTTGCGGCTTGCGCGGACGTGGGGCGGGCAGCCGCAACCCGCCCCGCTTGCAACCGTAAACCCGTGTAACTGACCGGTCAACCGGTCGCTACCATTTCCACTAGTGTTTCAATTTGAAAATTTGAATTTAATTGGTTTTTACTGGTAACCGCTCCTACCGGTCCGGTTAACCGCTACCGGTGGGCGGTGGTAGCAGATTCCGGAATGGTAAGAAAAACCCTGTTATCGGGTGGAATCTCAAAATCTGAGTGACATGTATATTGTTTTTCTAAACTTCCATGGCAAATACATTTGTGTAATTGTGTTGTTTAATAATAGACAGTCTCATTCATTGAGACGGGATATTTAGACTACATAACAAACAAACCATACAATCGGTTGTCATTTCAGGTTGTCTCGTAGTAAATCTATTTTTTTAATTCTGCATAAAAGTAATATTATGACTTGTATAATAACCATAACTTGTATAATGGGGGAGTAGTTGTCCCATGATACTAAAGTTTAGCTTCTCATCCACAAATTGCACATAACACGACATGAAACAACCTCTGTACATAGCACTGCATGAAACAACTGATTAGATGTAACATTGTATATCCTTTCAATAATTCTCGACGTCACCTGTAGGAAATAAACTGCTTTCCTTGTCTCATGTTTATGTTACTCAATGCATGGAATAATTCAACGGTGGGACCCAATGTCATGCCATCTGCGTACTTCTGTGAGACACAACTGGTCTTCCTTTTGACAGCTGAGAAACGAAGGCTGGGTACATGGAAAAAAAAGGGCGCCTGTTGAGATGTGACGTAACCAACAGGGTTAGTAAGAATACCCAAAACTTCGGAGAAGCACAGACAATTATTTCTTGTGTTAGTTGATGATACTTTGCGCGTTAGTCCGGGAAATTTTAACAGAATTTTAAGTTAAAATTTGAAAGTGGAAATACTAGAGTAATTGCATTGCAACATTTTTTGCAAACATCATTATACATAAAAATATATTCATTACGTTGAAAGATAACATCCCTTAAACCATTAATCCTTCATTTACTTAGTTATAAAAACATCGGTGGAAGATTTAAATAGATGATATCAACAGATAATAATGTGGATAACTTGCATGTTAAGAGAAACAAAATGAATGACTCAGTGGGTGCATCTATATATAGGTTATACAGGTTATCATGTCTTGCGGTTGGTGTCGTTTCACTTTCCTTAGGCTTCCTTTGTCAAGACTACTGCTGGTTCCTCCTTTCCCTACCCGCTATATGTGCATCAATCCTGCTAGAGAGTTCTCGCTATAGTCATTCATATCGCCCCGAGACAGCATCCATACAAGCTTAGTTTGCAAACCGCTCAGTCTGAAAAATCTTGAAGACAGAGAGAGAATGGGCGGTTCATCCGGCCTTTGTGGACTTTTTTTTTTCGCGACCGTGCCTTAGCACGTTTTTCATTAAGAGGAAGAGAAGATTACAACCTAAAAGGCAGTGTCATCTGGGTTGATGACACCCCAAAGAGAACTAAGTACAGAGCTAGTTACATGACCCCAAATTGGCGACCTGGAATAGCTACCAAATGCCCTAGCGGCAGCAGGCTGTGAAAGCGAGCCTGAATCCACAAAGAAAGCTCATCAGAAATAGAATTAGACAGCTGCAACACAGTTTTACTATTCCTATCAAAAGTGCGAGCATTGCGCTCTATCCAGATCGACCAGCACACTAAAACAATCAGTGAATCAAGAGCCTTCCTCCTTAGTTTATCTAGCCTTTTTCTTGTTGATTCCCACCAATCAGCCAAACAGAGTTCAGTACCGGAGGGTTGAAGTGCCTCCCAGCCACATTTGTTTAACAGAATGTGCCAAACCTCCCTAGAGAAGGAGCAACCAATGAGGAGGTGTGTTATTGTTTCGGAATCTTGGTCACATAAGGCACACCTGTCATCATCTTGTAAGTGGTGCCTTTTCCTACGCTCTGCCGTCCAGCAACGGTCATGAAGTGCTAGCCAAACTAGGAATTTACATTTTCCGGGCGCTCTCGTCTTGTGTAGCACCTTAGCACCTGGTATAGCATGTTGACCTGTGAAGAAAAGCTTATAGGCTGACGCTGTGCTGAATTGGCCGTCCTGCGACCATCTCCACAGCAGCGTATCACTGTCTTCTGTCAAGTGCACCTCTTCTAGCTTTGACCAGATCATTAGGTACTCGAGGATGACTTGCACAGTTAGAGCACCCTTCATGTCGCGCACCCAACGTCTGTTTTGCAGTGCATCCCTAACTGTTCGCTTCTTCCGGATGCGAGGGCCTACTGTGTGGATGAGGCATGGTGCAATCTCCGCGATTGATTTCCCATCCAGCCAGCGGTCAGTCCAGAATAGTGTTCTGTTGCCGTCGCCAACTTTAACCACCGTGGAGAAGTGGAATAGATCAGCAACTGGCTTCTCGACCTTGTCTGGGAGGAGGGACCAAGGTTTGTTGTCATCAGTTTTTCTTGACCATAACCAACGCAACCTTAAGGCGTACCCCATGAGTTCTAAATTCAGGAAGCCCAGGCCACCAAGCTCTGGCCGCCTGCACACCCTGGGCCAGGCTAGTCTACACTGTCCACCAGAAACTGTTGCTGTACCCTTCCACAAAAACGCTCTGCGTCGCTTGTCAATCGCTTGTAACGCCCAGGGTGAGATTGCAGTTGCAATAGCGGTGTGAATGGGGACTGCAGACATTTGAAATCTGACCAGCACTGCTCTTCCCGCGCGGCTCATCAGTCCTGCTTTCCAAGTGGGCAGACCAGCAGCGACCTTGTCTACTAATGGTTGGAGGTCATTTTTCTTCAGCTTGCTGACCGACAATGGGATGCCAAGATATCTACATGGGAACGGCTGCAACCTACCAGGGAAGAAGGTCAAGAGAGTAACCGTATCCTCCAGCCCACACTGTATTGGTGTGATCAGACATTTTTCTGGATTGATAGCTGTCATCCATGGAGGAGTGAGAGGACTGGAGAGGACTGTGACCACACTGTATCCATGTAAGGCCTTGTGGACTGGAGAGGACGACCTGTGAATACCAAGAAGCATGGAGGAGTGAGAGCTTCAATCTTCATCCATGGTAAGCCAGTCCTACCTGCATGCCTAGTCTGACACTGCCGGTGTCTTTTGTGTGCTCTCCGCCACTCAGCATCTGTGAATCTAGTGATCACCGGGATGGTACGAAGTTCCTCAGGCTTCTGCTCTGTTCTCTGCAACTCTGGCTTCTGATCTGTTCATCTAGAAATATATATGCCGATTCAGTTTTCTCTGGCATTACATATAGCTTAAGACGGTAAGCTGGTTTCTGATCTTGTCCAACCTCAGATTAGTAGATTACCTATTCAGTATGACGCCAGAGTGTTTGTTCTGATCGATTCTTATACAGTGAGTATATGGCAAAGATGATGCTTTCTATAGGTTCAGACTTTTGCTACTCTTAAATCTTATACCTACTCCTGCTTTTGTTGTTTAGCGTGTATTATGCAAGATTTGTGAACTGAGACCGACAGTGACGTATCGATCGAGTGGCCCATGTCGAACGATCGAGTATGTGCTCCAAATAATATCTATCTCTGACTTCTTCATTTTTCCTCTTGCGCAGCTCTGGTGCTTCTCAGCAACGCCGCCAACATTGCCAATATCTTGAATCTTGTCAGTTACCTGCGCAATGAGATGCACATGGACGTTGCGAGGGCTTCGACGATGGCGAGCAACTTCTTCGCCGCGCTGCAGATGTTCTCCATCCCAGCAGCCTTCCTTGCCGACTCCTACATCAAGCGCTTCTATACCGTCCTCATATTTGGCCTTGTTGAGATACTGGTACAACTTGCTACTCAGACTTTTTCACCAAAGCTATACACCTCTTTTTTTTTTGTTAAATTTGAAGGTTGAGGTACATGCTAGTGAAGAACGACTTTCTTATTTAAACTTACATTCTGTGTATGGTTAACACTTTCTTCCAACCAAAATTATAATTTTGACTTTTTCGGATGCATTAGTTTTGCTATGGACATATATGTGTGTGTAGAACAAATAGTAATTTGGAATAAAGTGAGTACTTTCCAGTCATGTCAGCTAGCAATCGTGTAGACGTTAGTGTTGTAAGTGTTGTCGTTTTCTTCTTTCTTTTGCTACCAATATAATCATACCGGATAGGACCAATGGAACCTGATCCATGAAGACGCATGCACATGCATATGTCGCTGCTTAGCGAAGTGGCACAAAAACTAGCCAAAAGGATAAGATTGTAAAACACATGGGCTTTTTCTGAGCTGATATGATATAATATTAATAGTGAACAATACTATGTGCAAACTTAGCAGAGGTTGGAACTTGTTTATATTTTCTAAAAAAGACTAATGGAAAATGATGCACATATATTGGTGGTCCGTCAATCATTTGTTGGTCCGGTGAGGTGTCAGCAGTTGTTGGTAATGTATAGTTGACAATTTAGTTGGGTGATTCAGATCCGCACTAGTATTCTGGGCGCTTTTAGTTGGGTGATTCAGATCCGCACTACATTCTCTGTACAAGGGGAACAGGATATGGTCAGAGCAATCAAACTTTTCCCATAGTCTTCTTAGTGCTTGTGACGTCCGCAATTTAGTTGGTTATTTTGTTTCTCATTGTCCTAGCTACTGGTTTTTTTAGCTCTACTATGTTGTTTCGAAAAATGTTATTGTACTTTTCACTCTCCAATATGTTAATTTTGTATCTTTAAAAATGTGGAATATATAGTATAATTAGTATTATACTATTGGCATTAGTGATGACTATCTTAAGCCATCTACCCCACCTGATATATAATCTTCAGACTTATTTACAGTCAGTATCAGATCATGAAATCATGGCAAAACATTGATGATCAAAGAACCAATATAACTAGAAATACCTTTGATCAGCATAAACGAAACAGAGTAAGGTGTGACTCAACTCTGATGCAGGGTTACATCCTTCTGGCGGTCCAAGCACATGTCCCCTCCCTTCAACCACCATCGTGCACCCCAGGACAGCAGGCAACTTGTGAGTCTGTCCATGGCTCAAACCTGAGTCTGCTTCTCCTGGGCCTCTACCTTATCCCCATCGGCGACGGGGCAGCACGGGCTTGCCTGCCGGCTCTCGGCGGCGAACAGTTCGACACATCCGACCCTGTGGAGCAGAGGCAAGAGGCAAGCTTCTTCAACTGGTACACCTTCGCTGTGTCGACCGGTGGGTTCATTGGGCTCGTGTTCGTGGTATGGGTGGAGAACAGTAAAGGTTGGGACATTGGGTTCGTCGTCTGCGCCATATGTGTGTTCCTGGGGATGCTGATATGGATTGCCGGGTTCCCGTTCTACAGGAACCAGCTGCCAACGGGCAGCCCCATCACAAGAATATTGCAGGTTTGTATTGCATTTCAGAGTTCCAAGTTGATCCCTTTTTGCATAGCCTCACATAAATGATTTGTTGAAGAACATATAGAAATATGAATTTCGTCTTTGAAAGCTATTAGTTTAGGAAAAAATTTCATAATTCATCACTGGTGTGCTTTCTGTAAATCAACTATATGGACTTTATTGTTTTTGTTGAATAATTTTGAGTAAATTACAAACATTTACCTTCAGTTCATGGTTTGGGGCTAATCTGGTAAATTTAGTATCAAAGCACTAGGTCCATAATATCGAATATTAACTATCCCAGTTTGCTAAAAAAATTGTTTCCTTTCTCCCATTACAAAGTTAAATCTAAAAATGTGCATGTCGTCTGCGTTACAAAGATACCTACAAAGATACTGCAGACTGTAAGGAATCGGATGCTCGTTAGCCTAAGAGGGGGAGGGGGTGAATTAGGCAATCTTAAAACCTTAACCTATGGCTTCACTACTTTTGCACAAAGATAAACTAGAACATACTATCTAGATGTGCAACTAAGGTTGTTCTAGTGTGAAACTCCCATCCCAAATCAAGATTTGCAATCTATAGCCAATCCTAGCATGATACTACTCTAGGAAAGTAAAGGCAAGCAAGGATTGCAAAGAGTAAATGCGGAAACGTAAAGGGGATGAGAGAAAGCAAACTCTTGACACGCGATTTATCCCGTGGTATCGGTAGGCACTAAGCCACCCCTAGTCCACGTTGTTGAAGCACTCACACAAGAGTATTGCTTCCCGGTCACCAAGTCTCTCTCAAGAGCACCACTTGACTCGCCACTAAGGCTCGCCACTTAGGCACTCGCCAAGCTCCCTTGGTCACCTTGATGCCGCCTCCACTAAGGAGCTTCTCCACTTAGGAAGAGGGTCTCCACGTCCCCCGCACAAAGTGTCATCGCCACTCCACACCAAGCCGGAGGGTCGATGACGATTGCCGGTGAGCCACTTAGGCCTCAAGGCTTCCGGCGAATCTTGTACACCTTGATTCACTCAAGAATCACCTCACAAGGTTGGCACAACCTTGCACTCACTCAGCTCTAAGCTAAGCCTAGCACTAAGCACATACACAAAGCATATGCAAGTCTATGGATGAACAATTAAGCACTTGGATGGATTGGATATGATCTTCTAGGTGTCTTGCACTCCTCTGCACTTCCACACAATCCAGCAACCTCAAATGGGTGAGTGGAGGGGGTATAAATAGCCAAAGGCACTCAGCTAGCCGTTGGCTAACGGCCACTGAAAAAGGTAGCGTCGGATGAACCGATGCTATGCTTTTCCAAGGCGTCGGTTCATCCGGTGCCCTCCACGTCACTTAGCCGTTGCAGCTCTGCTGACACAACTGTTCCGACGCTATACACCGACGGTGCGTCAGTTCATCCGGTGCTGAAGACCTCACGGCCAAAACGTCTCTGTATGCTGCTTCGTGACCATCAGATAGACCGATGCTTCCACTTGACCAAGGCGTCGGTTCATCCGGTGCTGAAGAGGCTGTCTTGGCGTGTCTCTGTGTTGATTCAAACTGAGCGTCGGATAGACCGTTGGTGTCCTCTCTCAGACCGTCGGATCATCCGGTGCTACTGTCTTCGCTGCTCCTCCTCTGCAATTCATCCGGCGCATCTAGAAACTGAACCGTCGGATCATCCGACGGTGTCATCTTCATTTTGCCTGCTGCGCAGTGTACCAAGTACTCCGACGCTATGCACCGATGGTACCGTCGGTTCATCCGACGGTGTGTTTTCTCTTCCTTTCTTTGCTCGGTTTTGACCCTAGAAAAATAGACTATCTTCTCAATTTGGCATGTGATATTTTTATATCCTTGGGACCTAGAAATGTCTACAAAGACATGCTAAACAATATGATTAGTCCCATTGATCATGTTGTCATGAATCACCAAAATCATACTCGAACTAATGGCATATGAGGCCATGTTCGCTACAATCTCCCCCTTTTTGGTGATTTATGACAACACAACCAAAGCAAGCATAAATTTGCAAAAATTGACAAAATTAGAACCACTTACACTTGCTTGGATGCTTACCATCATCCAAACTCCCCCTAGAGCAAACTTCCCCCTTTTTTTGATCTTCTCTTCCTATGTTCACACATAGATTGCTTCTTCCCACCTTGGAAACACTAGCTTGCTTTGGTCCCACATTCTCCCCCTTTGAAATAAAATCTCTAAAAAGTTCCCAAAGCAAAAGTCTCCAAGGAAAAACTAGCAAGTCCTAGCAAACATAGCTCAAAGAGAAATGTTAAATACAAGGGAGAAAGTCGCATGAACCATGATCCATATGTATGATATCAATGAAGATAGCACATGTGCGAATGACTAAGGTGGATTACAAGCTTATGAAACTAGCATGATATAAACTAAGCTCCCCCTAGGTGTGTGCACAATATGATAGTGTGGAAATCAAGTGCACAACTACAAACTTGTAAGGCAAGGAAGCTTAGAGCATATCCTGCAAGGAGGTAGCTTAAAGGACAAGAGATAAGACAAATGGGTTCTTGTTACATTACCACTTGTAGATATCACTTGTTGTCTTTTGATCATTGCATACCTCCGGGGGAAGATCCTCTCTACCTTGTTGGCACCACATTGAGATGAGTCACTTGGAAATGATATCACTAGGAGGTGACACCACTTGAAAGAAGCTTGAAAGAAGACACTTGGGGTACCACAAGGATTAGGAATGTATGAGTACATTGCCTTTGAACTTATATAGAGACATAAGCTCGCAAGGACATGTCTCAATAGCATGAAGCTCATATTGCTATATTCACTCTTTTAGAGATGTTAGATCACATTGTGAGTGAAATAACATTCTCTTAGAATGAAGTGCCGCACCGGAACGCGTTGCGAAGGGACTACATAAGATAAGCTTGAAACATTGTTAGTCCCATAACCAAACCATAGGATGAGCTCCCCCTAGATGTGTGCATTTAGTGTTTGAATCACCAACCAAATGTATGCACATTGTTTGTGACAACAAGAGGGAAGCTAACCCTATAGCTTGCTCATGATGCAAAGAGATATATATGAAAACATGCACCATGAAAGAATAAGTGTAGCTTTCCTACACACTAATCAAACCATGTAGGTTGCTCATGGGTTAGCACATGACACAAGCAACCTACCACATGTAAACAACTAGGCATAGCAACAAATGCAAACCTAGACAAGGCAATGGAGCTACAATGATACATGAGATGGGTTCTAGTTTCCATTACCTCAACCGAGGATCTTGGGCAACACATGTCCAACTAGCAAGCTTGGCTTCTTGGCTTGAATCTTCACATCTTGTTTGTGCCAAGCCTCCCAAGTCCCCGCCCTCATGGCCTTCAAGTGGCCTTTGGAACCCAAACCATTTGAGGCCCCTTCATATTGATGATGACTTCCTTGGGCACCCAAATGGGTTGGTTCCAACCCCGCTCCTCCTTCATCTTCCCAACCTTGTGTGCAACCACCTTGCCATTAGCCTTCTTCTTGATGACGTAGGTGTTGCTCTTGGTCTTGTTCTTGCGGTTGGGCTTGGTGTAGATGAGGGAGCTCTTGATGGTGGGGTTCAACTTCTTCTTTTCGCCCTTGTCCATCTTCTTGACAAATTGAGAGCATTTGTAGAACTTGTGCCCTTCTCCATGACACTTGTAGTAAGTCACGGTTTCACCCTTCTCAAGCTTCTTCACCATGGGATCACGGTTATCTTGAGAAGGTTGGATGTTGCTCTTCATATCTTGAGAGACTTTCACTTGTTCTTCATTGTTCTTGCCCTTGACCATCAAGCTAAATAACCTCTCTCGAAGCCATTTTACTTCTTGCTTGAGCTCATCATTCTTCTTGCATATGAGACAATCACATGTTTCTACAACAACATTCTCATTGCAAGATGGTGAGCATGATTCAACAATTAAATCAATGCAAGAAGTTGAAGCATCTACCTTGGAGATAGGAATTGCACAAGGGATAGATGATTCATCATGCTCAAAGGAATTACTTGTTTTAATCTCATTGCTCTCAAGCTTAGATTTTAGCTCATCACACTCCTTGCTAAGCAATTTGAATTTGCACAACAAATGTTCATAATTTGTAGCAAGGGTTGCACTAAGATCATTGAGAGCATTGAGTTCTTTAATTTCATTAGCTTGTTTCTTAAGCATTCCTTTTTGCTCATGGACTAGCTCAACAAGATCATCGAGAGAGGTGGTGTCGGATTCATCATCACTTACATTGCTCTCCATACCTTTGGCCAGAAGGCACATGTGTGGTGATGATGAAGGACCTTGCATGAAGCGGGTGGTGAAGTTCTTTCTTGATTCATCACTTGAGCTAGAAGAACTTGATTCTCCACCACTTGTCCACTCACGGATGACGACATTTGCTTCTTGCTTTGGTCTTCTCTCCTTGACCACCTTCTTCTTAGGCTTGTGCTCGATCTTGGTGAACTTGATGTGTTGATGATGACGCCCTTCTCTCAACTGGACGTTGTAGCCGTACATGTTGACTTTTTTCACATACTTGAAGATCTTCTTCACGTACTCGGCCACCATGGATTCAACCTCTTCATCACTTGAGGAATCTTCAATATCACCATCATCACCATCATCTTTGCTTGAGCTTCCATGAGTAGCCATCCTACTCATCACCTTCTCTTGTTGGCTTGAGAGGGCATGGCTTGTAGTTGGAGAAGATGGTTCTTGGCGCTTTTCTTGGGGTGCCTTCTTGGACTTGGGCATGATTTGAAGCTCATGTGCCATGATCTTGCTCAAGATTTGAGATGGCTTCAATTCTTCGAGCTTTCTCTCATAGATGACAGCCTTCACCAAGTCATAGTCGGGCTTCCGGAGACTTTGAAGGATCTTGCGATTGATGTTCAAGTCCGTGATGTTCTTCACACCTAAGGAATTGATTCTATTGACAAGCACATTTAGGCGTGAGTACATAGAATCGGTATTTTCATTAGCAAGTTGCTTAAAGCTATTGAATTCCTCAAGGAGACAACCGTAGCATTCATTAGCAACTTCTTTTGAACCCTCATTTTGCTCCTTGATGGTTTTCCATAGCTCATGAGCATTTTCACAAGTAAAAACTCTATTGAAAACGCCTAAATCTAGTGAGGACAAAATGATACTCTTAGCAATCACATCAAATTGTTTTTCCTTCTTAGTACCATTTTTCATACCCTTATCGGTGACTCTCCAAACATCAAGATCCTTCGCTTGGAGGTATGCTTCCATAAGCACCTTCCAACGAGGATAGCCCGTGCCATCGAAATGTGGAGCCAAACCTATGGTATCCACTCCTTTCATACCTCTAGAGAGCAACTCACTAGGTGGTGAAGCCTAACCGTTCCAATGAGCCGGTTTTCACAATTTACCAATCGAATTGGTATTTTCTTGTGAAGGAAGTGAGTCCCGGCTCTGATACCACTTGTAAGGAATCAGATGCTCGTTAGCCTAAGAGGGGGAGGGGGTGAATTAGGCAATCTTAAAACCTTAACCTATGGCTTCACTACTTTTGCACAAAGATAAACTAGAACATACTATCTAGATGTGCAACTAGGGTTGTTCTAGTGTGAAACTCCCATCCCAAATCAAGGTTTGCAATCTATAGCCAATCCTAACATGATACTACTCTAGGAAAGTAAAGGCAAGCAAGGATTGCAAAGAGTAAATGCGGAAACGTAAAGGGGATGAGAGGAAGCAAACTCTTGACACGCGATTTATCCCGTGGTATCGGTAGGCACTAAGCCACCCCTAGTCTACGTTGTTGAAGCACTCACACAAGAGTATTGCTTCCCGGTCACCAAGTCTCTCCCAAGAGCACCACTTGACTCGCCACTAAGGCTCGCCACTTAGGCACTCGCCAAGCTCCCTTGGTCATCTTGATGCCGCCTCCACTAAGGAGCTTCTCCACTTAGGAAGAGGGTCTCCACGTCCCCCGCACAAAGTGTCCTCGTCACTCCACACCAAGCCGGAGGGTCGATGACGATTGCCGGTGAGCCACTTAGGCCCCAAGGATTCCGGCGAACCTTGTACACCTTGATTCACTCAAGAATCACCTCACAAGGTTGGCACAACCTTGCACTCACTCAGCTCTAAGCTAAGCCTAGCACTAAGCACATACACAAAGTATATGCAAGTCTATGGATGAGCAATTAAGCACTTGGATGGATTGGATATGATCTTCTAGGTGTCTTGCACTCCTCTGCACTTCCACACAATCCAGCAACCTCAAATGGGTGAGTGGAGTGGGTATAAATAGCCCAAGACACTCAGCTAGCCGTTGGCTAACGGCCACTGAAAAAGGTAGCGTCGGATGAACCGATGCTATGCTTTTCCAAGGCGTCGGTTCATCCGGTGCCCTCCACGTCACTTAGCCGTTGCAGCTCTGCTGATACAACTGTTCCGACGCTATACACCGACGGTGCGTCGGTTCATCCGGTGCTGAAGACCTCGCGGCCAAAACGTCTCTGTATGCTGCTTCGTGACCATCGGATAGACCGATGCTTCCACTTGACCAAGGCGTCTGTTCATTCGGTGCTGAAGAGGCTATCTTTGCGTGTCTCTGTGTTGATTCAAACTGAGCGTCGGATAGACCGTTGGTGTCCTCTCTCAGACCGTTGGTTCATCCGGTGTTACTGTCTTAATTCAAAATTGTTTCCTTTCTCCCATTACAAAGTTAAATCTAAAAATGTGCATGTCGTCTGCGTTACAAAGATACCTACAAAGATACTGCAGACACATTAAGCCCACCACTGTTTTTTCATATTATTAATATTCTCATTTTTTAAAATATTGATATTCTCATGTAGTAGTCTATATTAAATCTTATGGCCTTATCATCCATGTTAGGTTCTTGTAGCAGCATTCAAGAAGCGAAAGGTTAAATTACCAGAAAACCTGAGTGAACTAAAGCAAATAAACACAGATGAAGCCAATGCCATTGAAATGCTGCATAGAACCGCGGGATTTCAGTAAGTGCTAGAACATTCTTTGATTCCTCCAAACATTAATGAAATACAATCAATGGCTAAATTGTCCTCTCACTAGTTTTTTGAACGAATTTCACTACCCTGTCATGTTTTTTCAGCTGCCTAGATAGAGCTGCAGTAGACACCGGAAAAACTGGTGCCTGGTCTCTCTGCAGCATAACGCAAGTGGAGGAGACCAAGATAATCCTTCGCATGGTGCCCATATTTCTCAGTGCCGTCCTTGGGTACATTCCGGTGCCGCTGATCCTTAATTTCACCGTGCAGCAGGGAAACACAATGGACACCAGGCTTGGTGCAATTCACATTTCCCCTGCAACACTCTTCGTCATCCCTACCGTCTTCCAGATGGTGATCCTCATTGTTTACGACCGGTTCATCGTCCCCTTCCTGCGTAGAATCACAGGCTACGTGGGCGGTGTTACGCACCTCCAGCGCATCGGCATCAGGTTCCTTTCAGCCACAGTAGCCACAGGCATTGCTGCCCTGGTGGAGATCAAGAGAAAAAAGGCGGCCGAAGAGAATGGCCTTATGGATGCTACCACTGGGATTCCAATATCTGTATTCTGGCTGACAGTGCAGTTCTTCCTCCTAGGTATTGTTGACGTCACCTCCTTTGTAGGGCTTCTTGAGTTCTTCTACAGCGAGGCGTCTATGGGGATGAAGTCCATTGGGAGCTCTATCTTCTACTGTATTCTTGGGGTGTCTGCTTGGCTGGGGAGCTTGCTGATACAATTAGCTAACCGAGTTACAAGACACAGCGATGGTACAGGAGGGTGGCTTGATGGTTCAAACCTTAACAGGGGGAAGCTTGATCGGTTCTATGGGTTGCTAGCAGTTCTTGAGCTAGTGTCGCTATTTATATACATGTTCTTTGCGAGGAGGTATGTTTACAGGAATGATCAAAAGGTTGTGATTGATGGAGACAATAAGACTGCATCAGAAGGTGCCATAAATGTGATCTGAAAACCTGCAAGTATTTCTACAGACTAGAGCAACATGGTGAAATGCTTAATTTACAAGAACTATGGTCATGTGCGGGGAAAAGAAGGATGTCATGCACTCATCCAAACAGTGTTAGAAGTATCAACCTCGGATTGCCTGTTCTGCTAAAAAAAGCTCAGATTGCTAATACCAGGTTGAGAGCACTAATATGGACTGTACATAAATCTAATGAATTCCAAACATAATACATGCTACATAGTGTACGTATGTCACATTTAATTTGGACTGCGCGAAAGATAACTCCAATTACAATTCGTAACCAGAATTGCCAGTGTGGTGTAGTGAAAGTAATTGCGCTTCCAGTGAAATGCCAAAATTCATTTTCATATATACTTGGACATTCCTTTTTTTTTTGCCTTGTGCTCCAGTGGTGAATCAAGGATTTTAGCATAGGGTATGCCACTAACAAAATCATATACAATTCAGTAAATCCATTTTACTAATTCGGCATATGTACACTAACTACTAAGTAACACAGCTCAGCTTCAGGTAACCAGTCGTGCAGCAGCAGCACATTCATATGTTTTTTTTTTAAAAATACACATATATACTTGCATTGGTCAGAATTGCAGAGCTTCTCCCAGCCTTTCCGTTGTGCTCCACCAGCCAGAGCTTCTCCCAGCCCTTCCGTTCCACCGTAGGTCAGAGCATAGAGCACTTTGTCCTCTACAGGCCCCAGGGTTCCTCACCATCAGCCCTGAGCTCCCCTTCACCAACGTGCCACCATAAACTGCAACACATCGTCGGGACCCAGCTCCTATAATGTCGAACCTCCGCTACAATGTGCCCCTTCACGCCAGCAGCAACACCACCGACCCCTCCCGCACCTCATCGAAAACTAGGGCCACATTGCACATCTGCATCATGAACATGGCCAATGCTACGTCAACATCACGCGCCGTGCCCACAACAGGTGCGAGTCGTACAATACCGCCGGAACGAGGCGCCCAGCGTGCACCTTAGTGCCTACGAGTCCCGCTTGTATCTCTGGCCATGCGACCTACATCCACTACTACAGAAAAGATTTGTAAGAGCGCTCCGAATTTTTTCCAGGAGCAGGCGAAATTGCGGCCCGATCTGACCAAATGAGAGGACACTGTAGCATTCAACCCGCACCTAAAAAGCATTTTTCGGGAGCGGACGACACCATCACCCGCACTTGGAAATCATTTTCAGGTGCAGGTGACAACATCACCCGCACCTGAAAATGGGTGCCATTTCCAGGAGCAGGCGATGGCGTCACCCTGTGACAACCCCACCCGAGATAATTCCGTACTATCGACTAAACCACTCTATTTGGTCATTAAACGATAATAAAGAACCATCACGTTGAGTGTTGCCGGATGAAAATGGGAGAAACTAGGGGTGATTATCTTAACCCCTAAATCCCAAAATCACGAAGGCTAATGATGGGCTGCTTCCGTGAAGGCCCAACATAGGCAACCAACAAGCTAGGCCCAGCTTCCCTTTCTCAAGGACAGCGGCCTCACACCTCCGACTTAGGCGGTCGTCTTGACTACCACGACGGGCGGCCCCGCCTCGCACGACCTAAGGTTCCTTCCGCTGCAATCCCTCGGCGGGGGCCCCCAGGGGGAGAGCTGCAACGTAGCGCAAGCAGCCCCGCGCCGCCCGGGACGTGCAGGAGCAGCAGGGCGGGCAGATCTGCCTTGTCAGACGGCCAGGTCATGATGAGATTTTCCCCGGCGTGGGAAGCGGACTGCCCCGGCGTCCCATCACCTGGATAATGAACAATGGCAAAGAACACACGAATCCTTCGCCTGCAAGACATCGAACGACGAGACCCGACCCAGCAAGCAACAGAGAGAAGGTCAAGGCTTGGACGAGAAGCCTCGACCTAACAAGACTAGCGCGGGCATGAGTCGGGAGAAGCCACCTTGGAACGGAAGCAGCAGCTACGCCGCCCTACGGAGGCCACCGCGGCTAGCATAGCGTACGGTGCCAACGGGAGACGAAGGTCCACGGCGTGACACTGTTCCAGCACTGTTCCGGTACTGTTACTACACTGTAGCAAGACGTCATTTTACCATCATAACCCTTGTACGCCAGCCCTCTTTGGACTATAAAAAGCGAGGCTGGCACCGTAAACAGCGAGACCAACAGGAACAGCAACACACAATGACTCATCGAGCACCCACAGCTCAGGACCACAACCAGAGACTTGGGATACTCTCCCTCTCTCGACCTAAGCTTGTACCCCCTACTACAAGCCCCCGTGGGCATATAGAACATCCTTTCGAACTGGACGTAGGGCATCCCCTCAGTGCCTGAACTAGTATAATCCCGGTGTCTC
Organism: Cenchrus fungigraminus; assembly: GCA_036936925.1. Taxonomy (NCBI): domain Eukaryota; kingdom Viridiplantae; phylum Streptophyta; class Magnoliopsida; order Poales; family Poaceae; genus Cenchrus; species Cenchrus fungigraminus. Next base: position 92,278,023 of record CM072774.1, on the reverse strand, counting down.
TAAACCCAACCATTCGGATCAGACGCACGAACATACCAAAATTTACTTGCCGACGGTATCAAATCCCGACAGTTGCCGCGCCAGGTAGGGGCACTTCGTGTGTCACGACGCCAATAAGGGTCCGGATGGCCCATTCCGACGAACGGCCGGTGCGCACCACCGTGCTGCGCTTTGGCTCCCTGGACTTCGTTTTCGATGGTCCAGTCGAGTCGCCCGCTAGGGCCGTGTTCTCACGGTCCCAACCTGACGCACCCGTGTCTCCCCAGGGCCAGCCGCCTAAGGAGCCGCGGGTGGTGAAGTCTACTGCCGACCGGGTCTGGGACCTGGTCGGCCGCAACATGGCGGTCGCTCTAGGGCCAAACCCGTCCTAGGAGCTCTTTCGCTTTGCGGCGTTCGCCACCTCCATGCTTGTGTTCGGTTTGCAGGAGGAGGAGACACTATCCTGGGATGAGTTCAATCTCTGCTACGACTCCGTGTACCCCGAGGGGTAGGCGTGGCTCCCCTGCGGCGGGACAGCTGCTCCCGTCGCCACAAGAGACTCACACCCGGTCCCCTTGGAGGCATCTCAGGCAAGCTGCGATGAGGCCGAGAGCACACCTCTCTGCAAGAAGGCGTCGACGCCCCACGACCCAAGGCGCGAGTGTTTCGTCCCCCAGCAGCAGGCCGGCGCGGTCCACTCCACCAACTTCGACGAGAGCTCCGCGGAAGGTGAGCCCACTTCGCCCGACGCCTTTGCTAGCAAGCAACACCCGCAGGACGGAGGTGACCGCGAACGACAGCGTGCTCGCCTCGACGAGCTCGACGAGGCTCAGAAGGCCCTCGAGGAAGAGCAGGCAAGGCTCCACCACGAACTCGCGCGCACAAGAAGTACACCGCTGCATCATCGGCGACGTTCACGGGACTCCTGTCGCCAAATGGGCCTCCCAGAACCTCGCTGCAGCGGCCGTGCTCCTCCGGGCCGGCCATGAGCCGACGACCCCGGAAGAAAAGAAGCTCTGTCAGCACCTCCAGACGCTCCTCGACGCGGCCGCCGAGCAGCAGGCGGAAAGTTTGACGGCGCAAGGCACGGGCTCCAGCCCAAGAGCGCTCGGTTCACCGCGGGTCCTCACGCCCATCGGGGCAGCCGGGCCGCGCGGAGAGCGTGCACTCGCCCGCTGGCCGCAGGGTCGACTCCAACCACGGAGCCCGAGGCGCATCCTCAGCGCGTGGAAGGATGATGACCAGAGGCGGGTCGGACGGCGAACGCCGGCCGCGAAGAAAGTACAGTCGGAGGCGCGGGGGCCGCTACGACAGCAGCGAAGACCGAAGCCGGAGCCCGACGTCCGACCCTCGAGGTCCGCAGGCTTTCGGCGTCAACGTTCTCACCACAGCCCCACCAGCTCGATATCGTGCTCCGACCACCGTCACGAAGTACGATGGGGAAACCAACCCGAGCGTATGGCTCGAGGACTACCGCTGAAGGACCGATTAGGCGAACCAGAGAGGGGGGGAGTGAATGGGAGCCGATAAAAATTCTTCTCGAAGGAGATGGGAACTCCAACAAGACGAACACGGCTTCCAAAACACTTCTCCGACTCAACTACCCAAGTTTGCCAAGACCACGCAGCCACTGGAGTGCTACTGGTCCTAGGAACCAACAACCACCTACACCGACTCGAGAACGCAGCGGAACTAGCAACTCGAGCACCACAGGACTACACCGGTCAGGCCGGTGAGCAGCACCGGTCAGACCGGTCCCTGCTGGCAAAATCTGAGAACTTCCACAGAAGGCCTCTACACAGGTCAGGCCGGTGTAGCTCACCGGTCAGACCGGTCCAAGCCAGGAAATCCCAAATCCACCAAACAGACCTTCCGAGCTCCAAACTGAACCAAACTCGAAACAGCGGCAACACGGGACAACAGGGAACTCACCAAGACGTTCACCCGAGCAAAACTCAATCAAGAGTCTGCACCGGTCAGACCGGTGTGAGGCACCGGTCAGGCCGGTGTGACCTGAGCTCTCGGGATGAACAACACCCGCGGGTCAACTCCCCCAAATCCAACTCCCGATCTCCCAAATCGCTCCACGGTTTTGCACAAGACTTTGGGGATAGTAGGAACACCTCATGGGCACTCCATAGCCAAGATTTGGTCCACCAAAACTTGCTAAACCGAGAGGAATCGAAGAAATCCCACCAAGAACGCCACTAACCCTAGAGCCAAGAAAACCCCAAAATCGAGCCCCTTTACTCACGGATTTGGGAGGGGAATCAAAGGGAAAAGAACCACGAAGGGTTCAAGCATACATCCCCCACCAAATCCCAAAGAGAAAGGCCTCAAAATCGCTCCAAGAAAATCATCAAGAAAGGGCTCCGAAAATCACCAAAAAGGAGAAACGGGAAAGACACATCCAAGCCTTGAGGAACCACGCCGAATCATCTATACATACCAAAGAGGTTCATACAAGGTCTAGCTTGCCGCCCGATCATCCTTCCCTCTCACAAGATCTCGCCATGAAGCTCTCAAGCTAGTCCTATAGAAATCCTAAGGAAAATAGGAAGGAAAAATAGGAAAACAAATGAGCTAGGGTTCCAAGAGATGGCTGCCATCCTCTCACCACTTGGGTTATATGGAGGCAACCGAAAGACTAAAATACCCTTACTAGCTAACTAGGGATACATGCCCCTCAAGGGCGAATTCGGAAATCTTTGTCTTCGCTCCATCGGACGGATGCCCAGCGACCGCAAACTTGCTTAGCCTCGACGCAAGCCTTGCGATCCCGATGCGTGTCCTCCGCTTCGAAGTCTCCGGACTGCGTCGTCGCACACCGGTCAGACCGACCGGTCAGACCGGTCCGATGCTGCTGCACCTCCGTCTTCGGTTCTTCGGTCTTGGCTTTGTGGATCAACCAAGGAACCCAGTGGTTTTCTGGTGAACCACTGGAAACCCCGCGAACTCGGTGTAGCCTCCGCCAATCACCACTCATGACTCGGCTCCCACGTAGTCCCGGCTCGACCTTGGTTTTGAGGCTCAACCAAGAAACCGTCCACGACTTCATCTTGCCGTTCTTGCCACCATGCGGCCCGCACTTGACCCCGCTGGCCACCGGGTCCCTCGAACCAAGCCTACTTGTCTTCTCCACACCTGGAGGCCTCACCGACAACAACCTTTCGCGCTTGTTCTTCACCTGCACCAACACCAGTCAAGCCGCAACCTGCACCTGCAATACTTAGCCAAGAATCAGTCCACACCACGTTGTCAATCACTCATCACACCAGGAAGCGACCATCCACCGGTCCTCGAACCACACATGGCTCTCAACCGCCTCGCCTGCCACAACGGCGGGGCGACTAGCGATCTATTTATCATCAAGAGCATCCTGCTGTACCTCGCCGACTCGGCACGGGCCTGGCTCGAGCACTTTCCCCTGGGGAGGATCAACAGCTGGGCCCAGCTCTGGGACGCTTTCATAGGGCACTTCCAGGGCACCTACGCCCGGCCCGGCAACACCTGCAAGCTTCGCCATTGCCGGCAAAAGAAGGGCGAGAGTCTCCGTGACTATATACGCCGCTTCTCCAAGCGCTGCGCCGAGCTCCCCGACACGGCCGACAACCAGGTCATCACAGCCTTCCAGGATGGTACCACGTGCGAGACCCTTGTCCACCGGATAGGGCGAGTCAAGCAGAAAACCATCTGAAAGCTCTTTGACCTGGCCACTGACCACGCCGACAGGGAGGAGGCCGTCGCTTTCAGCAAGAGGAAGCCCGAGGAGGAACAGGGTGAGGCTCCGGCTACCAGTCCGGAGAAGAAAAAGAAGAAAGAGCGTAAGCTCCGCAGCAACAACCTGGTAGCGGCGGCCGACAAGCGACCGCCCAAGCCAAAGGCTAGTCCCCCGAGGGATCACTTCGAGAAGATGCTTGAGGCACCTTGTCCCTACCACGAGGGTCCGGTCAAGCACGCCATGAAATATTGCAACCTCATGAAGAGATACCTCGGCGGGAAGAACAAGCCGCAGGACGCGGCCAACGCCGGCGTCGCCAAGAACGTCGAGCACGACGAATTCCCCAAGGAAGATGGCGCCGTCATGATGATCTTCGGTGGGACGCCCGCTTGCCCTCCGAGGCACAAGCATAAGCGCATCCTGCAGGAGATCTACCACACCGAGCCGGCCGTGCCCTCATACCTCCGGTGGTCCGAGACGGTCGTCACGTACGACCGGGCGGACCACCCCGACCACATTCCAAAACCGGGGGCTTACCCCCTCGTGGTGGCCCCACTCTTCGGCACCAAGCGGGTGCACAAGGTGCTCATGGACGGGGGCAGTGGCCTCATCATCGTCTACATGTCCACCCTCGACAGCATGGGAATCCAGCGATCTCAGCTCCGCCCGTCGTCGACCCCGTTTCACGGAGTCGTGCCAGGGATGGAGGCGGTCCCTCTCAGACAGATCGACCTACCGGTCACCTTCGGCAACGAGGGAAATTTCTGCAAGGAAACGCTCACCTTCGAGGTGGTCGGCTTCCCGGGAACGTACCATGCGATCCTCGGGAGGCCGGCGTACGCGAAGTTCATGGCGGTCCCCAACTACACCTACCTCAAGCTGAAGATGCCCGGGCCCAAGGGAGTGATCACCGTCGACACCAAGTTCCAACACGCCTACGAGTGCGACGCTGAGTGCTTCCAGTTCGCAGAGGACCTCATCCGCTCCGAGAAGATGGCCGCAGGAACTTCGGTTGCGAGTCCCGACAACGATGTCATGATGGTCGAATCGACCTAGATCAGCTACGTTGTCTCTACCCTTGCAATAGTACCATGTACTATTTTATGCTTATGATGAATAAAAGTGCCCGCGCTTTTTCCGTCTTTTCTCGTCATAAGTACAACTTTTGCCAAAAAGTCCTTTCGATGTGGGCGATCCTAAGCAACAAACCGTTTTACGGTCTCCGACCTAAAACCCTTCGTTGCTCGGGGGTCCATCCAGGGGCGCAATGCCCCTCTTAAAACAAAAAGTCTTTTTTCCAAAAAAGCTTTTTCGAGAAACACTCCGCTAACTTGAAGGGTAAGAGGGAAGGAACCCACAACCATCTGTCTACGCTCGGCTGTGTACTGATGCCTCTGCGGCTATATGTGCAAGGTTCCACTAGCTACATCTGGGAGGATTAGGTCGATCTCCCCACGCCTTTTAAGTTCGGTGGCACATGTTACCTCGGCTTCTCTTTTCTTGAAAAGTAGCTTGATGCCCGACCTACCCGGACTCCCCAAAGGTAGCTCGGGGGCTTTGGGCCTAAAGGGGACCCCAATGCGACTACGCCCGGTCAACGCTCTCGAGTCCCTACGCTCCGGCAGCTACGGGACAGGGCAGGACCAGCAACGTCCTTAGGGTAACCTCATCGGCTCGAAAACCCCAAGCCTCCCGACGAGAGGAAAGGAAAAGGAATCGAGTGTCAAACTTAAAAGAAAAAACCACTCCGTTTAAGGAAGAAACCTGCATGCTATTTATAACGATAAGCCGCCAGTGCTACTAAACTATTTTCTCCTTATCAGTGCTCGTCATCGAGCCATCCCAGGTCCTCCATAGCGGCGTTGGCCACCCTCCCGGCGAACTCAACACACCCCGCCAGGATTTGGGGGTAACGGTGGTCTTCGTACCCAGGAGCCCATCCCTCTCCGAGCAACTCACGATCCAGGTCGGGGTAGTGCGAGAGGAACATGGCCACGGCTCGGTGAACCAACTGCCGCGAGCCATAGCCACACCCCGTTCGCGCGCGACGCCACTGACCATCCCGAGGCGTTCGACTAGGGACGGCCCTTCATAAACACCGATGCCCTCCAGAAGCTCTACGACGGCTTGGGTAAGAGCCCGTTGTAGGAGAGTCGCCCGGGCCGTGGTTGCAGCCGGGGACAACAGCTTGAGCACTGTAGCCCTCTCTGCGGAGAAGAAAAGTGTGAGAAACACACCGACAGAAGGTGCCAATGGGACGAGATGTAACCATAACTCACCTGTCAAGCCGTCGGCAAGCAACGACACAAGCGCCATCAGCTCCTCCTGCTTGGTGATGGCCTCATTCATCCAGGCGGTGTCGGCCGCCCGCCGATCTCGCAACGAGTGCAGCTCCGCACAAGCAGCTGCAACAACAACAATCAGGAGTAAGCGTATCAGTCAACAGGTACAAGCACCCATTCCAAAAGAACCCACATCAGAGTGCCAATTTACCGGTCAGCTCCCTGTCGCGATCGGTGGCGACTGCCTGCAGCTGCCTCTGCTCGGCGACGGCGACACCAAGCTGGTCCCGCAAGGAGGCGTTCTACTCCTGGGCAGCCTCCAGAGCACGGGCGGAGCTCGCCGCGGCCGCGGTCAGCTCAACCACCCGCGCCTCCAGCTCGGCCTGCTTTCGAGCCGCCTCCTGAGCGATGGCGTCCGAGGCAGCTCGCGCGTCCTCCGCCTGACGCTGGGCTTTGGCCAGCCTCATCGCGGTCGTCGCCCTCTCCTCGTCGACGGCCGCCAACCGCTCCGCCGACGAGTGTAGTGACACCAACTCCGCCTCTTTCCGTCCCACCTCCGCCTGAAGAGCTCTGATCACTCCCCAGAGCTCGGCCTGCTGGCAGATGAACTAGGACCTGGCGTCATTGCGCGTCATAAACCCCTGTCCAAGAAGCAACTCAAAAAAGAGCGACAATGAGAAAAGTCAAGCAGGATCAAGCGAGAGGAAGGACGTGAGGCAAGAGACACACCATGGCAGCAGCGACCACCTCCTCGGCTGAGGCTGCCGGGCGACGGATCGCGCATCTAAGCCGCTCGGTCGAGGCGTGCTCTTCTTCATCGTCGATGACGAGCAGCACCCGGCCTGGGTCATTGCGGGCGGCAACCTGCAGCCTGCGGCGGACGGCCCCACCACCGGAAACAGGCACCAATGCCCCCGGAACTCATCCGGCACGCCAGCGCCAGAGCCAGGGCGAGAGGACGACGCAACGGTGGGAGAGGAGCCGGAGAGCGGCACGAACGCCGCGTCCTCCGCGTTCTCTCCCCCAGTCGACAGGTCGCCCTCCTCCTAGCGGGGAACCCCAGCGTCGAGCCCCTCACTCTGGGCTTCAGAGGTCGGGAGGACCCCCGCGGCAGGCGTAGCCATAACCGGCTCCTCTGGTGTGGACGTCGCTGGGTCCGCCGCAGCAGCAGCCACGCCCTCGGAAGTGACAAGAGGCGGGGCACCAGACGTACTGACTCCCGAGGCGCACCCGTCAGTGGAGGCGCGCAGAGCAACCTCCGGGGGCTCAGGCCCCCCGACGGTAGCTACGCCTGACGCCGCCGCATGGTCGCTAGCCGTGGCGCTCGAGATCTGCTGTCACAGCTCCGTCTCGAACGCCGCTAGCACCTCCGCAGATGGCGGGGCGCCGGACGTCGTAACGCCAAACTGGCGGAAGCCGTTGCTGGAGCTGTCGCTCTTCCGTGACGCCTCCCTTGCACCCTGACCGGCAAAGCTTTTTTCCTCCGGCGGCACCACGGGAGGACCTTCGGGAGCCATCTGCGCTGCCGCCGCCACTGACGCCGGCACGACGACCTTCCGCACCACGCGACAGAGTGACTTCTCCGGCGCCGGCACAAGCGTCCATCCGCTGGGGAGCATCCTGAGAAGATAGAAAGCTCAATGCCAGAGCCTTCAGGCAATCATACACCAGGGGAGAAATTGAAGCTCACCTCGTCGCAAGGACCTGAGCCGACTTAGGCTCCGACGACGGCGACCAGAACGAGGACCGCTTGCCATACGACGCGGTGGGGCGGCCGCTCTGAGGAGAAATCACCTCCTCGTCCCATCACCGCTCGAAAGCGGCCCCTGCGGCCGCGGATGGGAGAGACAGCGAGGAGCGCGCCTCCTCAGCCAGCGACGTCGGCGTGGGAGGTCGATGCGCTAGGCGCTCCCGCGAGGACGACCGTGACGCGGGGGAGGCCGAGCCAGGACTCCTCTCCTCCCGGGAGGGGTCGCCGCGACCCGTCGCCGCTCCACGGTCAGCCCAGCCAGGCCGCTTCGACGGCGAATCGCGGGCTCGGTCCCCACGGCGGTCACATTGGGAGGAAGGGTGTGGCGTCCTTTCACGGGCACCATCCCCTCCCCGGCGCACCTCAGAAGGCCCTTGAGTGACGGGGCCGGCCACCGTCGGCCGCGGAGGGGCCCCCGAGGTCGACGACGAGCAGCCCTCGGTCGGCTCCCCCGCCCAAAGCGCCGCGGCCACAGCAGCTTCCTCCTCCTCGTCATCCTCATCGGAGGAACCAGGGGGAGTCTCACGGTCCTCATCAGAGGAAACATCATCATCTACAGCTCGCCTCCGCTGCGCCCAGGCATCATTGCGGCTGCGTTTGGCCACCTCCGCCGCCTTCCACGCCTCGTGGCGGTCTTTCCGCCTCTTGAGCCTGGCTATGGCGATGCGGTTCCGCACCCTCTCCTCTAGTAGCGTGGTGTTAGCCAGTGTCATAGGCTAGTTCCCAGCCTGCAAAAATGGCATGTGAGTCGCAAACGGGGGAAAAGAGGATGTAGAAGGATTGAACGGAGGAATCGGAGCCAAACTCACCAAGACCACCGTGCCCGCGTCTGGGAGCATGGGAAGCAAGTCGGCCGGCGGCCACTCGGGGCCGCCGGGGATGGCCTGCCGGACCCGCCTCCGGACCTCGCCCACCAAGGGCAAGAGATCGGCGGTCATGGTTCCCGCGAACGGGGCCCGGTCGGCGGTCATCTCGAACAAGCGAAGGGGGCGCCGCCGCAACGGCACGATCGCCCTCGCCAGGTAGCCGCCAATCACGACCGCGAGATCAACACCGTGCCCCTGCAGTGCCTTGAGCGCCTCAAGACACCCAGGGAGCAGTTTCTGGTGGTCCTTCTTCGGAGGCCCGTCCGACCAGGCCTCTGGGGTCACATCGTTGTCAACCACTCCGAATGTCAACCGTTGTTCGAGATGGTGAGGGGGCCGGCCAGGTACTCGGATGACCTGTTCCGCTTCAGTCGGAGGGCGGTGCACCTGATCGTCGCCGGCCTCCCCTCATCCTTCAGGTAGACGAACCCGAGGAAATAGCGGAAGAGGTGCCAATGCGCCTCCACCCCAAGATACCCCTCACACAGCGCCTTGAACGCCGCTAGGTGTTGGATGCCGTTGGGGTTGAGGTGCTGGAGCTCAAGGCCGTAGGTCCGCAAGACGGTGCAGATGAACCGTCCTGCCGGCACCGAAAACCCGCGCTCGTGGAAGGCGACGAATGAGACCACATACCCCGGCAGGGGCTGCGGGAAATCCTCAAGCTTGGGCTTGATCCACTCCCGCGCATCGGTCAGGCGAGGGAGCAGCCCCGTGTCGGCGAGACCGATCAACTTCTCAAGAGAGACGGTGGAACGTTTCCAGTTCGACATCGCCCCGCTTGGGGAAGACCGGAGACGATAGTGGAAGACTTGAATCTGCTAACCAGGCGGCGCGCTGGGTCGGACGGTGTGTGCGCAAGAAGAAAGGGACGAAAGGGGAGAATGGGATCGCAATCAACCTCCGCTTTCCCGACTTAAATGGGGAGACACGGGCCGGTTGGGGGCAATTCACTGCTCGGGGCCACTCGGGAGGATCAGAGGAGCGTCCCGCCCAAGACCTCTCTCTCTCTCTCGTACGCGAATCCTGCCAGGCCTGATACCCCGAAAAAAGCGATCCCCGCCCCAGACGGCATTCGGCACGCCGGCGACCGGGGTCGACTGACAAGACGACACAGGGGATCACGTCAGAAAAGAGGATTCTCCCGACCTAACGCAAGGCGCCCGACCTACCAACGCGGGTAAAAACAATAAATGATCCCAGGTCCGAGTCAGGGCGCGGCCGTGTGTCCCAACCTAAGTACGCGCCCAGGCTGAACAGCGAGACGGGTGGATTCGTACGACAAGACATCGTCAAAGAGGACTGGAGTGGCTCGTTGTGGCCATCTGTCGCCACCCGCATGAGCAAAACAAGTCGACAATACATGTACGATTCAAAAGGCCCACAACCAAGTTTCATTACACATAAAAAAAAGAAGAAAAAAGATAAAAGGGGAAGGTGCCGATCATGGAGGATTAGCACCCGCCCCGAGGCACACGCCTCACTCCGCCGGAGGGTCGGCCTGACCGGGGGAGTCTGCCCCCTCGGAGCCACCCTCCAACTCACTGGACTCGTCCAGAACGGCCGCTCCTCATGTCGCCGCGGCAGGCCCCCGGTTCTCGAGGAGGGCGTCGATGTCCACCAACGGAAAGATGGCGTCGGCGTTGGCATTGAAGTACAAGGCCGACTCCTGGCGCCTCCGCGGCCTCGTCCCCGTGGGAACCCCACGGGGATCTAGCCGATCAACCGGTCTGGGTCCTGATGGTTCGCGGTGGCGAGACCGTACGTCGCCCCCTGGTGCACCCCCGCGGCAACCACCGTGCGGACGCGGTCGGGGAGCGCACGAAGCCGGTCGTGCAGCATCGTCGGCTCCAGCAGCACCACCGTCAGGGCAACGCTGGCGGCGTCATGGAGGTGGCCGTGGACGAGACGTTGCTCGGCGAGCTCCCGCCGCACCTGCTCCTCTTCCGCAGCGCGCAGGTGTGCGATCTCCTCCTGACCTGCACAACGCCAGAAAAGGGTGTCACCAACCGCGGTAGCAATGCAACAAAACAAGAATGAGGACGGGACCAAGCGACTCACCGGCAACCAGGGCGAGCGCATCCACCGGTGCGTCGTCGCCCGCGGCCTCCTCCTGCACCACCCGACGAAGCGGGGGCGGCACCCTCGCCGACGAGTCGAGGGAACTCTCCGCTGAGCGCTTCTCACCGGCCATCTGGGAGTTGGGGGTCTGGAAGAACGAGGTCTCTGGCAGGGAGGAGTGAGGAAGCAAAGAGGCAGCGTGAGCGGGAGGAAGAAGACGAGAGGTGCGTTTGCTCTGAGCCTTCCCCGGGGTTTTATAGCCGTGCGGCGCCTCGTGCGCAGCGGTTACCCGGTGGCAAGGAGGCGCACTCTCTCGCTCTTCGCCTTCTCTCTCCCTCTGCTCTTCAACTCCCCATCACTCTGCCAGTCTCAGGGCACGATGCCCACCAACCTTGGGGAACACCAAGGGTTTTCCCCGACTTAAAGGATGAAGGCAAACCGTCCGGCGGGATTCAAAACAGGCGTCAACATTAAAAGGACAAGGGGACAACTGCATTAATGCGAAGCCCTAAGTTCTAAGGTACAAGAAGGCGGCCCAACGGACCGTGAACAAGTATCGTAACATAAAACACCACCGGTATGGCAGTGTTGCGTTTCCCGGCAGGTTGGAGTTGGAGGAGCACCTCGCTGGACTCCCGCCTACACCTGACGTGGTCGGGGATTCCCTGCGGGGACCAGGGAGGCAGCCGACGCCTCCACCGCGACTGCCAAGAGCCAGGAAGAAGACCAAGTTCCTGGGGCCACCCCCGAACAAGCTGTCGACGAAGCATCGCTCCTCAGGGAGCAGCCTCATCAGAGAAGCTTGTCCAGGGATGACTGGTGTCCTGCTCCTCCGACAGCACTCAGGGAAGCAACCCTAGGTGTTCCACGACATGCAGCAGGAAGTGGCGGCAGTGACGCGGATGCGGAGCGGCGGCTCTCATCAGTGGCCCCTCCCCTAGCACTCGACCCCCATGTCGCCGCGGGGGCTCGAGACGTAGGGCAGGAGAGGGCTGCCAAGAGCATGCCTCCCCATTCGCTGAACTCCCACCAACATCAGAAGGCTTGAAGGACGGCACTACACTCAGGGGGACGAACCCCCCACGACGGGAGAAGTAGTTGTTTTCTTTCCCTCCCCATGTGGCAACCATGGAGTCTCACTGAGACGAAGTGGAGCTCCTTTTATAGGGCGGCACCAGCCCAACCACGCGAGGACTGCAGCCGGCTCAGTTTTAGCTTACGAAACAAGCTAAAATGGCCACCCACCCCGCCAGGCGGTGTATTGAAGGCCCGCTGAGCCTCACCGTCACATCGGTAGAGGCCGGCCACAGTGCCCCGTGACGCCGGGTCAAATCCCCCATCCAGCCACGTCGGCTTCAAAAGGCGAGCCGGTACTCGCGATAGCTAAAATAAACACCCCGTGGCAGAGCCCCTGGCTCTACCACGGGCTCAGGGGCTACACCCGGTGGGTGCTCTCGCGCTCCCACCGAAGTGAAGAACAGAAGAAGAAGCTTGACGTCTCTAATCCTAAGGGAGAAATCAACTCTTTCCCCCTTAGGCTCGGGGGCTACTGAAGAGGGGAGAAACTAGGGGTAATTATCTTAGCCCCTAAATCGCCAAAATCACGAAGGCTAAAGATGGGCTGCTTCCGTGAAGGCCCAACATCGGCAACAAACAAGCCAGGCCCAACTTCCCTTTCTCAAGGATAGCGGCCTGACACCATCGGCAGGGCCGCCTCCGACTTAGGCGGTCGTCTTGACTACCTCGACGGGCGGCTCCACCTCGCACGACCTAAGGTTCCTTCCGCTGTAATCCCTCGGCGGCGTGACGTGCAGGAGCAGCAGGGCGGGCGGATCTGCCTTGTCAGACGGCCAGACCATGATGAGATTTTCCCCGGTGTGGGAAGCGGACTGCCCCGGCGTCCCATCACCTGGATAATGAACAGTGGCAAAGGACACACGAATCCTTCACCTGCAAGACATTGAACGACGAGACCCGACCCAGCAAGCAACAGAGAGAAGGTCGAGCCTTGCACGAGAAGCCTCGACCTAACAAGACTGGCGCGGGCATGAGTCGGGAGAAGCCACCTTGGAATGGGAGCCGCAGCTACGCCGCCCTACGGAGGCTACCGTGGCTAGCACAGCATACGACGCCAACGGGAGACGAAGGCCCACGGTGTGACACTGTTCCGGCACTGTTCCGGCACTGTTACTACAATGTAGCAAGACGCCTTTTACCATCCTAACCCTTGTACACCAGCCCTCTTTGGACTATAAAAAGGGAGGCTGGCACCGTAAATAGCGAGACCAATAGGAACAGTACCACACAACGACACTCATCGAGCACCCACAGCTCACGACCACAACCAGGGACTTGGGATACTCTCCCTCTCTCGACCTAAGCTTGTACCCCCTACTACAACCCCTCGTGGGCATATAGAACATCCTTCCGAACTGGACGTAGGGCATCCCCTAGGTGCCTGAACCAGTATAATCCTGATGTCTCTAAGCCCGAGCATCCGGATCAGACGTATGAACATACCAAAATTTACTTGCCGGCGGTATCAAACCCCGACACCGGGTCAAAGCCTGGTAAATCACTTGAATAACACATAGAGGATCGAAACATATACATTAAAACTCCCACGAAGGAGAGTCCAGAGTACTTTACAAATTAAAACCAATCTTCCCCGTAGGGTCAATTATTACAAACCATTGTTCTTGACATGAAAATAAATAGTTCAGAGTTATAAAACAGAGGAAATAACTAAACGATAAAGTGGTGTCATGGGAGGCCACCCATGACGCCATCACTCGTCATCCTCAACCCATTCCAGCTCCCAGCCGGGTGGCATTTCTCCAAACCAAACATTATCACCTGAAAACCACATAAAAAGCAAGGTTGAGTATACTAATACTCACCATGACTTACCCGTCAAACAAAAATAGCTCTAGACATTCAAGGCTTTTGGCTAGTGGGTTTGTTTTGCCAAAAAGCATCTAAGATCATTGATTCTTATTTTCAATCTTTTAGCTCAAGTTCTATTGAATTAATCTTTACTAAGTCAGCTAACTACTACAAGCATAAGTTGTGCAATACAATTAATCAAGCATCAATATTCACATAGTTCCATCATTAAGGGATATCATGGCCAGTTGATTAAGCAGTCTCAGATAACAGTGAGAGGCCGACGATCAATTTATTCATAACCTTGCAAGGTCGACCTAAACACATGGAAGAATGCATACCCCAAGAAAGTCCAAACAAAAGTGAAACAGGGTATGCATCGACCAGGTGGTTCCCGTCGATCTTCAGCTCGGGATCGGAACCTACATTCCTTGGTACAAGGCTTACGGGATCGCTCCCACACGAACATCCAGACTCACACAGGTACCACACTGTTGCAAGTAGGGGAACACATCACTCTACCCCAGGGTAGTAGGGAAAGGTTCCCTTGCCGCGTCAATCGGGCACTGGGCTTACCGTACCCATTTCCGACAAGTGTTTAGTACGTTCAAATGCTTAATCTCTTAACCACTAGACCGGAGCCCAAAATCCCATGCTCTTACCACGTGAGCAATCCAATTTATCAAATCTTATGATTCCAGCATAAGAACCTATTCTCGCGAGCGAAGTACATCACTCGACTTGTACCGGGTCCTTAGTGTATAACAACTAGCGACCTAGCATACTAGTAAAAGATCATAGGTACTTAGGGATCATGCAACTAGGGTTTCAAATCAACTCCTGAACGTAAATGCGCATAGATAATCAAAAATAAATTCAGAAGTTAAAAAGAAAACGCATAGGGGAATGATAAACCGAGACTTGCCTTCACTAGCAAAGATAGTAGGAAAGTCTTCCGAACTTTGGCCCGGGTCTTGCTGCACTTCCACGTAGTTCACTCCTCCTTCGAACGGTCCGTCACCTCGTTCCGAGACGAGTTCGCTGCTACCGTCAGAAGGTTCTACACAGAGATGCACACGCAGGAATTAATTGGTGAAATTATTTTTAATTAATTACAAAACAACACATGACCAGCATTGAGTGCATGGTCGGTCACATTCACCTAGATAAACATATATTCAGCATATTCTTCCAAAAAAGGAAAAAGGAAAACAACCATTTATAACACATTTTTGATGGTGATTGGGTGCACATCTATACAAACAAAACAAAATCACTTCACAACAGTAACTAAACTTTCACACATCCACTGAAATTTATTAACAAGCCACTGAAATAAATATGCCAAGATCAACATGCACATAACACACATCATCAAGCATTTTATAGCTATTCAAACTAATCTTAAGCATATAAAAATAAGTATAGCTCATCTGGTCCTGATTTTTCTCATACAGCAAGATGACCACAATACATGCTCTCACACCAAAAGTCATTCATAGGAAAAAATCTAGATTAAATCTAACAAAAATAACAAAACCAACCTAGTAAAATAAACACAAATTAATCTAGGCAAAACTACTCATCCAAAGGACTTCGACTTTTCACCAGAGGACAACATCAACATATCAAGGGCCTACACCAAGGCTCAAGTCCTAAATCTACACATAACTTCAAATATACACATAGGTCCCTCTAGCATGCACAAATCAAAAACCTATTTTAACATAGTCAAACCATCATGCAAAAAGTTCCGGAGAACCAACATAGTATAAACTGATCAGGGTATAAAAAGTAGCCCTAGATCAACCCTACACATTGCTAGGCAAAAAGGTGACGCTACTACTAGCATAAAGGCTAAATAAAGCATGACTCAAAATCTACTCAGTAACTTTGTGCAAAACTTTATCCAGAGCTCATGAACATCATGTTTCACAACATATCCAAATTTCAAGTCAAACTCACATCAAGAATTTAAACTATAGCAAAAATAGTTCAAACTGATTTTTCAAATTTATTCAAAAACTATTCAGAAAAACCCAATACATGCTTTCTAGGAACAACAGTACTCCTCACAAGGATTCCAAAAAGTCATTATTTGCATTTTTCTGATTTTTCTTCTATTTTCTATGAATTGTGGAAGGTGCTGGACCTAGTTGAAAGGAAACTAAGACAAAGATTATTGCAGACAGGTCCCTAGTTCGCCCATCTGCCCCTGGAAAGAACTCAGACCATGCAATTGGGTCCTTGGGCGTAGGCAGCGGTGAGGATCGCCGGAATCCGGCCAAGGGAGGGACGGGATTGGCCGGGGAAGGGCGTGGGAGTGCTAAGGGGCTCACCTACAACCGATTCCGGGGGTTGGAGACGGCGGGAGGTACCCGGCGAGGTAGCTCGACTTTACCCGGTGGCGGCGACTGCTGTGGGCTCAACTCCGGTGAGCAGAGGGTTGGCCAGGGCAAAGTGACAGCCGGAGGAGCTTCAAGGGGTGCTTGTGAAGAGGGAGACAGGCTGTAGCAACTGGTTCCGGGAAGGGGAGGGGGAGCTCGCTGTGGGAGGTCCAATGGCGGACGGTGGCAGAACAGAGCAAGCGGCGGCGGACTGTGCGCGTGCGAGGAAACTCCCGGCTTTTAAATGGCACGACGATGACTCGATGACCACGACTCGTTGATGGAGGAAGGTCAGTCGCGGCGTGGGTGGAGGTACGGCGGCGACGCGATGGGCTGGACGGCGACGG
Source organism: Cenchrus fungigraminus (assembly GCA_036936925.1). NCBI lineage: Eukaryota > Viridiplantae > Streptophyta > Magnoliopsida > Poales > Poaceae > Cenchrus > Cenchrus fungigraminus. Next base: position 92,261,747 of record CM072774.1, on the reverse strand, counting down.
TCGGTGCGGTGCTATACACGCGTGGCGCGCGAGGAGAGGAGGGTAAGAGTGGCCTGGTGCACCGCCCATCCTTCCTGGGTCTGCCATGTGGTACGCGTGGGCCTCGACGTCCGGGCCTGGGGCCCACGGCGCGGGGTCCACGACGCCGGCGCACGCGCCGGGGGCACGACGTTGCGTGCGCTCTGGCGTGCAGACCGCGGGTCGGCGGTTCTGGCCGCCGGGCAATGCTTGTTCAACAGTGTTTTTCTCCCACAATTTGAACTAAAGTGCACCAAAGTGTAATTATCAAAGTTGGAGATCTACTGACCCTCTACAACTTTCACAAAGGCAGATGGGTGTTTTAATTAACCAATCGAGCACAATCAGTATGCCAAGATGGCACTTTTCTCGGCGCCTGATAAATCTAGTTCCTGTCGTTGACCACAAATTTGACCAAGTTCCACTCCAAATTTGCAATGCTGACCAATATTAAAATTGTGTCCCACAACAAGATGCACAACTTTTATATTGGCGGATTTTGAAGTGTTTTGGTGAAATTTGGAGAACGTGACAAAAGTTCTAGACAAGGGGTATGGATGTCAAGGGTTTTTGACTAGGGTTTGACTAGGACTTTCACCAAGGATGTAAGCACTAATGATGTTGACTTGTTTAAGATTATGATTAGAACTAATTGGCACTAATTAAAAACACGGGGTGTTACAGCCTACCCCCCTTAAAAAGAATCTCGTCTCGAGATTCGGCAACAAGATTAGAGTTAATCCTTCCAACAAAGGCAAGGGTTACAAGTGAGAAAGACCTAATTGATTACCCTTCTCCAGATCAAGAGTTCAGAGAGGATAGAGGATACACGGTTCTCTTCTCACTGCCTCAACGCTGCTCATGAGGGAGCGGGGTGATGAATGTGCACATGAAAAACTAAGAGCAGACATATTCCGATCGCAACGCAGATGTACATTCCCACCAGAGTCCAGCGAATCGATTCGAACACCTCCAGAGAACGAGCCATGGTTGGTGACGCAGGCTTGGGTTCTTCTCTTAGCCTTCTTCCGAACTTCTTCTTGATGTTGTCGATGAAGACGGAGGGAGCACTTGCTTGGCGAGGAACGGAGTGGACGACGGAGATGGGTTGGTGGCGGGTTTGCCAAGAAACCACCGGAAGGAAAAGGAAGAGCGACGGTGATGTCGAGCTCAAATGGTAGGCGAGACTTGGTGATGGTGGTATTGACAGAGGGCCTTCCCTTTTGAAGTCGCAGCATGACCGCAACGGTCATCCAAACCATTTGAGGTAGGGGTCGGTGGAGCGATTCGGTGGTGGCAGCACGTGGCTCGATAATGGTCGGCCTCGAGAAGTCTCGGCGACGTGATCGTGGCCGCGAAAAAGAGATGGCAGAGCGACGCCACAACGCCGTGCAGTCGTGGCACTGTCCTTTGTATGCTTGTTTCTTGATTCCTTGATTTTAGAGAACCTTGACTCCTCATGAAAAACTCTGCTCCTACTTCTTCAACTTAGTCGGTTGATTTGATTTGATGCTAAGAGAACTTTGAGTTTGGACGGAAGGAGACCAAGTTGAAAAGTGATTACCAATACCGATTTATATGAAGAGAAGGAAGGCTAGTAAACAAATATTTGCTAAATTTGTTTACTAAGACTCCTGAATTTATTATTTTTTAAGCAATAAAGGTGTGTGGATGGGTCAAGGGTTCCACCATCAGAAGTTGCTTCACTTGAATAGTTGGCTTCTTGCCGTGATTACCCTTACCTACTCCAGAGCCTTGACTCTGCGGACGGGGCTTGTTCTGCTTAGGTTTCGGGCATTCATTTGCATAATGCCCAGGCTGCCTACAATTGTAGCAAATGCAAGGTGGGAGTGCTTTAGGCTCAGAAGCTTGTTGATGTGCTTGTTGTTTCCTTGGGGGCTGAGGACAACCATGGGCAAGATGATCCATCAATTGTTGAAGTGAGTCTCTAGACTTTAGAAAGTCCTTACTAAGCCCAATTCGTCTTCCTCGACATGACAAGATGTTCTAGTCCCTCGGGTCACTCCAAGCACTCGAAGGGCAAGATTGAAGGGGATGATTGCTCTCTCCACATTTAAAACAGAGTTGATGATACGGGTAAAGGCTCTTTCTCATTCGTTCTTCTAATATCTCAGCTTGAGAGCGAGTTTCATTTTCAACGAGCTAGTCGATCTCGCCGATGTTGTTACTTTGTTTGCCCTCGTGTGGACGAATTTCCTTGTAGGTAATTCCCCACTAACTTAAATCCATCTCGGGGAATACTCGCTTGTTGCTTCGACTTTTTCCCTCTTCCTTTCTAAGGTGCGTTGGTAGTTTCGATGGTGGTAGTAGAGAGTCGGAGGTGCTGAGTTGACCTTGATTCATATGATCCACCAACAGACTGCATAAGCGGGCCTGCTCAACCATAGATGTAGATAATGACTGAGAGAGGCCGTCAGTTATACTAGTTTGAGATAGCCCCTGATAACGACCCTGGATGATATTGTGCACTATCTGACTTAGTACTGAATTTTGTTCTTCCAACATATTGATTTCACCGGCAATGGTATCTATATATCAGTTTGGGTAGGTACTCAGGGTGAGCAAGACTCATAGGGTCGAGGTTTCTCTAGATCTTTTCTAGTGGAGTTCATGTTCTTAGTGACCAAATTTGGTCCATTTGGATTGGCACCATGGGGAGGTTGCTGTTGCAGCCTCTGGGCGATCTGCTGCTGCGTCTGGAGGATTTGGCACAACACTTCCGTTTGAGCTGCCATAAATGCCTCTGCAAGCGTCATGGGCGGTGGCAGTGGTAGGTCGCTACCACTACCCGACACACCAAAACCATTCGGGGAACTGCGTGTTGGTCCCATCATCTGTTGAGCTTCCATTAAACACACATTCATAAGGTTGTTCACACAAGCAGAACATGTACAATGAAAACCCAATTTGAGGAAAAGTCAGAATCGAGGCAACCGCAATATTCTGGAAATAAGAATTTCATGCACTCAGCTCAAGACTGCGAGGATTCATGACTCCAAAGTGCATACCAAAACAAAGGTTTCAAGCAACTTGATATCCAACTCGGAATCAAAAGCTGAGGTTGTCACGTCTGGGAGAATTTGCTATCGGGGTTTTGTTCTGGCGGTTGTGAATAAAAAATCCCAACTTAAAACCCAGAGCCCCAAAAATCCTCAAATTTTACCAGCAACTCAGCAAGGGTATGAGGCACATATTTGGTATTCCAAGGTTGACCTAGAGAGATTAGGAAGATGCTCAAATTAATCAAAAGTTCCGAGTAGGTCCCCAGGAAAAACAGCATGACAAAGGTTCCGTAATTTGGGCATAACTCAAAATCTACAGAAGTGATGACTGTGAATTTTTGTGAGAAAACACTAGATTAGATATGGAGCAATATTGGTATAGATCATCTAGTCAAATTATTTTTCGAACAGGGGGTAAAAATTCAAGCAAACAGCCATACTAGATTTTTGGACAGCAACACACCTATACATGAGAGGCTATATAAGAAATCACAAACTAGCAAGATTTCACCTAGAGAGCACACAAAACATGCATGGCGTTCAGTTTTAAGTTTCCACAATTTTTAACATGATGCAAGACGTCCTATGCGTCCTCACAGGGCAATCAAGCTGAAAATCGAAGTTAGTGCCGGCGGCAAGGCTTATATACATTTCTCCCTATAATAGCTAGTCGAGAGCTACTCAATTGTCACTTAGCGACTTACAAAACGTGGTTAGTGTACCTGCAGAAAAGAACCTTTTGTTCCAGCACTCACAGAAGCGTCCACATACAATACCGTTCACTATAGAAACGGTATCCATGTGTCATGCCGCTGCATGGACAGCATCCAACCTCGGACACCCTCCGTTTGAATGGAGTGTATCTGTTGACGGTGAATTTCTGTCAACCTAGCCATGAGTTTACCTTCGGTGTTGGCATCAATTTTATATCTTATCCATTGGTACTAACCCCCTTGATATAACAAGTTCGTTTGTGCATGTCGGTTTTGGAGTTTAATGTTTATGCAGGAATTTAGCGTTGAAAGCAAGACTTCCGGGTAAAGTTCATCAAGCACCTCGTGAGAAGACCTTGAAGCCCAGTACAAGTCAAGCGATCCTGGTGGTGATCTTGTCCATGTATTGTTTATGATGTTGAATTATCAAGTTACAATCCAATTTTTAGCGATCAAGTGCTTCTTCTATGACTTTGATTTCTATTGGCTTTTCTTACTTTAAGATCTATTCTTGAGATAGATCGTAGAAGATGTTCTTGTAGCTGTGGTGGCTAGAGGTGCATGCCTGACCTTCCAAGAGATTTCAACTTGTCCATTGGACTCGCCTAGGCTAACCCGCACGAATAGGAGTGCGTTGTGACAGAACGGTGGCTCCAAAAGGTGGGCGTCTTCGGAGTTGGAACGGAAGCCGCGATTTAAAGAAGCTTTTTATGAGATTGAATTTGGTTATTTCTTCTTTGCTTGGAACTTCAACAAGAGCTTGATCCAATCTCTCTAGATTGGTTTTACCTATCCCTCTCTATCTCTTGCTACCTCCGGTTTTCATAGATTAGATTCATTTTTATGATGTTCTTTAGATTAGATGCATAAGAGTTCCCTTTGAAGATCAAAGTTCTCGGCTTTAATAGATTGGTTCTTGCATCACACATTTGTTCCACGGATTCGATACCTTGGGTTCACACTTGAGGGAAGAAGGGTCCCTTGACTACGACGGAGGACTTGTCCACTTGCAAGTCCAAACGAAGTTTGATATGCATATACACCGTCAACAAGCCCCTTTTTCTGGCGTCGTTGTCGAGGAACAAGTGATCAAGATTCGATCTTTTATTGCTTTTTGTGAATATTTTCAGTTTTCTTTTGGTTTTTCTTTTTTGCATCTACTAACTTTTGATCGTCCTCAAAAATCAATCTAATCTAGTTTGACTAACCCTAGTTTTCTTAGATTTGTTTTTATTTTTGTTTTTGTATATATTTTGTTTATTGCTAACCCTAACAGGAGATGGACGGCTACCTCTCCAACAAACCTGAAAATTTTGTGGATGATCCAGAAAAACATGATAGGCTAAGGAGACGTGAAGCACAAGTTAAAAAGTTGGAATTTGCAGATCCAAAAGCGGAGGCCGAAGGATCGTCGGAGTCTCCAAAGGAATCACCACCTCCAAGCCCTAGGGAGAATCAACTTCCACCACAACCGATGGGAGAACAACCACAGCCGGAGCGCAAGATCGCGGAGCTATGCACCCCGGACATCGTCGACCTACCAATTTTGAACCTCGCGGAGATCGGAAGGCCGTTCGAGATCAAGACCTCAACAATCTGCATGGTGCAACATTCACCCTTCACCGGTAAAGAGGATCCAAACCTTCACCTCCAAGCATTCATTCAACTTTGTCAGACTTTCAACATGGAGGGGGTGACTCAAAACCAAATGAGGGCAAGGCTCTTTCCATTCTCGCTACTTGAAAAAGCTTTGCAATGATTCTACACTCAACCAGCGGAGATGGTGCAAAATTGGGATGCCTTGATGAGAGCCTTCATGAAGGAATACTACTCACCAGGTAAGACTCAAAGCTTACGCAATAAGATTGCTACTTTTGCTCAATATCCTACGGAGACCATATCGGAAGCTTTCGAGCGTTTCAATGAGTACACTCGGGCAGTGCCACATCATAAATTCCCGAAGGAAGATCTCGTTCAAAAGTTCTACCAAGGACTCACTATGGCATCAAGGGCGATCATCGATGCATCAGCGGGAGGATCGATCATTGAGCTTACACTGACCCAAGCTTTCACTTTTTTCAAGAAGGTCGCGGATAATGACACATGGGCGTCATCCGGACGCTTACTTCCGGTTCAACCCACGGGAAATGTCAAAGGAGTCTTGCAAGTGGAGAAGGAAGATCTACTCGAAGGCAAGATCGACTCGCTCATGAGAAGGTTGGAAAAGATGGAGATAGAGAAGAAAGAAGCTCAAGATTTAAAGGCTGCCGAAGCAAGATCCACATGTGAAGAGTGCGGAGAGTATGGCCATGTCCAAAAGGATTGCCCGGAGGAAGCCAAGATGCTCGACTACATGAGGAAGGGAGATTTGCCGAACTTCCGCTACGGGCAAGGTAGACCTCAATTTAATGCGAGTTCGTCCATTCCAAATTCGGTTCCTCTTCGTATGCAATTGAAGGACTTCATGGACGAGCAAGCTAAGATCAACAAGGACACCATCACCAAGTTCAAAGCCATAGACAAGGTGTTGGAGAACATCGATAGCAAGGTGACGGAGGTCGGAAGCTCCAACCATCAAGTGCTCAACATGATGAAGATGCTCGAGACACAAGTGGGACAACTTGCCGGGCGCCTATCCGCTAATGAAGGGAAGCTACCGGGACAACCTCAAGGTCCCGAGATGGCGAAGGCCATTCAAACTCGTTCGGGGAAGGAGACCGAAGATCCGGAGCATTCCGCGGGAGCTAGAAAGCCTAAACCATCTACCGAGGAGGAGGAATTTGCTAAGGAGAAGGTTACCGAAATCATCACCGAAGAGCCTGAGTTTGAGATGCCGAGAGAAGACACGAAGATACCGCAACTCAAGCCACACTACTTCCGAGGTAAACTTGATAATCATTTTGAGAAGTTTGTGGAGGTTGTGCATAGGTTGAGCATCAACATGCCGCTATTGGACGCCCTTCAAGTTCCTACATATTCTCGCTACTTCAAAGATATACTTGCAAACAAGTATGAGATCGCAACACTCGGGGTGGATCACGTCAAGATGTCCGAGCAATGTAGCGCCGCTATTGCAAACGGACTAGAGAAGCAAGGAGACCCCGGATGCCCAACGATTCCGTGTTCCGTTGGTTCATTCAAGTTCGAGAAGGCATTATGCGACCTTAGAGCAAGTGTGAGCGTCATGCCGAGAGACGTGTTCGAGAAGCTATGCCTACCGGAGCTAGAGCCTACGGCCATGTGCTTGGAGTTGGGTGACAACTCCATTCGCTATCCTTTGGGCATTGCCGTGGATGTGCACGTGAAGGTCGGGCACCACTTCATCCCCGTCGACTTCGTGGTGCTCGAGATGGGAGAGAGGGAGAGGCCGCCACTCATCCTTGGGAGGCCCTTCCTCAAGACCGTGGGAGCTACCATCGACGTCGGGAAGGGAGAGATCAAGTTCGACATCAACAGTGAGAGAAGTTCCTTCAAGTTTCGACCACGCTTCGAGGTATGCAATATGATCAAAGTTAAATATATTTCGCCTCATCGTCGTGTTAGTAAGGAAGAGCCTAGGAAGAAGGAAGAGCCGGAGAAGAAGGAAGCGAAGGAAATCGAAGAAGTTGTTGCATCCATCAAGATAAAGGAACAAAAGCCGCTTGTGAAGACCAAAAAGATGACTAAGCTGGAGAATAAGCCTGCGCCAAAGATGGTACGGAAGTGGGTACCCAAGATTGCAACGCCCGCAAAGAGCGTTGATCCGAAATAATCAGGTGGAGAAGTTTAGCCATGGACTATAAACGAAGTGCTAGGCGGGAGGCAACCCGTTTCGTCGAGTCAAGAATAAGCTACCGGGAGGACAACCCGATCAAGATTTTTCGAGTCTTTCAAGTAAGTTGGTTTTAAAGTTTGCTACACAAGACATTCATAGACTTAAAGTGGTTGGATAATGTTTAGAGTTATAAATCTTGTTTGGATATTTTATTTGGATCATAAACCCTTTACATGAGCCATCCTATGTGTTATTTGCTTCTTTTTGAGAAACCAAAACCAAAAATTCAGGACCTACCTCAACCTTTCATCCTGTTCATGATGTTACAGTTGACTTGTTTTACATGTTAAAAACACACGAGTAGAGCTACGCTATGTACCTAGATGATATTTAAATTTCAGCGCATGGTAGGACTCGCGTGAACCTAGAAACTTAATTTTTGGTTTGTTCAAAATTCATATCCTTGGTTTCTCTAGAGTTAGAATTTTTCTAAGCCTCGTTTAATTTTACTTCATTCAAAATCTCTCTCACTCTTAACCAAAATTAGAACCTAAACCTATGCCCCCATGATCAATCTGGGAAATGCTTGCTCTCAACTAATGGAAGCAAACAATACCGGTGCGACCAAAATAAAAGTAGTCGGTAAATATTTTCGACTTACATTTGTTTTAATGCCTAAAAACTCATCTAATTATATTTGAACTCATTGCAAGCTCTGAGTTTAATTTTATTTTTCGAAATTAGAGGAGTGCTTAGCATTAAAACATGCTTAGAGGGAGGCAATTGAGTTAACTACACATGCACCATGATGCATCACGGGATGCCCCTCCAACATTTATCATCAAACCACATGCAAAGGACAAGCATGGGGGCAGACAAAGCTTTGTTTGTAGGAATCTCATGGAGGCATGTGAGGAAGGAAGCATGGAAGTGACTCAAAGCAAAACAATCAAGTGGGAGGATCAATCATGCAAGCAAAGGAGTGGATGAGAGCATTTGGGCGGTGCAACCCCGTGGAGCACGCGGTCACAAAGCAACAAAGGAGCATGGAGTACACTGGAGAAAGACGGAGCTGGGAGGAGCAGCAGGCAACCCAGGCCGGTCGGCCCAGGCCGGCCGGCCTCACCCCCATTTAAGCCCCCTAGTGCTCTCCTTCGGCAGGTAAGTCACTCGTCTAGTTCCTTGTTCGTGTTCGTGAGCTCTTAGTCCAGAACCACCAGAGACATAGCTTTCCACTTCGAGTTTTGTTTTGTCCATCAAAATCCATCCGAAGTTCACTTGAAGTCCATACTCCAAATAATTTTTTTGTGCCTTGCTACCGGCTGAAAACCCCGGGTATATAATTGTGAGGAAGAGCGTAGCAACCATGTGGAAGAAAAATACAAGTCTCTTCACCAAGAAGAAGGGATCATCGTCATCCAAGCCATCATCGACAAGCTCTTCGAGGAGGCACTCGGTCTCCGAGTCTCCTCGGATTATGGAGGAGGACACGGCACCACCGAGGAGGAACGACGCTCTTCTCCTCGGTGGCATGAGGGCCACACGAAGCTCGTCTATGCGGTTCACCGAACCACAAGGACGCACGGAGGAGCCGCCCGTCCGACCTCGCCGCTCGACACGATCATCCGCTCCACCTCCATACGCTCCGCGATATTCCAAGTATGGGTTTATTATCAAGATGGAGGAGGAGGAGGAGAAGCTCACTCGCCTTGAGAAGAGGCTTGTGGCGGACGTCGACCTCGACGACCCAGCTCTCCAAGTGTTGGGTTTTCATACGGATATTTATTACATGTTGGGACACCTAGGTTGGGTGCAATTCTCCAATGGAGTGTTGGCAAACACCCACAAGGAATTCGCCTTGGAAATTCTCATGACCATGGCGCCTATACTTGATGAAGGAGTGCCGAGTCTCTCATTCCGTTGGGAAGGAGATGAACAAGTGGTTCCCTATGTACATTTGGGAGTTGCTTGGTTTTCAAAAGGGAGCCCCGGAGCAAGTAGATGTGCATGGAGGCACATTGGAAAGTTTCGGAGAATGATCACGGGAGAAGCTAACCGGCAAAGAAATAGTATCCGGAACCCCATCATCCAGGTGTTTCGCTCATGGATGTGCAAGAGGATTTTGGGGAGAATGAAAGAGACCAAGATAACCGACATGGAGTTAAATTGGCATTACTCGGCTTTGATTGCCGGGCAGCCAATCGACCCCACTCACCTTATGATCAACCGGTGGTGTTGTGAAGCAACATTGGGATTGGGAGATATTGGTTCGGGGTGCTACCTCTCCATGTTGGCTATCTCTTTGAGACCGGGAATTCCAAGAAACCCGGAGCATCTCCTAGTAGGGACTTCCCTAGGATTTGATTATTTGAAGCAAGGCAAATATATAAGTGGAGATGAGAGAGGAGGCTTCAAATTGGCCAAGGTGAATTTACCCCTACCGGATGCAAGACTAAGACTTTTTCTTGAGGGGAAAGAAGATTGGTTAGAGGAAGGACTTCTTGTGCCGGCGAAGAAAAATAAGAGAGGAAGGATTATAGAAGAAGGTTCTTCCGCAGCCCAAGAAGAAGGTGCGCCCCAAAATTATGTGCCACCATATGGAGGAATTCCGGTGCCGCCGAGATACTATGGTGGTGTACCAATGCAAGCATGGGGGAGTGGTGCAGCCATGCCCCCACCAAATTTTGCGGTACCCAACGTAGCCTTTGCGGAGCAATATGCACACCTTCCTCAACCACAACAAAGTGTGGCCATCATTGGAGGATACGCTGCAAGAAACATGCAAAATATTGCAGCCATCCAAACCAATGCAAACCAAATGGGTGAAGGCAATGCAAACATCGCCTTTGAGCTTGGACGTCTTCACCTAGCACCGCCGGAGCAATCCATAGGAGGAGCGGTGCAATCCTACTATGAGCAATGGTATAACAATCAAGATTATCAATATCAACCACTGTCAGAAGATTAGAGAGAGGAGGAGCTTTTGTTTAATTTTTCCTTTTTCCTTTTCTTTAATTTTCAGCCTGTATGCGCCTATGTATGCGTAGTGTTTTTAGTTTTTATTTATTTTCAGCATTTGTGTTAGTTTTTGTTTTCATCATGAATAAAGTCTCTACCTTGTTTTTACCTTTGGCAAAGATATAAAGTTTGTGCCATGTTGATATATGATGATAGTTGCCGCTTTGTTTATCTTTGTACTTGTTTTATGCATGATTAAGCTAATGCTCTCTTAAAATGCAAATCTAAAATTAATCTAAATGCGATGTTAATCCTTCGCGGAGGTTATGATAAAGATAAGACCCATAGTTTTTCATATGCTCTCAAATTTTTGGATGGGTTAAAGATGATTTATTTTTGTTCTTAAAAGTAATGCTAACCTTGTCATTAATACCACTTGCATGTTGCTCTACCTATCCAGAGCCATAAATATATTTGAGTGCAAAAACATAGTATACAAGATTTATTTTTGGGTGAGTTAATTCAGGGCTTGACTTCTCTGGCCCGAGACTAAGAAGCTGGTCATTCCATTTTTGCGTATCTATCTTTTTGCTAGCCTTTCTATCAGTGCATTGTGTATCCCCACATCAGAGATTTCACAAACCTCGCTGGATATCCACCCTTAAAACCAAAAATATCATCTTTTGTGTTTACCTCCTTGACCACAACCTATCATTTGAGTATGGATCGTCAACTCGAGGAAGATTGCAAGATGGTGCCAAGATTGAAGATTTCAAGAATCTCTCCAAAGGAAAAATATTTCTATTACCTACCTTATCTCTATCACCTATTTGCCCGAGGACGAGCAAACGTCTAAGCATGGGGGAGGAGGTAGGTACAATGCAATTTTAGAGTTCAAGGGGAGTAAATAAAGTAAAAAAAGTGAATAAAGAAAAAAAGAAAAAAAAGAAGAAAGAGAAAAAAGAGATAAAGAGAAAAAAAATATATATGAGAAAAATATGAGTATGTATAAAAAAATAAAAAAATAAAGTGAACTCTCCGGTTCTCTAAATGCATTAGGAATTTCAGAAGTTTCAAGATTAAGATCCAAACTCATCTTTCCAACCATGTGCAATCCGATAACGAGGACTTCCTTTGTGCCTCGGGATCACTCTTCGCCATTTGCACATGTCCACCTATCTGAAGTGTGTGTATTTTTCTCTCCCCCTCCTTGATATAACGTTATTTTCCAATGACCTTTTTGACGAGTCTCGGTAAGACCATGAGAACTTGTCTTGTTTTGACAACATCTCTTTTATAAGATCTTGATAGTACTAAACTTTCCCAAAAAGCTCCACATAAAGCCAACCACATATATATATGTTATGAGAGGGAAAGGAGTAGAATAAATAGGCTTGAGAGACAATATGACATGAGAGTTCATGAGCAAGATGCAAGGTGGTTTAAATTTTTGAACTTCGTTTAGCTCTTTTTCATCTTGTTCTTTATTTCAAAATTTCTGAGATCCATTTAAATTTTGGGGGCATGTTTAATACTTGTGGGAAGAGCTTAATTAATATCCACCCTCCGTAGGGATGAAGGCTAGTACACTATGGAACTCTAACGAATTAAACTTTTGAGAGCATTATGTTTTCTCGTGTATGATCAAGTGCAGGGTTTGAGCAATGAAGGGCAACGCTGATATCCATCGAAGGCTTACTCGAGGACGAGCAAGGTTTAAGCATGGGGGAGATGTTGACGGTGAATTTCCGTCAACCTAGCGATGAGTTTACCTTCGGTGTTAGCATCAATTTTATATCTTATCCATTGGTACTAACCCCCTTGATATAACAAGTTTGTTCGTGCATGTCAGTTTTGGAGTTTAATGTTTATGCAGTAATTTAGCGTTGAAAGCAAGACTTTCGAGTAAAGTTCATCAAGCACCTCGTGAGAAGACCTTGAAGCCCGGTACAAGTCAAGCGATGAAGTGAACATGACTCCAAGAAGCCCAAGGACCAACCCGTGAAGACAGAAAACTCCGAGGACCTGAACAGAAAATGCTGAATCTTGCGAGACAAGGAGCTCTATCCAAACCGCGGAGAAACTGACGTCAAGGGCCCACATATAGAAGGGAGAAACTTCCAGAAGACACGAGAAGCATCGTCCACGAAGGAGGCCACGAGATGGGCTAGAATGGGCCCAGGCCGGCCGGCCCAGCCCATTTCTGGGCCCATTCATCCCCTCCTTTGACCTAGACGACCCCCGGGCTATTTATAGTCCCCCTGCCAAGAGCCACGCATCAATTCATTCGCCATTCGCCGCCGAGGAGCAGAGAAGAGAGGGACACCATCTCAGAGAGGAGAGGGTCGAGCTAGTTGTCTAGGGTTTCCCTAGCCGACATGGGAACCTTGCAAGGAAGACCACGTCGGAGTTCTAGGAGCTAGGAGCAAGATCAAGGTAGGATCCCGGTGGTGATCTTGTCCATGTATCGTTTATGATGTTGAATTATCAAGTTGCAATCCGATTTCTAGCGATCAAGTGCTTCTTCTACGACTTTGATTTTGATTGGCTTTTCTTACTTTAAGATCTATTCTCGAGATAGATCATAGAGGATGTTCTTGTAGCCGTGGTGGCTAGAGGTGCATGTCTGACCTTCCAAGAGATTTCAACTTGTCCATTGGACTCGCCCTAGGCTAACCCGAACGAATAGGAGTGCGTTGTGATAGAACAGTGGCTCCAAAAGGTGGGTGTCTTCGGAGTTGGAACGGAAGCCGTGATTTAAAGAAGCTTTTTATGAGATTGAATTTGGTTATTTCTTCTTTGCTTGGAACTTCAACAAGAGCTTGATCCAATCTCTCTAGATTGGTTTTACCTATCCCTCTCTATCTCTTGCTACCTTCGGTTTTCATAGATTAGATTCGTTTTTATGATGTTTTTTAGATTAGATGCATAAGAGTTCCCTTTGAAGATCAAAGTTCTCGGCTTTAATAGATTGGTTCTTGCATCACACATTTGTTCCACGGATTCGATACCTTGGGTTCACACTTGAGGGAAAAGGGTCCCTTGACTACGACAGAGGACTTGTCCGCTTGCAAGTCCAAATGAAGTTTGATACGCATATACACTGTCAACAGTATCCTTGCCTCGCATATTCGTAATGCGGAACGCACACATATGGCAACACGTGGCGACATTACAACCCATGACATGTTCATCTTGAATAGAACATGCCATCCTTCGCATGACTTGCATACGGAAAGCGCACGTATAAAACATGTGGGCATCCAACCGAGAAGATAGGATCCGTTGAATGGATTGCGCTATCAACCCTCGCATACTCGTGATGTGGCACAACACACATATGAAACACGTGGCTTCATCTAGTTTGGTTGTGCAAGAAAGTAACATAAAGTAAAGTGCTGGGAGTTAGCAAAATAAATCATAGATTAATAAGCCACCTTAAATAACCTAAAATTCCCTCAAGGGCCTCTCGGTCTAAATCTTTTCTTAACGATCCAACGTATTTTCAAAATCCAATCAATCTTGGCAAGATTTATTCTAAATCATGTGATTAGTATTAATCTAATTACTCTGGAGTATACAGATGCTCTGATACCAACTATGACAACCCCACCCGAGATAATTCCGTACTATTGCCTAAACCACTCCATTTGGTCATTAAGTGATAATAAATAACCATCACGTTGAGTGTTGCCGGGTCAAAGCCCGGTAAATCACTTGAATAACACACAGAGGATCGAAACATATACATTAAAACTCCCACGAAGGAGAGTCCAGAGTACTTTACAAATTAAAACCAATCTTCCTCGTAAGGTCAATTATTACAAACCATTGTTCTTGACAAGGAAATAAATAGTTCAGAGTTATAAAACAGCGGAAATAACTAAATGATAAAGTGGTGTCATGGGAGGCCACCCATGACGCCATCACTCGTCATCCTCAACCCATTCAAGCTCCCAGCCGGGTGGGATTTCTCCAGACCAAACATTATCACCTGAAAACCACATAAAAAGCAAGGCTGAGTATACTAATACTCAGCAAGACTTACCCGTCAAAAAAATTACCTCTAGACATGCAAGGCTTTTGGCTAGTGGGTTTGTTTTGCCAAAAAGCATCTAAGATCATTGATCCTTATTTTCAACCTTTTAGCTCAAGTTCTAGTGATTTAATCTTTACTAAGTCAACTACATCAAGCATAAGTTGTGCAATACAATTAATCAAGCATCAATATTCACATAGTTCCATCATTAAGGGATATCATGGCCAGTTGATTAAGTAGTCTTAGATAACGGTGAGAGGCCGACGATTGATCGATTAATAACCTTGCAAGGTGGACCTAAACACACGGAAGAATGCATACCCCAAAAAAGTCCAAACAAAAACGAAACAGGGTATGCACCGACCAGGCGGTTCCCGTCGATCTTCAGCTCGGGATCGGAACCTACATTCCTTGGTACAAGGCTTACTGGATCGCTTCCACATGAACGTTCAGACTCACACAGGTACCACACTATTGCAAGCAGGGGGACACATCACTGTGCCCCAGGGTAGTAGGGAAAGGTTCCCTTGCCGCGTCAATCGGGTACTAGGCTTACCATACCCATTTCCGCCAAGTGTTTAGTACGTTCAACGCTTAATCTCTTAACCACTGGATCAGAGCCCAGAATCCCATGCTCTTACCACGTGAGCAATCCAAGTTATCAAATCTTATGATTCCAGCATAAGAACCTATTCTCGCGAGCGAAGTACATCACTCGACTTGTACCGGGTCCTTGGTGCATAGCAACTAGCGACATAGCATACTAGGGTTTCAAATCAACTCCTGAATGTAAATACGCATAGATAATCAAAAATAAATTCAGAAGTTAAAAAGAAAACGCATAGGGGAATGATAAACCGGGGCTTGCCTTCACTAGCAAAGATAGTAGGAAAGTCTTACGAACTTTGGCCCGGGTCTTGCTGCACTTCCACGTAGTTCACTTCTCCTTCGAACGGTCCGTCACCTCGATCCGAGACGAGTTCGTTGCTACCGTCAGAAGGTTCTACACGGAGATGCACATGCAAGAATTAATTGGTGAAATTATTTTTAAATTATTACAAAACAACACATGACCAGCATGGAGTGCATGGTCGGTCTCATTCACCTAGATAAACATATATTCAGCATACTCTTCCAAAGAAAGGAAAAAGGCAAACAACCATTTATAACACATTATTGATGGTGATTGTGTGCACATCTATACAAACAAAACAAAATCACTTCACAACAGTAACTAAACTTTCACACATCCACTGAAATTTATTAACAAGCCACTGAAATAAATATGCCAAGATCCACATGCACATAACACACATCATCAAGCATTTTATAGCTATTCAAACTAATCTTAAGCATATAAAAATAAGTATAGCTCCTCTGGTCCTGATTTTTCTCATACAACAAGATGACCACAAAACATTCTCTCACACCAAAAATCATTCATAGGAAAAATCTAGATTAAATCTAACAAAAATAACAAAACCAGCCTAGTAAAATAAACACAAATTAATCTAGGCAAAACTACTCATGCAAAGGACTTCAACTTTTCACCAGAGGACAACATCAACATAACAAGGGCCTACACCAAGGCTCAAGTCCTAAATCTACACATAACTTCAAATATACACATAGGTCCCTCTAGCATGCATAAATCAAAAACCTATTTTAACATAGTCAAACCATCATGCAAAAATTTCCGGAGAACGAACATATTATAAACAGATCAGGGTATAAAAAGTAGCCATAGATCAACCCTACACATTGCTAGGCAAAAAGGTGAAGCTACTACTAGCATAAAGGCTAAATAAAGCATAACTCAAAATCTACTCAGTAACTTTGTGCAAAACTTTATCCAGAGCTCATGAACATCCTGTTGCACAACATATCCAAATTTCAAGTCAAACTCACATCTAGAATTTAAACTACATCAAAAACAGTTCAAACTAATTTTTCAAATTTATTCAAAAACTATTCAGAAAAACCTTATACATGCTTTCTAGGAAAAACAGTACTCCTCACAAGGATTCCAAAAAGGCATCATTTGCATTTTTCTGTTTTTTCTGCTATTTTCTATGAATTTTGGAATGTGCTGGACCTAGTTGAAAGGAAACTAAGACAAAGATTATTGCAGACAGATCCCTAGTTCGCACATCTGCCCCTGGAAAGAACTCAGACCATGCAATTGGGTCCTTGAGCACAAGCAGCGGCGAGGATCGCTGGAATCCGGCTAAGGGAGGGACGGGATTGGCCGGGGAAGGGCGTGGGAGTGCTAAGGGGCTCACCTACGACCGATTCAGGGGGTTGGAGACGGCAGGAGGTGCTCCGGCGAGGCAGCTCGGCGGTACTCGGTGGCGGCGGCCACTGCGGGCTGAACGCCGGCGAGCAGAGGGTTGGCCAGGGCAAAATGGCGACCGGAGGAGCTTCAAGGGGTGCTTGTGAAGAGGGAGACAGGCTAGAGCAGCTGGTTCCAGGAAGGGGAGGGGGAGCTCTCTATGGGAGGTCCAATGGCGGACGGCGGTGGAACAGAGCAAGCGTCGGCAGACTGTGCGCGTGCGAGGAACTCTGGGGCTTTTAAAGGGCACGACGACGACCACGACTCATTGACGGGGGAAGGTCGGTCGCGGCGTGAGCGGAGGTACGGCAGCGACGCGACGGGATGGACGGCGACGGTCAGTGCGGTGCCGTATACACGTGGTGCGCGAGTAGAGGAGGGGAAGAGTGGCTGGGGGCACCACCCATCCTTCCTGGGCCTGCCGCGTGGTGCGTGTGGGCCTCGACATCCGGGCCTGGGGCCCACGGCGCGGGGTCCATGGCGCCGGTGCACGCGCTGTTGACGGCTGTTAAGTGCCTACTTTAGCCGTCAATATACTCATGAATAAAGAAGCAAAAGGCATTTCTTACACGCATTTAGTTAAGAATAATGTAGTTCCACTTGTTCTTGGAGATTTTGTGATTGCAGGTAAAATAAGCATAAAATAAGTGACAAACTCACCTTCTATGGTCTATGCCACATCACCTCAGCCAAGGAAGGGCTGCCACCTATGATCCCATGCATGCAAGCCATGTCAACAATCCAATGGAGGCAAACCCCGACAAATCAAAGGGTGACACATGGATGTCACATGGATTGAAGGGCCCACGGGTAGGCAAACCGCCTCAAACTCGAGTGGACACCGGGAACCGATGTAAGGGCCCACAAGACAACCACCACGAGGAAGCACACCCCGAGTGGGGCCCACAGGGGGTCGACCGACCCTACAGGTCGGCCGAACCGACCTTGAGGCCGCCACTTAGGGGCTTCCATGTGGTGATCCCTGGTTGGTCCTGGAGCCCATTCCCGGGGTGTTAGCGTGGCTTCCACAAGTTGTCCAAGGCCTATAAATAGAAGGGAGGGGGGCTCATTTCTTACCCAACTCACTTTCCAACTCCTCTCTCACTTTTGGTTTCCAAGGCTAGAAGGTAGGCTAGAGTAGCTCTACTTCAGGTTCCAAGTCTACTTTGGGATCTAGGTATGAGTTCTCTTGTATCTTTATTTTATTGTATGACTTTGATCTACTTTAGTTATTTAGCTATCTCATATAAAGTAGTGTTAGCATACATGGGTGATTCGTTCATGTGTTCTTCATTCGCTCATCATTTAGAGGCTCCTGTTCTTGACGAACTATGCCTTTCGATCCACTTGACGAATGATTTACTCATGTTCTCATTGTTTTTTCATAAGTTAGAGGCTCGTGTTCTTCACAAATATGGCCTTTCGATCTTGTTGAATAGATATAGTAGAACACGAATCCGTTTGTATGACTAGCCTAGTTTGATCCAGCTAGATCACGTATTTGTGTTGTATGAAGTTCGAGTTCAAGCTACGATACTCGGTGTAAGTGGCCAGTTATCTGGTGGCACTGACCTAGGTCACAATAGCCCGGGTCGGTCAGTGTCTAGTTAACAACGCAAGCATGGTGCTTGGGTTGAGTAGCTGCGTTGCATATGAGTGTGCCCCATGGTTTGGTTGAGGTAGGCCGTGGTAGTGACAGCCGTTGGACCCATCCTCCACGTTCGGGTACGCTGTAGAAGTCTAAAATCTAACAACCGACATCGTGCGAAAGCGACGCGGGCGGTTAGCTCCCCGTTTATGCCTGGGTGCTGAGCTGATATTCATACAATGCTTATGTGACTGACTGGTATCTACTAACTTTATATGTATAGTACCTTAGAACCTAGAGCTAACTCGTATGTTGCCTCCTAAGCCATAGCGTACGAAAAAGAGAACGAGTTCGAGTGTGTTCACACTACCCTATCATTATCATATCTTACTCCTGTGTTCAGAAACTGACTTATTCTCATCCTTGATCTATACTCAATGCAATAGTGTTGCACTTGTTAATCCGACCATGCCTTCCTTGGATTCGATACCCTTTGGAATACTTCTTTGGGGAAATGCTACAATGGTATATCCGTGCTCTTGCAGATTCTTTGTAAACGTTAGGATTACCATCGGAACATTTCTGGCATCGTTGCTAGGAACTCACGAACTTAGCAATGATGTTAAGAAATGCTGACAGACATTTCTAGCGCCGTTGCTGGGGATACAAACCTAGTGATGACGTCTAGAAATGTCAACACGCACCGGGTGCGCGACATCGCGTGCGCTCTGGCGCGCAGAGCACGGGTCGACGCTTCTGGCTGCCGGGCTATGCTTGTTCAACAGCGTTTTTCTCCCAAAATTTGAACTAAAGTGCACCAAGGCCTAATTATTAAAGTTGGAGATCTACTGATCCTCTACAACTTTCACAAAGGCGGATGGGTGTTTTAATCTACCAATCGAGCACAATCAGTATGCCAGATGGCACTTTTCTCGGCGCCTGCTAAATCTGGTTCCTGTCGTTGACCACAAATTTGACCAAGTTCCACTCAAAATTTGCAATGCTGACCAACATGAAAATTGTGCCCCACAACAAGATGCACAACTTTTATATTCGCGGATTTTAAAGTGTTTAGGTGAAATTTGGAGAACGTGGCAAAAGTTCTAGACAAGGGGTATGGATGTCAAGGGTTTTTGACTAGGGTTTGACTAGGACTTTGACCAAGGATATAAGCACTAATGATGTTGACTTGTTTAAGATGATGATTAGCACTAATTGACACTAATTACAAACATGGGATGTGTGACGCCCCAGGTTTTTAATTAGCGTAATTAATGCTAATGACAGAGCCAAGCACGTTGACTTAGTCAAACCTGGGTCATCACCCCGAAAACCCGGTCAACAATCACTAAGGACCCTTTTAATCGAGTCAACACACACTTGTAGTCAAACCTGGGTCAAACCCTAGTCAAAGGTGGGTCAAAACCCCAATGTCTTTGAACCTCCTCCGGAACTTTTGCCACGTTCTCCAAATTTCACCTAAACACTTCAAAATCTCCTAATATAAAAGTTGTCCAGTTTTTCGAGGGACACAACTTTGCTTTTGGGTGGCATTTCAAATTTTCAGTGGAAAAGGTTGAAAAACTTGGTCAACTGCAGCTTTTACTATTCATTGGTGCCATGAAAAACAGGAACTTTGCCTCCCGTTCCTGCTCAAACCTTTGAGAAAAACATAGGATAGCCTTTGTAAAAGTTGTAGAGGGATCATTGCTCTACAACTTTGCTATATACACCTTGTAGCACTTATGTTGCGAAATCGTGAGAAACTGGCGGTCAAAAACAGGTAAGTGGAATAAAAGCCGCGCGACGTCGCCCCGTGCCGCCCACCTGCGCGCCGAAGCGCGTCTGTCCGCGCTGCCACGCGGCCGCCGCCGTACCTCGGCGTCCGGACCCCCACCCCCTGGCGCGCACCTCGAGCTCTGGGTTCCACGCACGCAGACCAAGGCGCCGGACCCCCTTCTGCCCTTCCCTCGGTGTGCCACGCACCGCACACTGGCCGCCGGCCCCTACCCGCGCCCGCCGCTGCCGCCAGGCCGTGCCGAGGTCCCCATCCCCGCGCGCCCTTGCCTTCGGGACGAAGGATAGGAGCGCCTGCTCGCTCGCCGCGTCTATAAAAGGTCTGGCCCTTTGCCTCCCCGCGCGCCCGAACAGCTCCGCCGCCGCCATTAGCACCGCCGACGGCGAGCTCTTCCCTCCGCACTTCCCCGTCGCCGGCTAGCACCTCCAGCAGCTCCTCTAGCACCTACCCGAACTTGTACCGCCGCATGTTGCCCCGGGCGAGCTTGCCATTCACTGGATGTCCAGTCGCCGCGGCCGCCGCCGTCCTGCTCCGCCGGCTGCGCTCGCCGCCGGCCTTCCCGGCCCCAATTCCGTCGCAAACCGACCCGTGGTGAGTCCCCTGGCTCTCCTTCACCCTTTCCCCAACCCTCCCGGCGAGCCCCTAGGGGCCACATTGCGACCAATTGTTTCTTTCTAGGGGCCAATTTGCAAACCAGGGGCCTTCCTGTAAGAATCTGAAAACGTTCAGGGACCTGCCGGTAAAATGATTCTTGAATAGTGTTTGTAGTTTTGCTGATTCTTGTAAAATCCGTAGAAAATTGTAGAAAAATCAGAAAAATGCAAACTCAATTTTGTTAGATTCCTTGTAAAAAACCCTACAAGTTTTGTAAAGCATGACCATACTTTTCCCTAATATATTTTGCATGAAAAATAGAAGACTTTTAAACCTAGATCTGTTGTATCTCAAAATACACATGTGCTCTATAGCTGAATTTTGGATATGTTGTGTGTTATACCTTGTCTAGGTGCTACATCAAAAATTGCAGAAAGTTGCTGTGTAGATCTTTTATTATGAATTGTTTGGTATTTATGCTGAATCTGACTAAATGATTTTTGTAGCTAAAAATGAATAGATTTTTGTGCTCAACTCCTGCATGTGATCTTTTTATGCCAAAATGCACCTCTGGTGAATTAATCAGGATTTTATATCTGTCAGAAATATATATTCTTGAAATATGCTTGGTTTTAAATATAATTGCATAACTCAAGATCTATAGTAGCTCTAGGTGTATATGTTGCATGCCTAGCTGAGGTTTGGGCCATAGGCCATGTTTGAGAAAGTTGGGTTCCTTTTGATACTTATTTATTTTTATATGCATTTATCATGTTTTGGTAGCTTGCTTTTGTTATTTTCGGTATATTTAATTTCATAGCTCTTTTAAGTGTGTATGTGTGTTCAGTGGCTTTGCCTAGTGTTATAGAGCTTGGAAAACACCCCACTAAATTTTATGAATTTATTTTATGCATAAAAACAATGGAGACCAATTAAAGCTTAATATTAAAGTTAAATTGGAAAATCACCAACACACACCTAATGACCCTATGAATGTGTGGTAAATCATGTCAAAGACTAAATGTCACCCCCCTTGCTTTTTGTGAAATTAAATTAAATTAGTTGCATAAATATGTACACAGTCACTATCAAAAAGAATAAATAATAAAGCACCACAGGAAATTACTTTAATAGAAAGATTATACCAAATGTGTGTTTGTCAAGGTGAATATGGCCAACCATACTCTTCATGGTTGTCATATGTTGTTTTGTAATTAATTGAATGAAAACTGTCAAATAAATCTTGCATTTGCATCCTCGTGTAGATCTTCCCGACGGTAGCCATACGCTTGTGCCGGAAGGAGGAGACGGAGGAGCTGACGGAGACGTGCACTACGTCGCTGTGGAGCAAGACTTGGACCAAAGTCCAGAAGGGCCCAAGGCCAACCTTGCCGACGAAGGAAAGCCCCGGATCATTAACCCTGCTCTTAAAATTATGCAATTATCGTTGCTATGATTGTGCATTTACGTTTCAGCAGTTGATTTGAAACCCTAGATGCATGATCCCTAGGTACCTATGTTCTTTTACTAGTATGCTAGGTCGATAGCTGCTATGCTATAGGACCCGGTAGAAGTCGAGTGATGTTCGTCACTCGCGAGAATAGGTTCTTATGTTGGAATCATAAGATCTTTATAAATGGATTGCTCATGTGGTAAGAGCATGGGATTTGGGCTCCGGTCCAATGGCTTTCGTAGGTTAAGTGTTTGAACGTACTAAACACTTGCCGGAAATGGGTACGGTAAGCCTAGTACCTAAATGAGGCGGTGCGGGAACTTTGCACTACTAATCTTAGGGTTGCGGCCCTAGGCTCGCCACCTGAGTACATGCGCGAGACTGGGTGACCTTGGTGGCGTAGCCCAGTAAACCTTGTACTTAAGACTGTAACATCTGATCCCAATCCGAGGAATGACGGGAACCGCCTGGTTGGTGAGCTCGTAGTGAGAGCGCCCACCGTGTGTTTAGGTTTACCTTGCAAGGGTATTAATCAATCGATTGTCGGCCTCTCACCGTTATCTGAGACTGCTTAATCAACTGGCCATGATATCCCTTAATGATGGAACTTGGTGAATATTACTGCTTGAATTAATTGTATTGTACAATTCTTGATTGAATTAGTTGGCACACCTAGAAATGGTAATTAACTAGAATTTGTGCTAAAATATTGAAAGTAAGGACATACTCTTTGTTACTTTTTAGCAAAAGAACTCCTCCAGCCAAAAAGCCTATCATGTCTAGAGTTTGGTGATGTAGTTATCACCCGACGGTTAAGTCTTGCTGAGTATTAGTATACTCAGCCTTGCTTTAAAAATGTTGTTGCAGGTGTTGTTTAACTTGGTGAGATTCCACCCGGCTGGGAGCAGGGATGGGTGGATGACGACGAGTGATGGCATCACGGACGGCCTCCTGTGATGTCTATCTTACCGTAGTTTAATTTCCGCTGTTTTAAAACTCTGAACCTTTACTTATCATGTCATGAACAATGGTTTGTAATAATTAACCCTTCGGGGTACAATGTGGATTTAATTTGTGTTCGTACTCTGGACTCGCCTTCGCGTGAGTTTTAATGCATATGTTCGATCCTCTGTGTGATATCCAAGTGATTTACCGAGCGTTAACCCGGCAACTAACGACAGGATGATACTTTACTGTCGCTTAATGGCCAAAGTGGATTGGTTTAGGTGATAGTATGGTATTTTCCTGGGCGGGTTGTCACAGCTGGCATCAGAGCAATTATATGCACCGGAGATTAATTAATAATCTTAATTACATGTTTTTGAATAAAATTGCCAAGATTGTTTGGATTTGCAAAATACGTTGGTCCGTTAAGGATGAATATAGACCGAGAGACCCTAGAGGGAATTTTTGGGTTCTTTCAGGTGGCTTACTAATCTATGGTTTATTTTGCTAACCCCAGCACATTTTATTCTTGTCAAAACTTAATTCCTGCACAACCCTACTAGTTCATCACGTTTTGCCATACGTGGTGGTGCCACAGGGAAGTCCTGTGAGGGATGGATGGGACCTATTCTAATGGGACCCACGTCGCATCTGTGTCTCGCCACATTTTGCCATACGTGGACGTTCCGCATTGTGAATATGCGAGGCAAGGATGCACTCCATTCAAAAGGAGAGTATCTGAGGTTGGACGCTGTCCATGCAGCGATAAACGCATGGATACCGTTTCTATAGTGAACGGTAATGTATGTGGACGCTTTCGTGAGTGCTGGCACGAAAGGTTCGTTGTGTTCTGTGATTTTCTGCAGGTACACTAACCACATTTCGTAAGTTGCTAAGTGAGCATCGACTAGTTCTCGACTAGATATTATAGGGAGAAACGTGTATTTGCCTTGCCACCGGCACTAACTTCGATTTTTGGCTTGATTGCCTTGTGAGGACGAATAGGACGCCTTGCATCATGCTAAAAATTGTGGAAACTTAAAACTGAACCCCTGCATGTTTTATGTGCTCTCTAAGGTGAAATTTTGCTAGTGTGCATTATCTTTGCCTAGCCTCTCGTGTGCAGATGTGTTGCTGTCCAAAATCTGTTGTGGCTGTTTGCTTAGGTGTTTGCACCTTGTTCAAGAATCAATTTGCCTAGGTGATCTCTACCAAAGTTGCTCCATATCTAATCTAGTTTTGGCTCGCAAAAATTCATGATCATAGCTTCTGTGAATCTCAAGTTACACCCCAATTAGTGAACCTCTATCATGCTGTTTTTCCAGGAGCTTAATCTGAAACCTTGCTCAGTTGAAGCACCTTCATAGCCTTTCTAGATCAACCTTGAATACCAAAAAGGTGCCTCCTAATCTTGCTGAGTTGCTACAGAAATTTGGGAATTTTTGGAGCTCTGGTTTTTAAGTTATGAAATTTTGTTCGCAACTGCCAGAACTTTATGTCATTATGTACGTATGCTCGTTTCGAGTTCTGACATACAATTGTACCTTTGTACACATGACTACCCCCGTTTTTGCCCAGCATGAGGAAAGAACCTTTCTATTCTACCATGTCAATTGGGTAATGTCTTGATCTTAGAGTACAATCTTTAGTTATAATCTCCGCCTGTCAAAATGTTATCTCCATCGACGTGTATCCCTTCCAAACCCCCTTGAGTTTATACATGTTGGAGCACTAAGCTATTCTTTGTATTGATATCCTTGTCTGGATTACTTCGATCTTTCAATCATGAACTTATTCTCCTTGGTCTTGCTCACAACATTTTTAATTAAAAAAAATGTCAAGCGATGGTTTTGGCGCCCGCACCTGGAAATGCCAATCTGACCGCACCTGGAAATGAGTTTTGTAGTAGTATCGATGGTGTCTGGCATGACGTGATCCCACCAGTGTCGAAGTGCTCCCATCCTCTGCTGGAGCAGGCGCGTGTCGCGCATGAGTGGAATACACTGGTAGAGTCACAACCTTCGGTCCCGGTTGGTAAGGTGCATAGGAACCTAAAGCCCAACCGGGACTAATGATGACAGACAAAGGGGCTGGGGGCTTTAGTCTTGGGTGAACGAACCTGGACTAAAGGGGGGTCTTTAGTCACGGTTGGTAATACCTAGGGGGGCACCACAACATGAAAAAATATTTGAAAAACCCTCGGAGGCCCTCACACATGCGCACTTCGCAAGTCACAAGTCACGCTTTTTTTCACGCGAAATATACGCGTGCGAGGTGCGGGGACTCGAACTCGTGACCCCTAGCCCCGCGTGTAGCTTCCTTACCATCTCACATACACAGCACATCTGACTAAGTAGAGGATGCAATCCTCTTATAGTAACTCGTGGGAGACCCTTAAGTCTTGGTTGGTAACACCAACCTAGACTAAAGGCCCCCCTTTAGTCTAGGTTCGTGTTATGAACCGAAACAAAAGCGTCACCCCCTTCAGTTTAGGTTGGTGTTACGAACCGAGACTAAAGGGCACTTTAGTCTCGGTTTGTAACACCAACCTAAACTAAAGGGGGTTGACCCTTTTGTCTCGGTTGGTAACACTAACCTAGACTAAAGGGGGGCCTTTAGTCTGGGTTGATGTTACCAACCGGGACTAAAGGGGTGAGCAATCCTGGTATTAGTGGCCACGTCAATGCAACTCCTTTAGTCACGACTCCAAAATTGAACTAGGACTAAAGGGGCGTATCAAAGGCTCTTTCTCTATCGGTGATAGCAACGGCTTGGCGCGAGGATAGTGGTGGCGCGCCAACATGTGGGAACACGAAGGAGCAGCCTAGTGGCACCGTGCAAGAGCTTCAGTCGGGAAAAAATGATGTCGGGAGGACAAAGGTAAGGAAATGGAGGAGATTGAGAAGGAAAGATAAGGAATGATAGGTGGGGCCATGGGTAAAATTGTCGTTTCACACGTCAGTTAACAACACGTTGACAAATGCATGGGCGGAATGGTTCTGAGTGGATAACAAAATTCAATGGCACTGAGGTTAATTCGTAAGAATGTATATATGGCACTAAGGGGATTGGCGTTATCTTTTTTGGTAATGATGAAATTCTCTCCATTTTTATTAGCAGATGATCTTAGGGCATGTACAATCTGTCTGTAAGCCCCCGTCTTTATGTTGTACATTTTGCAAATCGCCCCCTGCATGGCCTACAGACGGCCTTCACGTCGCCTCGCAAGCCCACGCTGTCGTCCCGTTCTCCCAGGCAGAGCAGATGGGTGCGGGCGGGTTGCACGTCCTCGTTACCTTGAGGAGACTGCGCGGCCGGATCCTGTGCGCGCGCAAATGAATCCAACACCCCGCCAAAACCACCTCCATCCCGCCATATCTCATGTCCTCGCAGCACCCTGGAGCTCCGCCACCACCGGCGCGCGAGCTGGAGCCCCGCCGTCATCTTGGGAACACTACTGCAAAAGGGGCATTTGTACCGGTTCATAACCCTCATTTGTACCGGGTATTGAACCGGTACAAACCATCCGGTACAAATGTGAAGGAGCATTTGTACCAGGCGAGATACCCAGTACAAATGCCTCACATTTGTACCGGGTGGAGCCTCGGCCCGGTACAAAGGTGCCGCCCCCCTCCGACGTGGCAGGGGGCATTTGTACTGGGTGGAGGTACCACCCGATACAAATGATGGTGTTTCTTTGTTTCTTTTCTCTAATGTATTTGCTTAATGTACTAATACTAATCGTAATACGCTGTAATATAAAGTCGTGTGGCATATAAATTGTTATATTTGAGATAATATTCTACATACATTCATATATATTTATTTGTATAATATTATCTCTAATATTATACAAATAAATATATACGAATGCTTGTAGAATATATAATCGCAAATCCTGAAATAGAAGAACTTTGGAAATAATATTATACATTAGCATATTGTGCACACTGAAATTTAGATTAATATTATACATTGGATGAAATGTTAGCGGAGTTTAATTTTTGCTTCCAAATGCTTGGCCTTTGTCTTTACTTCCAGATGCTTCCTTCATGTTCTGACTTGTCCCTTCCCCGGTCGTCGCTCCCATACTAAGAATAGAGGATAAGCCAGCATAAAACTCTACCCCTGGACTAATAACCTCGTCTAGAATAAATACACATAATTGTTCATGAATCAATCGGATTTGTTCTGTCTCGAGGAATGTTTCCTTGATGTTGGAAATCTAGCAAAGAATATGAACAAAAGAATAAGAACCGGATCGGAGAATGTGAACAATAAGAACAACACGTGGTCGCAGTTGTGTGTGCACGCACCTTCTCTTCGAATTTGCCACCAGCAGCACAGGCTGTAACACGGTGCATGTACTTGCACACATAATATCCGCATAGATTGGTGCCAGAAGGCTGCGTCATGACCTGCACATATGGGAAAACCAAGTCATGAAAATAAGTTTTTATTGTAATGTAAGAATTGAAGAATAAGAAAAGACACGTACTGGCCAATCATAGTGAACATAAAGGTTTTTGTTTAACTTTCCGGGGTACATATCACAGAGACAAGTCCATGCAGTTTTAATCAACTCTACGACACCTTGATATCTACTTTTGTCTGTAGTCTTGTACAAAGAGTCGAAGACAAAGACCTTGCTTCGCGCCATACAAAAACTAAAGAGAACCCAGTGGAAGCTGTCCATAGATGCAGAAGTATTAGTTTCCTAAAATATGTAATGTAATTTTTGAAAAAGGTAAGGAAATGAGATACACGTTGCTCACCCGAAGTTGTATGGCAGCTCTATGACAACCTTATCATGGTGTTTGTCTAGAAAGTTGATGATCTGATTAAGTGTTTCCCTCTCATTAAGTTTGAGAGTGTTCTGAGTTATCATCAAAGGACCCATGTAGCCCACACTCATGATTCCTTTCCTCCTGGTCCATTGCATCTCAAAACTGTATGACACAAAAAATATAGAAGTTTAGATATGGGATAAAGTGGCTAGAGCATTGATTTTTAATATACAGTAGAATAAATACTTACAGAACCCAACAACTGACAAATGAGACGTCAAGTGTATCCATATTGAATAGGAACCGGAATTCCTTCATGGGAATAGTGAAGGCCTGATGCCCATGGAAATAATGATGGTCCTCAATGCGAACATAGAGCAAGTCCATCCCGCCGGCAGCTTGGTACATGTGCCACTTGTGCAATTCATACATCCTTGTTGGAAGATACTGGAGCAATCGCGGCCACACAAGCTCACGCCCAGGCACATACTCCGGTCTATTTGCCCCTTTATGCGTAGCAATTTCCTCCTCCCCTAGAAGTTGTGCTGGAGTCAGACCCGATGATTTGGCAAAATCAAGCAATTGTTGCTCATATGTTGTAAGTGGTCTAGTTGCCCTATATGCCCCTTCATGAGTTGGGATTGCATCCTCCCCTCGAATTTGAGCTTTAGTCAGACCTGTTTCTTTGTTAAATTCAGACACTTGCTGGTCAAATGTTGAAAGCATCTTGAGGTCAGGGATAGATTGTTTTGACTGGGTACCAAGTTATGGAACTTTAGATGAAGTTTTCTTCTTCACATGTTGAGTTTTGAGTACCTGCCGGTCGTAGTCACTCAATGGCTTGGGAACATCATCTGGTTTTTTTCTTCTTTCCTCCATTTTCCTCATGAAACGATGAAATTTGACCCGGTCAATTGGTTTCTCAACTGGAGGCTTGGGAGCTTTGAATATCTGTCTATCCAATTCTGCCAGAACTGCCTCGTCAAGTTCCTCGTCTGTCTTGTCATAAGCAAGTTTTGGTGGAGGCTTCTTCTGCTTGGGTTTCTTCTCCTTCTTTGGAGGCGGGGGAGGAGAAGCTTGTCACTTGCCCTTGCCCTTAACATGTGCAGGAGGTGGAGAAGGAGGTGGACTCTCACTAGGATCCCTGTCAACTACAGGACTCATGCTACACTCTGCCCTTGCAGGTGGTGAATGTGGTAGTTGATCGTCGCGTTCAGGCATGGCGGCTGGTGAGTCAGCTGGAGGAGAAGGTGGCTGTTACGTAATCCTTATGTGAGCTTTGGGCCAAAAAATCCAAGTATGCACAGCATCTTGAAGAAACTCTTCCCCATTAGTCCCCGGTATCTCCAGCTCCAGGTCAACCCAACCATCGACCACTCGGTCCACAAAAACTCTGGCGTAATATTCAATTCCACGATGGTGGCCCGTGATGCTATCCCCTTCTACAGTTTTCTCAGCAACGCCATGAGCCACCACAAGCTTCTTGTTTCTGCAAACATCGAGAAGCTCACACGCTGACCTCACAGTGATGTCATCCACGGGCTAGTGTAGCCGATTTTCCGGTGAGCCTGGGTTTGCTGCTTCAACTGCTGGTGCTGCTGCTGCTTCTGTGGCTGTTGGTGCATGTTCTGTTGAAGCGACGCTGCTTTTCCCCTTAGCAGATGGGCTCATTTCATCAGTAGGACCTTGCTGATGAGATGATTGTTTGCTAAGAGCAAGAGCCACATGCTCGTCAATGATTTTCTCCATTCTTGGCTCGGTTCTGATTACACGATCTTGCAACTCTCTTAGTTGTCGTTCTTGCTGCTCCTTAGACCTTTTCCGACTTTTATAAGAGTCAATTTCCTCACGCCATGCGAGTTTCCATGGAACTGCACCTTTGCCTCGACAACGTCCACCATGTTCTTTAGTGCCTATCGCAGCACTAAGTTCGTCTCTCTCTCTCTCTCGATCAGGAACAAATGTTCCTTCAACAGTCATGCGGATCAATTCAATAAGTCTTGCCGCAATCTCTCTTATTTGGTCGCCCAGTACTAATGTTCCATCTTCAGGATTGATCGTGCCACCATGTGCATAATAATAAGTCCTTGCTCGTTCGAGACAATCTATATTTGTCGGTATGAGTCCACGTGCAATACAATCATGTTCCATCTTATCCCATTTGGGCATAGCCACCTTGTAACCTCCAGCCCCAAGCTTATGAAATTCTCTCTTTTTAGATGCATTGATGGTGTTGGTTTCAATCATCTTGGTGGCTTCTTGTGATTACTTGTACTACACAAATGAATCCCAGTGATCTCGCAACTTTGCAAGTCCTTTCTTTGTAAAATCGGGTGCAAGTCCCTTCTTGATGTAGTCTTTGTTCAGCCGCTTCTTGTACGACTGAAAAGCTATTGCACCCTTCTGCAATGCCCAAGTCCGCACATTTGCAAGATTTGACTAATGAATAGTACATAGTGAATAGTACACTAGTGAATAGTAAAAAATGGTTACTATTTTTATTAAGATATAGTTACAAAAATTGACTAGTGAATAGTACACAGTGGCTTGACACTTGTAAACCATGTTGAATATGTGCATTTCGTTTTGTTTACTTTCAATTTTGGTAGTTCATTTATTATATTTAATGAAGCTACAAAAATTGATATGATTACTATTTAATGGGAGGATCGGGGCCAGATAAAATGATTGACTACTGAAAATAGTTCCTTGGTTACATGATCACAAAGTTATGAAACTTATTATACATCTGCATCATCTAAGGGAACGTTAACAATCTTCCTCTTCACAAATGTCCCTTGGTTGTGATCACAACGTAAGTATGGAGTGTCCTCTTTGGCTAACTGGATGCTTGGGTCAACATTCACTGAAAATGGAGGAATATTATCGAACTGATCATAATCTTCTGAAATGTCAGTCTTGTCCTCAACTCCAACTATTTTTCTTTTTCCCGGTAGAACTATGTGACGCTTTGGCTCATTATCAATAATCTTCTTATCATCAGCCTTCTTTATTTGTGGTATGCTTGACATGTCTTTCATGTAGAACACTTGAGTCACATCATTGGCAAGAACGAATGGTTCGTCTTTGTATCCAATCTTGTTGAGATCCACTATTGTCATCCCATATTTGTCTGTCATGACACCTCCTGCAGTATTTTTTACCCACTAACACTTAAAAAGGGGGATTTTTAGAGGTCCATAGTCAAGTTCCCATATCTCTTGAATGACACCATAGTATGTTTCTAGTTTTCCATTGTCGTCTATTATTGCATCTATACGGACACCGCTGCTTTGGTTTGTGCTCTTTTTGAGGACCGGAGCGTCCGAGGACCGGCGTATGGTCGCTCCTTGGTGTGATGAGTGATTGACAACATGGTGTGGACTGACTCTTGGCCGAGTATTGTAGGTGCAGGTTGCGGCTTGATTTGCACTGGTGCAGGTGAAGAGCGGGTGTGAAAGGTCTTAGCATGTGTGGCCTCTGAGGAGTGGAGAGACAAGTAGGCTCGGTTCGATGGACCCGGTGGCCGAACGTGATCAAGTGCGGGCCGCATGGTGGCAAGAAAAGCAAGATGAAGTCGTGTACGGTTTCTTGGTTGAGCCTCAAAACCAAGGTCGAGCTGGGACAATGTGGCGGCCAAGTCATGAGTGGGATTGGCGTGGAGGCTGCACCGAGTCTGCAGGGTTTGCGGTAGTTCACTACAAAACCATCGGGGTTACTTGGTTGAGCCACAAAACCAAGACCGGAGGCTCGGCGAGCGGAGACGGGATCCGGGCGCACCGAGAAGCTTCGAAGCGGGCGACACGCGACATGATCGAGGTTCTTGCGTTGGGAGGACGCGAAGACCCGATGGATGCGCGGCCGTCCGATGGAGAACTTCATGTGTTGAGCAAAATACCCCTGTGAGGGCTTGTGTTGTAACTCCTAGTGTAGGGGCACTTCGGTCATTTCTGGAGGGCCTATATATAGGAGGAGTGGCTGAATTTCAGCTAACTCTTTGGCTATTGGTGGGAGTGCTCTTTCATTTTGGGGTGCTCTTTGGGAGAGAAGGAGAGAGGTGAGTGTGACTCTTTGTTTGAGCTTTTTGCCATCCAAGATTTGTGATTCTTGTGAGTGGCTTGTAACCGGATTTGGCTAAGATATTCATAGTGAAATCTTCCTTCTCAATCTTGTGCCAAATCCTTTGCTCCCGGTGTTTTTCTTTTTCTATGATTTTCGGAGGTATTTTTGGAGGATTTTCGTTCGTCGCTCGATTCGTCGATTTGAGGGCATTTCTCCCCAGATTTCTTTGAGGGGATCATGGGTGAGTGCCTTGTGCCTCTTTGTGGATGATCTTGACCCCTCAAACGTAGGATTTGGCCTTCGATTCGTTGATTTTTGGATGAACACTAGTTCATAGTGTTCTTGGCCAAGATTTGCGATTCCGGGAGTTGTAGGGAGTTAGAGGCCAAAATTTTTGCGACATATCTTCCCTTTGGGGTGCTCATCATCTCCCTGAAATTTTGTCTCAAGACTCCAAGTGGTTTGGGAGATCCATCGATCGAAAGTTTGGGGCTGTTTCGCGGGCTGTTTTCTGGGCTGCCCCGGATGATCCGGAGGTAAGGGCCGGGTGACCCGGTACAGCACTGTTTGTCATATGGACATCCCAGGGCCCACTACCCAGGCGGGTACCAGGACCGACTACTGTGTGGGCCCCTAGGACTACTCGACTTGGGCTACACGGTGCAAGACAGCGTGGAGCGCAAGGCAACCAGAGGGCTAGTACTCGGTTAGGAAACTAGGCATGTCCGGATCCATGTGGAGTACTCCTAGCCGTGTACGACTAGTACTCTCCTTAAACCGACTTGTAACCCTACCTCTCGGACTATATAAGGCAAGGCAGGGACCCCTATCTCTCATTTGTATCATCTTGTAAACACACCCAATCAATCCAGAGCTACGCAGCATACAGAACATAGGGTATTACGCACCTCGCGGCCCGAACCTGTCTAAATTGTGTGCCACGTGTCTCTCCTTCCAGTTCCCGATCTTAGTGAGGCCACAAACGTCTACCTTGGGTACTCCCCTCGGTAGGTTGCCGGTCTAAAACACCGACAGCTAGCGCGCCAGGTAGGGGATCTCACCGAAGATCTCATGGCGAACTCGACGGCTTCAATCATCATCAAGCCATCCGCCGCCTTCAACCGCGGCGACACCTTCATCTTCGGCTCCTAGGTCTGCACCGCTAATGGGCTGGATCGTTCCAGCGCTACCTCACTATGACCCCGGACCCAGAGGCCAGACTCGTGACGCTTCCCAAAGCTGTCACGGGTCAACTCGTCGAAAAATTCGACGAATTTTCTCTCTACAACCAAGTCACCGACTTCGAGATCGGATCTACCTCTAACTCGAACTCCATGTCAACCTGGATCGAACCACGCGAGCTGGCTCCTGAGCCATCGTGTGGACCGGTTCTCCCCCACGAGCACTTCCCGCATGGCATCCGTAATGCTACTGCGGCCTACGGGGATGCGCTCGTTCCACGCCGGGCCGGCAAGGAGGTCGTCTCCGAGTACTCCTCAGACTCCAACACTGTCCCCAACTACAACTCGTACTCCTCCTATGAGTTCGACTTCGGATTAGATCTGATCGAGCCCGAGTCCGAGCTCAACACCACCGAGGAACCATTGTCAGGTCCTACCGCTGGCTTGGTCATCACGTCTACTCTTGCTAGTAGATTCGTCTACTGGTCTGATCATAAGCCCGCAGACCTGACCAACGACAACTCACATTGTGTCACCGACCTCGAGACACTCCCCTTCCAGGAGGGGACACCTCTGACTCCAAATGTAGAGGAGTACTCACCAACTGAGGTGGCAACTACTGACTCTGGCCTCTGCATGCCCGACCGCGAATTATTCGTGGTGACCGTGGAAGCCGGAACCTCAGAGGCCCGACCTAATCGGTATCTCGAGGACATCTCAGATGATGAGGTGACAGCTGACGCACCCGTGGATGAGACTACCGACGCCAAGAACGCCCGGCGCATCCGCAACTAGAAGCGAGCAGATCGACATCGGCGGCTTCGGGAAGCTCTACCTATCCGCAATCTCAACGAGGCTCTCGACGAAATTGCCAATAGGAGCCACACTACCCCTGAGCAATGTCTCATCTCCATCAAAAGGATAGGACTAGCCACTTCATGCGGGTCGACAACAGGATTGCCGAAGCCGCAAACCACGAAGCCACTAGTCGTAGCCGCACTCTAGCAGAGGTCGGACCCAATTGCATCCGCGGTCAACACCAACCAACTCCCAATTGCTCTAGAACTACGGGGGGAGGACCTTCACAGGGTGGCGCTAGCGGCGGCGGTGGTGGCGGCAGTGGCAGCAGTGGTAGCTCCGCCCACGGCACCAGTAGAAGACGTGGTGGCGGTGGTGATCGCGGAGTCCGAGGCCACGAGAATAGCCACGCCTCTGGCTACGAACGTGGCGGCTACGACACCCACCACAGGATCGATGAGATACGCCACGCCAAGAAGACTACCGACGTCATCGATAGCGACAGCTTCCCTGCCTACTCTCCACGACTTTGCGCTCTGCTACTCCCCCAGAAGTTCAAGCCTCTCGGGATCAACAAGTACGACGCGAAGCAAGACCCAGTTCAGTGGCTCAGGTGCTATGCCCTAGCCATTGAGAACGCTGGTGGTGACTACAATACCAAGTGTCTCTACTTCCCCTTCTGCCTGGACCAGGCTCCACTCACATGGCTCGAGTCGCTCGACAAGAACTCTATCGACGAGTGGGACCAGCTGAAGGCGCAGTTCACCAGCAACTTTGTGGGCACCATGGGGCGCTTGGGTACTCGCATGGACCTGGAGATGGTCAAACAGGAGCAAAGCGAGATGCTCTGCCAGAATATCTGCCGCTTCTTCGACAAGCGCGCGACCGTAGTCGACGTCACCGACAAAGAAGTCATCGACTGCTTCCAAGACGGCCTCTACCACCGTCGCACCTTTGAAGACTTCAGTCGCCGCTGCCCAAGCTCAATCACCAAGCTCAAGGACATGATTACTTCATGGGCTGATGAGGAGGACAAGGCCAACGCCAAGTACGACTCCAACCGCGGCAAGAGAGAACGTCACCTTTCTACGGCATCATTCCAGGCAACACTGCTATAACACTTGGCTCAGTGGTTCTGCCAGTTACCTTCGGGACAAGGGAGAACTACTGCACCGAGTACATCAAGTTCGAGGTTGCGGACTTCGAAACCTCCTACCACGCCATTCTCGGCAGACCAGCTCTTGCCAAGTTCATGGCGATTCCCCACTATGTGTACTTGGTACTCAAAATGCCAAGTCCTGCCGGAGTACTCGCGCTGCAAGGGGACTTGAAGGTTTCCTACGACTGCGACACTGAAGCCGTGGAGCTCACAGCAACCAATCAAGTACCCAACGCGATGATGGAGATCTTTGCTGCATCAAAGAAGCTCGCACCAACTGAACTCGAGATACCTGAGAAGACCGACACCTCCAACAAACCTCAGCCAACAGAGCAAGTACAGGTGAAGGCCATCGACCTCGGGACCGGCGACAGCAGCAAGACTACCATGATCGGCACGGGACACAACCCCAAATAGGAAGACACGCTCGTCAGCTTCCTTCAGGCTAACCGAGACATCTTCGCGTGGAAGCCAGCGGACATGCCAGGAGTGCCCAGGAGGCTGATCGAGCACTCACTCAACGTCGATCCTAAAGCTACCCCCAAGCGACAACACCTCCGCCGTTTTGCCGTTGATCGACGGGATGCCATCAAGAAGGAACTCGCCAAACTACTCGCGACTGGCTTCACCAGAGAAATCTTCCATCCTGAGTGGCTCGCTAACCCCGTCCTCGTCTGCAAGAAGAACACCAACAAGTGGAGGATGTGCGTCGACTACACTGACCTGAACAAGCACTGCCCCAAGGACCCCTTCGGGTTGCCACGGATTGATCAAGTCATCAACTCCACAGCAGGCTGCGACCTGCTCTGCTTCCTCGACTGCCACTCTAGCTACCACCAGATCGCAATCAAGGAAGAAGACCAAGAGAAGACCGCGTTCATCACCCTGTTTGGCGCCTATTGCTACACGACGATGTCATTTGGGTTGAAGAACACCGGTGCTACCTATCAACGAGCTATCCATGCTTGCCTCAAGGAGCAGCGCAACAAGAACGTCGAAGCCTACGTGGATGATGTAGTCGTCAAAACCAGAAACTCCGATACGCTCATCGCTGATCTTGAAGAGACTTTCGCATCCTTGCAAGAGTACCCGTGGAAGCTCAACCCCAACAAGTGCGTCTTCGGCGTACCCTAAGGGAAATTACTCAGCTTCAACATCAGCCACTGCGGCATCGAAGCCAACCCTGAGTAGATCTCCGCCATCACCAACATGAAAGCTCCAACCTGTATCAAGGATATTCAAAAGCTGACCAGGTGCATGGCGGCCCTGAACAGATTCATCTCGAAGCTCAGAGAACGGGGACTACCCTTCTTCAAACTACTCAAACACCAAGAGAAGTTCGCATGGACCGCGGAGGCTGATCAACCTCTGACGCAGCTTAAAGACTTCTTGTCCAAGCCACCGGTCCTCACGGCTCCCCGCAAAAAGGAGCAGCTACTGCTCTACCTCGCTGCGACTACTCATGTGGTCAGTACTGCCATCGTTGTCGAGCGGCAGGAAGAAGGCCATGACTACCCAGTCTAGCGACCAGTCTACTTCGTCAGCGAGGTCCTGTCCGAGTCCAAGGCCCGGTACCAACTGGTCCAGAAGCTACTCTACGCAGTGCTCATCACCTCGCGGAAGCTACAACACTACTTCTAGGAGTACTCGATCACTGTCATCACCGACTACCCGCTCGGCGATATACTCCACAACCAAGATGCAACCGGGAGAATCTCTAAGTGGGCGGTTGAGCTTGGCGCCCTTAACATCGACTTCAAGCCACGCACCACTATCAATTCTCAAGCACTAGTCGACTTCATGGCAGAGTGGTGGGAAAATCAACTACCCACACCAACAGAGCGACCAGAGCATTGGGTGATGTACTTCAACGGCTCACTCAAGCTCGAGGGCGCGGGTGCAGGGGTACTCCTGATCTCTCCAACGGGCGAACAACTCAAGTATGTCCTGCAGATCTTCTGGAAGGTCTCAAACAACGAAGCCGAGTACGAAGCTCTGCTACATGGGCTTCGGCTCGCAATCTCACTGGGCATCAAGCGGCTACTAGTCTACGGCGACACCGCTATGATTATCAACCAGGTCAACGATTCTTGGGGACCGCAACAAGGAGAACATGGATGCCTACTACCTAGAAGTCCACAAGCTCGAGAACAAGTTCTACGGTCTCACGTTCCATCATGTCGTCCGCGCAACAATGTTGCAGTGAACGTCCTGTCGAAGCTTGATTATACTCACGCTCAAGTACCCGCTGGAGTCTTCATCCACAAACTTCACACGCCATCCATCCCGGAGTCGGCTCCAACGACCACTGACCCTGGGCCATCACAGCCCAGTCAGGAGGTCATGATGATCGACGTGGACTGGAGGCAACCCTTCATCTATTACATCCGCGAGCAGAAGGTCCCCTCCGACAAGAACGAGGCAGAACAACTCGTCCGTCGAGCCAAGACCTACGTACTAGTCAGGTACAAGCTCTACAGGCGGGGTGCGACTTCTGGAGTACTCATGAAGTGTGTACCCTAGGAAGAAGGCAAGGACATCTTGGAGGAGATCCACAAAGGCGTCTGCGGCAACCACGCGTCCTCCGCATGGTGGTGAGCAAAGCCTTTCGACGAGTTTTCTACTGGCCCACAGCTCTGGGCTGAGGACCAGAGCATCCGAGGACCGGTGGATGGTCGCTCTCTGGTGTGATGAGTGATTGACAACGTGGTGTGGACTGAATCTTGGCCGAGTATTGCAGGTGCAGGTTGCGGCTTGACTAGTGTTGGTGCAGGTGAAGAGCGGGCGTGAAAGGTCTTAGCCTTGCGGGGCCTCCGAGGAGTGGAGAGACAAGTAGGCTCGGCTCGATGGACCCAGTGGCCGAACGGGGTCAAGTGCGGGCCGCATGGTGGCAAGAAAAGCAAGACGAAGTCGTCGACCGGAGCCGGTGCAGGGTAGCGGTTCACGACCGGAGTCTGCATGCGGGGTTTGCGGCGGTTCACCACAAAACTGTCGGGTTACTTGGTTGAGACACAAAACCAAGACCGGAGGCTCGGCGGGTGGAGACGGGATCCGGGCGCGCCGAGAAGCTTCGATGCCGGAGGACACGCGGCGGGATCGCAGGGCTTACGTCGGGAGGACGCAGACTGCGGCAAAGGCGTGGCCGTCTGATGAAGAGGAGTGCTACTTGACCTTATCGCCTTGAGGGGATTGTATCTTAATTTAAGTGCTAGGGGTAGCTTGGTCATTTGCCCAACCTAGAGGGACTCATATATATATAGCTCTAGGGTTTCTGGGCAAACCATCCTTCCAGACTGCTTCTCATTTCCTTGCTCCATAGGCGTAGATTTTCTTCACCGTTTTGTAGAGAATCTGACCTCCGAGGGTATGGAAGCTTTCATGGTTGCGTCGATTTCCTTCTTGTGGCTCTAGTGATTTTCATGTTTTTTCGGGCTATTTTCGTTGGATTTTCATGCGCGGCTTGTTCCTTCGATTTCGAGGTGTTGGGGTTTGGATTTTCTTGTGGGGATCATGGATAGATGTCTTCTGCATCTTTGTGCTTGATCTTGACCCCTCAAACTCCGAATTTGGCCTCCGATTGAATGATTTCGGTTGGAACCCTAGCTTTTTGGTTGAGCTCGGTAGAATCTCGATTCCTCTCGATTCAGTGGGTTTGTGGCTACAAATTCATAGGCATAGCATCTCCTAGAGATGCTTCATCTTCACCTATGATTTTGTAGTAATCCCTTAGTTGATTCGGGAGATCGGGCAAAGGGAAGGAGGTGTTGACCTTGAGCAACTCGGGCTCGAGCTGCTCTGTCCGCACCTGGCGGACAGTCCGCCTGGTAGGCGCGGACAGTCCGTGAGACCCAGTGTTTGTCCAGTTCGTCACTTGTTCGTGCGCGTTCGTGGTTCGATCCATTGAGTCAGTTGTTTTTGGTTGCACGTGGTTTGGTGGACAGTCCGCGAGGAGAGCGCGGACAGTCCATCCGGCGCGGACGGTCCGCGGGTAGGGGACGGATGGTCCGTTTTTCGCGGTGCGCTTATGGAGGTTCGAGTTCCATTTTCGGACAGTCCGCCCTGTGCTTGCGGACGGTCCGCCTCGCCCCCGCGGACAGTTCGCCCCCTCCGTGCGGACGGTCCGCCCAGGCCACTGCAGATTACCTAAGTCCTTTGCTTCTTGAGTTGCGCTTTCGCTTGGAGTTTATTTGAGACTTGTTCCTAGGGTTGGTAGGTCCATTGTGACTACACGACCTTGGCAAGCTCGTGTGGGAATCCTGGGTTGTGGATTTGGGGCATAGGCAGAGTTCATTCTTCGGGAAGATTTTTTATCGGCTCCCATTCACTCCCCCCCTCTCTGGTCGCCTAATCGGTCCTTCAATTGGTATCAAAGCCGGTTACAGATCTTCGTGATTCTAACCAGTCTAAGATCCAAAGATAGCATACCAGGAACGGGGTTCGGGTCCTCCACACTTTGATGGTAAGAACTACCAGATGTGGCAGAGGCGGATGGCTGCTTTCCTCCGCGGCAAGGGTCAGATCATTTGGGACGTTACAGTGAACACAGCTTATGTTCATCCGATTAACTTCCTAGCTCCAGGATCAAGGGATATGCACGACGCCAACAACAAGGTGGTCGACTACTTGTTTCGTGCTCTATGTCAATCCGAATTCGATCGGGTTCAGACAGAGGACTTGGCTTGTAGGATTTGGGAGCAGCTGAAGAATGCTCACACTGGGAACGCTCAGGTTCAGGCTCGGCTATTCGCGACCTACCGAAGAGAGTACGAGAACTTCACTCATCTCCTCGGTAAGTCTATTGACGCCATGTTCCAGTGGTTCACTGTGATTGTGAACAACATGAGGCTAATGTGGCCGTGCTCCCGTACGATGATCATGATAGGGCTGTGAAGCTATTGCACGGCCTGGATCGTACCGTGTGGAGTGAGAAGGTCGAGGCCATTCTTGAGTCGGAGAAGTATGAGACCCTCACGGTGGATGAGCTGTTCTCCAAGCTCAAGTCGTCCGAGGTGGACCGTGGGGTGCGAGCAAGGATCGAGAACCCGACTGACCCTCATAGTCTGGCTCTCATTTCCGGACCAAGGACTAATGCTAAAATGCCTTCGAGACAATTATCTTTGTCTTGTCTTGTGTCCATGCCAGATGAGGAGTTCGACGTGCTGGGTGAGGAAGATCTCGCGTTGCTGAGCAGGCGGTTCGAGCGCATGTACACAAACCGGAAGAACGCTCAGAGGAGCTCGGGCATGTGTTACCGGTGCGGGTAGCACGAACAGTTTATCGCTGAGTGCCCGGAAGCCATGGAGGTCAAGCCCGAGCACAAGCACCATCCAAGGACCAACCACAAGCACCGCTCGAGTGATGACCACAAGGGCAAGAACAAGTCCGAGCGGAGGCCGAGGAGGAGTGGTGGTCACAAGAAGGAGCGTGCGATGGTTGCCGGTGCGAGCGACATCGACTCAAGCTCTTGCTACTCTTTATCGAGCTCAAGTGATGACGAAGAGAACCAGCACAAGGGTAAGCGGTCAAGCAAGAACATCAATGGCTTGTGCTTCGCCGCCCAAGGCTTTTGCGGCATGGCACATAGCTCCGCAAACAAGAAGAGCAACAAGGATGACTCGGACTCCGACTCCAAGGATGAGGTAAACAATTATCCATCCTTCTTGGCAGTGGAGAATGCTAGGTTGAATGAATTGCTTGACAACCATGATGATGTGCTTAGAAAGACCAACAAGGAGAAGAGGGAGTATAGGTCTTTGCTTGGAGAGGCTAAAGAGAAGGTGGTTGAGCTAGAGTCTTTGCTTGTTGATGCTAGGGCTCAATTAGATTCTCTGAAGTCTGCTCCTATTGTGACCGATGAACCTGAATGCACTGATTGTTCCACTTTTCTTGGTGATTTGACTGTGCTTAAGGAAAAGTATGCCTCCAAGGTTGAGGAACTAGATGTGCTTAGGGTAGAGCTAGATGAGATGAAATCTAGGCCCTCCTTGCTTGATGCTTGCACTTCTTGTCCTGTTTTGCATGAGAAACTAGATGTATCGGTTGCTTATGCTAGATCTCTAGAAGCTGCTTTGAAAGCTCCTATTCCTACATCATGCTCTACTTGTGAAGTAAATGCTGTGAAGAATTAGGAGCTTGCACACTATGTTGATAGTTTGCAGGATGAGAATGATGAGTTGAGGAAGATGATGGGTTGGTTGTCAGGTCATGAGCCTCAGCTCAGGATGATGATTGAGGCATACAAGTGCTATGATGGGCAAGTGATTGGGTCAGATAAGGCTGGTGAGGGAAGTGGTGAGAATGAGGGGAAGATCAGAGATATCCCAGAACCACCAAAACCTACCACAAAAACGCCTATGCTCCTAAGCCAAACCCACTTAGGAACCGACTAGACACAGCCCCAGCTCCACCCTTGTTTCCTCCACACATAGACAACTTCCAGAAACCCATCAAGTTCAAGAGTGACTTGGGGAATGAGTTCTTTGGGAAGAAGGGAGAGAAACCGAGTGAGGAGAAGCCAGAGCCCAAAGAGAGCCCAAAACCAAAGGCAAAACCAAAACCCTTCCATTGTGAGCATTGTGGGAGGGATGGGCACCTTGCTAAGTTTTGCTTCAGAAGTAAGCGTGAGGAGAGGTTTGCTAGGGAGATGGCAAACAAAGACAGGTACTGCCCTTCTCGTGGTGTGCCTGAGCCTACGATGGTGCCAAGGGGCGAGGGTGTGGTGCATACCATTTACCCTCGGGAGAGGCGTGAGTTTGTGCCTCGAGGTGAGCCAGCACAGAGAGATGGTGGTAGGCGTGTTGGGTTTGGGCATGGTGAGTTTGCTGGATGTTCCTTCGCTCGTGGCCAATACGAGTATGGGGGGAACGATCGCAGCTTTAGGTCCCAGAGGAGCTACGGGCCACGGTCTCCACCTCGTGGTACTCGTAGTCCTCCAAGGGGACATGTGGGTGTTCCACCTAGGAGAGATAGGATGGATTTTGCTAACCCCACTTTTGAGCAAATGGCACGACACTGGTTTGATTCATTTTGTACTAACCCCAGTGCTGAGTCGTTAGCTCACTCTCACTCTCATTTTTGATTTTTAGGTGGGAGGCTTGGAGGGCTTTTGGTTGATCGACTCCGGTTGCTCTCGACACATGACCGGAGATCGAAGGTGGTTCTCCGGCCTCACCCCGGTGATGACCAAAGAGTACATCACTTTTGAGATAATGGAAAAGGTAGAGTGCTTTCAGTGGGCACGGTGAAGGTGAGCGAGTCTGTGACTCTTAGGCGTGTTGCTCTTGTCAAGTCTTTGGGGTTTAATCTTCTTTCGGCTTCCCAACTTCTTGATGAGGGCTTTGAGGTCCGTTTCAAAACGGGCGCTTCTCGTGTTTTGGATTCTCGAGGTGATCTTGTGTGCACGATCATCCCCGAGGGTCAGATTTTTAGAGCTGATTTTTCTCAGTGTGTCGGCTCTTCTCGTTGTTTGGTTGCTGGTGTTTCGGTGGAGCTTTGGAAATGGCATATGAGACTAGGTCACTTGAGTTTTGACTTGTTGTCACGCTTGAGTGGGCTATGTTTGATCCGAGGATTGCCTAAGTTGAAATACCAAAAGGACTTGGTATGTGCTCCGTGTAGGCATGGTAAGATGGTCGCCGCTTCTCACCCTCCTCTGACATCAGTTATGACTGAGAGGCCATGCGAGCTGTTCCATATGGACTTGGTTGGTCCAGCTCGTGTGTGCTCGGCAGGTGGGAAATGGTATGTCCTGGTGATAGTGGATGACTATTCTCGCTATGCTTGGGTCTTCTTATTGGCTGACAAG
Source organism: Cenchrus fungigraminus (assembly GCA_036936925.1). NCBI lineage: Eukaryota > Viridiplantae > Streptophyta > Magnoliopsida > Poales > Poaceae > Cenchrus > Cenchrus fungigraminus. The sequence goes on along the minus strand of CM072774.1, from coordinate 92,218,741 downwards.
GGGGAGACATTTGGTTTTGTCCGGGATCTAATCTTGAGGTTGAAGAATGAGAGGAATGGAGATGCTATTCGAGCTAGTCGTAGCGACAATGACACTGAATTTAAAAACTCTCGTTTCGAAACCTTTTGTCGTGATTTGGGTCTCGAACATCAATTCTCTTCTCTATATGTGGCTTGTCAGAATGGTTTGGTTGAGAGGAAAAATCGTTCCCTTTGTGAGATGGCTCAGACGATGCTCGACGAGCATAGGACTCCGAGGAGATATTGGGCTGAGGCGGTGAATACCGCGTGCCATGTTGGGAACCGGATTTTTCTTCGGGCCTTCTTGAATAAGACATGTTATGAGCTCATGCACAGGCGAGCACCTAGAGTGAGCCACTTCAGGGCTTTCGGTTGTTGGTGCTTTATTCTCAAGAAGGGAAGGCTTGATAAGTTTGAGTCGAGGTCTTCCGATGGGATCTTTTTGGGTTATGCGAGTCATTCTCGAGCATTCCGCGTGCTCAACCTTGATACTAACCTAGTCATGGAAACTTGCGAGGTTACCTTCGACGAGACCGAGCCATGCAGTTCGTCTGTCTTTGAGTGTGCAGGTGACGACAAAATTGGCAAGAAGATCTTTGAGGACGAGGAGGATGGTGCTGGAGAGGATGATGGTGATGATGAAGCTCCAGCAGAGCATGTACCCTCTACTTCCACTACGACGACTACGGTGCTGGATGGCCCATCCCCTACACCGACTACGATCCAGCAAGATCAAGTGGAAGCTGCAGCTGAGGGGAGGTTGTCTCCAGGCGGGAGGCACCAAGGCGCGTTCAAGTTGATCATCCTCCCTCAAGAATCATCAGCGACATCAATGAACGTACAACACGGTCAAGGTCCAGGAATGCTTCTCACTTTGCTCATTCAGCTTTTATTGCTACCTTTGAGCCGAAAGACATTGGACACGCCCTCTTTGATCCTAATTGGGTAAACGCGATGCATGAGGAGTTAGAGAACTTTGAGAGAAACCAAGTTTGGGAGTTGGTAGAGCCACCACCACATTGCAAACCTATCGGGACAAAATAGGTGTGGAAGAACAAAGAGGGTGAGAATGGTGAGGTGGTGAGAAACAAATCGAGGTTGGTTACTCAGGGCTATAGTCAGAAGGTGGGGATAGACTATGAGGAGACATTTGCTCCTGTAGCCCATTTGGAGGCGATTAGGATCCTTCTAGACTTTTCTGTGGCTAAAGGGTTCAAATTGTACCAAATGGATGTGAAGAGTGCCTTTCTGAATGGGTTTTTAGAAGAAGAGATTTATGTGAAGCAACCACCAGGCTTTGAGAGTGTTGAGTTTCCCCACCAGGTGTATAGGCTGAGGAAGGCGTTGTATGGGCTGAAACAAGCTCCCCGGGCTTGGTATGGCCGTTTGAGGGGGTTCTTGTTCAGCAAGGGGTTTGAGATGGGCAAAGTAGATAAGACTCTTTTTCTCCTCAGGCAGGGCGATGATATCCTAATTGTTCAGGTGTACGTGGATGATATTGTCTTTGGCGGCTCGTCTCACTCTTTGGTTGCGAGGTTTGCAGAGGACATGAGCAAAGAATTCGAGATGTCTATTATGGGAGAATTGCAGTTCTTTCTCGGGCTTCAGATCAAGCAGGCAAAGGAGGGAACCTTTGTGCATCAAGCCAAGTACACGAAGGACATCCTCAAGAAGTTCAAAATGGACGACTCGAAGCCCCTGTCAACACCGATGAGTACGACTACAGCGCTGGATGCGGACGAGGACGGAGAGCCCATGGACTAGAAGGAGTACCGGAGCATGATCGGCTCCTTCTTGTACTTGACGGTGATGAGGCTAGACATTCAATTTTCTGTGTGTCTGTGCGCTCATTTTCAGGCGTCGCCGAGGACTTCACATCGGCAGGCCGTCAAGCGGATCTTCAGGTATCTTCGATACACTCCTGAGCTCGGTCTTTGGTACTCGGCGTCCTCTTCTGTTTCGCTTCTTGGGTTTTCGGATGCCGACTTTGCGGGGTGTCGTGTCGATAGGAAGTCGACTTCGGGGACGTGCCAGTTTTTTGGTTCTTCACTTATTTCTTGGTCTTCTCGCAAACAATCTAGTGTAGCTCAGTCTACCACAGAAGCCGAGTATGTTGCTGCCGCTAGTTGTTGCTCCCAGCTGCTCTGGATCACATACACGCTGAGTAACTTTGGTGAGGAGTGTACCCATGTTCCTCTCATGTGTGATAGCACGAGTGCCATTAGTGTTACCAAAAATCCCGTGCTACACTCCAGAACTAAACATATAGAGGTGAGGTACCACTTCCTGAGAGACAATGTTGAGAAGGGAAACATAGACCTTATCCATGTGCCAACCGAAAAGCAGCTCGCCAATATCCTAACCAAGCCTTTGGACCAAGCTACATTTGCTCGTTTGCGAGGGGAGCTTGGGGTGGTTTTTCCTTTTTGAGCTTCGGTTGGGAGTCCGATGTACATATGCATGTTGCATTTTCATTTATGTATCATATCATGCTTGCATCTTTGTATCATAGACTGCATTTGTATCATATGCTTTAGAGATGTGCTTCTCCTATATACTTTGATCACCATGATATGCTGGATATGAGTTTATGACTTTGCTAGTGATGCCCATGCGATGTATAGCGATGCTCTTGGTAGCTTTGGGATGTATATGCTCGTGGATGGCTTACTTTTGTAAAAATGCTATATATGATCCTCTCTTGTGAGTTGAATGCCTCTCATGTTCAATTTGTGCATTTAAGGCTATACCTTACTTAATTTGTGCTTGGAACCATGTTCTTTTCATTTGGGGTCAAAGACCCATTTATCATCATGAATGTTTAGCCTACATGCTACCTCGTGGAGAAGCCTAAGCTTCTTTTTTCCGCAAAGGCACTTCATGTACCATGCTTAATTTAAAATCATGAAATTGGTATATGAAATGATTGTGCTTGAAAACTATGCTTCCATGTCATGTTTGCTTTAAATTCTTTATCTTGGGTGCTAAACCATTGCATGATGTTCACCAATGAGAAGTCTCATATTTAGAAGTGGACACATGGCTCGGTGGCTTTGACATGACATGAGATAGCTTGTAGGTGTTTGTGATGATCTTGTGATGAGAATGTGTGACCTTGCATGAAGGTTGTGAGTTATATGTTGTTTTGTGCTCATTTTGACCATGTTTAGGTCCTATGCTCATGAGAGGGAAATTTGTGTTGAAAAATGCTTCTTTTTGATCTTGGCTATGTCACATGCTTATATGTCCCTATCTATCTTGTTGGTGACGCTTGTACTAAATTTGTGGCTATCTTGCTTGTCTAGGTCTCCATTTTAGCATGTTGTAGTGCTCTTTGTCTACTTGACAAGCACATGCTTGCATTTGTAGAGTTGATTCATGCATTACCCAACAAGGGGGAGAGATAGTACCCCTGGGGAGGAAATCCAGGGGGAGTTTTTGCAACAAGTGGGAGAAATGCATTTGTTCAGGGGGAGCTTGCATTCATGTGCTTTGGAGCTCTTTGTCGTCTGATTTTAGTTATGCTCTTTTGCCGATGGTGTCGAGCCCTTTTGCCTCACCTTGAGGAGTCGACAATTTTGGAGCATTTTATCTCGGTTGTGTCAAGCCGTGGCCCTTGTCTTAGGGGTCCGAGATTTTTCTCTCTCAAGTGATCTCGTTTTGGCTTTTGTTTGGCTTTTGATCACTTGTTTGAGTTTTTCATTCGTTTCTTTTCTTTTTATCTTTTTCTCTGAATTGGTTACTATGTGTGTTGTCAATGCACTCATCAAGGGGGAGATTGAGGACCGGAGCGTCCGAGGACCGGCGGATGGTCGCTCTCTGGTGTGATGAGTGATTGACAACATGGTGTGGACTGACTCTTGGCCGAGTATTGCAGGTGCAGGTTGCGGCTTGACTTGTGTTGGTGCAGGTGAAGAGCGGGCGCGAAAGGTCTTAGCCTTGCGGGGGCTCCGAGGAGTGGAGAGACAAGTAGGCTCGGCTCGATGGACCCGGTGGCCGAACGGGGTCAAGTGCGGGCCGCATGGTGGCAAGAAAAGCAAGACGAAGTCATCGACCGGAGCCGGTGCAGGGTAGAGGCTCACGATCGGAGTCTGCACGCGGGGTGTGTGGCGGTTCACGACAAAACCGTTGGGTTACTTGGTTGAGCCACAAAACCAAGACCGGAGGCTCGGCTGGCGGAGACGGGATCCGGGCGCACCGAGAAGCTTCGATGCCAGAGGACACGTGGCGGGATCGCAGGGCTTGTGTCGGGAGGACGTGGACTGCGGCAAAGGTGTGGTCGTCTGATGAAGAGGAGTGGTACTTGCCATATTGCCCCCGAGGGGATAGTATCTTAGTTTATGTGGTAGGGGTAGATTGGTCATTTGCCCAACCCAGAGGGACTCATATATATATAGCTCTAGGGTTTCTGGGCAAACCATCCTTCCGGACTGCTTCTCATTTCCCTGCTCCATAGGCATAGATTTTCTTCACCGTTTTGTAGAGAATCTGACCTCCGAGTGTATGGAAGCTTTCATGGTTGTGTCGATTTCCTTCTTGTGGCTCAAGTGATTTTCGTGTCTTTTTCGGGCTATTTTCGTTGGATTTTCGTGCGTGGCTTGTTCCTTCGATTTCGAGGTGTTTGGGTTTGGATTTTCTTGTGGGGATCATGGATAGATGTCTTGTGCATCTTTGTGCTTGATCTTGACCCCTCAAACTCCGGATTTGGCCTCCGATTGAAGGATTTCGGTTGGAACCCTAGCTTTTTGGTTGAGCTCGGTAGAATCTCGATTCCTCTCGATTCGGTGGGTTTGTGGCTACAAATTTGTAGGTATAGCATCTCCTAGAGACGCTTCATCTTCGCCTATGATTTGGTAGCAATCCCTTGGTTGATTCGGGAGATCGGGCAAAGGGAAGGAGGTGTTGACCTTGAGCAACTCGGGCTTGAGCTGCTCTGTTCGCATCTGGCGGACAGTCCGCCTGTAGGCGTGGACAGTCCGCGAGGCCCGGTGTTTGTCCAGTTCGTCGCTTGTTCGTACGTGTTCGTGGTTCGATTCGTTGAGTTAGTTGTTTTTGGTTGCACGTGGTTTGGTGGACAGTCCGCGAGGAGAGCGCGGATAGTCCATCCGGCGCGGACGGTCCGCGGGTAGGGGACGGACGGTCCGTTTATCGCCGTGCGCTTCTGGAGGTTCGAGTGCCATTTTCGGACAGTCCGCCCTGTGCTTGCGGACGGTCCGCCTCGCCCCCGTGGACAGTCCGCCCCCTCCGTGCGGACGGTCCGCCCAGGCCACTGCAGATTGCCAAAGTCCTTTGCTTCTTGAGTTGCGCTTTCGCTTGGAGTTTATTTGAGACTTGTTCCTAGGGTTGGTAGGTCCGTTGTGACTACACGACCTTGGCTAGCTCGTGTGGGAATCCTGGGTTGTGGATTTGGGGCATAGGCCAAGTTTATTCTTCCGGAAGATTTTTTATCGGCTCCCATTCACTCCCCCCTCTCTGGTCGCCTAATCGGTCCTTCTGGGCGATGCCGAAGAACTCGTCAGAAGTTGCCAAGGGTGCCAATTCTTCGCCAAGCAGCAACACGTCCCGGCCTACAAGCTAGTCACCATACCGCCGACCTGACCCTTTGCCTGCTGGGGGCTCGACATGATTGGGCCTCTGCCAACTGCGCTAGGAGGATTCAACAGAGTTCTGGTGGCTATCGACAAGTTCACCAAGTGGATCGAAGTAAAGCCGGTTACCTGCCCAAAGGCCGACAGAGTACTCGACTTCTTGGATGAACTCGTGCATCGCTATGGGCTACCCCATCGCATCATCACAGATCTGGGCTCCAACTTCAACAACCATCAGTTCTGGGAGTACTGCGAGAACAGCGGGATCAACATCCAGTATGTCTCAGTCGCTCACCCGCGTGCTAACGGCCAGGGGGAGCGTGCCAACGGGATGGTACTCGACGCCCTCAAGAAGCGATTGCATGATGCTGCTAACACCAAAGGAGGCAAGTGGATCAAGGAACTACCCAATGCACTCTGGGGGCTTCGTACTCAACCTACCAAGCCAACTGGGCAGTCGCCCTACTTCCTGATCTACGGCTCGGAAGCTATTCTACCCGCCGATGTGATGTGGGAATCCCCGGCAGGAGAACAATATGACGAAGGCATCTCAGAAGACAGCCGACGGGTTGACATCGACAACCTCGAAGAAGCCCGCTGTGCTGCCCTCGTCCAATCAGCAAGGTACCTGGAGGGTATCCGACGCTACCACGATCGCAATGTCAAGGAACGCTCCTTCAACGTCGGCGATCTAGTCCTCCGTCGCATCCAGAACACGGACGGACTACACAAGCTCAGCTCGCCATGGAAGGTCCCTTCTCAGTATCCAAGGTGATTGGCCCGGGCTCCTATCGTCTCCAAACACTTGAAGGCGAAGACATCAACAACTCGTGGAACGTCGACCAGCTGTGTCGCTTCTACGCGTAGTCGCTCGACTACCCATCTACGGGTCCAGCCTATACGGCTACTCACGGACTCCTCGCTGTAAGCGGCCTCCTGGTCCTAGCACTAGTCTACGGACTATCCTCATCCAAGATCCAACGCTAACGGCTACTCACGGATCCTGGGCTGTACACAGCCTAAGGGCTTTTGCAGCGGTCTACGGACCATCTACTGATATGATCCAGCTTCGACGGCTACCTACGGATCCTCAGCTTGAAGCGGTTCATCGACCCTAGTGATTAATTAGCCATAGCGATTAATCCAGATGTAGTTTTTCATCAGTAATAAAGTTTGATTCTACTCAACTTGTTTACTGCGTCTCCTAAATAGACGACTCCTACTGAGTACTACTACTCACCGCCTATTGAAAGACTTGGTACTCCGCAGGCTTCGCTGCAAGCCGTGGCTACGAGTACTTACAGCACATCAGAAGTGAAACAACTTCAATTACATTCAAACGAGTTCTTAACTAACTTGTTTATCTTACATCAACTACTCCTGCACCTCAGCTATGTTTATAGGTACTTCTACTAGAGGTTGAACTTGTCGACAACTTGTTCTGCGATGGGTCCCATCTCCTCCAACAGAGCCTTGTACTGCTCGTCTGTGCAGTTCGCCGCAAGACCTCCAGCCACCACATCCACCGGTGCCTTTGGGAAGTACGACTTCATGAAGGCGAGTACCTGGTTCGGTATCAACTTCGCCAAGTGTTTGACGTACGTCGCCAGGCGCCCGGGGGCTTCTTTCAGTCTATCCACCAGAGATGCTATCTTGGGCCCGCCTGGATGTGGGACCAACAACCTTGCGATGGGAAGCGCGGCTTCTTCAAGTTCCTTCAGTGATGCCCGCAGCTTCTCGTAGTCTTAATTGAGCTTCTGCAGAGATTTGTAACAGCGCACAAGGTCAAGATCGGAGGCTTCACGAAGCTCCATCCATTTGATGCACTCATGGCGCATCTCTGCGTACTGATACTCAGCTACCTCTCGGCGGTCTGTCTCCCGGTACACGATGTTCTTCAGATCTGTCTCAGAAGCCTTCAGTCGATCCACAGTAGCCTCAAGATCTGCAGACAACTCGACAACAGGTGTCACACTATAGATAAGCAACACAAATAAGTGCTCAAGCACTGCGGCGGAAGGCATACCTTTGTTCTTCTGGCGAAGTGTCTTGTTATTCTTGATCAGATCATCCCTCTTCGCCTGCATATCCTGTACCTCGTTGTGGTACTGGGCGAAGGCGCTGTCAAGCTTGGATTGGAGCTGCGCAGAGTGTTTCTTTGACTTGCCCAACTCCTTCTCCAGAGCTTCAGCACGGATGACTGTGTCCCCATACCCCTTCAAGAGCTCGGTCTTTTGACGGGATCTCTCTACAAGGTTCTGCGCAAGATCAAAGCTTCATCAGTATTCAATACTCAACACCGCAAGACTACTCATGGTATCGATAGCGTACCTTGACCTACTGCTCCGTGCGACGCTATGACTCCATGCTCAGAGACACAATGGCCGGGTTGATCAGATCGTCGTCCAGCAACTTGAGGCCTCCGCGGCTCGAGGTCCAGTCTCTGACATCGGCGCCGAGCGGAGTGGCGCTGCATCTTCCACCATCACCTCACGGACGACAACTTTAGTCCTTGACCCGGGTTGCAGGTCAACCCGTACGTCCACCCTTGGCTCGGGGGCTGTAGTCGTCGCCTGATCGACAACCAGCTCAGTAGCTGTTGCCTCGATAGTGGCCGTTCCCATGGCAACTGCCTCAGGGATCACCTCTCCTTCAGCTTGTGGTCCTGTCAAGATCAAGTTAGCAACATGTGGCTGCTACGGCTACTCTACACAGCAAATACTCATGATAGCAGGATACGTACCTTCTACAAAGGTAGCTTCTTCAAGTCTCGGCTCAGTTGTGCCTTCGGCTTGTGGCGACAGCGTGGGTTCTCACGCCTTTGTCGAGCGGTCCCCACCATCGGTAGGCGCACTAGTCTCCGCCTCATCCCACGACAAGTCAGTGGATTTCCTTCATAGAGAAGTACTGAGTCAGCAACATGAACATTGCGGTAAATGACTACTCGAGGACTCCGTGTACTCACAGAGTTGACCGCACTACAGTGATAGTCGGGGCGCCCAGCAGGCTGGCAATATCTACAATGCCTGGCTCGCTGGTAGTTCCTGCCTCAACGGGAGGCTCTTGTTCCCTCTCCTTCGGCTGCTCAACGGCCGTGGCAGCAGCAGGAGGAGGGCTTTGGACTTCTTCCGTCGACGGCTGAGGATGGCTCTCCACCGCCGCGGCTTGTTCCTGTGCCTCGTCAGGCACAACATCTTCAGCAGCTGGAGGCGGGCTGGTACTTCTCCCAGATGTCGCCCCCACTGTATCCCAGACTTCTTCCTCATCCCGGGCAGCGGGATCCGGGGAGGGGATGTCCTGCAACAAAGCAACTCAAGTCGTCAGTAACAGACTACTCGATAAAAGTACTCGACAGGTACTCGACTACTCTAGTCGCGGTACTCACCTCTTGTCTAGTGGCTTCAGATAGTTTCAGCTTCTTCACGGCGTGTTTGCGCGCCACGTTGCGGGGCTTCCTCGGCGGCAGCGGCAAGTCTGCCTCAAGACTGGATGGCTGCTCGACTACCGGCACATGCGGCATCCCAGCTCGGCTAAATCTGGAGCGGAGCTGGAAGCGCTGTTGCAGCGTCTCTTCGTCTTCATCATCGGATATGTCTTCGATGACAACGGCCTCATCGTCCTTGCCGATTACTCGGTGTTCTTTCACTTTCGGCTCCGCCTTCCCCTGAGGTTGCTTCTCAAGCTGCGGGGGGGGGGGGGGATGGCGGAATGGAGATATACTTCTTGAGGTCCTCCTACAAGACCAAGCAAGCATCAGTACGACTACACATGCTACTAGTACTCGGGGGCTCTGGCCACGACTACTAACCTCATTCGGCGGGTGTTCTGCAGAGTACTCCGACACGGGGCATGGCGTGAACGCGGGCATATCTTTGAAGATTTTGCCTATCCGCTCGATGATCACGTCATCTTCAATCTCCTCACCGGGCATCCGAGAGGAATCTTCAGCGCCGGTGTACTCGTAGCCCAGATGGTCTCGTGCCATCAGCGGCTGCACTCTCCTCTTCATAAAACTGAAGGCCACATGCTCAGCCCTCAGTGAAGGACCGAAACTAGTGACCGGAGAGGAGGGGGGAGTGAATGGGAGCCAATAAAAATTCTTCTCGAAGGAGATGGCTACTCCAACAAGACGAACACGGCTAGCCAAATCACGTCTCCGACTCAACTACCCAAGTTGGCCAAGACCACGTAGCCACTGGAGTGCTACTGGTCCTAGGAGCCAACAACTCAACCAAATGAACAAAACACTCCAAACACGCAGCGGAAAACTGCACAGCCTGCTGTCTGTGCCACACCGGTCAGACCGATGGCTCCTGCCGGTCAGACCGATGGCATCGGTCAGACCGGTGGACTCTGCCGGTCAGGCCGGTGACACACAGCAAGTGCACAGCAAAGTTCCAGGAAGCCTTAGTGACTTCTCTAGGCCCTGGAACAAAACGCACCTCCAAAACTCAAACTGCAGAGGAAGAAAACCCTTCTCAAAGCCTAGCAAAACTCCTTGAAGCCTGCCAAGAACTGACCAGCAACAACTCAACCCAAAGACACACGAACCTGGCAGTTCACCCGAGGCAAATCCCACAAAGGCTTACACCGGTCAGACCGGTCAAGAGCACCGGTCAGACCGGTCACGCCTGGGCAGCTCGGGATGAACAGCACCCGCGGGTCAACTCCCCCAAATCAAACTCCCGATCTCCCGATTCGCTCCACAGATTCGCACAAGACTTTGGGGATAGTAGGAACACCTCATGGGCACTCCATAGCCAAGATTTGGTCCACCAAAACTTGCTAGATCGAGAGGAATCGAAGGATTTCCACCAAGAACGCCTCTAACCCTAGAGCCAAGAAAATCCCAAAATTGAGCCCCTTTACTCACGGATTTGGGAGGGGAATCAAAGGGAAAAGAACCACGAAGGGTTCATGCATACATCCCCCACCAAATCCCAAAGAGAAAGGTCTCAAAACCACCCCAAGAAATTCGCCGACAAAAGGCTCCGAAAATCACCAAAAAGGGAAAACGGGAAGAACACAATCAAGCCTTGAGGAACCACGCCGAATCATCTATACATACCATGAAGGTTCATACAAGGTCTAGCTTCCACCCGATCATCCTTCCCTCTCACAAGATCTCACCATGAAGCTCTCAAGCTAGTCCTAGAAATTCCAAAGGAAAAATGGAAGAGGAAAATAGCAAAACAAAATGAGCTAGGGTTCCAAGAGATGGCTGCCATCCTCTCACCACTTGGGTTATATGGAGGCTAGCCGAAAGACGAAACTACCCCTAAGGCCTAATACTAGGATACACACCCCCGTGGGGCACTTTGGGAAACTTTATCTTCGCACCATCGGACGGATGCCCAGCGACCGCAAACTTGCTTAGCCTCGACGCAAGCCTTGCGATCCCGACGCGTGTCCTCCGCTTCGAAGTCTCCGGACTACGTTGTCGCACACCTGTTAGACCGGTGCTCCTCACAGGTCAGACCGGTCAGACCCACCGGTCAGACCGGCCTGATGCTGCTGCACCTCCATCTTCGGTCTTCGGTCTTGGCTTTGTAGATCAACCAAGGAACCCAGTGGTTTTCTGGTGAACCACCGGAAGTCCCGCGAACTCGGTGTAGCCTCCGCCAATCACCACTCATCACTCGGCTCCCACGTAGTCCCGGCTCGACCTTGGTTTTGAGGCTCAACCAAGAAACCGTCCATGACTTCATCTTGCCGTTCTTGCCACCATGCAGCCCGCACTTGATCCCGCTGGCCACCGGGTCCCTCGAGCCAAGCCTACTTGTCTTCTCCACACCTGGAGGCCTATCCGGCAACGACCTTTTGCGCATGCTCTTCACCTGCACCAACACCAGTCAAGCCGCAACCTGCACCTGCAATACTTAGCCAAGAATCAGTCCACACCACGTTGTCAATCACTCATCACACCAGTAAGCGACCATCCACCAGTCCTCGAACCACACATGGCTCTCAATCTCCCCCTTGATGAGTGCATTGACAACACACACGTTTTGGTAACCAAAAAGAAAAGGAAAAGAAAAGAAACGACTAAAAGAAACTCCAACAAGCGATCGAAAGCCAAAGGAAAGGCAAAGAGCAAGATCACTTGAAGAAGACAAGTCTCGGACCCCTTAGGCAAGGGCAACAGCTCGACACATCCGAGACAAAATACGCTCAAGCAAAGAGCACAAACCACCAAACCAAAGCTCTAAAACTACAAAGAGCTCCCCCTGCACACATGCAAGCTCCCCCTGAACCAATGCAACTCCCCCTGGACGAATGCATGCAAACCACATCGCAAAACAGAGCAGCTGCTTCAGCCTTGCTCTGACCGGTCAGACCGGTCAACAGCACCAGTCAAATCGGTGCCCAACATCTGAACAGGGGCCAGCACTCTGACCAGTCAGACCGGTGACCACAACCGGTCAGACCGGTGCACAACAGAGCCCAGAAATGGCTCGAAACCACCTGGAAACCTTCTAGATGCATTCAGTAGGCCAAAACATGCCCAAACTTCTCCCCCTTGTTGACAATGCATGAATCATGCCAAAAATGCAAAAAATACAACCTAGAGCTTCTCAAATAGACAAAATTCAACATAGGATGCTACACATGTCCAAATGAGCAAGCTAGATACTCTATAGCTTCGTAATGACATCAACTACAAGATCACCAAGTTTCACAACCATTTGGCGAAGCTAAGATAGAATTGAGCAATTTTGCGAAAAATTCCCTCTCATGAGCAAAGCCACACAAACTTCATGCTAGGACAACCATTCTAAGCATAAGACCATCATAAACACCCACAAGCACCTCATGTCATGTCAAAGCTTACCGAGCCATGTGCTTACTTCTATGTATGAGACTTCTCATTGGTAAGCAACATGCAACGGTTTAGCACCCAAAAGCAAGTAAATTAACCACATATGACATGGGAGCACATTTTCAAGCAATTTACATTTCATTTTCAGATTTACAATTGGTACATGAAATGTCTTTGCGACAAAAAGGAACTTGTGCCCCTCCACAAGATAAAGCATGGGGGCTAAACATTCATGATGGCAAATGAGCCTTTGGCCCCATATGATCAATATAAGCTATCCAACCACAAATTATGCATAGCCAAGCCACAAAAACATGTCAAAATCATATAAAGGCATTTACTCACAACAGAGCATATATATGACATTTTTGAAAAACGTAGCCATCAACCATGGATATAAATCAAGATCATCAAGAGCTAATTCAAACTAACCATAGCTTACCAAACTAGCTCACAAGGACATATATATCATACCATGGTGAACAATGTATATAGGAGAAGCTTTTCCTACACAATGCATATGATACAAAATGCATGCAACCTAAGATACAAATATGCCTATACATCATGTTACATATGCCATGCCAAATGTAAGAAATGCACAAAGAAAAGCTATACATATGCTACAAAGGAGCTCCCACACACCAACTCAAGAAATCAAACAAACACCAAGCTCCCCCCGCAAACGAGTGAAAGTTGCTTGATCTAGGGGTTTGGGGAAAATATCGGCTAGCTGGTCATGTGTGGGTACATGGATCAAAGCTATTTTGCCTTTCTCTACGTTGTCTCTCAGGAAATGATACCTCACTTCTATGTGCTTGGTTTTGGAATGGTGCACTGGGTTCTTTGCAACACTTATGGCACTAGTGCTGTCACATTGAAGTGGGACATGGGTATACTTCTCACCAAAGTCGCTCATGGTGTATGTGATCCAAAGGAACTGAGAGCAACAACTAGCTGCGGCCACATACTCTGCCTCGGTAGTGGATTGAGCAACACTTGATTGTTTGCGGGGAGACCAAGATACCAATGAAGAACCCAAGAACTGGCAAGTCCCAGAAGTGGGCTTCCTATCCAACCGACACCCGGCAAAATCCACGTCTGAAAATCCATGAAGAGCCAAAGAAGAAGACGCGGAGTACCAAAGGCCGAAGTCGGGAGTATGTCACAAATACCTGAATATGCGCTTGACTGCTTGCCAATGCGAAGTCCTCGGAGACGCTTGAAAATGAGCGCACAGACATACCGAGAATTGGATGTCCGGCCTCGTCGCCGTCATGTAGAGGAGTGACCCGATCATGCTCCGGTACTCCTTCTGGTCCACGTGTTCACCGTCCTCGTCCGCATCAAGAGCTGTAGTCATACTCATAGGCGCCGCACTGGCCTTGGAGTCCTCCATCTTGAACTTCCTCACAATGTCCTTGGTGTACTTGGCTTGGTGCACGAATGTTCCTTCCTTGGATTGCTTGATCTAGAGGCCGAGGAAGAACTGCAACTCACCCATCATGCTCATCTCAAATTCCCTGCTCATGTCCTCTGCAAACCTTACAACCAAAGAGTTAGACGAGCCACCAAAGACAATATCATCCACATATATCTGCACAATTAGGATCTTTTTGCCCTACCTGAGGAGAAACAAGGTCTGATCGACCTTCCCCATCTCAAACCCTCTCTCAAACAGGAATCCCCTCAACCTACCGTACCAAGCTCTTGGCGCCTGCTTCAACCCATACAGCGCCTTCCTCAACTTGTACACCCGGTGGGGGTACTTCTCCTCTCAAACCCTGGTGGTTGCCTCACATACACTACTTCCTCTAAAACACCATTCAGGAAAGCACTCTTCACGTCCATTTGGTGCAATTTGAACCCTTTAACCACAAAAAAGGCTAGAAGGAAACTAATCGTCTCCAAACGAGCTACGGGAGCAAAGGTCTCCTCATAGTCGATTCCCTCTTTCTGACTATACCCTTGCGCCACCAACCTCGACTTGTTTCTCACCACTTCTCCTTTCTCTCCCTCCTTGTTTTTCCACACCCATTTTGTCCCAATCGGCTTACACCCCGGTGGAGGGTCAACCAACTCCCAAACTTGGTTTCTCTCAAAATTCTCCAACTCCTCATGCATTGAATTGACCCAATTATGATCAGATAGCGCGTGTCTAATGTCTTTGGGCTCAAAGGTAGCAACAAAAGCAGCATGACCAAAGTGAGAATTGTTTCGAACCCTCGACCGTGTAGTACGTTCATTGATGTCGCCGATGATCCTCGAAGCTGGGTGATCCACTTGAATTCGCCAGGGAGGTTCTCGCCTTGATGCTACCTCCGCCTCAACAGCAGCTTCTCCTTGATCTAGGTTTGTCGTTGTAGGTGTGGGAGAGGGCCCATTCTCGATTGTAGTCGAAGTAGTAGGTACATGCTCAGCCGCGGGCACCACACCACCATCTTCATCATCTCCATGTTCATGCTCCTCCTCCTGGAAAATCTCCTCGCCAAGTTCCTCGTCACCTGCACACTCAAAAACAAGCTGACAACGTGGCTGTGTCTCGTCGAAGGTTACCTCGCAAGTCTCCACGATTTGGTTAGTTTCAAGATTGAGCACTCGAAAGGCTCTAGAATGAGACGCGTAACCAAAGAAAATACCATCGACAGACCTAGCCTCGAACTTGTCCAACTTCTTACCTTTCTTCAGGATAAAGCATTTGCACCCAAACACATGGAAGTGAATCACCTTGGGAGTTCTACCGTGCATCCACTCGTAGCAAGTTTTCTTCTTATGCACCCTGAGGTAGATCCTGTTCGACACATAGCACGCGGTATTGACCGCTTCAGCCCAGAACCTTCTCGGAGTCCTATGCTCATCGAGCATCGTCCAAGCCATCTCGCACAAGGTTCTGTTTTTCCTTTCAACCATGCCGTTCTGGGGAGGTGTATACGGACTAGAGAACTGGTGTTTGAGACCCAAGTCATGGCAAAAGGTTTCGAAGCGAGAGTTTTTAAATTCCGAGCCATTGTCACTGCGGATCGCTCGTATGGCATCTCCGTGCCTCTCATTTCTCAACCTCAAGACAAGATCTCGAACAAAACCAAACGTCTCCCCTTTATCTTCCAGAAAGAAAACCCACGCATACCTAGAGTAGTCATGCACCACAACTAGGACGTACCACTTCCCACCCGCAGATCGCACACGAGCTGGGCCAACAAGGTCCATATGGAGCAGCTCGCATGGATGCTCCGTCATCACATCGGTGAGGGGCGGGTGAGAAGCGGCTACCATCTTGGCATGCCTACACGGCACACAAGCCAACTCTTTTTCAAACCTCAGCCGTGGCAATCCTCGGACCAAATTGAGCTTACTCAAGCGAGACAGAAGGTCAAAGCTTAAGTGACCCAACTTCCTATGCCACTTCCACAACTCACTCGAAGAACCAGCCAAAAAGCAACGAGTCACACCAGAAGACTGAGAGAAATCCGCTCGGAACACTTGACCCTCGGGAACGACCATGCAAACTAGGTCCCCTCGAGAATCCAAAATCCAAGAACCACCAGGTCGAAACAACACCTCAAAACCCTCATCCAAAAGCTGGGACACCGAAAGCAAATTGAACCCGAGCGATTGAACAAGAGCAACACGCCTGAGAGTGACCTTCTCACTTACCTTAATCTCACCTTCTGAAAGCACACGCCCTCGCCCATTGTCCCCAAAGGTGATGTATGTCTTGGACACCACCGGGACGAGACTTGAGAACCACCTCTTGTCTCCAGTCATATGCCTCGAGCAACCGGAGTCAATCAACCAAACGTTCCTCAAGTCTCCCACCTGAAATTCAAAAGCGAGCACGTGAGTGAACAAACGACTCAGCATCGGGGTTAGTACCAAACGAGTAAAACCAGTGCCGAGCCATTTGCTTCAAAGTGGGGTTGGCACAAACCATATCATCACGCCTATCAAAACTACCACCACGAAAACCACCACGAGAACCACCACGAGGGAACCACCCCTGTCTAGCTAGTGGAGAACGAAAACCACGAAAGGAAGACCGTGGACCATTCCTCCTCTCAAACTCAAAGCTACGACTCCTCCCACCCTCATATTGAGCACGAGGTGGAGAACGTCTAGGAAACTGACCACCTGCAAACTCTCCATGCCAACCACTAGAACCATGACCACCAGAACTGAACCGAGCATCTGCACGAGCACGGAAACCGAACTGCTGTCTGCCCAGACCAGCACCGGTCTGACCGGTGGAGTGCACCGGTCTGACCGGTGGTGCTCGGCCAGCAGCACCACCTGCCACCTTTCGATCTCCCCAAGCCGGAACTGTCCTCACAATCGCCTTGGCCCTGGGCATCTGCATACGAGGCTCAGGTACACCATTTGAGGGGCGGTACCTGTCCTTGTTAGCCCACTCCTTAGCCATTCTCTCCTCACGCTTCCTCTTGAAGCAAAACTCACCCTTGTGACCATCTCTCCCACAATAGTCACAATGAAACCGTATGAGCTTAGGTTTAGGCTTGGGTAGGGGCTGCTCACTTGGTTTCTCCTCACTCGGCTTCTCACCCTTCTTCTCTCCAACCTCACTCTCCTTGGAGCTCACAAACTTCACCGGTTTTTGAAAGTCATTTGTAGGGCGAGGAAATATGGGAGGATCTGGGGTTGTGTCGAGTTTGTTTCTCAGTGGGTTGGACATAGGAGCATAGGCATTTTTGTGCAAGGTTTTTGGTGGAGCTTGGATATCACCAATCTTCTCTCCTCCCTCACCACTACACTCTCCAACCTTCTCCGAACCAAGCGCTTGCCCATCATAGCGCTTGTATGCCTCTATCATCATCCTAAACTGTGGTTCATGACCCGACAACCAACCCATCATTTTCCTCAAGTCATCGTTCTCATCCTGCAAGCGATCCACATAATGTGCAAATTCCAGATTCTTCAAAGCATGCAATTCACAAGTAGAGCAAGAAGTGGGAACATGTTCTTTCAACTTGGCCTCAAGAGAAATAGTGTAAGCATGCATCTCATCAATCTTTCCATGCAAAACAGGGCAAGAAGTGCAAGCACCAAGCATAGCAGGTCTAGACTTAAGCTCAGCCACTTCAACCCTAAGCACATCTAGTTCATCACAAGTAGAGGCATGCTTATCCTTAAGAGCAGTAAGATCAGCTAGGTACACAGAGCAATCACAACAATCAATCTCATCAGAAACCATAGGTGAAGCCTTAAGCGAATCTATCTCAAGCTTAGCATCAAGGTTCTGGGTTTCTAGCTCAGCTACTCGGTTCCTAGCATCTTCTAGTGAGGCCCTAAGCTCTTTCCTCATCTTCTTTGCCTCTCTAAGCATGTCATCACGATTATCAAGCAACTTGCCAAGACGCTCATTCTCCTCACGCAAGAAGGGAAGCTCGTCACGTACCTCATCCTTGGAGTCGGAGTCCGAGTCGCTCTGGTGACTCTTCTTGCTGCCGGAGCTACGAGCCATGCCGCAGAAGCCATCTCTCGCGTAGCAGCTCAGCCCGGTCAAGTTCTTGGATGACTTCTTGTTCTTGCGCCGATCACCTTCATCTTCACTGCTACTCGAGCTCGAGGAAGAGTAGGCGGAGCTGGAGTCGACGTCGCTCGCTCCGACCATCGCTCGGGCCTTCCTGCCGCGGCCGTCCTTCTTCCTCGACCGTCGCTCGTCCTTGTGCTTGTTCTTGTGCTTGTGATCGCGCCTTGATCGGTACTTGCCGTCCTTGTTCAACCGGTGCTTGTAGCCATCCTTGTAGCCGTCCTTGTTGTCCATCTTCTCTGGACAGTCAGCGACGAAGTGTCCTGGCTTGCCGCACTGAAAGCATGTCCATTGATTCTTCCTTGTGTTCACCCGGTTCTCGTGCAACCTCTCGAACCGCCTGGTCAGCAACGCCAGCTCGTCCTCTCCAAGCACGTTGAACTCCTCGTCTGGCAAAGACATCAAAGAAGACAGAGAGTACATCCTGGAGGATGCGTTAGCGTTAGACTTAGCACCTTTGCCACCGACGAGAGCAAGACTATGAGAGTCAGTCGGGCTCTCATGTCGGGCAGTCACACCACGGTCCAACTCAGCTGACTTGAGCTTTGAGAACAGCTCGTTCACGGTCATGGTGTCATACTTCTCGGACTCAAGAATAGCCTCGACCTTTCCGTCCCATACGGTGCGATCCAACGAGTGCAAGAGCTTCACGGCTCTATCATGATCATCGTATGGGAGCACGGCCACATTGGCTCTCATGTTGTTCACCACAACCGTAAACCGCTGGAAAAGGGCATCGACGGACTCGCCGGGGAGATAAGTGAAGTTCTCGTACTCTCTCCGGTAAGTCGCGTACATCCGAGCCTGAACCTAAGCATTCCCAGCATGAGCATCCTTCAACTGTTCCCAAATCCTACAAGCTAAGTCCTCTGTCTGAACCCGATCAAATTCGGACTGACACAGAGCACGAAACAAGTAGTCGACCACCTTGTTGTTGGCGTCGAACATGTCCCTCGATCCTGGAGCAAGGAAGTTAATCGGATGAACATAAGCTGTGTTCACCGTAACATCCCAAGGATCTGACCCTTTCCACGGAGGAACGCAGCCATCCGTCTCTGCCACATCTGGTAGTTCTTCCCATCAAAGTGCGGAGGACCCGATCCCCGTTCCTGGTATGCCATCTTTGGATCTTAGACTGGTTAGAGTCTTGAAAGACCCGAACCGGCTCTGATACCAATTGAAGGACCGAAACTGGCGACCAGAGAGGGGTGGAGTGAATGGGAGCCAATAAAAATTCTTCTCGAAGGAGATGGCTACTCCAACAAGACGAACACGGCTAGCCAAATCACGTCTCTGACTCAACTACCCAAGTTGGCCAAGACCACGTAGCCACTGGAGTGCTACTGGTCCTAGGAGCCAACAACTCAACCAAACGAACCAAACACTCCAAACACGCAGCGGAAAACTGCACAGCCTGCTGTCTGTGCCACACCGGTCAGACCGATGGCTCCTGCCGGTCAGACCGATGGCACCGGTCAGACCGGTGGACTCTGCCGGTCAGGCTGATGACACACAGCAAGTGCACAGCAAAGTTCCAGGAAGCCTCGGTGACTTCTCTAGGCCCTGGAACAAAAAGCACCTCCAAAACTCAAACTGCAGAGGAAGAAAACCCTTCTCAAAGCCTAGCAAAACTCCTTGAAGCCTGCCAAGAACTGACCAGCAACAACTCAGCCCAAAGACACACGAACCTGGCAGTTCACCCGAGGCAAATCCCACAAAGTCTTACACCGGTCAGACCGGTCAAGAGCACCGGTCAGACCGGTCACGCCTGGGCAGCTCGGGATGAACAGCACCCGCGGGTCAACTCCCCCAAATCCAACTCCCGATCTCCCGATTCGCTCCACGGATTCGCACAAGACTTTGGAGATAGTAGGAACACCTCATGGGCACTCCATAGCCAAGATTTGGACCACAAAAACTAGCTAGAATGAGAGGAATGGAAGAATTTCCACCAAGAACGCCTCTAACTCTAGAGCCAAGAAAACCCCAAAATTGAGCCCCTTTACTCACGGATTTGGGAGGGGAATCAAAGGGAAAAGAACCACGAAGGGTTCATGTATACATCCCCCACCAAATCCCAAAGAGAAAGGTCTCAAAACCACCACAAGAAATTTGCCGAGAAAAGGCTCCGAAAATCACCAAAAAGGGAAAACGGGAAGAACACAATAAAGCCTTGAGGAACCACGCCGAATCATCTATACATACCATGAAGGTTCATACAAGGTCTAGCTTCCGCCCGATCATCCTTCCCTCTCACAAGATCTCACCATGAAGCTTTCAAGCTAGTCCTAGAAATTCCAAAGGAAAAATGGAAGAGGAAAATAACAAAACAAAATGAGCTAGGGTTCCAAGAGATGGCTGCCATCCTCTCACCAAGAGCTAGGGTTCCTAGAAATATGGAGGCTAGCCAAAAGACAAAACTACCCCTAAGGCCTAATACTAGGATACACACCCCCGTGGGGCACTTTGGGAAACTTTGTCTTCGCACCATCGGACGGATGCCCAGCGACCGCAAACTTGCTTAGCCTCGACGCAAGCCTTGCGATCCCGACGCGTGTCCTCCGCTTTGAAGTCTCCGGACTATGTCATCGCACACCGATCAGACCGGTGCTCCTCACCGGTCAGACCGGTACCCACCGGTCAGACCGGTCAGACCCACTGGTCAGACCGGCCTGATGCTGCTGCACCTCCGTCTTCGGTCTTCGGTCTTGGCTTTGTGGATCAACCAAGGAACCCAGTGGTTTTCTGGTGAACCACCAGAAACCCCGCGAACTCGGTGTAGCCTCCGCCAATCACCACTCATGACTCAGCTCCCACGTAGTCCCGGCTCGACCTTGGTTTTGAGGCTCAACCAAGAAACCGTCCATGACTTCATCTTGCCGTTCTTGCCACCATGTGGCCCACACTTGACCCCGCTGGCCACTGGGTCCCTCGAGCTAAGCCTACTTGTCTTCTCCACACCTGGAGGCCAACCCGGCAATGACCTTTCGCGCTTGCTCTTCACCTGCACCAACACCAGTCAAGCCGCAACCTGCACCTGCAATACTTAGCCAAGAATCAGTCCACACCACGTTGTCAATCACTCATCACACCAGGAAGCGACCATCCACCGGTCCTCGAACCACACATGGCTCTCACTCAGTCTGGCCTTCCTTAAGGCCTTAATCTTCTCCAGCAGCGCAGGCAGCTGGAGGCCTTCCTGCAAGGTGGGCTCTGAGTTCCACCACGGCGCATGCTTCGGCTGGTACCCGCTCGGCTTCGGTAGCTCCGGGTGGTGGTTGCTGATGTAGAACCATTTCGATTTCCAATCTTGGTTGGAGTCTATCAGCTTGTATGGCAAGTACTGCCCGGTGGCATCTTCACGCATCTGCACCCCGGCACCTCCAACTACCCGGGGGTTATCTACGCTCGGCTGAGGCTTCAGCCGGAAGAACTTCCGGAACAAGATCCAGTGGGGCTTGATCCCCACAAATGCCTCACAAAAATGGACGAAGATAGAGACGTGGAAGATACCATTGGGGTTGAGGTACTCGATCCCATAGTACCGGAGCATCCCTTTGAAGAAGTCACTCGCGGGAAGGGCGAGTCCGCGCTCCACGAATCGCGCGAACATCGGGATCTCGTCCGGATTCTGCTCCATCGGATACGGATCTCCAGTGGCGGCGCGCCACAGGTCCATCTCCTTCTCACGGTGGAAACCGTTGTTGACGAGGGCAAGGAGGTTCTTGGTCTTCAACTTCGCTTTCTTCCACTCTTTTGATGGATTCGGTGGAGTGGAAGGAGGTGGCGACGACGACGACTGACCGGCATCGCCGGCCTCATCGCAACTCCTTTTCTTCGATGCGCTGGTCTTGGTGCTCTTCGCCGGTGACGCCTTCATCCTCCCAGTCACGAGTGTGTTCACTCGCATTCTCTCGGGGGCTGTGAGGGGGCGGACTACGGTGGCGGCGCTGAAGTAGATCTAATCTACTAAGCGGCAGCGGCGGCGGCAGCACCAGTGGAGAGGGGAGCTCTTCAGATCTAATCACGGAGATTGCAACTGCTGGCAGTGAAAAACCCTAAGGGGTTGCCTTGTTATTTATAAGTCATTGGGCGGCTCAGTTCTGAGTGGGCGGCTAAGTTCCAGGTGGCTGACTCAGCGAGGCGGACTGACTCTTCATCTTCCAGTACTCAAAGCTCTCAATCTCGGGGGCTCGACTTCGATCGTTGGAATCAGTGGGCTAAACCAGATCAAGAACCCACTCTGGACACATTGTATAGTCAAGATGACCCTTCAATTCGAGAGAAGTACTCGACTCAAGGCTCGGGGGCTCCGTGCCACGTGTCCTTCGGTTTTTTGTCTGGATTTTTCAGGATAAGATTGGCAGAACTTCACATTGACCCTCAGCTTGAATCTACGATTCGACCTAAGGCTCGGGGGCTACATTCCATATGGAATGCGATTCTTCGAATCGCATTTTCCATATGGTTTTTCATCAAGACATCGTGAGTACTATTGAAGACCTTTGAGAGAAGCACTCGGGGACGCTTGGGGACTACTAGAGAAGACTTCAAGACTACTCAAAGATCAGCTGGAGTACCTTCCAGCCTCAGGATGATTCAAGCATTCTTGAGGACTTTCGGCTTGTGGAACTCGGGGACGCTCAAGGACTACTCGCCAAGGTCGTCAAGACTACTCGAATACATCCTGCTCGACTACAAAGTACTCAGGGGCTTATCGTGTGGACATCCCAGGGCCCACTACCTAGGCGGGTACCAGGACCGACTAATGCGTGGGCCCCCGGGACTACTCAACTTGGGCTACACGGTGCAAGACAGCGTGGAGCGCAAGACAACCAAAGGGCTAATACTCGGTTAGGAAACTAGGCATGTCCGGATCCATGTGGAGTACTCCTAGCCGTGTACGACTAGTACTCTCCTCCTTAAAACGACTTGTAACCCTGCCTCTCGGACTATATAAGGCGACGCAGGGACCCTATCTCTCATCTGTATCATCTTGTAAACACACCCAATCAATCCAGAGCTACACAGCATACAGGACGTAGGGTATTACGCACCTCGCGGCCCAAACCTGCCTAAATTGTGTGCCACGTGTCTCTCCTTCGAGTTCCCGATCTCGGCGAGGCCACAAACGTCTACCTCGGGTACTCCCCTTGGTAGGTTGCCAGTCTAAAACACCGACACTATTGGCTGTAGGGTGATCCGAAGGTAAGGGCCGGGTGACTCGGTACGGTACTGTTAGCCCCTGGGTGATCCGGACGTTGGTCCCGGATGATCCGGTAGGGGTCTGGTGACCTTGTTTTGGTCCGTGTTCCACCTTGTTCGCTTCCGCTTTGCTTCTTAGCCTTTCGAGTCTTGCTCCTAGGGTCAGTAGTACTCCAGTGACTACGTGATCTTCGCAAGCTTTGTGCAAGATGTTTTGGAAGTGATTTTGGGGCATAAGCCGAGTTCTCACCGGAGAATTTTTATTGGCTCCCATTCACTCCCACCCTCTCTGGTCTTCTAATCGGTCCTTCAAGTGGTATCAGAGCTGGTTGCGGGTCTTTGTGACTCTAACCAGTCTAAGATCTAGAGGGTGACAAAAGAGAAGGGATGATTTGCTTTGCAGTGTTGGTTTGGTCGCTTTGAGCTTGTTTTGCTTGCGGTTTTGGTTTGCGAGATTTGAGTTTGTTTTCGGCTAATCCTAACCGGTGCTTTGAGTATGGCACCAAGCTCTTCTCCTTGTGGTTCTTTGAGTAGGAGGAGTATGGAGGTTGAGGCGGAAACCGGAGTGGAGGAGATGATGGTGATCTCAAGAAGGGCGAGCTCTACCGCAAGCTAAGAGACGTGAACCAAGGTACCCTTGCTAAAGGCATCTTGATCCTATGCGATAGGTTGAATGATTGTGAATGTGATTGTGGGGATTTGCATAGGAGGAACATGGATTTGTGTGATACCTTGCATAGGAAAAATGAGAAGATGAAATGTTCTCTTGCTAGGCTGAAATGTGGTATGGCTCATTGGAAGTCTTGTGCTTTGAATACATGCAATTCTTGTAATACCATGCATGCTAAGAATTTTGAGTTGAACTTCTCTCTTGTTCACCTAAAATCTGAAATTAAAATGTTGCATTTCAATGCATCTTTGCCTTGCAAATCATGTGATGCTTTACTTGTTGAAAATCCTGAGTTTGCAAATGATGTGAGTAGCATGCTTAGAAAGAATGAGGAATTGAACTCTTCTCTTGATTGCATGAAATCTGAAATTGACTTGTTGAAATCCAATGCTTCTATGCCTTGTAACTCTTGTGTTGCTTTGAATGATGATCTTGTTAATGCTAGAAGTAAGATTTCTTTGTTGGAGTCAAATGCTTCCTCACCATGTGTTTCTTGTGAGTCTTTGCTTGCTGAAATTAAAGAATTAAAATTGACTCACACCACATGTGTAGATGAACTTGAGCATGCTAGGGCTGGAATTTGTGAGTTGAAGTCTATGCCTTGTAGCAAGTGCTCTTTAGTAGTTGTTGATGATGCTTGCCATACTTCTTGTGATGATGATAATGCTTTTCGAGATGTAAATGATGTTGCTTGTTCATGTGATTTCTTTTGCACCTCTTGCATTGATTTGGAAAGTGAAGTTTTGGCTTTGAAAAAGATGCGCGAGGATATGAGCGCCAAGTTGGTTGAGCATGATGAGATGAGTGCCAACCTTGAGAAAGAAAATGAACTCTTGCGTACCACATATGCTAAATGCATTGAAGAGGAAATCAATAATTTAAGAAATATGACATGTGGTACTTGTGAGCGCCTCAAATATGAAAATGAGGTTTTGCGCACAAGGTGCAAGAGTCTTTGTGCCAAGGGTTTGGATTCTCGCTTTTCTTGTCACTCCGATGTTGATGCTTCCAAAATAGCTTCTTCTCAACCGGAGTCGACTTCTTCGCTTGAGCGTGAGTCTTTGGATGGTAGCAAGTGTGCTAGTGCTTTGGATAGCTCTCCCATAGCTACTCCTAAGCTTGTTGCTTTTTCCGGTGTTGCCCAAGATGAGTCGAATGGCAAGGGTGCTTCTCACTTCTTTGGAACTCATACTTCCAAACCAAAGTTTCATTGCACCTTTTGCAAGAAAGATGGGCATACCATGGAGTTTTGATTTCGTCATGTCAAGCACGAGCGACGGTTGCGTGCCAAAGCTTTTAAGAAGCCACGTAGCTTTTCTCATAGCACGTGTGTTTCTAATGTGGGCACCAAGTCGAGTGTTGGGGTTGATGCCTCTTGCTCTAAGTCCCAAGGGACTTCTCACTTACAAGAGAAGGGTGATTCGTCCACTCGGACCGTGCCTCTCGATAGGCCTTTGTACCATTGCTCTCTTTGTGGGAAGGATGGACATCAAGAGAGCTTTTGCTACCGCCGTGCAAGGAAAATGCGGCGAGCTTGTGCTTCTAGGCCTTTTGTTGTTCATGGCCCTTTTCATGGCATGAACACTTGTGAGCCTAAGAAGGCACATTTTGTTGACGGGTTTTATGACACTCTTTCTAGTGAGTTAGACCATGCTCGTGGACATGCTTCTAGTGCTTCTTGTGTTGGTCCATGACATGTTTCTCGTGGTGTTCGTGTTGGTTCTTCTCCTATGACCTTGAAGGATCTTTGCCTTTTTGCTTATGGTAGCACTCGGTTTTCTTCGTGAGTTGCTCCTTTTGAGGCATGATTCTGAGAGTGTTCGAAATCCTTTTTACTCGAACCGACATTTGCATCATGATAACCCACTTGATAAGTTGAGTGCATCCATTGCCTGTGTGACCAAGTATTGGATACCCAAGTATGTGCTTGCTAACCCTTTGGGATCCAAGGCTCGATCTTCTTTGTCTCCTTGTGTGTAGGTATGGAGACGCGGTTTGAGAACATGAGCTCGATGGTACTTGATCTTTGGCTCATGAGGAGATCAAGATAGGATGGTTCTCCACACCGCTTTGGATGGCTCTTGAAAGCCTTTGTACACATGTATATTGAGTTTTCCCTTCTCGTTGTGCTCTCTTGTATATACTTGTGTCATGCTAGCTTTCTCGTTGCTCTTTTCTTTATCACTTGTGTTTAGGGTGAGCTTTGTATGCTCTTTGGCCCTAGGAAATGTGTTTAGGGGGACCTTGTGAGTTTTGTGCTCTTTTGCCCTTTTTGTGTTCGGGTGGGGGATATCATGTACATATGCATCTTGCATGGTCCATTCATGTCACATATCATTTTCAGCATCTTTGCATCATAGACTGCATGCGTATCTTATGCTTTAGAGAATGTGCTTCTCTCATATACATTGATCATTGTGATATGCTGGATGTGAGCTTATGATATGGCTTGTAAGCCCTTGTGATGTATAGCTATGCTCTTGGTAGCTTTGGGATGTATATGCATGTGGATGGCTTACTTTTGTGAAAATGCTATATATGATCCTCTCTTGTGAGTTGAATGCCTTTCATGCTCAAATTGTGCTCATATGGCTATATCTTGCTTAATTTGTGCTTGGATATCAAAAACCCATTTGTCATCATAAATGTTTATCCTACATGCTACCTTGTGGAGAAGCCTAAGCTTCTTTTTGCCGCAAAGGCACTTCATGTACCATGCTTAATTCTAAATCATGAAATTGGTATGTTGAAATGTCTATGCTTGATGAATTTGCCCTCAATTGGTATCATGTCAAATTTGCTTTAAATTCCTTATCTTGGGTGCTAAACCGTTGCATGATGTTCACCATTGAGAAGTCTCATTTTGGAAGTGGACACATGGCTCGGTGGCTTTGACATGACATGAGATAGCTTGTAGGTGTTTGTGATGATCTTGTGATGAGAACTTGTGACCTCACATGAAATTTGTGAGTTATATTTTGTTTGTGCTCATTTTGACCATGTTTAGGTCCTAGGCTCATGAGAGGGAAATTTTTGTGAAAAAATGCTTCATTCTGCTTATGGCTATGTTACATGCTTATATGTCCCTATCTACCTTGTTGGCGATGCTTGTACTCAATTTGTGGCTATCTTGCTTGTCTATGTCTCATTTTTAGCATGTTGTAGTGCTCTTTATCTATTTGAGAAGCACATGCTTGCATTTGTAGCCTTGATTCATGCATTACCAACAAGGGGGAGAAATGTGCACCGAATTCATATCAAGTGGGAGAGATGCATTTTGTATGGGAGAGTCTTTGCATCAAGGGGGAGAAAAAGAGGGATACTCAGTTCAGGGGGAGACCTTGAGTTTGTATGCATTTGTTTAGGGGGAGCTTGCATTCATGCAGGGGGAGCTCTTTGTGTCACCTGAATTTGTTTTGTGCTCTTTTGCCGATGGTGTCGAGCCCTTTTGCCTCACCTTCAGGAGTCGGCAATTTCGGAGCATTTTGTCTCGGTTGTGTTGAGCCGTTGCTCTTGCCTTAGGGGACCAAGACTTGCTCTTACAAGTGATCTTGTTTCTGGCTTTTGGTTGGCTTTTGATCACTTGTTTGAGATTTTTGTTCGTTTCTTTTCTGAATTGGTGAAGTTCTGTGTTGTCAATGCACTCATCAAGGGGGCGATTGAGGACTGGAGCGTTTGAAGACCGGTGGATGGTCGCTCCTTGGTGTGATGAGTGATTGACAACGTGGTGTGGACTGACTCTTGGCCGAGTATTGTAGGTGCAGGTTGCGGCCTGATTTGCGTTGGTGCAGGTGAAGAGCGGGCATGAAAGGCCTTAGCCTGTGTGGCCTCCGAGGAGTGGAGAGACAAGTAGGCTCGGCTCGATGGACCCGGTGGCCGAACAGGATCAAGTGAGGGCCGCATGGTGGCAAGAAAAGCAAGACGAAGTCGTGCATGATTTTTTTGGTTGAGCCTCAAAACCAAGGTCGAGCCGGGACGACGTGGCGGCCAAGTCATTAGTGGGATTGGCGTGGAGGCTACACCGAGTCCGCGGGGTTTGCGGCGGTTCACCACAAAATCGTCGGGTTACTTGGTTGAGCCACAAAACCAAGACCGGAGCCTCGGCAGGCGGAGACGGGATCCGGGCACGCTGAGAACCTTCGAAGCGGGCGACACGCGACATGATCTAGGTGCTTGCGTTGGGAGGACGCAAAGGCCCGATGGATGCGCGGCCGTCCGATGGAGAACTTCATGTGTTGACCAAAATGCCCTTGTGAGGGCTTGTGTTGTAACTCCTAGTGTAGGGGCACTTCGGTCATTTCCGAAGGGCCTACATATAGGAGGAGTGGCTGAATTTCAGCTAACTCTTTGGCTAGTGGTGGGAGTGCTCTTTCATTTTGGGGTGCTCTTTGGGAGAGAAGGAGAGAGGTGAGTGTGACTCTTTGTTTGAGCTTTTTGCCATCCAAGATTTGTGATTCTTGTGAGTGGCTTGTAACCGGATTTGGCTAAGACATTCATAGTGAAATTTTCCTTCTCAATCTCGTGCCAAATCCTTTGCTCCCGGCGTTTTTCTTTTTCTGCGATTTTCGGAGGATTTTCGTTCGTTGCTCGATTCGTCGATTTGAGGGCGCTTCTCTCCGGATTTCTTTGAGGGGATCATGGGTGAGTGCCTTGTGTCTCTTTGTGGATGATCTTGACCCCTCAAACGCCAGATTTGGCCTTCAATTCGTTGATTTTCGGATGAACCCTAGTTCATAGTGTTCTTGGCCAAGATTTGCGATTCCGCGAGTTGTAGGGAGTTAGAGGCTGAAATGTTTGGGGCATATCTTCCCTTTGGGGTGCTCATCATCTCCCCAAAATTTGTCTCAAGACTCCAAGTGGTTTGGGAGATCCATCGGTCGAAAGTTTGGAGCTGTTTCGCGGGCTGTTTTCTGGGCTGCCCCGGATGATCCGGAGGTAAGGGCCGGGTGACCCGGTATAGCACTGTTGGCTGTAGGGTGATCCGGAGGTAAGGGCCAGGTGACCCGGTACGGTACTGTTAGCCCCCGAGTGATCCGGAGGGTGCTGAGCTGAGCAGTAGCGCGACAGGATTCATGCTTGGATCGGAGCAGAGAGATGAGAGAATGGAGAGAACGAGAGAGATAGCAGATGCCCCGAGAAGATAAGGACTGGGCAAAAGATAAAGTAGAAAAGGTACGGGAGAGAATGAAAAAAAATCAGCCATGGTAGAGAGCATACAGATGCAATTGATTTTGATTAACAAGTATGTTGAACCCACACAATGCTATTAAAAAATTATTTGTAGTTGATTCTAACTACGTAACGCTACCGAAATAAAGAAAATTAGATAAAAAAAGTTGTAACTATATATAATATAATTATTATATTAATGATTTCTAAAAATTATTGCAATCATGTTTCTTTTATTTATGATTGTACTATCAAATAGACACACAATGGTATATACAATCACATTTGTAGTTGATCTTAAGCTACATGCATAACATTAAATAACTTACAGACGACCTTTCTGTATGTGGGTTGTATGAGCTGTCTGTACATCTATCTGTATGCTAAAATCGAGATTCTACAGACGCTCCGCCGTCTGTGGGTTGTACATGCCCTTATGGCCATATAGTGATCTTTTATGATATTTTATTTTAATTTCCAGGACTGATGGCCAGCTGGATATAGCAAGCTATGTGTTATATTCATTATTGTAAGATTTAAGCAGACAAAGGATATTAATGACACAGCTAGAAAATATTTAAGGAATCCGTGGTAGTAAGTTATTAATATCCTTTTCATCTTAATGGATGTGCCATGCATATCACGCCTTTCTATCTTTTATATATACTCAATATATTTTATCTTCTGCCGTATTCTGTCTTCTGATCGATCACACGCCATAAGTTTTGTCTTACTTGGAAAAGCATTTGTGAGAAATTCCTCAATGTTCTTCCTTATTATTAAGGTGATTCTTTTTTCTTCCACAAAATTCTCTTGTGTGGTTCTTGGTCGTATTTCTTGCAATTCTCCACCCCTTCTAATATCATTTCCCCTATTAGATATAAACCATAAGGTGAAGTTACATTAACATATATATTTACTGTATACAATAAGTCCAATGGTTTGTCCATAACTGGGGGATATATACTTCAAAACAGGGCCAATAGTTTGTTTAATAAATATTCTGTTTGACTAATCTTTCCATATGGATCTTTCTGCAGTAGCAACTTTGATGTAGGCAACATGTATGTTGGGAGCAGAATCGGACTTCAAATCTCACCGTAAGTTGTCAAGTACCTTTATGACCTATTAAGTTTGGTTCATTTACTGATTTTTCATCTTTGCCGGAGGTCAGAGATACCTGTTATTATTCTGATTTTAATGCAGTCTCCAATTTCTTTTTTTACTTATTGATAAAAATAATGGGTCTATGATCTGTCGTACCTGTTCCTTTTATTTTTGAAGTTTACATGCAGAAAGTACTCATACATGTGTCTTCTATTTTATCTTTTTCTAATTCCATGTATCATATGATGCAGCATGTAATATTTTATATGAATCTGAAAAAGAAATCATAGATAACGAAAAGTACTAGTTTACCTCTTATAGCATTGGTCATGTATTGTTCGTTCTTTTGTGTCCCGCACCAAGTATTTTTGGTCCTGTGTATTGCATTTTTTCTAAATATGTTGCCCTAGCATGTTGATATAAAACTTTGTTTACCTTGCCTCTTTAGATCTGTAAAAAAAATCATCTAAGTGGGAACCTACCTTCTTTTTATTCCAGGAAAAGTAAGTTCAGTCTACCAGCTGTGTTGCACAAAAAGAAATTAAGGACATTTTCACTGTGTTGTTGAAAAAACAGAATACACTCCATCAAAACCCACTCCCATCATATATGAAACATCATCATCAACATTAAGGCCCTGCTCATCAGATGCACTTAGCAGTGGAGAAAAAAGACAAGATGGGGCAAGCAGCAGAGCTTTTCACAACATTGCTAGAAAGAGTTGGCAAGGAGACTGTGAAGGAGCCATCACCAGAATCTCTTAAAAGACCTGTGTGCACAATATGCAATAAGACTTTCTCTTCTTACCAAGCCCTAGGACGACACAAGTCCATTCATGAGAAGCAAAATAATGCCATGCTTGGAGATGGCGCTGGCTGCTCCAGTGGTATCGTTGAGCGGTGTGCTTCGAATTATGTGTGTCGCAAGTGCAGTGAGAGATTTCCTGATAGGAAGGCACTCGGTCGGCATATCCACAAGCACTGGCGGGAAATATTTAAGAAAAAGCCTTCAGCTCATAGGAGGAAGAAGTTGAAGCCACCAGTGCCACTACCTCATGGAACCATACTGCCATCAGGGCCAATGGTTCTGCCAACTGACAAGAGCAAGCAACTGCCAGTGCTGCTCACCAGTGATGATACCATGTGTTCTGCAAGTATGGAGCTGGTGGTGGCAAATGCGGCTGTCCATCAGCCACCAGCACCTGATTTTGAGACCGAGTCGCGTTGTGGTACAGTTCCTAAGATTTTGAATGACACAGGAGCTGTGCTAACTGCACCTAAGCAGATCCCCCAAGCAGAGAAATATGTGTTCGACCTGAATATGTTGCCGTATGAGACCGACGTTTGGGAGCCATGAGATGTGCGATGTGTTTTAAGGTTGTGCACGGATAGTAATCGCTGCCTTAATAAGTTAGGTTCACTTACCTGAATTCCTTAGCGAAATGTTATGTTTTATTTTGTACTAATATTTAGTCTCATTCTGGCTAGCGTATCATAAGAACATTTTTGGTTAAATAAGTTTTGTTATCATTTTCCATGGATTTTGTACCACAATTATGGGTTCATAGACCCATGGTATGTGAACATTATACTTATAGTGTAGTTTTGTTTCCGGTTCTTATTGTGCTACACGAGTCTATGACCCCCTTATGCTCATCGTGCTATGCTTCTTTGTTAATTTTTTGTTGTTTCTTAAATTAGGTTTCATTCTCTATTTTTCATATATTTTCGACATGCCAATTTATTTAATATGATGTTTGATTTTTAATACAAAATGCCCAAAGGAGAGTGCTCGAGTTCAAGTTCACTCCACTCAAAACCTGCATAGTATCTAATAATATTAGTTTCACTCTCGCTATTGTTCCTTTGTGTGTCCACAAAGATGATATTCCTGTCTCTAGGTTAGAGATGTGATTGGTACTATTGTGGTGCTGATAATTCTCGATACTAGTACACACACACACATATACATACATATATATATGTATATATATATATATGTATATATATATGTGTGTGTGTATATATATGAAATGTTCTGTTCTTCTGCAAACGCTATACATTATATTACATTTAAATGTATGACTATTAAAGAAAATTTTCTAAGATGAAATTAAAAGGTTAAATTTTTACATGGTATATATAGGCTGAAGGGCCACTTTCATTTGTATACAAAATCAAAATAACTCATGCAGAAACAAAGAAGTTGGAACCCTTTACTTATCTGCAATAATCTCCACATTTGTAATAAAGAATAAATATATCAACATCGACTCAGTAATGTTTGTTGTCTTAACTCTCCATCAAAACAAACTTTGATCAAAATTTAAAACTTATCTATAATCATAAAATAACACAAAATTACAAACAAACGATGGAAACACATCTATAATATTTATGATATACCACATATGGCTTAACATTCATAGTCCAAGAATTTCTTTGTTTCAAGTCTTTATGTGAAAAATTACAGGGAAAGAAACAAAAATTACTCTTACATTGTCCCATCCTCCTCGGTGGACTTGAACATCTTCACCTCAGGGGGCAAAAAAGCTGCAGCTGCAAACCAGCATGCATAGAAGTTGCAGTTGTATCATGCTTTGCTTTCAGTCACCTTCTCTCCAAACAAGTAATCTGTTCTTTGATGTTGTTTATCTCAGGAGTGCTGGAGTCAATCCTTATTGATACAAAGGACAATATAATAGTTTTTCTACTGGGATTTGTTACAGATTCACATAGTATCATTTCTGCAAGGAACTGAGTTGTAAGGAAATATATATGATGTGTGATGCATACATCAGCAAACTAAATGATAGTCTATTCCTTGAATGGCACAAAAAATGAAAAGGCAGATTTCCACTAAGAATAATGTCCGGGGAGATTTGGTAGTGTGTTCTTGGGAAAATATTTTCAGCAACACTGTACCAGGACTTTTCCATGAGAAAATATTTGGGTTCCATTTCGTTCGTGGGCATGCACTCAAACTGTCAAACATAATGAACTCATCTGCATTCATTTAGGAATTCACATTCTCTATTTCTCGGTATCTTATTCGCACTGGTTATTCTTGCTCAAATCACATGCATATATGTACAATTCCATTTCCATGCAAAGCGAAATAAATAGATTGACATTTGGAACAACCCTTCGAGTTGCACTTCATCCAAGAAATAATGTTAATGCTTGATAGCTCCCTGAATGATGATACTGACAGATAGATTTACCTTACAAATAAAGCCAGACAGAAGGACCTGAACATAATTTTTTTTCTTGCCTTCTCCTCAACATCCATATATTATAATAATGTATGGATGAACCAAAATCCCTCCAAGTAGGTGGCAGCATAGCGCTTATGCCTCGTAGAGTTCTTTTGAAGCACCAACTAGCGATTATGAACTATAGCATCAGAAGCACCCACAAATACTACTTCTACTTGTCATATACAACACATCAAAAATGGTAATATGTCATCACAAATAATTTCTCCACCTTTTGAGTCAATTTTTTGGGACGTGAATAATATTCTTAACCATCATGCACACCCGGGAACAATTATCATGCCACTGTTTATCGCTTGCACCATAAAAAAAACATGTCTTGAGTACGACGGCAAAAAAAACTGGGACCGAGTAGTTCCTATTACATTTTTGGATTGTAAGAATATTAGGAAAATAATGGCATGTCATCATTCTGAAATATTCAATGTAAAATGAAAGCGAGTTAGTGACACTGCCATACATATTCATATCTAATTTGCAACAAATTAACATGAACAGAAATAAGAGAAAGCTCAGGATGTACTCTAAAGCGGATCGGAACTAATTAATGCCGGAGGCACCTGTTGCGACATTCCGGTAATTTGTCAACATTCTGGTTTTAGTTGCTTGATGTAGTTAGAGTGTAGACTGCTTGCATCTTTAGGAAATAGATGAAGTAGTTATACATATATAGTTTATGTAGTCAATGCACATGAGCACGATGAGTAGTACAGCAGACTTGCAATACCTAAAAACCTGATTGCCCACCTATCCCAAGAAAGATCTTGAAGAGGGAAGGTTCTAGAGGCTACCTCTCCCAGCATTATGTGCATGCAGAATACTTTGCGCCGATGAAGAGTTGGAATAAATGCTGCAAATGTGAGTTTGTGTCTGGATGCCTGCTAGGAGAAGATTGAAACCTCATCTATACGTAGTGCTCCAGAATAAGATAGTATAAACCTAACAATCAGTTTCAACTTACAAGTTCTGATGAACTACAAAATGTTTACCTCACTGCAACTCATAAATGTCCGTCAAGTACATGTACATATACACGTACAAAGCTCGTCTCGCCTCAGCACGCACTGCACGCATACTTTCACATACCGCTTGGCAAGGGAATACATGCATATGTGTGGCAAGCCTATCATTATCCATCTTAGTAGTAGGCTGGAATCTAAATACATATTCCCTTTTCTAAAAACAAATTTGTGGGCCTTGTATTTTAATGATTAAACTAAAAATAAAGTAGGCCAACCCAATTAAATGTAACACTACCATAAGTATTCTAGTTGCATATTTCATAAAGACTTTATTGATATTCTTAAATGTTTTGCAGACTAATGATTGGAAGAAATAATCTTCATCAAGTAGCAACTATTTGCAACACCACTTGATGAAGAAATACATGCTATCGGATAAGATGTCAATAATGGCAGGCAACGCATCATGAAAATGATGGGCAACGAGCCCGGCACCTGATATGCATCACTAATGACTCATAAAATGTGACTGGAGAGAACTAATTGTACCTTGCATATAATTACATTGGACCTGGTTGACAAATGATACTGCCCCTAAATTCTATAACCTTTTGCTAAACGAAGAGCCATGATGTAGGCTGATGCAACCAAATTCACAGCTTCAATATACTTCTTGGTGTAATCAGACCACATCTTCTAAACAAATTGTTGACACAAGTAGAGTTCAATGCACTCTGAAGTATAGTGCCGATCATAAGTAGCTACAATTGATCCTAAACAGCTATCACATTGGGGCTGTTTGAGCTCTAAGCTCGAATATGTGAAATATTCTTGTGCAGAACCTCCTTTAGAACGGATTACATTGATAAAAGATTGCAGCAGTTGTAATACATTCAAATTTTGTATTCATGCTTTGTGTGTATCCTCCAGTACCAAACCTGAATAAGCTTCAATGGATCCTCAAGAACTTTGAAAAAAAAAGATCTTCAGTTCTGTTGTCCCAAAAAAACATAATTATTTTAATTATCCTTCAACTACTTTGGGTCAATATTTTTTCGAGGGATAAATGAGGCTTGTCCTTGAGGGGAAAAAGTGTGAGTACAAAAAATCAAACAATCATTGAATTTTGCTCTGCACCTGCTTTGCCAAAAACCTTCATTGCATGCGAGGACCACACCCCTCTCTCCGTCACCCACTGCTTATTTGATCCAGATTTCCCAACCACCTCTCCTGGCTTTGGTGGCACCATCATCTCTGTAGCTGCTGTCCAGAGCTATGGCAACCGCTAAACACAACCATTATGACCCCTAGCACCAGCTCCTCGAACGCAGCTGGACTCCAGTACATCGTGGAAGTTGGCACCACCACCACCATGTCATGCATGCTTCCTCTCCCAACCCGACCACCTTTGTGGTTCGACATCCTCCCGGAACCATGTAATACCACCCTGCAGCCGTAACACTGTGCCTAACCTAAAACCCTAACCTGAACTAGAAACCCTAACCTGAAATGGAGGTAGTCGTATTTGGATTCATCACAGGAGGTACTAGATCTGAGGTGTCTTGATTTCATTTATCCATATTTCGATGTTTTACTTCTCTATTTTTTTTCGTTTCGGTCTTCCAGCATCCCCTCCTGTTGCTAACATGCATACTAGAAATCGGGAGGTCTTTTGCATTAAGCTAAAATCGATATCACTCTCAAAATAGTTTTTCTGTTCTATCATTAAAGCTAATTTAACTTCTGTTAAAAATGACTTTTGTATTTTAAACAAGCTAACCTATGATGACTTATAGACGTCCTTGGAATATGCTGATAATAAAATATTGATGTGATTAAGAAGACTATCCCTTTTAATTCGTTAGCTATCTACTCTGTCTCATAATCACTACCATATTATTAATATACCTAGCTTTGGCGTTCGAATTTGGTTTCACACGGTAAAGCTATTTTTTAGTTCTTGGGTGGAATGCAATTTGTGTTTAATCCGAAATAGCCTAGTAATCACTACGACTTTGTTTTGGTTTTGAATTGACATGCTTGCATGCCAACAAATAATTCTATAAGAAATGCTGTTACCCAAGGTAATGATGGACAGATCTTCAACTTTTGTGTTCCTATTTGCAACAGTTTCAACAACCATTTTTGCATAAGAACCAGGTATGGATTTTTTTAGATTTTTCATGGTTTTCGAAATATATTGGCATTGTTTTTATGCATCCTGTCCCTTGTATTCCAACCACACAATTTCTAACCAAATTTTATAGATGAAACCAGATGCTTTTCAATTCCGTTTCCTCCAAAACCGCCTTTCACTCTGTGCTTAAGAATACATGCTCTGAAATTTCCTTTATGACTTTGAATATGTGTACTTGAAGACAATAGAAGTACTTAATTTATGGAAGAGACCCATTAGCTTGATCTGTGGGACTACTACAATGCCGTCAAGAATTGAATCTATTAGCACACATACCACAGTCAATGTGGGTTACTAGAACAAATGATTAACTGATCATCATCGTCTTTCAGCTCGTTATTGCTAAAGAGCTCATCGTTTTGGGCTGGCCAATAGGCTTTCCAGACAGACCTTGTCGCGTCGTTAAGGTGCCATGTCAAGACTGCTCTCCTTTCATCCATGATCCTCAGCCTCCTGTGCCCGAAGCTTTCCTCCCTACGCACCGACAGGTGCACCAACTTATGGTCACTGACGAACCTTCAGAACACAAACATTATACCATTAGTGTTCATATAATAAACACGCTCTGAGGAGTTGTTATCCTTCAGTACTTCAGGATTGATATATATATTTGTGAGCTCTGCTGTTGCCTGCGTCACTAATCGTGATGTACAACGGGCCTTTGTTGTTGGCCTCTGTTGACACCCGAAATTGGCAAAAGCCAGATTAGGCTGGGCCAGCCGGTCAGACCGGATTCGCTAGGCGGTCTAACCGGGTGTACCCTGTAGCTGGTCTGGCAATAGGCCGCTAGGCGGTCTAACCGCCTCATTGGGGGCGGTCAGGCCGGGCTACCCCGAGTATGAGTAGAATTAGGAGTTTTTGTAGATTCCGAGCTGTAGCACGTTACTTGCAGGGTAAGACCTTCCATCCTATAAATATAAAGGGTCGTGGCCGATTGACACCTATCATCCAGTTGAACTTATCAATTTACTATTTTATTTCTCCAAACCCTAGCTATTCCAACCCCTCTTGCTCTCCTCCTTCGTCTCCACGGTGGTTGAGGACGTTCTGAGTGGCCTACCGATCTCAAAGCAGCCCTAGACGCATTGTTCCAAATGGGGTCCCTCCCGGAGCAGCGAATTTAGGTTTTCGATGACACTTCTGTTCAAGGCGGTTAGACCGGCTCCCCTGTTGGTATTTCTAAACGTCACCACTACGGCGCCGGGATAGTGAGCGTGTAAGAATCACCCGGGTATACTGACGGGTGCGGACGAGTCCGCAAGCGCACGGATACACTGTTGTAGCACTTCACCCAAGGAGTATTCCTAAGGGTATCGAATCCAAGGAACGATGAGAACTACATCTTAGCCTAGCTATGGTCCAAGGACATCACTCTATAGGATGAGAAAAAGATGGAAAGGATCCTGCTGATAGCGTACAGAGTCAAGAATGGTCTCTCAATTAGGAACTCTCGTTTCGAGCACCGACTACCGCCTGACTATAACAGTTGGTTCCTGCAGAAAACTCTACGCCGTATCCGAACGTGGAGCAGTGCAAAGGGTCCAACGGTTGTCACTACCGCGGCCTACCTCAAGACAAACTGTGGGATACAGGGCAAACGAAGGATAACCCGTAGTCTAGACATCACGTCTACGCTACCGATTACTACTGTAGCATGACTACATCTGTTACTACTATAGTAACACTATAGCACTCTGTATAAATACGGAGTGACGAACCCATGAGGGAGAGACTAGAACTTGCTCAGGTATTAGTTATCTCATGCAAAGGATCACAGAAGGACTTTGATCTAATTAGAACATACAGAGTACCCAATTTATTCTAATAGACTAACAGGCATACAAACGCGATTAGTAACTTATGAGCTGCACCAGAAGATCAGAGGGTTGAGTTCATGAAGAACACAAGCCTCTAAATCAAGAGCAGATGAAGAACACAAGAACTATTCACCTATGAAAGAGGCCACTTTAGTCTAAATAGAAAATGTCGAAATACTCACTTTATTCTAAATGAAGAATAGAAGCATTCGTAGAGGTTCGTTCTTGGGGAAAGGTACCAAACACCATGGCACGTCCCCAAGTCACCCCCTCACCTTCCTTCTAATCTTCAAGGCACTAGGAAGCTAGCACTAATCCAATGCAAAAGCTCTCCTCTCCTAAAGAGTGATAGAAGCCCAAAGGCAAAAGTGAGAAATGAGGAGAAGAAGTGTGTGTCTCTATTCTAACCCCTCCCCTTCTATTTATAGGCCCGGGTCATGGCGCGAGAGCACCCCAAACACCCTGGGAAACCACTCTAGGACCAATCACCGAGCACCACGTGGAAGGCCAGGATGAACGGGGCCAAAGTCAGTTCGGCCGAACCCTTGTGGGCCCCATTCGTCCCCAACTTTCTTCCGGTGACTGATATGTGGGTCATTGGGTGTCTTCTCGGTGGATGTAGGATTTTTAGTCGCTTTGGGTCCCCATGGGCCCTTTAATCCATGTGACGTCCACGTGTCGGCTTCCAGTTCATCGGGGTTGCCTCCCTTGGATCGATAACGTGTCATGGTACATGGGATCCTGTGTGGCAGCCCCTCCTTGGCTGAGGTGGTGTTGCATGGATCATAGAAGGTGGGTTTATCTCCATTTCTTGTGCTAAATACCTGCATTTAAATATACATCACCACTTGTGGAATTTATCATTATAAGCTCCTATCTTAGTGTGGATGTTTATATTTCATGTATTTTATGCAGGAGTTGACGACCTAAAAGCGGTACTTAACAGCTGTCAACATCCCCCAAGTGGTCAAACTGGCCCGTGCTGGTAGTTTCGGCGAGTTGATTTCCAACCTCTGCGCGATCTAGCACACTTGTGTGTTCGACCAGAAGAGCGTCAACACTTTGGCTTTTATCGTTCGATCTAATATTATACTGAAACTTGGTTAGAGCAGGTTACTAAGGCGTGATCAGCACAAGTGACAGATGAATGTGCGCAAATATTTGATGGAAGGAACTAGGAAGGCACATAGGTGACGGGGTCTAGGGAGACAAAAAGTGGTCGCGTCCACTATTCGCACCTGGCGAGTCAAACATGTGGTCAGCTGTCAAGTTAAACAAAAGGCCAGTGTCTGCTCATGTCATTCTTAAACAAGAAAATGTGAGAAACACATGACCACAACTATTTTTTGGACAAATAAACAAAGTCCCACTAGTAGATAAAGGACCTTTAGTATGCCCCTTTAGTCCCGGTTTAATATTGAAGCCAGGACTAAAGGGTTTTCGTCGACGTGGCTCAAAATTGCTGTGTGAGCTGCCTACCCTTTTGTCCCGGTTGGTAATACTGTTGACGGCTGTTAAGTACCTCTTTTAAGGTTGTCAACTCCTGCATTTTATCATGAGAAGCATGCATCCACATTAGCTTAAACTAATGAATTCCACAAGTGGCAGTGCATAGTTGAATGCATGTATTTAGCACAAGAAATGAGAAGAAAGCATACCTCCTTGATCCAAGCAATTCAGGCTCAGCCGATGAGGGGCTGCCATGTAAGCTTCCCTTGGATCCATGACATCACCAATCCGAGGGAGAGAGACCCGACAAATCAGAAGCCGCCACGCATGCATCACATGGATCCCATGGCCCAGAAACACGCCCAAACCACCTCAAGACATCGTGGACACCTGGAACCGCCATAAGGGCCCACCTGCCAGCCACCACGAGAAAGCACAAGGTGAGGGGTGCCACCAAGGATTCGGCCGAACCCTTGGATCGGCCAAACCGACCTTGGCGCCCCTCGCCATCTGCTTCCATGTGGTGCTTCCTGATTGGATCCTAGGGCCATTCTGGGGGTGCTCGGGGTGTTCACACGCTGGTGCCCGAGCCAATAAATAGAAGGAGAAAGGGTAAGAATAGGACACACGCTTGAAGGCAACACTTCTCACTTTTGTCTTTTCTCCCGTCTCCCATCCCCGCTTGGTGGAGGTGAATCCTCACCTCCCCATGGGTGTGTGTGTGTGTGTGCAGATTGATCTAGCCTAGGTGGTGCTAGATAGAGAAGGAGTGTGGAGTGAGTTAGAGGTGAGATGGTGGTGATCCGTTCATCATTCATTATCCCCTTGTACCTCGTAGATGATGTTGTTCTTCATTTAGACTAAAGTGAGTATTTAAGTTCA
The DNA here is from genome assembly GCA_036936925.1 of Cenchrus fungigraminus. NCBI lineage: Eukaryota > Viridiplantae > Streptophyta > Magnoliopsida > Poales > Poaceae > Cenchrus > Cenchrus fungigraminus. The sequence continues at coordinate 92,178,033 of CM072774.1, read as the reverse complement.
TTCCAATTAGACTAAAGTGACATTCATGCATAGGTGATATGTTATTGTGTTCTTCATCCGTTCCTGATTCTAGGCTTGTGTTCTAGTAGCACAACCCCCTTGGATCCTATGGAGAAGTTACATAAATGGTTTATCCGTTTGTATGATTGTTCGTCAATTAGAATATAGTGGATGCTCATGCATATCTGATTCAGATCAAAGTATCATTCATATCTCCTTTCGTCCATTTGATTCAATGATGAGTGAGGCTTAGCCCGTACTCGCGGGTTCGTCGCTCCATATTTATATGAAGTGCTATAGTGTTGCTACGGGACGTCAGACGTAGCTGTGCTATAGTAGTGATCAGTGGTGTGGACATGGTGTCTAGATCATCGATTATCCTTCGTTTGCCCTGTATCCCACTGTTTATCTTGAGGTAGGCCACAGTAGTGACAGCCGTTGGACCCTTCGTATTCCTCCATGTTCGGATATGGCGTAGAGCTTTCAGCCGGAACCAACTGTTATAGCCAGGCGGTAGCCGGTGCCCAAAGTGAGTAACTTATCATGTGCTAGCGCCCTTCTAGAATCAATACCCATAGGAAGCTCCACATCTGCCTCAGCAGAGGTCCTGTGTCCTTGGATAGCCATTCGTAGATATCCCCTTCTGTTCCTTGGATTCGATACCCTTTGGAATACTCCACATGCGAAGTGCTACAGCGGTATATCTATGCTCTTGTGGTCTTGTTCGTACTCATAGGTGTACCCAGGTGGATCTTGCGCTCATGCTGACAAGGCACCATCAGTGGTGACATTAAGAAATATCAACAAGCATTTCTGGTGCGGTTGTCATGAATCTATTAACCTGACTATCCTCGTATCTTTTATCTTTCTTTGTATCTACCTCTATCCCCGTTATCCATGGAAGGTTATCCTCGTACACGCCTTTCGTCTGTCATGAGCGAATCCCTAGAGCTGTCCTCTTCAGGACACAATTCGTTATCCAACTACCTGATTCACCCTCCTCTCATGAAGCTACTTCAGGAAAATTCCTTCTCGGGGTTGAGTCATGGGAACCCCTTTGACCATGTGAGAGACTTTGAGTAATTGTGTTGCACCCAGCGGTATATCTATGCTCTTGTGGTCTTGTTCGTACTCATAGGTGTACCCAGGTGGATCTTGCGCTCATGCTGACAAGGCACCATCAGTGGTGACATTAAGAAATATCAACAAGCATTTCTGGTGCGGTTGTCATGAATCTATTAACCTGACTATCCTCGTATCTTTTATCTTTCTTTGTATCTACCTCTATCCCCGTTATCCATGGAAGGTTATCCTCGTACACGCCTTTCGTCTGTCATGAGCGAATCCCTAGAGCTGTCCTCTTCAGGACACAATTCGTTATCCAACTACCTGATTCACCCTCCTCTCATGAAGCTACTTCAGGAAAATTCCTTCTCGGGGTTGAGTCATGGGAACCCCTTTGACCATGTGAGAGACTTTGAGTAATTGTGTTGCACCCAGGGTAAAACCGGGATGACACAAGATGTTCTTAAGAGGAACATGTTCCCGTTATCCCTCTCTAGGAAGGCGAGAACATGGTACCATTGCTTCAGAGTTGACAACTCCGGATGGGAGAGCTTGAGAGCAGCCTTCTGCTCTCGATTTTTCCCATTACGATGTGTCACCTCTCTAAGAGTAATGATCCTCAGTTTTAAACAAGGGAAGGAGGGATCACTACGAATGGCATGGAATCGTTTTGCCTCTTTGGTCAAGACCTGCCCAGTTCTTGGTTTACCCGATCTAGTGCTTTTACAGCATTTCTGGTTTGGTTTACGTAAGGACAGTGCCATTCTACTTGATGCCCTCTTAGAAGGTTCCTTCGTGTTCCTAGAGCCGGACAGAGGGAAGGAAATTCTAGGAGAACTCCGGGATTTCAGTTCCCCACCTATCTCGGGTGACGAGGTTTCATTCAAAAGAGATGATGTCGAGTTACCTAGACCCATCTTTGGAAGAGCTCGAACTTTCATTCCGACCTTTTCTATGCTTTGGCCGAAGATACCATTCCTGAATTGCAGGAATCTATGGGAAAGAGCGCCTAGTGTGAGTTCTGCCCCTAGGTTCCCCTATCGTTTCTTCTCTTAGAGCCTCTTCCCCCGAGACTTAGTCTCGAAGGAAGAGTAGGAAGGAATAATTAGGGAAGAATGGTCCTTCCTGGCAAGAATGATTATTTCAACCTTAGTTATGACCTTCTAGGAGAGGTTACGACAGGCACCTCATGCTCCATGTCAAAGCTCGATGTGAGGTGTCTTCACACCAAGGATTCGACCGAGGCACTGGTCCCTATTCCATGCATATTTATGTTTCTAGCCCAAAGGAGCACGACATTATACCGGTTAAATTGAGCAATGCTTTTCATTATCTCGAGCTCGATTATGATCGATGCCGATCAAGTCAATTGATTTTACATCCAATCTTTGCTTCTTGACTTGATCGATGCCCAATGGGAGTATGAGCACACTCTTATCTTATGTGCTCCCATTGGAAGCTTAGGTTGACTTATGCATCACCTTCCCACTTGTGGGGGGGATGAAACTCTGTCCACCTAAGGAGAGAATGAACTAACAAAGTTTGTTACTCTCAGTTCGTTATTCAAAGTGTTCGTCAGGCCCATAGAACTTCACTCTTGTAATCTGGGGCCCGAACATTCTTGAGTTAAATTTGCCAGAGATGAAACTCTCACTCTTAGAGCACGGACTCTCAGTGGCTTCACGCCCAGATTTCATGCTCATCTTCATCATCTCTGTGATTTTTTCCCGTCCATGGTGTTGTAGCCTTGCTAGCTACGCAACCTTCCCGAGGTTACCCATCATAGTTTCCTTAGGTTGGTTGTGAGAGTTGGTCTTTGTCATAGTATATATGTAGGCTTGCATCGTATACATGCACTAACCTTGCAGGGAAAAAAATTCATCATCATCAAAAGACATGCAAGGAGGACATACATGATTGAGCGGGAGAACATCATAAGATACCCCAAGTCAAGATCTTTCCCAGGTACTTCATTCCATATTTTTATTCAGGGAAATTATCCTTCGGGTATTCTATCGAAACTGACCATGGAGATGAATGAGGAAGATGAATGACGAAAGCATAAAAAGGGCAACAACATTTTTATCTAGGTATTAGTCTAGGTAAAGCCACCAACTTGAGCAAAGAAAATAATTTTAAATAAAGAGGCTTAGCCAAAGTTGCTTGAGGCAAAGGTCAGTTATATGCCTTTAGGCCCACTCTAGCTTTCCCGAGGCCCCTAACCTTAGAATTGGTGAGGCACCTGACCCAGCGGACCTGAGCCCTGCTAGAGCCCACAGGCCAAAGGAGAGGCCCGGCGGAGCCTAGACCGACCCAAAGGGAGTGCCACCGCCTCTCATCTTTCGCGTGTGCACTCCTTCATCCTCCAGAAACCCTTTTCCTACTGCGTGGCGAGTTCCGAGTGGCGTAGAAATCCCATCTCCTTTGCCCAATCCTCTTCTCCATCACCACTGCTTCCCGCAGTGGCCGGCAAGGACGACGTGCACCTTCGCTGGATGAAGATCCCCACTACAGCCAGTATAGCCCCGCTGGTGCTGGAACTGAGCAAGGAGTGCGAGAAGCTGAAGTTCGTTAGTGCAGTGCAGAAGATGGACCTCACTGAGCTTAGAAATGATCTCCGCGACCTCCGTCATGGCCTGTGTGCTATGCTGAAGCACCTCTTTGTGGCCATAGGGCACAAGGACCTCTATGATGTAGAGGGCTATGTCCGTTCATTTGCCCTTAGGCGCTTAGTTAGGTTTGATTAATTTCCCATTGATTTCCCTTCCATTTATTTCCCTTCGAATAGTTTTATTTTCATCATGTGTGTAAGCTCCTATTTCATTTTGATTTAGTAGATTTGAATAAATAGTTGGCTCTACCGGTCATGTAACTCGGTTGAGTCCCATGTGTGCTAGTCTGTTTGTTTTTGTTTATTTGTTGAGAACAACACCTAGGTACAAGATAGTGTGGGGGAGAGCCTCGGCTCTCCGAATGCGAACGCGATGAATTCTTGCACCCGCAATACGATCACACCACGCTAACAACCTACCAAGTTTAGAGAACCTGAATGGGACGCGTACCCTCACACATTACACGAAACCCCGTATGGTTCGCACAAACAAACAACACCGATTTGCATCCCTAGCGTGTTTGACCATGATTTCTGAGTACGATATGCTCTAAATTTATAAATCCTTTGTAATCAGACTCATGAAATCCATGGTTATGCTCACCCTGTTACCTATGGTTGACTTGCATATGTTTTATTCCTCGTCTATGACCTTGATGCTTGTGAACAATATTATCATAGGAATAACATGTTTTCCTAGGTGGTTGATAAGCGAGATATGACATGATGATATGATCTTTTCTCTGATGGTTTAAAGTTGTTTGGTTTATTTATTTAAAAAAATCAAAAACCTCTCACAAAGCTCCTCTTTGATTTTGTCAAGGCCTACCAAAGCCATACATTGACAAACCATGCATAAGTGCTACTTGTTTCTGCTTTGAGCATTGTCAAATTGTTGTGACCTGTTGAGAATTGTTTTCATGCTTTCTCTGAGCAAGACTTGTGCACACCACTCCTAGCACCTTGCTACATTTCCACTTTGGAAGCTAGCATTGTATCATCCATCCCAAATAAAAACTCCACCCGTCTTTGGTTCCTCTCTCTGCAACCTTTGTTACAAAAGGAGGCATGGCTGCAAAAAAAAAGAAAGAAGAGGGACACAAGGTCCCCGCATTGAAAAAATGGCCATGTTCTCTAAAGATTTTTTTTATGAGAGGGAGGATCATGCGAACAGGAGTTCCAATAAATCAGATGGTAATAACTAGCACCCATTCCGGGCCTAGTATCCACCTTACCATATCCATCAAAACCATACATGTGCACATCTTGATCTGATTGTATGATTTGAATTTCTCATTGGATCCGGTTTTTGACTTTGCAACATATGAGGTGCAAGTATGCTCTATCTTTTATCCAACCCTGAGCTCCATATATAGCCATCGCTAGAAGTAGGAATGAGAAAAAGCAATGTATTGGTAAAGAAATACACATTGAGCGATCTGAGAGAATCAAAGAAGGAAGCAGAGCAGAGTTTTCCTTTCAAAACGCTCAAAACCCCCCCAAGTTCTTACCATCAGATGTTGAAGTGACTTGATCCATGGTCATTCTCATTTTCAACTACCCAAGATAACATGGTAGACACCCCACCGAGTTGACAAGGACAAGGTATGACCCGGAATAGCTCTTATGTTTGTTTCATACTTTTGGTTTAACCCGCTTGATCTCTTACCTTTCGCTCGAGACGAGCAAAGGTCAAGTGTGGGGGTGTTGTTGACGGCTGTTAAGTACCTTTTTAAGGCCATCAACTCCTGCATTTTATCATGAGAACCATGCATCCACATTAGAATAGGAGCTTAAACTAATGAATTCCACAAGTGGTAGTGCATAGTTGAATGCAGATATTTAGCACAAGAAATGAGAAGAAAGCATACCTCCTTCATCCAAGAAATTCAGGCTCAGCCAATGAGGAGCTGCCATGCAGGCTTCCCCTGGATCCATGACATCACCAATCCAGGGGAGAGAGACCCGACAAAATAGAAGCCGCCATGCGTGCATCACCACTACAAGAAAAACGCCGACTAGTGACGCAAAAAAGACCATTTCTTGTCATAAACCGCGATTAATGACGCCGGTTGTTACGAAAATGCTCCGTCATTAATCGAGCGTCATAAACCGTGATTAAGGACAAGACCTTATTTCGCGGTGTCATGAGTTTAATGACGCGTGCAAAATCGTCAATACAAAGCGTCATAACTTCGTTCCTGCAGCTTTGCCACGCTGGACAGAATCTGATGTGGCATCCGATGTAGCATGCCAATTGTGACAAATCGTATGTGTCATAAAACGAATTTGACCCGTTTGTAGCTGGGTTGAGCCCAAAACTATTCCTGTAGGCTGGTGTTGTTCATATAGCTGAAAAAAGATTTTGTTGGGCCCAATTGTAGCTTTTTTAGATGAAATTTGATTAGGGTGGGCCCGTTTTGGTTGGGTCGAGTCCAACAGGTGCGCACATTGTTGCGGCCTTCTGTGTCACGTTAATTTGAAAAAAAAATTGACTTTTGGCCCAATTAAAAGTGGGCTAAGCCCACTGAAGGACAACATAAAATTAACTAATCATGCATCAGTATTAATGGATTTCATTTCAATTCTGATCCTTTTTAGAATAATTCCGATCTGATTGGCAAAATAGTAATCAGCACATATTTCTTTATACAATAAAGCAAACTGTTGTTTACTATCAAGCACGACTAAATCGTTCATCACATATCACAAACTATTACAAGATAACAGTATCACAAGGAACATTGATTAACAAAGCTAAATCCAGGTCATAATCACAAGAGAAAGTGGAGATTTGATCCAATGATCTTAACCTCTTCATCTTTGACAGCTAAGCAGTAGACGAAGGAGGTCATCACTGTCTTCGGTTAGCTTCTGCAACCTCTTAATCTCAGCCGACTGCATTTTCAGAGTTGATTCTGATTCTTCGGCCTTCTTCTTCAAGGTACATAACTCTTTCTGGTGAGCAACAAACTGTTGTCGAAGTTGTACCCCATCCTTATTGGGAGCGTCAACTCGCTCTTCATCAACACTAGTACATAAGGATTTGGTACCCATTCTTGAGTACTCGGCTGCCTCTGTTTTAATTTGTTCGAGAAGGAGCATCATTGACTTGGTAGCTTCCATCTAGCAACAGTGGATCCCAAGGCAGATTAGGACCTTGTAATTGATTTGAACTAAGGAAACAAAGGTGTTAAGTTTGTTACCTTGGAGCAGGTCTGAACAGGAGCGACTTCAGATGTTGACCCTTTGGCCCGCTGAAACAAGTACAAGAACAAGAGGTAAGGGTTGAGATCATTCGCAATCAGAAACAAAGAAGGTGTTAAGTTTGTTACCTTGGAGCAGGTCTGAACAGGAGCGACTTCAGATGTTGACCCTTTTGCCCGCTGAGACAAGTACATGAACAAGAGGTAAGGGTTGAGATCATTCGCAATCGGAAACAAAGAAGGTGTTCAGTTTGTTACCTTGAAGCAGGTCTGAATAGGAGCGACTACAGATGTTGACCCTTTGGCCTGCTGAAACAAGTTCAAGAACAAGAGATAAGGGTTGAGATCATTAGCAATCGGAAGCAATTTCATCTATTAAGTTCAATGCAGTAGATGAACGATCACACCCAAGCATGCACCAAAAATATGGAAAGCCAAAGAGCATGGGTAAGCAATATAATAATTTCACCCTTTAATTTCTACAAACCTCAAATAAGTTGACTTGGAACAATCTCTTGCAATAGAGAAAAGAAGATCCACAATCACCCAAGCATGAAACAACAATATTCAAAGGCAACGAGCATGGGGAAGCAGTCCAAAAATTTCATCTACAAATTTCTACAAACCTCAAATAAAATGACTTCTAACAAACTCTTGCGATAGGGTACAGCAGATCCACAGTCACCCAAACATGAAAGAATATTATAGAAAGCCAAAGAGCATGGGGAAGCAATCTAATTGAATCGATCAATACAGGGAGGAGACCGCAAACCTGACGAATAGGACGGGGAGAAGGTGCCGAATACCGTCTTGATTTAGCAGCCCGACCTTGTGCCTTCAGCACGATGTTCTACGCAATTGTTGCAGATCTGCAGCCGCCAGGGTGAGCCTCGGGGGAGCCGACGGAGCAACGAGTTTGAACCATCTTGCAGCTTCAAGGACGTTGCCGAGGAAGGCCGCCGCTCATAGAAGAGGAAGGCTGCCGCTCGTAGCAGAGGAAGCCGTCGTCGGTAGCTAGGTCACCGTTGCTTCTTCCGCCACAGATCTAGGTCTCTTCGGCTATCGAGGAGAAGATCCCCTAATTTTGGAAAATTACTAGGACCTGGTTTCCCTCTTTGTTTTATATATAAATGAGGAGGACCAGAAGGAGGAGCGGGGAATTCAAAATTTCAGGTCCCGCCTTTGTGGTCCAGAGCGGGAAACGAAAGACTTTGGATCATGGACCCAAACGTCAGTGACCCAAACGAAAGACCTCTTGGGTGTCGGACCCAAATGTCAGTGACCTTATGCAGAGAGGCAAGTTGTTAACTGGGTTGTCCGTGCCTCCATGGATCATGGAATGGACAAACACACACAGGACTATACTCTACTTCATATTCACGTTAGACGGATGATCCGATTATTGCATTACAAATGTACTCACTACAACAAATTAACGTACCCTTTCAACTATTTATTACATGACTAAAAACACTTAAACAAAACATTAAAACTACAGGGGACCTTGGTACAACCCTTCAGGTAATCTTCTACGGAGATTGTGCATAAATTCGGTATGATCAGTGCATACAACCGCCCAATCATATGTGAGTATTCCATGAGGAAAGATTCGCTCTAAGAGAGAAATGCACTTGTCCTGCAATTGTGTGCAGTTAGCCTGAATTGAAATGAAGTCACAGTTTCCTCGCTTGCCATGTCCCACATCTTTGACGCACAGTGCAACTTCAACCTTTCGACTTGGTACATGTTGACAACCGAGAGTAAATAAGGCCAGACATTGGCAGGAGTGTCCCATAAATCAGCCTCCTCCGGGAGTGATCCTTCACTAGCATATTTGATCAGGACCGAGAAACCATTTGGGATTTGTGCACAGGAACGAGGACGACGGCAATGTCATGTGGAACATCCATCCACTGATGATCATTCATACCTATAGGATAGCAACGTAGCTTCCATTGACGGCCTCCCACCATGAACGTACTGGATTCCTTGTACTGGCCCGTGGTTCCTTCTGCTTTCACTTCCTGGCTTGAGACTGAGAAGTCGACTTGCATGGAAGGAATCATTTTAGAGTCTAAAGCCATTAACACAAATGGCCTGCAATGATCGTCTCATGCCTGAACTGTCTCTTATTATAGTGGGAGTGAATGTGTCATTCCGAAATGTCTGTTCGTGGACATCAGTTACCACCCAGAATGGATACGTCCCTTCAGTGCGGGTGTGGCCACGTTCAGGTCATGAACTTCCCGGTTCTAGTCCTTAAGCGCGATTCACAATGATCGACACGTCCGTTCAGAGGGGGTGTGCACACAAGTTCGTCGGTTAACGCCTGGTGCTAGTCCTTAACTGCAATTCTCAATGATCAACACGTGGATCAACTTGTGAGAGTGTGTCGTTCCCAAATGCAAATTCGAGATGCCCTTCTGTGCTTATATGCATGTTAATATTACACACACACACATACACACACACACAAACATACACAAAAACATATATTGCTTTTCCAAATCTAGCTTATTCCATTTTGGTCTTGTCGCGTCAACAAGTTCATCACGTTTCTCAGTCTGCAAGGCTTGCGGGAATCATGAAGTGCGAGTCCAGACCATTCGTAGACCTTTACAGTCACGACTCACATAGCATACCTGATCGAGGAGGACTTGTCAAGTCATCCCGCACCCTGCGTGTTGCAACACAAGGACCATTCGGTCCATCTCATTACAGCACCCAATCTTGTTCTCCAGATGCAATTGATGCCTAAACCATCACATAAATAAACGATAGAGAGTTGTCTCGTTGTTGATGCGGCATGAGCTGATGCAGTGAGACAGCCATTAGATGCAGCTGATGCGGCGTGATTTGTCCGCAGGACTTTCTTGTGCTCTAGAGAGGAAAGTTCGGAAGTAAACACATACCTAGACACGTCAGGCTCATCCCGTGATACCAATCGTCCACACATGTAATCAATGCACGCCACTGAAGATTCTGACCTAGATAGATTCCTATCACGCGTAGGCCTGACTATATTCCGAGCATCTCACGTTTTCTATAGTAACTTTAGCAATGCTACATCGAGCTCACATGACCGTTGTAGTCCTCGATAAATAGGTGAGTGCAACACAACATTTTTGAAAGGCAAGGCCAACACTCATCGGTTCCCCGTCTTGCATTTCTCTACTTCAGTGGGATACAAGGGTGAGATCATTTTGTGGGCTAATCTTGTTTACTTTATGTATGCATGGAATCAACACGGTCACATTGTTAGCTTATGTAGGGTTTGTTCCTCGTTTGTGTACATAGTACGTGGGGAATGGCCGGGCAAGGAAGGGATGGAGCATGGAACTTGGAGGAGTCGGGGGAAGCGGGAGCAGTCGGGCGCAATAGCACCTCACCACCACCCGGTTCAGCCGCTGCCATCGGCACCACAGCAGCACCCGGCCCCAATGGCACCTCCACTTCCGCTGTAGGTATCGGCACCTCAGCAGCACCTGGCCCCAATGGCACCTCCACTTTCGCTAGCATCGGCACCTTAGCAACACCCGCGGGTGATGCCACCTCCAGTTCAGCCGCTAGCAACAGCAGCTCAGGATCAGCTAAACCTCATGGCACCAATTTTTTGCCCACGGCCCAGGCCGCCACCTCTGCTGTTGCCCGTTGAAATGCCACCCTTGCGGCTAGTGCTCATTGAACAAGATGAATCGCATGACCTGAAATGGTCTATGTTGCTTTGGCTTCAGCAGGGCGGGCCCGCCCGTGTTTATCACGAAGGTATGTGGGTGTGCCCTTTTTGCCACAGGGGTCATAGGCAATGGACCATTCGTGACTTGTTGTTACACGCGCATAACATCACCATTTCGCGTGCCTGGGTTTGGGATACAAGGGCGAGGCATCGCGCTTTGGAGGAGTATCTGATCCAGGAGCCACGTTTTGCTGCACTCCGTGCAGCGGCTAGATTTCCATGAGCCTGTGATGGTAGTATGTCGTGATGGTAGTAGTAAGAGTCGTGATGGTAGATGCTAGTAGTATGTCGTTCAGAGTATGTCACTGTAGTTCCAACTATGGTGGATCGATCCATCCTCATGTGTTATCAATGCGTATGCATGCATTTGTGTCGTTTGTATTTGGATTGTGTTGTTTCTAATAAAAATGGTAATGTGTGTGTACTCCCTCGATATAAATTTGTTGTATACGGATAGTCCATTCCCTTGATTTCTTAAATACCGGATGAACACAGGACGAAAGTCCGGTTTGTAGTTTTCAATCAGACCGGATTAAACTGTCACTGCTATGCAATGAGAAAACCAACATCTTACCAAAAAACAGTAGTAGTAGTATTCGATCAGACCAGATGAACAGAAGGCGAATGTTTGTTCTGCTTCTTCTACTCCTACTTCTACTAGTAGCAGTTACCACTAATCCACTAATCAAGGCGCCACTTCTTTGTCGATGGTGCACCCAGCACCTTGTTGCAGCTGCTCACGGACGAGGATGTCGCTTTGTTGCCGCCGCCCATGGAAGATGGTGGCCAACCTCCCAGGGCGCTGCCCGCGGATGAGGCCGTCCCTCCAATGCCGCCGCTAGAGGATGATGTCGCCGCTCCATGGCGGTCGGTCGAGCACGGCCTTCGCGCCGCTCCATGGCGGATGATGACGGCCGGTCGATGATGGCCTCTACTCGGCAAGGATAGTAGAGATCGACTGCCACCGACCGATGAGGATGAGAGAGGATGACGACGCTTGGAGTTGACAGTTCCCCGACAAGTGGCGGTGCTTCCACGCCCCTGACCCCTGGCACCTCTTGCTGACTTGCGAGGGGTGCAATGTTTCAGAGGCACATGATCTTGGATTTTATTTCGTTCCACAAACTCCGAATCATCAGAGGATGTGTCAACTACCACCCGAATGGGCCTCCGCTCTGCCTCCTCTTCATCAGACCACTGGGGATCCTCCCTTTCATCAGAAGAGGATGAGGACATGGCTTGCGCTGCACCTCCAGGAGACAATGGCTCCATGGGGAGAGGAAGAGAGCACTGTGCGAGGATGGGGTTTTTTGTTGGTTGCAAGAGTTGGGAGAGGAAGAGGGCGCTGTGCGAGAATAGGGTTTTTTGTTGGTTGCAAGAGTGGGGAGAGGAAGAGGGCGCTGGGAGAGAAGGGGGCTTTTGTTGGTTGCCAGACTGAGATATTTATGGCCAGAGGAACCCATTCAGCCATTATTGAAAAAGTGCTCCCGAAAAGATTAGAGTAGTTTTCTATAATGTGGGATCCGTTCTGGTCAAACTAATTCAATTTTAACCAAATTTACAGTAAATTGTGTTAACACTTATATCTTCATATAAACTTATCGGGAAGTGAGAATTGCATTCTTTTGTGGACGGAGGGAGTATGTTCTGAAGAAGGGGGAAAGACCGTTCAGCGGAATGTTAACAGACCGGAAGAAATAATAGTAGTCCAGAAGGTCCTTTTAGCAATACATCAGTACACCGGACCTTCTGGACTACCTTTTCCACTAATTTGTCTTTGTTGGAGCTGTAACTCCTCCATTGTTCTCCCACAACCCTATTCTTTGGCTATCCTATCAATGATGCCTCGTCCCTGGGAAAATCTTATTCCTGACATTGTTGTGAGCGTCGCCAATACTATCAGTGATGCAAGAGATTTCATCATGTTCAAAGCTATCTGCAAGGGTTGGAACTGCACTCGTTCAGGTGAGGCACGCCCGTTTGACCCTTGGATTCTGAAATCTGAATTTATCGGTGAATCTGGAGTAGTGACATAAGCATCCATCGCTGATATGCGGCTTTTTGAGGTCTCCTTTCCTGCATTGGTTGGGAAAAGGACTAGATTGATTGGTTGCGGCGGATCTGGAAGCCTAGTCGCCTTTGATTGCAGAGATTGGTGCAACGCACTCATGCCGAATCTTTTGTCTCCTCGGAAGCACATTCGCCTTCCTCGACTTCCAAAATGGATCCAAATGGCTACTCACCAAGCTTGTATGTTGTGCCTTGAAACAGCAGTTGGAACATAGTCATTTGTCGTGATTACTTTCTTTTGGCCAGAAAAATCTTTTGCAGCGCTTGGGTCATTGCCCATTTTCATGTGGCATTTGGGTAGTCAATCCGACTGTACTACACTACATTCGAAAGATTTCTGGTGCAGTTCTTCTGAACACATGCGGATCTACTTGGGGCAAGATCTTCCAGCACCTCCCCATCCTGTTGGACATCGGTTGTCATGGGTTATTGGCATGGGCAACTCTTCTCTACTCGAAGGTGAAGACCGATTGTTCTTTGTTATTCTGGAGGAGAAAGAAGCTGAGGTGGTAGAATTAACTTTACATTCATTCGTCGGGGACATTTAGCAGCTTATTCCCTGGGAGAGAGCTCCTGAGTTTCGGAATAAGATCATCTTGTTTGGTCCTGGCAAGTGCATTGTTACAGAAGAGCATGCCATTTCTGGTTTGCCTGACCTGAGGGCAAATCACATTTACTTCCTACGAACTTATCATCATGATGAAAAGAATGAGTACTGGATCTACCAGTAGGGAATAGGTATTGTTCCAAGCATCAACACTACTCCTGCGATCCACATTAAGCAGGTTCGTGGGGACTGGATTTGGTCGCGAGGAACATTGCTGTTGCCTAGCTATCCATAATGAGGAACTTCAATTGTGTACCAACTGTAACACAATTCAATGTACAAATATCTATATTATCAGCCTTCATCAATTATTCAGCTCATATGTATGAGTTTCTACCACAATCACTGTAGGGAACAAGCAGTTACGCATTCAATAATCAGGAAGGTCCTTCCCGCAAAACATCAACAGAGCGGACAAGTATCAAACATCATAAGATGGCATCTCACAGCTACTCATCACCACAAAGTTCACACCACCAAGTAGAAAATACCAAAATACAAGCATGATTAGCACCTCTAAACCATCTACCTAGCAATAACACCATGAATCACATTATGCCTCATTGTTGTTCTTGCTGAGTGACCTCTTATATGAGGCCTGTCTCAGCAATTCCTTCACCTTCTTCACCACAACTGTTGCAGAATCCAGGAGCTGCTTGACCGTCTGCAGCTCAGCGGCAGTCTCTTGAATCTCCCTGTTAGCCTTTGCACATTCTTCCTTCCACATCCTTGCCTCGCTTTCAGCTTTTAGGTACCTGTTGGCTTCACCCTTTTCTGTAGGAGACAACAGAGCATCGTTTCTTATTTTCTTTCTCGTCCCAAACAGGTTATGGGTTACCTCCCCGTAGTATCACATTATCATCTGCAGCTCAACTACTTTGACATTGGCCTCCTCCTTAGCAGCTGTACATGCTTCTTTCCACGACCTTGCTTCCTCTTCTGCTTTTCCCTTCATTTCCATCAGTTTCTCTAGAACTTTTAGAGTCCTAATATCCCATTCAAGATCTATCCACCTAAACAACACGCACTTCATGCCATCAGTCTGCAGTCACCGATTTTGTTCATATAATTAGTGATTGACCACACTAACATCAAATGCAGAAGCAACATTTATTAGAAGTGATACAGGTCATCATTTACCTCGTAGCAGCATACATATCGACGCCCAGGGTTGGCGCCTGTCCAGTCATACCACAGATGGACAGGCAACCCATCCTTGTACTCGTTTTCATTATGATCTATAATGATAACTTCACGAGGACCAGGCATCAGCGATCTGGAGCTTTCGGAGTCTACTCTAAACACCTTTAAAATACATGAATATAGTCTGTTAATCCAGATCCCCAAATCCAGAATTCCCCTTAACTAGTATGACAGATCACAATAGCATGGCTAAACAGAGGACTGACCTGACCGGAGCGAGTCCTGCTTCTCCGTTCGCCGCTAGGGTTGCTACGATTCTCCATTCCCGCCACGGGCAACAGCAGATCTAAGCACTGACGCTAGCTCTAGTCTTTGCCACAAGGAAAAGGAGCATGGTGCCGGCGAGTCTCTTGCAGAGTTGCAGTAGTGTACGTCACGTCATCGAGAGAAATGAGATATATACACTTGTCTGCGGGAAAACTTTTTTTGGCTGTCACGCGCGCTTTTCTCCCGCCAACTTACCAGAACCGCTCCGTGTTGTTGTTGGGCAGACATGTCCAGTTTCCGGGCGCGCGGCGGCCGGCCACGTGGAATACTCGGCACTTGGAAACAAGAAGTTACACAATTGTTTCTCAGGAAGGTCCTTGCTGCAACCCATCAAAAGGACGGACCATCCGGTTCAGGATCAATCCAAACAAACAACATCTTAGCTTTTCCTCCCTTTTTACCACTAGGAATGTCCTCCTTGCGAAACATCAACAGGCCGGAGTTTCCTCAATCATAACTTCCCCCTTCTCTATCTATTGTCACCATACCTCCATTGTTCTTCCTCTACCTCCATTGCAACGCGTATGAATTCCAAATGGTGAGTATGCTCAAAACGAATGACTTTGGATCATGGACCCAAACGTCAGTGACCCAAACGAAAGACTGCTTGGGTGTCGGACCCAAATGTCAATGACCTTACAAATGATCTGATTTTTGCATTACAAATGTACTCACTGCAACAAATTAACGTACCATTTCAACTGTTTATTACATGACTAAAAACACTTAAACAATACATTAAAACTACAGGGGTGAGGACCGGAGCGTCCGAGGACCGGTGGATGGTCGCTCCTTGGTGTGATGAGTGATTGACAACATGGTGTGGACTGACTCTTGGATGAGTATTGTAGGTGCAGGTTGCGGCTTGATTTGCGTTAGTGCAGGTGAAGAGCGGGTGCGAAAGGTCTTAGCCTGTGTGGCCTCCGAGGAGTCGAGAGACAAGTAGGCTCGGCTCAATGGACCCGGTGGCTGAACGGGATCAAGTGCGGGCCGCATAGTGGCAAGAAAAGCAAGACGAAGTCGTGTACGGTTTCTTGGTTGAGCCTCAAAACCAAGGTCGAGCCGGGACGATGTGGCGGCCAAGTCATGAGTGGGATTAGCGTGGAGGCTGCACCGAGTCCGCGGGGTTTGCGACGGTTCGCCACAAAATCGTCGGGTTCCTTGGTTGAGCCACAAAGCCAAGACCGGAGACTCGGCAGACGGAGACGGGATCCGGGTGTGTCGAGAGACTTCAAAGCGGAGGACACGCATCAGGATCGCAAGGCTTGCGTCGAGGCTAAGCGGTGTGCGGTCGCCGGGCATCCGTCCGATGGTGCTACGACGAGAATTCCCAAAGTGCCCTTTGGGGGCGTGTATCTTACTTTCTTGTAATAGGGGTAGTTTCGTCCTTTAGTTGCCTCCATATAAACTTAGAGGAGAGAGGATGGCAGCCATCTCTTGGAACCCTAGCTCATTTGCTTTCTCATTTTCCCTTCCTATTTTCCTTAGGATTTTCCATAGGACTAGCTTGAGAGCTTCATGGTGAGATCTTTAGAGAGGGATGGATGATCGGGAGGCAAGCTAGACCTTGTATGAATCTTTCTTCGCATGTATAGGAGATTCGACGTGATTCCTCAAGGCTATTTGTTGTCTCTCCCGTTTTTCCTTTTTGGTGATTTTCGGAGATCTTTCTTGGGATTTTCGTGAGAAGCTTTTGGAGGTGTTTCTTTATGGGATTTGTTTTGGGAATCACACATGAGGTTGGTGTGCCTCTTTCCGTGGTGATCTCGCCCCTCAAATCCCGGAGGAAGGCTTTCGATTTTAGTGGTTTTCGAGTTTTTTGTGTTCTTGAGGTAGAGGCACAAGATTTGCGATTCTGGGAGTTGTAGGGAGTTAGGGGCCGAAATTTTTGGGGCATATCTTCCCTTTAGGGTGCTCATCATCTCCCCAAAATTTCATCTCAAGACTCCAAGTGGTTTGGGAGATCCAACGATCGGAAGTTTGAGGTTGTTTCTCGGGTTTCTCGGCTGTGCTGATTCGCACCTGGTGGACCGTCCGCGAGGTGCCTGACAGCCTGGCTGTTCTTCGTGTTCGTGCGAGTTCTTGAGAACCCTTCATTCGATCCTTTTTGTCGGTGGATTTTTGGTGCATGAAGTTTGCGGACGGTCCGTACTAGAGTGCCGGACAGTCCGTGACGAGGCGGACGGTCCGCGGGTCCATCACGGACGGTGCGTTTTTCTCGATGCACTACTGGAGGTTCGGGTAGCAATTTCAGACGGTCCGCCCCCTACCTGCGGACAGTCCGCACCCTCCTCGCGGACAGTCCTCCCGGACACTGCGGACAGTCTGCCTGATGCTTTCCAGATTGCCTAAGTCCCTCGCTTGTTGAGTTGTGTTTCCGCTTTGGATTGGTTTGGGACTTGTTCCTAGGGTTGGTAGGTCCGTTGTGACTACGCGACCTTGGCAAGCTCGTGTGGAAATCCTTGGTTGTGAATTTGGGGCATAGTCGAGTTCGACTCTTCGGAGAAGAATTTTTATCGGCTCCCATTCGCTCCCCCCTCTCTAGTCGCCTATTCGGTCCTTTAATTGGTATCAGAGCTGGTTACGGATCTTCGTGATTCTAACCAGTCTAAGATCCAAAGATGGTGTACCAGGAACGGGGTTCGGGTCCTCCACACTTTGATGGTAAGAACTACCAGATGTGGCAGAGGCGGATGGCTGCTTTCCTTCGCGGCAAAGGTCAGATCCTTTGGGATGTTATGGTGAACACAACTTATATTCATCCGATTAACTTCCTAGCTCCAGGATTGAGGGATATGCACGACGCCAACAACAAGGCGGTCGACTACTTGTTTCGTGCTCTGTGTCAATCCGAATTCAATCAGGTTCAGACAGAGGACTTGGCTTGTAGGATTTGGGAGCAGTTGAAGAATGCTCATGCTGGAAACGCTCAGGTTTAGGCTCGATTGTTCGCGACCTACCAGAGAGAGTACGAGAACTTCACTCATCTCCTTGGTGAGTCCATAGACACCATGTTCCAGCGGTTCACTGTGATTGTGAACAACATGAGGGCTAATGTGGCCGCGCTCTCGTACGATGATCATGACAGGGCTGTGAAGCTCTTGCACTCTCTGGATCGTACCGTGTGGAGTGAGAAGGTCGAGGCCATTCTTGAGTCGGAGAAGTATGAGACCCTCACGGTGGACGAGCTGTTTTCCAAGCTCAAGTCGTCCGAGGTGGACCGTGGGGTGCGAGCAAGGATCGAGAACCCGACTGACCCTCATAGTCTGGCTCTCGTTTCTGGTTCAAGGACTAACGCTAACCCATCCTATAGGATGTACTCCTTGTCTTCTCTTGTGTCCTTCCCAGATGAGGATTTTGACGTGTTGGGGGAGGATGACCTAGCACTGCTGTCGAGAAGATTCGAGAGGATGCACGAGAACCGGGTGAGCTCAAGGAGGAACTCGAGGACGTGCTTCTGGTGCGGTAAGGCTGGACACTTTTTCGCTGAGTGTCCGATGTTGAACGACGACGACAAGCACAAGTCCAAGGACAAGAGGAGGAGGTCCAAGAAGAAAGATCATGGACATGGGAGGAAGGCACGGTCTCGAGAGAAGAAGAAGAAGTCGAGCGACGTCGAATCTGACTCCAAGGACATGTCATCAAGCTCGAGTGATGAAGAAGAAGAGGGCGACAAGAAGAAGAAGAAGAAGAACCTCAGCAAGTACCTCAACGGCCTTTGTGTGATGGGCCTAAGCTCCAAGGATGATTTCTGCGGCATGGCTCGCAACTCTTGCAGCAAGAGAAGCCAGAAGGACGCCTCGGACTCAGATTCCGAGGATGAGGTATGTGATGAGCTCACTTCCTTGTGCAAGGAGAATGAGGAGTTGGTTGACTTGCTTGATAACCGTGATCACATGCTTAGAGAGGCCAAGAGGCTTAGGAAAGAGCTTAGGACTTTGCTTGAAGATGCTAGGAGTAGAGTAGTGGAGCTAGAAACCCAAAACCTTGAGGCCAAGCTTTAGATAGATTCAATTAAGGCCAATCCTGTTGTTTCTGATGAGGTTGATTGTGGTGATTGCTCTGTCTTCCTTGCTGATTTGACTGCTCTTAAGGAAAAGCATGCCTCCAAGTGTGAGGAACTAGATGTGCTTAGGGTTGAATTGG
Organism: Cenchrus fungigraminus; assembly: GCA_036936925.1. NCBI lineage: Eukaryota > Viridiplantae > Streptophyta > Magnoliopsida > Poales > Poaceae > Cenchrus > Cenchrus fungigraminus. The sequence goes on along the minus strand of CM072774.1, from coordinate 92,159,122 downwards.
CTGAGCTGCAATCTAGACCCACTTTGCTTGGTGCATGCACTTCTTGCCCTTCTTTGCATGAAAAGATTGCTGAGTTTCGCTCTCGCATTGTTTCGCTTGAGGCTGATTTGAAAGTTCCTATTCCTACTTCCTGCTCTACTTGTGAATTGCATGCTGTGAAGAATTTGGAGCTTGGGCAATGTGTTGATCGCTTACAGACTGAGAATGATGATTTGCGAAACTTGTTGAGTTGGTTGTCTAGTCAAGAGCCTCAACTTGGTATGATGATTGCGGCGTTTAAGCACTTTGATGGTCAGGCGCTTGGGTCGAATAAGTTTGGAGAGTGTAGTGGTGAGAGAGAAGGGAAATTTGGGAAAACTCCAGTTCCACCACATACTACACCCAAGAAACAGTTTGCCCCCAAGCCAAACCAGATGCATAAACCAAGAGAGAAACCAAGTGAGAAGTCAAGTGAGCAAGGCAAAAAGCCTGAGAAGAAACCACAACCGACACCCAAGCCAAAACCAATCAGCTTCCATTGTGAGTATTGTGGGAGGGATGGTCATAAGAGAGAGTTTTGCTTCAGGAGGAGAAGGGAGGAGAAGCTTTCTAGGGAGATGGCAAACCAGGACAGGTACCACCCTTTCTCGTGGTGTGCCTGAGCCTCATGTTGTGCCTCAGAGTAAGGGTGTTGTGCATATGGTTCCAGCTTGGAGGGATCGGGGCTTTTCTACCCGAGGTGCTCAGAGTTTCCGCTTTTGGGGTCGTGGTGTTGATCAGTTTGGTTCCTTTGGTCGTGGTGCAGGTGATGGGTATGTTGAGTCTGGCGGTGGTATGTTTGCTGGACGTTCTCCACCTCGTGATCAATACGAGTTTGGGAGAAGTCATACTTTGAGTCTCAGAGGGGCTATGGACCACGTTTTCCCCTTCGTGGTGCTCGTACTCCTCCAGCAAGACGTGAGGTGATTCCCCGTGGTGGTCATAGCTTTGATAGGATGGATTTTGCTAACCCCACTTTCGAGCAAATGGCTCGGCACTGGTTTGACTCTTTTTGTGCTAACCCCAGTGTTGAGTTGGTTGCTCGCTCTCGCTCTTGGTTTTGATTTTGCAGGTGGGAGGCTTGGAGGACTTTTGGTGGATCGACTCTGGAGGATGGCGACTGGAGATCGAAGGTGGTCCTCAAGCATCACCCCGTTGATGTCAAAGGAGAACATCATTTTCGGGGACGATGGACGAGAGCGAGTGATCAAGGTAAGTAGTTTGGAGACTTTGAGGTGTGTGGCTTTTGTCAAGCCACTTGGTCCCTTTTGCTCCTCACCTTCTCACATGCGTTTAGGGTGAGCTTTGTATGCTCTTTGGTCCTAGTGCATGTGTTTAGGGGGAGCTTGTGAGTTTTGTGCTCTTTTGTTCTTTTTGAGCCTGGGTTGGGGATCTCATGTACATATGCATCTTGCACTTTCTTTCATGTTTCATATCATGTTTGCATCTTTGTATCATAGACTGTATTTGTATCATATTCTTTAGAGATGTGCTTCTCCTATATACTTAGATCACTATGATATGCTGGATATGAGGTTATGACTTTGCTAGTGATGCTCATGTGATGTATAGCTATGCTCTTGGTAGCTTTGGGATGTATATGCTTGTGGATGGCTTACTTTTGTGAAAATGCTATATATGATCCTCTCTTGTGAGTTGAATGCCTCTCATGTTCAAATTGTGCGCATATGGCTATATCTTGCTTAATTTGTGCTTGGGAACCATGTTCTTTTCATTTGGGTCAAAGAACCATTTGTCATCATGAATGTTTAGCCTGCATGTTACCTTGTGGAGGAGCCTAAGCTTCTTTTTGCAGCAAAAGCACTTCATGTACCATGCTTAATTTTAAATCATGAAATTGGTATGTTGAAATGTCTATGCTTGATCTTTGCCTTCAATTGGTATCATGTCATATGTGCTTTAAATTTCCTTATCTTGGGTGCTAAACCGTAGCATGATGTCTACCATTGGGAAGTCTCATTTTTAGAAGTGGACACATGGCTCGGTGGCTTTGACATGACATGAGATAGCTTGTAGGTGTTTGTGATGATCTTGTGATGAGAACTTGTGACCTTGCATGAAGTTTGTGGGTTATATGTTGTTTGTGCTCATTTTGACCATGCTTAGGTCCTAGGCTCATGAGAGGGAAATTTGTGTTGAAAAATGCTTCATTTTGATCATGGCTATGTCACTCGCTTATATGTCCCTATCTACTTTGTTGGCGATGCTTGTACTAAACTTGTGGCTATCTTGCTTGTCTATGTCTCAAGTTTAGCATGTTGTAGTGCACTTTGTCTATTTGAGAAGCACAGGCTTGCATTTGTAGCCTTGATTCATGCATTACCAACAAAGGGGAGAAATGTGCACCCAATTCATTCATTCAGGGGGAGTTATGCATCAAGGGGGAGAAAAATTGGGAGAAATGCATTTGTTTAGGGGGAGCTTGCATTCATGCTTTGGGAGCTCTTTATTGCCTGATGTTAGTTGTGTTCTTTTGCCGATGGTGTCGAGCCCTTTTACCTCACCTTGAGGAGTTGGCAGTTTAGAGCATTCTGTCTCGGTTGTGTTGAGCCGTTGCCCTTGCCTTAGGGGACCGAGACTTGCTCTTTCAAGTGATCTTGTTTTGGCTCTTGTTCGGCTTTTGATCACTTGTTTGAGATTTTTGCTCGTTTCTTTTCTTTTTCTTTCTCCTATGAATTGGTGACTATGTGTGTTGTCAATGCACTCATCACGGGGGAGATTGAGGACCGGTGGATGGTCGCTCCTTGGTGTGATGAGTGATTGACAACGTGGTGTGGACTGACTCTTGGCTGAGTATTGCAGGTGCAGGTTGCGGCTTGATTTGCGTTGGTGCAGGTGAAGAGCGGGCGCGAAAGGTCTTAGCCTGTGTGGCCTCCGAGGAGTGGAGAGACAAGTAGGCTCGGCTCGATGGACCTGGTGGCCGAACGGGATCAAGTGCGGGCCGCATGGTGGCAAGAAAAGCAAGACGAAGTCGTGTACAGTTTCTTGGTTGAGCCTCAAAACCAAGGTCGAGCCGGGACGACGTGGCGGCCAAGTCATGAGTGGGATTGGCGTGGAGGCTGCACCGAGTCCGCGGGGTTTGCGACGGTTCACCACAAAATCGTCGGGTTCCTTAGTTGAGCCACAAAGCCAAGACCGAAGACTCAGCGGACGGAGACGGGATCTGGGCGCGTCGAGAGACTTCGAAGCGGAGGACACGCGTCGGAATCACAAGGCTTGCGTCGAGGCTAAGCGGTGTGCGGTCGCCGAGCATCCGTCCGATGGTGCTACGACGAGAATTCCCAAAGTGCCCTTTGGGGGCGTGTATCTTACTTTCATGTAATAGGGGTAGCTTCGTCTTTCGGTTGCCTCCATATAAACTTAGAGGAGAGAGGATGGCAGCCATCTCTTGGAACCCTAGCTCATTTGCTTTCTCATTTTCCCTTCCTATTTTCCTTAGGATTTTCCATAGGACTAGCTTGAGAGCTTCATGGTGAGATCTTTAGAGAGGGATGGATGATCGGTAGGCAAGCTAGACCTTGTATGAATCTTTCTTCGCATGTATAGAAAATTCGGCGTGATTCCTCAAGGCTATTTGTTGTCTCTCCCGTTTTCCCTTTTTGGTGATTTTCGGATCTCTTTCTTTGGATTTTCGTGAGAAGCTTTTGAAGGTGTTTCTTTGCGGGATTTGTTTTGGGAATCACACATGAGGTTGGTGTGCCTCTTTTCTTGGTGATCTCGCCCCTCAAATCCCGTAGGAAGGCTTTCGATTTTGGTGGTTTTCGAGTTCTTTGTGTTCTTGAGGTAGAGGCACGAGATTTGCGATTCTGGGAGTTGTAGGGAGTTAGAGGCCGAAATTTTTGGGGCACATCTTCCCTTTAGGGTGCTCATCATCTCCCCAAAATTTCGTCTCAAGACTCCAAGTGGTTTGGGAGATCCAACGATCGGAAGTTTGAGGTTGTTTCTCGGGTTTCTCGGCTGTGCTGATTCGCATCTGGTGGACCGTCCGCGAGGTCGCCGCGGACCGTCCGTGAGGTCGCCGCGGACCATCCGTGAGGTGCCTGACAGCCCGGCTGTTCTTCGTGTTCGTGCGAGTTCTTGAGCGCCCTTCATTCGATCCTTTTTGTTGGTGGATTTTTGGTGCATGAAGTTTGCGGACGGTCCGTACTAGAGTGCCGGACTATCCGTGACGAGGCGGACGGTCCGCAGGTCCATCACGGATGGTCCGTTTTTCTCAGTGCACTATTGGAGGTTCGGGTAGCAATTTCGGATGGTCCGCCCCCTACCTGCGGACAGTCCGCGCCCTCCTCGCGGACATTCCGCCCAGACACTGCGGACAGTCCGCCTGGTGCTTCCCAGATTGCCTAAGTCCCTCGGTTGTTGAGTTGTGTTTTCGCTTTGGATTGGTTTGGGACTTGTTCCAAGGGTTGGTAGGTCTGTTGTGACTACGCGACCTCAATCTCGTGTGGGAATCCTTGGTTGTGAATTTCGGGCATAGTCGAGTTCGACTCTTCAGAGAAGAATTTTTATCGGGTCCCATTCACTCCCCCGCTCTCTGGTCGCCTATTCGGTCCTTCAAGGGGACCCTGGTACAATACTTCAGGTAATCTTCTACAGAGATTGTGCATAAATTCGGGATGATCAGTGCATACAACCGCCCAATAATATGTGAGTATTCCGTGAGAAAAGATTCGCTCTAAGAGAGACATGCACTTGTCCTGCAATGCGTATGAATTCCGAATGGTGAGTATGCTCGAATAAATTTGGAATAGATTAAACCAAATCTGCATAATAAGATGACATCTCATAGCAACTCATCACAACAAAGTTCACACCATCTGTCCATGAACAAGTAGGAAACATCATACGATGATCCGGTAGCCAACACCAAAATACAATCACGATACAAGTTTCACAATAATCATGACTACTCATTCATAATCATAACTCCATCTCATGTTTGGCATCCTGCAGCTGTTCCTTTACCTTCTGCATCTCCTACCGTGAATTTTTGGTCTTGCAGGCCTCTCTTGCATTTCTTAAAGTTCGTTCAGAAGATCTGGATGTCTCGTCCCAGGGCGAGGACTCTCTAGGATCTCCAAAGAGATTGAAAACATCATAGAACAACTAGCAGACAGAGAAAGAGCTTCAGTACGCACCTAAGAACAAGAAAACTGAGGGCAGAGCTCATTCTACTTCCATAGACATTGGAATAAATGTGTCATTGAATGGGTAGGATATTGAGTTTGTTTGGTCAGTCTTTTCTTTTAAATGTTCAAGAAGTTCGTTGTCAGTTGGACTGAAACGAGTACTAACAGTCCAACTGACAATGAACTTCTTGAACATTTAAAAGAAAAGACGGACCAAACAAACTCAATGTCATACTCAGTCGTTGACGCTTTTATTCCAATGTCTATGGTAAGTATAATAAGCTTTGCCCTTAGTTTTCTTGTTCTTAGGTGTGTACTGAAGCTCTCTCTGTCAGCTAGTTGTTCTATGATGTTTTCAATCTCTTTGGAGATCCTACCAGAGTCCTCCCCCGAGACGAGACATCCAGATCTTCTAAAATAACATTAAGATGTTCTTGCAGAAATAAACTCATCCTTTGAGAAAACTCATCTCGATCTGAAAAATAAACTCATCTCATTCTATAAAAAAACTTGAATCCCTTGAACCCAATTGTATGAGTACAGTAAAACAACCACCACACGCCACAAAACCTGATTGTTTGCTACCTACATAAACTCAGCAAGGGCATGGTTGTCCTAATTGAACCTATCGATCCATCAAACGATGTAAATTGGAAACTAACTGAATCTAACACCTATGAATTTTGCAAACGCTAACAATCGTGGCAGAATCCAGATGTCCCTTCAACGGTCTGCAGCTCCGAAATAGTATCTTCAATCTACCAATTCATAAAACGATGGACCTATCAATCCTATCAATTGTGCACCTCGACCAAAAATCCATAAAACGAGTGGCTTGAAGCACATCTAGAAGCTACTAAAATACAAAACCAACTGTAAGACGATGCAAATTGAAAACTAACTGAATCTAACATGAATTGTCTATAGCCTATCAACTTCGAACACCTATCGAAGTATAAATCTAAAGGCTCGATAATGAAATCTAAATCTACCATATATGCTCATCAATCCTCGAGATCCCCAAATCTAGATATCCCCAACCCTAGCAAGATAGGGGAAAATATAGCGGCTCAAACCAGAGGACCAACCTCGTCATGCTGTCTCATCCTCTTGTTGCTGGGATGTGGCAGCACAACCATCTTCCCCTCACCGCTAGGATCCGCCATTCCAACCACGAACTATTGCAAATCTGCGTAGCGGAAGTCAAAAGTCTTTACGAAGTCTGAGTGAAGTGTCTCACCAGCCATTCGATACGTAATTATAGACTCAACTGAAACTTACACGTGGGACTTGGCCACAGTAAAGAATTTGCATGAACTATTAGCTGAGTTTCCCATAAAATTACCACAACCAAGAAGTGGTGCAGTGGTAAACAGCACAACCTTGTTCCTTCAAGTCCCTGGTTCGAACCCATGCCATGGCAAATTATTTTTGCAACATTTCGTGACCTAGCCTCCGCTGATCTGGCGAAAATGCTTACACGTGGAATCCTGGAACTATTTATGACGACTTGGAACACTCTATTTTCGAAAAAAATGCTTACATGTGGGACCCAACTGAATTTTATGACGACTTGGAACACTCTATTTTAAAATAATGCTTACATGTGGGACCAAAGTTGGTTTATGACGCCACTGACCTGGCGAAAATTCTTACATGTGGGACCCTAGAAAATTTTATGACGACTTGGAACACTCTATTTTCGAAAAAATGCTTACATGTGAGACCCAACTGAATTTTATGACGACTTGGAACACTAAATTTTTAAAATAATGCTTACATGTGGGACCAAAGTTGGTTTATGATGCTATTGTGGAGCTTATGGCGTCACAAAACAAGCATGGAACAGGGAACGCTCGGCTACAGTAGCAACTGTTATGACGAAAGTTTTTTTTGTCACTAAATTTGCTCGGAAGTGAAATATTATGACGAGATCAGCCAGGAATGTCATAAATCAAAAAACACCAAAATGTGGTTGCGTCACTAATCAACAATTTTCTTGTAGTGCACATGGGTCCCATAGCCCACAAACAGGCCCAAACCACCTCAAGACATAGTGGACACCTGGAACCGCCATAAGGGCCCACCTGCTAGCCACCACTAGAAAGCACAAGGCGAGCGGAGCACCAGGGGTTCGACCGAACCATTGGATCGGCCGAACTGACCTTGGCGCCCCTCGCCATCTGCTTCCATAGGTGCTTCTTGATTGGATCCTAGGGCCATTTCGGGGGTGCCTGGGGTGTTCTCGCGCCGGTGCCCGAGCCTATAAATAGAAAGAGTGCGGGGTAATAATAGGACACACGCTTGAAGCAACACTTCTCATTTTTGTTTCTTCTCTCCTCGCCCATCCCCTCTTGGTGGAGGTGAATCCTCACCTCCCCATGGGTGTGTGTGTGGATTGATCTAGCCTAGGTGGTGCTGGGTAGAGAAGGAGTGTGTAGTGAGTTAGAGGTGAGATTGGGATGATTCGTTCATCATTCATCATCCTCTTGTACCTCGTGGATGATGCTATTCTTCATTTAGACTAAAGTGAGTATTTCAGTTTATTCTAATTAGACTAAAGTGACATTCATGCATAGGTGATATGTTATTGTGTTCTTCATCTGTTCCTGATTCTAGGCTTGTGTTCTAGTAGCACAACCCCCTTTGTTCTGTGGAGAAGTTACATAAGTGGTTTATCCGTTTGTATGATTGTTCATCAATTAGAATATTATGGATGCTCATGCATATCTGATTTAGATCAAAGTATCATTCATATCACTTGTCGTCTATTTGATTCAATGTGAGTGAGGCTCAGCCCGTACTCGCGGGTTATTTAAATGGAGTGCTATAGTGTTGCTATGGGACGTCAGACGTAGTCGTGTTATAGTAGTGATAAGTGGTGTGGATGTGATGTCTAGATCATAGGTTATCCTTCATTTGCCATGTGTCCCACATTTTTTTTGAGGTAGGCCGCGACAGTGACAGCCGTTGGACCCTTCGTATTCCTCCACGTTGGGATATGGCGTAGAGCTTTCGGCTGAAACCAACTGTTATAGTCAGGCGGTTGTCGGTGCCCGAAGTGAGTAACTTATCACGTGCTAGCGCCCTTCTAGAATCAATACCCATAGGAAGCTCATCATCTCTCATCTGCCTCAGCAGAGGTCTTGTGTCCTTGGATAGCCATTCGTAGATCTCCCCTTCTGTTCCTAGGATTCGATACCGTTTGGAATACTCCATATGTGAAGTAATACACCGGTATATCCGTGCGCTTGCAGACTCATTAGTACTCATAGGTGTACCCAGGTGGATCTTGCGCTCACGCTGACAAGGCGCCATCAGTGATGTTAAAAAATACCAACAAATACCTACCGGGACGAAAGGGGGCGTCCAACAGTTATTCTGAGGAATAATTGGCGCCCACCTTTAGTCCCGGGTGGTAACACCACCCGAGACTAAAGGGTGCACCTTTCGTCTCGTGTGGTAACACCACCCATGACTAAATCTTTAGTCCCAGGTTATATTTTCACCCGAGACTAATGAGAGACCTTTTAGTCCCGGGTGGAAATACCACCCGAGACTAAAGCCCTGTTGTCACCCACTGTCGGTTCCTATCTCTGTCCTTATCTCTTCGATTTTCTCCACTCCTATATGAGTCCACTCATTTTCTCTCTATCTTATTCTCTATCTAATCTCTTTCTTTCCTCTCATCCACAGGGAGCGACGCAGGAGTAAGCGCGTCTGACCCACCAGCGATAGCGGCGCAAGCCCCGGCGCGGGCACGGCCCTCCCTCCTCTAGCCGCGGGCGACCAGGTGCGCCGGCCGGGTGCGGGCGTGCGGTGGACAGACGTCGTGGCCCCGGGCACGGTCGCGTCCCTCGCTCCCGGTGGGGGTGCGAGCTCTAGGTTGCTGGCTCGGCCCTCCCTCACCAGCGTGGCCCTCCCTCCCGGCGGTAGTGCGAGCTCCAGGGCGCGAGCATGGGCAGCGCGGCCCACCCTCCCAGCGGTGGTGCAAGCTCCAAGGCCCGGGCGCGCCCCTCCCTCCGAGTGGTGATGCGAGCTCCAGGGTGGGCGCGCATTCCCCAGCGCGGGAGCGTATTCCCCTGGTGCGCGCGGGCCCGACGTGTGCGGACGGGTCGAGCATAGGAGTAGTGGAGTCCAGACTCGATGGCGCCGGTGGCTCATGCCAAGCAAGCTGCAGATTTATTTGTGTTTTTTGTTCTCTATTTGTGAATGATCAACCTCAATTTGTTGCAAATCTTTCACGTATTGTGATGCAATCGAATTCATGTGTGATGAGAGAATAAATTGATGTTTTGTGAAGTTTTGTGCGAATTAATTTGCATATTTTCTTAGTGTTCATGGAGGAATTAGAGCTGCATTTATGGGGATTTGCTATATGTTCTTGTTCTTGAAGTGTTTGTGCGAATTGCTGTGGTGAAGGAGGAGGAAGGAGGAGGAGGGACAGCGGGCATGGGGAGGAGGATGGACAGAGGTCGTAGGTGGGTGGTGGCCCACCTTTGTTTTTGTTTTTTCCGAAACAGTTTTTGTCCTGGTTGGTAAGGACGCCCTTTAGTCTAGGTTCGTTTACCCGGGACTAGGGTGGCTTTGGTCTGTCACTATTAGTCCCGGTTAGACTTTAGAGCCCTATGACTCTTACCAACCGGGACTAAAGGCCTTCTCTCTAGCTACCGGTGTCCGTCATAATTTGACATTAGGTATATGTTGAAGTCAAAGTACTTTCTCTGTTCCATATTATAATTCATTTGATATTTTACTCTAAACTTGTCTCCTCATCTTATTCAAAAAATTTATATAGGTATAATCAAGATTAAATTATTCTTGAACAACTTTAATTAATAAAAGCAAAACACAATAAAAACTGTGACATTTTGCATATTCTTTTGAGTAAGACGAGGGGTCAAATTTAGGGTAAAAAATGTCAGATGAATTGCAATCTGGAATGAAGGAAGAGTATCATGTAGAAGCCCAGCAAGTCTCTTTCAATTTGTGGAGTACCATTTGTATCAAGAAATAAACAAAAATATAATTCATTTTGTCTTGATAACGATCAGATTGGTTGTTAATGATGTCACTAGCACTTGGTTTGTATGTAGATGTTGAGTAATGTTAGCTGGAGCAGAACATTTTTGTGCTATGTTTTGTTTGAAAAAGGATTCCCCTTTATCGTGCAAGGCACACATTATGCAGACTCGAAAGCTCTGAAGGTGCAAAGTGTTTCACCCCTCTACAATGCTCAGCAGGGAGACTTAGATGTAGCCGACTTATGGGGAGCAATCAGGGACTCAGGTTTTGCAACCACACAATATCAAATGCTCATAACAAGTGTCAAATAGTTAAAGGAAAAACGTACAGAAGAGAGGTAGGACCCCACAGGTCTGGCGACCCTTAAATTGGCATGACGAAGCCCCCGAGCGTGTCGAGGGGGAGGGGAACATAGCATAATAGAAAAAATGAACCCTTAGGTCTGGCGACCTATGTATTGGCAAGGCTAAGTCCTCGAGTATGTCGAGGGGGAGAGTCAGTAGAGCAGAAAAAAGCATGTAGAGTACTTCTACGAAAGAATTTGAAGCCGTGAAATATTTAATTGTAAATAAAATTTAGCTTGTGTGTAACCGAGGCGGAGCTCAAAACGTTGAAGAGGTCGGCGATGAGCTGCTGATGCAGCAGGTCAGCGAGTCGTCGTGGGAGGTCGGTGATGTATCGATCTTCGGTGCAGTAGGTCGGGACCTGCCACAACGCTCTTGCCAAGGCGTGGTCCTCGTTGCCGAGTTGACGCGGCCACCCGTGATGCGGCCATCCACCAAACCGTGGTCGGTAGTGTGTTGACGACGTGAACCGGTAGTCGGCAGAGCTGCCTGGTGCCCCTACCATCCGTCATCGATGCACAGCGGCTTGACAACATGGATGACGTGTGTGTATCTCGCAAGAAAGATTAGATTAGAAGAAATCATTGTTTACCAAAATAAAGAGATCCGATGCTAGTAAAGGAAAGAAAAAATAGAATAAGAAAAATATTCCCTGTCTACGTGTGAGCTTGTAGTCTTGTAGATGGACTTGTGGCTTGATGAAGTCGTCCGTTTCATCAGGGCAACTGGTGCTATGCCTGTATGCATGCACGGGTGCGTGGCCGGAGCCCAGCACGGACACGCGCATCTGCTATCACAGTGAGCCTAGGGCGCATGTGTGCTCGGGAAAACCAGTTCACTCGTGCGTGGAGGCCGGCCGGAGCCAAGACGGTCAACGACATCGGTACCGCAGGGTTCCCAGCAACCAGACTCACGGCCGTCCTGGACAAGTAAGTCCGGCACATCAGAAGACTCACCGATCTGTCAGTAGGCTCAACAGATCTGATCTTTGGCCCCGAAGACATTTCAGAAGATTCCTCCAGACGACCTTATCCGGTAGAAGACTTGGAGTGTACGACAAGACATCGGTCACGCCGCCAGGCAGTCCGAAGATCAAGGGATACTGTTGCAACCGACTTAAGATAGGTTTCACTGTTGTAACCGACTTGGACTCCGGGTCCACCGATCTTGTCTGTCAGCCAATATAAGGCGGCCAAGGGCGTCCCCTCAGGGACATCGACGCAACCTTTGAGCAATACAATCAAGAACTGGACGTAGGGTTTTACTCTCCGGAGGCCTGAACCAGTATAAAATTGCTTTATCCCTTGTGTCTTGCCGTGATTTCCGTGTGCTATGCTAGCATAACTATCGTGTTATTAGCCCCCGATCTCCTCCACGGAACAAATAAACCACCGGGGTTGACCCCCTTGTAGACTGCTCAAATCTAAACCTCTGAAACTTGGTAGTGAAGAGTAATACATAAGTTCGGTTCTCTCACCAACCGATCCTTTGGGCATCAGCTATCATGTGCATGCAAAACTGCGAGTTCGTCTAGAACAAAGAAGAGAAACAACATGAAAACTACACAAAGGAAAATATGGTCCGTTCATTTTATCCACAACTTGAATAATGGTCTAATATGGCAGGATGCCTTTGGGTAGTGAGGAATAATACATAAGTCACCAAGAGATAATGCCATCCAATTCTCACAGTGAGTGCCCATCACTCATCGAGGAACGAGGAGCGCTCGAACAATGAGAAGAGCTGAGCATGACTGAAGCAATCCGATAATAATAGAAGTATCTTCCATTGACATTTTCTCGGTAGCTGAATGAAGGAGTTGGAGATTGTTTAATTTACACTTCAAAATCCCTTCTATTATCTAGATATCTGAAGCATACTTATGTTGGCACAACCTTATGCCTCCTTTCATTAGTGGTACTTCAATACCTAAAAAGTAACTTAAATTTCAAAGATCTTTAACAACAAATCTATCACGGTTTTTGTGTATGAGATAGTTACAATGGTAGCATCTAAAAAAGATGAGCATATATAAATAGTTCCACATACTTCCCATTGAGTAGATGAATAAAGATGGGTTTTTTGGTCTGCAGCATACCCTCGAAAGGTGATTTTGCACACAGCACATACAACTTCATGATTTAGTGTGAGGTGTTAGTTCGATCTTCTCACCAACACGGCACAAAGGCCGAGTCGGGCTCGACCTCGCGCCCTGGTTGGGGGCGCCCAACCGAAACATGGTTGGTGGGCCTCCCTCGCACAGTGCTATAAAGAGAAGATAGGGCCACAACGTGTAGTAGGAGATTCACCTACGCCGCCACAAACCCCACCAACAACCCTAGCGATTGAGGGAGCACTGGAGCGGCGGGAAGCACCATAGCCGCCGCCACCATCGACGCCCATCACCTACCGTCGCTATCACCGCCCGGAGATCCGCCATACCCGTACCACGACCATTATCGAGCCGCCGGACCCTCTGCTACCTCTATGCCAAGCCGACAAAGCCCCTACGCCAACAACTGACGAGATGGCCAACGACTCCGCTCCTCCTTCCACCCTGACCAATGGTCTGCACCCCCTACTCTATCTGTTACTGTTCTTGTTGCTGTTTGTGTAGTGGTAGTGTTGTAGATCTAGGTTCAAGATAAATTCTTTTGTTATACAAGTTTCTACCCGACTAGATCTACTGCTAGAGATCCCTGTTTTGAGTCTAACAATGGTATCATTCGCCTACTAGTTAGTAGATCTGACTTCTGGGGAAGCCAGTGTTAAAAGTTGAAGTTTTGACCCCAAATCGAAGAGATAGAGGGGGAGAGAAACACTGGAATGAGTCAAATCGATGCGAATCGAACAGACAAAGTCATGATTCAAAGAGAATTGAAGTCAAATTTCAAACCCTAATACTATATTCACTCGGTTTAGGGGAACAAATCAAAGAAGAACAAGAGAAATTCGAACGATACCCTAACCCTAGATCGTAAAACGCCGATGCAGGAACACCACTGTGGTTTTACCCCGCCGGAGTACCTACCGCCACTGTGCGGGAATGGGCTGCTGCACACCGTCGGTTCCGCCAGCGTGCGGGATAGGGCACTAGGGCACCACCACTGCGCCGCTCGACGACGACACACTCAAGTGAATGTGCACACCGGCGAGGGGGGCAGCGGCGGCGCCACCACCCTCCACCGCGACGCCATGGACGATGCCGAACCTCTCTGGATCTCGCGAGATGCGGGGGTAGGAGGGAGGTAGAAGGGGTAGAAGAGGAGGAGGCAGAGGAGCTGCTTGCGGTCTAGTACCTGGGCGGCGCCACCTCTCACCCACGCCAGCAGGTGTGCCGGACGCGGGGAAGAAGATCGGCCACCACCGCGCTGCAGTGCGAAAGAGGCGATGAGGGGATGAGAATGCAACTATGGTTTCCAAACGCGTCGGCCAAGCTTATATACCGAGCGGTTTCGCCGGGTTGAATGAGAGTCGTTGACCTGGCGATCGGCTGCAAGCAGTGGCTGGCGGCCGAATGGGCCAGAAACGGCACAAGTGGGGTGCAGCCGTGGGTCGATCTGTCAGCCCAGCCATTGGCTGCCGGGCTAGAGCCCATGCGGGCGTGCAAAAAGAGGCCGCGGGCCGTATTTTCGCTGTTGGGCTACAAGAGTAGTTGTTAATAGTAGCATTTCGTATTTAGTTTTGTGAATTTCATAAGCAATTTAAGAATATTTTGAATGTTTTAATTTGAAAGTTAAAGTTTGAATCTCTATTTAAATTTTGAACCGAAGTGATAAATTTTACAGAGAGTAGTATGCTTCTGGAATTTTAAGTTTATTCATGTTTTTCCGCTGCGAAGTTATTCTGTAGTTAAATTGAACCAAAGGATATTTAATTCGATAAAAAGAATGAAAGTTAAAGTATTTTTATGATATTGTTATTTCCTGGCCAAAGCTGATAATTACAATATTATAAACATATTGATTAAAGTTTTTCATGCATTGATTCTATTTTTCTGCCCAAAGGTGATATAGAATTGATGTAGATGCTTGTTGTATGTGTTGATTTTGACCAAACTTAAATTAATACATGCAGCATGTATGATGTTTTATGTTCTCACTAATTCTGAATTGTTACTTCAGGACTGAGTTACCTTGGCTCCATTCCTGAGTTGGTTGGAAGCAACTACAAGGATTGACGCAATCAGTTGGACTGGGGCCTTGTGATGTTTGAGCTTGACTCCGTGTTGACTACACCTTGCCCTGGTGGTCTTGCAGTAGTGGTGAGGGGAGCTAATGAGAGTGCAGAGGCATTCTAGGCACAAGAGCGTGACCATGCTGACAAGGTTGCTGAGCGCGACCTAGAGAGGGGCAAGTGGCTCCTAAACAATAAAAAGGCTTAAAGATCATACATACAAAGATGGCTGAGGTTATCAGGGCATCAATCCCTCAGAAGAATGCCCAAGGAGTTGCACACACTACTGCTGAGTTTTTGGCAATAGTGGAGAGACAACATGATAGGCACTCCAAGACATATGCTAGCACCTTGATCAATAAGCTGCCCACTATGACATACAGTGGAGGTGGCATTAAAGACCATATTCTTGAGATGAGTAACATGAACGGCAAGATTGCCGTCATGGATATGGCTTTGCCAGATCAGTTTTTAGTACACTTGGTCTCTTAGTCACTACCTAATGAGTTTCGACCTTTACGGTCAACTATAACTCTTTGGAAGAAAAGTGCGACTTGCACAAGCTCATTGCGATGTGTATCCAAGAGGAAGAGAGGCTCAAAACACGGAATGGTGGTTCTGTCTCCTATGTGCAGCACAACACGAAGAAGAGGACTTTTGGTAGCAAAGGCTACAAAGCAAAGAACCAACATGAAAGTGGACCTTCAAATGTTCAAAACAAGCCTCATGGGAAAGGTCCCATTCAACATGTTCAGTCTCAGCCCTCACAAGGCAAGAAAACAGTTGGACATGATCAGTGCATGTGGCGCAAGGAAAAAGGCCACTGGCAGAAGGATTGTCCAAAATTTCTAAAGCACATGTGGACTCATGGTGAGGACATAATTACATTTGTAGATGAATCCTTGTATTTAAGTTATTTTAAGTCCACATGGTGGATTGATTAAGGTGCAACTATTCATGTTGCTAATTTTTTGTAGAGATTCCTTTCGAGTCAGACCCTTCAAAGAGGCGCAAGAAGCATTAAAGTTGCTAATGGAGTCAAAGCTGAAGTGGAGGAAATAGGAGAACTCCCAATAAAGCTACATGATGGATTCACCCTTCAGCTACATGATGTGCTTTATGTGCCTTCTTTGAATAGAAACTTAATTTTAGTTTCATGCTTAGCGGATGATGGATTTGAGTGCCATTTTGGCCCTCAACAATGTTTGATTAAGTACAATAAAGTTTGTGTGGGTCTTGCCATCCAACAAGACCAGCTTTATACGTTATCTATGCATGATTTTGTATATGTATGCGATGAGAATGCATGTAAGACAGAGAAAGTCTCCTCATCTACAAATTAAAGTAGAAAGCGGAAGCGAATTGATAGCGTATCTTCGAAATTATGGTATTGTCGTTTAGGCCATATTTCGAGGGAAAGAATGGAACATTTAGTAAAATAATAAATTCTTGCACCCTTAGAATTTTCAGATTTAGAGCAATGTGTTGATTGCATAAAAGGAAAGTACGTTAAACAAATAAAGAAAGGCGCAAAGTGAAGCACAGGAGTTTTAGAGATTATACACGCAGACATTTGTGGTCCATTTCCTGTGACATTTGTGGATGGTTTTGATTGATTCATTACATTCACAGATGATTATTGTCGTTATGGCTATGTTTATCCAATCAAAGAAAAGTGAGAGGCGTTGGATAAATTTAAGATATTTAAGGCTAAAGTAGAAAATCGGCACAACTTAAAGATAAAAGTAGTAAGATCCAACCGTGGAGGGGAGTACTATGGTCGACACACCCCATACGGCTCGGTTTTTTCCGGTGGGGGCACGCGAGCGCACCCACCGGGTGTAGCCCCCGAGCCCACTAGGTTGTTGTAGACTCGCTTGTGGGGTCAAATATTCGAAATCTGTAGAGGTCTTGTAATTGTTGTCATGGTGGACGCGGTGGACGTTGCAAGGTGAGTGGACGGTTGCGTGCCGATTCAGCTTCGTGGGCCCACCAGGCCTCAAACCGCCGCGCGTGCGCGTGCCAGTTACTCCGAGCGGTGCGTCCCCTGAGGGGGCATCGTTTCGGCATCGTGGGGCGTGCGGCTGGATCGTGGGTCCCAGCATTTAAGGTCAGCGCCCGCACTTGCCTCTTTATCAGCCAAACGCCAGTTGGGATTTCGATCCTCTGCTTCTTCTTCCCCCGAATCTTCGCAATAGCCATCGCCGCCCGCACCCTTACAACCGTATCTGCCGCTCCGGCCTTCTTTCTTCTCCATTGCTCGCATCAGGCCTCGAATCCCGGCGCCGCCATGTCAAACTGGATACACTCTAGCGTTACCCACTCGATGCTCCAGCGGCTTGTCGCCGCTAGCATGCTGCCGGCGCTTACAAGGTGCCGGAGGCGGAGACTATTCCCCGGCCGCCGGCGGGCTATGTGGTTTCATTCGTGGCATTCCACGAGCGCGGCTTCTCCGTCCCCGCTGGGCGGTTCATCCGCGCCGTGCTTCACGAGTACGGGCTGCAGCTCCAGCACCTCAACCCCAATAGCATCCAGCAGATGGCGGCGCTAGAGGCGCTGTGTGAGGGGTACATAGGTGTGGAGGCCCATTGGCATCTGTTCCGCTATTTCTTCAAGTTCGTGTGTTTGAAGGACGGCGGGCTCCCAGTGATGATCGGGTGCGCCAGTCTTCGGGCGAAGCAGGGGAGGGCGGACGAATACATCCCTACCTCGTTGATGAGCTCCAACAACGGATGGCACAAGGATTGGTTAATCAAGAACGATCCCAGAACCCGTTGTCGGAGTACACTGGCGCATCGATTGCCGAGGCACCGAAGAAGTGGAGCTTTGGGCCCGAGAAGGAGGAGCAAGAGAGGTTGCTCAGGGACTGTTGGGATGCCCATCTTGCCCTGACGTGGCTCCGTGATGCCGGAGTTAACCTGGCGGCCGTCATCGGCAGTTACCACACGCTAGGGATCGTCCAGCTCCAGTGGCGGGCCCTACGCACCTACTAGATGACGCCCGACAAGGTGCCCTTCGCGGGGACGGTGGTGGCTCCCACCCAGCCTTCACTGGACGAGGTCCAGCACCACGTGGGGCAGGCCATTAGAAATGCGCGGTTCGCCTGGCCACCGTCCCAACTGCTGCCCATGCTCTGCAACGAGGGGACCAAGAAAATGGTGAGTATCCTCCCTCCTTCCGACCTGCTCGGACTTCTCGTTGGTAATCCTGACTTGGCGTTGTTGTCATGGTTGTTTCTCCTCCCCCCATTTTTAGTTGTCCTCTGCAACCGCCCTCCCCGCACGGGCTCCCATTCCTGAGGACACGGCCACGGAGAAGAGGTGGGCGGACCGCAAGGCCAAGCATAAGTAGGCAGAGGTCGACAAGCGCAGTCGGAATGAACAGGGTGCGAAGTGCTAGCAGAACCGAGAGATCGCCGTCTCCTCGGATGAGGTTCCCTCGTCGTTTCTGACATGGACTAGCGACGAGGGAAGCACTGACATCGACTGCAGCGAGGTGGAGTTGTCCCCGCCTGCATCACCCGCACCACGGTCCAAGGCCACAGAGGCCAGTTCGACACAGCGGCCGGCGCCGTCCATTCGGGAGCAAGGCGGGAGCTCCAAGTCGCGCCCAGTGTCCCGCCCTTCTCAAGGGAATCGGTACGAGGTTCGCCCTCGCCGCCCCCAGCTGTCGTCGCACCTCCGAGGAGAGGAGGGATTCCCCTCGAGGGAGCGATCCGTCCAGCTGGCCGTCAGGCCGCAATTCTTCCTCCCACCACCCCTCCGGCAATACGTCGCGCCGGAGGTCACACTCCCCAAGGGGGTCCTCACCACGGGAGGCGGGGTCGACACTAAGGACTTCTCCCCTGCGCGCGCCGCAAGAGGGGACACAAAGCACTCCCCCACACCATCTTCAGTCGCTGGTCATCCGGGGAGGCGGCACCCCGACCGTCCAGGTACCTCTTGTCCCCGCGGGGGACAAGAGGCCGGCTCCCGAATCGAGCGCAGCCGCCAAGCCCGTCAAGCAGGCTCGCCTCGTCTCATCAGTGTAAGCGCTGTCGCGCCACCCCGACTTGTTGCGTTGACTGTCATCATGCTCTTGCTTGTCTCACGGTTTGTTTCTCGTTCCAGCCACGCCGACACCGGTGTCCTCACCATAGCGCTACGAAAGCTGCTAAGTCAGGCCACACGCGAGGCCCGCGTGGAGCCCCGCCCGACTACCCCGCAACCAGCCCCCTTGTAGGGGTCAACCAGTGGTGAGGCTGCTGACGCGTCCGCAGCCCCCGAGGCGGTTATTCCCCAGCCGACACATGTCAGCGGAGAAGTGGTCGGAGTGTCCGCAGCCCCCGAGGTGGCCATACCGCCCCAGGGTGCCGGGAGCCCTAGGAACAGCAGCCTCTCGCTAGGCCAGATGGGAGGAGGGGCCGACCCTCGGAAGAACACGTCTCCACCCTTCAGGCCGAGCTGGAGCAGTGCTTGTTGGGGCCCGAGGAGCCGGTGGTCGAGGCGACCGTGCCGCCTGTCATACTTATCGCCGCTGTAGAGGAGGTCGGCGACGTCTACACCGAGGTTCTGTATGCGACGCTCGCTGCCGCGGATGAGTTGGTCGGAGCCGCCTCTGAGGGGTCTGCGGCTGAGGCTGTGGTGGCAGAATCTGTTTCCGCCTCTCCCCCGAGGCCTGCCCCCAGCGCGGCGGCGGATCCACCGGCCGGGTCACCCGCGCTCGATGCTGCTGCTGCTGCGTAGGACGCGGACGTCACCCTGATTGAGGGGTCGCCCCGTCCCGCCGCACGAGACACCGCAAGTCCTGAGGCGACGGTGGATGGCTCGCTTCCGGCGCCAGTCCGGGAGGTCGGAGAGAGCTAGGGGGCTCGCCTGTCTCCCACCGCTAGCTTGCGGGAGCCAACGCTGCAGGAGGGTCGGCCCCTTGATCTTGTGTGCTTCCCGCGGGTTGAGGCCCGCGCTGATGAGAGTGAGGAGGCCTGGGCCCGCCGGCGCTTCGAACGGGGCCTGCGATGGGCTGAGCGGGCGTTCGAGGAGATGATCCTATTGACTCAAAAATAGGACGTCACCCTTGCGCGCAGCACACGTGACTCCCCAGTCTGTAGCGAGGCATTCCAGCCAATCTGACCTGTTGATTGACAATGGAAAATCGGCTAGAGAGCCGATGTATCTTTTGATAAAATCGTAATAGCTAGGTAGCCGATACGGGGCAGAACAGATCGGCTAGATCAGCCGATATGATGACGCAGGCAGAGTGTAAGCTACCAGAGGTAACTTAAACAGAGCTACGTGAGCAACACTTGAAACAGATCTAGCCGGCTATTAATGATTAAAAAATAGTAATGATAATGAAGCCGACAGGACGCAGTCTCAAGCTGGATAAATTGTGATAAAAGCTAAAGAAACAAGAATAAACTTGCTAATCTAGCTGATATCGATAAATTGCGAATAAATCTAGACAAAACCTCAGCGATGCGCCCGAGGTTAAAGCATAGATATTATTCAGTAAAGCGGAACTCACCAGCAAGCCGGAGATCGTAGCGATGCAGCTCGACGAGTTTGCGAGGACTCGTGAAAGAGAAAAGGTACGAAGGCGAAGTCGCCGAAAAGTAGATGCAGTAAAGTAGATGTAATAATTGGTAAAGGGGTGCCCGGAGGCGGTTTTGATATTGATCATGTGATGATCCTATTACAATGGCCGGGGCTTATATTTATACCATGGGCTCTCCTAGACTCCTGCAGCCGGAAGGGCTCAAAACTTCCTAATTAAAGACTCCTGACGAGTTACACAACTAACCGACACGAACTCCCCTAATTAGATGTCTAAATTAAAGGAAATACTAAGATACATGGACTCTATTTTCCCTTTTATAGAATCCTTCTCAATTAAGCCTCTTCTTTGACTTGTCCGGGAAGAGATCAGCACACAGGCATAGTCATCCTGGATCCCTCACATGGTCATGTGCTATTTACCAGATTTAATCCTTTCTTTATTCTAATCTATCTTCCCTTCACGTATGTGAAGCTTTGGTCGATGCCACATGTGCCTGCCGATTCCACCACTGCCGATTGCTTTGGCCGATTGTCCTTGTCCATTGCAGGCATCCTGCCGATTACTTCTTCTTCGCCGATTCCTGCCAATATATTGGTGGCCGATCATCCTCGCGATTGTCTCGTGCATGCTGTGCTGACTTCATCGGCTAATATTTCCTTGCCCATCTCTTCTCCTGGTCCTTCTCTGCCGATTACCAAGCCAAGATTATTTGACTCTGGATTTGGACAAAATCCGGTGTCAACACAAGCCCCCCAGTTTCGGAGTATGAAAGATTCATGCTTCGAAATTCCATAAATCTAGAACTTCCACCTTCTGACTGATGCAAACTGCTCCATAAATTTTCTACTTCAACCTTTTCGGAGTTGCTTTCTCATAGCCGATATCTATACAATATCTTGGCCAATATGAATGATTAAGGTAACTCTACTCCTCCTAGTCGATCTATCATTGCACCAAATTTGAACCATCGGCATAACATCTCAAATGGGTATAATGTATATTAATCTTTAAACACTGATCTGCAGACTGGTGGCATTAGTGGTAGCGGCATTACATCAGTTCCTTCTGTATCATTGATCTCACCGTCTTTGCTCCTTTCGCGTCTTTATGATGAAGATCAGGTTCTTGACAAATCTTCCTGTAGTATGTTATGAATTGCCAACAATAAGTGCTGAGCCAATTCTTCATCATTCTTGTCGATTTCCTCCTTTGCATCTCTGATACACCAGATAAGAGTTGAGAGGTTTATGATACTACCCAGCTTTTGTAACGTTTCTATTGGCTACCTTTGACACTGTCATTTAGTTGACTTAGCTGTTCACCATCAACGATTCAGCAAACTCTGTCGATACTACTAGTGTTTCCATTGACTCTCGTGGCCGATCTTCCAAATATTTCTCAGCCGATATGCTATCAGCTTATCAGTAACCAAAAAATAATTCGGCTATCTCTTTATTGATGGTTTCGCGGTGTCGCGTTTGTCGTCAATGTCGTCCTGCTGCCCTTGAGTATATTTTAGATGATGGCTTTCCCATGCATCATGCATAACCTTGTATCCACTGGCATGTGCTCAGAAAGGCATTGATCTTCTAGATGTCATACCTCAAACGTACGCGAGTTTAACTATCGGGTTCGCCGATGCTGGAACTCTCTGACCACTTCCAAATTTCTAACACCTCTGACATCCTTTGTGATATTTTGAAGCAATCATCCAAGATCGTCGGCCAATAATATCTGTTATTTCTGATCACCCATTTCATCCTGAACGCCGATTGGTGAGCCCTACAAACTCCTTAGCTGCTTATCAACTTTCTTGGACGGATCTTTCAAATAGTCAACTGTCTCTTCCTCCAATCATCGGTAGGTAGCTCCAAAGCAAGAATCGGCTGATAGCCCGATGCATCTTGAGCTAATCGATTAACCTCTTTGTTGTGGCACTTGGGGATAGGTTCGAGTCTCACTATCTTGAATTCTTTAAATAATTGGAGGCACTCTTCATGATAAACCCGTAATAGTGCTGCCTGGTATTCAACTTGATTATTCTTTGAAGTCTTTTCAATTGGAATAGAGAATTCATAACTTTCTTCCCGAGGTGAGATGAGGATAGTCCCAATTCCAGCTCCTACTCCACATGATGATCTGTCGAAGAATATGGTCCATGGGACGGGTTCAATGACTGCAATCTCGAGCCCACAATACTGAGTTACCAGATCGGCCATTACTTGTCCTTTGATTGCTTTGGCCGATTGATAAGTTAAATCAAATTCTGACGGAGCCAAGCTCCACTTTCCGAGTCTACCCTCATAGTAGGCAACGATAGTATGTGCTTGACCACGTCATCTTTGCAAACCACGATGCACTCGATAGTTAATAAGTAGGCCCTTAACTTCGTGCATGAAAAGTATAAGCATAAGCATAACATTTCTACTGTCGAATATCTCGTTTCTGCATCTAAGAGTCTCCTACTCACAAAGTATATGACTCGCTCTTTTCCTTCAAACTCTTGCACAAGGGCCGATCCAATAACCCACTCATTAGCCGATAAATATAATTTGAACGGCTTCCTGTCTTGAGGGGGCACTAGGACAGGAGGAGATTTTAGATACTGTTTATTGCTGCTCAAAAGCCTTTTGCTACTTTTCTCCACATATAAATTTTTGATCGGCCTTGAGCTTCAACAAAGGTGTGAACGGCTGAGTTCTCTCAGACAAATTAGATATAAATCTTCTGATAAAATTAATCTTGCCGATCAACGATTGAAGCTCTTTCTTGTTTGATGGTGCTTTTATCTTGTCAATTGCACTGATTAACTTCTGACCAACTTCAATTCCCCTTTCATGTATCAAGAAACCCAGGAGCTGTCCAGCTGCAATACCAAAAGCACACTTGTTGGGATTCACATGCTTTCTCGTGCACTCCAGTGTTTTTTCGTAGATCGACCAGATGTTCTTTGTAGCTCTTTGACTTGACAACCACACCATCAATGCAGATCTCTACTATCTTGCCGATGAGTTCACGGAATATGTAATCCATGGCTCTTTGATACGTGGCACCAGCGTTCTTTAACTCAAAGGTCATGACAATCCACTCATATAATCTGACGTGACCAGGGCACCGTCCATAAAGTTGATGATCTTGTGCCCTGCGGCAGCGTTGACCAATGTGTCGGCTACTGGCATCAGATATCCATCCATCGGCGTCGCTTTGTTCAAGTCCTTGAAATCAATGCACACACGTAATTTGCCATTCTTCTTGTAGACAGGAACTATATTAGAAATCCATTCAGCATACCGACATTGCCGAATGAAACCAGCTTCGAGTAACTTTGTTATCTCGGCTTTTATATCAGGATAAATCTTCGGATTATACTGCCCGGAGTGTTGCTGGAAGGGTCGGTACCTTGGTTCAATAGGTAATCGATGCTCAACAATAGATCAGTCTAAACCAGGCATCTCATAATATTCCCAGGCAAAACAATCCTTGAACTCTTTTAACAATGCAATTAGTTCTTCCTTGTATTCCGTATCTTGCTTAGCACTTATATACGTCGACCTTGGTTTGCTTCCATCTCCAAGATCTATCTTTTCCAATTCGTCGGCCGATGTAAACCCATGTCCAAGCTCCCCTTCATCTTTAATGAACTGATCCATTAAATCTTGTCACTAGAGCTGACTGCTTGAACCGGCTTTAGTCCAAAATCGGACACTTTGAGACACTTGGTATCCCACGCTTTTCTGCTGATGGTGAGCTCCACGCAGATTGCACCTTGAGCTGGAGAGATGTTTCCTTCGAAGTCCACTAGCATCATGTCGGTTTGGGTTAGATCTTTATCAGACTTCCCAATCTTGCGCAGCATGATGTATGGCATCAGGTTGACTGCTGCTCCTCCATCTACTAGCATCCTGGTGACTGGTTTTCCATTGACAAAGCTTTTGAGAAACAATGCCCCCAAGTGTTGTCTTTTCTCATCTTCTGGCTTCTCAAATATAGCTTGTGTAGGTTCCAGTGTTAACTGAGCCATGCCAAGTTCTTCATCGGACACATCCAAATCAACCGGAGCCATAAACTCTTTTGGTAGGAAGACAACCATGTTTATATCAGCTTATGGTTTGTCATCCTTCCCATCATCGGTCTTAGGCTTCGGACGCCATACTTTAGACCGAACCTTCTTCTTGTCCAGCACGTGTTTCTCTGCTTCCTCTTGTTGTTCTAGCTGCCGTAGGCGCTGGACTCTCCTTTTCTGGGATTTGGTCAAGCCATCTAGACACCATTGTGGATTAGGCTTCTTGTATGATCGGCTTGACTCTTCATCATCCAGTTGCAGAGTGCGTCATCGTTCATGGGCTCGACACATGATATCCTCGTCAGGGACCAGGGAATCGGCCATCTCTTCCAGCCAATCGTTTGACTTTTCATTGACTCGGCCTCCCAGTCGATCATGAACACTGACCTTGCCCCCCAGCCGTTGATGAACTGGGATCTGTTGATTGCTGAATTCACGGTGATCCCCAGTCACAAGCTTTCTGTCTTTGAAGCAAACCCACTCGGATGAGCTGCTTATTATTGTAAGCTCCGTTGCATTCTGGACAGCTCTTTGCCGTTGGTAGCTTGATCCCTTCTTCCCAGCAATACTTGAAGCACGGACATCTCCAATGTGCTTCGTTTCGCCGTGCCCATTCTTCTCTTCCTCTTGATCAGCATCTGGGACGTGATAGGCCGGCGTGGCTTTAAGTCTCCTTCTTCAAGTAGCAACCTTTTTCCTTTGACATCGGCAGCGGTTGCTTGTACCTTGGGATCGACAGCTCCTTTATTTTGAGCCAAATCAGATGTCAGCAACTTAACTCGTGACGTGTCTTTGCTAGACACCTCAACTGTATTAGTTGGGAAGGGGTGCTGATCAATCTTCATCGGCTTTTTAGCTTTGGAAGGGGTTTCAAACTTAAGTCTCTCTTGTTCAATAGCTGATTGGATCTGTTGTCTGAAGATCTTACAATCATTGGCGTCATGCGACATTGCATTATTCCATTTGCAATACTTCATCCTCTTCAGCTCTTCTGCAGATGGTATAGTATGGAACTGAGAGAGTTTGATCTGCCCCTTGCTGAAGCAATAGATCAAATATCTTATCGGCCTTAGTGATATCAAAGCCGAATCATTTTGGTTCCTTTTTATCAAAAGGACATGACATAGTCTCCTTGCCTTTAACCGATTCTGCAAGTCCTACCATGTTATCTTCATCTTTTGAATCGGAGTAATCCACATATGACACTTTCTTTTGGAAATTCCTCCCGCTTGTGCAAATCTTCCAAGTATGTTTCTTTTCATCATTGCGGGTCAATTTGGGTATCCAATCCATTTTAGTAGTGAGTAGCCAATTGATGGACACATTTCATCGGCTCTCTCTTACCATCGGCCAGAAGACGTAAAAAGATCCTTGGCCGATTGGTTTTCTCTTTCTCTGGAGCTTTCATGGATTGTACCAAAATCTTCTGGACTCCTTGACGCATATGGTTCATTCCATTTACATACGTACTCGACTTTGGTCTTTTAATTATGCAGATGAACCATGAGGTAGACTCCTGCTGCTTGCTAGTAGTCCTTGTGGTGGCATCTTGAATAACATATAGCCGATATATTTCTCATCGGCTTTTCTATAACTTCGCCACGTGATATGTTCCTCTTGGCCTCAAAAAACTTTAAAATAATCCAGGGGATTATGCCCTCAGCATGTAGTTACCTTGCGTATGTTTTTGGTGCCAATTGATCTACTCCACTTGCCGTGTAGGGCAGTTATCAGTAGATTCATACCGCATAGGGCATTAGGCATTGTCGTAGACATGCCTGCTTGATGACGAGTCGATGCAGATTCCTTCGCTTAACAATTTTGATGTAATCATCGTTGTCGAAGTAGTCGTTGATGAAGTCGTCTGCGAGATCGTCGGCGTCGAGCTTGATGGCGATGTCGACGAAGGGCGGTCGTGATCCATTGGATGACTTTAGCCAACCTTTGCTTCCATCGGCCGTATTTTAAATAAAGCAACCGATGCATCTCTTCTTTTGCAGTGCCAGTTTTTATCAATCAATAATCTGAAAAAATATGATAGAACAACATGTAGCCAAAACATATATCTTTTGGCTTTCCGTCACGAGGCAACATAATGATAGGATCAAATGACATGTGCCCCATCATCTAGCCGATTGGAGACACCAGCTTTGAAGTTTCGTACACAACTCTTGTCCTCCTGGATCCCATGGAAAATAAGTTCCAAGTGGCCAATGCTTCAGGACAATGTATATGTGTTTTTGATCGCTCAGCTCCCATGCAACGTGAACTCCAATCAGCCAATACTTTTGCGCAGTGATTTTTGGCTCTTGATCACCTAGCTCCCCTGGAAAATATACTCCAAGCAGCCGATCTTCCCGTGTAATATTTCTGGGCATCGAGTAATAAATCTGAGACTTTGTCCCCTACCCTGCTTCTGTAACCTTGTAATCAACGGCCTCTAATTTTTCAATTTTCATACAACCCATCGATGTAGCTTTGGATGTTTCTTTTTGGCCGTTGACTATAACCATGTGTTCTAAACACAGATCGTTGCCAGCTGGAGCTCTCCCATCAAGTTTTCTGGAATCAAGATCACTTTGTTTTTCTCTATCTTTGTAATTAGCCGGGACTTCTTCCTTATGAATGTCTTCAGAGCTAAACTCCTCTCCATACTGGCTTTTACTCTTGAACTCATCAATCGAGACCAGTTGCGGAGGTATTACATCAGACTGTTGAGCTGTTGGCGGTGATTGTGGCCGAACATTCTCATCTCTCATTAGATAGCTTCCTTGATTTTGAGCCGATGTTTGAGAGGTCCATACTTTAGCTTCGGATGCTTCTTCTTTTTTATTATCGGCTAGCACCTTTTCTTTGTGAGGCATCTCGGGATAGCATTCTCCTCCATACTGACCCTCACCCTTGATTTCGTCAACTGGGATGTGATCTGTGACTTCTGATCCATTAGTCACCCATGAACTTGATAATTTTGAACCAGCCTCTTCATCTTGGTTGCTCTTTGTAACCAAACTAGTTGGACACTCATTTCCATCAGTCTCCATTGAATCTGCAAATCCTTGTGATTTTGCTAAAACAGACTGATTGGTCATTAATTGAGGAATTATTGGTTGAATCGGCTGTGAAATAAATGCTTCCGGATGATGTACTTCCTGCCGTGAAGCCGATTCTTGCGACCAATAATTTTCTGATTGTTGTGGTTGAGCTGATAGCTGAGAACTCTGCAGCCCCTTGAGCCAAGATTACTGAGTTATCGATTGTGACCGCTGATCCACCAATTGTTCATCCATGGCTGGTGACTGATAAATTTCTGGCTCATGCAGTTGATAAGTCATTGGTTGATAGATCGATGTCTGTCGCTGATCCGCTATCGGCTGTAGAGCCGATAAGTGAGGATGATGGTTCCCAAGCTGCTTGGATTGCTGCGCAACTGGAGAGTCAATTTGCGGAAACTATGTCGCTAGCTTAAATCCCACAGCTTGATGATGATAATTCCCTTGCTGAATTTGAGCAAATGGTTGAGCACACGTAACAATCCGCTGTGAACTGTGGGGAATAAATTGCAGTCCTTGGGCATTGAATGCCTGTTGATTCTTGAATTTGAGTAGTATCCGCAGGCGTATATCCAAGGGCGTTGAACAAATCGTCCTGTGCCAGCGGCTGTGGCGTGTATCCAAGAGCGCGGAACAAATCGCCTTGTGTCAATGGTAAAGATGGAGAGAGAACCGGTACAGTCTGAGGAATCTCCATCGGCTGATAAGATTTGTGTTGATGCAAGAATGAGGGCATTAAACAATCATCATAAGCCGATCCAGGGACTGTACCTGCACTTCCTGTTGTAGTACTTGATGACCCAGGATATATATATGACGGTTCTTCATAACCTTGCTGCTGAATTGGATCATAAGAAAACACAGTATTAGCCGATGTCATCGGCTATTGATAATATGTTCTCTCATACTTTTGCTGTTGGGCAAACTCAGAGAACGCGCCCTTTATGGCATTGCTTATAATATCCGCCAATATCCCAGATTGACCGTCCATGGCGATGTACTCCTCGAGCCACTCTAGGTTCATTGTAGATATTGTCTTTGGGTCTCACCAGACGATATAATATGGATTTAATATTCGGTCGCACTGGGCGTGCCAAAAGTGTGTTGAAGCAAAAATAGGATGTCACCCTTGCGCGCAGCACACGTGACTCCCCGGTCTGTAGCGAGGCGTGTCAGCCAATCTGACCTGTTGATTGACAATGGAAAATCGGCTAGAGAGCCGATGTATCTTTTGATAAAATCGTAACAGCTAGGTAGCCGATACGGGGCAGAACAGATCGGCTAGATCAGCCGATATGATGACGCAGGCAGAGTGTAAGCTACCAGAGGTAACTTAAACAGAGCTACGTGAGCAACACTTGAAATAGATCTAGCCGGCTATTAATGATTAAAAAATAGTAATGATAATGAAGCCGACAGGACGCAGTCTCAAGCTGGATAAATTGTGATAAAAGCTAAAGAAACAAGAATAAACTTGCTAATCTAGCTGATATCGATAAATTGTGAATAAATCTAGACGAAACCTCAGCGATGCGCCCGGAGGTTAAAGCCTAGATATTATTCGGTAAAGCGGAACTCACCAGCAAGCCGGAGATCGTAGCGATGCAGCCCGACGAGTTTGCGAGAACTCGTGAAAGAGAAAAGGTACAAAGGCGAAGTTGCCGAAAAGTAGATGCGGTAAAGTAGATGCAGTAAAGTAGATGCAATAATTGGTAAAGGGGTGCCCAGAGGCGATTTTGATATTGATCATGTGATGATCCTATTACAGTGGCCGGGGCTTATATTTAAACCCTGGGCTCTCCTAGACTCCTGCAGCCGGAAGGGCTCAAAACTTCCTAATTAAAGACTCCTGATGAGTTACACAACTAACCGACACGAACTCCCCTAATTAGATGTCTAAATTAAAGGAAATACTAAGATACATGGACTCTATTTTCCCTTTTATAGAATCCTTCTCAATTAAGCCTCTTCTTTGACTTGTCCGAGAAGAGATCAGCACACAGGCATAGTCATCCTGGATCCCTCACGTGATCATGTGCTATTTACTAGATTTAATCCTTTCTTTATTCTAATCTATCTTCCCTTCACGTATGTGAAGCTTTGGTCGATGCCACATGTGCCTGCCGATTCCACCACTGCCGATTGCTTTGGCCGATTGTCCTTGTCCATTGCAGGCATCCTGCCGATTACTTCTTCTTCGCCGATTCCTGCCAATATATTGGTGGCCGATCATCCTCGCGATTGTCTCGTGCATGCTGTGCTGACTTCATCGGCTAATATTTCCTTGCCCATCTCTTCTCCTGGTCCTTCTCTGTCGATTACCAAGCCAAGATTATTTGACTCTGGATTTGGACAAAATCCGGTGTCAACAGATGCTCCGCGCGACGATGGTGAGTTTTCGATCCCCACCTCTGGATTTGTTCTTCCATTCTGTTGCTGTTGCTAAATGCGAGATCTGGCTCGGCGCAGGTGCTCGTGAACAGCGGTGCCGAGAAGGCGCACACCATCGTGGTGTGTTGACGATGAATTTTGGTGCTCCAAACGTATTCGTTACACTTTGGTTTGAGCTTGATTATGCAACTAACCCGCCACTAGGCACACTAATGATATAACAAGTTCATCTTCGTATGTGCATTTGGAAGTGTTGTGTTTTTACAGGAAAACATGGACAAAAGGGACGGAGTCACAACAAGTTCAAAGGAGCAAATGAGGAGTTCCGTTCGTGTTCGAGGGCAAGGCGAAATCACTTCCAAAGGTGGCATGGACCAAGGTGGTACGACGGATCATCCCCGAGGACTAAGATGTAAAGTTCGGACTTCATGCGAGAAGGCCCCTTAACTTGGTCGTGGGGATGACAACCTCAAATTGACACAAATGAAGGGGGCTAAGTCCAAAATGCCAAGATGAGCCGCAGGGAGAAGGATGGGCCTGAACCGACCCAGAAAGGGCCCAGGCCAGCCAGCCTGGTCGGATCGGCCCAGGGGGTTTTTGTGGCGGTTCGGCCCGCCCTTTGACCTAGTCACTCCTCGGTCGTTCTACCGACGCCATTCACCAGAAAACCACCACCGCAAGATGAGGGAGAGAGTTGGATGAGCTCGTCGCAATGATCAACGTCGGCGGAGGGAAGGAAGCAAGAGGAGGACTCCAAGCCGCTGGCCTAGGGGTGTTCCCAAGCTTCATCACCGCCATCTTCATTGACGACGTTCTCCGGAGTCTCCATCACCCCTATGTGCTTCAATCCGTGTAAGATGATGGGGTAATGCCTCCGTTCGTCCCTAGGGTTAGATGGATGCATGATATGTAATCTATACATGAATCTTATGCCTATCGATGCTTTATGGTCTATGACTTCGCGAATGCTTTGTTTACATATGTTTGCGCAACATGTGGTCTTAGTAGGGTTTGTGGTAATCGTGGTGATTAGCTTAACCCTATGGATGCTTAAGTATAAATGCGGTTATACGTGAAAGTGTTTGATTACCTTGCGTAGTGACAGTACGGTGGAGGGAAAAGGCTTAGCAGCCGCATAACTGCCATGAAGCTAGTGAAGGCAACACCCTTTTCATGTAGTAGATGCATGTTCAAGAGATCCTAAACCCTAGGGAGGGAACGCTTATCTACCTTAATCTCTCTCTTGTACCAACCCTCACCATCTAGTTTAACCTTAGTTTAGTCTTAGATTAACATAGGTTAGATTGCTTTTACTTTAAGATTAATCCTCTTTCAAAGGCTTTCCAATCAACTAGATTAGTACATGGTTAAGCGCTAGCAATCCCCTTGCTTCGCGGATTGACAAGAACCTTGGGGGTCACCCCGTGGTGAAAAAGGTGTAGGTCCGTACGCTTGCGGATCGAATGTTGTTACGTGTTTCAACCATCAACAAGCCCCTTTTTCTGGCACCGTTGCCGGGGAGCAAGCCAGTTTGCTACGTTTAATCTACAATTAATTTTGTTGATTACTAACATCTAACCCTTATTTTCTAGAAAAAAATTATTTTTTGTTTTTCTTTCTACTTTTCTTGTGCCTAGATGGATTTGTTCACCTCACCATTGGAAGACGAAGAGATGTCGCTAAGGGAGCTAGCAATGCCGTCAATGGAAGACATTGAGATGCAAAAATCAAATTTGACGCTTGCTACAACCCACTACGAAGTGAAGCCTAGAATCATTAAGTTAGTGGTGACAAACCCATTTAGAGGATTGGAGGATGACAACTCATATAGACACATTAAGGAATTCACGATGATATGCAACACGGTGCAACAAGAAGGAGTTCCGGCCGCTTGGTTCAAGTGGAATCTTTTTCCGTTCTCTCTCAAAGATGAAGCGCGAAGATGGTACACATTTGCGTCCGTTAAAGCAAAAGGAGATTGGGATGAGCTAGTGACGAAGTTTCTTTTGAAGTTCTTTCCCATAAGCAAGGCTCAAGACTTAAGGAGGTAAGTGTTCAATTTCAAGCAAGGGGAAGATGAAGGAATTGATGAAGCTTGGGATCATTTTAATTAACTACTTGAGCAAGGTCCGAACCTGTGATTTTCCGGTGACTTGATGTTGCATACATTTTATTTTTCACTAACCCCTAACTCTTCTCACTTTGTAAGCATGTGTGCAGGCAGTGATTTAATGGATAAAACGATTAGTGAAGCCGCACAAATCTTACAAAGGATAAGCAATGGAAAAAGAACACAACGAGATTGGCAAAGACGTTGTCGGGAGGAGTAAAATGACAAAAGCAAGCCCAAGGTGCTTGCTGAATTTTCTGAAAAAGATGAACCGGAGGTCAAGGAAGATGAGACGATCATACAAGAAATCGAAGATCCACTTCCCAAGGTAAGAGAAGTCATTTTGGATATTAAAAATGTTGAAACTAACATGAATGTAGGCCGAAGTATGGGAAATACTAGACCATTGGCGGAGTTCAATCAATCCGATTGGATTCAAGTTGATTGTGCCACCTTAATCAACTACCGAAGGAAGGAGGAACACCGACACATCTCTAAAAGAGTTGAAGACATATTTGATCAAGAGATGAGTGGAGAGTCGATCCAAAAGATATTTGAAGAAGAAAGAGAAGAAGAAGATGAAGGATGGATCGACCGATTTGATAACTCAAAGATTTATGATGAAGAAAGAGAAGAGTACAACCCTGACGAGCCTAGTGACTCGAAGGATAAATGTGAGAAGATAGGATTCAAGCTAGAAGATGAGTGGGAAGGAGATGGCACAAGGCAAACACACCTACATGACCCCTCTCCACAAGGTTATAGCTTGTGTGCTATTGAAGCCTTCACACTAGCAAATCAAAACATGGAAGTGCTCAAGGATGAAGAAAAGAGTGAATCAACGATGAGCAATCTTGACGACATGTGGAACACGGGAGATAAAGAAAGCAACATACAAGATTTTGAAGATGAAGATTTGGTTGATAATGAAGACTTCAAAAAAGAGATGAATGCGTACA
Organism: Cenchrus fungigraminus; assembly: GCA_036936925.1. Taxonomy (NCBI): domain Eukaryota; kingdom Viridiplantae; phylum Streptophyta; class Magnoliopsida; order Poales; family Poaceae; genus Cenchrus; species Cenchrus fungigraminus. The sequence goes on along the minus strand of CM072774.1, from coordinate 92,126,301 downwards.
TAGTTGAAGGATTACATGTTCCACATGATGAGTTGAAGAAATTGCAAGATGGTGATGAAGAGACAACTCCACTTGTTGAGATTGACTTGATTTCAACGCTACAAGACGAACCAAAGATCACTCTTGTTGAGGGAGCTCCGAGGCAAAGGTACACACTAAAATCTCAAGATATTATTGGAATTAATGATGATATATTCAAATATTTATGTTGGATCATTAGTATGAATAATAGTTTAAATTCTATGCCTTGTTCCAATAATGATCATGTTGATAGGCTAGATTTTCTTGGGAATGATGATGAGGCAATGTTTATGTTTGAACCATTTAATTATATGCCTAAAGAACCTTTGCCTAATGATGAACTAAGTGCTTTGCATGAAACATATGCTTCTTTTAATTACACCTTGATATGTTGCTACAATTTGCTTGTGGTGTTAATTATGGACGCGTATGTTTACAATAAGTTTTGTAAATCTCGATCATGCTTTGTGCTTGGTCAAGCTAATGACCTTAAAGAAGCACATGTCAGGAGGAGGCCCGATTTTCACTAACCATGTAGATAAGGGTTCAATAATGAAAAGAGAAGTCATGCCTAAAGAGTTGCAAGATAAATCATCAACCTCTCCAAGTCCCGCGATGGATGCTGCTGTCTTCATCAATTTTAGAGCTTGTTCAGAGGTGTACAAATGAAGAAAATGATATATTCAGAAGCTCCATGAAGTTTCCATTCCAACGCATCAAGAACCAACGAATTTGAAGACCCGTGCAAGGAGTTATGGAGAAAACATTGAGCGTTGCGCGCCCTGAAATTTCAGGACAGATTTCGTCGCCGAGGTAAAACAGGCGTAACTCTCTTGTTCGGAGTCGGATTTGGGCAAATAAAGACTTGTTGGAAAGGAAATTTTGTGCACTATGCAATGGAGTAGAGCTTGGGTATACTTTATGTTCTGGATATTAAATAAAAATTCTTGGAGTGAAGGCAGCACCGAAGGGTGACAAAGAAGGAGAAAGCGATGATGTCAGATACCTTGGGCAAGTCTTCTATAAGTGATCAAGCACAACATGGGAAGTGAATTACAGCTGCATTGGTACCTTTTCTTCTTGCATGAAGGGCCATGGCTATGCAATGAAAAGAAGGTATGTGAGAAAGTCGAGCTCTATGACTTTAAATGAAGCGCTTTTCGGGAGGCAGCCCGTTTCTTTATGTTTTTATTCCTTTCTTAGAGAGAATAAAGAATGGAACCATCCTATGATGATTAACTTGTGGATAATTAATCTAAGTTTTATTTTATTTTTAGAACCCCCATCATGTTCATTCTCATATTTATCTATTTGCATGCATTCGTTTTGTCATCGACGTGTTTGTCTCTTTGCATATACATGTTTTGTATTTAGTGAGCTTGGTTGATTTATATACTTAATGATGTATGCTTCATTTTCCATGTTAATGCTTCATAAGGCCATACGAGTATTTCCCTTTTGCAATCTTGTGCGAACGTGGTGTTTAAACATGATTGCGGACCATCATCATTACGTTCGATAAACCTTGCTAGCTTTTCATATGTTTTCATGTCGCATTGGTTAGTTTATAAGCTTTGCAATGCGCTTAATTTTTCTTGTGCTATAAGAGTTATTGATCTAGGTATAGACATGGTGTTTTAACCCTAGATAAATCAACCTTTATGGCTATGGAGAAATTCGGCAACCTAGTTGTAAACATGGTGTTTAGAACTAGGTGAAAACATTATCTTTGTTTATATGCTTTCCTATCATGTGCACACACCTTGCACCACGTACACTCATTAGGTTTTTTAATTTCTCATTAGACTAGTTATGCCACAAGTTAAGAGTCCTAGGAAATATTGTTGGATTGTTGGCAATTCTATCTACTCCCAACCGTCACCTTGGGGGTAGAATGTGCGTTTAAATGTCTTGCATGCAAGATAAAGACTCTCACTACAAGGAAATTGAAGGATGGCTAAGATAAAAATATTTTGTCTTCTTTTTTCATGCCTAGCAAAATGCTAAGCATGGGGGAGACCCTGAATCTTCAACACGGAAGTGCAACATGACGCTCTAGAAGATAGAATGATCAAGATCATTAACATCTCCGGATCAATGCATAAGAAGCTATTGATCTCATCAAATTTCTGCGTGGTCTCGAAGGGAAAGCACTGAATATTTTTGGATATTTAGAAGCCCCATGAAGTTACGATTCCAACAAATCAAGAATCAAGACAATAGGAGGTTCCTACAAGCAGTTATGACCGAATCACCAAGTGCAACACGTCCTGAAATCAGTTTTGGACAGCACGCAGCACTGAAGTAAAACGGACATAGCTCCCTTGTTTGAACTCCGTTTTCGATGAATGACCACACGTTGGAAAGGTAATTTCATAAGCTTTTCAATAGAGCTATATTTCGATATATGTTCTGTTCTGGACAGAGGGGAAATCCATGAAAAAGAGACAGCAAGGAGATGATGAGAACAAGAAAGAGGAGATAGTGATGACAACATTGAAGAGAAGGCGACCATTGACTCCATTAAGCATTCATGATCAAATTCAGAAGTTTAGGAGCATTGGAAAATCAAGACAAAAGAAAATTCACATACATGAAGATGTCGGGAGAAGATCACGAAAAACTACAAAAGACGGTAACACCTCCATGGACCTTCTCTTTTCCAAAAATAAATGCTTGTAAGTATGCCTTCAACCTTAGGTGCAACTTTTGTTTTTCCCTTTTGCAATGACATGGCTACTAGGAGGACAACCTAGGTTCCTTTTTATTTTCAATAGATATGCATGACCATGTGTTCACCTCGATGTTTTATACTGCCTATGCTTATGGAAAAATAATGAAAGTTGCCGCTTTGTTTTACCTACATGAAGTTATACATGTCTTGGCTAATTGCTCTCTATAACGTGATCTGAAATTAATTTAAATACCGGCTCTTTTATTTGTGGAGGTGAAATGACTATGCTCTAGACCCACATATATATCTTTGCTCTTTGATTTAAGTTTATGGATAGCCGGATAACTTGTTGTTTTTATGAAAACTTAATTTTTATGCTATCTACATATTTGTGATGCTCTTGCAAAGTTCTACCTACCAAAGCCATATACATATATGTTCTATGATAACAAAACCCGTAGGTTGCAAACATATGTTTTGATGAGTTGGATTAGGATTGATTTCTATGGTTCGAGACTAAGAAGCTGGTCATTCCTTTGTGTAACTTTTTCATGCTAGCCTTTTTGTCCATGCATTGTGGGTTTTCACATCGAAAATTTCACAAACCTCGCTGGGCATCCAACCTAAACCAAAAATATCTTTTTGTGATCACCTCCTTGTCCACAACCCAATTTGAGTATGGAGTAAAATTCTCGATGGAGATTCAGATATTCCGCAAGATTATGGAATTTATGCTTACATTAGCAGTCATTTCCCCCCTCTTTTATGCTCGAGGACGAGCATCGTTCAAGCATGGGGGAGGAGTCATCGCATCATCTCTGACAAATGCTATGTAAGTATTATGTTGCAAAATTTCTGAGGAGCAAAAGAAAAAAAATGAAAAATGAAAAAAATTATGATGAGAAGAAAAGAAAAGTAAGGAAAAAAGGAAGAAGAAAGAAAAAAAGAAAGAGAGAAAAATGAGAAGGAAATAAAATAAAAGTAAAAAAAATATAAAGTTGCTCCTCGGTTCTTTTTGCTTCATAAGTTCTCAAGTGCCTTGATGACAAATCCATACTCAAATCTTCCAACCATGTGCAATCCGATAACGAGGACTTCACTTGTGCCTCGGGATCATCCATTTGCCACTTGCACATGTCCACCTATCTAAATGTGTGTGTTTCATCCCTCTCTCTTTCCAACATTTATTTTCCATGGCCTTTTTGGTGAGTCTCAGTAATTCCAGTAGATCTCTCTCTTAATTTGACAATATTTCGGATGTATGTTTTGCTAGGATTGTTTTTAACCTACCAAGCTCCGCATAAGCCTTCCACTATCACATATGAGTAGAATAGGTTGAAAATAATCTAGTATAGGCTTGAGTGACTTGATGAGATGAGTGTTTCCATGGGCTTTTGCAAGAGATTTTCACTTATGTTGGATATGCATCTTTTTGAAAATTCTTCCATGGAACAAGGTAACGGTTTGAAGTTCACTTAAGTTTGAAAGCATCGTGTTTATTAAATGTGGCTTGTTCTTTATTGTTAGTCTATCCTCTATAATGAAAAAGAAGCCGGTCACAACTTGAACTTTGAAAAAAATAAATTCGTAAGAGAGAGCAATTCGCCTCGTCAAGAATGACTAAGTGCAGGGACAACATTGGAAGGCAACGCTGATTTCCCTTTTAAGCAAGGATTACTTACTCGAGGACGAGCAGGGTTTAAGCATGGGGGAGATGTTGACGGTGAATTTTGGTGCTCCAAACGTATTCGTTACACTTTGGTTTGAGCTTGATTATGCAACTAACCCGCCACTAAGCACACTAATGATATAACAAGTTCATCTTCGTATGTGCATTTGGAAGTGTTGTGTTTTTGCAGGAAAACATGGACAAAAGGGACGGAGTCACAACAAGTTCAAAGGAGCAAATGAGGAGTTCTGTTTGTGTTCGAGTGCAAGGCGAAATCACTTCCAATGGTGGCAAGGACCAAGGTGCTACGACGGTTCATCCCCGAGGACTAAGACGTAAAGTTCGGACTTCATGCGAGAAGGCCCCTTAACTTGATCACGGGGATGACGACCTCAAAATGACACAAATGAAGGGGGCTAAGTCCAATATGCCAAGATGAGCCGCGGGGAGAAGGACGGGCCTGAACCGGCGCAGAAAGGGCCCAGGCCGGCCGGCCTGGTCGGATCGGCCCAGGGGGCTTTTGTGGTGGTTCGGCCCGCCCTTTGACCTAGCCGCATCCAATCATTCTACCGACGCCATTCACCAGAAAACCGCCGCCGCAAGATGAGGGAGAGAGTTGGATGAGCTCGTCGCAAGGATCAACGCCGGCGGAGGGAAGGAAGCAAGAGGAGGACTCCAAGCCACTGGCCTAGGGGTGTTCCCAAGCTTCATCACTGCCATCTTCATCGACGACGTTCTCCAGAGTCTCCATCACCTCTATGTGCTTCAATCCATGTAAGATGATGGGGTAATGCCTCCATTCGTCCCTAGGGTTAGATGGATGCATGATATGTAATCTATACATGAATCTTATGCCTATCGATGCTTTATGGTCTATGTCTTCGCGAATGCTTTGTTTACATATGTTTGCATAACATGTGGTCTTAGTAGGGTTTGTGGTAATCGTGGTGATTAGCTTAACCCTATGGATGCTTAGGTATAGATGCGGTTATACGTGAAAGTGTTTGAATACCTTGCGTAGTGACAGTACGGTGGAGGGAAAAGGCTTAGCGGCCGCATAACCGCCATGAAGCTAGTGAAGGCAACACCCTTTTCATGTAGTAGATGCATGTTCATGAGATCCTAAACCCTAGGGAGGGAACGCTTATCTACCTTAATCTCTCTCTTGTACCAACCCTCACCATCTAGTTTAACATTAGTTTAGTCTTAGATTAACATAGGTTAGATTGCTTTTACTTTAAGATTAATCCTCTTTCAAAGGCTTTCCATTCAACTAGATTAGTACTTGGTTAAGCACTAGCAATCCCCTTGCTCCGCGGATTGACAAGAACCTTGGGGGTCACCCCGTGGTGAAAAAGGTGTAGGTCCGTACGCTTGCGGATCGAAGGTTGTTACGTGTTTCAACCATCAACAAGGCGCTCCGGGGCGAGAAGTTCCAGCTGGAGGTGCAGCTGGCCGTAGCCCGCCTGGTCGCGGTGGAGGCCGTGGCCAGCAAGGTGTCAAAGAGCTGCTCTTGAGGCGAAGGTGAAGTCTACGGAGGACCGCGCCACCGTGGCGCATTCTGCTGCTGATGTCGCCGCGACGGAGAAGGCCGCCATTGAGGCGAAGCTGGCCGAGGCAGAGAAAACAGCCGCTGAGCTAAGATCAGCCGCCAAGACCGCCGCCCAAGCCACCACGTCCGCTGCCCAGACCACCGCCAGGGAGAAGGTGGCACTCAAGGCGAAGGTGGCCCTAGGCCTAACCTACATCTACACACTGATACATCCTAAGCCTTGATTTTCAGAGGTCGACCTTCTTGATGATCTCCTCTGCGGCGGCCTGGACGTCCTCGCTGCTCACCAGCTCGGCCAAGTCGACGTCCTCCGTGACCTTCAGCAGGTCGAATGACGGCTCGTGGAACTTCACCGTTGCCAAGGCTGCGACCGCAGCAAGCTTGCTGGTGTCCAGCAGCAGTGTCTTTATCCGACACTCGGCCTCGTCCAGACGATCAACGAGCTCCTTTGGCTCCGCCCCTTCCTCCTGAGGGATGTAGATGTCCATCAAATACTGGGTGTCCTCCTTAAGGTCGGCGAGCTGCTTCTCCAGACCTACAGCAAGGGAAAAAGGCTTAGTTTCATCCTCGACACAGCGTCAGCAAAGCTCTTCAAGGGGGTCGTCGCTCACCTTCCCGGACCTCCTTGGTCCTCTCCTTGAGGACCTTCAGTTGGTCCTTGGTCTCCGCCAGCTCCTTCTTCAGGGCTTCCTCCGTCTCCTTGGCGCCTGAATGTGTCAAGGGTCGAAGCTGAGAAAAAACCTAACCACAAGAAGACAATACTCAAAGACTGAACAAGCGTACCATCAACGACGGCCTGGAGGTCGTCCGCGGCGTCCCTCGCCTTCTGCTGGGCAGCCTCCAGCTCTTTATTCAAGGAGTTCACCTCCTTCTCCGCCTGGCAGGCCATGGAGGTCTTCACGCGTTGGACCTCCTGTGCGGCTTTGACCTGGGCCTGCAGCAAAGCCTCTTGAGTCGTGACCGCCTCCATGTGGCTGTTGGCAGCCTCCCTCACCAGGTGCGCCCGGGCATGCACTCGTTCGGCGAGAGACTGTAACACAAAGGCCGATCTGACGTCAATACCTTGAAACGATCAAGGCAGAAGCTGAAAATTAGCAGAATTGATAACGGGCATTTACCAAGAGCGTCCGCGCGATTGTCCGCTGCGCCGCCTTGAAGTCATCGACGTTGCGGCGGTCAGCAATGACGTCGTTCTCCCACGGAATCCCGACGTACAGGCACCTGTCGTCCTCCTCTTCATTCCCAGGTCCGCCCGCCTCCATAGCTTGTTGGTCTTGCGTTGGCGGTGGGGCGGACATACATAGGTCGCTTTGCAGACCTTCAGCCTGCCGAGCGTCACTGGCGACGACCTTCTTCGCCTCCGACACCGCTGCCCCTCCGGCCCTAAGGGCCTGGCTCGACATGTCCACGGCTGAGGCCGTCGGCGACTGTTCCACCGGCACCGTCCCTCCTTTGTGCCCGAATGCCTCCTGGCCAGAGGCATTCTTGGCACTCTCCAACATCACCGGCATCGACCTACACATATGCGACGACCTTCAGCAACAAAGAAAACTAGATCCTCAACACCAAAAGCAAAGTAGGCATGGGTCCAGTGGCTTACTTGCAGGCGGACCTCAACCCAGGCTTGATGGGCTTGGGCGAAGCCTTCTTGGCCTGCTTAAGCGACCTCGCATCGCCCGGGACCTCTGCGCCCGACCTTGGACGCTCCTCGCCCTTGCGACCTTGCGGGGTGTCTGCACCGCCTGCCTGGCCGACGTGTCGGGTGACTTGGCGTCGTCCTCCTCCTCGACGTTGATCGTCTCGACGTCGGAGCTGGCCGTCGCTATATCCGCCGACGCAGCAGGGCCTGTCCTCTTCCTCTTCTTCGACTCCGCCGCCTGGGTAGCGGCGATCGTCGCTGCGGCCCTAGACACGGGTATCTTGCCTGCAGTCTGCCGCGTGTGCCGCGGTGGTGGCGCGGTGACCTTCGCCAGCGCTCTCCTCGCGGCAGGCTCCTCATCATCGCTACCCACTGAAGAGTTGGAGAGGTAGTCTTCGATGCACTGCTGCGGAGGGGCCTATACATCCCCCGTAGCCCGGACCTTGAAGCTCCGGTCTTCTTCATTGCACAGCGGAGCTAGGCACCAGTACATGCCCTCACGACCCTGAAAGCACAAGACCAATGTCACAACCATTCTCAAACTCAGACAACAGAAATCAAGGTCGATTCAGAGGTTTGAGGACTTATGGCTTGGGTGGGCCAGTACACGCTGAGCGCCTTGGGGCACGTTCGGTTGCGGATGCGCCCGACGAAAATGCTCTTCACCCACGCCACCATCTCCTCCTTAGAGACCTTGCGCCTCACGACCCAGGTGGGGTCGGCCTGACCCCAGTACTCGTAGGCCGGGTGTACCCGGTCCTGGATGGGCTGTAGCAACCGCTGGCTGAAGCTGATCGCCACGACACCTCCCGTCAGCCCCTCCGTCTTCAACCTCTCGAGGTCGTCGAGCAGCGGCTGTAGGTCGTCAGTCTCCCGAGACGTGAGTTTGTTGGACCACTCAGGCCTGACCACGGGCGCGTACCCAGACCTGGTAGGAAGCGCCTGCGCTGTGTTGTCGAGGTAGAACCACCCTTGCTTCCAGCCTGTGGTGTTGTCGGGTAGCACCAGGTCGATGTACACCGGCTTCATATACCAGCGCAACATGAACCTGACACTGCCTACGACGTTGGACTTCCTCGTCTTCTTCAGCTTGAAGAAGTGCCGCCATAGGTGGAAGTGCGGCGGTATCCCCAAATATGCCTCGCAGAGGTGGACGAAAGAAGAAACGATGGTAATTGCGTTGGGGACAAGGTGTTCCAGGTCGATCCTATAGAAGTACAAGAGCCCGCGAAAGAAGTCGCTGGTCGGGACCCCAAATCCGCTCTCGATGTGCGCGAGGAAGACGACGGTCTCACCGGTCCCCTCGGAGGGGAACGCCTCACTAGCCACCGGCCTCCAGGCCACCTCCGCCTTGGGCTTCAGTAGCCCGCGGGTTGCCAGGGCCTGGATCTGCTCCTCCGTCACCACGGACGGCTCCCAGATGGTCTCCGGCGCCGGCGCAAGTGCGGGTTCCATCTCCTCCTCCTCTACTGCGATGGATCTGGCTCTAAACACCACGAGCGACTTTGTGCGCATGCGAGGGTGCGCGGCGCGGCGGATCTAAGCACGGAGGCGCTGCTGGTTTTGCTGGAGCAATTGAGCAGCGGTAGAACCCTAGGTGTTTCGCGGAAATGGGAGTAAGTAGAGGTCCCAGCCCGCGGCTCGACCTTTTATAGCTAGGCCCCAGCAGCACTACGGGCTACCGTACCCAACGTCTCTACAGCGGACTTCGCGGCGACCCAACGGATCCCTACTCAACGGATCTATTCCCCAACGGCTCTTTCGGCCTAAATGGATAACAGGTAGTAACGACTAGTTCCGTACGGGAATCTGCATCCGTCAGTTTTTGGTCAACAAATCCAGCCGAGCGTGGACTCGTTATGCCCCACGTCTAAGCCCCCAACCCCGGTACTTCCGATACTCACTTCAAGGTCGTCACGACTCACAGGCGACTTATGGACCTACCAAACTGCTTTACAAGGTCGATAAGGACCTGGCAGCCTCCTAGGTCGTCTTGGCCTACAAACGGCGGGTTCACACCACGTCTCCTAGGCCTAGCTGCCTTCGTGCCTTCTAGGTCGCCTCGACCTACAGCGGCGGAAACTATCAACAGCCCCATGCTTAAAGGCTCTACTGCCCGTTGACGACCTCCTGGTCTTGACTAACAGCTCCTTGCTGAGGCCCCGATGCCTTCTAGGTCGATAAGACCTACAGCATTCAGGTTGACACCCTGCGTCGTGCCACTGCACAGCGGCCGTGTTGACTCTGGTCGGCACAGGACTTCATCGCTACGCAAGGCCTTCCGAAGGTCGACGTGCTATTATAGCCCTGCTGGGACCTTGGCCATGCCATTGCTGCTCGGGCGCCTCCACACAGACCTGATACGCACTGTTTATTGCGCAAACATATGTATAAAAGCTTCATAAGCTACAAAGGACTTTGGCCCATGGCCAATTACAAGATACAAACTTATTAAAGGTCCTGATCTACCTTACATAGTGTCTACGACGCAACCTAGATTGATGAAGCGCGTCGCAAGCTTTCTTCTAGCTTCAGGACCTACTTGGAGATCTCCACCGCCGCTGAGGTCACAGCTGCCACACAGCCACCTCTACTCTAGCCCCAGAAGGTTTCCTGTGGCACCCACATTCACATCTGGGTAGCCCCACAAGATTCCAAATTGAGCCAGCGTCACCTCGGGCCTTCCCCGGTACAGCACGGTGATCTCCAGCATCACCTCGGGCCTCCGCTCACAAGGTCCGTCAAGGCAGTACTGCCCCATGCTGCACCTGGATTCCTCGCTGGGCACGGGTGAAGCGGCTGATGGAGTTCTCCCAAATTCGCAAGCATTCTTCTAGCTCTAGGTATTGTTGGCCTAGCTCTAAGATTTGGTGGACGGATGCAAGCCCAAGGCACGAAAAAATTACTACACAATTTTGCCATGGTTCACTCGGTTGGCTCAAGTGATGAGCTCAGGGGGGCGGTCACCTATTTATAGTTGCGGTGCAAGGCCTTGGATCCTATCTGCAACTCCGCCAGTGTGGTGTCCTTATTCGGTTACTGTCACCACGTAGAGCACAAGGTCCCTATTCACCAGTGGAAGCATTGGTACGCCTATCCCCTACCTGACAGCGTCCTGGCGATCCTTGTCTTTTGCGGACGGACAGTGACTACAGCTTCGCTTAGAGGCAGGCCCCGTTATCGTACAGTGCACCCATGACCCAGGACGCGACAACCTTTGGTGTTTGTCGAGATTCCATGTGTTTTATCATATTCCGACCAATCATCAGAGCATCAGATGGGAGCAGAAGGTCGCAGGTTCTCTTTTTCTCTTTTTCGGAGTATCAAATTAGCCATTTGGTCGCTTTACTGCTTGGGGGCTACTCCACGAGTGCGTCTTACGATGCCCTCCCCTTCTACGTCGCATCGACCTACTGGAAGCCTGCTTCCACTACTCCTCTGCTCGACCTACCTATGGTTGGCATCGCGACCATCCTAAAGGTCGCAGAAGCTCATCTGTGTTACCTGACCCAGGTCTGGTCAGCGGTTCTTCGAGATCGACGCCTCGTCTTCACTTTGACCTTCTATACCTATGTTCCAGAAGCTCAATATTCGACTTCATGCGCGCGCTGGAGGGGTTCTTTTTCTTTGGATCCCCGTGCACCCTACACGACCTTGACGACGCCATGACTTCGCCAAGTCTTGACATGCCCACGCCTCAGCCGCTACGCCTACACGTTGATCGGGGGCTTGAGAGACATGGGTACCCATGGGTCCCCACCGACCAGGGTCCCAGAGGTCCCTGTCAAGTGGACCCGACCTGTCAGAAGCCCCTCCGACCTGCAAGTGGGCCCGAAGACCTCATCCACAACCCCGGCGACCTTGGAAGACTCCAGAAGACCTTATCCAGATCCCGGAGGATCCGCGGGACTTGGAGCGCAAGGCGAGCTACTAGACCTCGGCCTGGCGCCGCCAGTAGGTCCGCAGATCGCGGGATACTCCCTGTAATCAAGGCAGATAGCCTTCCCATTTTGTAACTGACCCCGATGAGGGTCCACCGACCTCGAATGGAAGCCCTAGCACATTGACCATATAAGGCGGCCTAGAGCTCCATTCGAGGGCACTTCCCTTCCACGCATAATTCCACCCCATACTGGACGTAGAGTTTTACTCTCCGGAGGCCCGAACCAGTCTAAACCCTCGTGTTCATCGCCATTCTTGCCGTGTTCCGAGTTCCACACGTGAACTACCACCTACGCTCTTAGTTCCCGATCCCCTCCATTAACCTACAAACTGCTTGGGTAGCCCCCTAGCAGATCTGTCTAGGTCTCATCCCCTGACAGGCGGCGAGGCCGTAGGTCGCCCCCTGGTGCACCCCCGCGGCAACCACCGCACGGACGCAGTCAGGGAGCACGCGAAGCCGGTTGTGCAGCATCGTCAGCTCCAGCCGCACCACCGTCACGGCGACGCTAGCAGCATCGTGGAGGTGGCCGTGGACCAGACATAGCTTGGCAAGGTCCCGCGGCGCGCAGGTGTGCTATCTCCTCCTGACCTGCACAACACTGGAAAAAGATATCATCATCTGCGGTAGCGATACTACGAAAAAAGTTGAGGGCGGGGCCGAGCGACTCACCGGCAACCTGGGTGAGCGCGTCCGCCTTGGCGTCCTGCGCCGCCTTGAGCTCCCGCTTGGCCCCCTCGAAGGCGGCCCTGAAGGCGGTAGCGGCCTGCTGCGTGATGTCCAACTCGCTCTCCAGCAGCATGATGCGCTGCCGTGCATCATTCAGCTGGGCCTGGAGACGGGCAGAAGGGTTGGCCCAAAGATCGGCATCATCCACGACGGCCGCCGGAGGTACGGCCGGCACAGACGGACCCGCGCCCAAACCTGGACCCGGCGGAGCTGGGGGGACAACGGCACCAACCGCGCCGCGAGCCTCGAGCCAACGCGCCACCGGTGCATCGTCGCCCGCGTCCTCCTCCTGCACCGCCCGATGAAGCGGGGGCGGCACCCTCGCCGACAAGTCAAGGGAACCCTCCGCTGAGCGTTTCTCGCCAGCCATCCGGGAGTTGGGGTCTGGAAGATCGAGGTCTCCGGTAGGGATGAGGTGTGAGGAAGCAAAGAGGCAGCGTGAGCGGGAGGAAGAAGAAGACGAGAGGTGCATTTGCTCCGAGTCTTCCCTAGGGTTTTATAGCCATGCGGCGCCCCCGTGCGCAGCGGTTACCCGAAGGCGAGGAGGCGCTCTCTCTCTCGCTCTTCGTCTTCTCTCTCTCTCCCTCTCTCTGCTCTTCCACTCCCTATTACTCCGCCAGTCTCGGGGCACGATGCCCACCAACCTTGGGGAACGCCAAGGGTTTCCCCCTGACTTAAAGGGTGAAGGCAAACCGTCCGACGGGATTCGAAACAGGCGTCAACATTAAAAGGATAAGAGGACAGCTGCATTAATACAAAGCCCTGAGCTCTAAGGTACAAAAAGGCGGCCCAACGGACCATGAACAAGTATCATAATACAAAACACCGCCGACCTAGCGGTGTTGCGTTTCCCGGCAGGTCAGGGTCGGAGGAGCACCTCGCTGGACTCCCGCCTACATCTGATGCGGCCAGGGATTCCCTGCGGGGACTAGGGAGGCGGCCGACGCCTCCACCGCGACTACCAAGACCCAGGAAGAAGACCAAGTTCCTGGGGCCGCCCCCGAACAGGCTGCCGACGAAGCATCGCTCCTCAGGGAGCAGCCTCCTCAGAGAAGCTTGTTCAGGGCCAACTTGGTGTCCTGCTGCTCTGGCAGCACTCAGGGAAGCAACCCTGGGTGTTCCACGACATGAAGCAGGAAGCGGTGATGGTGACGTAGATGCGGAGAGGCGGCTCTCATCGGCGCCCCCTCCCCTAGCGCTCGACCCCCATGTCGCCGTAGAGGCTCGAGTCGTAGGGCAGGAGAGGGCTGACAAGAGCATGCCTCCCCGTTCGCTGAACTCCCACCAACATCAGAAGGCTTGAAGGACGGCACTACACTCAGGGGGACGAACCCCCCACGACGGGAGAAGTAGCTGTTTTCTTTCCATGTGGCAACCATGGAGTCTCACCGGGACGAAGTGGAGCTCCTTTTATAGGGCAGCACCAGCCCAACCACGTGAGGAGCACGACAGGCACGGTTTAGCTTACAACACAAGCTAAAATGGCCACCCGCCCCACCAGGCGGTGTATTGAAGACACACAGAGCCTCGCCGTCACATCGGCAGAGGCCGGCCACAATACCCCGTGACGCTGGGTCAAATCCCCGTCCGGCCACGTCGGCCTCAAAAGGCGAGCCGGTACTCGCAGCAGTTAAAATAAAGAGTACACCTCGCAGAAGAGCCCCTGGCTCTACCGCGGGCTCGGGGGCTACACCCGACGGGTGCGCTCGCGCGCCCCCACTGAAGTGAAGAACAAAAGAAGAAGCTCGACATCTCTGATCCTAAGGGAGAAATCCACTCTTTCCGCCTTAGGCTCGGGGGCTACTGAAGAGGGGAGAAACTAGGGGTAATTATCTTAGCCCCTAAATCCCCGAAATCATGAAGGTTGATAATGGGCCGCATCCATGAAGGCCCAACATCGGCAAACTAGCATGCCAGGCCCAGCTTCCCTTTCTCGAAGGCGGTAGCTTGACAACATCTACAAGGCCACCTCCGACTTAGGCGGTTGTCCCAGCAACCTCGACGAGCGTCTCTGCCTCGCATGACCTAAGGTTCCCTCTGCTGCAATCCCCCGGTAGGAGGCCCCCGGGCGGGAGCTGCAACATGGCGCAAGCAGCCCCACGCCGCTCGGGATGTGCAGGAGTAGTAGGGCGGGCGGATCTACCCTGTCAGGCGGCCAGGCCATGATGAGATTTTCCCCGACGTGGGAAGCGTACTGCCCTAGTGTCCCATCACCTGGATAATAAACAGTGGCAAAGGACACATGAATGCTTCGCCTGTAAGACATCGAACGACGAGACCCGACCTAGCAAGCATCAGAGAGAAGGTCGAGGCTTACACGAGAAGCCCCGACCCAATAAGACTGGCGCGGTCATGAGTCGGGGGAAGCCACCTTGGAACGGGAGCTGAAGCTACGCCGCCCTACAGAGGCTACCGCGGCTAGCACAGCGTAAGGTGCCAACGGGAGACGAAGGCCACGGCGTGACACTGCTCCAGCACTGTTCCGGCACTGTTGTTGCATTGTAGCAGGATGCCATTTTACCATCTTAACCCTTGTACACCAACCCTCCTTGAACTATAAAAGGGGAGGCTGGCACCGTAAACAGCATGACCAACAGAACAAACAACACGCCACAACACTCGTCGAGCGCTCACAGCTCACCATCACATCCAGAGACTTGGGACTCTCTCCCTGTCTTAACCTAAGCTTGTACCCCCTACTACAAGCCCCTGTGGGCATATAGAACATCATTTCGAACTGGACGTAGGGCATCTCCCCGGTGCCTAAACCAGTATAATCCCGGTGTCTCTAAGCCCAACCATCCAGATCAGATACACGAACATACCAAAATTTACTTACCGGCGGTATCAAACCCCGACAACATGTGAATCCGTGTAGGACTTTAGCTGGCAGCGCTTTTCTCCATAACCGCTGGGGTGTAGGAAATCGAAAGCTTGGCCGACCTGAGCCACAAAGTAGCACCACTCGAACGCGTAGCCCCCAAGCACCTAGGGAGGTTTGAGCGAGACTTGCGCGTTTTTGTAGGCAAAAACTTTTTCAGGCTGCTGCCTGAGCGGTTTCCCGAGTACTTTCGAAAGAGGTCGGAAGACGACCTGTAGGCCTGGGTTGTGCTCGCAAGTCTTTGTATCGTAGCCACGGGGGCGTGGGTACTCGGAGCCTAGACGAGCAACGGTACTGAGATTCGTACAGGCCGACATCATTCTCCTTCGCAAGCATGGGTATACCGTGAGAACCATCCGCACGTGCAATTCGTTATGATATGTTTTTTTAGAAAAAAACTTGTTTTGAAAACGGGAAAATGAAAGGGAGGCATCGTGCCCCAGGTTGTAGCCCCCGAGCGGTGAGCGACAGTGCATGGGGGCAGGGACGCTTGCTGCTCGGCCTTAAAGCATTTACGCAGGCAAATCGCGAGCCAAAAATAACAACGGAACTTATGAACCATATGAACAAGGCATAGATGTCAATCATTGATCATAAGACAGAACCAAGAACTTTTCTTAAGCGTAAAAGTGACGTAGCTGTTCTATGTTCCATGCGTTCGAGATGACCCTGTCGTCTTCGTATCGGAGCTTGAATGTTCCCGGGCGGAGTACCTGGTCGACGATGAATGGCCCCTCCCACGGGGGCCCGAGCTTGTGCCGGTACTTGTTGCTCTGAACTTGTCGGAGCACTAGGTCACCTTGTTGTAATCGCGTAGCACGTGGTGGAGCTCGAGCCCATGGAACTTGTCCTCCAACCCGTGCACGGCCTGACAATAAGCCGCCATCTTCATGTTCAGGCAGTTCTTTTCCTTCATAACTTGATCGACGACAAGTTCTGAAACTCCCCAGATCTCGAGAGGACAAATCTCGAGCTCGATGGCAATCTGAAGCCCGTTGATGAGCGCTTCGTACTCTGCAACATTGTTGGAGGCCAGGAAATGTAGTCACACCATGTACTCCATGCGCATGCCCAGAGGCGAGATGAAGACAAGTCCTGCTCCCACTCCTTTCATGACAGAGCCGTCAAAGTACATGACCCACATCTCGTGCTCGATCAGTGCTGGAGGAGTTTGAAGCTCGGTCCACTCAGCGACAAAGTCAGCCAACACCTGTGACTTGATGGCGCTGCGTGGTGCGTAGGTTACACTCTTGCCCCATCATCTCGAGGGCCCACTTGGCAATTCTACCCTCGGCCTCGGGGTTCTGGATCATTTCACCGAGCAGATACTTGGACACCACCATGGTGGGGTGTGTGTCGAAGTAATGTCTGACCTTGCGCTTGGTGATAAGGACAGCGTACACCAACTTCTGGATCTGCGAGTACCGAGGCTTCCTCTCGGAGAGGACCTCGCTTATGAAGTACACTGGGCACTGCACCTTTAGTGTCTTTCCTAGCTCTTCTCGTTCGACCACCAGTGCCGCGCTCACGACCTGGGTCATTGCGGCGATATACAGGAGCATCGGCTCTTCTGGCGTTGGCGCTGTGAGAACTGACAGGCTCTTGAGCAGGTTCTTGAGCGAGTCGAGCGCTTCTTGTGCCTCAGGCGTCCACGTGAAGTGCTCCAACTTCTTCATCAAGCAGTACAGCGGCAAGCTACGTTCACTGAGTCGAGGGATGAAACGGCTAAGCGCAGCAAGGCATGTCGTGACGCGCTATACCCCTTTAGGTTCTGAATCGGCCCCATGTTCGTGATCGCCGAGATCTTCTCGAGATTGGCTTCAATGCCGCGGTCCGACACGACAAAGCCGAGGAGCATGCCCCTCGGAACCCCGAAAACGCACTCCTCGGGATTAAGCTTCACCCCGTGTTGCCTTAGCTTCGCAAAGACCTCCGTGAGGTTGGGAACTAGATCGCCGGTCTTTTTTGACGTAGGCTTCGATCATCCTGCCGATGAGATCCCTAAAGACACGTCGCATGTATCTCTGGAACGTGGCGTCAGTGTTTTTCAGCCCGAACGACATCGAGTTGTAGCAGTAAGCACTAAACGGAGTGATGAATGACGTTGCGAGTTGATTCGCTATGCACATCATGATCTGGTGGTACTCGGAGTACGCATCGAGAAAACAGAGGGTTTCACACCCTATTGTTGAATCGACTACTTGATCTATGCACGACAAAGGAAATGAGTCTTTAGGACATGCCTTGTTAAGGCCCGTATAGTCAACACACATTCTCCACTTTTTATTCTTCTTCTTCACTAGTACAGGGTTAGCCAGCCACTCGGGGTGGAACATTTCACGGATGAACCCTGCACTAAGGAGTTTCTTGATTTCCTCGTTGACAGCCTTGCACTTGTCGTCATTGAAGCGGTGGAGGTGTTGCTTCACTGGTTTCGATCCCGGCTTGATGTTCAACTTGTGCTCGGCGACCTCTCTCAGAATGCCCGTCATGTCGGAGGGTTTCCATGCGAACACATCGAGGTTCGCTTTAAGGAAGTCGACGAGCGCGCTTTCCTATTAGGATCAAGTGCCGTCTCAATACGGAGCATGCGGCCATCATCGGAGACGGCCACATCCTTGAAATCCTTTGCGGGCTGGAAAGAGCAGGCCGCTCGCTTGGACGACTCGGGGATTTCGAGGTCTCCGGTTGAAGGCTCTGCGGCGAGCTTCTCGGACCGGATGAGTGTTTCAGCGAATTGAAAGCACTCTGCATCGCACTCGTATGCGTGCTGGAATAACGTACCCATAGTGATGACCCCCTTTGGACCGGGGATCTTCAACTTTAGGTACGTGTAGTTGGGCACAGCCATAAACTTTGCGTAGGCCGGCCTCCTGAGGATGGCGTGATACATCCCCGAGAACCCCACCACTTCAAAGGTGAGGGTTTCCGTGCGGAAGTTCTGTTGGGTCCCAAACATGACGGGCAGATCGATCTGCCCGATTGGGAGTGCCTCCATTCCAGGGACGACCCCATGGAATGGCGTAGGCGATGGTCATAGCCGGGACCGTGGGATCCCCACGGTGTCAAGCGTCGACGCGTACAGAACGTTGATGCCGCTTGGTGCTGAACAGGGGGGACACGACAAGAGGGTAGCACCCTGGTTGCGGCACATAGTCGGGATGGTCTGCACGGTCGAACGTGATCGGAGTCTTTGACCACTTGAGGTATGATGGGGCCACCGGCTTAGTGTTGTAGATCTCACACCGGATCAGCTTCGCTTAGCGCTTTGTGGGTCGGGCCGGTGTTCCGCCAAAGATCTTCAGGACAGCACCGTCCTTTCTTGGGTATCCCGCTCCCTCGTCGTCATCATCGTTGTCGAGAACTTGCGGGCCCTTCTTCGGTGGGTCGGCGACCTTTGTTTTCAACGTGCCGGAGATGTAGCTTTTCATGAGCTGGCAATCCTTCACCGCATGGTTTTGATGGGCACCTCATGGTCGGTGCACGGCGCCTCCAAGAGCTTCTCAAAGTGGTCCTTTGGAGGATTGTTCTTGGGGCGCGCAGCCTTCCGCTCGACCGCTGCCATGAGGTTGTCGTCACGGCGTCGCTTGTAATTCTTCTTTTTCTTCTTGGGCCGCGAGGAGGGCCCTTCACCGTCGTCCACCACCTACTTTCCCTTGCCTTTGGGGTGTTCAACGTTGCTGCCACTGCTTCTTCCCCGTCAGCGTGGTTGGTTGCAATGTTGAGGAGTTCCCGAGTAGTTCAGGGAGTTCTCCGCTCGAGCCGATGGATGAGGGTGGTGCAGGTGGTGCCGTTCTGAAACGCCAATATGACGTCGTTGTTCATCGCGCTGGGGAGTTCGGTGCAGCGCTTGGAGAAGTGCCTGATGTAGTCGCGCAGACTCTCGCCCGACTGCTGCTTGCAGTTGCGCAGCTCCCACCGCTTGCCTGGTCATGCGTACGTGTCTTGGAAGTTGTCGACGAAAGCATCGCGTAGCTACGCCTAGTTGTTGATCTTTCCGCGTGGCAAGTGCTGGAGCCAGGTACGTGCAGAGTCGGCGAGGTGGAGCGGAAGGTTCTTGATGACGAATAGGACGTCCTTCACTCCCCACGTGTTGCAGGCCAGCCGGTAGTCCTCCAACCACACGCTGGGGTTGGTCTCTCTATCGTACTTGGGGACCATCATCGGGGCTCGGAACTGTGAGGGGAACTGAGCATTGCGCACCATCTGGCCGAAAGCACGCGCCCCATGAGGGTCGGGCGTCATGCTGCGGCTCCGGTCGTCCTCACTGTCGTAGCGTCCGCCTCGCCTTCGGTTGTACCGCCGACGTGGCCGGTGTTCATCGTAGTACTCATGGTCGCAGTCGTAGTCATAATCATCATCTTTCGCCACCCTGCGGCGTGCCCGGAGCGTGTCCCAGGCATCGCGATTGGGTCTGAGGTGATGCTTCACAGTCGTGTCGCCCGCTCCCTCGTCACGGCCTCGATTCTGCGATGGGGGCGGATCTTGGCGTCACTCAGACTGCTCCTGCCTCGCTTCCCGCGGCGAGCGCTGGCGCGACGCGGAGCTTTCCGCTTGCTGCATCGCTGCAGTCTCAAGGAGAGCCTTGAGCTGCTGACGCACCCTCTTCTCTTCAGGGGTGGCCGGCTCGGGGCTCCCGCGCAGGAGTATCGCGGGCAATACGAGGTTCTGTGAGGCGCGCTTGAAGAGCGGCGTGTCGTCGCCGTCAACTGGGGCATCCTCGTTGACGTGCCGGTGAACATCTCGTGCATGCGCGTGGGCAACTGGTGGCGACCCATCCCACGGTCTGGCCCGCTGGGGGTCGCGACGTTTGTCCCGCGGCTCGTTTTCCTGGTCCCACTGTTGGTCACGCCGCTGATCCTGCTGCTGGTCCCGCGACTCGTCTTCCTCCCCGAGTGCTCGGTGGAGGTTCGCCAACTCAGCGTCGAGCTGGCGCTTGGCCTCAACGATCTTGTTCAGGCGTGCACGGTGCTGGGTGTCCGTGGTGCGGTTACGGAGCGGAGTGTTGTCCTCCGCTGCACTGCCAGCGCTCCGGATCTCGCACACGAAACACTCGCGCGAGAAGTCGTGCGGAGCTACCGGCAGGCCACGCTCACCACGCGCATCACCAGGGGTGACGTGGGACCTCTGTAGAGATTGCACGTAGGTGGCCACCGGGTCGTCCGGTAGACCTTGCTGGTCGCGCGAGTACATAGCGTTGTACCGCACCTCGAACTCACCCCAGGTGAGCAGCTCGTCCCTGCTGGCCTGAAAGGCGAGGTCGGTGAGGTAGTAGGCCGCAAGCCGGAAGCGCTCTTGCGTCGGGTTCAGTCCCAACATGGCCATCAGCGTGTCGTCCGTCATGCCGCACATGAACGCAGCGTGCCACGCCGGTGTCGTGGATGCGGTGCGGTGCGCGGGTCGGTGAAGATGTTCCCGACAACGGACTCCGCCGGCCCGGTGTAAACGAAGCTGAGGGAGCCGAAAAGCATGGTGGCACCAGGGGTCAGCAAAACCCCAAAGCGGGCCATCCGGATCGTGGCAAAGTTCGTCGAGACATGCGAAGTGCCCCTACCTAGCGTGCCAACTGTCGGGGTTCTCTACCGCCGACAAGTAAATTTGTATCGATCACATGTCGAACCCGGATGGTTGGCACAAGAGACACGAGGATGTATACTGGTTCGGGTCTCTGGAGAATAATACCCTACGTCCAGTCTCGGGGGATAGTGTTCTAGTGCCAGGGTGTTTGAAGTAGGGGGTACAAACTGGTCGGGAGAGGGAAGCGAAGCCCAAGTCCTTGATGCGAGTTGTCCGTGTAGCCTGGAGGCGTACGTGCATTGTGAGTGTGTGAATCGTTGATGGCTAACCCCTAGAATGGTTGCCCTCCTCCCCCTTTTATAGCTGCAAGGGTGAGGGGCAAAACCAGAATACAAAGTTACGCTACAGTGCTACAGTGTTGGGGTGTCCTTCCCTACGTCGGGCGTCGTCAGTAGGCGTGGCAAACAGCCACGAACTGTTGCAGAGTTGGTGATGATAGTATGGGCGTCCTGGAGCGGTTGGCTCTGAGTAGTTGCCACCAGTAGTTTCTCGGGTACTTCTCCGAGTAGTTCGTCACTGTGGAGGGTTGACCCGACGTGCCCGCATCCGGCGGTGTATTAGGTATAGGTCTTTCGCGGGGTGGTTGAGCCCCTGTTCCGATGGGACGTTGCACGCTTGTAACACCCAGTTTTTAAAGGACAAACTAGAATGCACCCTATATGCATGCCCAGGATCAAATTCATGCATAAAGTGACCTCATTCGTGAATATCACAACATATATCATTACAAGCGTATAGCTATTACAAAATGACCAGAGGGTCCGAAAACAAAAGTTTACACATCGTACATCTATCGCAGCGGAGTAGGCACCATCTTCCACAGGAACGTCGACTGGGGGCACGCCAACCTAGAACTCCAGTTCTTCAAGGTCTTCATGATCCGGCTTCTTCTTCCGGCTTCTAACCATCTGAGCAGCAGTGGGGAGAGAACAGCAAGGGTTGAAAGGGAAAACGGTGAGTACACCTAGAGGCGTGTACTCTGCAAGTGGAGGGAAAAGTATGCATAACATGTATGCTTAAAGCAAGGAAGGCTTTATTTGGTGGACTGCAAAGCTCAAGTTTTAGTTGGTCAAGTTTTAATTAAGCACCTAGATATTAAGTGTATTAAGGCTTCCCAAACCAAACAAGGCACAGGAACCCACCTATCATGATCCTAAGGTTGAAACATCATAACTCCTATAAACTAGCTCCCAAACCACAGTTCCACCACTATGATCCACCCGAACCACCAACTAACCATGTGAGGGTCCAGGCCACTCTTAACCGTGAGCATGGCTGTTATAACAGTTTTTAACACTCTGCAGAGGTTGTACATCTTTACCCACGAGTCGCGTAAACGTTCAAATGAATGTTAAACCCAACCATGTTGTGCTAGCTAGGCACTTTCACAATTCCTTTGGTGTGATAGCATAGGGACCCTACGAGGCTTTTACATAGGTTCACCAGCTCATATTAACCAGTCTCAGGGTACGCGACCCATCATTGAGCCTTGCCGAACTCTTGGGAACTACGCCCTCATCCAGCCCAGACAGCCTAACACAATCCGCTGGGTTACCCTACTTACTTGGCCAAGACCATAGCCCATTAGTTCTCGTGGTTGTACTGTAAGTCATGGGTGGTCGCTCCATAGACAGGTCCTTATAAGGTTGACTCAGGCAAGTCCAACATCAAGCAATCACAAAACCACCTTTCAAACCACTTGCCAGAGTCGCCCAGGGTGTTTGTGTTGCTAACCATAATCCACATTAATATGTTCCATAATCATTAATCAATTTAGGATTAAAACCCAAACCATGTTGAGCAAACTAAGAATAAACTACCCATATAGGTAACCTCTAAGGGTAAGTAAGGAATGATCATGAAATTCTAATAAAAAGTCCTTAATAGGAGTCCCAACAAATTTAGACATCTAATGCATGAAAACATAAATAAAGATATTGATTATGGTGTATAAAATATAAAGGTACAAAATAGCAAGATGTCAAGGACACTTGCCCGTTTCTCGATGTTCCACTACTCAGAAGCATTCCTCAGTGTACAATAATCATCTGGAACAAAGCAATGGTACAACTAAGAACAGTGCACCAGATAATAAAATCATTTTAGAAAACCGTCTTACTAGCAACACTAGCTACTACGAACAAGACGGCGAAAGGAACGACTAAACGAAGCTACGGGCGAAAAGGTACAACTATCAAAGGGTTTACGTGATTAGGAACAAAGGACTATATGCTTCATTTGTTTTAATTAAAGAAATATGGGTAATGGGTATTTGGAGAAATACCACATGTTGGAACTTAATCAAATTTTATTTTAATGTAAAGCACGAGATAAACCTAGTCATATTTTATTTATAAAAGTTTATTAGAATTTATACCAATTTAACATTTATTTTTAGAAAGGAAACTTCGTGTGAGAGCAACTAATCAAATTTTTATGTGCCGAGTTGAGCTAAACAAATTATAATTAGAAACACATTTATGTTCAAATTAATCAAGTTAACCATTGTTAAAGAAAAGACGATGGTTAAACCTATATTGATTATATTTTTAAAGAGGTTGAATTGTATATTAATCAAATTAATATAAGGTTTAATTTTTAGAAACATGAAGCATGGTTAACGTCACTACTAACACGTGCTCTACGACTAGTCGAAACTAACGCAACTTGAACAAGTTAAAATGGAGCTAGGATGTGAAAGATATGGGCTGTGGAAGGTTTCAGGGACTTATATGTGAGAAACTATAGCTTACAGGGGCTCACAAAGAAGTTTCGCAAGACTCAGAAAATCTAGCCGCGAATAGATCAAAACCAAGGGTTAGATGTGCAAAAGGCGCTCGGTTGGATTGATCTGCAGTAGGTGGGATCTTTGTGAGGGTTTATCTACAAGAAAGCCAAGACATGGGAAAAGAGGGCGAGATTTACAGGTTCTGTAAGGGGTTTTGTGCAAAAGAGCGGTTGATGGGGGATCTGCTGACTGTGCAACACGTGGCACGTGGTGGTTGGCTGGATGGGATGCCATGGTGCTGGCGGGGCTGTGGACCGCGCTTGTGGACTTGGTCCACTGGTCCATGGTGGACCGATTACACACCGCGAAGGGGTACGCGATCAGGGCCGCTGGTTCAGGATCAGACGGCTGCGGTGCGCGGCACGGTCCTGGTCATCGCCGGCAGGAAGAGAAACAGAGGGGCGGCGGCGGCTCGCCGGACATGGCGGCGAATCACCGGAGATGGACGGTCTGGGAGCTACAGTGCACGGATTCGAGCACCATTTGAACCAGAAGAGAGAGGGAAGGACGACGCAGCTCACCACGGTGATTTTGTCGTCGATGGAGCAGCGAAGAAGATGTGCGACGGCCGGTCGCGGATGGGGCACAGGTGCTTGGTGCGGATGGGGTTGCAGCCTCGGCTTCGTTTCTTCGGGCACGGAGACGTCCTCCTGGGGTTCCTGTGTGTGCAAGGGGGAGAGAGCAGGGTGAAGGAGGGTCGGACGACGCGTAACAGGGGCGGCAGAGTTCCTCACCGCGGCAGTCTCAGGGTCGAAGGGGCGGTGGGGTTGTCCTGTGGCGGCTGAGGGCGGACGGCAGCTCGGGTGCTCGCCAGGGAGGTAGATGGGGCCACGGTTCGGGCTCCAAACACCGGTATGATGTCATGATGAACCTAGTGGCCGGCGGTGACTTCTCGGCAAACGGCGGCACAAGAGAGTGGGGGATCAAATGGGGGAGCTAAAGAGGTGCACAGGGGTTTGTTGCCGAGATTTTATAGGTGGATAGGTGGTGGGAGGGTCGTGGGGTGGCTCGGAAGCGGACGGTGGTGATAGCGGCCGTGATTGCCGCATCTGCATTCTGCAGGTGCTCCTGCCATCTACGGTGGGGTGTGCGTCACGGCCAGGGGAGAAGGGCAATGAGGGCGGAGGTGGGCCCAGCCTGCGGAGATTGGGGGAGGGGCGCAGCGAGTAGCGCGGGGGAGACACGGGATTCCAAATCCCGACCGGCGATGATGGGAATTTTTTTTATATATTTTTTCTATGATTTTTCGAAAATAAATAGTCGTTTGAGACTTTTTCAAAACTAGCCTCGAACCGCCATTTGGAAAGGGCGGCAGGCGGGTCCTGTAACAACCGTTTGAAACGGCGTTAAGGGCTTGCTACCAGTCCAAAAGGCGGCAACCCTAGCCGCCAAACAGTACGGCAGTTACTCTTAAGGTAGTGGGCGGCAGCTAGCCGCCGGTGGCGGCTGGGGTTGGTGGTCAACTGCCAGATCCCGTGGCGGTTGCTCAGGGCCTACCGCCGCGCACAACGGCGGTAAGTTTTTTTTAAGGAAAAGATAAATCAGCGACGAAATTGCAATGGCATGCATGACACAACTCTAATCCTAACATGCCTTAGGGAATTTAGATACTGGATTACATTCATAATCTAGTTGTACACAAACTGGCCGGAGAGCAAGGAGCCGGTGCCTGAGGACGGCTGAGACGGCATGTAGTACCCTGGTGGTGGTGGTGGAGGTGAAGGAGGAGGGGACCAATCTCTCATCTTCGCGTGGCATTCACAAGTGCAAGTCGCACAAGGGCAGCACTGATTGTCGGCGGGACGATCTGGGGAAGCAACTGCTTCGTCCAGGTGCCGCTTCAGGTTGTAGATGACGATGTCGTGGAGGTAGTTGATGTAATCCTAATAGGGGTCAATGGTTGGGGGATCCACTCATTGCGAGAAGCCACAGTTGTCATCATCGTCGGAGAACTGAAAAATACCCAAAAAAAATGTTAACAAACCAAGCATGGTTGATGAACAAATATCATTTCCATAGCTCACCCTTGCTAGTGGGCAGTGCCAGAAGCGACGACCGTAGTTGCCCCAGCCCTCGTAGACTTGCATCACGCAACGCTCACTTTGTGAACATGTTGGCCACAACACCAGTTTGTTAGGTGCGTAGCTTCTAACTTCACGCATGGAACGAAAGTCCCTCTTGTGTAGGACTGGAAATTCCCCCTTGAACTCTGGATATTGCTCCTCCCAGAACTCAGGACCACACCCATATTCACCTCCACTCCCGGAAGCCATTGCGGTTTGTTGTGGAGAGGCATCGTAGAGAAGGGTGATATATGTAGAAGAAGGGTGAGTGGTGGGTCCTTCGATCCGTGGGAAGGGAATCGAAGCAGTGACTCCGAGGAAACACACCCTAGCAGTAGGATACTGTAGCGTTGTGGCCCCTTTGATCTGTGGGAGAGGAAGTTTGTAGTGACTCAGAGGAAACACACGGTACCCTATATGTTCCAGTCACTGACAGGAAGCACACCCCTAACCGACTCTAACTGACGACGAAATTAATTTGTGGTTTACAATTCATACAATCAGACTCCGCTGCTACTACTCTAGGCCTACTGAGTACAACGAGGGTATTTCCCCTTCCTAATGGCATAGGGTCCAGCTTCCTTGGCCTGTCGAGGCCTCTCCCTTTTCCTCTCTCTATCTGCTTCGCGGGCCTGGGCCTCTTCACGCTATCTCTCTCTTTCCTCCTGTTGTTGTTTGCGTTTTTCCTCTTGTTTTTCCGCCTCAATCATGCGGAACCACCTCTCTCTTGCAGCACGGGGCGTTGACTCGACGTAACTCTTGTCATCGTGAGACTGCTCGGTATCCAACCACTGCATGAAATCACAAAGAGGAGGTGTATAGGCTCATGCTCTGCTCGGTGACTCAGATCCTTCTTTTGTTTTATGTCCAAGTACACTGTAAAGTCCCGGATTTTTGGTGAGGAAAACCTGAATCCCTGTACCTTTCGATAGTCCCTGGATCAGTGGCTATCGCGTACAGAACGCATCACAGAAGGTAAAACAAAGCCATACATCGCATCACAGAAATATCAGTACATAATTTATAACATGTCCATTATGGAGTACAACATTACAAGCCTCTTGGCTGAATCAGAGTGAAAATTCTACGCAACGGTAGCTAACATCTCAGAAGGGTCTCCATCTTTTATTCTTCTCGCCCACAGGCATCCTTGAGTGAAGCGACGCATCCCTCAGTCATACCATCCGTCGGCGTTGTTGTCGTAGTCAGACTCGTACCCTGCACACCCAAAGTCTATCCCCAAGGAGTGGGATAGGTCCACGTCACTAGCTGTATGCAGCTTTATGTGGCCTAACTTCTAAAGGGAAGAAAAGAGACAAGGTAGAAGCTCGGGTTTCCTATGCGGCAGCAGCAAAGTAACAACAAGATATCTCCATCAGGAATCCCCAACCCAAACTCTCAACGCAGCTCGAAAACACCTGGTACCCCAGGGCCCCGTCTCCACATCCTATCTCCATCTAGGGTCGATGCGAGAACTTCCTCTCCTCGCACCTCAATGATTGCAATCGGATCCGTGAGGTAGAGGGAGCAACTCTCCTCTCCCTGGCTGCAACCACGGCTCACCACACTCTCACTACAGGGGGAAGGTAGAAATCCCAAAACATGAGGAACGAACATGTCTTCAAGGTATGTCCATGACCGAGGACGCAACTATAGTTATAGATCGAACAACTCTGCAGAGCGTGTACACCTATACCCAACTCGAAATGGAACCCGGCCGGTGTAAGGCCGACCGAGCCCATCCTACCATGCGAACTCTCGGTAGTTACGGTCCCATCCTGCATCTGACCCTCAAAGTGATCCCCTCTGCAAAGGGAATTGCACCGGAACTGTGAAATGCCCCCTTGTGGCCACACAGGCGACGCACTGAGAGAAGGTGGTCTCACTCCCACCTCTTCCCCACTGATACCCTCTATCCTGCTGGCAGGTATGGTTCCGCACTTGCCGAGCTCAACTCGGCCCTAACCCCACGCTCGGCGAGGCGGTGTGTACGAAAGTCCTATCGACAAGTTGATCCACTCGCTTTCAGACCGGGGGCAAGCTCATGTCCTCCATGCGTAAGTAAAACCCCAACACCTGTGCTCCGAAAACTGTAGAAGTGGGGATACACTGAGGAGTGCAACCCCATCCCCGATCCCAGATCGGTTGCTTCGAGCTCGCCCCCGCCAAAGTACCCAAAACGCCTTCTCCTGCCGGTTTTTACCCCACACATGCCAAGAACTACTATTCCCATCCCAACACATGCATCGCGAAGCTCAGTGTATATACATGCTTATATATATATATATAGTAGTAGTAGTAGGGCAATCAAGGACTGGGTAATTAAAGAAGGCAGTGCAAGGTTCATCATCATGCATTTAAAGTAAAACGCTAGCATACTACATAAAAATGCCTAATAAGTATTCAGAATCAGTCGGGCATGAACCTGTGGTCGGGTAGTCGTCGGCGACGTAATCGTCGGTGTAGTCGTACTCCGGGTTCAGCTCCTCGGCTCCAGCTGCTCCTATAACGCATAACTTAAAATAAAGACAGGTCCTATTGTAATTAACTCCAAATGAACAGCGATTAAGAGCCAAAAGAGAGCAAACACTAGTCTTACACGGAGTTTAAGAATTTAGAAGATTTTCGGAAAAGGTTTTATATTTTTCGGAGCTAAAATGGATTTACTACGATTTTCCAAAGCTAAAACAGATTTCTGGAAAACAAAATACGTTTATGCAAATCCAAACAGGATGGCCACAAAAGATCCGGCCAGGATAAGGTGCGGCTAGCGGCAGTGCGGCTGTTGTGTGGCTGAAAAACGACGGGCCGGCCACATGGGATCCGGGGGATCCAACTGTGGCCAGCGCCCGTGCAGGCGGGCGTGAGGTGTGCAATGGGACTGGTCAGCCACACGAGATCCGCGGGATCCGCTGCGGTAAGGCCAAGGTATGTTCCGGTTTTCAGCCAAAACCCCCCCTAGGCTTTGACGTGGCGCGCAGGGTGTTTGACGCCATGCCCCTAAGGGGCGGCGATTCGGCAAGGGCTCGCCAGCGGCGAGGGTCGACGGCGGCCGACCAACAAGCGTCACGACACGGCTCAGGTAGGTCTAGGGTTTCAACCGGGCGATGAAAGAGGCGGCCTTGACTTGGGATTCCGGCACAGCGGCGGCGAGGTCGGGTTCGGCATGGCGGGCAGACAAGGGTCCTGCGACGGCGAGGCTGGGGTTGCCTGCGTCGACCGGGATTGCTTGCGAGCGCATGCGCGTGAAGGCGCACGGACGCGCGGATGTGAACCGGGTGTCCCCGGTGTCGAGCAACAGCCGCAGAGCGGTGGCTCGATGCGCCTGCGCGCGGGCGAGCGCCGGTGGCTGGGCCACAGCGGTGAGCCTGGCGACAGCACCCGGGGAACGCACACGGTGGCGGTCGATTGGACCAGGCGCGCCAAAGAAGGGCGCGTCTGAAAGGGTAAGACCTTAGGCTTCGGCCTCACGGCGAGCACGCGCGGACCAGTGCACTGGGGTGCGCGGTGGCGTCGCGGCAGAGCGAGATGGGGAAAGGACCCGGACGGCGATGACGGCCCGGCGACACGACTCCTCTCGCGGCGCCGGCGTCCCTCGCACGCGGGCGTGCGTGCTCGTGAGTGCGCGCGCGTGTGACCGCGGCCAGAAAGACAGGGCCGGTGGTGGACTGGTGCTCGGTGTGCCGGGACGATGGAACGACACGAGGATAAAGTAGAGGAGCATGCACGTCGTAGAGGGCAGCGGCACCTGCAAACGAACGGGGCACGGCTCGAAGGCCGGCATCTCAGGCGACGGCGAGGTGCGCGGCGGCGCGGTGCGATGCGGATCGACAACGGGCACACAAGACCCGGCGAGCTCACAAGGCTCGATGCGCTCACGGCTCGAAGGCCGGGCGCCACAGCAAGGGGATGACGTGGTGCTCACCTAGGGCTGCAGAGACGGCGGCGGTTCAGCGGTGAAGACGTGCGGCGGCGCGGGACGGCTCGGAGCAGAGGAAGCAGAGGTCGAAGCGGCGCAGCGCACGGATGGCTTCCTCCACAGCAGCTCCTCCTCATCAGACAGCCTCCGGCTTCACGACGGACTCCACGAACGGCCTACCCCGCCTCCTTCCCCTCCTCTTCTCCTCCTACGTCAGCGGCGGCAGAAATAGGGAGGAATCCCCTCGGGATGGCTAGGGTTAGGGCTAGGGTTGCAGCGGCGCTACTTATAGGCGGTGGTAAGTGCCGCGGATGGCGAGATTGGGCGCGGGACGCATGTAGCGCATCCGCGGCGGCGGACATGGCCGCACGGCCAAAGCTTTCCATGGCGGCGCGGCGCGGGTGAGAGCGGAGGGAGAGAAAATGAAGAAGAAAAGGGATGTGAGGTGGCGGCTGACTGGCGGGTCCCACCTGTCAGTGGCACAGGTGAGTTTAAGGAGAAGCAGGCCTGCTGGGCCGCTGGGTGGTTGGGCCGGCGCTGGGTTAGAGGGTTTCGGTGAAAGATCAGGGGGCTCCGTTGGATTTCTCCGGTGAGGTTAAGGCCCAAAAACAGGTTTAGGGTGTTTTCCTATTTCTTACTCCTATTTCCTATTCAAGCATTGATTCAAATTTGAATTTCCCACTCAATAAAATCCAAATAAACCCCAAATAAAATCCAACTTCTCACACTAGCATTTTTATAAGTCCTAAAATTATTAGTTGGCTCAAAGTAATTCTAGGAATAAAAGGAGAGATGCAAAGAAGACACTCTTATGATTTTCATTAATCACCCAAGTTCACCTCAAAAATTTTAGAAACCTCAATTTTGCATTCCAACCAAAAATCAAGGATGTTACATACGCAGTCATAGCTGTGGAGTACACCTTCTGACTATCAGCCATAGCTGTGTGTGCTGCATTTGCACACTCATAAAAGTACTTCATTGTGCGGTACAGGAAGAACTGCCAACTAAAGGATAACACCTGGCCCCACGCAAGACTGCGTTGTATACCTCAGCAAAATTAGTGGTCTTGATCCCATACCGTACACCTCCTGTGTCGTGCAAGAGACACCATTTCTCCTTCGGCTCGTTCTCAATCCACTGGCTGAAGGTCTTCACTGCACGTCCCCTTCTCCTTCTGACATTAGGAGCATCTAACCCAACGTCATCAAGAGAAATTGGCTCTTGCCCCGGTTCAGGATTGACTGGTTTCTTTGCTATTTCCTCTGATGCTTTCTTTGTGAGGTCATCTAGTTTTTTCCATATCTCATTGAACTTCCTCTCCTGATTCTGCGAGCATAACCATTTGAACAGTTCAGTCAATTGCTTGTTCTTGAATTGGCTGTGGAAGTTTGCTCTCATATGCCTAATGCACCACCTGCTATGAACATCGGGCCACTAGGCTGCTCTGTTTCTTTCTTCGCTACCCTCTTTGATGTCATTCATCACCTGCAAAATTCCTTTGTGCCTATCGTGTATGACACACACGTTTGGCACCTCCTTCACCACCATCTGCTTCAGCCTCTCTAGAAACAAATACCAACTATCACCATTCTCTCCCTCTGCAAACGCAATAGCCAATGGCAACAACTGATTGTTGCCGTCTGTTGCCACCGCTGTCAAGATTGTGCCCTTGTATTTCCCTGTCAAGAATGTACCATCTATGCAAATGACGGGTCTACAATGTCTGAATGCCTCAATGCAGGGCCCCAATGCTAAGAATGACCGCTGAAGAACAAGCTTGCCTGGCCTAGCTACCAAAGGATATGTCTTGATGTCATAGTAGGTGCCAGGATTTAACATAGCTATTGTGTTCAGCAAGGCTGGTAAATTGTTGTAGGATGCTTCGTAAGTACCCCACCTCATCTCCATAACCTTCTTCTTCGCCCTATATGCTTTGCCGTAGCTGATCCTGTACCTAAATTTCTCCTCAATTGCACAGATAATGGACTTGGGCTCATAAGCTGGATTCTCCACAATCTTGGAGTACATGTGGCTAGCAACAAATCCGGCAGTCAAATTCTGGTGACTTGCATCTAACTGGTCAAGTGCACATGTGTGATCCACAACTATACTAATCTTCTAGTAATCTTTCCACTTGCCCTTGTAAGAATGCACTCTAAATGGACAGTCAGGCTTCACACAACGAACATCATACACTGCTGGAGAACTCTTCAATACCCTAAACTCCCTATTCAAGGTCAAGGTGGACCACCTCTTCACTGCATCCTTAAGCTCTCCTGAATTTGCATACAGAGCTCCTTCGGATAGCTCATTCTCCCGGTACTCCCAAGCGACGTTCACACCAGGATTGACAGTAAGCTGTGAGAAATCATAGCTCTCCCAGTCACTTGGCATAATGGATTCATCCTCATCATATGAGGAGTCATCTTCCAATGCACGTTCATAGTCATCGATCTATCCATTGTACTGCCTCAGTACTTCGGGGTCTTCTTCTCCCCCATCAACCACACCAATTGCTTCATCCCCCTCTTGTTCTTCCTCTACACCACCATCTTCCTCCCCACCCTCTTCCTCCTGTCCACCCTCTTCCTCCTCTCCACCCTCTTCCTCCTCTCCACCATGATGGCTACTCTGGCCTTCACCCTCTGCTTCCTCATTCAGTTGAACCTTCGGTACAAATTGGACAAGCAAAACCACCGGAGCACCAATTGTGCATGCACTCCTGACATAACACCTCCAATTTTCAGTACCTTCTAACTGCATAAGCTCCCAAAACACTAGTTCACTTCTGTTGAACAGAGCCATCACCGACAGTTTCCATTGCTCTTCATCTTTCCTGAATGCCTTGTAGAGCCAGTTGGTTATGACCCCCCAAGGTCTTTCTTCGGCTCTTGTAAGATCTCTCACCTCTGTTTTAAACAGTGACAGATCAACTCCTTCGGAACCATATCTAATTTCCCCAGATCCATAAAACAATTGAATCCGGACTGTCTGTGACATCCCTGATATCATATAGTGTACAAATGACTTGGATTAACTACTAATAGTACTTTCAGGTATTTTGTAAGTAAATTAAAGTAGTTGTAAGCAATAAGGTGTTTCTAAATTAACTACTAATAGTACTATTTTCTGAATTGGTACACTATTTCTGAATTTCTACGCTAATTGTAGTATTTCTAAACTATTTCCTATATTTCTACGCTATTTCAATAGTATTTTCTGAATTTCTACGCTAATTCTAGTATTTCTATACTATTTTAGGATTTTCTAAACTATTTTCAGAATTTCTATGCTATTTCTGAACTATTTTCTGAAATTCTACGCTAATTCTAGTAATTCTAAACTATTTTTCTAAATTTCTATACTATTTTCTGAATTTCTATACTATTTTCTGAATTTCTAGGCTAATTCTAGTATTTCTATACTATTTTCTGAATTTCTAAATTATTTTTTGAATTTCTAAACTATTTTCTGAATTTCTACACTAAATCTAGTATTTCTAAACTATTTTTCTAAATTTCTATACTATTTTCTGAATTTCTAAACTCTTTTCTGAATTTCTACGCTAATTCTAGTTTTTCTAAACTATTTTCTGAATTTCTAAACTATTTTCTAAATTTCTACACTAAATCTAGTATTTCTAAACTATTTTCTAAATTTCTATACTATTTTCTGAATTTCTAAACTATTTTCTGAATTTCTACACTAATTCTTGTATTTCTAAACCATTTTCTAAATTTCTATACTATTTTCTGAATTTCTAAACTATGTTCTAAATTTCTAATATTTTTTCAGAAGTTTTAGAAATATTACCAGTGGTACGGAAGAGCTTCGATGTGGTCACCTCCTTCTCTACTGGACTGCGTATTATACTCCGGGAGTTCCACCCCGGGGAGCTGCTGCTTTTATAGGGTGGTAGGACACCTACCGCCATATGTAACGGCGGTTGGCCTTCGCAGCCGCCGACGCAAGGGGCGGTTGGACCTGCCGCCCTGTCAAAAGGCGGTTGGGCGGTCAACCGCCCTATCCTCTGGCGGTTGCGCCAACTGCCTTTGCACCTGGCGGCTGGTTGCCGCACTCTAGGGCCACGTCACTACCGCCGTTTGAAACAGCGGTTGCAGGACCTGCCGCCGTTTGAAACGGCGGCAAGTTCCTGCCGCCCTTTCAAACGGCGGTTCGAGGCTAGTTTTGAAAAAGTTTCAAACGGCTATTTATTTTCGGAAAATCATAGAAAATAATATAAAAAATTCGGTGATGGCGGTCAGAGCGAGAGGAGGAGGGGGGCATAACGGGTTGTTGTTGGGCTGCGGCTGTTGGGCCACCAATCGGAAAGGGGAGCGAGGTGGGCCGGCGGGGTGAAGCTGGGCTGTTGGCCCGAGAGGAAAGAGAACGTAGGGTGGGCCGGCTGCAAGAGAAAGGAGAGAGATGTGGGCTGGAATTGAGTTGTAGGGCCAAGGGAGATTAGATTAAGTGAGTGAGAGAGATTGAGTCCAATATAGATTTAGAGAGAGAGAAAGAAAGAGAGATATGAACTTAGCATGATTTTAGAGAGAGAAGAAAGACCTTTAGCGGTAGAGAGAGGTGGACATGGAGACAGAGAAAGAGACTTGGAGAGATCAGAGATAGAAGGATTATATTATAGACGAACCTATTCGAGTTTGAAAACTCAAATTCATTTTTCACGCATTAAACACTATGCATCACGGCATGAATGCAACAACCAATTATTTATAACCTACGATTCATTTAGTTTGTATTTAGAAACTATTTTTATTTTTAAATAATTGTACACACTGTCTAATTAATTCTAACAAAGTTTTAACAAAATTTTTAAATCCTAGCCAAATTGTAAACTAGGGTGTTACAACGCTGTGTCAGACAGGACGGCCTGCGCTGTGGCGTGTGTGGCCTGCACTATGTTGTTCGTAGCACCAGTCAGCGATGGCCGCCCGCGCCGTCTGACACCGGGCGTGCCCTGCCAGTACGGCCTGGCATGGGGAATTGGCGCCTTACGTAGCATCGTAGGAGGGGTCGTGCGCAGAAGTCCTGCCACGCCTGTGGTGGGCCCCCGCCCTAGGCTTGACTTCCGTGCGGGGACTTGTCCCTGGTCGGAGACGGAAAACTACTCGTGCGAATGGGTAGTCGGGGCCGAGGTGGAGACTTGTCGTGCAAACGGGTTGTCGGGGCCGAGGCGGAGACTTGTTGTGTGAACGCCAAGTACTCGGAGTTGGGGGTATCTTGTTGTGCAGGCCGTCAGGTACTCGGACCGTTAGCCGTACGCCCCTTTGCTTGATGATCGCCGCTTGGTGGGCCCTAGTCCAGTCCCTCGTCAGGAATCGTCCTAAATGATATTTCGGAGATGCTTTGGAAGAAGTAGAGGTTTCATTCTTGAGATGTCCCGGGTGTTTTCATGCTGGGTTTGGAAGGAAAGACAATTTCATAAAAAATAACATATCTAGAAATATAAATCAATTGAAGCAGAGCAAAAGACATATTATTGGATTTTCAGTAAGGAAGTTGATCATTATTAGCCCTTTGACAAGGGTTACACACAGACTCCATACTTGTATCACTAACAAATGGTAATCTACTAGTCTATAAGAACATTGTACAAAATAGGGAAAGTTGGATGCTCTGTGAAGAAAACCATTGCTCATTTGTGTGTATAGTAATTGACTGCAAAAACTTTTTTATTTTGAAAGGTTAGTTTAGCACAAAAGGATAAAGGCATCGCTCACATCTCCCTTGGTGAAGGATTCTCCTTGTTCCTAATCTGAACGAGGATAAAAATTGGACGAAACTCAATGTAGGCATTATTATCACTAGCTAGAAAAGATTGACAGGGGTAATGCTTTTATGAGAGCGGTAGATTATTGCTAAGAGTAAATTATGATTTGCGGAGTGCAAAATAGTATGACCAATATTATTCCTACAAACCTATGACATTTCAGTGCGAACTTTATCATGGCCTCCATCTTCACTTGTGAGACAGGCTGCACCACTATCAACATGCCAATTTGTGTACACTCCATAAGCATAAAAAACTGACCCAGCACATCAAGGCATTGTGATTGGTTCTGTCGCATATTTGATGTCTTGGTTTAGAGGAGATTTTTTTCCCTCCAAAATTCTAGCCAAGAGAGAGTTAATTTGCAAACGTAGACGTAGACAACGAACTCCGCATCCTCTCTTGTGGGGACCTCATCATCCACGACCATTGTTGAATCCATTTTAACAACAATGGGATGCAGAGTTAACCAAGGAATGGAAGTGGCCGCCATTATTTTGTAGCATCTCGAATCCCATTCCATATGCCATAACTCTAGCATATTCATAACTGAGAGGGAATGGATCCACTCAACCCATCACAATATTATAGTCGATCAAAGTCCAATCCAGTGGGGATAGACACCATTTCATCAGCCTCTACCTATATAGCTTCTACCACCAGCAAGTTCATCAATGAGAGTCTTCAGCTTGCTGAAGTAACTTAGGCGCAATCCAGACATCAGCCATGGAGTGGACTGTTGATATTTCCCCAACACTTCCCTAAATCTTTAATTGAATGGGTAGGGGAGGACTTGCTGATCTTGTGCAAGATATATTCTATATGCAAGGTTGGGGACAATCTCCCTGGACTAGCCCTATTTGACAACCACTAGCGTTCGGGCAGACACCTTAGTGGATCCATTTTGAATGCCCAATAATGAGTTAAGCTCCTATGATTAGAGGACCAAAGGACCTAAGCCTTCCATAGGACATAATTGTCTTCAGTGAGTTCCATGTTGATGTAAGGCCCGAGAGGGGACAATGCGGCGCTGGAGGAAGAATTAGGTATTTAAAGTGGATAGATCTACATCTCTATGAGAAGAGGGCTCAATTAACATGAAACATTTAATGGAAGTTTGCTGAAACAAGGGTACCTTACCAAGTGGACCATGAGTCCTTGTTAATATAGGCAACAATGCCAATCAAACATAAAAATGAGTTGTTTTACAACTTATTCACCAAAGAGCCTAGTTGAAGTACTTATATCTCTAAACAATTCTTCTAAAGAGGCAACTAAGATTGAATCCCCATGAAAGGAAGAATGTGGATTTGGGTCACAAAAGTGGGCCCCACAATCAAACAATAGATCGACCCCCCTTGGTCGAGTCTGATACCCAATGGAGAATATTCCGTAGAACATTAGAAAATAAGTACCTTAATAAAAACAAGAAACACTCTTATGCCCTTTCCATGATTAAATTAGAATATTATGCATTCACTTTCTGTGGTAAAATAAATAAATCAATTTTTAAAAATTATGATTGCAATATTGTGCCATCAATCCATCATCATGAAAGGATTTAGTGGATTCCTTATAAGTATACGAAATATATGCAGAAAATATTTTAGATATCATTTAAAAATATTTTGTGCTATAATAACTAAGGTATACAAAGAGATATGGTCGATCACACAATTATTTCTGGACAATATTAATGACCATAACAAAGCACATATTGAATACTACACAATAAACAAGGCAGCTGATTTGGGGTGTAATTAATGACTATTCTTATCTGGACAGTACATATCTGTATTGACATCTGGCACTGTAGCTTGCTATGTACTGGCAATATACCAGATACACTGCTCATAACATTTCTATAAAGCATTCTTTGACTGTATAACTTCACACTTTGACTAGAAAAACTGGTTCAGATAATGTTTGGGTATCTGCTATAGTAAAATTCATATAATTCTATTCTTATGAAAAAAGGAAAAAAAATCCATTTTTAGCCATTAAACTTTAAACTTGGCTCGATTTTGGTCATGGAACTCCAAAACCGGATATCTTTGACTACTCAACTATCAATACCATTCAAATTTGGCCATCGCGGTGTTTTGATGGGCGGTTTCGCTGACGTGGACGCCACGTGGTGGTTGGGCCCACATGTCAGGACCATCCCTCCCTTCTCTCTCTTTCTTCTCTCCTCTCCCTCTTTTCTCTCCCCCATCCGCAAGTATATGTTCGATTATCCACTGAACTAGCTGCTTGGTTGTCTAATGCTGCGAGTATAAGTTCTTATTGTGTAGATTATATTGCTAACATATGAAATTTAGTTGTTTTAAAAAATTGCCATGTTATAAATACAATTCTATACTCCCTCCGTCCCAAATTACGTTTCTAGATACATTCATTTTGTTGTGTATCTAGATATAAATATATGTCTAGATACATAACAAAAGGAATAAACATAGACAACCCAAAATGACAAGTAATTCGGGATGGAGGGAGTAGTTAGTATTAGGTTTCATTAAAATAACAGTGGAACAGGCTTTTGCGTTCCTTGGAACGCCCATATTTTCATTCAGAGATGTGTTATCAGATAAGTTTCATTTCTAGCACTGATGGGCAGATGGATACAGCAAGTTAATTATTATATTTTAATTGATCAAATTGTCAGATTTATGTAGGGAAAGGATTTTTTGCAAAACAGGCAAAGGATATTAATGACATTAAAAATAAGAAAGTCATCCTAGGTTTTATGTTATTAATATCATTGGATGTCAATAGGCATGTCATGCATGTCACA
Organism: Cenchrus fungigraminus; assembly: GCA_036936925.1. NCBI lineage: Eukaryota > Viridiplantae > Streptophyta > Magnoliopsida > Poales > Poaceae > Cenchrus > Cenchrus fungigraminus. The sequence continues at coordinate 92,088,264 of CM072774.1, read as the reverse complement.
CCTTTCTATCCGTTACAGCCCATATATTTTGTCTGATGTGGTATTCACTATCCCATATATACTAGCTCTACCATTCTTTGGGTCTTACTCAGGAGAGACCATATCCGAGAAATTCCCCAATTCTCCAATATCAAGGTGATTCTTTTTTTCTTACTCGAGTTTCTCTTCGGGTCATATTTCTCTAGATTCTCCACTCCTTCTAGTCCTATCTTCCCCAGTAGATACCAGAATGTGAAGTTGCCTTGACATTATTTTTCAATACAATAACTCAAATTGTTTCCCTAGATCTGGAGCAAAAACACGAAATCGGGACAAAATTTACATAGTCAATCTTCTGTTTTGCAATGTTTTTCCAGATTGATATTGCTCTAGTGCCACCTTTGATGAAGGCAGTATCCGATCTGAAATGTTTTACATAGTCAATCGGGACGAAATCGGGACAAAATTTACATAGTCAATCGGATCTGAAATAGTAAGTATTTTTGATGTTCGTGATTTTTCATCTTTTATCCGAGGTCAGAGTTTGTATCTCTGCACCTCTACTTTGTTCATTAATTGAAATATATATTGATTCATTGATCTCTCTTTTCTGTTCTTTTCATTGTTCGAAGATTACCTGCAGTATCCTCTTACATGTGTCAAGTTATTTGTAGAAGTCCTCGTATTTTTCTCTTTTTAATTGTGTGTACCCTTTATCTCGGAAGTAATATTTCTAAGGAATCTGGAAAAGACATCATAGATCATGAAAAACACTGGTTGTGATGGTTTTTGTTAACTCTCTGTAGTATGGGTCAGCATTATTCTGTACACCAGTCACCTGTTCCCTTCCTTTTGGTTCTGCATTTCACATTTTTTCTTAATACTTTGCCATGGCATGTTTATATTTGATAGAAACATACAATTTATCTTGTCCCTATATATCTATACAAAAGAAATTCATATAACTGAGAATCTGTTACATTTTCATTCCAGAAAAAAGTATGGATGCTCTCCCACTAGGGGGACATTAAGGACATTTTCTCGGTGCTGTTAGAACAAACGTAATTAAAAGAAGAAATTCTGCACTCTTGTACACACGACACTCGATCAAGCCTCACTCGCATCGTAGCAAAGGTCGTCCACCCCATCAATGGAAAAAAGAATGCATTTGAGTGAGGAGCTGCAGGACATGGCAGATAGTTCTGCAAATCAAGAATCTCATGGAGAGGAGTTTATTAGTAGAGCTACAAGTTCTGGCATGGTTGTAAAATTCAAGGTGGACAAGTATGGTACATTTTCTTCTGAATCTACTGTTCCATTGCAGGAGGTGAGGTTTAGTGGCAGAGAAAATGCTAGTGATCCATTTGACAAAATTAACAGTGATAGGAATGCCAATCCTGCTTTTGGACAATCTCATATCACCAATATGGAAAGCAGTGGTGAAATCTCTCTATTGAAAAATGCTGAAATGGCTAACAGAGATCAAGGAGTTAGTAGAGCTGTGATGGTGGGTAACAGTACTACTGTAACAGCAGTGGACAATGCTGCTACAGGAATAAACCAAACTATTTCATCTGGAAAGGCTAAGATAGAGAGCATGGAGAATGCAATTGCTGGGAATAGTTCACCAGAGAATGTTGAGGCCAGGGATACCGAGGATGGTAGCGGTTCGGGAAGTGATATGCACATATGCGATCGGTGTGGCAAGAGCTTCGAGAAGATCGGTTCACTAAATGGGCACATGGGTAGTCACTGGCGTGAGAATTACAAGTATATGCGCATGAGGCCAGAACAATCCATTCCAGTGGCTTTGCGACTACCAAAAAAGAGAAAGAAGCGAGAATTGAAGCTTTTTTTTGGAGCCATAAAGGGCTCTAGTAGAGATGTCAATGGCACCTGTTTGGCACCCAAAGTTTGGTACTGCAACAATAGACTTATCAGCCAGTGTGACCTCATCAGATGAATATAGCAGTGGAGAAACAGCTGAGACGAGGGAACTGGCAGAGTTTCTGACAACATTGGTAGAAAGAGTTCGCAAGGATACAGTGGAGGTGCCATCGCCACCATCTGATAAAGGTTTTGTGTGCTGCAATAAGACTTTCTATTCGACCCATGCTCTAGGAGGCCATATGTCCATTCAAAATAAGCCCAAGAACACCCTGCTTGAGGATGGTCCTGGCAGCTCCAGTGGTAGCGGTCAGCGATGTATTTCAAAGCATGTGTGCAGCAAGTGCAATATGAGTTTCCCAACTGGGCAGTCCTTAGGTGGGCATAAACGCAAGCACTGTTTCGAGGAAATTAAGATTATATCACCAGCTGATGGTGTAGCGAACATGGTCCTATTTGCCATTTGTTCGAGTTGATTTTGGTGATTCATGCTAACACAAGTAATGGAACTAACCACATTGTCTAGCATGTCTTTGTAGGCATTACTAGGTCCCATGGATGTTACCACAAGTTAACATACCATGCCCATGTTAACATGTCATACCACAAGTTAACATACCATGCTCAAGTTAACATGTCATACCTCAAGTTAACATACCATGGACATGTTAAGTTACTTATAGCAAAAATAAGGACTTAGTATATATTTTCAGGCTATAAGTGATGGCATGTTAAGTATGTTAAGTTGAAGCAAAGATCCAAGTTGAAGACGCAAAGGAAAAGAAGAAAAAGGACACTGTCGGATGAACCGACGGTACCATCGGTGCATAGCGTCGGAGTACTTGGTACACCACGCAACGACTGGAGTTAACTTGATACCGTCGGATGAACGACGGTCCCTTTCATAGTTGCGTCGGATGAATGGGAGAAGAGGAGCCGCGAAGATAGCAGCGTCGGATGAACCGACGGTCCATTGGAGGGAACCGTCGGTCTATCCGGTGGTCGAGTTTGAACGAGACAGAGACGCGCCAAGACGAAGCCTTAAGCACCAGATGAACCGACGGGTGTGCAGCTGTTCATCCGACGGTCGCGTGGAAGCTAACAGTAAGGTTTTGGTCGCGGGGTCTTCAGCACCGGATGATCCGACGGAGCATCGGTGTATAGCGTCGGAGCAGTTGTGTCAACGGTCATGTGCGGTGGAGGCAACGGCTAGTAGCACCAGATGAACCGACACCCGAAAAATCATAGCGTTGGATCATCCGACGGTACTACTTTCAGCAGTTTTTAGCCAACGGCTAGTTTGATGCCTTGGGCTATTTATACCTCCTCCACTCGCCCATTTGAGGTTGCTGGATTTTGTGGAAGTGCAGGAGAGTGCAAGACACCTAGAAGATCATATCCAATCCATCCAAGTGCTAAATTGCTCATCCATAGACTTGCATATGCTTAGTGTATGTGCTTAGTGTTAGGCTTAGCTTAGAGCTGAGTGAGTGCAAGGTTGTGCCAACCTTGTGAGGTGATTCTTGAGTGAATCAAGGTGTACAAGGTCCGCCGGAAGCCTTGGGGCCTAAGTGGCTCACCGGCAATCGTCTTCGACCCTCCGGCTTGGTGTGGAGCGGTGAGGACACTTTGTGCGTGGGATGTGGAGACCCCCTTCCTTGGTGGAGAAGCTCCTTAGTGGAGGCGGCATCAAGGTGACCAAGGGAGCTTGGCAAGTGCCTAAGTGGCTAGCCTTTGTGGCGAGTCAAGTGGTGCTCTTGGGAGAGACTTGGTGACCGGAAAGCAATACTCTTGTGTGAGTGCTTCAACAACGTGGACTAGGGGTGGCTTAGTGCCTACCGATACCACGGGATAAATCGCGTGTCAAGAGTTTGCTTCCTCTCATCCCTCTTTACATTTCCGCATTTACTCTCTTGCAATCTTTGCTTGCCTTTACTTTCCTAGAGTAGTATCATGCTAGGATTGGCTATAGGTTGCAAACCTTGTTTTGGGATGGGAGTTTCACACTAGAACAACTGTAGTTGCACATCTAGATAGTATGTTCTAGTTTTACTTTGTGTAAAAGTAGTGAAGCCATAGGCTAAGTTTTTAAGTTGTCTAATTCACCCCCTCCCCCTCTTAGGCTACGGGCATCCGATTCCTTATAGATAGGAATGTGAAGCCACCAATACTACTTCCTCATGAAACTGTGTGTTCGCACCTAAAATTGGCACAAAGCCGATCAGGCTGACGCCACCGGTCAGACCGGTGTCCCTGGACGGTCTGACCGGTCGGGCGTCCTGTAGCCGATCTAGCAACGGCTACACCGGTCTGACCGGTGGGCCTGACCGGTAGACCCCAAGTCCGAGTAGAATTGAGAAATCCTAGCGAATTGCAACTTGTAAAGGGTTTCCTTGCGGGGCAAGACCTTCCCACCCTATAAATATAAAGGGTCACGGCCGGTTGAGGATCTATCACCTAATCGATCATTACTTTTTACAACTTTTATCTCTCAAACCCTAGCTTTTCCAACCATATGCTTTCCTTGTTTGTCTCGACGATGATCAGGGACGTTCTAAGTGGCTTTGCCGACCTCAGAGCAACCCTAGGCGCGCCACCTCCGACGGGGTCCCTCCCGAGGCGACGATCTTAGGCTTTCACCGTGCCTCTACAGCCACCGGTCAGACCGGTGCCCCTGACTGGTCAGACTGGTCCGGGCAGGAGCTCGGCGAGTTCAGCATTTCGACGTTCCGCGCGATCTAGCGCTCGTGTCTGTTGACCAGAAAAGCGTCAACATACTTTTGGCGACTCCGCTGGGGAAGAAAGATCAGGTTGCTAAAACCGTTCAATCTAACCTCAGCCAGATGGGTGCTCGGTGCGAACTCGACATGAACAACATTATCACCGCGTCGCTAGAAGATCTCTCTTCGGAGGAGCAGCAGAAGTTCAAGACGCTACAAGAGTACATGCAAGTACAATTCCTCGCTGGCGTCAAGAAAGATCGATCCGGCAAGGTGGCAAGATTGAAAGAGTTCGAGCTGCCGGCGATCAGGCTAAACGACAACAACGTTGAGGTAATTCCCACTATAAGTAAGAAACCCCTGCCTGAAACTTCTCCTATGAAATCTACAGTGGAAAGTGATGAATTGCTTGCTTCGTATATTGCTCGTTTAGAACGTTTGGAGGATCTTGAAAAAGATAGGAGTATAGGTTTTAATAATAATGAAACTAATAGTAGTACTCCTAAAGCTAATCCTCATGGGTCCTATCCTAGCTTACCACCTTTGCCTGTTAATAATAATCATGCATATGGTTTGACACCAAATCCAGCATCTGGTCAGTACCCTCAGTTTCAACCGCACAGGCCAAACATGGCTGCACCGGTCGAACCGATGCAGGGTACCAGTCAGACCGGTGCCATGGATTTGGTGCCCGACCAGCCTTTGCCAATTTCTGCCGTGCCAAATCAGATGGTTCCTGCTTTTTCTAATACAATTAGTAATACTGGACCTCATTATAGTATGACAATGAATACATCAGCCCCAAAAACAATTATTCTAGACGATGTATTTGAAAGTTACAGGCTAGCTCAAGCTAAGATAGCTCCCTATTTAAATAAGATGAATTTGGAGAATCCTCAGCCACAACAGCCAAATAATCCTAATTGGGTGGAATTTAATAAATTTAAGGAAGATTTGGCTAATGTGGTTAAAACCAAACTTGGTATTGATATTGGTAATACTAATTTGTATCAAAAGCCATACGATCCCGAGTTTGATAGATTTCCTCTCCCACGTGGTTGGCGTATGCCTGATTTGATTAAATTTAGTGGTGATGATGACCGAACCACATGGGAGCACATTAGTCAATACACTGCACAACTAGGTGAAGCTGGTGTCTATAATGCCTTGAAAGTAAGCTTGTTTTCTGTATCTTTAACTGGCACCACTTTTGCTTGGTTTTCTTCGCTTGCTCCTGGTTCTATTATATCTTGGGATATGTTAGAGCGTAAGTTTCATGATCACTTTTATAGTGGGAGCGTGCAATTAAAATTGACAGATTTAACATCGGTTAGGCAAGGAAGAGATGAGACTGTCTCTGCCTACATTAAAAGGTTAAAACCGTTGCTTTAATTTGTCAATCACTGATATGGACCTTGCAGACATTTGTCTGAAAGGTTTAAGGTCATCTATTAGGGATAAAATAGAGGGCACTGATTTTCTTTCGGTCGCACAAGTTCAAGTAAGAGCTTTAGTTGTTGAGAACCGAATGAATAAAGAAAAGGATAATTTTAAATCACGTCGTTCTAATGTTCATATTATTGATTATGATTCTGATAGTTCGAACGATAGTGATAAAGAAATTTATGCTGCTGAATTTGTTTGGCCCTCTAAAGAAAAAGCTTATTCTTGCTCATCTTTTAAGCCGGCTAGTAAAGGTCGGCAAGAAGAAATTAAATTTACTTTTGATGTTTCCAAATGTGATCGTATATTTGATGAATTGCTTAAATCTGGAAATATCAAGCTAACTCATACTATTCCTCCACTTGATGAGTTGAAAAGGCATGCATATTGCAAGTTTCATAATTCATTTTCTCATGCCACTAATGATTGCAATGTGTTTCGTCGACAGGTTCAATCGGCCATAAACGAAGGTCGTTTGACTTTTCATGAGATGCTAGTGGATAAGGCTCCTTTTCAAATCAACACCATGGATTTACAGCAGCCTATGGTACTAGTTCGGCCACATCAAGCTGAAGCAACTAAAGGCAAGAACGTGGTAATCGGGGAGGCTAAGCCCGATTTGAGAGGAAAGGAGCTAGTTCGTAAAGTTGAGTATGAGAAGACTCCTGATGGCAAAGAGACCTTCAAGGTTACAGTGAGTGCCTCTGGACATGGGGGGCAAGGGTCGTCCACACCCGCCGATCAGCGACCATCTGAGCCATCTCTGGCCAGACCGGTCAGACCGGTGGAGGTGACCGGTTAGACCGGTGCACCCCCAGGCCGCCCGAGGATGATCAAGCCAAGCCGTCCAGAGATTGGAAATTGGAAGCTTAATGTAGCAAAGAATCAGGGGAGTGGTCCTAAGCCAAAGGTCACTTTCGATATGCTATTTGACAAGTATTCCAAGCAAAAGGCCGTTACATGTGATCGGCCGTTAAAAAAAGGATGAGGTCACCTACACACCAAGGAGGGTTATCTTCACCTCCAAGGGATGCTACAAGACTCAATGGTGAATCATCACAGCAAGGGCAACGCTTTACTCCACCAAGGGCGTCATAAAGTTCAAATGCACCACGCCCGATTTATGATGACAATGGAGTGATGTGGGTGCTGTATCAACAAGCCTTTCATCCTGGTTGGGGAGGATAAAGATCAGCTTTTGACAGAATCTCCAGGCCTGTCCAAGACCGATTGGCTCCTCGCCGTTCTGGTCAGGGTCACCAGACCCAACCGGTCAGACCGGTCGCTGGCACCGGCCAGACCGGTGCGGCCAGAAAAGCCGTGTCACCTCCCGTGAAGCAGGTCTACAAGCCAAAGCAGAAAGAGGAGGTGCAGAAGATGGAAATTGATCCAGAGAGGACTACAAGTCAAGATATTATTCAAATTGGGTCAATGGATGTTCACATTGGAGAGGATGGCAAAAGACCGATTGTTCCAAACAATAAGGTTGTGACATCAACTCCAGGGGTGTTTGCTGCTACTAATGACCATGAGGCCAGCGGGAGTGGTTCCAACTCCAAGTACTTCTTGCCAAGGTGGTGTCCTCCCGGTTTGACTCGCACACAAAGGAGGAAGCTTCAACACCTAAGGTTTCAAGAGAAAAGGGAGAAGGAGCTAGAGAAGCAGAGAGACGAAGCTTTCAACCAGTACAAGCCCATGGTACCTCAGGGAAAGGAGTAGAGAGTCAAGACCAGCTCCCAACCAACACCGGTCAGACCGGTGGAGGAGTCGGTCAGACCGGCCACACCGATCAGACCGGTGACCGGCGTCAGCCAGACCGATGACCCAGAGACGCCACTCAATTTCTCTTCTTCAGCTCCTATGGTTTGTGATGACAAGTCCGTATCGGATCCTGCACCAGAAGATGATGAGAAGCTTGTTGATTACAGTTCTTCGCCCGAGCGCATGAGTTTGGATATCAACGTGATCCATATGTCTATGGATGGTTATTTGCTCTCGGAGGAGGACGTCGCGCATCTCGACTTTGGGCCAAAGAAAGCTATTTTCTAGAAGCCTAAAGCTACTGAAAATCATCTGAAGGCTTTGTACATGAAGGGACACATCAATGGGAAGCCTATCTCTCGCATGCTGGTGGACGGAGGAGCGATCATCAACTTGATGCTGTATTCTTTGTTCAAGAAGCTAGAAGGTTCAGATGATGAGCTGATCAAGGCCAACATGACCGTCAGCGGTGTGGGAGGAGGCGAGCCGATGGGAGCTAAAGGCGTCGTCTCTATGGAGCTCACCGTTGGGAGCAAGACGTTGGCTACGGCATTCTTCGTCGCTGAGACACAAGGTAACTTCAGCTTAATCCTTGGTCATGATTGGATTCATGCAAATCAATGTGTGCCTTCTACTTTGCATCAATTTTTAATCCAATGGGTAGGCGACGAGGTAGAGATTGTTCATGGTGATACATCGGCTTGTGTTGTAGTGGCCGATAGCTCTACTATGGATAATCATGAGAATCTTAAGTGCTTAACTGGTTTAGATCTATCTAATTTAAGGCTTATTGATTCTACCAAAGATGGCTTTGCTACTGTTGTCATGAAGCTGATCGTTGATCAGGCTGGAACTTCTCTGTCGATTTGATGGATGCAAATCTAGAGTGGTTGCAACAAAGGCGAGAGCACTATCGGGCGCATAAGAACGATATGTGTGAGGCCATCGAAGACTTTGATGATTTGAGCAAGTTAGGACAAAGGTTTACGTTGGCTGATCCTTTAGAGGAGGTAGATATTGGTGATGGCACTATACCTAGGCCGACATTTGTAAACAAGAATCTTGATCCTTTGTTTAAATCTGATTTAATAAAGTTGTTAAAGGAATATGTTGATTGCTTTGCATGGAACTATAATAAAATGCCTGGTTTAAGTCGTGATTTAGTTGAGTATCGTTTACCTATTAAACCTGGTTTTAGGCCTTATAAACAACCTCGTAGAAACTTTAATCCTGATATTTATGACCGAGTGAAAGAGGAAGTCAATCGGTTACTTGATGCAAAGTTTATTAGGCCTTATCGTTATGCTGATTGGATCTTTAATATTGTGCCTGTTGAGAAAAAAGGAACAAAAAAGCTTCGTGTTTGCATTGATTTTAGAGATCTTAATAGAGCTACTCCTAAAGCTGAATATCATATGCCTATAGCCGATTTTCTTGCTAATGCTGCATCCGGACATAGAATTCTTAGCTTTCTTGATGGTAACACTGGTTACAATCAAATCTTTATAGCCGAAGAGGATATATCCAAAACGGTTTTCATTTGTCCGGGTTTTGTTGGCTTATTTGAGTGAGTTGTTATGATTTTTGGATTGAAAAATGCGGGTGCCACTTATCAAAGGGCTATGAATTTAATCTTTCATGATTTGCTTGGCATCATAGTAGAGGTTTATATCAACGATATTGTTGTCAAATCGGCTGGAGATGATTCTCATCTAGCTGATTTAAGACTTCCATTTGAAAAAATGCGTCGGTACAAATTAAAGATGAACCCACTCAAATGTGCTTTTGGAGTATCGGCTGGGAAGTTTTTGGGCTTCATAGTGCATGAGAAAGGCATAGAGATAGATCCTAAAAAGATTGAAGCAATCCGGAAGGTTAAAGTGCCTACTTGTAAAAAGGATTTGCAAAAGTTCTTGGGCAAGGTAAATTACTTGAGGTGATTCATTTGTAACTTGTCTGGGAAGGTGAATGCTTTTACTTCTTTACTTCGGTTGAAAAATGATGTTGACTTCACTTGGGGGGCAAAGCAACAAGAGGCATTTGATGAGATTAAGAACTATTTGACTTCACCGCCCGTTCTTCAAGCGCCCAAGAGTGGTATTCCTTTCAAGTTGTATGTAGCGGCTGAAAAAGATGTCATTGGAGGTGTTTTGACTCAAGAGACCGAAGGCAAGGAGTATATTGTTGCATATGAGAGTAGAAGATTGTTGGACGCCGAAACAAGGTACACTTTTATTGAAAAGTTGTGTTTATCACTATATCATACTTGTCCCAAGTTAAGGCATTATTTATTACCAAGTACTTGCATAGTAGCATGTCAAACCGACAAAATTAAATATATGTTGCATAAACCAATTTTAAGTGGTAGAGTCGGCAAATGGGCTTATGCTTTAGTTGAGTATGATTTGCATTGTGAACCATTAAGTTCTATGAATGGTCAAATTGTTACCGACTTTATTGTTGGACATAGAGTAGATAAGCAACTTGATTTAAATGTCGGTTATGCTACTTTTACTCCATGGAAGTTACATTTTGATGGATCGGTTTGCAAAGATGGTTGTGGTGTTGGAATTGTCATTATTTCGCCAAGTGGGGTTGTTTTTGAAGCTCTTAACCGATTGGATCATGATTGTACTAATAACCAAACCGAATATGAGGCTCTTCTATTTGGGTTGGAGATCTTGTGTGACATGGGAGTAAAACATGTGGAAGCACATGGAGATTCTTTATTAGTGGTGCAGCAAGTTTCCAAGGTATGTCAATGTCTAAATGGCTTTTTAAATGCTTATCTTGGTAAATGTTTAGACATCATATCTTGTATGGATGAATTTGTTATCTATCATGTGCCACGAGAGAAAAATCCTAGAGCTAATGCTCTGCCTCAGCAAGCATCTGGTTATAATATTCGAAAAAGAAATTTTCAAGAACACAAACCGTTGCTTACAGCCGAGTGTTTTGCTCTAGAGGCACTGGTCAGGCCGACGCAGCCGACCGGTCTAACCGGTGACAACGGTCTGACCGATGTCACTGACCGGTCTGACCGGTCCCCAGGTTTCGGGTCGACTAACGTCACCGGTCTGACCGATGCCCGTGACCGGTCTGACCTGTCCCCTGGTAAAAGTTTCTCCTCAGTTTTTCGTGACAAAGATAAGGTGGAGGATTGGAGTCAGCCTCTGGTTGATTATTTACAAAATCCTAGTAGTTGAGTTGACAGAAAAGTCCAATGATGGGCTCTTAAGTTTACTTTTGATAGTGGTGAATTGTATCGTCGGACTGCGGATGATTTGCTTCTTAAATGCTTGGGTCCTGATCAAGCTAGGTTGGCTATGGCAGAGGTTCATGAAGGTATTTGTGGTACTCATCAATCGGCTCCCAAGATGAAGTGGCTCCTTAGACGAGCTTTCTTTTATTGGCCTACCATGATAGGCGATTGTTTTAGGTACTACAAAGGTTGTGAAGACTGTCAAAAACGTGGAGATGTTCAGTTGGTGCCTGCTGCGTTGATACATCCGATTATCAAGCCTTGACCCTTTAGAGGATGGGGATTGGATTTTATTGGCAAGATTCACCCTCCTTCGACGAAGGGGCATTATTTTGTGATTGTGCCTACTGATTACTTCACCAAGTGGACTGAAGCTATTCCTTTGAAGAATATGACACATAGAGAGGTGATGGAGTTTATTACTGGACATATTATACATAGATTTGGCATTCCACAAACTTTGACTACGGATCAAGGGACTTCGTTCATATCCAAAGAGATGCGTGAGTTTGTTGATTCCTATGGTATTAAATTGCTCAATTCATCTCCATATTATGCTCAAGCCAATGGTCAAGCTGAGTCTAGCAACAAGACATTAGTGAAGCTGATCAAGAAGGAGATAGAAGACAATCCTAGAAGATGGCATGAGGTATTATCTGAAGCTTTATGGGCTCATCGTATTTCTAGACATGGTGCTACTAAAGTTACTCCTTTTGAGCTTGTATATGGTCAAGAGGCCGTTTTGCCCATTGAGGTGAATCTAGGCGCATATAGACTTGCAAAGCAGAATAATCTTGATGTTGAAACATATTATGCTTTGATGATGGAGAACATTGATGAAGTGACCGACAAGCGTATGGAGGCTTTGGAGGAAATCGAAAAGGACAAATGGCGAGTTGCTAGAGCATACAACAAGAAGGTAAAAGTCAAATCTTTTCAGGTAGGTGATTTGGTTTGGAAGACAATTTTACCTATTGGATCCAAGAGTAACAAGTTTGGCAAATGGTCTCCAAGTTGGGAAGGTCCGTACAAGGTTGTTAAGGTTTGTTCTGGGAATTCTTATATGGTGGAAACTTTGCAAGAACAGTGGCTTCCGAGGGCTCTCAACGGGAGATACTTGAAGAAATTTCATCCAAGTGTTTGGCAAAACGCTTAATAGAATATGGTCGATTTAAAGCAAAAATCGCCCTTAGACCAAAAAATAGCCGGTGAGGTGTCACATCGACCTTAGAATTATTTTTTAGACAACAAGCTTTACTAAAAAATAGGGGGGTATATGTTCGCACCCAAAATTGGCACAAAACCGATCAGGCTGACGCCACCGGTCAGACCGGTATCCCTGGACGGTCTGACCGGTCGGGCGTCCTGTAGCCGATCTGGCAACGGCCACACCGGTCTGACCGGTGGGCCTGACCAGTCTGACCGGTGGACCCCGAGTCCGAGTAGAATTGAGGAATCCTAGCGAATTGCGACTTGTAAAGGGTTTCCTTGCGGGGTAAGACCTCCCCACCCTATAAATATAAAGGACCACGGCCGGTTGAGGATCTATCACCCAATCGATCATTACTTTTTACAACTTTTATCTTTCAAATCCTAGCTTTTTCAACCTTGTGCTTTCCTTGTTTGTCTCGACGACGATTAGGGACGTTCTGAGTGGCTTTGCCGACCTCAGAGCAACCCTAGGCGCGCCACCTCTGACGGGGTCTCTCCCGAGGCGGCGATCTTAGGCTTTCACCGCGCCTCTGCAGCCACCGGTCAGACCGGTGCCCCTGACCGGTCAGGCTGGTCCGGGCAGGAGCTCGGCGAGTTCAGCGTTTCGACGTTCCACGCGATCTAGCGCTCGTGTGTGTTGACCAGAAAAGCGTCAATACTGTGCCATCATCTGGGCTAGTGTTTCTGCCAACTGTTGAAAACATGAATCCCCCAGTACTGCTTGCCAGTGATAACATGCAGCCTAGAAAGATTGTGGCAAATACCACTGTCCATCAACAGCTACCACTGTCTTCTGATTCTGCGCAGCAATCACAGCAGGCTCACAGACTGGGTAATGAAACTTAAACACAATACTGTTGGTTTATTTTTGTTGACAATAGCTGATGTGCCTACACCTACGCAGATTACCCCAGTTGATGTGAGGCGTTTGCTCGACCTCAATACAAGGCACATGAGACCAACGGCAAGCAACCATGAGAAGTATGAACTGTTTTATTAGGGTTGTCCATGAAGAGTGATCCCAGCCTTAAGTTTAGTTTGCCTGTTCGAATGTCAATTCTGTCAGTAGAATTTTATGTGGTATGTCACATGGATATGTTTCCCATGTTTCCTGTTTTATTTGCAGTTTTATTTAGTCTCATTTTGGAGGCAGTATCATTAAAAGATTGACGGTACATTTAGTTCTGCTATCATTGTCCCTTGAACTTTATACCAGAATTATGTGCTTATGGACCCATAGTATGGGAACATTATAATACATGGATTTTACAATTCCTATTGAGCTATATCAAACCAATACGCTCATTGGCTCTGTGTGGTTGATGATTTCTCTTGTTTACTAATCATTGTCTTCATTGTGCAATTATTATTACATGTCTGCAATACCAGTGTATTGGACAAGATGTTTTGTTTTCATGATGTAGTTCACAATCAAGTTTAATCCATGCAAAAGTTGCACTTTGTGATACTGGAACAAGTTTACTTGTGTGTTCCTGTTATAATTCTTGTATGTGTTCTTAGCAAGCTAATTATTGTCACTTTCTATCTGTCCCAAAAAAAAGATTGTCACTTTCTACAATGAGGGACTGATTAATTAGATTATGAATATTATTTTGGTATGAATGATTGCCAAGACCAAGTTCTATTGTAAAAACATAGGATGCAGTGTTTGAGCAATCCTCTATCCTTAAACAAGTAATTTGTTCATTCCTTGTGTTTGTCTGTGCTAGATGCCATCATTTCCATTAACAAAAGACTATGTTTATATCTGGGATTTGATAATGATTCAAGTACTTATAATTTCAGCGAAAAAACTGAGTTGTAAAGAAATATTTATTATGCATCATGCTTACATCACCAAGCTAGAAAGCAATAGCAGGATGCCAACAACATGAGCATCATTTACTGAAATACTATATGTTTGGAATAGAAACATGGTTAGGCTCGTCATCATCTTTGGTAGCTTTCATTTAGTACTACCTTTTCAAACTAAAAATAAAGCTTCTCCTTCCCAAAATTTGTGGTAAGGTGAACAACTCAATCGGCAGACAAAATAATAAAAGAAGCACAAGGAGACAAAGACCCTAGTTTCACCATCGTTTCTTGGAGCCTTTTAATGCGGAATTGTTTGATTTTGATTTAGAGCAAGGGAAAGACCACCACATTTGCTGCCCTATATTGCATTCAAGCATTCCAATTTTGAGTATGGAAAAAAGAATCAGTTAAGCATCCTCATGCTCTTTTCCTTTGGATTTTCTTGATTAATGCTTAAATCATATGCTCTCATTCTGTTTCCTTTTATGTCAAAAAATAGCTTAACGTTTAGTGCAATCCAAGGAATCAAGCTTGAGATACTGTAGGAAACATGGCACAAGCTTGACCAATCGCTCCATAGAACCGGACACGTGCAGGGGTATGTCCCGGTGCAGGCTGTACAGTATCCCTTCCTCACACAGCTTGGACACCAATGCCTCCTGCGTACCCGGAATGGTCTTTTGGCACGTCAACACAAGCTCAAACATGGCACGCTCGTCGGCGGCGGGGCAGGAGCCAACGACAATCGCACCCGCAGCGTCACCCAAGATGGCCTGACCGACAAGGTCTCCGATGTGCGACGCTGAGGGGCCTCGCAGCGACAAGGTGCACACCTCGGAGCATACCACAAGGACCCGGGCGCCTGGGTTGTTCTCTGCAAGGTCCTTGGAAAGGCTAAGAGCGGTGCAGCCACCATGGCAGCCGGTCTGGTACAACATGAAGCGCTTGGTGGATGGCTTAAGCCCAAGAAGCCTGGCGAGTTCACAGTCTGCACCGGGCATGCAGCCACTGCTTGACGTGCTAGCGACGAGATGGGTGATGTCGGAGGCCTTCTTGCCCCAGTCACTTATGGCTAAGCGTGCCGCCTCAGCGCCGAGCTTGGGTACACCCACATCAGCGAGCTCCTGACGGCGGGTGAGGGAAGGGGAGCTGTGTGCCACGATGGACGGGCTGGCCCTCAACATTTCATTGGACATGTAAAAGTGTCGCGTCTCGATCATGGTCTTCTCTCCTGAAATTGATTATGTACCAGCTGTTTAAATGTAAATGCATCAGAACAATAGTTCATTTGATACCTAGTATATATTTTTATTCATCTGGAACAAATTGATAATTTTAATTCTCATGCCAAATGCAAAGATACTTGTCTAGATGAATTGCCTATTCCCATGAAATAAACGCAAGTTATCCCAGTTCCATATTCAGCAGAAGAGATATTTATTTATGGCATACATAGGAAAAGGTAGTTCTAGAGAAAAATAACCATTTGTATTCCAACTTACAAATGTTTGTAAACTTGGCCTTTAAATCCACCATGTGATTGCTACCAGTAATCTCAAAATAGTAATCAGAAAATGACTTCTGTTGGAACTCATGCGATGGAACAGCTTTGCTTATACCCATTATGGTTGCTCTCCCACCTTCATGTGGACAGCCTATTCGATGACTCGCATCCGGTGCCATGAAAGAACCCATCAACTACTATATTCTTGGACTGAAACGAGATGAGGCAGATGTACTACGTTTTTGGGTGCCTTGATAGTAAGCACCTTCATGCTATTATATAGGCACTTACCACGAGTAGTAGTAAACAATAACTCATATAGGCACTTGCCTGTTGCGTTTGGCACCTAGCCCAAGCACTACATTATTGAGATTTAGGTAATACTCCCACTGAGCCATGATTTGACTATTTGTATTACAATCAGACTTTTCGTGATTTGACTATTTGTATTTCTTAATCTGGAGAGAGGATATGTATAAACCTATGTCACTATATTATGAAAACACCTCACATATGCACATTTTCTTGGTACCTGCTCCCACTGAACCATGACACCTCTCCGTATATGACATCCAAGCAGCTGGAGTACTCTTATTTCATTTAGGTGTATGATTTTCAGCCTCATTGATATGGTGTCCATCACCATGCGAAACATGGATAATTAAGTCTTCAGGTGCCCTATCTATGAAATAACGGCATGTACTCCCAATATTCAAGAGAAAAATCATTTTGTAGCGAACATGGCCATCAAAGTCATTTGTTCATTATGATTTTGGTGATTCATGTGCAACATGATCAATGGGACTAATCAAATTGTTTAGCATGTCTTTGAAGCAATACTAGGTCCCATGGAGATGCAACCACAATCAAATCCAAGAAACCGTACAAAAGTCCATAGAAAGGATTATTTAAGAGGATCAAAATGGTAGTATATTGAAAAGAAGCAAAAGAGACCATCAGATGAACCGACGCCCTATATTCTAGTTGCACCGGAGTAATTGTTTGCACGCTGCAAGCTGAGTTGGTACCGTCGGATTAACTGGCCCTAGCATCGGAGTAATATTATGCCTAGTGTCGGTGTAAGCATAATTACAACGCGGGCGACCAGAGAGGTTTTGGAAATCCGGCCTTCAGCACCGGATCAACCGACAGTGCATCGAAGTATACGGAGATCAAGCGTCGGTGCAATCATAATTAGATTTGGTGCTTCTAGAGAGGTTTTGGTGCAGAGGAGTATAGCACCGGATCAACCGATGGGGGCATGGGGCCATCAGTGTATGCTTTGGAAAAATGAAATCAGCGGAATATGGGCGTGG
Source organism: Cenchrus fungigraminus (assembly GCA_036936925.1). Taxonomy (NCBI): domain Eukaryota; kingdom Viridiplantae; phylum Streptophyta; class Magnoliopsida; order Poales; family Poaceae; genus Cenchrus; species Cenchrus fungigraminus. Next base: position 92,071,365 of record CM072774.1, on the reverse strand, counting down.
AAGGCAACATCTAGTAGCACCGGATCAACCGATGCTATGCAAAAGGGGTTGTCGGTTTATCCGATGGTACAACTTTAGCTAGACATTGTGCAACGGCTATTTGGATGCCTTGGGTTATTCATACCTCTTCCACTCACCCATTTTGGAGTTGTCGATGTGTGCAGGAGCGCAGAGGAGTGCAAGACACATTGAGATCACATTCATGCCACCATAGTGCTTAATAAGTGTTCATCAAAAGGCTTATAGCAGATGTTTAGAGAATGTGTTTAGTGGAAGCATAGGCTTAGACTTTATTGTATGCATGGTGTGCCAACTTTGTGGGGTAATTCTAGAGTGAATCAAGGTGTACAAGATGTTGCCGCAGCCTTAGGGCCTTTGTGGCTCTCCGGCAAGTCTTCGAGCCTCCGGCTTGGTGTGAGCGGGGTTGACACTTGTGTGCGGAGGGACGTGGATACCCCCTCCTTTGGTGGAGAAGCTCCTTAGTGATGGTGGCATCAAGGTGATCAATGGAGCTTGGTAAATACCTTTGTGGCCGAGCCTTTGTGGCAAGTCAAGTTGCTCCTTGGGAGAGACTTGGTGACCGGGAAGCAATACTCTTATGTGAGGTGCTTCAACAATGTGGACTAGAGGTGGCTTTGTGCCTAACAATACCACGGGATATATTGTGTGTCAGGAGTTTCCTTTTTCCTTTCTCTCATCTCTCTTTACGTTTCCGCATTACCAACTTGCAATCTTTGCTTGCCTTTACTTTCATAGAGTAGTATCTTGATAGGATTGACTTAGGTTGCAAAACTCTTTGAGACGAGAGTTTAAGTTTGCCTAATTCACCCCCTGCTCCCCTCTTCGGCTACGAGCATCTGATTCCTTACACGTTTATCATTATAGTAAAGAAAATGTGGATCCCGAACAACCATATGTACCCCCACTTGCAAATTTTTGCAAACTTAAACTTTAAAAATACCATGTGATTCCTATCCGTAATCTCAAAATAGTAATCGTTAGTGCATAACGTTTGTTAAAAAATCATATGATGGAGTCAAGGGGCTCACAGTTGGAGCGGTAAAGGCCACTGGTTGGGACTCCCACCCAGGGTACAAATCCTGGGTGTGATACCATTTCGACACCATTTCTTTGAAATATGCGTAGTGGGGTATTCCCTCACAGTTTTCTTCAAAAAACTCATATGATGGAACAGCTACTGCCTCCCATTTTCTTGAAGATCTACCTTCGATTACTCACATCTGGTGCCTTCAAGGAACCTATCAACTAATATATTGAATGGTCACCTATGTCTAAGTAAACAATTAGCTCATATATCTCATAGAATGAAGTACAAATCAGCATAAAGCATTGTTTGATCAACTAAAGCACGACCTATGCATATAGCACGTAATTTAAATTCTGATCAAGACTTTTCATGATTTGACTATTTGTATTTCTATGTCTGGAAAATGGATGTATGACACTGTGTCACTATCTTGAAAACAACTGAGATATGCACATTTTCTAGATACCTGCTCCCACTCTACTATGACACCTCTAGATGCCGTCCAAGCAGCTGGACTCTAATTTCTCTTGGATGTACGTTTCGTAGCCTCATTCGTGCTGTCTATGTCCACGCGCAACATGCGTGTGCAGAACTGCAGATATATGTGTAGATGCACTATCGCTTTCCTGACAGCATAGAGTCCTGATCCGTCCATAGATCCATCCCTCTCCTCGTGGTCCACGGGGGGATAGCTAAGGCCTTATTTTATCAAGTAGCTTACTAATAATAGCTAAGAAACACACTATATATTTACCGTCGTCAAGGATGCAGAACCCATCTAAGCAAACCGCAAAAAACAACACAGAAAGTTGAGCAACTAACAATGGCAGCTGAGGCTTCATCCATCGTAGTCCCCACTGATGCCGAGCTGCTGCAGGGGCAGGCCGACCTATGGCGCCACAGCCTCAACTACCTCAACTCCATGGCACTGAAGTGTGCCGTCGAGCTCGGCATACCCACAGCCATCCACCGCCTAGGCGGTAGCGCCTCGATTCCTGACCTGATCACTGCACTGCCACTCCCCGCTGCTAAGCAACAATTCCTCAGTCGCCTCATGAGGCTCATGGCCTCGTCTGGTGTCTTCAGCGTGGTTGATTCCACTGAGGCTCTCTACTCCCTCACCCCACTGTCATACCTCCTGGTGGATGGCATTGAAGCCGAGGGCCATATCAACCATGCCCCTTTCCTGCTCACCGTAACCGCGCCACACTACATTGACCTAGCAATGGGGCTAGCTAGCTGGTTCAAGCATGATGTCAAGAAAGCACCGTTTGATCATGTGCATGGAGCATCGCTGTTCGAGGAGAGTATGGAGCGCAAGCATCCCGAGTTCCACAAGATGTCAATTCAAGGATTAATAGTCCATGACAATTTTGGGACCGACATTGCGATGCGGGAGTTCCGTGACATATTCGAGGGGATAAATTAAGTCATTGACTGACTGTTGCTACCATGGCGACGGAATGACGGCCAGGGCCATTGCCAAGGCCTTTCCACACATCAAGGTCACCGTTCTAGACCTTCCACAGGAGATTCGGAAAATGCCAGCTGATGGTGCTGTTAACTATGTTGGAGGTGACATGTTTAAGTCCATCCCACGTGCTCAAGTGGTGATGCTTAAGGTATGAGTGCAATAACAATTTCATTGCAAAAAAAAAGTTGACACATTAATTTGGACTTAGCTGCAGGTTCAAATCCTGGCATAGACAACTTTTCTTCTACCTTAATGAAATGACGTGCAGTTTTCCTGTGTTGTTGGAGAAAAAAAATTGAACCTGGCTAACAATTTTCATTTGTTATTGGTGAACTTAGCTAAACCTTACATTTTGCTGAGCTCACCTAACGTTATTCAAATTTTCCGTTGCAGATGGTGCTGCATCACTGGAGTGACGAGGACTCTGTTAAGATCCTGGCCAATTGCAAGAAGGCAATAGCTTCACGAGATGAGGGAGGAAAAGTTTTGATTGGAGATATAGTTCTGGACCCTGCTTCAGGACCTGTAATGTATGAGACCCAACTCTTAATGGACGTCTGCATGATGCTTATGAAAGGAGGCCGGGAACGCGACTTAAATGACTGGCATGACCTCTTCGTCAAAGCAGGCTTCAGTGACTTCAAGCTTGTCAGTAAATTTGGAGCTCGTGGTTCCTGGAAGCCTACCCGTAAGATTTCTCCTGGACATTCCTATGTTGTGGTTGGGCACCATAAACCTATAGTCAATAAATAAAAAGAGTGCCATAGTTTTCAAATGATCGTTGCATGGAACATGAGGCAGCTTTTGCTGAGGTTGCAATAATGCTGGTTTGCTTCATGATCTGTACACTTCCATTTCGTAAACGATATCCACAAACATGCTCATATATTGTACATGTATGGTATTGATGACCACCAACTGGGGTTGTTGGATGTGTGCATATATAATGCCGTGTTGTTACACCAGTTCTACTGGCAACATGGGAGGCGTACTCTATCCGTTTGTCCCTGTTTCTCAGAAAAGCAGTGTAACCATTATATTGTACCGCCACGAAATGTATCATCAATAAAAATTCAGGAGAGACTCCGGACTATTTTTGTGTTCCTTGTTATTGTTCATGTTGTCCACCTTGCTAGAACTCAAGTGTCTGTAATTGATTTCTTTCAGTTCCAAGGAAATCATGTTGTCCAGCTTGCTAGAACTATGTTGTCCTGCTGTGCATGCACTGCCCATGAGCAAGGAAATCAATTGGCTCCACACCATCACCATCCACCATGGTCCATACATTCTCCAAAAACATATATAAGTTTTGCTAGTTTCCGTAGCCCCCAAATAGCAGCAAGCGCCCAAATAGTAGCAGAACTAGGGCACTTTTTATTATTATGAACACAATATCGCCTGACAAGCTATGAGCTATGGCGGCAGATAGCTCCTGAGTAGGGAATAATAGGCAAGCGGTTTGTTAGGTAAAAATGATACCGGAGGCAGAGGTCGCATACTTGTAGAAGGCAGCTGCTAAATGACATATTAGTGGGAACTTGGGAAGCTTGATGACCATCAATTTGGTGAGAATGTTCAAGTTTATTCACCAGTTTAAGTGGTCCTAATGAATGTGCAAGTGCATGACAAATTATATTGTATATGAGATACAGACTAAAGTATAAGACTCTCTGTTTTGTTTGCGAGATAGGAAGTATGCTAGCGATGACAGTCCTTGGGAGTTTATACCTTTCAGTATTACATTCAATGGTCGATAATACTCCATTACTTGTTCTTCTTCCCATAATGTCTCGTAGGGGTGGTAATGGATCATGATCTTCATTCATTCTTCAGGATCCAACTCAGCTCTAACTATCACTACTACAGAAAATATTTGTTAGAGCGCCCCAAATTTTTTTCTAGAGCGGTCGAATTTGCCGCATGATCTAACAAAAAGGCGCGACACTGTACCAAACTGACCCGCACTTGGATATACGTTTTGAGAGTGGGTGACACCGTCAACCGCACCTGGAAAGAATTTTCAAGTGCGGGTGACGCCATCACCCTCTTCTGGAAATGGGAATATTCTCACGGTTAAATAAACTTTATATCAAAGTTAATATTCTTTAGTACTTCAAAATATTATTTTAAGTTCTTTAATTTTAAAATATTAAAATTATAAATTTTCAAAAGGACTTTGTGATTATAGTCACCAAGGTTAAAATATATGTAACCTATATAAATAAATGAGTATTTGCATGAGTATATATGTATGAAACCTATATGAATAAATGAGTAGCGAGGATGATGAATTGGATGAAATGGAATTAGTGGATTTTCTTGAAATAAAAATGTAGGGGAGTACCCCACTGCACAAATTCCAAAATAGTGGGTTTTTTACTACATCAAATGGAATTAGAGGATTTGTACTAAATACAATGGAATTAGTGGATTTTTACTAAATAAAATGGAATTAGTGGATTTTTACCAAATAAAATGGTATTAGTGGTTTTTAATAAATAAGATAGAATTAGTGGATTTTTTAAGAATCATATATAAATTAACTACAAAAAATAGAATTAGTAGATTTTTAAGAATCATATATAAATTAACTAGAAAATATGGAATTAGTGGAATTTTTAAGAATATGTGTGTGTGAGAGAGTAAAAGTGAAACACGTATACTAAAGTGTTACTACATTAGTGGACATTAGTGGATGTAGTATTTGAACACAAAATTTTAGCACGCATCTCAAATGAATTTTTTAGATAACGGAGCATTGTTTCAGCCTCAACAATTCAGAGAATTGTCTACAGCCAACAAACAGCAACACCGCAGCAACAATGCTGCACCGTTCAAACCACACGACCTACACCGCAACACCTGGGCTGCAACAGTTTTGACAATAGCAGGTTCTCCCTAATCAAGACAGCAGACTGGGCATACAAGAATTCAAAACACATGAAAATCTAGATGTCGATACTCTTTAGAGCATTCCATCCAGACTTATGAAAGATCTCCGGTGCCACTGTCTCCAACAACCGACAACCTTCTTTCAAAATGATTCTCCCATCCTCCTTAGAAAGGATAGACCAGCTCCTGATCCGGAACGTCCCCCTGAACATCACCTGCAAAATAGATTTATATTGTCACTTATGAAACAACAAATCATTCCTACTGATCCATAAGGCCCAGTATAGTGCCGCCAGCCCGATCAGTACAAGGTTCCTTTGTTTGTTCGAAAAACTTCTAAGCCAAGGACTGAGAAGATGCCACACATTCACTGGTTTTGAAACCCCAAAAGTACAACAAACAATCCCCTACATAAGTCTAGCCATAGGACAATCAAAAAACAGGTGCTGAATAGTTTCTTGCTCTGTACAAAAGCAACACTTAGTACACCCCTTCCATTGTCTTTTTACTAAGTTATCCTTAGTTAACACGACCCCATTTTTAAGATACCAAAGGAAGATCATAATCTTCAAAGGGATCTTAGCTTTACATGTCCAACAGTTGACCGGAGTCCCTGACTTTAAAACTAAGTCATTATACATGTTTTTAACTGAAAAAACTTGCTAGCCGTCCACCTGAAGGAGTCCCTGTGATCATTAAGATGCACCATAAGGACACTCTCCACCAGACGGAGCCATTTGTCCCAATTGTCCCCCACTAAGGCACGTCTGAAGGAGACATTTAGCGGGGTAGTACTTAGTCCTTGGGCAACCGACACATTCTTCTTTCTTACTATATTATAAAGGGTAGGATACTTTTCCATTAAAGGTTTTTTCCCTAACCATAGATCTTCCCAGAATCTAGTCTGGGAACCATCTTGCACCTGAAACCTACCCCTCTCCAACACAAGCTTTTTAACCTCCATTAACCCATCTGTGCGTGTCTCGCCGGTGGCAAGGGGCCTCTCCAAGGTTTGCAGACATTCGATTGCCGCCGCATCGACTTAGGATGCCGGTCCAGCAACTTCCTAGCCTTGCCCGAGCTCTTAGACACCGTCCTCTCTGGCTCCACCGACTTGTGCTCTCCCTCCATCTGCGACCTACAGGACAGAGTTTTTCCCCGCCCGGAGTACTGCAGCGAGCTTGACGGACTAGAGCCGCCCCACCACGGCGTAGGGATGTATCCCCTCCACGGGGGAAGTCTCCTCGTCGGAGCTCTCATCCTCGGCAAGCGCCCAGAAGCGCGAGCCATTCCCTGCTTGCTTGAACTACCGTAAAAGGTCAGATGAAGAGCCGACGCTCGAGCGAGCCCGGCTCACCCTCGACCCTAACTCAACCTCACCGTTCTCCATCATCGCAACTCCACCGCTCCTCTCTGAACCTGCAGAAATAGCCAAGCTTACCGTCGCGTCCTCCTTGCCGTGCTCCGTTGTAGCCCAGGGACACGGGGCCAACGTCAGCCTCCGCCGCCTCCGCTCGCCGTGCGGGTCTCCCGCGTCGCTCTCCTCACTCATCTCTCAATAACTCTCTCATGCCTCAGAAGCTGGCCACGGTCACACATCTCAAATGAATACAAACTTATATATACCAAACTTGTAGATCTTAAGAAGATTTTCATTTGAGGTCATTTATTACGTTAAATTAAATTTAAGTACAAATTAAGAAAAGGAGAAAATCTTTCCAAGCGCGAGTGAAGCAAGCATCCCGCACCTGGAAACCATTTCTAGGTTTGGTCGACGACACGATCCAAACCTTGAAACGATTTCCAAGTGCGGATGACGTTATGGCCCACACATGGAAACCCTAATCCTATATATGCGGTGCACGTGGAGACATGGCTAGTTTTCGGACTTGCGCACGGAGACGCCGGTAGGCTGCCGATTTTTTTCACCGCCACGCCATCTCCGCTGCCGCACCCCTCTCCTCTACCACACCCCATCTCCGCTGCCGCAGCCCGACCTCCGCGCCGCGCCCACCATCTCCGCCGCCACCGCACACATCGCCGCCGCACCACATCTCCACCATCGCACCCCATCTCAGCGTGCACCCCATCTCCGCCGCAGCAGCCCTCCTCGCCTCTCTCACTACAAGAAAAACGCCGACTAGTGACGCAAAAAAGGCCGTTTCTTGTCATAAGCCGCAATTAATGACGCCAGTTGTTACGAAAACGCTCTGTCATTAATCGAGCGTCACAAATCACGATTAATGACGCGACCGTATTTCGCGGCATCATGAGTTTAATGGTGCGTGCAAAATCGTCAATACAAAGCGTCATAACTTCGTTCCTGCAGCTTTGCCACGCTGGACAGAATCTGATGTGGCATCCGATGTGGCATGCCAATTGTGACAAATCGTATGCGTCATAAAACGAATTTGGCCCGTTTGTAGCTGGGTTGAGCCCAAAACTGTTCCTGTAAGCTGGCGTTGTTCATATAGCCCAAAAAAGATTTTGTTGTGCCCAATTGTAGCTTTTTTAGATGAAATTTGGTTAGGGTGGGCCTGTTTTGGTTGGGTCGAGTCCAACAGGTGCGCACATTGTTGCGGCCTCTTGTGTCACGTTAATTTGAAAAAAATGAATTTTGGCCCAATTGAAAGTGGGCTAAGCCCACTGAAGGACGACATAAAATTAACTAATCATGCATCAATATTAATGGATTTCATTTCAATTCTGATCCTTTTTTTAGAATAATTCCGATCTGGTTGGCAAAATAGTAATCAGCACATATTTCTTTATACAATAAAGCAAACTGTTGTTTACTATCAAGCACTACCATATTGTTCATCACATATCACAAACTATTACAAGATAACAATATCACAAGGAACATTGATTAACAAAGCTAAATCTAGGTCATAATCACAAGAGAAAGTGGAGATTTGATCTAATGATCTTAACCTCTTCATCTTTGACTGCTAAGCAGTAGACGAAGGAGGTCCTCACTGTCTTCGGTTAGCTTCTGCAACCTCTTAATCTCAATCGACTGCATTTTCAGAGTTGATTCTGATTCTTCGGTCTTCTTCTTCAAGGTACATAACTCTTTCTGGTGAGCAACAAACCGTTGTCGAAGTTGTACCCCATCCTGATTGGGAGCGTCAACTCGCTCTTCATCAACACTACTACATAAGGATTTGGTACCCATTCTTGAGTACTCGGCTGCCTCTATTTTAATTTGTTCGAGAAGAAGGATCATTGACTTGGTAGCTTCCATCTAGCAACAGTGGATCGCAAGTTAGATTAGGACCTTGTAATTGATTCGAACTAAGGAAACAAAGGTGTTAAGTTTGTTACCTTGGAGCAGGTCCGAACAGGAGCGACTTCAGATGTTGACCCTTTGGCCCACTGAAACAAGTACAAGAACAATAGGTAAGGGTTGAGATCATTCGCAATCGGAAACAAAGAATGTGTTAAGTTTGTTACCTTGGAGCAGGTCTGAACAGGAGCGACTTCAGATGTTGACCCTTTTGCCCACTGAAACAAGTACATGAACAAGAGGTAAGGGTTGAGATCATTCGCAATCGGAAACAAAGAAGGTGTTTAGTTTGTTACCTTGAAGCAGGTCTGAACAGGAGCGACTATAGATGTTGACCCTTTGGCCTGCTGAAACAAGTTCAAGAATAAGAGATAAGGGTTGAGATCATTAGCAATCGGAAGCAATTTCATCTATTAAGTTCAATGCGGTACATGAACGATCACACCCAATCCATCATCACCCAAGCATGCCCCAAAAATTTGGAAAGCCAAAGAGCATGGGTAAGCAATATAATAATTTCATCCTTTAATTTCTACAAACCTCAAATAAGTTGACTTGGAACAATCTCTTGCAATAGGGAATAGAAGATCCACAATCACCCAAGCATGCAACAACAGTATTCAAAGGCAAAGAGCATGGGGAAGCAGTCCAAAAATTTCATCTACAAATTTCTACAAATCTCAAATAAAATGACTTCTAACAAACTCTTGTGATAGGGTACAGTAGATCCACAGTCACCCAAACATGAAAGAATATAATAGAAAGCCAAGGAGGATGGGGAAGCAATCTAATTGAATCGATCAATACAGGGAGGAGACCGCAGACCTGACGAATAGGACAGGGAGAAGGTGCCGAATGCTGTCTCGATTTAGCAGCCCGACCTTGCGCCTTCAGCACGATGTTCTGTGCAACTGTTGCAGATCTGCGGCCGCCAGGGTGAGCCTCGGGGGAGCCAACGGAGCAACGAGTTTGAACCATCTTGCAGCTTCAAGGATGTTGCCGAGGAAGGCCGCCACTCGTAGAAGAGGAAGGCCGCCGGTCGTAGCAGAGGAAGCCGTCATCGGTAGCTAGGTCGCCATTGCTACTTCCGCCGCAGATCTAGGTCTCTTCGGTGGTCGAGGAGAAGACCCCTGATTTTGGAAAATTACCAGGAGGGAATTGGGAGACTTGGTTTCGCTCTTTGTTTTATATATAAATGAGGAGGACCCGAAGGAGGAGCGGGGAATTCAAATTTTCACGTCCCACCTTTGTGGTCCAGAGCGGGAAACAAAAGACTTTGGATCATGGACCCAAACGTCAGTGACCCAAACGAAAGACCGCTTGGGTGTCAGACCCAAACGTCTGTGACCTTACGTAGAGAGGCAAGTTGTTGACTGGGTTATCCGTGCCACCATGGATCATGGAATGGACAAACACACAGGACTATACTCTGCTTCATATTCACGTTAGACGGATGATCCGATTATTGCATTACAAATGTACTCACTGCAACAAATTAACGTACCGTTTCAACTGTTTATTACATGACTAAAAACACTTAAACAAAACATTAAAACTTACAGGGGACCCTGGTACAACCCTTCAGGTAATCTTCTACAGAGATTGTGCATAAATTCGGGATGATGAGTGCATACAACCGCCCAATCATATGTGAGTATTCCGTGAGGAAAGATTCGCGCTAAGAGAGACATGCACTTGTCCTGCAATTGTGTGCAGTTAGCCTGAATTGCCCATCGTAGAAATGAAGTCACAGTTTCCTCGCTTGCCATGTCCCACATCTTTGACGCACAGTGTAGCTTCAACCTTTCGACTTGGTACATGTCGCCAACCGAGAGTAAATAAGGCCAGGCATTGGCAAGAGTGTCCCATAAATCAGCCTCCGCCGGGAGTGATCCTTCCCTAGCATATTTGATCAGGGCCGAGAAGCCATCAGGGTGTGTGTCAATAATTGTAACAGTTTCAGAGCTAGACTCCACTCCTGTGCTGTAGAGCATTGCCTCCATCACACAAGATACTTTCGCCACATTGGCACGTATCGCTCGTATCACCCGGCATTCTGCACCTACGTGGAAGACAACTTCCACAGGGGCTTGGGCTGCAACGCTTTCGCATATGCTTCTTTGTATTGATGGAGGAGTAATTTCAATGCAGTCGTCCTCAGTACTGTAACAACACATGATATGTGTATGGGATCTTCATTGGATGTCACACGCTCAATGTCATGATGCTCCACCAGACATTCAAATCCTCTTTCTTGTAGATCCCGATTCATGAAACAAACTTCTTTTGTAGCTTGAACTCGAAATATATCTTCTTCATCGTTTGGGTCTCCAGCCACCGCACGCAACAATACTCGCACCTACGTGGAAGGAAGCAGTCACAGGCTTGACAACAATAACATAATGCGACCGTATCGCCATGTGTGAGTGTGTGTATTCATAGCAGCAACGAGACACGTACCATTTGGGATTTGTGCACAGGAACAAGGATGACGGCAATGCCGTCTGGAACATCCATCCACTGATGATCATTCATACCTGTAGGATAGCAACGTAGCTTCCACTGACGGCCTCCCACCATGAACGTACCAGATTCCTTGTACTGGCCCGCAGTTCCTTCTGCTTTCGCTTCCTGGCTTGAGACTGAGAAGTCGACTTGCATGGAAGGAATCATTTTAGCGTCTAAAGCCATTAACACAAATGGCCTGCAATGATCGTCTCATGCCTAAACTGTCTCTTATTATAGTGGGAGTGAATGTGTCATTCCGAAACATCCGTTCATGGACATCGGTTACCACCCGGAATGGACGCGTCCCTTCAGTGCGGGTGTGGCCACGTTTGGGTCAAGAACTTCCCGGTTCTAGTCCTTAAGTGCGATTCACAATGATTGACATGTCTGTTCAGAGGGGGTGTGCACACAAGTTTGTCAGTTAACGCCCAGTGCCAGTGCTTAACTGCAATTCTCAATGATCGACACATGGATCAACTTGTGAGAGTGTGTCGTTCCCAAATGCCCATTCGAGACGCCCTTCTGTGCTTATATGCCTGTTAATATTACGCACACACACATACACAAAAACATATATTGCTTTTCTAATTCCAGCTTATTCCGTTTTGGTCTTGTCGCGTCAACAAGTTCATCATGTTTCTCAGTCTCCAAGGCCTGCGGGAATCATCAAGTGCGAATCCAAACCATTCGTAGACCTTTACAGTCATGACTCACGCAGCGTACCTAATCGAGGAGGACTTGTCAAGTCATCCCGCACCCTGCGTGTTGCAACGCAAGGACCATCCGGTCCATCTAATTGCGGCAATCAATCTTGTTCTCCAAATGCAATTGACGCCTAAACCATTACATAAATCGGCACCGCAGCAGCACCCGGCCCCAATGGCACCTCCACTTCCGCTGGTATCGGCACCTCAGCAGCACCCGGCCCCAATGGCACCTCCACTTCCACTGGTATCGGCACCTCAGCAACACCCGGGGGTGATGCCACCTCCAGTTTAGCCGTTGGCAACGGCAGCTCAGGATCAGCTGAACCTCATGGCACCACCTTTTCGGCCACGGCCCAGGCCGCCACCTCTACTGTTGCCCGTTGAAATGCCACCCTGCAGCCAGTGCTCATTGAACAAGATGAATCGCATGACCTGAAATGGTCTGTGTTGCTGTGGCTTCAGCAGGGCGGGTCCTCCCGTGTTTATCACGAAGGTACGTGGGTGTGCCCTTTTTGCCACAGGGGTCACAAGCAATGGACCATTCGTGACCTGCTAATACACGTGCATAACATCGCCCTTTGGCCTGCCTGGGTTTGGGATACAAGGGTGAGGCATTGCGCTTTGGAGGAGTATCTAATCCAGGAGCCATGTTTTGCTGCACTCCGTGCAGTGGATTTCCATGAGCCCGTGATGGTAGTAGTATGTCGTGATGGTAGTAATATGGGCCGTGATGGTAGATGCTAGTAGTATGTCGTTCAGAGTATGTCGCTGTAGTTCCAACTATGTTGGATCGATCCATCCTCATGTGTAATCAATGCGTATGCATGCATTTGTGTCGTTTATATTTGGATTGTGTTGTTTCTAATAAAAATTGTAATGTGTGTGTACTCCCTCGGTATAAATTCATTGTATATGGAAAGTCCATTCCCTTGATTTCTTAAATACCAGATGAACACAGGACGAAGTCCGGTTTGTAGTTTTCAGTCAGACTGGATTAAACTGTCACTGCTACGCAATGAGAAAACCAACATCTTACAAGGAAAAAACAGTAGTAGTAGTATTCAATCAGACCAGATGAACAGAAGGCGAATGTTCGTTCTGCTTCTTCTACTCCTACTTCTACTAGTAGTAGTTACCACTAATCCACTAATCAAGGCGACACTTCTTTGTCGATGGTGCACCTGGCGCCTTGTTGCAGCTGCTCACGGACGAGGATGTCGCTCTATTGCCGCCGCCACGTGGAAGATGGTGGTGGACCTCCAAAAGCGCCGCCTGCGGATGAGGCCGTCCCTCCAATGCCGCCGCTAGAGGATGATGTCGCCACTCCATGGTGGCCGGTCGAGCACGGCCTTGGCACCGCTCCATGGCGGATGATGATGGCCGGTCGATGATGGCCTCTGCTCGGCGAGGATGGCAGAGATCGACTGCCGCTGACCGATGAGGATGAGAGAGGATGACGGTGCTTGGAGACGACAGTTCCCCGGCGAGTGGCGGTGCTTCCGCGCCCCTGACCCCTGGCACCTCTTGCTGACTTGCGAGGGATGCGATGTTTCAGAGGCACATGATCTTGGATTTCATTTTGTTCCACAAACTCTGAATCATCAGGGGATGTGTCAACCACCACCCAAATAGGCCTCCGCTCTGCATCCTCTTCATCAGACCACTAGGGATCCTCCTTTTCATCAGAAGAGGAGGAGGATGTGGCTTGCGCCGCACCTCTAGGAGACAATGGCTCCATGGGGAGAGGAAGAGAGCGCTGTGCGAGGATGGGGTTTTTGTTGGTTGCAAGTGTGGGGAGAGGAAGAGGGCGTTGTGTGAGAATGGGGTGTTTTGTTGGTTGCAAGAGTGGGAAGAGGAAGAGGGCGCTAGGAGAGAAGGGGGCTTTTGTTGGTTGCTAGACTAGGATATTTATGGCCAGACGAACCCATTCAACGATTATTGAAAAAACTGCTCGCGAAAAGATTAGAGTAGTTTTCTATAATGTGGGATCCGTTCTGGTCAAACTAATTCAATTTTGACCAAATTTACAGTAAATTGTGTTAACAGTTATACCTTCATATAAACTATCAGGAAGTGAGAATTGCATTCTTTTGTGGACGGAGGGAATACGTTTTGAGGAAGGGGGAAAGACCGTTCAGCGGAATGTTAACGGACTGGAAGAAATAATAGTAGTCCAGAAGGTCCTTTTAGCAATACATCAGTATACCGGACCTTCTGGACTACCTTTTCCACTCATTTGTCTTTGTTGGAGCTGTAACTCCTCCATTGTTCTCCCACAACCTTGTTCTTTGGCTATCCTGTCAATGATGCCTCATCCCTGGGCAAATCTTATTCCTGACATTGTTGTGAGCGTCGCCAATAAGATCAATGATGCAAGAGATTTCATCATGTGCAAAGCTATCTGCAAGGGTTGGAACTGCGCTCGTTCAGGTGAGGCATGCCCATTTGACCCTTGGATTCTGAAATCTGAATTTATCGGTGAATCTAGAGCAGTGACATTCGCATCCGTCGCTGATATGCAGCTTTTTGAGGTCTCCTTTCCTGCATTAGCTGGGAAAAGGACTAGATTGATTGGTTACGGTGGATCTGGAAGCCTAGTCGCCTTAGATTGCAGAGATTGGTGCAACGCGCTCATGCTGAATCCTTTGTCTCCTCGAAAGCACATTCGCCTTCCTCAACTTCCAAAATGGAGCCAAATATCTACTCTCCAAGCTTGTATCTTGTGCCTTGAAACAGCAGCTGGTGCAGAGTCATTTGTCGTGATTACTTTCTTTTGGCCAGAGAAATCTTTTGCAGTGCGTGGGTCATTGCCTGTTTTCATGTGGCATTTGGGTAGCCAATCTGACTGGACTGCACTACCTTCGGAAGATTTCTGGTGCAGTTCTTCTGAACACATGCGGATCTACTTGGGGCAAGATCTTCTAGCACCTCCCCATCCTGTTGGACTTCGGTTGTCATGAGTTATTGGCATGGGCAACTCTTCTCTACTCGAAGGTGAAGACCGATTGTTGTTTGTTGTTCTAGAGGAGAAAGAAGCTGAGGTGGTAGAATTAACTTTGCATTCATTCGTCGGGGACATTTGGCAGCCTATTCCCTGGGAGAGAGCTCCTGAGTTCCGGAATAAGATCATCTTGTTTGGTCCTGGCAAGTGCATTGTTACAGAAGAGCATGTCATTTCTGGTTTGCCTGACCTGAGGGCAAATCACATTTACTTTTTACGAACTTATCATCACGATGAAAAGAATGAGTATTGGATCTACCATCAGGGAATAGGTATTGTTACAGGCGTCAACACTACTCCTGCGATCTGCATTAAGTAGGTTCGTGGGGACTGGATTTGGTCGCGAGGAACATGGCTGTTGCCAAGCTATCCGTAATGCGAAACTTCGATTGTGTACCACATGTAACGCAATTCAATATACAAATATCTATATTACCAGCCTTCGTCAATTATTCAGCGCATATGTATGAGTTTCTACCACAATCACTGTAGGGAACAAGCAGTTACGCATTCGATAATCAGGAAGGTCCTTCTCGCAAAACGTCAATATAGCGGACAAGTATCAAACATCATAAGATGACATCTCACAGCTATTCATCACCACAAAGTTCACACCACCAACAAGTAGCAAATACCAAAATACAAGCATGATTAGCACCTCTAAACCGTCTACCTAGCAATAACACTACGAATCACATTATACCTCATTGTTGTCCTTGAGTGACCTCTTATATGAGGCCTGTCTTAGCAATTCCTTCACCTTCTTCACCATAAGTGTTGCAGAATCCAGGAGCTGCTTGACCGTCTGCTGCTCAGCGGCAGTCTCTTGAATCTCCCTGTTAGCCTTTGCACATTCTTCCTTCCACATCCGTGCCTCGCTTTGAGCTTTTAGGTACCTATTGGGGTAAATATTTCGCAACTAACCCCTCCCCTGTATCTTCGGCTCATCGGAGAAGAGTGGGACCTATTTTGGTTCTTACTTTGGCTGTTTCAGGAAATGACAAAAAGCCTGGCCAGCGAAGGGCAGGCGAAGAGCGATGGGAAAAGGCGGAGCGAAGCTCAGGATCTTCGTTCGTGGGAGCGAAGTCCCCGCGCGAAGGTGCGGCGAAGGAGTCGTCGCGGAGGTGCTTCAAGACAAGGCAAAGTGTACACGCGAAGAGGAGCGACTAGGAGGAGAAGCGCGCGACCTTTAGAGAAATGACCTGCGCAAAGCCCAACGGGACACCCTGAAGATGGAGTGTGAAGTGTGCCGAGACGAAGCGCTAGGGGAGTTCCGATGGCCAGCGAAGGGGAGACTGTGAGGCTTAGGTCGAATGCGGCTGGCGAAGATCTAAACGCCACGAGAGCAGACACGTGGATTAACGGTGTGTAAAGTGAACATCTGTAAAGTGTGTGAGTACGGGCCCTGTGAGGTTACCGAAATACCCCTGCGATGATTCGCACAATGTAAAAAAGCAATGGCAAGTGTTGTAAAGCATAATTGTTACAGGCCTATAAAAAGGACCCGACGATAATGAAATGGGGGTGATTGGAGAGCGGTCGAGTTTCATTACGCTCAGTCGAGTTCGAGTTTCTATTCTTCGGTGTCTTTAGCATTTTTCTTTCCCTTAGTTCATTTCGACTGTTGACCCCTCCTCGGGGAAGATTTTTATCCCAATAGTTAAGGCACCCACCGTGTTCCGTCCCAGCCATGCCACCGAAGAAGCTACCGAAAAACCCACAAGCACATCCAAACAGAGCGACCGATGATCCGTCGGAAGCAGAGAGTGAAAACCCTAGAGAGAGACAGATACCAGACAACACAAACAGGACAAGGGACATGGTCGTAAGTCCACACAACCACAGGGGCGGAGAAGATCAAGAACGAGAAGCTGAAGATGTAGAAGAAGGAAACTTCGAGGTTGGCTTAGTGGATGCAGGAGTCGAAGATGAGGACATTGCTTCGCTGAGAAGAATCGAAGAAAGACTTGCTGCAAAGATGAGAGAAAGAACAATGCCAGCAAATATCCGAACAAGAGCTCAAGCAGAGGCCGCCATCCTCATGGTGAAAGAAATACAGAACGAAGATCCAGCACAAGAAAAAGCCAAAGTACAATGAGATGTTGCAGCAAGTCAGGAAGAAGAGAATGCTACTGCAGCAACTGCAGGAAGACGAAGAACAGCAAGCAATAAGAAGCAAAACACTACAGCTACAAGAGAAAATGGCAATCATGCAGGCTTAATTGAACTCTATTCAGCAGCAAGAACAGACCCAGCAACCTCGCAAAGTGCAAGGGCAAAGCAAAAAACAAAGACCCATAATCATTGATGAAGAAACTTACGAAGATGAGGAGGAGAATGATGAAGGCTCCTTATATTATGACTCAGACGAAGAGGCGTATGTGGAACGTAGGCCACAAAAAAGATACAGAGAAGTGTTCACAAGCAAGGTGAAACCTGCTTCCCCTCTTTCATTAGAGCTCGAGAAGGCCGAATGGCCTCCGAAGTTCAAGTTACCTGCATCCTTGCCGGAGTATGATGGTGAGTCAGACCCAAGACAGTTCCTCCAGAAATACACTGTGGCAATATCTTCGGGTGGGGGAGATGATGTATCAATGGCAAGAGCTATGATAATGGCCCTGAAAGGCTGAGCGCAGCAGTGGTACGCTTCGCTACCAAAAGGAAGCATCAGATCATGGGAACAGCTTCGACAGAGAATAGAGAACAACTTCCAGGGGTACCAACCTCAAGATCTCACATCAGGAGATCTTCACCTCATAAAACAAGGAGACAAAGAACCATTGCAAGAGTACATTAAGCGATTTGCCAAAGCTAGAGCTAAAGCACCACACGTACAAGCCACAACTGTAATTGACGCAGCAATAGATGGTCTCAAGGTAGGACCCTGCGGAGAGTATCTTGACCGAAGAAGACCCAAAACAGAGAAGTAGTTGTTCGACATAATGCAAGAATACTGCAAGTCAGATAGGGGCAAGCAACGAAGAATAGATGAATACAACAAAAGAAAGAATCAAGCGAATTCTCAGCCAGAATGGGGAAGCAAGCCTCAAAGCAATCAAGGACCTTCGACAAGATCAAACTTCTACAACAGAAGTAATGTAAACAATGTTTCAGGGAACAATTCACAAATGGCATCTTCGGTAGCCACAGGAAACAGAGGCCAAAGTTCTGGCAGGGGCCCACTACCTCAATCTGTATGTTCCTTACATGGCATCAACAAAGGGCACTGGTCGTACGAATGCAGAACATTACTTCGGAAGAAGCAGGTTGAAGAAGATAAGAAGAGAACATCACAGAGCCAGGCGAAGACAGTCAATCACACATCATCAGCGGCACCTTCGATGGCTCGGAGTTCAATGCAAAACTGGCAACCATACATTCCACAACCATGCTTCCAACAAATGCCACTCCCACCTCCACCAATGTTCAACCCAAATATCATGCAACTACAGCAACAAAGCACCGTGTCATATCAGCCAAAACCAGAGCCTGCTCACCAGGCACCTTCGCAAGCCAATCAAAACAGAGATGATGAAGATCGGTACCGAAGAATGAACATAGTCAATGCTATCACAGGCGGGTGCAACTCACCCGAGCATCTGACGAAGAGGCAGAAAAAGATCAGCAAAGATAAGTGAGCCAAGTATGCGTAGGAAAAGTTTTCAAAACAGAGTGGTCACACATTCCAATCACTTTCACAGAGGCAGATCTCAAGCTGAAGAAGTATCCTCACGAAGATCCTCTTGTCATCAGAGTAGTGCTACGAAAGAACACAAAATACTTGTTGGGCAACGATGTGGGAGGCATCCTGGTAGACAATGGCAGTTCCACAGACATCATAACTTACGAGTTATTCAAGAGGATGGAGTTCAGAGACAACCAATTGCAGAAAACTTTGAAGCCGTTATATGGCTTCGGCAACAAGAAAGCTGAGGCTCTAGGAAAGTCTCGAGACAGGAGCGCTGATGAGAACAGAGATGGTGACCTTCGATGTAGTTGACATCCCATATGCATACAAAGCAATCTTCGGTAGGGGAATCATAAACAAGTTCGCAGCGGTGATACACATGCCATTCTTGTGCATGAAGATTCCAACTAGTGACGACATTCTCACAATATACGGAGATCAGGAAGATGCACATGACAGAGAATACAATGTAGGCAGGAACCAAAAACTAGTGCATGCAGTTGGAAACATCAAAAGCACAATAGAAAGCGAAGAAGAAGATGAGCCCGAAGAGCTCGAAATGAAAAAGAGGCTTTGCCAGGACGAAAAGAAGTGAATGCAACCCCATGAACACACAAAGAGGGTGCGTCTTTGCGAAGACATTCATAACAAACTGGTCACCATAGCAAGGGGGATGACCGAAGAAGAGGAGAATGCTTTGATCACATGCCTTCGCAACAATCAAGATGTATTTCCTGGAGCAAAAGAAATCTTAAGGGAGTGCCTCGCGAAGTGATAGAACATGCATTGCGCCTAGATCCAAAGATCCCACCGAAGAGACAAAAGCTCAGAGTCATCTCACCTCAGAAAGAATTGGCAGCGCAAAGCGAAGTAGAGAAGTTGTTGGATGTTGGGGTCATCAGAGAAATACAGTTCACAACCTAGCTTTCAAACATAGTGATGGTACCGAAGAAGAATGAGGGACAAAGAATGTGCATCGATTTCACACTTCTGAACAAGGCTTGCCCAAAAGATGACTACCCTTTACCAAGAATCAATGTGTTGGTGGATGCAGCAGCAGGTTGCGAGAGAATGTCCCTGTTAGATTGCTTCTCTGGATATCACCAAATCTGGATGAAGCAGGAAGATGAAGACAAAATAAGTTTCATAACACCTTTTGCGGTATATTGCTTCATGAGAATGCCCGAAGGCCTGCGCAATGCTGGCCCAACATTTAACAGAATGGTGAAGATTGTACTTGGCCCGCAACTGAGGAGAAATGTATCAGCCTATGTAGATGATGTTGTCATACACAGCAAAAAGTGTATCTTCGGGGTATCCAGGGGAAAATTCTTGGGCTGCATGGTGTCAAAGTCAGGCATACAAGCAAATCCAGAGAAGATAGAGGCAATAAGAAACATGAGAACACCACAGAAAAAAAGAGACATTCAGAAGCTCACTGGAAGAATAGCAGCATTGGGTCGCTTCATAGCGTGATCATCAGAACGAAGCTTACCATTCTTCAAACTGTTGTCTACGAAGAATAAGATCAATTGGGGTCAGTAAGAGCAGGAGGCATATGAACAGTTCAAGCCTTACCTGGAAAATTTTGGCAGTGTTAACAAGTCTGGGAGACAAAGCGAAGTTATTGTTGTACATTGCAGCCTCAGCCAGTGCAGTAAGCGCAGCTCTAGTGGAAGAGAAGTACGAAGAGGGGCAACTTAAACAAGTGCCAGTATACTTCGTCTCCGAGGCCTTATCAGGAGCGAAGAAGTTCTACTCTGAACTCGAGAAGATGACATACGCAGTGGTAATGGCGGCAAGAAAGCTAAAGCACTACTTCCAGAGTTGTTCAATCACAGTCCCAACATCGTATCCTCTTCGCGAAATACTAGAGAACAAGGAATCTTCAGCGAGAATAGGAAAATGGGCCATAGAACTATCCCAATATGCTATAGAATTCACGGCTAGAACAGCCATCAAGTCGGAAGTCCTAGCAAACTTCATCGCAGACTGGACTCCAAGTCAGGGCGACGAAATGAAAGAAGAGAAGCCAGAAACACCATGGGTGATGTATTGTGATGGGGCTTACTGCGATGATGGAGCCGCATCTTCGGCAGTCCTAATGTCACCATCAGGCAAAAAGATGAGGTATGCTGTGAGACTGGACTTCAAAGGTAAGACAAACAATGTGGCAGAATACGAAGGGTTGTTGTTGGGGCTTCGCAAAGCAAGGGCAATAGGGGCATGAAGAGTGGTCATAAACACAGACTCCGAACTCATCACAAGGCAGATTGGCAAAACATATAAGGCAAAACATGATGAAATGGCAAAGTACTTGAAAACCGTGAGAGGCATGGAAAAATTCTTCTTTGCACTACAAGAAAAACGCCGACTAGTGATGCAAAAAAATGCCGTTTCTCGTCATAAACCACGATTAATGACGCTGGTTGTTACGAAAACACTCCGTCATTAATCGAGCGTCACAAACCGCGATTAATGACGAGATCTTATTTCCCGGCGTCATGAGTTTAATGACGCGTATAAATTCGTAACACAAAGGCGTCATAAGGTACATGCCACGTCGGACCAAAATCTGATGTGGCACGGCGTTTTGTGACAAACCGTTTCGTCATTAAGTGAATTCACCCCATATTTTGTAGGGCCAAGGTCCAAATTTCTTGTCGTCATAGATTGAATTTGGCCCACTTAATGTTAAGCTGAGCCCAATGTTTCTTTCGTCATAAATTGGTTTTAGGCCTTATTAAGGTTGGATGGAGCCTAATATAGTTTGCGTCATAGATTGTTTAAGGCCTATTTATGGTTGGATGAACCCAATAATTGTTGTCGTCATAGACACTTTTAGGCCTAATTCTGGTTGGACCGACCCAATAATCGAGGTCGTCATAGAATGTTTTAGGCCCGGTTTTAGTATGACCGAGCCCAATAATTGCATTCGTCATTAATTTGTTTTGGGTCCAGTACTGGTTGGATCGAGTTCAATATTCGATGATGTCATAAAATGATTAAGGCCCAACTGATATTAGACCCAGCCGAACATTTGCTGACGTCATTTTTGATACGGCCCATTTTATTAATAAATCATTTTTGAATTCGTAAAAAAATAATGGGCCGAGGGTGCAAGCCCACATATTTTTTCCCTGTTATTTTGGGCTGCACTCCAGGTAGCGCTTAATTAAATATAATTCAATCTCATATTACATGCTAATCAATTAAGTAATTGACATCACAGATAATATTTCCATGCCACTGATACAAATTAATGTTTTGGATCACACATGACACATTATTATCAATGAACACAGAACAACCACAAGCAGATTGTAAGTAGGAGCCCACAAACCAATACACATGATATCTCCATGCTCACAAACAAAGTTGGTATTGAAATAGAACCCACTAAGATAACAAAGCTCCGTACTCACAAACCAGCACAACTAGCTGGGAGGACACAAGCAGAATACTAAGAAACACAGTGGCCTTACCCAAGGCACGAGCTTAGCAGTTGACGAAGTAGGGTCTCAGTAGTTTCTACTTGTTTCTTCAACCTCTCAATCTCATCAGTCTGCACTTTCATTGCTACATCTGATGCTTCTGCCTTGATCTTCAAGTCTGTCAAAACTTGGTCCTGTTCAACAAAGATTTCACCAAGGTCAGCAGCTGCATCGAGCCCTCCCAACGAAACTTCAGGTCTTGAGCATGTAGCGAAACCTGGATAATCTCGAGGCATGTAATCAATGAATGGCTTTGACTTCACATTGGAGGGACAGGAATTTGATATTTGAACCGCAAGGATTGTCCTCAACATTTGAGCCTAAAAATGAAAGGAGAAGTCAAACTTGAACCTTAAACGAAGCAAGCAAATAAACTTAAGAATAATCCTAATAATAAAGTAACAGGATAATCATGCGTTCTGTTACATACCACGATACGTGATTGAATCTCAGCAATGTAGGAGTGGGATGCTAGGCCCTGCACAAAAAGTTACAAATCAGGAACTGGATCTAGAGCGGTCAAGGTAAGAGAAAGATCTGAAATCTAAGACAATAAACAAATTAAATTACTTTCTAAGCATGGCTCATCTATTAAGTTGTGTTACAAATCAATAACTGCATCTAGAGCGGCCAAGGTAAGAGAAGAATCTCCAATCTAACACAATACACAAAACAACTTACTTTGAACGCATGGCTCATCGATTAACTTGTGTTCCAAATCAGTGACTGCATCTAGATCGGCAAAGTTAAGAGAAGAATCTCAGAACTAACACAATACACGAAGCAATTTACTTTCTAAGCCAACAAAAATACTACTAGCGGACTAGAAAGAAAAGGAAATGAGATTCTCACTTTTTAAGCTCCAAGATTCAGGGGCCCATGGATTGAGGGGGCATCGGGAGCCGGTGCTTACGCCGTATCCTTGCTCAACTGCTCAGCTTGGCCAGCACAGCAGACGCAAGTAGAACACCGATATCTGCCGCCCACCATCTGCTGAGATACCCCTCCCCCTCCATAGTCGACGGCGAGGTCGGACCGCCACCGCAGATCTAGCTGAGCAGACTGATGCTTTTTGGAAATGGAAGGCGGGAGTTTAGTGGCGCAACGCGGTAGCAATGGAGTAGAGTATTTATTATTTCGGGGCGGAGAGGGAATACAGAATTTGAAAATCCCGCTTTCGACTTCCTGACCGCGAAATGAAAATTTGGTAAGCTGCACTTGCTTCGAGGCCACTGACAAGTGAGGCCGTGCAATCGCGGCCCCATATTGTTAGCGAGTTTGGGTGGGATTCCGATGGCGTACAATATAGGTGGGGGACGGATATCTGGAAGAGGCCCACGCTTCAGTGAAACTGGGTGCGTTTCCAGTCGAAGATCACAAAGCCTAATAGCTGGTTATCCCACTACAATGCCTACACGTCTATTTTTTTAAGTCATACGGATATAAGTATCTTCCTTCTGCGTTCTTATCCGGACCAAAGCACACTCGTGTACCCACCAAATATTTCGCATGCCTACCGGGGAAAAAGCCTGCATATTCCGCCCTATACTTGTGACAGGATTCCTCAGCAGTGTAGGCCTTCGTATTCTGAGCATCCCACGTATTTTCATGGCTACTGTAATCCCGTGAGGCATGCTCTGCCACGAGGTGCATGCTGCCTTAGTATCGGTCATGATTCGATAAATAGGCGTGCCCCTAAGGCCTTTGCTCATCGCCTCTTCATCCTCCATGCATTGTGATAGCAGACCTCTCTATTTGGTTCTACGCGCTGTGAAAAGAGGTGAGCTCTTAGCTTCCGCGCCATGTTTTTACAGGTTACAATCATTGTTTCTGGTCAGTGCTTATCATGTTTATGTTGTTGGAGAGTGTGTAGGAGGATGGCTTCTGATGCGAACGGAGGAACCGCCAACTTCCATGCTGTGCCACCTCCGCAGCGGCCAGGATACATGGATCCATGTGATCTGTACGACATGGACGAAGCGGACGAGGAAGAAATGGAGGAGATGAAGAAAGATGCTTTGGCTTGGCTGCAGGAGCAGGGTTACACTCGTGTGCTTCACCATGGTCGCTGTGTGTGCCCTTACTGCAATCTTGCTCACCGGCAGTGGGGTTTTCGTGACATCCTACAGCATGCTTCTGGCATTGGTCACTCGGGACGTACCATGAAGTCGAGGGGTAGGCACCGTGCATTGGAGGAATATCTCCGCACGGATCCTCGTTACGCTACATTCCGTCGTGCATTAGGTATGGTGGGATAGGCGTGTGCCGTATCCACCTCCATGACCGTGTATGTTGTATTCCTCGTTGCCAAGTCCGAAGATTTCATTGCTAGGTGTGTGTTTGTGCACGCCTGTGCCAGTGCCACTGTACGAGTGTAGGTCTATGGGGATGTATCATGTATGTGCACATTTAAGTTGAATAATTTGAGCAAGTTGACCATCATTTACGTTCTGTATATTCTTGGCAAAACGGTGAATTTAGTCAAACGGTAAATTTGTAAAATCGGTCATCATTTACGTGTGTATCTGCAATGCGGTGCGGTGGGATAAGAATAAAATATCACATGACAAGACATTACATCTCAGACTATGTCAACGCATCATGACCAGGGAAATCCATTGAAGCAAAAAAGGTGATCATGGAAAAGAAGAACACCCATGTTCTTCATGGATAACAGGGGATACAGGGGATTTTCCTACCACTACAAGATTCACAGAGCAGGAAAACAGGGGATCGATCTTTTCCATCTAAAAGAAAACATACCGTCCATCCACAAAACCACCTATTTGAACATGAAAAAGAAAACCCAAATCCGAGTAATCTAAGACGACCCCTCCGAGGAGTTCCCTGATGACTCTGGCGTCGAGGGAGCTTCAATGGCTGGGGGAGCCACGGGACCGGGATTAGCAGGGCCGGCATTTGAAGGACCAGCGCCGAGGTCCATCTTCTTCTTGGTCCTCTTCGAGTCCACCACCTCCTCCTCCTCCTCCTCCGCACCCTTCTTCTTCTTCGCGGACGGAATGTCCTTGAACGAATCAAGCTTACCGGCCTTGTCATCCTTCAAAAGTTGCCTCACAAACACCTCTGTCTGTTGATTCCTCTTCTTGGCCTCCACCCGCTTCCTCTTCTTGGCCGCCAATCGCTTCTTCTCAATGGCCGCCCACGTCTCTTCCTCATCCTCTTCTTCTTCCTCTTCCTCTTCCTCTTCCTCTTCCTCTTCCTCTTCATCCTCTTCCATGTAGTCGTACTCATCCTCGCTGTCCTTGCTCTCCTGCCTTTCCATGTCTTCTACATCAGATTCACTCAAGGAGGGCTCGGATGGCTCGCATGCGCTTGGTTGGGGGGAGTCGGGTGGTGTCTCGATGGAGGAGGGGTTGGAAGGGAACAGGGAGGCGCGAAGTCGAATCGGAGAAGAAGGCATGGTGGTTGTGGTTTTCTAGAGGAAGAGAGTTTGAGACAAGGCAATGGAGGAAGTTGGGAGAGTCCGGTATATTAATAGATCTCAGTTTCAGGGAAAGTCGAGGTGTCTCTTCGGGAGTTGTATCACGCTAATGCAAGGAGGCGCCTCGATCTCTAATAATGTAACGGTCTTTTGCAAAGAAAAGAACTATGTAAAATTGTAATCTTAGTGAATTTGGACCAAACTATATTTACAAGAACTTCAACATGCAGAGATGAACTATTTACTGCCATTAAACCAGATGTTCGGGTATGGGATGCATTAACAGACCGGATGTTTCGGTCAAGAAAAATATACAGAAAGGACAAATATTTCAGGACCTGTAAAAGATGCTTGTTTTGATTTTGGGCAAAGGTGATCTATGATTTCATAGTTTATGAGAGTGATAAAATAGGATAACATTTATAGGGAGACAAGGAACAGAGATGGTCAGGGAAACAAAGCATAAACAACTTCAAACTAGGGGATTGATCAACAAACAAACGATAACCAAATTCACAAACATGGTTTGGGTTTGGGATGCATTAGCATTTGGATGTTTGGCAATAACCGGATGCTTGTTATGAATTTGGTCAAGGTGAGAAACGATCACATTGCTATTTCTTATTAGTCGTCCAATATTGATCTTCAACCTCTCCAGATCATGTGTCAAGCTAGGAAACACGATCATGTAAAAGTACAATAAGAGCGGATGTTCTTGTCTACAAAACACGAACAGGCTGGACAACACATGAGACCATGTTTCATGGAAATGTAAAGTTACTAATTAACATCACGATGTTTACATACATAAGACAATGCTCCCACGAAATCTAAAGATACTAATTAACATCACAGATAACATATCGGCATTGGTCTTCCACTGGCACGGCTCGCTCACTCCATCTACATCCATCCCTCATTTCTGGCCAGGACGCGGTGGCGGCTCCACTTCTTCATGTTGTCCTCCCTCAGGGCCTCAGACCTGGCCATCCCAAGGACGTGGTCCTTGATCTCATTCAGGTTCCTCCACCGGTGCATACGGTTGGGGCAGACAGGGCACCCGTAGGTGTTGGTAGTGCGCCAGAAGACGCGCAGAACAAAGGTCTTAAGATGGTCTATGTCAGTTTGGGTGTCGGAGTTGGAGTCGGAATTGGAGTCGGAGTCCAACTCTGCAAGTGGTGGAGGAGGCTGCGAATCCGACGGCGACGTACCAGCAGCTCCGGGTATTGGTGGGTCGACGTTGGTGGCGTCGCAGCGGGGTGGCTCCATGCCGTGGAATTGACGCCCTTGCCACTCTAAGTAGGAGCAGATGAAGTGGAGGCCGCGCGGTGACAGCCAGGACCCGGATTCGGCTCCTTGGGAGGTGGTGGGCGAGAGGCTGGCAATGCCGCCGGACCGACGAGCAGGGGCGGGTACGGCCATGTGCCTGAGCTTTGTGTGTCTGGGGGAGATTGATTGCTTCATTGCGTCGGACGGGCAATAGGACTGAAACGCGAGTGTTTGGGAAGAGAACTATGGGTAGAGTGGTTCGGAATTGGTGAGGACGCCGATGGTGGTAGGAATACAATGGCCAGATTCCATGAGAAGTTGTGCAAGCTTATGTGACAAGCTAAGCAACGGGCCTCTAGATCGAGTGGCTACGATTCATCTACAAGCTTCCATGGGGCGTTGTGGCAAGCTTCCATGGGAAATTAGGCAACGGGCGCCTTGGCCTATCGAGGAAGACTACGGCCGGATGTTACTGATAAGAAAAGGTGACCGGACCGAACTAAATTCAGTGTTGATTTTGTGGGCAAAATAGGATGACTACGGCCGGATCTTACTGATCTGCAAAAGTGACCGGACCAGACTAAATGGTTCGTTGAATTGTTATTAGGAAAATACGATCGCATTATTCGAACAAACATCCATCCAAAGTAGGAAACAGAGTCCATTCTAAAGTGACTAATTAAACATCACAATTTCCACATACATAAGACAATGTTCCAACGAAATCTAATGATACTAATTAATATCACTGATAACATAACATCACAAAGTTCACATACATAAGACAATGTTCCAACGAAATCTAAAGATACTAATTAACATCACAGATAACATAATAGCATAGATCTACTCCATCTACTCCATCCATCCCTCATTCCTGGCCACGACGCGGTGGCGGCTCCACTTCTTCTTGTAGTTCTGCCTCAGGGGCGCAGACTTGGCCATCCCAAGGACATGGTCCTTGACCTCATTCAGCAGGAAGACGCGCAAAGCATCACCCCGGGGGACCGGAGGGATGTAGCCGTGGAAATGGTCCTCAAACGAGTCTGTGTCAGCTTGGGAGTCGGAGTCGGAGTCAGAGTCAAACTCACCAGCAGGAAGGGTAACCGTAAACTTCAGCTTCCGAGGCGGCCACGATGGAGGACGCTGGATATCTGCCGGTGAGACACCAACTGCTCCTGGCAAAGCGCCGGCGATCGATGGCGGGTCAATGTTGGCATCGTCGGAGGGCAGCGGCAGTGACGGTGGAGGATGCTGGGAATCCGCCGGTGAGCCACCACCGGCACTTGGGAAACCGCCGACGAGTGACAACGGGTCAACATTGGCGGCGTCGGAGCTCGGCGGCGGCGGGTCGACGTTGGCGGTGTTGGAGCACGGCGGCGGCGTGCCGTGGATGTGGCCCCACAACGCCTCCGTGAACATGCGGGCGAAGTGCTGGCCGTCGCGCGGCGGCACCCAGTCACGGGCGCGCGAAGAGGATGTGGCGCCGGAGGGTCGGTTGAAGGGCAAGGGTGAGAGCCGGCATGACGGGGAGCTGGTGGGGGATAGCCGGCGCGACGGGGAGCCTGATCGCTTCACTGCGTCGGCCGGGTAGTAGGAGTGAGGCGCGAGTGTTTGGGAAGTGGTAGCGTGGTTTGGAACTGGCGAGGATGCTGATGGTGGGGGTAGGAATGGCGATTTATGTGGAGTTACTCGCCTTGCCTGGTAAGTTATGCCGCTTCGCTGAGAAGGTAAGCAACAGGCGCCTCTTGAGTCTTGACTCTTGAGTGGCTTCCATTCATCTTCCACCATTGAGGGGCTGATGTGTGGGTCCCCGCGCTGTATGACCAACACGTCTGTGATCTCTTGATGATGGCAACCACCTTCCATGGGAAGTTGTGGC
Source organism: Cenchrus fungigraminus (assembly GCA_036936925.1). Taxonomy (NCBI): domain Eukaryota; kingdom Viridiplantae; phylum Streptophyta; class Magnoliopsida; order Poales; family Poaceae; genus Cenchrus; species Cenchrus fungigraminus. Next base: position 92,042,671 of record CM072774.1, on the reverse strand, counting down.
ACGAGGATGGCAACAGGCGGATGTTACTGTTATGAAAAAGTGACAAGACCGGACTAAATTATTTGTTGATTTGTTGGCAAAATAGGTTCACATTTTTCGAACAAACATCCATCCAAAGTACTCCATAGGAGGAAACAGAGTTCTCTGGTCATACACTAATAAGCATTACAGCAAAGTGACACTTGTTATTGTTGAAGGACCGAACTGGCGACCTGAGAGGGGGGAAGTAAATGGGAGCTGATAAAAATTCTTCTCGAAGGAGATGGCTACTCCAACAAGATGAACACGGCTGACCAAAACACGTCTCCGGCTCAACTACCCAAGTTGGCCAAGACCACGTAGCCACTGGAGTGCTACTGGTCCTAGGAACCAACAACCACCAAAACCTACTCGAGAACACAGGGGAACAAGCAACTCGAGCAACACTGACCACACCGGTCAGACCGGTCACCTGCACCGTTCAGACCGGTCCTGGCAGAATCTTCCGGACTGAGCCACCGGAACACCCAACACCCTCCAGAGACACTCCGGGTCACCCCGGACCTTGAGCCGGGTCACTTGATCAAGACTTGGCAATTTCCACAGAAAAGCCCTTGCACCGGTTAGGCCGGTGCAGCTCACCGGTCAGACCGGTCTGAGCCTGGAAATCCCAAATCCGCAAACCTGACCTCTCGAGCTCCAAACTGAACCAAACTCAAAATAGCAGCAACACAAGACACCAGGGAACTCACAACACGTTCACCCGAGCAAAACCCAACTGGGGTGGGCACCGGTCAGACCGGTGAGAGGCACCGGTCAGACCGGTCAGGACCTGGGCTCTCGGGATGAATAGCAACCCGCGGGTCAACTCCTCCAAATCCAAATCCCGATTCGCTCCACGGATTCGCACAAGACTTTGGGGATAGTAGGAACACCTCATGGGCACTCGATAGCCAAGACTTGGTCTACCAAAACTTGCTAAATCAAGAGGAATCGAAGAAATCCCACCAAGAACGCCCCTAACACTAGAGCCAAGAAAACCCCAAAATTGAGCCCCTTTACTTACGGATTTGGGAGGGGAATCAAAGGGAAAAGAACCACGAAGGATTCATGTATACATCCCCCACCAAATCCCAAAGAGAAAGGTCTCAAAACCGCCACAAGAAAATCGCCAAGAAAAGGCTCCGAAAATCACCAAAAAGGGAAAACGGGAGACACAATCAAGCCTTGAGGAACCACGCCGAATCATCTATACATACCATGAAGGTTCATACCAGGTCTAGCTTGCCTCCCAATCATCCATCCCTCTCACAAGATCTCACCATGAAGCTCTCAAGCTAGTCCTCTAAATCCTAAGGAAAATAGGAAGGGAAAATAGCAAAAGCAAATGAGCTAGGGTTCCAAGAGATAGCTGCCATCCTCTCACCACTTGGGTTATATGGAGGCTAGCCGAAAGACGAAACTACCACTATTACATTAAACTAAGATACACGCCCCCGAAGGGCCTTTTGGGAAACTTCGTCGTAGCACGATCGGACGGATGCCCGGCGACCGCAAACTTGCTTAGCCTCGACGCAAGCATTGCGATCCCGACGCGTGTCCTCCGCTTCGAAGTCACCGGACTGCGTCGTCGCACACCGGTCAGACCGGTGTCCTCCACCGGTCAGACCCACCAGTCAGACCGCACTACAAGAAAAACGCCGACTAGTGACACAAAAAAAAGGTTGTTTCTCGTCATAAACCACGATTAATGACGCCGGTTGTTACGAAAGCGCTCTGTCATTAATCGAGCGTCGAAAACCACGATTAATGATGAGACCTTATTTCCCGGTGTCATGAGTTTAATGACGCATGAAAATTCGTCTATACAATGCATCATAACTTCATTCCTACAGCTTTGCCACGCTGGACAGAATCTGATGTGGCATCCGATGTGGCAGGCCAATTGTGACAAATCGTATGCGTCGTAAAATGAATTTGTAGCTGGGTTGAGCCCAAAACTGTTCTTGTAGGCTGGCATTGTTAATATAGCCCAAAAAAGATTTTGTTGGGCCCAATTGTAGCTTTTTCAGATGAAATTTGATTAGGGTGGGCCCGTTTTGGTTAGGTCGAGTCCAACAAGTGCGCACATTGTTGCGGCCTTCTGTGTCATGTTAATTTGAAAAAAAATGACTTTTGGCCCAATTAAAAGTGGGCTAAGCCCACTGAAGGACAATATAAAATTAACTAATCATGCATCAGCATTAATGGATTTAATTTCAATTCTGATCCTTTATTTGAATAATTCCGATCTGGTTGGCAAAATAGTAATCAACACATATTTTTTTACACAATAAAGCAAACTGTTGTTTGTTATCAAGCACGACCATATTGTTCATCACATATCACAAACTATTACAAGATAACACTATCACAAGGAACATTGATTAACAAAGCTAAATCCAGTCCATAATCACAAGAGAAAGTGGAGATTTGATCTAATGATCTTAACCTCTTCATCTTTTACTACTAAGCAGTAGACGAAGGAGGTCCTCACTGTCTTCGGTTAGCTTCTGCAACTTCTTAATCTCAGCCGACTGCATTTTCAGAGTTGATTCTGATTCTTCGGTCTTTTTCTTCAAGCTACATAACTCTTTCTGGTGAGCAACAAATCATTGTCGTAGTTGTACCCCATCCTAATTGGGAGCGTCAACTCGCTCTTCATCAACACTACTACATAAGGATTTGGTATCCATTCTTGAGTACTCGGCTGCCTCTGTTTTAATTTGTTCAGGAAGAAGCATCATTGACTTGGTAGCTTCCATCTAGCAACAGTGGATCCCAAGTCAGATTAGGACCTTGTAATTGATTCGAAGTAAGGAAACAAAAGTGTTAAGTTTGTTACCTTGGAGCAGATCTGAACAGGAGCGACTTTAGATGTTGACCCTTTGGTCCACTGAAACAAGTACAAGAACAAGAGGTAAGGGTTCAGATCATTCGCAATCGGAAACAAAGAAGGTGTTGAGTTTGTTAGCTTGGAGCAGGTCTGAACAGGAGCGACTACAGATGTTGACCCTTTGGCCCGCTGAAACAAGTACAAGAACAAGAGATAAGGGTTGAGATCATTAGCAATCAGAAGCAATTTCATCTATTAAGTTCAATGCGGTACATGAACGATCACACCCAATCCATCATCACCTAAGCATGCAACAAAAATATGGAAAACCAAAGAACATGGGTAAGCAATAAATAATTTCATCCTTTAATTTCTATAAACCTCAAATAAGTTGACTTGGAACAATCTCTTGCAATAGGGAATAGAAGATCCACAATCACCCAAGCATGCAATAACAATATTCAAAGGCAAAGAGCATGGGGAAGCAGTCCAATAATTTGATCTACAAATTTCTACAAACCTCAAATAAAATGACTTCGAACAAATTCTTGCGATAGGGTACAGTAGATACACAATCACCCAAGCATGCAACAACAATATTCAAAGGCAAAGAGCATGGGGAAGCAGTCCAACAATTTCATCGACAAATTTCTACAAACCTCAAATAAAATGACTTATAACAAACTCTTGCGATAGGGTACAGTAGATCCACAATCACCCAAACATGAAAGAATATTATAGAAAGCCAAAGAGCATGGGGAAGCAATCTAATTCAATCAATCAATACAGGGAGGAGACCGCAGACCTAACGAATAGGACGGGAAGAAGGTGCTGAATGCCGTCTCGATTTAGCAGCCCGACCTTGCGCCTTCAGCACGATGTTCTGCGCAACTGTTGCAGATCTGCGGCCGCCAGGGTGAGCCTCGGTGGAGCCGACGGAGCAACAAGTTTGAACCATCTTGCAGCTTCAAGGACGTTGCCGAGGAAGGCCGCCGCTCGTAGAAGAGGAAGGCTTCCACTCGTAGTAGAGGAAGCCGTCGTAGGTAGCTAGGCCTCCGTTGCTGCTTCTGCCGCAGATCAAGGTCTCTTCGGCGGTCGAGGAGAAGATCCCCTGATTTTGGAAAATTACCAGGAGGGAATTGGGAGACCTGGTTTCCCTCTTTGTTTTATATATATATATAAACGAGGAGGACCAGAAGGAGGAGCGGGGAATTCAAAATTTCAAGTCCCACCTTTGTGGTCCAGAGCGGGAAACGAAAGACTTTGAATCATGGACCCAAACGTCAGTGACCCAAACGAAAGACCGCTTGGGTGTCGGACCCAAATGTCAGTGACCTTACGTAGAGAGGCAAGTTGTTGACTGGGTTGTCCGTGCCACCATGGATCATGGAATGGACAAACATACACAGGACTATACTCTACTTCATATTCACGTTAGACGGATAATCCAATATTCGCATTACAAATGTACTCACTGCAACAAAATAACGTACCGTTTCAACTGTTTATTACATGACTACAAACACTTAAATAAAACATTAAAACTACAGGGGACCCTGGTACAACCCTTCAGGTAATCTTCTACGGAGATTGTGCATAAATTCGGGATGATCAGTGCATACAACCGACCAATCATATGTGAGTATTCCGTGAGGAAAGATTCGCTCTAAGAGAGACATGCACTTGTCCTGCAATTGTGTGCAGTTAGCCTGAATTGCCCATCGTAGAAATGAAGTCACAATTTCCTCGCTTTCCATGTCCCACATCTTTGATGCACAGTGCAGCTTCAACCTTTCGACTTGGTACATGTCGGCGACCGAGAGTAAATAAGGCCAAGCATTGGCAGGAGTGTCCCATAAATCAGCCTCCTCCGGGAGTGATCCTTCACTAGCATATTTGATCAGGACCGAGAAGCCATCAGGGTGTGTGTCAATAATTGTAACAGTTTCAGAGCTAGACTCCACTCCTGGGCCATAGAGCATTGCCTCCATCACACAAGATACTTTCGCCACGTCGGCACGTATCGCTCATATCACCCGGCATTCCGCACCTACGTGGAACACAACTTCCACAGGGGCTTGGGCTGCAATGCTTTGGCATATGCTTCTTTGCACTGATGGAGGAGGAACTTCAATGCAGTCGTCCTCCAGTGCTGAAACAACACATGATATGTGTATGCGATCTTCACTGGATGTCACGCGCTCAATGTCATGATGCTCCACCAGACATTCAAATCCTCTTCCTTGTATATCCCGATTCATGAACCAAACTTCTTTTGTAGCTTGAACTCGAAACGTATCATCTTCATCGTTTGGGTCTCCAGCCATCGCACGCAACAATACTCGCACCTACGTGGAAGCAGTCACAGGTTTGACAAACAATAACATAATGCGACCGTATCGCCATGTGTGAGTGTGTGTCTTTATAGCAGCAACGAGACACGTACCATTTGGGATTTGTGCAGAGGAACGAGGACGACGGCAATGCCGTCTGGAACATCCATCCACTGATGATCATTTATACCTGTATGATAGCAACGTAGTTTCCATTGACGGCCTCCCACCATGAACATACCGGATTCCTTGAAGTTGCCCGCGGTTCCTTCGGCTTTCGCTTCCTGGCTTGAGACTGAGAAGTCGACTTGCATGGAAGGAATCATTTTAGCGTCTAAAGCCATTAACACAAATGGCCTACATTGATCGTCTCGTGCCTAACGTGTCTCTTATTATAGTGGGAGTGAATGTGTCATTCCGAAATGTCCATTCGTGGACATCAGTTACCACCCAGAATGGACGCGTCCCTTCAGAGCGGTTGTGGCCACGTTCGGGTCATGAACTTCCTGGTTCTAGTCCTTAAGTGCGATTCACAATGATCGACACGTCTGTTCAGAGGGGGTGTGCTGCGTGTGCACACAAGTTCGTCGGTTAACACTCGGTGCCAGTGCTTAACTGCAATTCTCAATGATCGACACGTGGATCAAGTTGTGAGAGCGTGTCGTTCCCAAACGCCCATTCGAGATGCCCTTCTGTGCTTATATGCATGTTAATATTACACACACACAAAAAAAATATTGCTATTCCAATTCTAGCTTATTCCGTTTTGGTCTTGTCGCGTCAACAAGTTCATCACGTTTCTCAGTCTCCAAGGCCAGCGGGAATCATCAAGTGCGAATCCAGACTATTCGTGGACCTTTACAGTCACGACTCACGCAGCGTACCTGATCGAGGAGGACTTGTCAAGTCATCCCGCACCCTGCGTGTTGCAACGCAAGGACCATCCAGTCCATCTGATTACAGCGCCCAATCTTATTCTCCAGATGCAATTGACACCTAAACCATTACATAAATAAACGGTAGAGAGTTGTCTCGTTGTTGATGCAGCATGAGTTGACGCAGTGAGACGGCCATTAGATGCAGCTGATGCGGCGTGATTTGTCCGCAGGACTTTCTTGTGCTCTACAGAGAGGAAAGTCCAGAAGTAAACACATACCTAGACACATCGGGCTCATCCCGTGATACCCATCGTCCACACATGTAATCGATGCATGCCACTGAAGATTCTGACCTAGATAGATTCCTATCACGCGTAGGCCTGACTATATTCTGAGCATCTCACATTTTCCTTAGTAACTTTAGCAATGCTACACCAAGCTCACGTGACCGCTGTAGTCCTCGATAAATAGGCGAGTGCAGCATAGCGTTCTTCAAAGGCAAGGCCAACACTCATCGGTTCCCCGTCTTGCATTTCTCTACTTCAGTGGGATACAAGGGTGAGATCATTTTGTTGGCTAATCTTGTTTACTTTATGTATGCATGGTATCGAGACGGTCACATTGTTAGCTTATGTAGGGTTTGTTCTTCATTTGTGTATGCAATACGTGGGGAATGGCCGGGCAAGGAAGGGACGGAGCATGGAACTTGGAGGAGTCGGGGAAGGGGGAGCTGTCGGGCGCAATAGCACCTCACCACCACCCGGTTCAGCCGCTACCATCGGCACCACAGTAGCACCCGGCCCCAATGGCACCTCTACTTCCGCTGGTATCGGCACCTCAGCAGCACCCGGCCCCAATGGCACCTCCACTTCCGCTGGCATCAGCACCTCAGCAACACCCGGGGGTGATGCCACCTCCAGTTCAAGCCGCTGGCAACGGCAGCTCAGGATCAGCTAAACCTCATGGCACCACCTTTTCGCCCACGGCCCAGGCCACCACGTCTGCTGTTGCCCGTTGAAATGCCACCCCTGCGGCCAGTGCTCATTGAACAAGATGAAGCGTATGACCTGAAATGGTATGTGTTGCTTTGGCTTCAGCAGGGCGGGCCCGCCCGTGTTTATCACGAAGCAATGTGGGTGTGCCCTTTTTGCCACAGGGGTCACAGGCAATGGACCATTCATGACCTGCTGTTACACGTGCATAACATCGCCGTTTCGCCTGCCTGGGTTTGGGATACAAGGGCGAGGCATCGCGCTTTGGAGGAGTATCTGATCCGGGAGCCACGTTTTGCTACACTCTGTGCAGCGGTTGGATTCCATGAGCCTGTGATGGTAGTAGTATGTGGTGATGGTAGTAGTATGAGCCGTGATGGTAGATGCTAGTAGTATGTGGTGATGGTAGTAGTATGAGCCGTGATGGTAGATGCTAGTAGTATGTCGTTCAGAGTATGTCGCTATAGTTCAAACTATGGTGGATCGATCCATCCTCATGTGTAATCAATGCGTATGCATGCATTTGTGTCGTTTGTATTTGGATTGTGTTGTTTCTTATAAAAATGGTAATGTGTGTGTACTCCCTCGGTATAAATTCGTTGTATACGGAAAGTCCATTCCATTAATTTCTTAAATACCGGATGAACACAGGACGAAAGTCCGGTTTGTAGTTTTCAGTCGGACCGGATTAAACTGTCACTGCTACGCAATGAGAAAACCAACATATTACAAGGAAAAAACAGTAGTAGTAGTATTCAATCAGACCAGACTTCTACTTCTACTTCTTCTACTCCTACTTCTACTAGTAGGAGTTACCACTAATCCACTAATCAAGGCACCGCTTCTTTGTCGATGGTGCACCCGGCGCCTTGTTGCTGCTACTCACGGACGAGGATGTCGCTCTGTTGCCACCGCCCGTGGACGATGGTGGCGGACCTCCCAGAGCACCGCCTGCGGATGAGGCCGTCCCTCCAATGCCACCGCCAGAGGATGATGTCGCCACTCCATGGCGGCCGGTCGAGCACGACCTTGGCGCCGCTCCATGGCGGATGATGACGGCCGGTCGATGATGGCCTCTGCTCGGCGAGGATGGCAGAGATCGACTACCGCCGACTGATGAGGATGAGAGAGGATGACAGCGCTTGGAGATGGCAGTTTCCCGATGAGTGGCGGTGCTTCCGCACCCCTGACCCCTGGCACCTCTTGCTGACTTGCGAGGGGTGTGATGTTTCAGAGGCACATGATCTTGGATTTCATTTTGTTCCACAAACTCCGAATCATCAGAGGATGTGTCAACCACCACCCGAATGGGCCTTCGCTCTGCCTCCTCTTCATCAGACCACTGGAGATCCTCCCTTTCATCAGAAGAGGAGGAGGATCTGGCTTGCGCCGCACCTCTAGGAGACAATGGCTCCATGGGGAGAGGAAGAGAGCGCTGTGCGAGGATAGGGTTTTTTTGTTGGTTGCAAGAGTTGGGAGAGGAAGAGGGCACTGTGCGAGAATGGGGTTTTTTGTTGGTTGCAAGAGTGGGGAGAGGAAGAGGGCACTGGGAGGAAGGGGGATATTTAGACTGTCTCCAGCAGTTTCCTTGCATCCGCATCTGCAAACAGCCCGCTGTGCACAAGAGAGTGAAGCTATTCGTGCTGCAAAACTTGAGCTGCTCCAGCAAAGAGGCGCACCCGGTCGCGCATCGAGCTGCGGCAGTTGGCTCCTGCCACCCGCGTCCTCTGCCTAGCAATGCTACCGGTCGAGCACGGCATGCGCCGCCACCTCGTCGCAGTGGCGCACGGTCAACGTGAGCACCAGGAGGAGGCAGGAGAGCGGCGTGGCGACCGGGAGTGATTGCTGCAGGCGCTCGGCTGCGCGGAGCGGAGATGGGGAGGGGAAAGGGAGGTCGTCGGTGGCTGCCCTTCGTCTTCGACCTCCTCGCCGGGGAGGAAGATGCTCTTCCTCCGACGCCACGGCTCTCCCTACCTCCGCTGCACGCGAATCGAGAGCCAATGGCGACCTCCACGCCGGATTGAAACTGGTCGCGGCTGCTAGGCGGCGTGCGGCCGGATCTGCTCGACAGTGTGCCCCTGGTCTGCGCCTCCGCGCCTCTGCGCCGGCACAGTGGAGGAGATGGCGACCCTGACCTCCGCGGCTACCTCGAGCTCGACAGCGACCTCAACCTCGATCGTGGAGCTCCTCCTCGCGCCGGCACCTCAGGCTCCCTGCCTCCAACTCCGTCACCGCCTCCGCGTCGGCACCTCGGCCTCCCCGCCTCTAGCTCCGTTGCCACCTCCACTGCCAGATCCAGGCCTTGGAAGGGGAGAGCCGCGGAGGAGGCCGGCCGGGGAAGGAGGCGGCCGGGGGAGGTGGCGTCGCAGAGGTGGAGGAGGAGGCGGTGGAGCTCCTCCGCGGCGGCCGTGGAGCTCCTCCGTGCCGCGCCCCTGCTCCAATCGATGCTGCAGCCGCCGGAGATGGCACGGGGACGGAGGGAGGCGAGGGGAGGTCGGGAGGGAGGCAAGGCAGGCAGTTGGAGCCGGGCGATGCAGCGAAGAGAGAGATTCCCTAGGAATGCAGTCGCCCGGATGGCGTCGCCCATTTTGCAGCTGCGGCTGTAGATACTACTGGAGGCGCAACAGTACCACTTTTTTCTTCATTTTGCAGATGGGGCACGGCTTGCAGAAACCGCTGGAGACAGTCTTATGGCCAGAGGAAGCCATTCAGCCATTATTGAAAAAACTGCTCCCGAAAAGATTAGAGTAGTTGTGGGATCCGTTCAGTTCAAACTAATTCAATTTTGACCAAATTTACACTTATATCTTCATATAAACTTATCAGGAAGTGAGAATTGCATTCTTTTGTGGATGGAGGGAGGACGTTCTGAGGAAGGGGGAAAGACCGTTCAGCGGAATGTTAACGGATCGGAAGAAATAATTGTAGTCCAGAAGGTCCTTTTAGCAATACATCAGTATACCAGACCTTCTGGACTATCTTTTCCAGTCATTTGTCTTTGTTGGAGCTGTAACTCCTCCATTGTTCTCCCACAACCTTGTTCTTTGGCTATCCTGTCAATGCTGCCTCGTCCCTGGGCAAATCTAATTCCTGACATTGTTGTGAGCGTCGCCAATAAGATCAGTGATGCAAGAGATTTCATCACGTTCAAATCTGTCTGCAAGGGTTGGAACTGCGCTTGTTCAAGTGAGGCACTCCCGTTTGACCCTTGGATTCTGAAATCTGAATTTATCGATGAATCTGGAGCAGTGACATTCGCATCCGTCGCTGATATGCGGCTTTTTGAGGTCTCCTTTCCTGCATTGGCTGCGAAAAGGACTAGATTGATTGGTTGCGGTGGATCTGGAAGCCTAGTCGCCTTAGATTGCAGAGATTGGTGCAACGCGCTCATGCTGAATCCTTTGTCTCCTCGGAAGCACATTAGCCTTCCTCGACTTCCGAAATGGAGCCAAATGGTTACTCTCCAAGCTTGTATCTTTTGCCTTGAAATAGCAACTGGTGCAGAGTCATTTGTCGTGATTACTTTCTTTTGGCCAGAAAAATCTTTTGCAGCGCTTGGGTCATTGCCCGTTTCCATGTGGCATTTGGGTAGCCAATCCGACTGGACTACACTTCCTTCGGAAGATTTCTGGTGCAGTTCTTCTGAACACATGCGGATCTACTTGGGGCAAGATCTTCCAGCACCTCCCCATCCTGTTGGACTTCGGTTGTCATGGGTTGTTGGCATGGGCAACTCTTCTCTACTCGATGGTGAAGACCGATTGTTCTTTGTTGTTCTAGAGGAGAAAGAAGCTGAGGTGGTAGAATTAACTTTGCATTCATTCGTGGGGGACATTTGGCAGCCGATTCCCTGGGAGAGAGCTCCTGAGTTCCGGAATAAGATAATCTTGTTTGGTCCTGGCAAGTGCATTGGCTGACCTGAGGGCAAATCATATTTACTTCCTACGAACTTATCATCACGATGAAAAGAATGAGTACTGGATACCAGCAGGGAATAGGTATTGTTCCAGGCGTCAACACTACTCCGGCGATTCGCATTAAGCAGGTTCGTGGGGACTGGATTTGGTCGCGAGGAACATGGCTGTTGCCTAGCTATCCGTAATGAGGAACTTCGATTGTGTACCACCTATAACGCAATTCAATGTACAAATATCTATATTATCAGCCTTCGTCAATTATGCCGCGCATATGTATGAGTTTCTACCACAATCACTGTAGGGAAAAAGCAGTTACGCATTCGATAATCAGGAAGGTCCTTCCCGCAAAGCATCAACAGAGCCGACAAGTATCAAACATCATAAGATGGCATCTCACAGCTACTCATCACCGCAAAGTTTACACCACCAACAAGTAGCAAATACCAAAATATAAGCATGATTAGCACCTCTAAACCGTCTACCTAGCAATAACACCACGAATCACATTATGCCTCATTGTTGTCCTTGCTGAGTGACCTCTTATATGAGGCCTGTCTCAGCAATTCCCTCACCTTCTTCACCACAAGTGTTGCAGAATCCAGGAGCTGCTTGACCGTCTGCAACTCAGCGGCAGTCTCTTGAATCTCCCTGTTAGCTTTTGCACATTCTTCCTTCCACACCCTTGCCTCCTTTTCAGCTTTTAGGTACCTGTTGGCTTCACCTTTTTCTATAGGAGACAACAGAGCATCGTTTCTCATTTTCTTTCTCGTCTCAAACAGGTTATGGGTTACCTCCCCGTAGTATCGCCTTATCGTCTGCAGCTCAACTTCTTTGACATTGGCCTCCTCCTTAGCAGCTGTACATTCTTCTTTCCATGACCTTGCTTCCTCTTCTGCTTTTCCTTTCATTTCCATCAGTTTCTCTAGAACTTTTAGAGTCCTAATATCCCATTCAGGATCTATCCACCTAAACGACGCGCACTTCATGCCTTCAGTCTGGAGTCACCGATTTCATTCATATAATTAGCGATTGACCACAATAACATCAAACGCAGAAGCAACATTTATTAGAAGTGATACAAGTTATCGTTTACCTCACAGCAGCATACATATCGACACCCAGGGTTGGCGCCTGTCCAGTCATACCTCAGATGGACAGGCAACCCGTCCTTGCACTCGTTTTCATTCGGATCTATAAAGATGACTTCACGAGGACCAGGTGTCGGCGATCTGGAGCTTTCGGAGTCTACTCCAAACACCTTTAAAATACATGAATATAGTCTGTTAACCTAGATCCCCAAATCCAGAATTCTCCTTAACTAGTATGACAGATCAAAGTAGCATGGCTAAACAGAGGACTGACCTGACCGGAGCGAGTCCTGCTTCTCCGTTCGCCGCTAGGGTCGCTACGATTCGCCATTCCCGCCACGGGCAACAGCAGATCTAAGCACCGACGCTAGCTCTAGTCTTTACCACAAGGAAAAGGAGCGTGGTGCTGGCGAGTCTCTTGCAGAGTTGCAGTAGTGTACACCGCGTCGTCGAGAGAAATGAGATATATACACTTGTCTGCGGGAAAACTTTTTTTGGCTGTCGTGCACGCTTTTCTCCCGCCAACTTACCAGAACCGCTCCGTGCTATTGTTGGGGCAGACATGTCCAGTTTCCGGGCGCGCGGCGGCCGGACACGTGGAATAGTCGGCACTTGGAAACAAGCAGTTACACAATTGTTTCTCAGGAAGGTCCTTCCTGCAAACCATCAAAAGGACGGACGATCTGTTTCTGGATCAATCCAAACAAACAACATCTTAGCTTTTCCTCCCTTTTTACCACTAGGAAGGTCCTCCTTGCGAATCATCAACAGGCTGGAGTTTCCTCAATCAAAACTTCCCCCTTCTCTATCTATTACCACCATACCTCCATTGTTCTTCCTCTACCTCCATTGCAACGCGTATGAATTGTGAATGGTGAGTATGCTCGAAACGAATGAGTTTGGATCTTCTACGGAGATTGTGCATAAATTCGGGATGATCAGTGCATACAACTGCCCAATCATATGTGAGTATTCCGTGAGGAAAGATTCACTCTAAGAGAGACATGCACTTGTCCTGCAATTGTGTGCAGTTAGCCTGAATTACCCATCGTAGAAATGAAGTCACAGTTTCCTTGCTTGCCATGTCCCACATCTTTGACGCACAGTGCAGCTTCAACCTTTCGACTTGGTACATGTCGACGACTGAGAGTAAATAAGGCTAGGCATTGTGATTCACAATGATCCACACGTCCGTTCAGAGGGGGTGTGCACACAAGTTCGTCGGTTAACGCCCGGTGCCAGTCGTTAACTGCAATTCTCAATGACCTCCATTGCAATGCGTATGAATTCCGAATGGTGAGTATACTCGAATCAATTTGGAATAGATTAAACCAAATCGGCATAATAAGATGACATCTCATAGCAACTCATCACCACAAAGTTCACACCACTAGTCCACCAACAAGTAGCAAACATCATACGATGATCCGGTAGCCAACACCAAAACACAATCATGATACAAGTTTCACAATAATCATCACTACTCATTCATAATCATAACTCCATCTCATGTTTGGCCTCCTGCAGCTGTTCCTTCACCTTCTGCACCTCCTACCGTGAATTTTGTGGCCTTGCGAGACTCTCTTGCATTTCTTAAAGTTCTTTCAGAAGATCTGGATGTCTCATCTCAGGGCGAGGACTCTATAGGATCTCGAAAGAGATTGAAAACATCATAGAACAATTAGCAGAAAAAGAGAAAGAGCTTCAGTACACACCAAACGACAAGGCAACTGAGGGCGGAGATCATTCTTCTTACCATATACATTGGAATAAAAGCGTCAATGAATGGGTAGGATATTGAGTTTGTTTGGTCAGTCTTTTCTTTTAAATTTTCAAGAAGTTCGTTGTCAGTTGGACTGAAACGGGTACTAATAGGCAAGGGTACCCGTTTCAGTCCAACTGATAATGAACTTCTTGAACATTTAAAAGAAAAGATGGACCAAACAAACTCAATGTCCTACCCATTTATTGACGCTCTTATTCCAATGTCTATGGTAAGAAGAATAATCTCTGCCCTCAGTTTTGTTGTTCTTAGGTGTGTACTGAAGCTATTTCTCTCTTTCAGCTAGTTGTTCTATCATGTTTTGGATCTCTTTGGAGATCCTAATAGAGTTCTCCCCCGAGACGAGGCATCCAGATCTTCTAAAATAACATTAAGATGTTCTTGTAGAACTAAACTCATCCTTGGAGAAAACTCATCTCGATCTGAAAAATAAACTCATCTCAGTCTATAAAAAAACTTGAATCCCTTGAACCCAATTGTATGAGTACAGTAAAACAACCACCACACGCCACAAAATCTGGTTGTTTGCTACCTACATAAACTCAGCAAGGGCATGGTTGTCCTAAATGAACCTATCGATCCATCGAACGATGCAAATTGGAAACAAACTGAATCTAACACCTGTGAATTGTGCAAACGCTAACAATCATGACAGAATCCAGATGTCCCTTCAACGGTCTACAGCTCTGAAATAGTATCTTCAATCTACCAATTCATAAAACGATGGACCTATCAATCCTATCAATTGTGCACCTCCACAAAAATCCATAAAATGAGTGGCTTGAAGCACATCTAGAAGCTACAAAAATACAAAACCTACTGTAAGACGATGCAAATTGAAAAACTAACTGAATCTAACATGAATTGTCTACAGCCTATCAACTTCTAACACCTATCGAAGTGCAAATCTAAAGGTACGATAATGCAATCTAAATCTACCAAATATGCTCATCAATCCTCCAGATCCCCAAATCTAGATATCCCCAACCCTAGTAAGATAGGGGAAAATATAGCGGCACAAGCCAGAGGACCAACCTCGTCTTGCTGTCTCATCCTCTTGTTGCTGGGATGTGGCGGCGCAACCATCTTCCCCTCACCGCTAGGATCCGCCATTCCTACCACGAACTATTGCAGATCTGCGTAGCGGAAGTCAAAAGTCTTTGCGAAGTCTGAGTGAAGTGCACCAACACCAGTCAAGCCGCAACCTGCACCTGCAATACTTAGCCAAGAGTCAGTCCACACAACGTTGTCAATCACTCATCACAACAGGAAGCGACCATCCACCGGTCCTCGAACCACACAGGCTCTCAATCTCCCCCTTGATGAGTGCATTGACAACACACACATTTGGTAACCAAAGAGAAAAGGAAACGAAAAGAAACGACTAAAAAGAAACTCAAGCAAGCGATTGAAAGCCAAACAAAGGCAAAGAGCAAGATCACTTGAAAGAGGAAAGACTCAGTCCCCTTAGGCAAGGGCAACGGCTCGACACAACCGAGTCAAAAAGCAAGCTCAAGCAAAGAGCAAAGAGCAAAGACCACAAAGAGCTCCCCCTGCACACATGCAAGCTCCCCCTGAACCGATGCAACTCCCCCTGGACGAATGCGTGCAAACCACTTCATGAAACAGACCAGCTGCAACAGCCTTGCTCTGACCGGTTAGACCGGTCAACCTCACCGGTCAGACCGGTGCCCAACATCTGAACAGGGCCAGCACACTGACCGGTCAGACCGGTGACCTCAACCGGTCAGACCGGTGCACAACAGAGCCCAGAATTGGCTCGAAACCACTTGAAAACCTTCTAAATGCATTCAGTAGGCCAAAACATGCTCAAACTTCTCCCCCTTGTTGACAATGCATGAATCAAGCCAAAATTTGCAAAAACTCAACCTAGAGCTTCTGAAATAGACAAAATTCAACATAGCATGCTACACACATCCAAATGAGCAAGTTAGATACTCTATAGCTTCGCATGGACAAAAACTACAAGATCACCAAGTTTCACAACCATTGGGCAAAGGTAAGATAGAATTGACTATTTTTGCGAAAAATTCCCTCTCTGAGCAAAGTCCTAAACATGAGCAAAACATGTCAAAATAGCAAAGCCACACATACTTCATGCTAGGACAACCATTCTAAGCATAAGACCATCATAAACACCCTCAAGCATCTCATGTAATGTCAAAGCTTACCGAGCCATGTGCTTACTTCTATGTATGAGACTTCTCATTGGTAAGCAACATGCAACTGTTTAGCACCCAAAAGCAAGTAAATTAAGCACATATGACATGAGAGCACATTTTCCAAGCAATTTACATTTCATTTTCAGATTCATATTTGGTACATGAAATGTCTTTGCGACAAAAAGGAACTTATGCCCCTCCACAAGATAAAGCATGGGGGCTAAACATTCATGATGGCAAATGAGCCTTTGGCTCCATATACTCAAAATAAGCTACCCAAGTACAAATTAAGCATAGAAATGCCACTAAAAACATGTCATGATCATATAAAGGTATTTACTCACAAGAGAGCATACATGTGACATTTTTCAAAAGCATAGCTATCAACCATGGATATAAATCAAGATCAACAAGAGCTAAGCCACACTAAGCCATATCATACCAAACTAGCTCACAAGATCATATATAGCACATCATGGTGAACAATGTATATAGGAGAAGCTTTTCCTACTAAGTGCATATGATACAAAATGCATGCAACCTAACATACAAAGATGCCTATACATCATGTTACACATGCAATGCAAAATGCAAGAAAGCATAAACGGAAAGCTATACATACAATACAAAGGAGCTCCCACACCCAACTCAAGAGACCAAACACACACCAAGTTCTCTCTGCAAACGAGTAAAAGTTGCTTGATCGAAGAAATCCCGCCAAGAACGCCCCTAACCCAAGAGCCAAGAAAACCCCAAAATTGAGCCCCTTTACTTACGGATTTGGGAGGGGAATAAAAGGGAAAAGAACCAGGAAGGATTCATGTATACATCCCCCACAAAATCCCAAAGGAAAAGGTCTCAAAACCGCCACAAGAAAATCACCAAGAAAAGGCTCTGCAAATCACCAAAAAGGGAAAACGGGAGAGACACAATCAAGCCTTGAGGAACCACGCCGAATCATCTATTCATATCATGAAGGTTCATACAAGGTCTAGCTTGCCTCCCAATCATCCTTCCCTCTCACAAGATCTCACCATGAAGCTCTCAAGCTAGTCCTCTGAATCCTAAGGAAAATAGGAAGGGAAAATAGCAAAAGCAAATGAGCTAGGGTTCCAAGAGATAGCTGCCATCCTCTCACCACTTGGGTTATATGGAGGCTAGCCGAAAGATGAAACTACCCCTATTACATTAAACTAAGATACACACCCCCGAAGGGCCTTTTGGGAAACTTTGTCGTAGCACCATCGGACGGATGCCCGGCGACCGCAAACTTGCTTAGCCTCGACGCAAGCCTTGCGATCCCGACGCGTGTCCTCCGCTTTGAAGTCTCCGGACTGCGTCGTCGCACACCGGTCAGACCGGTGTCCTCCACCGGTCAGACCGGTACCCACCGGTCAGACCGGTCCTGGTGCTGCTGCCTCCGGTCTTCGGTCTTGGCTTTGTGGATCAACCAAGGAACCCAGCGGTTTTATGGTGAACCACTGGAAACCCTGCGAACTCGGTGTAGCCTCCGCCAATCACCACTCATGACTCGGCTCCCACGTAGTCCCGGCTCGGTCATGGTTTTGAGGCTCAACCAAGAAACCGTCCATGACTTCATCTTGCCGTCCTTGCCACCATGCGGCCCACACTTGACCCCGCTGGCCACTGGGTCCCTCGAGCCAAGCCTACTTGTCTTCTCCACACCTGGAGGCCTACCCGGCAATGACCTTTCGCGCTTGCTCTTCACCTGCACCGACACCAATCAAGCCGCAACCTGCACTTGCAATACTTAGCCAAGAGTCAGTCCACACAACGTTGTCAATCACTCATCACACCAGGAAGTGACCATCCTCCGGTCCTCCAACCACACAGGCTCTCAATCTCCCCATTGATGAGTGCATTGACAACACACACATTTGGTAACCAAAGAGAAAAGGAAAAGAAAAGAAAGGACTAAAAAGAAACTCAAGCAAGCGATCGAAAGTCAAACAAAGGCAAAGAGCAACATCACTTGAAAGAGGAAAGACTCGGTCCCCTTAGGCAAGGGCAACGGCTCGACACAACCGAGTCAAAAAGCAAGCTCAAGCAAAGAGCAAAGAGCAAAGACCACAAAGAGCTCCCCCCTACACACATGCAAGCTCCCCCTGAACCGATGCAACTCCCCTTGGACGAATGCATGCAAACCACTTCATGAAACAGAGCAGCTGCAACAGCCTTGCTCTGACCGGTCAGACCGGTGCCCAACATCTGAACAGGGCCAGCACACTGACCGGTCAGACCGGTGACCTCAACCGGTCAAACCGGTGCCAAACAGAGCCCAGAATTGGCTCAAAACCACTTGAAAACCTTCTAAATGCATTCAGTAGGCCAAAACATGCTCAAACTTCTCCCCCTTGTTGACAATGCATGAATCAAGCCAAAAGTTGCAAAAACTCAATCTCGAGCTTCTCAAATAGACAAAATTCAACATAGCATGCTACACACATCCAAATGAGCAAGTTAAATACTCTATAGCTTCGTATGGACAAAAACTACAAGATCACCAAGTTTCACAACCATTGGGCAAAGCTAAGATAGAATTGACTATTTTTGCGAAAAATTCCCTCTCATGAGCAAAGTCCTAAACATGAGCAAAACATGTCAAAATGGCAAAGCCACACAAACTTCATGCTAGGACAACCATAAAGACCCACAAGCATCTCATGTCATGTCAAAGCTTACCGAGCCATGTGCTCACTTCTATGTATGAGACTTCTCATTAGTAAGCAACATGCAACGGTTTAGCACCCAAAAGCAAGTAAATTAAGCACATATGACATGGGAGCACATTTTCGAAGCAATTTACATTTCATTTTCAGATTCATATTTGGTACATGAAATGTCTTTGCGACGAAAAGGGACTTATGCCCCTCCACAAGATAAAGCATGGGGGCTAAACATTCATGATGGAAAATGAGCCTTTGGCTCCATATACTCAAAATAAGCTATCCAAGCACAAATTAAGCATAGAAATGCCACTAAAAACATGTCATGTTCATATAAAGGCATTTACTCACAAGAGAGCAAACATGTGACATTTTTCAAAAGCATAGCTATCAACCATGGATATAAATCAAGATCATCAAGAGCTAAGCCACACTAAGACATATCATACCAAACTAGCTCACAAGATCATATATAGCACATCATGGTGAACAATGTATATAGGAGAAGCTTTTCCTACAAAATGCATATCATACAAAATGCATGCAACCTAACATACAAAGATGCCTATACATCATGTTACACATGCAATGCAAAATGCAAGAAAGCATAAACAGAAAGCTATACATATGCTACAAAGGAGCTCCCATACCCAACTCAAGAGACCAACACACACCAAGTTCTCCCCGCAAACGAGTGAAAGTTGCTTGATCTAGGGGCTTGGTGAAAATATCCGCTAGTTGGTTTTGTGTGGGCACATGGATCAAAGAGATTTTCCCTTCCTCAACCTTATCCTTCAGAAAATGGTATCTCACTTCTATATGCTTGGTTTTGGAATGAAGCACTGGGTTCTTAACAACACTTATCGCACTCGTGCTATCACAAAGAAGTGGAACCTGGGTATACTCCTCACCAAAGTCACTCATGGTGTATGTGATCCAAAGGAGCTGAGAGCAACAACTGGCTGCGGCAACATATTCGGCTTCGGTTGTAGATTGAGCAACACTCGATTGTTTGCAGGAAGACATAGACACCAAAGAAGAACCCAAGAACTGGCAAGTCCCAGAAGTGAACTTCCTATCCAACCGACACCCGGCAAAATCCGCGTCTGAAAAACCGTGAAGCTCCAAAGAAGAAGACGCGGAGTACCAATGCGCTTGACTGCTTGCCGATCCGAAATCCTTGGAGACGCTTGAAAACGAGCGCACAGACATACCGAGAATTGGATGTCCGGCCTCGTCGCCATCAGGTACAGGAGGGAGCCGATCATGCTCCGGTACTCCTTCTGGTCCACGTGTTCACCGTCCTCATCCTCATCAAGAGCTGTAGTCGTACTCATCCGTGTCGCCATCACCTTGGAGTAATCCATCTTGAACTTCCTCACAATGTCCTTGGTGTACTTGGCCTTGTGTACAAATGTTCCTTCCTTCGATTGCTTGATCTGGAGCCCGAGGAAGAACTGCAACTCGCCCATCATGCTCATCTCAAATTCCCTGCTCATGTCTTCTACATACCTTGCAACCAAAGAGTTAGACGAGCCACCAAAGACAATATCATCCACGTACACCTGCACAATTAGGATCTCTTTGCCCTGCCTGTGGAGAAACAAGGTCTGATCTACCTTCCCCATCTCAAAACCTCTCTCAAACAGGAACCCTCTCAACCTACCATACCAAGCTATAGGCGCCTGCTTCAACCCATACACCGCCTTCTTCAACTTGTACACCCTGTGGGGGTACTTCTCACTCTCAAACCCCTAGTGGTTGCCTCACGAACACTTCTTCCTCCAAAACACTGTTCAGGAAAGCACTCTTCACGTCCATTTGGTACAATTTGAACCCTTTAGCCACGGCAAAGGCTAGAAGGATCCTAATCGCCTCCAAACGGGCTACGGGAGCAAAGGTCTCCTCGTAGTCTATCCCCTCTTTCTGTGTGTACCCCTGAGCAACAAGCCTTGACTTGTTTCTCACCACTTCTCCTTTCTCTCCCTCTTTATTTTTCCACACTCATTTTGTCCCAATCGGCTTACACCCCGATGGAGGCTCCACTAACTCCCAAACTTGGTTTCACTCAAAATTCTCCAACTCCTCATACATCGAATTGATCCAATTGTGATCAGATAGTGCATGTCCAATGTCTTTGGTCTCAAAAGTAGCAACAAAAGCAGCATGGGCAAAGTGAGAATCATTACGAGACCTCGACCGTGTAGTGCGTTCATTGATGTTCCCGATGATCGTTGAAGCTGGATGATCCACTTGTACTTGCCGGGGAGCTTCTCACCTCGAAGCCACCTCTCCCTCAGCTGGAGCTTCATCACGATCTCGGCACGTCGTCGTAGGTGTGGGAGAAGGATCGTCCACGATCATAGTCGAAGTAGTATGTACATGCTCAGCCGCGGGCGCCACACCACCATCTTCATCATCTCCATGTTCATGCTCCTCCTCCTGAAAAATCTCCTCGCCAAGTTCCTCGTCACCTACACACTCAAAAAACAAGCTGACTACGTGGCTGTGTCTCATCAAAGGTAACCTCGCAAGTCTCCACGATTTGGTTAGTTTCAAGATTGAGCACTCGAAAGGCTCTAGAATGAGACGCGTAACTAAAGAAAATGCCATCGATAGACCTAGCCTCGAACTTGTCCAACTTCTTCCCTTTCTTAAGGATGAAACATTTGCAGCCAAAGGCGTGAAAGTGACTCACCTTGGGGGTTCTACCGTGCATCAACTTGTAGCAAGTTTCTTCTTATGGACCCTGAGGTAAATCCTGTTTGACACATAGCACGCGGTATTCACCGCCTCAGCCTAGAACCTTCTCGGAGTCCTATGCTCATCGAGCATCGTCCGAGCCATCTCGTTTCTCAACCTCAAGACAAGATCTCGAACAAAACCAAACGTCTCCCCTTTCTCCTCCAAAAAGAAAACCCACGCATACCGAGAGTAGTCGTCCACCACAACCAGGACGTACCACTTCCCACCCACGGATCTCACACGAGCTGGGCCAACAAGGTCCATATGGAGTAGCTCGCATGGACGCTCTGTCATCACATCGGTGAGGGGTGGATGGGAAGAGGCTACCATCTTAGCATGTCGATACGGCGCACAAACCAACTCTTTCTCAAACCTTAGCCGTGGCAATCCTCAGACCAAATTGAGTTTACTCAAGCGAGACAAAAGGTCAAAGCTTAAGTGACCCAACTTCCTATGCCACTTCCACAACTCACTCGAAGAACCAGCCAAAAAGCAACGAGCCACACCAGAAGACTGAGAGAAATCCGCTCGAAAAACTTGACCCTCGGGAACGACCATGCAAACTAGGTCCCCTCGAGAATCCAAAATCCGAGAACCACCAGGCCAAAACAACACCTCGAAACCCACATCCAAAAGCTGGGAAACAGAAAGCAAATTGAATCCGTGCGACTGAACAAGAGCAACACGTCTGAGAGTGACCTTGTCACTTACCTTAATCTCACCTTCTGAAAGCACACGCCCTCGCCCATTGTCCCCAAAGGTGATGTATGTCTTGGACACCACCGGGACGAGACTTGAGAACCACCCCTTGTCTCCGGTCATATGCCTCGAGCAACCGAAGTCAATCAACCAAATGTTCCTCAAGTCTCCCACCTGAAATTCAATAACGAGCACGTGAGTGAACAAATGACTCAGCACTCGGGTTAGTACCAAAAGAGTAAAACCAGTGCCGAGCCATTTGCTCCAAAGTGGGGTTAGCACAAACCATATCATCACGCCTATCAAAGCTACCACCACGAAAACCACCACGGGAACCACCACTAGGGAACCATCCCTGTCTCGCTGGAGGAGAACGAAATCCACGAAAGGAAGACCGTGGATCGTTCCTCCTCTCAAAGTCAAAGCTACGACTCCTCCCACCCTCGTATTGAGCACGAGGTGGAGAACGTCTAGCAAACTGACCACCCCCAGACTCTCCATGCCAACCACCTGTACCACGACCAAAGGAACTGAACCGAGCATCCTCACGAGCACGGAAACCAGACAGCCGGCTGCCCACACCAGGACCGGTCTGACCGGTCACCCTGACCGGTCTGACCGGTGGTGCTCGACCAGCAGCACCACCTGCCACCTTTCGATCTCCCCAAGCCGGAACCGTCCTCAAAATCGCCTTGGCCCTAGGCATTTGCATACGAGGCTCAGGTACACCATTTGAAGGGTAGTACCTGTCCTTGTTAGCCCACTCCTTAGCCATTCTCTCCTCACGCTTCCTCTTGAAGCAAAACTCACCCTTGTGACCATCTCTCCCACAATAGTCACAATGAAACCGTATGAGCTTGGGTTTAGGCTTGGGTTGGGGCTGCTCACTTGGTTTCTCCTCAGTCGGCTTCTCAACCGGTTTCTCCTCACTAGGCTTCTCACCCTCTTTCCTAAAGAACACATTTCCCAAGTTGCTCTTGAACTTTATGGGTTTTTGGAAATCATTTGAGGGGTGAGGCAATATGGGTGGATCTAGGGTTGTGTCAAGTTTGTTTCTCAATGGGTTTGGCTTAGGAGCATAGGCATTTTTGTGGAAGGTTTTTGGTGGAGCTTGGATATCACTAATCTTCTCTCCTCCCTCACCACTACACTCTCCAATCTTATTTGACCCAAGCGCTTGCCCATCATAGCGCTTGTATGCCTCTATCATCATCCTAAGCTGTGGTTCATGACCCGACAACCAACCCATCATTTTCCTCAACTCATCATTCTCATCCTGCAAGCGATCAACATAATGTGCAAGTTCCAGATTCTTCAAAGGATGCAATTCACAAGTAGAGCAAGAAGTGAGAACGTGTTCTTTCAACTTAGCCTCAAGAGAAACAGTGTAAGCATGCATCTCATCAATTTTTCCATGCAAAACAGGGCAAGAAGTACAAGCACCTAGCAAAGTAGGTCTAGACTTAAGCTCAGCCACTTCAGCCCTAAGCACATCTAGTTCCTCACACTTGAAGGCATGCTTTTCCTCGAAAACAGTAAGATCAGCTAGGAACACAGAGCAATCAGCACAATCAACCTCATCAGAAACAACGGGTGAAGCCTTAAGCGAATCAATCTCAAGCTTAACATCTAGGTTCTGTGTTTCTAGCTCAACCACTCTAGTCATAGCATCCTCAAGCGAGGCCCTAAGCTCCTTCCTCATCTTCTTAGCCTCTCTAAGCATGTCATCACGATTATCAAGCAACTTGCCAAGCCGTTCATTCTCCTCATGCAAGAAGGGAAGCTCGTCACATACCTCATCCTCGGAGTCGGAGTCCGAGTCACTCTGGTGACTCTTCTTGCTGCCAGAGCTTCGTGCCATGGTGCAGAAGCCATCTCTAGCGAAGCAGCTCAGCCCGCTCAAGTTCTTGGATGACTTCTTGTTCTTGCGCCGATCACCTTCGTCTTCACTGCTACTCGAGCTCGAGGAAGAGTAGGCGGAGCTGCAGTCGACGTCACTTGCTCCGACCATCGCTCGGGCCTTGCCGCGACCGTCCTTCTTCCTCAATCGTCGCTCGTCCTTGTGCTTGTGCTTGTGCTTGTGATCACGCCTCGATCGGTACTTGCCCTCAGTCTTCGATCGGTTCTTGTAGTTGTCCTTGTTCTCCATCTTCTCGGGGCAGACGGCGACGAAGTGTCCTGGCTTGCCGCACTGAAAGCATGTCCTCGTGTTCCTCCTTGTGTTCACCCGGTTCTCGTGCATCCTCTCGAACCTCCTGGTTAGCAGCGCCAGCTCGTCCTCTCCAAGCACGTCGAACTCCACATCTGGCAAAGACATCAAAGAGGACAAAGAGTACATCCTGGTGGATGGGTTAGCGTTAGACTTAGCACCTGAGCCACCGATTAGGGCGAGACTATGAGAGTCAGTCGGGCCCTCAAGCTTGGTTGTCATACCACGGTCCACCTCAGCCGACTTGAGCTTTGAGAACATCTCGTTCACCGTCAGAGTGTCATACTTCTCCGACTCTACAATGGCCTTGAACTTGCCATCCCAAATTGTATGATCCAGAGAGTGCAAGAGCTTAACAGCTCTATCATGATCATCGTACGGGAGCACGTCCACATTGGCCCTCATGTTGTTCACCACAACCATGAACCGCTGGAACAAGGCATCAATTGACTCACCGGGGAGATGAGTGAAGTTCTCATACTCTCTCTGGTAAGTCGCATACATCTGAGCCAGAACCTGAGCATTTCCAGCGTGAGCATCCTTTAACTGACTCCAAAACCTACAAGCTGGGTCCTCTGTCTGAACCCGATCGAATTTGGATTGACACAGAGAACGAAACAAGTAGTCAACCGCCTTGTTGTTGGCGTCGTGCATGTCCCTCGATCCCGGAGCAAGGAAGTTAATCGGATGAACATAAGTTGTGTTCACTGTAACATCCTAAAGGATCTGACCCTTATCGCGGAGGAAAGCTGCCATCCGCCTCTGGCACATCTGGTAGTTTTTGCCATCGAAGTGTGGAGGACCCGATCCCCGTTCCTGGTACGCCATCCTTGGCTCTTAGACTGGTTAGAATCCGTAGATCCGTAACCGGCTCTGATACCACTTGAAGGACCGAACTGGTGACTAGAGACGGGGGGAGTGAATGGGAGCCGATAAAAATTCTTCTCGAAGGAGATGGCTACTCCAACAAGATCAACACGGCTGACCAAAACATGTCTCTGGCTCAACTACCCAAGTTGGCCAAGACCACGTAGCCACTAGAGTGCTACTGGCCCTAGGAACCAACAACCACCGAAACCTACTCGAGAACGCAGGGGAACAAGCAACTCGAGCAACACTGACCACACCGGTCAGACCGGTCACCTGCACCGGTCAGACCAGTCCTGGCAGGATCTTCCGGACTGAGCCGCTGAAACACCCGACACCGTCCAGAAACACTCCGGGTCACCCTGGACCTTGAGCCGGGTCACCCGAGCAAGACTTGGCAATTTCCACAGAAAAGCCCCTGCACCGGTCAGGCCGGTGCAGCTCACCGGTCAGACCGGTCTGAGCCTGGAAATCTCAAATCCGCAAACCTGACCTCCCGAGCTCTAAACTGAACCAAACTCGAAACAGTAGCAACACAAGACACCAGCGAACTCACCAACATGTTCACCCGAGCAAAACCCAACTGGGGTCGGCCCCGGTCTGACCGGTGAGAGGCACCGGTCAGACCGGTCAGGACCTAGGCTCTCGGGATGAACAGCAACCCGCGGGTCAACTCCTCCAAATCCAAATCCCGATCTCCCGATTCGCTCCACGGATTCGCACATGACTTTGGGGATAGTAGGAACACCTCATGGGCACTCCATAGCCAAGATTTGGTCGACCAAAACTTGCTAAATCAAGAGGAATCGAAGAAATCCCGCCAAGAATACCCCTAACCCTAGAGCCAAGAAAACCCCAAAATTGAGCCCCTTTACCTACGGATTTGAGAGGGGAATCAAAGGGAAAAGAACCACGAAGGATTCATATATACACCACCACCAAATCCCAAAGAGAAAGGTCTCAAAACCGCCATAAGAAAATCGCCAAGAAAAGGCTCCGAAAATCACCAAAAAGGGAAAACGGGAGAGACACAATCAAGCCTTAAGGAACCACGCCGAATCATCTATACATATCATGAAGGTTCATACAAGGTCTAGCTTGCCTCCCAATCATCCTTCCCTCTCACAAGATCTCACCATGAAGCTCTCAAGCTAGTCCTCTAAATCCTAAGGAAAATAGGAAGGGAAAATAGCAAAAGCAAATGAGCTAGGGTTCCAAGAGATAGCTGCCATCCTCTCACCACTTGGGTTATATGGAGGCGAGCCGAAAGACAAAACTACCCCTATTACATTAAACTAAGATACACACCCCCGAAGGGCCTTTTGGGAAAATTCGTCATAGCACCATCGTACGGATGCCCGGCGACCGCAAACTTGCTTAGCCTCGACGCAAGCCTTGCGATCCCGACGCGTGTCCTCCGCTTCGAAGTCTCCGGACTGCGTCGTCGCACACCGGTCAGGCTGGTGTCCTCCACCGGTCAGACCGGTACCCACCGGTCAGACCGGTACCCACCGGTCAGACCGGTTAGACCCACCGGTCAGACCGGTCCTGGTGCTGCTGCCTCCGGTCTTCGGTCTTGGCTTTGTGGATCAACCAAGGAACCTAGCAGTTTTTGGTGAACCACTGGAAACCCCGCGAACTCGGTGTAGCCTCCGCCAATCACCACTCATGACTTGGCTCACATGTAGTCCCGGCTCGACCTTGGTTTTGAGGCTCAACCAAGAAACCGTCCATGACTTCATCTTGCCGTTCTTGCCACCATGCGGCCCGCACTTGACCCCGCTGGCCACCGGGTCCCTCGTGCCAAGCCTACTTGTCTTGTCCACACCTGGAGACCTACCCGGCAATGACCTTTCACGCTTGCTCTTCACCTGCACCAACACCAGTCATGCCGCAACCTGCACCTGCAATACTTAGCCAAGAGTCAGTCCACACAACGTTGTCAATCACTCATCACACCAGGAAGCGACCATCCACCGGTCCTCCAACCACACAGTCTGGCTCTCAATTGTTGGCAATTATCTTTTCATCCAGTCTGGGTCGTCGAGGATCAAAGGCGTCGCCTCGTCGTCGAGCAGGAACGGGTCCAACATTGGGGGCTGAGCGGCTGGCAACACCACCAGCTTTCGAGTTGGGACAGGAACGGCCATGCCCCTGAGCTCTCCGGGACAGTCGGCGCAGCAGGCGCACTTGACATCAATGGCCGAGCGGCTGGCAATGCCGCCGGCCTGTCGAGCAGGGACGGGAACGGCTGTGCACCTGAGCTCTCCGGGACGGCGGACGCACTTGACATCAATGGCAGAGTGGAGGGCCACGGCTGCCACGTGCGACCAGCTCGGCCTCTCGGGCACTCCACCCACTGCATGCCAGCTACTGGTGGCGACGGGTACAGCCGTGCGCCTGAGCTCTCCGGGACAGTCGAAGCGGCGGGCGCACTTGACATCAATGGCCGAGCGGCTGGTAACACCGCCGGCCTGTGGAGCAGGGATGGGAACGACCGTGCGCCTGAGCTCTCTGGGACAGTCCAAGCGGCGGGCACACTTGACATCAATGGCGGAGTGGAGGGCCATGGCTGCCACATGTGACCAACCCAGCCTCTCGGGCACTCCACCCACTGCACGCCAGCTTCTGGTGGCGACAGTGAGACGGGAATCGTGGTTTGATAGATGTGGAGAGAACGCCTATCCCACCGCTGCCCGGCATGCCAGCGACGAAGGCCGCAGTCGGCACAGAGCGTGCCGGGCCCCATCGGCCCGGCCATCCATTGCGGCATTTCTGTCCTGCCGCAGTCGCCGCATCTTGGCCCCGCTGGAGCTTTAGCCGGCGTGGATGGTAGGAGAGCGAGCTCCACAAGAGGCATGCGATGATTGTCACCGGCCATTGGGGGAGATGCTCTAAAATGTACATAGAAATTAGTTTGCTCAAAGAGGCGGAAAAGGTCGAAAGAACAAAGAAATCGATTGAATTGGGAGAGAGGACGACGGTACTTGCACCGATAGGAGGCGATGCCGATGGGGTCTTCTAGTGCCGAGAGGAGGAGATGCCGATGGGGTTTTCTTTCATTGAGGAGGAGATGCAAAAGTGTTTTCCAGTATATATTAATAGATCTCATTTGCCAAGGGAAAGACGCAGGATCTCATGGGGGATCGTGTCAGGCAAATGGCCTAGGCGCGTAACTTGCAATCTAGTTGAACTTGGAGCAAACTTAATTCACTTGAACATGATGAGATCGAAAGTTCCCACGAGACTGGTTATTCTGGTATACAAGGTCGGATGTTTGGGTTTACGAACCATGAGTAGACCGGAGAAATATTTTTAATCATTTGATGGCTAAAGATGCTTGTTTTAAATATGGACAAGGTGAGATATGATATCATCCTTGTTAGGGAGAGCCAAAAACGTGGACAATTCGAACATGGAGCCGTGGCTTAGGTAGAGCAAATTGAAGCGATGGGCAACAAATTGGCTTTCAGTAAGATGGTGTCTATCTATCTAGTGTACACTACCCCATCTAGCAAAGATTTGTTTTTCAAAGACTTGGTTAGTAGGAAAGAATCGTGAAGACAAGCAAGCTGACTTAGAGTTTGAACCACAACTTCATTCTTCCTTGTTGACGAGTCATGCTTGGTAACAACAAAATGAAAGCATGCAATGAGACAGGCAATATAGCCTAGGCAGGACCAGATGTTTGGGTTTATGAAACATTAACAGACCGAACAAAAATTTTCATTCCTTTCCTGGCAAAAGTTGCTTGTTTTGAATTGGGCAAACCTGATTTCGGATTTCGTAGTTTCTGAGATAGTGAGATCACATTATTTGTTTTTTAATTATCCAATATTGATTTCCACCTCTCTAAATTGCGATGAACTATTCCAACTACCAGCCGTGGTAAATAAATGGGGGAAGACCAGAAGTTGGTTTCCATCACGTCAATGCGTGTGCGAGTATTGCTACACGGGAATCAAGGAAGAGAGATAGAAACAGATATCAGTGGATTGATCTAGAAACAAATATATCCAAAATCACTCTCGCATGTCAGGGTAATTTGTTTGGATGCAGATATCCAATTATTTTGCTAAAGAACGGATCACATTCAGCCTGAATTCTACATTCCTCGTTACAAAAATGTGACCATTCTTCCCAGCTCATCTTCAAGCACAGGCGGCCTGCGCACTGAAGATTGCCGCGCGCCACTGGCGGCGCCAGCGTTGCACGTCGGCACCATGTCACTCGCTGGATCACCTCTAAGCCTGCGTCACGGCACCGCAGGCAACCCATGTTCGTCCGCATCATCATCGATGTCGCGGCCGCCGATTCTTCCTCGCCCTCGACCTGTCTGATGTACTGCCTCGCAGTGTCATCATCACCAGCGCTGCCATTGGCCCTGTAGAGGACCATGGCGGCTACGTAGGCCGCCACATTGTGCCCAGCCTGGGCGGCCACCTCGAGCTTGGCGATGGATGACCGGGAGCTGTAGTTTTCCCCGAACATTATGTCCATCCCGGAGAGGAAACATGCCTCTGGGTTTCTTATGCGGGTCAGGCAATCGAGGAGGGCGTCGTAGCCCTTGCGGTCGTTCCACTGCAGCTCGACGGCAAATTGCTCTAGCGCCACACGCCGACCAACGGCCGTGTTCTTGCACACGCGACGCATCTCCCGGCAGGTCGCCCGTAGGCTACGGAGGTCGTCCATGGCCCGCTCCGAGGTCGCAGCGAGGTGGCCGGCGATGTCAATGTTCACCTTTGTAGGGAGCACCACTAGCGATAACGGCAACTGCCTCGACGACATGATTACTGACCTACCGGTGTCCGGAAAATAGTTTGATCAAACATCAGAGTGCTAGGTCAAATGCACATTCAAATTGATACAGAGACTTGGAAGAGAGCATTGTACTCTCACGGATCTTCCTTCCGAGAGGAGGAGATGCAATTGTAAAAATGTTTTCTGTACCCCAGGTGGAAGAAGTCGATCAATGCCCCATTTACAACAAATCCACCGTTCCTTTCTCCGCATTTACAGTAAATTCACCGCTCCTTCGCCACCCAAAACAACCTTCGCTGCTGCTCCGTTGATTTCGGGATAACAATAATAATTCATTATGACTGTTGGGGAACCTAACGGAAATTACGTTCTTGGAAATGTGAACAGGTCGGACTAAATGGTCAGTATAATGTGGTGGATACTAACTGCCGCGCATTTCTTGGTCGATTTTGGCAATGCATCATCAGTACAATGCTCAGAAGCATAGGGCGCAATGTTCAGAATACATGACCGACACATTGTTCACAATACCAAAGTGACACTTGCAGAATACATGATTGAGACATCTAATTAGCCTTACCACCGAGCATCAATCCCGTCATTCCCGCGAAAACAACAAATAATGCAAGCAGCACATGTGCGAGTTTGACATTGTGCCTATAATTCCCAATTGACTTCAGCTCGGTGGTAGCCTTCTGAAGTTTTTGTCGCGCTATTTTGAGCTCATTCCTAATCTCTCTAAGCTCACAGTTAGCTTTTCTCAATTCCCTCTCCCACTGCTTTGCATCCTCTTCAGCTTTCGCTTTCTTCTTCATGAGCTTCAGCATAACAGCATACAACCTTTCATCCCATTCTGGATCAATCTAGCAGAAGTAATCACATTGCTTTTTTTCTTCCTGCAAATTAAACGACCCATTAGCAATAGCTGTTGACCATAGGCACCACATAAGCAGGTAGCCAACTAGCCATTACCTTTGGGCAGCCAGCAAACCGGCGGCCAGGGTTGAGAAAGGTCCAAGTATACTTCACCACAGCTCTCAACCCGTGTTTGCACTTGTCTTTAGGATGCCAATGGCTACTATTGCAGGAAGATGTCTCCGAGCAGTAACTACCAATGGAAGAAGATGCTGGAGTACATGGATGCTTCAAAAAAATTTATTGCAACTTGAAATCAATGCTTAGTTTTGCACTTTCTAAACTAAAGCCTATCAATCAACTTGTAACTACAATCGTGCTTCAACCGAAATCCCTAATTCCAAATATCACTTCCCTCTGACCAAAGGGGAAAGCAGAGGCACAAAACAGGGGACTGACCTGACCGTAGCTCACTCTCCTCCCTTCGATGCGAGGATCCGTCATTCCCGCTGCGGGTTGTAGATCTGCGCACCAACACCTCTATGCTAGATATTTGCCACAACGACCCACAAGAGCGTGCTGGCAAGCCCCTTGCAGGGTACATGGTTGATATAGCCGTTGGCCGCGGGTTCGACCCCTGCTATTGGCATAGTATCCTTTTTATTTTCCTCTATTTTTTTATCAGACTGACTTGTGGGACCTTATTAAATTTTATGATGAGTTGGAACCACAATAGGAAACAAGTAGTTTCGTGATCGTTCCTCAGGAAGGTCCTTCTAGCAAAACATCAACAGACCAGAACTTTGCCGTCCACCGAGCAGCAAACATCATATTATGATCAGGTAGCAACAAGTTTCTCAACTCATGACCACAAAGTTCACAACACCAAGTAGCAACAAGTTACAACACCAAGTAGCAAACATCATAGGATGATCATCACACAACGTAGCAACAAGTTTCTTAACTCATGACCACAAAGTTCACAACACCAAGTAGCAAACATCATAGGATGATCATCATTACAATTTTCAAAATAATCATAACCACCCATTTGTAATCATAACGATAAGAACTGATCATCAATTTACATCTGTAGGTGTTGATTCTCCTTCCATAGCTCCATCCTGCAGCTGTTCCTTCACCTTCTGCAACTCAGCGACAGTAGCTTCTGAGGATCCTTCCCATTGTTGATCCCTTTTTCGCTTGGCTAACCTAAAGAAAACATAAGCACCAACAAGTTTCATAACACTACATATTATGATCAGGAGGAACAACCAGTAATTAAACATCAACAAAGAACAAGTTTCATAATAATCAAGCACTACCTATTTTTATCTTTCTCGCGCAGTATCCATTGCTTCTCCTTCTCCATCTGGATAACACTCTGTTGTATCGATTGCTTCTCCTTCTCAATCTTGATAACTAGCTGCTCAACCGATTGCTTATACACTTCCATCGCATCGATGGCATGTTTCAGCTTTTCCTTCACGTTTTCCAGCTCAATGGTAGTTGCTTTAAGCTTGATGTTAGCCTTTGCGCATTGTTCCTTCCAAGACCTTGCCTCCTCTTCAGGTTTTGCCTTCCTGTCCAGTACCAGGTCTTTCGACTCTTGGTCAAGAATCTCACCTATTTCTTTCAATAAGGCATTGTCTCGGCGTAACATATGGGCACACAACTCCTTGTAGTTGTCGGTCTGTTGCAATTGTTCATGTAACAATTGGTCAGCCATCTCGTTGAATTTCCTCATCTTTTGCATAGTTGTATTTAAAATTTCCTGACACAGCTCCTTGTATTTTACAGCCTCTTGCTGCGCCATGAGTTCTCTGCCTTCTTGTTCTTGCAGGTCTCTCTTCACCTCCTGCAGCCCAGCTTTAGTGGCTTCAAGCACCTCTACAAGCTAGTAAAATACAAGAACCTATCAATCCATCAAATGATGCAAACTGAAAACTAACTGAATCTAACACCTATGAATTGTCTATAGCCTATCAACTTGTAACACCAAACGAAGTGCAAATATGAGGGTACGATGAAATCTGATTCTAGTGTATATGCTCATCAATCCATTTGATCCCCAAATCTAGAAATCCCTAGGACGATAGGGGAAAATATAGCGGTTCAAACCAGAGAACTGACCTTGTCGAGTCGTTTCAGCTTCTTGTAGCTGGAAGGTGGCGGCGGAACCATCTTCCCGTCGCCTCTAGGATCTGCCATTCCTGCCACGAGCCGTTGCAGATCTGCACATAGCAAAAGTCGAGAGTCTTTGTGAAGCCAGTCAAGCCTTTCACCTGCGAATTACTGATTTATATTAAAGATTCACCTTACACAACCATAAGGAAAGTGTTTCCTATTAAAATGACAGAACCAAGAAGTGGTGCAGTGGTAAGCAACGCAGTCTTATTCCTATAGGTCTTTAGTTCGAACCCTTGCAATGGTAAGATGTTTTTGCAACATTTCATGACCTAGCGAAAATGCTTACATGTGGGACCTCCATTTTATGATGACTTGGAACGACAGTAGGAAATAAGCAGTTTCGCGATCGTTGCTTAGGAAGGTCCTTCCAACAAAACATCAACTCATGACCACAAAGTTCACAACACCAAGTAGCAAACATAATTATGATCAAGTAGCATCAAGTTTCTCAACTCACGACCACAAAGTTCACAACACCAAGTAGCAACAAGTTCCATCAACTCAAGACCATTCTCAACACTCAAGAACTAAACATCAATTACATTTGTAGGCATTGATTCTCCTTCCATAGCTCCATTTTGCAGCTTCTGCGGAGAAGTAGCTTCAAGCTTCTTGCTAGCTTCTTGCGATCCTTCCCATTGTTGTTCCCTTTGTCATTTGCATGATCTGAAGTAAACATCAGCAGCAACAAGTTTCATAACACTACATGTCATTCAGGGCCGTTCATCACTATGAAGTGAGCAAGAACCAGTAGTTGAACATCAACAAGCAACAAGTTTCATAATAATCGTAACTACCTATTTTTATTTAACTCGCAAAGAATCGATTCCTTCTCCTTCTCAATCCGTTCTAGCTTTGCCTTCACCTTTTTCAACTCAGCGGCAGTAGCTTCAAGCTTCTTGTTAGCAATTTCACAGTCTTCCTTCAAATCACTTGCTTCCTCTCGACCATTTTCAACAACCTTTGTCAGCCTATCCAGAACACCAGTAGTCCTAGCATCCCATTGAGGATCAATCCAAATAAACATCCCACATCATTGTTCTTCAGGCTGTAGACACCAAATACATACATGTTCATACAATTATCCATTTGCAATACTGACATCAAGAGTACAAGTACTATAAGTCTACCTGACCGCAGATTCCATACCGGCGCCCAAAGCTGCACAAGGGTTCCTTGACAAGGACAGCATACCCATGCTTGCACTTGATATAGCGATCCACAAGGATAAGATCAGCATCAGGAGGGCCTGATGTAACGAAATCAGTGGACCGAGCCACCTCCAGAAGCTAGTAAAATACAACAACCTATCAATCTGATGCAAATTGAAAACTAACTGAATCTAAGACCTATGAATTGTCAATATCCTATCAACTTCTAACACCAATCGAAGTGTAAATCTGAGGGTACAAAGAAATATGAATCAATTGTATTTGTATATGCTCATCAATCCACTAGATCCCCAAATCTAGAAATCTCCATCCCTAGGTTGTAGGAGAAAATGTAGTGGCTCAAACCAGAAGACTGACCTTGTCGTGCTGACTCAGGTAGTGGTAGCTGGGAGGTGCCGCATAACTCACCCTCTCATCGCCGCTAGGATTCTCCATTCCTACCACAAGCCGCCGTTGCAGATCTGCGTAGCGGAAGTCGAAAGTCTTTGCGAAGTCTGACCTTCTGTGTGAAGCGTCTCACCAACCATTCGATAGGCAATTATATTAAAGACTCACCTGAAACTTACTCGTGGGACCTGGTCACTGTAAAGAATTATCAAAAAATTTTAAGCATAAGGAAAATTTTTCCCGTAAAATTGACACAACAAAGAAGTGGTGTAGTGGTAAATAGCGCAGTCTTGTTCCTATAGGTCTCCAGTTCGAACCATAGCAATGGCAAATTGTTTTTACAACATTTCGTGACCTGGCCTCCGGTGACCTGGCGAAAATGCGCAAGTTGTGGGACCCTGGAAAATTTTATGATGACTTGGAACACTCTATTTTCGAAAGAATGCTTACATGTGGGACCCTATTGAATTTTATGACGACTTGGAACACTCTGTTTTTAAAATAATGCTTACATGTGGGACCGATGTTGGTTTATGACATTTTTTCAGAGCTTATGGCATCACAAAACAGCATGGAACAGGGAATGCCCGGCTACAGTACCAATCGTAATGATGAAACTTTTTTTTGCCACTAAATTAGCTCAGAAGTGAAATATTATGACGAGATCAGCCAGGAATGTCATAAATCAATGACGCTAAAATGTGGTTGCGTCACTAGTCAACGGTTTTCTTGTAGTGTTGGCCTCACAGTCAAGAAAATACCAAGTGATCAGAACAATGAGGCAGATATGCTAGCAGAGGCAGCAACACAGAAAGAACCACTACCACCAGATGTCTTCTACGAAGTCCTGAAATGCAAATCAGTAGATTGCGATGAAGCACCAGTGAGATACATAAATGCGATATCCAGCGAAGACTGGAGGTCTTCGATCATGGCATTTCTGAGAGGGCACTATGAACCACAGTCAAGGGAGGAGAGCAAAAGAATGGCCTTGAGGGCGAGATCATATGAAATAAGAGGAGACAACTTATACAAAAGTGGAGTGTGTGCACCACTACTTAAATGCATCTCCACAGAAGAAGGATGAGACCTGTTGCAGCAAATTCATTCTGGAATGTGTTCATCTCACATTGGAACAAGAAGATTAGTTGCGAAGGCATTCCGTCAGGGGTTTTACTGGCCAACGGCAGTCCGTGATGCCGAAGATATAGTGCGAAGATGTGACAACTGTCAAAAGCATTGCAACTATACAAAAACCTCTCCTTACGAGATACAATTGCTACCACCAGTTTGGCCCTTCGCAAGATGGTGGATTGACATTGTGGGACAGTTACCAACAGCACCAAGCAATTACAAGTACGCGATAGTGGCAGTGGAGTATTTCTCAAAGTGGATAGAGGCAAGGGCAGTGCAAAGAATCACTTCGCAAGTGATACAAAAGTTTTTCTGGCAAAGCATCGTGTGCAGGTTTGGAGTTCCCTACGAAGTAACAGTGGACAATGGCAAATAGTTTGATAGCACAGATTTTAGGACATTTGTTTCAACTTGGGCACTAAGCTATGCTTCGCTTCAGTGTATCACCCAGAGTCCAACGGAGCAGTAGAAAGAGCCAATGACATCATCTTCACGGGAATCAAAAAGAACCTGACAGGAATGGCTAGGGGGAAATGGGCCGAAGAGCTGCCTAGAGTTGTATGGTCTCACAACACAACTAGTTCTAGAGCCACAAACTTCACACCCTTCAGATTGCTGTACGGAGAAGAAGCGGTCATTCCCGAAGAAGTCAAGTTTTGATCATTGAGAGCAGACCAAGAGCCACAAAACGAAGAGGATACAAATTTGGCAATTGATACAAGAGAAGAAGACAGCCTTCAAGCACTAAGCAACATTGAAAAATATCAAGATGAAACGAGGAAGTGGAGAAATAAGAAGGTCCGTGAGCAAAAAATATCCACAGGAGACATGGTTCTCCGAAGAAAAACAAGAGGAGTAGGAAAATTGGAAGAGAAGTGGGAGGTCCATTCTTAGTATCAGAAATAAGACAAGGGGCTTACAGATTGCAAACTCTGGAATGAGAAGAGGTTCCTTACTAATGAAATCAGCACAAGTTGCAGAAGTACTGGCTCTAAGAATAAGTGTATCATCTACTAGATTTCATCATTTTTTAGTTTCTCTTCATTTTCAACTTTTGTAATCTTCATTTCAACTTTTTCTGCACTTTCAACTTTTGTAAATATGTAGTGGAGTCCGTACTGTTTTCTCACGGAGAGAGTCTTTGGTGATCTCGCAATAGGAACACCGAAGATGCAAGGTTTTTAACGAAGCGGACTTGTGTAATATCCCCTTGAGAACTATAACAAGGGCTCCCCAAAAAGACCACCGTTATTTATCATCGGTCCCGAAGTAACAATCATCCGAAGAGATTGTTACTTTCGGGAAAACATTGCAGAAGTAAGTGAACACATGCGCCTGGCCTCGCGAAGACAAGTCGCATTTAGTTCACTTAAGAAAAAATTGATTGAAGGGGCGCATGTGGGAACTGTTTTGCAAAGGTCACGAAGATGTTAAGGAACATGCAACAATCTGTATCAAAGAGGAGTGCATGGTTCGCTTAACGGCCTATTTTCCGCGAACAAAAAGTCTTTGGCGGTCAATGCGCGAAGCCCCTCAGTAAAATGCTACAGGGATAAGTCGACTCGTTAAACGGCGTGGTCACAAAATCATCCACTTTATCACAAGCGAAGAAGCCTTCGGCGGTGAATGTGCGAAGCAAATTGCGAGGCAGGGCCGACAAGCCACCTCGAGGTCATATCCTCTAGAGAATAATTGAAGTCGAGCTATCATGCCACTTCGAGCAGCTAAAACTCATTTTAATTACTTTGCGCGCAGGACTTGTTTTCATCTTAACATGATACAACGTACACTTGGGGATAAATGAAACACGAAGATTAAAACAGGAAACTAGGGGGAGGCGGTTTTCGAGCGCAATTCCCATATTTCAATCTTCAGAAGCAGAGAAAAAGCGAAGCCAGAACAAACTTAAAAACAAGCATACAAATGCATCGTCGAGCAAATTAGAAACATCATCTCCGCACACACACTGTTACAATAAAGTTATGATTTACATCATCATAGAAAAAATAGCGTACAGACACAACATTTCAGTACAACAGCATAGCTTCAACGATTACAAGTGTAGCAGAATACAAGGCAAAGACAGACACATCACATCACAAATCAGCGAGGGCGCTTGTACATATACTCATACTTCGCATCTTCGGTGAGATCAATAACTTCGATTTTAGGAAGGACAAGGGGCTCGAAGACGAAGAGGCGCCTTCACAGGTAGGCACAACAGAAGATGGTTCAGATACACGAATCCAGCGACGATGAGTGCCATCATGACAGAGATGGTTGCGAGAATGTTTGAAGACATTTTTTGCGTCGAGGTTCTTCTTCTTGTATTTTTCTATCTTACGTGACATAAAAGTATTGAAAGGCATGTCAGGAAACTTAGAGTTAAACTTGCGCCATATCGATCCAGACATAAAGTAATCGCCATAGTTAATAGTTACAGGGCAAACATCTTCGGCAACCTGCGCAGGATACACCTCCGGCACCTGCGCATAGTTGCAAATGTTTCAGATGAATTGTTTACAAAATATCTCAAAGGCCCACATCGCTAAAGCTACACACTCCCTCACACCTCAGGGGCTCCAGAAGTAACGTCGATTGTGCGGACATTGTGTGGAGAGGCAGCTTGTGCAGAAGGGGTAGCCGAAGATACAGCAGCAGAAGAAGGATCACCCCCTCCCCCAGAAGATGCAGCAGCGGCCGAAGGTGCGGCCACAAAACCAGACGATACTTGAGGGCCCTTAAACAAAGAAGAAAAAGTCAGACACAGATACATAGGAAACCAAAAGAGACAAAAAGGAGAAGAAGCATTGCGAACCTTGTGAAGGACACGCCGACCTTCAGCCACAGTTAACCCAAAGCCAAACTTCTTAAAAAATGTTTGCATAAAGTTTTTCGCTATGTTCTTAGCCAAGACGGGGATCTTATCAACAGATGTCTTGGTTGGCCAGGCAAAGTTCGCGTCACGAAGTTGCCAAAGATCAGTCTTAGTAATGACAGGCTCGCCATCTCCAGAAGATTTGAATAGAGAGTATATCGCGTGAGCGAGACTTCGGGCGGAAACATCAGCTCCAAGCTCTCCAATAGAGCGCGCAGCAGATGCAAGTGAACTAACACCATTAGACAACCATTCAAACAATTGAACTATGAACATCTCTTTGACGTCATAGGGAGCAGGGGTGAGTCTATAGTACACGAGGAGATCATGAACTTTCTTGCAAAGAGGTTCCTCATGATGCTCAATCTCATCGCAGTAGGTTTCGTGCTCTGAAGTGAGGGTGGCATGTGATTGTCGCAGTTCACCAAGCTCAGCAACTTTAGCATCGCACAATTTTTGCAGATCTTCGGCCTTCTTCTTCTCAGCCTCCGTAGTAGAGGCTAAAAGATGAAGTTCAGTCAGTTGAAGTTCCAGTTCAGCGTTCTTCTTAACTACATCATCCTTTTCTTTGGAATCTTCAAGACACTTCTTCTTTTCAGACTCTAGCGAAGAAGAAAGAGAAGTCTTCTCAGCCTGCAGAGCCTTCACAACATCAATCTCTTTGTTTAGCGCAGTAGCAGAGGTCCTCTCAGAAAGTTGCCTGGACCGAAGGTCAGCACGGCATCGACGTTGAGCAGCACGGCAAGCCAAGAAGGACTTCATACTTAGATCTTGAGCTTGATATAAAATCTCTTCAGCACTCT
Organism: Cenchrus fungigraminus; assembly: GCA_036936925.1. Classification (NCBI taxonomy): domain Eukaryota; kingdom Viridiplantae; phylum Streptophyta; class Magnoliopsida; order Poales; family Poaceae; genus Cenchrus; species Cenchrus fungigraminus. Next base: position 92,003,256 of record CM072774.1, on the reverse strand, counting down.
CTTTCATGAGTTCATCTTCCATGATGGGAAAGCTGAAGATATCACCAGCCTCCTGAAGCAAGGTGCGCTTGCGATCGTCACTGCAGAATTGAAGCACTTTGCGCATAGAATCGCCGAAGATGTGAGCGCTAGGCTTCATACCAAGACGTCGGGCAACAAGACTGCGAGACTCATTGCTAACAAACACACCACCACTTCGGGTGTCACTCTTAGTTTCTGATGAAGACCCATCGCCTTGTTCAACACGAGCTAAAGTTTTCTGATGAATAGCAGAAATAGCTTTGCTGCTACCAGGGAGATCTGTAGCACAAGGCACCTCAGCTTCAGCTATAGAAGGTGGAGGAATTGGAGACTTTTCCTTAGCAGGTCTGGCTCAAGGGGCACAATCTTTGTCGCTCTCAGGTTCAGGCTCACTGTAATCAATGTCAAGAGGATCAGCAAGTGTAGCACCAGCAACAACACTGGGAGAAAGAGAAGTAACATCCACTATCTCTTCAGGTTGGTCAACCGAAGGAGCTTCGATGTTTGTACCAGTACCAACAGCAATCTCGGGAGGATGTGCCTCAGTGTCACTCTTGGAGTGGTCAGACTCATCGGGGCTAGAAGACACAACTTCAAAGGTCGCAGTACGAGAAGTTTTCTGGCGCTTTGGAGCATTGTGACCGGTACCACGACCACAACGCTTCTTAATTGCCTTCGGACGCACCGAAGGGGCTGCAGCTTCGGAGTTCACTTGACCGCCCTTCTTCGCCGCACGCTTCGCTTGCGCGGCGCGACGGCCAACGGTGACAGCACAGTCACCAGCATGAATGCTGAAGAAGAAGAAGAGACGATTGTCTCGAGTACCACCAAGATGCTCTTGAATCTCAGCATCTTCCTTAGAGGAGATAGGCCCAAGAATTTCATTGGCCCGTGCCTTAATCTCAACAACGTTGATATCTACAAAACAAAATAGAAACAAAAATCAATAAAATATTTTTTTTAAAAAAAGCGCACAAAGAAACAACAAAGAAAGAAGAGGTGGGTACCGTTCTTCGGCAAGCGAAAACTTCGGGCGAAGTCCAGGATCTTGATGGGAGAAGCAAAGTCATTCCAGGCGGCAACAGACCAACCAACGCGAATAGGGAACACCTTCGCACCAATATACTCCTCAACCAGGTCGCGAGTGGAATAGGTCTTCGACAGGTCTTGGAAAGCAGTGAGGAAAAGGCGGTCTGCATCTCCATCTTCGTATGCAGTGCCAACGCCCTTAGGTAGATTTTCAAACTGTGTGCAGACAAGTGGTAGCTCTTCGTCTTTAACGGTATGATAAAACCAGTAATGGTTCCAGTTCTCATCCCACTTGTTCTTGTAACAAACAAGAGGAACATCGGTGTCACCGCGATATTTGAAGTTCAGAGAAGCGAATTGGGCTTCCTCGCGAACTAGAGTACCATCAACAAGCCACTCAATTTTCAAAGGTTGGTGATGAACAGTGTGAACTCTAACGAAGTTGGCAGCAGTTGGACTCACACCCATCATCTTGCAAGCCCACATGTAAACACTAAGACGAAGAACGGCGTTAGGGGTGAGATGATGAAGATACATCCCAAAATTCCGAAGAATAGAAACGATAGCCCCATCAAGTGGGAAGCGAAGTCCAGCAGTGAACAAGTCGCGAAAAACCACCACTTCGTTGGGGCGAGGTGTGGGAGTAATCTCCGGACCAGGAACTCGGCCCTTTCCTTCCCTGACGTAGCCAGAGGACACATATTCGGCCAGCAGACCTTCAGAAACTTTGCTACGACCGAAGACAAAAATAGCCGGAGCCTTATCGACTTTTGGAGCCATCACTTTGAGGAAGCGAAAAAAACGAAGAAGGAAACTACACGAGTGCAAAAGACAATAAGAAACTAAACAAAAGAAAGGGATGAAAAAAGAGAAGGAGGAGAAGATACCAATGAAACGAAGGCACCGGAGACAGAGCTGAAAGCTTTAGCTCTCGCGAAGGCAAAGGTCAAGCAGCAAAGATATTACCACTGTGAAAACAACCAAGGGCAGGGACGGATCTTATATAGGTTGCCAAAGCAGGAAATCTCGGAGATCGTGTAGTGAGAAACGTGGCGAAAATCTAGGAACACCAGCATAAGGTGGCGAAAATCACGGAGCTTCACGGATAAACATGTAAAACAGTAAAAACAATAAAAATAATAGTAAAAATTAAAAAGGGTAAAATCTGGAGACAAGCCGAAGAGGGGAGGCGCTTTCAAGCGAAACATTTTCACTCGTCACGAAGAGGTTTTGCTAGTTCGGCTCGTCCTTTGTTGAAACCCTCACTAGCAAGGGGCTGAATGTTGGAGTAAATATTTCACAACTAACCCCTCCCCTGTATCTTCGGCTCATTGGAGAAGAGTGGGACCTATTTTGGTTCTTGCTTTGGCTATTTCAGGAAATGACCAAAAGCCTAGCCAGCGAAGGGCAGGCGAAGAGCGACGGGAAAAGGCGGAGCAAAGCTTAGGATCTTCGTTCGTGGGAGCGAAGTCCCCGCGCGAAGGTGCGGCGAAGGAGTCACTGCGGAGGTGCTTCAAGACAAGGCGAAGTGTACACGCGAAGAGGAGCAGCCAGGAGGAGAAGCGCGCAACCTTTAGAGAAATGACCTGCGCGAAGCCCAACAGGTCGCCCTGAAGATGGAGTGCGAGTGTGCCGAGACGAAGCGCTGAGGGAGTTCTGATGGCCAACGAAGGGGAGACTGTGAGGCTTAGGCCGAACGTGGCTGGTGAAGATCTAAACGCCATGAGAGCAGACTCGTGGATTGACGGTGTGTAAGGTGAACATCTGTCAGGTGTGTGAGTACGGGCCCTGCGAGGTTACCAAAATACCCTGAGATGCTTCGCACAATGTAAAAAAGTAATGACAAGTGCTGTAGAGCATAATTGTTACAGGCCTATAAAAAGGACCCGACGATAATGAAATGGGGGCGATTGGAGAGCGGCTGAGTTTCATTACGCTCAGTCGAGTTCAAGTTTCTATTCTTCGGTGTCTTTAGCATTTTTCTTTCCCTTAGTTCATTTCGACTGTTGGCCCCTCCTCGGGGAAGGTTTTTATCCCAACAGTACCTGTTGGCTTCACCCTTTTCTGTAGGAGACAACAGAGAATCGTTTCTCATTTTCTTTCTCGTCTCAAACAAGTTATAGGTTACCTCCCTGTAGTATCGCATTATTGTCTGCAGCTCAACTGCTTTGACATTGGCCTCCTCCTTAGCAGCTGTACATGCTTCTTTCCACGACCTTACTTCCTCTTCTTCTTTTCCCCTTCATTTCCATCAGTTTCTCTAGAACTTTTAGAGTCCTAATATCCCATTCAGGATCTATCCACCTAAACGACGCGCACTTCATGCCATCAGTCTGCAGTCACCGATTTCGTTCATATAATTAGCGATTGACCACACTAACATCAAACGCAAAAGCAACATTTATTAGAAGTGATACAGGTTATCGTTTACCACACAGCAGCATACATATCGACGCCCAGGGTTGGCGCCTGTCTAGTCATACCTCAGATGGACAGGCAACCCGTCCTTGCACTCTAAAATAACATTAAGATGTTCTTGTAGAAATAAACTCATCCTTGGAGAAAACTCATCTCGATCTGAAAAATAAACTCATCTCAGTCTATAAAAAAACCTGAATCCCTTGAACCCAATTGTACGAGTACAGTAAAACAATTGCATGGTTGTCCTAACTGAACCTATCGATCCATCAAACGATGCAAATTGGAAGCTAACTGATTCTAACACTTATGAATTGTGCAAACGCTAACAATCGTGGCAGAATCTAGATGTCCCTTCAACGGTCTGCAACTCTAAAATAGTATCTTCAATCTACCAATTCATAAAATGATGGACCTATCAATCCTATCAATTGTGCACCTCAACAAAAATCCATAAAACGAGTGGGTTGATGCACATCCAGAAGCTACTAAAATACAAAACCTACTGTAAGACGATGCAAATTGAAAACTAATTGAATCTAACATGAATTGTCTATAGCCTATCAACTATAGCCTATCAACTTCTAACACCTATCAAACTGAAACTTACATGTGGAACCTGTCACAGTAAAGAATTCGCATAAACTATTAGTTGAGTTTCCCATAAAACTCGCACAACCAAGAAGTGGTGCAGTGGTAAACAGCACAACCTTGTTCCTTCAGGTCCTTGGTTCGAATCCATGCCATGGCAAATTCTTTTTGCAACATTTAGTGACCTAGCCTCCGCTGATCTAGCGAAAATGCTTACACATGGGACCCTGGAACTATTTATGATGACTTGGAGCACTCTATTTTCGAAAAATGCTTACATGTGGGACCCAACTGAATTTTATGACGACTTGGAACACTCTATTTTAAAATAAAGCTTACATGTGGCACCAAAGTTGGTTTATGACACCGCTGACTTGGCGAAAATGCTTACTTGTGGGACCCTGGAAAATTTTATGACGACTTGGAACACTCTATTTTCGAAAAAATGCTTACATGTGGGACCCAACTGAATTTATGACGACTTGGAACACTCTATTTTTAAAATAATGCTTACATGTGGGACCAAAGTTGGTTTATGACACTATTGGGGAGCTTATGGCGTCACAAAACAAGCATGGAACAGGGAACGCTCGACTACAGTAGCAACCGTTATGACGAAAGTTTTTTTTGTCACTAAATTTGCTCGGAAGTAAAATATTATGACGAGATCAGCTAGGAACATCATAAATCAATGACGCTAAAATATGGTTGCGTCACTAATCAACGATTTTCTTGTAGTTTCTGCGAGGGCCCTGCACCACCTCCCCGTCTTCCCCGTCGCCGCACCGCCTCCCCTTCCACATCCGCTCTCTCCACCAGTAAATACATCCCCACCCTTGCTATTGTCGGTCGCTGCATCTCTGCCCAACGGTACGTCTCCACCACATTGATCTACTATCTACTGATCTGATCTCCCTTGTTCTTGTTTTTCTTTTTATGCACTGTGCGTAAACCCTATTTTCATGAATCGGATATATATCTCAGCTGTAAAATGTGAATAATGTGTGGTATTTGATCTAGATATAGTTTGAGCTAACAATGTCGTCGTCGAATGGCATTGGTGGTGGTCATGGTGGTGGCCTCAACCGTGGCCTTGGCGGTGTTGGCGGTGTCAGCAACTACATGTAACTATTTTCGTGAAGGCCTTCACTGTCACTGCAAGATGGCCTTGCCATTGAGTAATCAGACACGTGGAACAATAGCCAACATGGTATGTAATATAATGATCATCATTTTACATAGATATTGTTTTACACTTGACATGCAATATATATATCTAATTTTAGTTACATATAAATTATTGTAACTTATTAAAAATGTTAGATGGCTTAGAGATATTCTCGACAAAATGTCTGGTATTGCTCACGTAGTGCAAACTGAGGAAGTTGGGAACATGACAAGACTACATATCTCTTTCTCCATACCTGCTCGAGGTGTAGATTACCGGATGTTGCTACCATGAATGCCACACCCAATGGTTCCCGTTGCAATAGCGGGTGAAGTAGCATTTTATAGGATAACCCAAGAGAGGACCGCCTTGGAGAAATGTATTGAGGAACTTCGGAATATTGGGTGCTTCGTGCCAGACTTTTACTATTTTAAAAGATAGCAACTCAAGACGATTGAAAACATTGTGGTTTATACTGTTGAGAGGCTTTGTAGGGCTCCTCAAGATGTGGTATAAAAAATTTCCTTTTTATTCATTCTTAATTAATTTGTTTATGTCACATATTTTTAACTTTCATATGTTTATTATCTCGTCATCATCTTATTGTGTAGGATAATATCTCTGGTTCAACCTATGCCTTAATAAGCTTCCGTGCGATGCTTAATCAAGTTGTGGAAAAAATGGTTTGGATTACTATGGCGGGCAGTCGTTCTTCACCAGAATTTGGAAGCACCAAGCAACTCTAACTTTGTATAGGACAGACCAACCCGACAATCCAATGTTTGATATTTGTAGTGCTGTGTGTGAGAGTCATCCAGAAAGCGGAGCAGAGTGCACTAGTACGCGCTTTAGCTTATTTTGATGGAGTTCTAGGCTGGACCACTGGAAACATTAACTATGTTCCATTTCTACAAGAGCGTGTGGGATTATGACCTATGAATTAGCTGGTGGTTGATGTATGAACTTATTTATGAGTAGTATTGGTACGGTGGATGTATGAACTAATTTATAAGTTGTAGTGGTTGATGTATGAACTTATTTATAAGTAGTAGTTGTTGATGTATGAACTTGCACTATTGTATATACCATTCACTAGTCAAGTAGCACTGTCATGTTCAATTTGAAGGGGTTAATTATTTTGAGAACTGAACTGCATTTTAGAAATTTGGCGCAAAAAAATTAGCGGGAACAATATTTCTAGGAACGGGTGAAGCTTTCACCCGTACCTGGAAAAGCATTTCCTAGAGCAGGTGATGCTGTCACCCGCGCCTGAAAATCCATTTCCAGATGCTTGTGACACATTTCCAGGAGAGGGTAACGCCATCACCCACACCTAGCAATGGATTTTCGGGTGCAGGCGTTCTATCCACTCTTGGAAACCACTATTTCTAAAAGTGACAACTAAGAGCGGTTTTGGCACCCGCACCTAGAAATGCAAATCCGACCGCTCCTACAAATCTTTTCTATAGTAGTGCATATATACTTTTAGCTCAAAATTGTATAGTATTATGACTTGGTCCTTATTGAGCCCAATGCTTATCACATTTGTTAGGCTAAATTTTAGCACACGTATGCATGCGTGGGCCTTACATGTTGATGGCTTACCGGTGCAGGGTCTCACCTCATTGAAACCAACTTGCATGCTAGTGCACGGTCTCAGCAAATTGCTACCACGAATATGCCTGCAATGACCGTCCTTTCTTTTCCCTCTGTGTGACGCACGGTCCAATTTTCTAGTTGAGCAAGGGTGGAGACAACTTATAAACCTTTATTCAGCCAGAGCAAGAGCAAGTACGAGTAAACTTTTTATATGAATAAAGAACAAAAGTGTATGCAGGAAGGACTAGATAGTGCGGCTTTGGAGGGTGGGTTGTTACACTCTAGTTCGTGTCTATTACTTGCAAAGAAACACATAAGCCCCAACAAATGTTGTGGTCGAAGAGAATAAAACATCTAAAATGCACTATGTGAAAAACTAACTTTGGTAACGTGCAAAATGCCTGTTATTGATATAGCGTTACAAATGTCTCATCAAAGGTAATGGGCATATATAGAATGCAGCCTGTTACCAATGTCTGATAATGGGCTTAATTCTATGTCTGTATTGGTAACGGGTAGCATTCGATGCATGTTACCAATAAGAAACATTGGTAACAGGCATAGAATGCAGCCCATTACCAATGTCTCTTATTGGTAAAGGGCAACATTCTATGCCTGTTACCAATATGAAATTGAAAAGAAAAGAATTTGCAAACGGTATTTTTCTCTATTTTACATACACAAATACATCTCAACTTTAAACAGACATACATCTATTCATACATTTGTGCTCATACAAACACCATTGTGGCTCCTCTAATCTGCTATCTTGTTTTCAGCAATTCCGAAGCCACTTATCTGAGTTAGTACATATGCTGAACCTAATGACACTCTGCAAGTTAATCAACAGCTGCGAAGAAAACCAAGGCAATTTCAGTTAAGAAGCAAATAATTTCTATTTAGCACATTGACAAAAAGGGGTACCTAACCCGGTGACATAATAGGTAATAGCAAAGCAATAAATGAAAAGTCTACTCGGAATATGTGGAAAGTATTGTCAAGCAGAACTGAAGTGTTCTTAGAGCATCTCCGAGAGTTTGCCAAATTTTACTTGGCAAATCTTGTGTTTTGCCAACTTTTAAAAAGAAATGCCAAGTAAAAAAAAAGGTCTCGTCTCCCACATTTGGGCATAATTCACATGCCAAACCCAGATTGAACTTACATCAGGAACCATGAGAGAGAAACAAATGTTTATGCTCTTCCACCTCTTGAAAACTTACATCAGCTTAGAGATGAGGTTCTGCTTTGGCATATGACTGGAGCCTGGAAGGGCTCTCAACTTTGGGTTTAGGTGTTGTTACGTCTGAGTAAGGAGAGGTCCATCTGGTCAGTTCCCATGCAGCGCCACCTATGTAAGATTTTGGTTGTGTAACACAACATCCTTCACTCTAGCCCGAGGTGGAGGAATGTTGTTTTGTACTTTTGGCCATTTCTTCTTCTAATATAAAGAAGATACATAGTTCTCATGCGTGTTCGAGAAAAAAAGCCTTACATCAGGAACCCTGAGACAGAAACAAAATTATTTTTATGCCCTTCCACCTCTTTTAATACGTACTGATGCATGCCATATACGAGTGCGCATATATGCATGCGCAGAGGCTTTTTTTCCCATCTTGGGATAAATGACAACTTTGGATGGGGAACTGTTAGAGAAGGTTTTTCTGTTTTTGCTAGAAAAATAAGAATGGTAACCTACGATGAGGAACTGTTGGAGATGCTCCCATTGCTAAAGTGAAGTCCTCACACAGAATGCCATAAATAAGTGATTTCTTCAATTAATTTAACTAGAAACAAATAATGGTAACACCAATTGGATAGTCAAATGATAGCTGTTATATTCAATTAGAATGGAACAAACTGGCTTTGCAAATTCAATCACACAAACTGATACATTGCACATATAGGTAATTTCAAACAAAAGACTTTATCCGTACACATATATTGAAGCAATCAATATTTCTCATTAAGTGATCAGAACATACATATCAAATACAGCTCCCTTTATTTCATTTCACAAACTATAACTGATCATAGTAGGCACCTATACTTGTCAGACCGAAATTTTTCAGCAATCAAATGGCCATATTGAAAGAAAAACACGATCATATTGAGAGTCCAGGTAGTATCCCTTTATAACAACTTATATACGTTATGTTTGCAAATAAAAATAAAAAAGAAACTATACCTGAAGGCTCACTTGACAATATATGGTCTGGTGGAAAATTTGTATAAATCACTTGTGTACTGTGTTCTGCAAAAGTAGGTCATAAATCAATAAGCTCTTTGGTTAAATCAACTAGAAACAGATCATTAAGTAAAGTGCAACATGAATTGACTAACCCAACTCTGCAAATGAGCTTACCTTTGCCGCTCGCTTGACTCATCATTGATATAATCCCACACTTGAATGGACTAACCCAACTCTACAAATGACAACAAACAAAAAAAAGTATAGTTTGTCAAATTCAGAACTTCAAATTTTGTAATAGAAGCAGGTTACTAGAGAGAATAGACTACAATTATGCAAACAACATGAGAATATATAGCAACCGATGCCAAAAAAACATCCTAGATAGCAAATACCATCCTGGATGGCAAACATGAGGTATGTCATGACCTCATCTGCAACAAATTAGTGCCATGCCATGATAGGATAACCTCCATCACAACCATCATTCTACATCAGAATATCCCCTCATCAAACAGATTACACACATTTTTATAGTTGTAGAATGATCAAATAGCACATCAGAATATCCGTGGTTGCCAACTGATCATGACAATGCAAGTTTTCCTGCACACAAATACCCCCCCCCTCTCTCTCCAAATATTGATTTAAACAAACTAAAAAAACTTGTAGCAGAGGTGCATTTATTTCAAATTAACAATTTAAAAACCTTTGATAGCAGGTAGCACATAAATAAAATAATCAGTCTGTTTTTGCCAAATGGTTTCCCTTTCAAGAATTAAGTATTATTATAAGATAAGATTGAAATAATGCACCAACCAGTTTCACAATGGTGCTTTAACATACTACTTGGAAGTTGGGACAACAATACAAAATAGTGTAGCAGCATTAGGCCATCAATCATTGTAACTGAAGAACATCAATAAACTCTAAACTAGTTTGCCATGAGTTAAAAATTGAAGGTTAGCTCCGAGCATGACAAACATATCACATATGGTTTTCATACATGTGCAGATGTCAAAACTAACTAGATTATGAGGACACCTTTTCCAATTGTAGTAACACACAACATACAAAGAGAAAGTGAATCACAAAAAGGGGCAACAGAACTAGGGACCAGGAGCGTCCGTGGACTAGTGGATGGTCGCTCCTCAGTGATGAGTGAATGACAATGTGGTGTGGGATGACTCTTGGCCGAGTATTGCAGTTGCAGGTTGCGGCTTGATTTGCGTTGGTGCAGTGAAGAACAGGTGCGAAAGGTCTTAGCCTTGTGGGGGGCTCCGAGGAGTGGAGAGACAAGTAGGCTTGGTTCGAGGGACCCGGTGGCCGAAAGAGATCAAGTGCGGGCCGCATGGTGGCAAGAAAAGCAAGACAGAGTCGTGAACATGAAGCCGGTGCAGGGTAGCCGCTAACAACCGGAGTCTGCATGCGGAGTTTGTTGGTTTACTCCACAAAACCAACACCGAGCCGGAACAGCTGTGGTGGCTAGGTCAAGACGAGCTTGGCTTGGAGGCTGCACCAAGTCTGCAGGGTTTACAGCGGTTTTCCCACTGAACCATTGGGTTCCTTGGTTGAGCCACAAAGCCAAGGGTGAGTGCCTTGTGCCTCATTGTGGGTGATCTTGACCCCTCAAACGTCGGGAATCGCCATCGATTCATGGTTTTCTGGATGAACTTGAGCCCTAGGTGTTCATCCCCAAGATGTGTGATTCCAAGTGATTGGGTTGGTTTGAGGCCATAAGATTTTAGGCATAGCTTCTCCTAGAGACGCTTCTCATTTACCTAAAACTTGGGCTCAATACATTCAGTGGTTTGGGAGATCCAATGGAGAGAAGTTTGTGTTGACCCGCAGCCCTGCTCGAACTCGCGCTCTGCGAACCCGATGCACGGTCCGTCAGTGCCATATGAACGGTTTGTGGGATCCCATATCGTCGTGTGTTCTTCGTGAGTTTTTGTGCCGCGTCGTTTGATCTATGTGCGTGTTGGTTCTGAGCTCGAATAGGTTTGACGGACGGTGCATGTGAGAGGATCAGATGGTCCATATGCTGGACGGACGGTCCATGGTGATCAGTCGAGCAGTCCGTATAGATCAGGGAGCTACTGGAGGTTCTGTGTGCTGAATATGGATGGTCCGTCTTTGACCCACGGACGGTCTACCGTAGTCCACGGACATTCTGAACCATCCTCATAGACAGTCGGTCCTGGACTAGCAGTTTTGGCTAAGTGCTTTGCTTCCCAAGTTGTGCTTCCGCTTTGCATCTGCTGCTCTTGGACTAGGGTTGGAAGGTCTGCTGTGACTACGTGACCTTGACGAATTCGTGTGGGAATTAATCCTTGGTAGTGATTTTGGGACTTAGCTGAATTTCAGTCAGAGAAATTTTTATCGACTCCCATTCACTACCCCCCTGCCAATCCAGTCCTTCAAGAACACACCTAATGGGTGAACCATTCCACATGCATATCTTGTAATTTAGTCCTGCCGTTGCATGATCTGTGCAAGGCGCCACCACCCGCCCACCTTGAAACATAGAACCAAAGCAAACAGCAAGCATCAGTAACAAGATTCGAGAAGAGTAGCAGCTCGATCTGCAGCTGCAGCTTATACAAGCAGTCGGCATGTCTACTCGACCAGCGAGATAAACAACCGACACTATTGACCTTGGCTCTGTAGAGGAGGTATGGTGAGTGCTAGAATCCTTCCTCACGCCCGTTTCCCACTCCCTGCACGCATATAGGGAGCACCGGAGTAGACCTGGGAGATTCTGCCTTACCTTGAGCAGAAGTTGGGGAGCACCACTGTGCCGAATCTAAGAAAGATGTGCGGGGGGTTGGGGGCGGAGGAGGGAGCGCAACGCAGCGTGGCGTGGAGTGGACAAGCAGGCAAAGTCGTGAACATGACTATTGACGGTGTATTTTGGTACACCAAACATGTTCATTACACTTTGGTTTGGACTTGATTATGAAACTAACCCGCCACTAGGCACACTAATGATATAACAAGTTCATCTTTGTATGTGCATTTGGAAGTGTTATGTTTTTGCAGGAAAACATGGACTAAAGGGACGGAGTCACAACGAGTTCAAAAGAGTAAATGAGGCGACCCGTTCGTGTTCAAGTGCATGATGAAATCACTCCCAAAGGTTGCAAGGACCGAAGTGTTACAAAGGAACATCCCCGAGAATTGAAGCGTAAAAGACCGAACTTCATGAGAGAAAACCCTCTATCTTGGACGCGAGGATGACGTCGTCAAATTGATGCAATTGGAGGGGGCAAAGTGCAAAATGTCAACAGGACCCACGCGAGCGAAGGGGCGACCGAACCGGGCCGGGATGGGCCTGGGCCGGTCGGCCCAGGCCGGCCGGCCTGGCCCATTCCTGTGTCGGTTCGGCCCCCCCTTTCTTGAGCCTGAAGAAGATGCAACCCTAAAGCTGTGGAGGTGCCGCCATTCGCATGGAGAGAGCCATTCGCCCGAGAGGCCGTCCAGAAGCTAGAGAGGAAGGAGAGGAGAGAGATCATTCGCAAGGAGGATCGGTCTACTCGAACGAAGCAACCACAAGTGGAGGAGGACGTCGGGGCCCTGCCAAGACACCCCCAGAGGAGAAGGAAGACACCGTCGGAAGCGTCACCATGATCAACGGTGCTATGCCTAGCACCTTGATGGGGTAATCTTCTCATTTCTCCATGGGTTGTAAACGATCTTGAGATGTAATCGCAACTTTTATGGTTTCAATCTATCATCTAGTGTTGAAGATGCTTTCATGTTTAAGGTTAGCTACCATGCCATGTTGGGAGTATAGATCTCACTTCTCCCTTAGAACCCTTCAATACGCCGTGATCATCATAGGTCTAGTCACGCATACCTCCGCGTAGTGACAGTACGGGGGGAGGGAAAGGGCGAAACCGTGGTCACAACCCCCGGTAGATTAGATCGGTTTTGTATCTCTTAGCGGTCGCATGTTCAAGTATCGTAGACCCTTGGGCAAGTGTCTTTTGTATATCTTGTGAGTTTAATCGCTCTCTCAAGTGTAGCGTAGTAGTTCTCTAGATTAATCATAATTTAGGGTTTGGTTAAGTTAGTTAGTAGTGCTAGATCAAACGCTTGTAATCCCCTTGCTCCGCAGATTGATAAGAACATAGGGAATCCCCGTGGTGAAAAAGGTGTAGGTTCGTACGCTTGCGGATCGTAGGTGGATACGAGTTTTATCCGTCAACAAGCCCCTTTTTCTAGTGCCATTGCTGGGGAGCAAGCCAGTTTACATCGTTTGGTTTTGCATTTATTTTTGTTTTTGTTATCGTTTATTGCTAACATCTAACCCCTATTACCTAGAAAACCATTTTGTTTTGTTTTTGTTTTTCTATCTTGTTGTCTAGATGGCGTTCGCCAACCACCCCATGGAATAATCAGAGAAATCGCTACGGGATTACGCTAGTCCTCGTCGTGAAGACATAATGGTACAAGAGTCAGATTCGAAGCTCGAAGTGACCAAGTATGAAATCAAAGCTAGGATCATCGAGATGGCAGCGGCAACCCCATTTAGAGGGATGGAGATGGAGAACCCGTATAGACACATAAAGCATTTCATGATGCTATGCAACACGGTGCGTCAAGAAGGAGTTCCCGATGAATGGTTCAAGTGGAATCTCTTTCCCTACTCACTTGCCGGAGAAGCAAAGACGTGGTACTCGTTTGCGTCCTTTGAGGTTGAAGGAAATTGGAACAAGTTGACGAAGAAATTTTGCGAGAAGTTTTTTCCAATAAGCAAGGTTCAACATCTAAGGAGGCAAGTGATCACCTTCACACAAGGAGAAGAGGAAGGGATAGACCAAGCTTGGAATAGATTTAATGAATTGATTGAACAAAGACCAAGACTCGGCTTCTCCGGTGACGTACTCTTTCATACATTTTTCTTTCCCCTAACCCCTAGTTGCATGGAACATGTTCAAATGTGTGCAGGTGGGGATCTCATGGAGAAAACACTCATGGAAGCCGCTCAACTTTTGCAAAAGATTGGCAAAGCGGCGGCCATGCGAAGAGATTGGGAAACACGACTTTCGGGAGAGCCGGAACGCAATTCAAGAATGAAGACATGTGCTGAAATTTCCAAAAAGGCAGCCCCAGAAGACAAGAAAGAGGAGCCAATCCCGGAAAAGCTTGAAGAAGTACATATCGAGACAAGAACTACCCCAAGCGTTGACTTCCCCAAGTCAAATGAAACAAACAAAAGGAGTATGTCAAACACGAAGCTATTAAGGGAGTTCGAGCAAATGGATTGGGTTCCAATTGATTATGGAGAAGTATTCGAGAAGAGAAGACCGTTCCCTAACCAAAAGAGGATGGCGAGAGCATTGGAAGTGGATTTCCCACCGGAAAAGCAAGCAGAATATTCATACGATCTTGAAATCATCGGTGAGATCTTTCGAAAGCTCTTTAGTGATGATGAAGTGGATCCAGATCACATAGCCGAGGTGAAATGAATCATGGGGATCAAACCTGAAGCATCACCATACGCTTGCCTCGCCGAAGTTTATGCAATAGGATCCGATCAAGAGGAGAAGACTACACCACACTTGAGTTGCGAGATCAATGGAATTCAATGCAAGGCTTTATGCGACATCGGAGCCCAAGTAAGTGTCCTATCCTCCAAGATTTACGATAAAGTTCAAAACCATAACCTAGACTTAGCTTCAACTTCAACAAAGTTAATCATGGGAGATGGTAGAACTATCAAACCTCTAGGTATTGCTTGCAACATTAATGTAATCATCTCTGGAAAGTGCATACCAACCGATTTCTTTGTTATAGATGCCTACTATAATAATCATGATCACATAATCCTAGGTAGGCCTTTCCTTAAGTTGGTAGATGTCGTGTTGGATGCTAGAGAAGGCAAAGTAACAATAAACCTTAATGGAGATAAGTACACATATAGTTTTCTTCGCGCTTCTAGTCATCCTTCACCTTTTCCTCCCGAGGATGAAGAAGTAGAGGAGGTAGGTAGTCTTTGTTTTGTTGAAACCCTTAGAGACCCGCTGCAAAGAGCGATGGAGAATCAATCCAATGATCAACAGGACGAGGAACTAGAGGAAGCAACGAAGGGATTAGAACCACAAGATGGAAGCGTGGAGGAAGAAAAATTCAAAGACATAGGAGACACTAAACCCGAAGAGCCACAAGTGCCCGAGGTGGATCTCAAACCTTTGCCCAAAGGATTAAAGTACAAATTTTTGGGGCCAGACAAGACTTACCTAGTCATTGTGAGCGACGAGTTGAGTCCCGAAGAAAATGAGAAGTTGCTGAATTTATTGAAAAAGCACAAGAAGGTGATCGGATATTCAATCAATGACCTCAAAGGACTTAGCCCAGCTTTATGCACTCATCGTATACCAATGGAAGACCAATGTAAGCCCGTAGTGGACCATCAAAGGAGGCTAAAACATGCCATGCGAGAGGTAGTGAAGAAGGAGGCTATCAAGCTACTTGATGCCGGAATCATCTACCCGGTACCGCATAGCGAGTGGGTGAGCCCGATACATTGTGTGCCGAAGAAAGGAGGTTTGACCGTGGTGAAGAATGAGAAGAACGAATTAATACCGCAAAGAACCGTGACAGGATGGCGGATGTGCATCGATTATCGAAAGCTAAACAAAGCAACGAAGAAAGATCACTTCCCCCTACCGTTTGTAGACGAGATGCTCGAGAGATTAGCAAACCACACATATTTTTGCTTTCTCGATGGATACACGGGGTTCATGCAAATTCCCATTCACCCGGATGATCAACACAAGACAACGTTTACTTGCCCTTATGGAATGTTTGCATATAGAAGGATGCCCTTCGGTTTATGCAACGCTCCGGCCTCTTTTCAACGTTGCATGATGGCGGTGTTCTCGGAATTTATCGAGGAAATTGTCGAGGTGTTCATGGATGATTTTTCCATTTATGGGAAGACATTCGTGGATTGCTTGGCAAACTTAGACAAGGTTCTCACGAGGTGTGCGGAGGTCGATCTAGTGCTAATTTGGGAAAAGTGCCACTTCATGGTAAAGGAAGGCATAGTACTCGGACACGTTATATCCGAAAGAGGAATTGAAGTGGAGAAAGCCAATGTGGAGACGGTTGAGCACCTCCCACCTCCAACGGATGTTAAGTCTTTGAGGAGCTTTCTAGGTCATGCCGGATTCTATAGAATATTCATTAAGGACTTCCCAAAGATCACTAAGCCTTTAACACAACTTCTTCAAAAAGATGTGGCTTTTGACTTTGATGAGAAGTGTTTAGCGGCATTCCGGACCTTGAAAAATGCTTTAGTAAGTGCTCCGATCATTCAACCTCCGGATTGGAGTCAACCTTTCGAGATCATGTGCGATGCAAGTGACTATGCTGTAGGGGCGGTTTTAGATCAAAGAAAGGAAGGCCGAGTTCACGCCGTATACTACGCTAGTAAAACTCTAAATGAGGCACAATTAAATTATGCCACTACGGAAAAGGAGTTGCTAGCGGTGGTGTTTGCTTTCGAAAAAAATTCAGATCTTACTTCGTGAACTCGAAAGTCATTGTCTACACCGATCACGTGGTGATCAAGTATTTTTTGGCTAAGAAGGATGCTAAACCAAGATTGATTCGTCGGATCCTTTTTCTCCAAGAGTTCGATGTGGAAATTCGTGATAAAAAGGGGGTGGAAAATGTTGTGGCCGATCATTTGTCTAGGATGAACCGAGGAGAAGATGACAAAGAGCCCATAGAGGATAAGATGAGAGATGACCACCTCTACATACTCGACAAGGATACTTGGATGATCGATATCATTCGAGCAATTCGGAGAATGCCTCTTGATCACCTAGATAAAAACACTCAAAGGAGGATAATCTCCGAAAGCCGGAAATATTTTTGGGATTCACCTTACCTCTTTAAACTTGGGAATGATGGAGTGATGAGAAGATGTGTACCAAGAGAAGAGAGGCAAGAAATTTTGAGAAAGTGTCATTCGGCGGAGTACGGTGGACACTATAGTCATTTTCGGACTCAAGCAAAAGTGTGGTCCAGCGGATTCTTTTGGCCGGAGATGCATGAAGATACTAAAAGATATGTTGCATCATGCCTCGAATGCCAAAGGACTGGAAACATATCTCAAAGTAATGCTATGCCTTTGAATTACAATCTACAAATCGATTTATTCGATGTTTGGGGAATTGACTTCATGGGGCCTTTCAAAAACTCACATGGATTTGAGCACATCCTAGTTATGGTTGATTACGTATCCAAGTGGGTAGAGGCCATGCCATGTCATAAAGCTTCCATGGAAGAATCCATTGCGATGATTAATAGTGTGATTTTCCCTCGCTTTGGTACCCCGAGAATTTTGACAAGCGATGGAGGAACTCACTTCATCGGGAAGAACTTTAAGAAGTGCTTGTCCAAGTTGGGGATTGAACATAGAGTCTCTACGGCTTATCACCCACAAACCAACGGACAAGCGGAAACATCGAATAGGCAACTAAAGAGCATCCTTAACAAGACTATAGAGAAGGGAGGCAAGGATTTGTCAAAGAAGTTGGATGGAGCTTTATAGGCATATCGAACGGCGTTCAAGACACTGATAGGTATGACCCCATATCAATTTGTTTATGGCAAAGCTTGGCACCTTCCGGTTGAGCTAGAACATAAGGCATATTAGGCAATAAAAGAGATGAACCTCGATCTAGATGCCGCGGTGGTAAAACGAAGAATCCAAATTAGCGAGCTAGAGGAGATGAGGTTGAAGGCTTATGAAAACGCAAGCATATACAAGGAGAGAATCAAAAGATGGTATGACAAAAGTTAAAGAAGAAGGAGTTTAAAGAAGGAGATAAGTCCTCCTCTATAATTCGAGATTCAAAACTTTCGGAAAGGGGAAATTGCAAAGCAAGTGGGATGGACCTTACATTGTTCATTTGGTGCTCTCCAATGGAGCGGTTACCATCATGGATATGAAAGGAGATCAATTCATGATGAATGGGCAACGACTTAAGCTGTATTTCGAACCCGACGTTGTGCACCTTCACCATATTGATATTTTCATCATGGAGGATGAGCCCAAACGTCGAACCTAGGACGTAAAACAAGGCGAGCTTTTTGTAAATAGCTCTTATTTTATTTTTCTGGAGTTTCTCACGAAGTTTTACCAGGCCAACTTTTCCACATGGGACAACAATTAAAAAATAGTGGGGCACGCGAAAAACCAGACCGAACCGGCCCGCGAACTCGGGCAGTGGTTCGCCCCTGTTTTTCTCTAGGACACGCGTCTTCGACTTCCTTGTTTGGTCAGAGAATTTTAGGGAAGTCAAGAAAAGGAAAAGATGGGTTCTAGGACATTCCTTCTCAGACTATTTAAAGGAACGAGATTGGAGCTCGGGAATCCATCCCAATTCACATCCTTTTGCACCCAAGCAGCAGCCATGGCGTCCCCAAGGAGCAAGGAGATCAAGCTAGGCGCCAAGAAGCCTTTGAAGCCGGAGGAGGCGAAGCGATGCGAGCTCAAGCCTACAATGGAGATCAAGAGGACCGCCCGCATCCGTTGCGGAGGGCGTGTCCCGATCGGGCCGATTGCATCTCGCCACCATGTCAAGGAGGAGGTCTCAACTCCCGTCCGTAGATCGGAGCGACTCTGGGGCATGAAGAGGAAAGACTACAAGGAGGAGTCGCCCGAGCCGAAAGATTACGGGGGGAGTGACTACTCTGACGACCGCAGCCCGAGCTCGTGGGCAGCCGCCGGAAGGGACGACAATGACCTCTTCTATTGGGAAGAGGTGCCTAAAGAGAAGACTCCCGAAGGTCCAAACGGCGGCAGAGATCCCGACGACGGCGGCGACGGTGACAACGGCTACGACCCCGGCGACGACGACCCATTCGGGATGCAACTGTTATGTTGTGCGGCTTGCCGTCACTCCATCTCAGACCTCTACGCGTCGGTCGAGGAGTGTTTCCAAGCTATGATGGCGATGAGGCAAAGAATGGAGAATTTGGAACGAGTAGTCGATAACGACTACAAGTTCCTTAATAGGAACATGAGGAAGTTATTCGGGATGGTCTGCCACATGAAGAAAAGGTGGTGCAAGGATTGTGGGAAGTTCCACTAGAAAGTTAGGGTTTCGCCCCTTAGGATTTTTGTAAGATACGACGAGGACGTCATATGATTTTAGCATGGGGGAGAGCTAGCTAGCTAGATCTTAAAAATTTTTGCTTTAGTGAGTTTAGTTTGGTTTGGTTTAGAGTTTGTGAGAGTTTGTGAGTTAAATTTTTAGGTGTGCTTTTAAATTTTCAAGTTTGAAGTGTGTTAATTTAGTGTTCGAGTCGAAAAATCACATAAAAAGTGTCTTTTAATTTTTGTCTCATGCAATGCTTTTTCTTTCTTTACTCGTATGTTTTTCCTTCATTTTTGATATATGAGCATGAGCTTTTGGTTTGAAACGTTTACTGTGGTGCTTAGTGGAGTTTTTACCTTTAAAAGTACCCGCACCATGCTTTGATCTAGAACCTTGTTTCGGTTGTGCTAAGTTTGATGCTAATGTTGGAGGAGTTTTAATTCTCAAAAGGTTAGCAAACTCTCTTTTTCCAAGTTGAGAGACTAAGAAAAATCCTATACAAGGCCAACTCAATATCCGCTCCACCATAAGTGCGGTTAGCATGATGAGTTGGGCTAGGATCCTTCTCTCTTGGAAGTTTTAATTTCGAGCAATGATCATGTCCTTTTATATATCTTTTATTGCTAGCCTCGTCATGCATTCAGTAATGAGACTCTCACATCGAAAGTCCCGTACATCGCCGAATTCCATACCCAAACCATAATATCTTTTTGGTACATCGTATTCCTTGAACACAACCTATGTTCGAAGTTTCGTCTCGTCTCTAGCATGGTTTTTATTTAAAATTCAGATTGTGTTTATGCAAGAAGAGGTGAGAAAAGAGCTTTGAAATAGAGGTAAAGATGTCAAGAGAGAGAGAGAAGTAAAGAAAAAAAATATGTGTGAAGAAAAGAAAAAGAAAGAAAAGAAAAAGAAAAGAGAAAAAAAAGAAAGTAAGAAAGAGGAAAGGCAAGAAAGATATGAAGAGGGATGAATCAAGTGAAGATTAAGTAAAGTGTAAGGAAGGATGCCACGTTATTAAGAGACGAAACTTCTATTTTTCCAACCATGTGCAATCCGACAATGAGGACGTCATCGGTGCCTCGTAGTCTTGTTTTCTTTTGCCCTTGCACATGTCCACCATTCTATATCTTCTTATCCTTGACATGCCCACATCATGGTTTAATTCTCATGATCATTGGCTTTGAAAGGTAAACAACCATTAGAGGAATTTCTTAGCTCGACAATACTTGTGTTGATTACACTAGCCATACCTATAGCTCTACTTTACATGATATATGAGAGACTTATGGGAGGTGAGAGTTTATGAATTGTTTAGGATAGCCACTTCATATGAGCGACATGTGAGAAGTTGGAGAAAGGTTTTTGTCTAATACTTGTTGTAGGAATTTTATTTTTGAAAAATCATGAAAACCCTCCAATGGAAGCAAAGAAGTAAGCATGGCTGGAATTGAGGACCTCGAGTGAAAGGTATGAGTTGTGGGGTAAATCTCGATTTGGTAAAAATTCTAAACGCCCATGTTTATGTATGATGATCATTGCTTTATGTTTATCATATTAAAGATAAAGGATTGACTAACTTGTGAAGGAAGAATTAGCGGAGCATGTTTTCAACACCATGGACAAAAGTTCTTTCGCAAGGAACTTGCTCGAGGACGAGCAAGATCTAAGCGTGGGGAAGATGTTGATGGTGTATTTTGGTACACCAAACATGTTCATTACACTTTGGTTTGGACTTGATTATGAAACTAACCCGCCACTAGGCACACTAATGATATAACAAGTTCATCTTTGTATGTGCATTTGGAAGTGTTATGTTTTTGCAGGAAAACATGGACTAAAGGGACGGAGTCACAACGAGTTCAAAAGAGTAAATGAGGAGTCTCGTTCGTGTTCAAGTGCATGATGAAATCACTCCCAAAGGTGGCAAGGACTGAAGTGTTACAAAGGAACATCCCCGAGGATTGAAGCGTAAAAGACCAAACTTCATGCGAGAAGACCCTCTATCTTGGACGTGAGGATGACGTCGTCAAATTGATGCAATTGGAGGGGGCAAAGTGCAAAATGTCAAGAGAACTCACGGGAGCGAAGGGGCGACCGAACCAGGCCGGGATGGGCCTGGGACGATCGGCCCAGGCCGGCCGGCCCAGGCCGGCCGGCCTGGCCCATTACTGTGTCGGTTCGGCCCCCCCTTTCTTGAGCCTGAAGAAGATGCAACCCTAAAGCCCTGGAGGCGCCGCCATTCGTAGGGAGAGAGCCATTCGCCCGAGAGGCCGTCTAGAAGCAAGTGAGGAAGGAGCGGAGAGAGATCATTCACAAGGAGGATCGCTCTACTCGAAGGAAGCAACCACAAGTGGAGGAGGACGTCGAGGCCCTGCCAAGACACCCCCGGAGGAGAAGGAAGACACCGTCGGAAGCGTCACCATGATCAATGGTGCTATGCCTAGCACCTTGATGGGGTAATCTTCTCATTTCTCCATGGGTTGTAAACGATCTTGAGATGTAATCGCAACTTTTATGGTTTCAATCTATCATCTAGTGTTGAAGATGCTTTCATGTTTAAGGTTAGCTACCATGCCATGTTGGGAGTATAGATCTCACTTCTCCCTTAGAACCCTTCAGTACGTCGTGATCATCATAGGTCTAGTGACAAATACCTCCGCGTAGTGACAGTAGGGGGGGGGGAAAGGGCGAAACCGTGGTCACAACCCCGGTAGATTAGATCGGTTTTGTATCTCTTAGCGGTTGCATGTTCAAGTATCGTAGACCCTTGGGCAAGTGTCTTTTATATATCTTGTGAGTTTAATCGCTCTCTCTAGTGTAGCATAGTAGTTCTCTAGATTAATCGTTGTTTAGGGTTTGGTTAAGTTAGTTAGTAGTGCTAGATCAAACGCTTGTAATTCCCTTTCTCCGCGGATTGATAAGAACCTAGGGAATCCCCGTGGTGAAAAAGGTGTAGGTCTGTATGCTTGCAGATTGTAGGTGGATACGAGTTTTATCCGTCAACAATGACGGATCAGGCACCTTAGACATTGGTTGCATAGGGACCAGATAGCATCGAGCCGTTGCCGCTGGCCCATAAAGGGGTTGCGACGAGCAGGCCGCCATCGCACCGGCCTCCAAGCGCGCGGGTCTCTACGGCCTGCTCCTCCCTCCTCGTGTTGGTCAGAGATGGGGAGATGGCGAGGAGGAGGGCCACAACCATGGTCGCGCAAGGAGGAGGTGCTAGACGGGCAGGCCATGGCGGTGGTGGAGGAAGAGAGTCTAGGGTTTAGCACTCGAGGTGCTCGTTGCCATGGATGGATGGGAGAGGAGAGGCGGTGGAGGTCCGCATGGATCTGTGTAGCGAACATGGCCTCATTTGCCATTTGTTCAAGTTGATTTTGGTGATTCATGCTAACACAAGCAATGGGACTAACTACATTGTCTAGCATGTCCTTGTAGACATATCTAGGTCCCATGGATGCAACCACAATCAAAGGAAGCATAGAACCAAGTCAAAGACGCAAGAAAATAAAGAAAACACACTGTCAGATGAATCGATGGTACCCTAGAAGCTAGCGTCGGTACACTTAGTACACTGCGCAGAAGGCCAAACTCACTTGGCACCGCCGGATGAATCGACGGTCCATGTTCTAGTTGCGTCGGATGATTGGACAGAGTAGAGCTGTAGAAGACAGTAGCACCGAATGAACCGACGGTCTAAGTGGGGACACCATCGGTATATCCGACGCTCAGTTTGAATCAAGACAGAGGCGCACCAAGCCTGGAGCTTCAGCATTGGATGAACCGACGGCGGAGCAGCGGTTCATCCAATGGTCTTGAAGATGCAAACAGTAAGGGTTTGGCGAGGAGTCCTTCAGCACCGGATGAACTGACGATTGGATCAAGCAAGCGTCGGTGTATGCGTCGGATCAATTGTGTCAGAGGATCTCAACGGCTAAAGGACGTGGATGGAGCACCGGATGAACCGATGGCCCTGAAATGCTAGCATCGGTTCAGCTGACGCTACCTTTTCAGTGGCCGTTAGCCAACGGCTCTTTGGATGCCTTGGGCTATTTATACCCCCTCCACTCACCCATTTGAGGTGCCTGGATTGTGTTGAAGTGCAGAGGAGTGCAAGACACCTAGAAGATCATATCCAATCCACCCAAGTGCTAAATTGCTCATACATAGACTTGCACATGCTTTCACTACAAGAAAAACGCCGACTAGTGACGCAAAAAAGGGTCGTTTCTCGTCATAAACCGCAATTAATGATGCCGGTTGTTATGAAAACGCTCTATTATTAATCGAGCGGCACAAACTGCGATTAATGACGAGACCTTATTTCGCGGCGTCATGAGTTTAATGACGCGTATACATTCGTAACACTAAGGCATCATAAGGTACATGCCACGTCGGACCAAAATCTGACGTGGCACGTCGTTTTGTGACAAACCATTTCGTCATTAAGTGAATTCAGCCCATATTTTGTTGGGCCAAGCCCCAAATTCCTTGTCGTCATAGATTGAATTTGTCCCACTTAATGTTAAGCTGAGCCCAATGTTTCAGTCATCATAAATTGGTTTTAGGCCTTATTAAGGTTGGATGGAGCCCAATATTGTTGGCGCCATAGATTGTTTAAGGCCTTATTATGGTTGGATGGAGCCCAATAATTGTTGTCATCATAGATACTTTTAGGCCTAATTCTGGTTGGACTGACCCAATAATCGAGGTCGTCATAGAATGTTTTAGGCCCGGTTTTAGTATGACCGAGCCCAATAATTGCATTCGTCATTAATTTCTTTTGGGTCCAGTACTGGTTGGATCGAGTTCAATATTCGATGGCATGATAAAATGATTAAGGCCCAACTGATATTGGACCCAGCCCACCAATCGCTGACATCATTTTTTATACGACCCATTTTATTAATAAATTATTTTTGAATTCGTAAAAAAATAATGGACCGAGGGGGCAAGCCCACATATTTTTTCCCTGTTATTTTGGGCTGCACTCTAGGTAGTGCTTAATTAAATATAATTCAATCTCATATTACATGCTAATCAATTCAGTAATTGACATCACAGATAATATTTCCATACCATTGATACAAATAAATGTTTGGATCACACATGACACATTATTATCAATGAACACAGAACAACCACAAGTAGATTGTCAGTAGGAGCTCACAAACTAATACACATGATATCTCCATGCTCACAAATAAAGCTGGTCTTGAAATAGAACCCACTAAGATAACAAAGCTCAGTATTCACAAACCAGCACAACTAGATGGGAGGACACAAGCAGAAGACTAAGAAACACAGTGGCCTTACCCAAGGCGCGAGCTTAGCAGTTGATGAAGGAGGGTCTCAGTAGTTTCTACTTGTTTCTACAACATCTCAATCTCATCAGTCTGCACTTTCATTGCTACATCTGATGCTTCTGCCTTGATCTTCAAGTCTGTCAAAACTTGGTCCTGTTCAACAAAGATTTCACCAAGGTCAGCAGCTGCATCTAGCCCTCCCAACGAAACTTCAGGTCTTGAGCATGTAGCGAAAGCTAGATAATCTCGAGGCATGTAATCAATGAATGGCTTTGACTTCACATTGGAGGGTTAGGAATTTGATATTTGAACTGCAAGGATTGTCCTCAACATTTGAGCCTAAAAATGAAAGGAGAAGTCAAACTTGAACCTTAAACGAAGCAAGCAAATAAACATAAGAATAATCCTAATAATAAAGTAACAGGATAATCATGCGTTCTGTTACATACCATGACATGTGATTGAATCTCAGCAATGCAGGAGTGGGATGCTAGGCCCTGCACAAAAAGTTACAAATCAGGAACTGGATCTAGAGCCGTCAAGGTAAGAGAAGGATCTGAAATCTAAGACAATAAACAAAGTAAATTACTTTCTAAGCATGGCTCATCTATTTAGTTGTGTTAAAAATCAGTAACTGCATCTAGAGCGGCCAAGGTAAGAGAAGAATCTCCAATCTAACACAATACACAAAGCAATTTACTTTCAACGCATGGCTCATCGATTAACTTGTATTACAAATCAGTGACTGGATCTAGAGCGGCAAAGTTAAGAGAAGAATCTCAGAACTAACACAATACATGAAGCAATTTACTTTCTAAGCCAACGAAAATACTACTAGGGGACTAGAAAGAAAAGGAAATGAGATTCTCACTTGTGAAGCTCCAAGATTCAAGGGCCCATGGATTGAGGGGGCATCGGGAGCCGGTGCTTGCACCGTATCCTCCCTCAACTGCTCACCTTGGCCAGCACAGCAGACACAAGCAGAACACCGATATCTGCTGCCCACCATCTCGCTGAGATACCCCTCACCCTCCACCGGTGATGACGAGGTCGGACCGCCACCGCAGATCTAACTGAGCAGAGTGATGCTTTTTGGAAATGGAAGGCGGGAGTTTAGTGGCGCAACACGGTAGCAATGGAGTAGAGTATTTATTATTTCGGGGCGGAGAGGGAATACAGAATTTGAAAATTCCGCTTTCGACTTCCTGACCGCGAAATGAAAATTTGGTAAGCTGCACTTGCTTCGGGGCCACTGACAAGTGAGGCCATGCAATCGCGGCCCCATATTGTCAGCGAGTTTGGGTGGAATTATGGTGGCATACAATATAGGCGGGAGACAGATATCTGGAAGAGGCCCATGCTTCAGTGAAGCTAGGTGCGTTTCCAATCGATGATCACAAAGCCTAACAGCTGCTTCTCCCACTACAATGCCTACACGTCTATTTTTTTAAGTCATATGGATATAAGGATCTTCCTTCTGCGTTCTTATCTGGACCAAAGCACACTCGTGTACCCACCAAATATTTCGCATGCCTACCAGGGAAAAATCCTGCATATTCCGCCCTATACTTGTGACAGGATTCCTGAGCAGTTTAGGCCTTCGTATTCCGAGCATCCCACGTATTTTCATGGCTACTGTAATCCCATGAGGCATGCTTGGCCACGAGGTGCACGCTGCCTTATTATCGGTCATGGTTCGATAAATAGGTGTGCCCCCAAGGCCTTTGCTCATCACCTCTTCATCCTCCACGCAATGTGCTAGCAGACCTCTCTATTTGGTTCTGCGCGCTGTGAAAAGAGGTGAGCTCTTAGCTTCCGCGTTGTGTTTTTACAGGTTACAATCATTGTTTCTGGCCAGTGCTTATCATGTTTACGTTGTTGACGAGTGTGTAGGAGGATGGCTTCTGATGCGAACGGAGGAACCGCCAACTTCCATGCTGTGCCACCTCCGCAACGGCCTGGATACATGGATCCATATGATTTGTATGACATGGACGAAGCGGACGAGGAAGAAACGGAGGAGACGAAGAAAGATGCTTTGGCTTGGCTGCAGGAGCAGGGTCACACTCGTGTGCTTCGCCATGGTCGTTGTGTGTGCCCTTACTGCAATCTTCCTCACCGGCAGTGGGGTTTTCGTGACATCCTACAGCATGCTTCTGGCATTGGTCGCTCGGGACGTACCATGAAGTCGAGGGGTAGGCATCGTGCATTGGAGGAATATCTCCGGACAGATCCTCATTATGCTACATTCCATCATGCATTAGGTATGGTGGGATAGGCGTGTGCCGTATCCATCTCCATGACCGTGTCTGTTGTCTTCCTCGTTGCCAAGTCCGAACATTTCATTGCTGGGTGTGTGTTTGTGCACGCCTATGCCAGTGCCACTGTACGAGTGTAGGTCTATTGGGATGTATCATTTATGTGCACATTTAAGTTGAATAATTTGGGCAAGGTGACCATCATTTATGTTCTGTACATTCTTGGCAAAACGGTGAATTTAGTCAAACGGTAAATTTGTAAAATCGGTCATCATTTACGTGTGTATCTGCAATGCGGTGTGGTGGGATAAGAATAAAATATCACATGACAAGACATTACATCTCAGACTATGTCAACGCATCATGAGTAGGGAAATCCACTGAAGCAAAAAAGGTGATCATGGAAAAGAAGAACACCCATGTTCTTCATGGATAACAGGGGATACAGGGGATTTTCCTACCACTACAAGATTCACAGAGCAGGAAAACAGGGGATCAATCTTTTCCATCTAAAAGAAAACATACCGTTGATCTTTCCATCCACAAGACCACCTATTTGAACATGAAAAAGAAAACCCAAATCCGAGTAATCTAAGACGACCCCTCCGAGGAGTTCCCCGATGACTCTGGCATCGAGGGAGCTTCAATGGCTGGGGGAGCCACGAGACCGGGATTGGCGGGGCTGGCATTTGAAGGACCAGTGCCGACGTCCATCTTCTTCTTGGTCCTCTTCGAGTCCACCTCCTCGTCCTCCGTACCCTTCTTCTTCTTCGCCGACGGAATGTCCTTGAACGAATCAAGCTTACCGGCCTTGTCATCCTTCAAAAGCTGCCTCACAAACCCCTCTGTCTGTTGATTCCTCTTCTTGGCCTCCACCCACTTCCTCTTCTTGGCCGCCCATGTCTCTTCCTCTTCCTCTTCATCCTCTTCCACGTAGTCGTACTCATCCTCGCTGTCCTTGCTCTCCTGCGTTTCCATGTATTCTACATCAGATTCACTCAAGGAGGGCTCAGATGGTTCTCATGCACTTGGTTGGGGGGAGTCGGGTGGTGTCCCAATGGAGGAGGGGTTGGAAGGGAACGGGGAGGCGGGAAGTCGAATCGGAGAAGAAGGCATGGTGCTTGTGGTTTTCTAGAGGAAGAGAGTTTGAGACAAGGCAATGGAGGGAGTTGGGAGAGTCCGATATATTAATAGATCTCAGTTTCAGGGAAAGTCGGGGTGTCTCTTCGGGAGTTGTATCACGCTAATGCAAGGAGGCGCCTCGATCTCTAATAATGTAACGGTCTTCTGCAAAGAAAAGAACTATGTAAATTTGTAATCTTAGTGAATTTAGAGCAAACTCTATTTACAAGCACTTAAACATGCAGAGATGAACTGTTTACTGCCATTAAACTGGATGTTCGGGTTTGGGATGCATTAACAGACCGGATGTTTCAGTCTAGAAAAATATAAAGAAACGAAAAATATTTCCGGACCTGTAAAAGATGCTTGTTTTGATTTTGGGCAAAGGTGATCTATGATTTCATAGTTTATGAGAGCGATAAAATAGGATAACATTTATAGGGAGATAAGGAAGAGAGATGGTCAGGGAAACAAAGTAGAAACAACTTCAAACAAGGGGATTGATCAACAAGCAAATGATAACCAAAATCACAAACATGGTTTGAGTTTGGGATGCATTAGCATTTCGGATGTTTGGCAATAACCGGATGCTTGTTTTGAATTTGGTCAAGGTTAGCAGCGATCACATTGCTATTTCTTATTAATCGTCCAATATTGATCTTCAACCTCTCCAGATTATGTGTCACGCTAGGAAACACGATCATGTAAGTATAATAAGAGCGGATGTTCTTGTCTATGAAACACGAACAGGGCGGACAAACATGAGACCATGTTTCGTGGAAATGTAAAGTTACTAATTAACATCATGATGTTCACATACATAAGACAAAGTTCCCACAAAAACTAAAGATACTAATTAACATCACAGATAACATATCGGCATTGGTCTTCCACTGGCACGGCTCGCTCACTCCATCTACATCCATCCCTCGTTTCTGGCCAGGACGCGGTGGTGGCTCCACTTCTTCATGTTGTCCTCCCTTAGGGCCTCAGACCTGGCCATCCCCAGGACGTGGTCCTTGATCCCATTCAGGTTCCTCCACCGGTGCATACAGTTGGGGCAGACAGGGCACCCGTAGGTGTTGGTAGTGCGCTGGAAGACGCGTAGGGCAAAGGTCTTAAGATGGTCTATGTTAGTTTGGGTGTCGGAGTTGGAGTCAGAATTGGAGTCGGAGTCCAACTCTGCAAGTAGTGGAGGAGGCTGGGAATCCGCCGGCGACGTAACAGCGGCTCCGGGCATTACCGGGTCGACGTTGGCGGTGTCGGAACGGGGTGGCTCTGTGCTGTGGAATTGACACCCTTGCCACTCTAAGTAGGCGCGGATGAAGTGGAGGCCGCGCGGTGACAGCCAGGACCCGGATTCGGCTCCTGAGGAGGCGGTGGGCAAGAGGCTGGCAACACCGCCGGACCGACGAGCAGGGGCGGGTACGGCCATGCGCCTGAGATCTCTGTGTCTGGGGGAGACTGATTGCTTCATTGAGTCGGACGGTGTTGACGGTGAATTTCCGTCAACCTAGCCATGAGTTTACCTTCAGTGTTGGTATTAATTCGATATCCAAACTAATGATCCTAACCCTCATCATATATCAAGTTCACACTCGCATGTGGTTTTTGGAGTTTGTTGTTTACGTAGGGTTTTAACGCTAAAAGGGAGACTTCCCCGGAAAGGTCATCAAGCACTTTGTGAGAAGATCATGAAGCCCGGCACAAGTCAGGACACGAAGTGAACATGACTCCAAGTGGCCCAAGGACCGAACCGTGAAGGCACAAAACTCTGAGGACCTAGACAAAAAATGCTGAAGCTTGCACGACAAGGAGCCCTATCCAAACCACGGAGAAACTGACGTCAAGGACCCACATGCAGAAGGGGGAAAGTTCTAGAAGACGCGAGAAGCCACGGGGAGGAAGCCGAGGCCGAACCAGGCCAGAATGGGCCCAGGCCGGTCGGCCCAACCCGTTCTGGGCCCCGTTCGGCACCCCCTTGGACCTAGTTGCTCCTCAGACTATTTATAGCCCCCTGTCAAGAGCCACGCATCAATTCATTCATCATCCGCCGCCAAGGAGCAGAGAAGCTAGAGGGACACCTTCTCGGAGAGGAGGGTCGTGCTAGTTGTCTAGGGTTTCCCTAGCCGACGTGGGAACCTTGCATGGAAGACCACATTGTAGCTCCGGAGCAAGGATCAAGATCGAGGTAGGATCCCGGTGGTGAGCTTGTTCATGTAATCATTCATGGTGAAGTTTTATAGTGAATCCGATTTCTAGTGATCAAGTGCCTTCTCGATGATTTTGTTCTCCCTTGGTTTTGCTTCTTCCTCAATCTATACTTAAGATAGATTGCATAGGGTGCTCTTGTAGCCGCGTTGGCTAGAGGTGCATACTGGACCAACCAAGTGTTTTCAACTTGTTCTTCTTGAACTCGCCCTAGGCTAACCCGCAAGAATAGGAGTGCGTTGTGACAGGACGGTGGCTCCAAAAGGCGGGCGTCTTCGAAATCGGATCGGAGGCCACGGTTTAAAGATGCTTTTTATGAAATTCGCTTTTCTATCTTCATCTATCTTGTTTGGAGCTACAACATAAGCATGATCTAGACTCTCTAGATCGGTTATCTCTATGCTTTCTCTTGCTACCTCTTAGTAGATTAAATTAGATGTGTTTTCTTGATGATCTCTTAGATTACATGCAACTTGGTTCTTCAAAAGAAAGAGTTTCCTTGCCTTACTAGATTGAATCCTTGCGTTGCACATTGTTCCACGGATTCGATACCTTGGGTTCTCACACTTAAGGGAAGAAGGGTCCATTGACTATGACAGGGGATTTGTCCGCTTGCAAATCCAAACGAACTTTGATACGACAATCAACCGTGAACAAGCCCCTTTTTCTGGCGCCGTTGCCGGGGAACAAGCAATCAAGATCCGATCTAGTATCGCTTTTTTTTGTGAATATTTTTCAGTTTTTCATTTGATTTTTCTTTTGCATCTCTTAACTTTGATCATCCTCAAAAAGAAAAAAATCAATCTAATCTAGTTTTTGACTAACCCTAATTTTTCTTTTAGATTTTTGTTTCTTTTTGCTAACCCTAACCGGAGATGGACGGCTACCTCTCCAAGAAACCCAAACTTTCTTTTGTGGATGATCCAGGAAAATTTTAGAGGCAAAGGAGACATGCAACACAAGCTAAAGGATTGGAAACCCTAGATCCAAAAGCTGAGGCCGAAGGATCGCCGGGATCTCCAAAGGAATCACCACCTCCAAGTCCGAAGGAAGATCAACGTCAACCACTATCGATGGGAGAACAACCACAACCGAAGCGCAAGACCGAGCTATGCACCCCAGGCATCGTTGATCTACCTATCATGAACCTTCAAGACGCCGGAAGGCTGTTCAAGATCAAGGTCCCAACTATCTGCATGGTGCAACACTCGTCTTTCACCGGTAAAGAGGATCTGAACCTTCACTTCCAAGCATTTGTTCAATTATGTCAAACTTTCGATGAGGGTGGGGTGACTCAAGATCAAATGAGGGCAAGGCTTTTTCCATTCTCTCTACTTGGAAGAGCTTTGCATTGGTTCCACACTCTGCCGGCGGAGTCGAAACAAGATTGGGAAGCGTTGATGAGGAACTTCATGAAGGAATTTTATTCACTGACCAAGACTCAGAGTTTGCGCAACAAGATTGACACAATTTCTCAATTCCCATGGGAGACGATTGCGGAAGCTTCAGAGCATTTCAATGAATACATGCGAGCTGAATTCCTTGAGTGGCATATCGGTTTACTTATGAGGAGGATGGAGAAGATGGAGATAGAGAGAGAAGCTCAAGACCTAAAGGCTGCCAAGGCAAGATCCACATGCGAGGAGTGTGAGGAGTACAGCCATGTCCAAGGAGATTGTTCGGAGGAAGCAGTGGTGCTCGACTACATAAAAGGAGATTTGCCAAATTTCCACTACGGGCAAGGTAAACCCCGATTTAATGCAAGTTCGTCCATTCAAAATTTGGTTCCGCTTTGTACACAATTGAAGGACTTCATAGACGAGCAAGCTAAGATCAACATGGACATCGTCACTAAGTTCAAGGCTATGGACAAAATATTGGAGAATATAGATGGCAAGGTGACAGAGGTCGGAAGCTCTATCCATCAAGTGCTTAACATGAAGAAGATGCTAGAGACGCAAGTGGGACAACTTGCCGGGCACCCGATGGGTAACGAAGGAAGATTGCCGGAATGACCCCAAGGTCCCGAGATGGCAATGGCTATTCAAACTCACTCGGGAGAGACGGAGGATCACACTAAGGAGAAGGTTACCACTATTCTGGAGATCACTATCGAACAACCGAAGTTTGGGATGCCGAGCCAAGACGTGAAGATGCCTCCACGCTACTTCTGAGACATGCTTGCCAACAAGCACAAGATGACATTATGCGACCTTGGAGCATGTGTGGGAGTCATGCCAAGAGACGTGTTCGAGAAGCTATGCCTACCGGAGCTCAAGCCTACGGCCATGTGTCTAGAGTTGGGAGACAACTCTATTCCCTATCCCATGGGAATCGCCGAAGATGCACCCGTAAAAGTTGGAGAGATCAAGTTCGACATCTACGGCGAGGGAAGCGGATTCAAGTTTCATCCACGTTTCGAGGTATGCAACACATTCAATGTTAAATATATTCCACCTCATCGTTGCTTTATCAAGGAAGAGCCGGAGAAGAAGGAAACGAGGATCAAGGAAGTTGTTGCATCCGTCAAGACCAAAGAACAAAGCCAGCCTGTGAAGACCAAAAACATGACTAAGCCGAAGAATAAGCCCGCGCCCAAGATGGTGCGGAAATGGGCACCCAAGATTGCAACGCCCACAAAGAGCGTTGATCCGAAGTGAAGAAGAGAAGAAGTCTAGCTATGGACTATAAACGAAGCGCTAGGTGGGAGGCAACCCGTTTGTCGAGTCAAGAATAAGCTACCGGGAGGACAACCCGATCAAGATAAAAAGCTACCAGGAGGGCAACTCGGAAAATTTCCGAATTCCAAGTAAGTTGATCATAAAATTTGCTACGTAGGACATTTTATTAATTCTTAAGTGGTTGAACAAGTTTTTAGAGAACCTTTTATTTGCTCGGTCATTATATTTGAATTTGTCTATCTTAAACCAATGACATGAGCCATCCCATGTTTTATTTGCCTCTTGTCGAGAAACTAGAACCAAAAACTCAGAACCTATTTGAGCTTTCCATCCTCTCCATGATGGTAGGTTCAAATTTGTTTTACATGTTAAAAACACACGAGTAGAGCCCCGCTATGTTCCTTAATGTTTTTAAATCTTTTGACGCATGCTAGGACTCACGTGAACCTAAGGAATTCGATTTTTGGTTTGGTTTCACTTAACATCTACAGGTTTCTCTAGAGCTAGGGTTTTTCCAAGACCCTTTGTTTATATTCAAAATCTCTCTCACATGTTTGTAAAAATTTAGAACCTAAACCCATAACCCCGCGGTCAAGCCGGAGGAGCTTGCTATCAATTAATGAAAGCAAACAATCCCGGTGCAACCAAAATAAAGGTAGTCGGAAAGTTTTCGACTTACAAATTGTTTTTGATGTTTAAAAGCTCCTCTAATAATATATTTGGACTCATTGCTAGCTCTGAGTTAATCTTTAATTTATCAAAATTAGAGGAGTAATTAGCATCTAAACATGATCAAGGGAAGGATTTGAGGTTTATTTAACACCTTGTGCTCGATGATGCATCACGGGAAGGCTTTATCATCAAAACATCTTGGGCACATGTAAATGACAAGCATGGGGGAGGGCAACATGACTTTGTTTTGCAGGAAATAAGTGAAAGCACATGAACCATGGAAGACAAGAAGTTACACAAAGTTAAGGAGGGAGGCATTGATCTCATCATTCAAAACAAAGGAGTGCCCGAGGGAGTTTGGCCGATGGATTCTTGTGAAGCATGAGGACACAAGGACATAATGCAGCAAGGAGCAAGTGGGAGAAGAGCCGAGGCAAATGGGGCAGTAGGAACCCCAGGCCAGCCGGCCTGGTCCGGTCGGCCTGGCCTCTTTTTGTGGCCCCCGGCATCCATCTTCCTCAAGTAAGCCTCTCATTCATTTGCAAGTTCATGTTCCCAAGTTCATAGTCCAGAGACCTCACAAACCACTCAGAAAAATTTGTGCCTCACTTCCTTCTCAAAAAATCCCCAAAAATTCGTTACAATTCTTGCCCTTCCGTATACTTTCTTTGTGCATTTTTTTCTACCAGCAAGAAACCCCTGGGAGAGTTGTTTGTGAATTTGTGCAGTGAGGCATGATGAAAAAGGCCATGAACAACATCCTCGGAAGAAGGACACAATCATCATCGTCGAAGGCGCCATCTAACTCTTTGTGGAAGCATTCTATTTCCGAGTTTCCGTGAAGCATGGAGGAGGACATGGCACCGTCGTGGAGTGACACGCTGCTCCATGGAGGCATGAGGAGTACACGAAGCTTGTCCATGTGGGACAACCCGCAAGGGCACACGGAGGAGCCACCCGTTCGACCTCAACACTTAAATCATTCATCCGCTCCGCCACCATACACTCTAAGGCACTCCAAGCTTGTTTTCATCATAAAGACGAAGGATCAACCATTGGAGGAAGAGTGAAGGAAGGAAGAAGAAATAGTACTTCCAATTCGGTTTGATTTTTCCTTCTCCTTTTCTTTATTTTTTTAGTTGTGTGCAAATTTGTGTGTGCGTAGCATTTTCAATTTTTATTTATTTTTAGCATGTGTGTGGTAGTAGTAGTTTTTGTTTTCCATCACCATGAATAATTTCACCATCGTTTTATGATATTTAATATGGATCGAAAATTGTGCCAAGTTGATATATGATGACCGTTGCCTATTTGCTTATCTTTGTACTCGTTTTATGCATGATTAAGCTAATGCTCTCTTTAATGCAAATCTTAAATAAATTTAAATGCTAGCTTAATCCCTTGCAGAAGTTATGATAAAGATAAGACCTATAGTTTTCTTTTCATGCTCTCAAGTTTTGGATGGGTTAAAGATGATTTATTTTTGTTCTTAAAAGTAATGCTAACCTTGTCATTAATACCTCTTGCATGTTGCTCTACCTATCCAAAGCCTTATATTTATTTGAGTGCAAAACCTTAGTATACAAGATTTATTTTTGGGTGAATTAATTCAGGGCTTGATTTCTCTAGCCCGAGACTAAGAAGTTGGTCATTCCGTTTTTGCGTATCTATCTTAAAGCTAGCCTTTTCTATCCGTGCATTGTAAGTTTCCACATCGGAAATTTTGCAAACCTCGCCGGATATCCACCTACAAACCCAATACATCTTTTTGTGTTTACCTCCTTGACCACAACCCAACATTTGAGTATGGATAAATATTTCAAGGAAGATCACAAGAATGAAGGTGCCAAGGATTGAAGTATAATTTTGGGAGTCCTCCAAGACGACATAAAGGTTGCGTGAAGGATCCCTAGAAGATTTCAAGTGTTTCTTTCAGGAAAACATAGAACTTTTAGTACCTACCTTGGCACAAAAAAAATTCCACCTCTTTGCCCGAGGACGTGCAATCGTCTAAGCATGGGGGGGAGTTGCCAAGGAGGTAGGTACAATGCAATCTAGAGTTCAAGGGGAGTATAAAGAAAAGAGGAAAAAAGAAAAAAACAGTATGAAAGATAGAAAGAAAGAAAAAGGAGAGAAAAAATGTGTATAAAAAGAGAGAGAAATAATAATAATAATAAATAAAGCTCCCCGGCTCTCTAGATGCATTAAGAATTTCAAGAGGATTCAAGATCAAGACCCATACTCATCTTTCCAACCATGTGCAATCCGATAACGAGGACTTTGTTTGTGCCTGGGGTTCACTCTTTGCCATTTGCACATGTCCACTTATCTCAAAAAGTGTGTGTTCATCTCTTCCCCCTCCTTGTAACATTATTTTTCCAATGACCTTTTTGACGAGTCTCGGTAAAACCATGAGAAGCTTGTCTTGTTTTGATAATATCTCAATAATAATATCTTGGTAGGACTAAACTTTTCCCTAAAGCTCCAGATAAAGCCTTCCACTTATATATATTTTTGAGAGGGGAAGGAGTAGAACAAATAGTCTTGAGAGACAAGATGAGATGAGAGCTCATGAGCAAGATGCAAGGTGGTTTAAATTTTTGAACTTGGTTTAGCTCTTTTCTTCATCTTGCTCTACACTTCAAAATTTCTGAGATTCATTTGAAATTTGGGAGAATGACTAAATACTTGTGGGAAGAGCTTAATTGATATCCACCCTCCGTCGGGATGAAGGCTAGTACACTATGGAACTTTAACAAATATAAATTTAGAGAGCATTATGTTTTCTCGTGTATGATCAAGTGCAGGGTTTAAATAATGGAAGGCAACACTGATATCCATCGAAGGCTTACTCGAGGACGAGCAAGGTTTAAGCACGGGGGAGCTGTTGATGGTGAATTTTCGTCAACCTAGCCATGAGTTTACCTTTGGTGTTGGCATTGATTTGATATCCAAACTAACGATCCTAACCCTTATGATATATCAATTTCGCATTCGCATGTGGTTTTTGGAGTTTATTGTTTACGTAGGGTTTTAACGCTAAAATGGAGACTTCCCAGGAAAGTTCATCAAGCACTTTGTGAGAAGATCATGAAGCCCGGCACAAGTCAAGACACGAAGTGAACATGACTCCAAGTGGCCCAAGGACCGAACCGTGAAGGCACACAACTCCGAGGACCTGGACAGAAAATGCTGAAGCTTGCGCGACAAGGAGCCCTATCCAAACCGCGGAGAAACTGACGTCAAGGACCCACATGTAGAAGGGGGGAAGTTGTAGAAGACGCGAGAAGCCACGGGGAGGAAGCCGGGGCCGAACCGGGCTATAATTGGCCCAGGTCGGTCGGCCCAGCCCATTTTGGGCCCCGTTCGGCGCCCCCTTTGACCTAGTTGCTCCTCAGACTATTTATAGCCCCCCTGCCAAGAGCCACAGACCAATTCATTCGCCATCCGCCGCCGAGGAGCAGAGAAGCTAGAGGGACACCATCTCGGAGAGGAGGGTCGTGCTAGTTGTCTAGGGTTTCCCTAGCTGACGTGGGAACCTTGCATGGAAGACCACGTCGGAGCTCCAGAGCAAGGTTCAAGGATCAAGATCAAGATGAACTGGGACTGGGCATCTGTCCAAGAAGCAACTCAAAAAAGGACAACAATGAGGAAAGTCAAGCAGGATCAAGCGAGAAGAAAGACGTGAGGCAAGAGACATACCATGGCAGCGGCAGCCACCTCTTCAGCCGAGGCCGCCTGGCGACGGATCGCGCGTCTAAGCCGTTCGACCGAGGCATGCTCCTCTTCGTCATCAATAACGAGCAGCACTTGGCCCGGGTTGTTGCGGGCGGCAACTTGTAGCCTGCAGCAAACGGCCTCACCACCAGAAACAGGCACCAATGCCCCCCGGGGCTCATTCGGCACGCCAGCGCCAGAGCCAGGCCGGGAGGATGACGCAACGGCGGGAGCCGAGCCGTGTCCTCCGCGTTTTCCCCCTCGTTCGACAGGTCGCCCTCCTCCTGGCGGGGAATCCTGGCGTCGAGCCCGTCGATCTGGGCTTCAGAGGTCGGGAGGACTCCCGCGGCAGGCGTAGCCACAACCGGTTCCTCCGGCGCGGACGCCGTCGGGCCCGCCTCAGCAGCGGCTACGCGCAGAGCGACCTCCTGGGGCTTTGGCTCCCCGACGGTAGTAATGCCAGCCACCGCTACGTGTTCGCCGGCCGCGGCGCTCGAGATCTGCTAACGCAGCTCCGCCTCGAACGCCGCTAGCATCTTCGCCGACGGCGGGACGCCGGACGTCGTAACGCCAAGCTGGCGGAAGCCGTCGCCAGAGCTGTCGCTTTTCCGCAACGTCTCCCCGGCACCCAGACCGACAGAGCTTTTCTCCTCCGGTGCCACCATGGGAGGAGGTTCGGGAGCCATCTGCGCTGTTGCCGCTGCCAGTGTGACGATCTTTCGCACCGCGCGACGGAGGGACTTCTCCAGCGCCGGCACGAGCGCTCGTCCGCTGGGAAGCGTCCTGAGAAGACAGATGGCTCAGCGCCAGAATCTTCCGGCAATCGGGCATTAGGGAAGAATTAAAGCTCACCTCGTCACAAGGACCTGAGCCATCTTAGGCTCCGAGGACGGCGGCCAGAACGAAGACCGTTTGCCACATGACGCGGTCGGACAGTCACTCCGAGGAGAAATCGCCTCCTCGTCTCGTCGCCGCTCTGACGCGGCCCCAGCGGCCGCGGATGGGAGAGACAGCGAGGAGCGCACCTCCTCAGCCAACGACTTCGGCGTGGGAGGTCGATGCGTCAAGTGCTCCCGCGAGGACGACCGCGACACGGGAGAGGCCGAGCCGCGACTCCTCTCCTCCCGGGACAGGTCGCCGCGACCGGCCACCGCCCCATGGTCGACCCGGCCAGGTCGCTCCGATTGTGAATCACGGGAGTGGTCCTCATGGCGGTCGCATCGGGAGGAAGGGTGTGGCGCCTTGTCGCGAGCGCCATCCCCTCCCCGTCGTACCTCGGAAGGCCCCTGAGTGATGGCGTTGGCTACCGTCGGTCGCGGAGGAGCCCCTGAGGTCGACGACGAGCAGCCCTTGGTCGGCTCCCCCGTCCAGAGGACCACGGCCACGGTGGCCTCCTCCTCCTCGTCGTCCTCATCGGAGGAACCAGGGGGAGGCTCACGGTCCTCATCAGAGGAAACATCCTCATCGCCGGCTCGCCTCCGCCTTGCTCAGGCGTCGTTCCGGTTGCGTTTGGCGATCTCTGCCGCTTTCCATGCCTCATGGCGGTCCTTCCTCCTCTTGAGCTTGGCCGCGGTGATGCGGTTCCGCGCCCTCTCCTCCGGTAGTGGGGCACGGGCTACCATCACGGGCCAGTTCCTCGCCTGCAAGAACGGCATGTCAGCCGCAAGGAAAGGAAAAGAGGATGGGGCAGGACTGAACAAAGGAGTCAGGGGCAAACTCACCAAGACAATCGTGCCCGCGTCCGGGAGCATAGGGAGCAAGTCGGCCTGCGGCCATTCGGGGCCACCAGGGACTGCCTGCCGAACTCGCCTACGGACCTCACCCACCGAGGGCAAGGGATCGGCGGTCACGGTCCCCACGAATAGGGCCCGTTCGGCGGTCATCTCAAACAAGCGGAGGGAGAGCCACCACAATGGCATGATCCCCCTCGCTAGGTAGCCGCCAATCATAGCCGCGAGGTCGACACCGTGCCCCTGCAGCGCCTTGAGCACCTCAAGACACCCATAAAGCAGCTTCTGGTGGTCCTTCTTTGGGGGCCCGTCTGACCAGGCCTCCGGTGTCATGTCGTAGTAGCCGCCGGTGTACGCCGGCAGCGAGCACTCGGGGTCGTTCTTCAGGTAGAACCACTCCGAATACCAACCGTTGTTCGAACTGGTGAGGGGGCCTATTCCGCTTCTGCCAGAGGGTGGCGCACCCGATCGTCGCCGGCCTCCCCTCATCCTTCAGGCAGACGAACCCGAAGAAATAGCGGAAGAGGTGCCAATGCGCCTCCACCCCAAGGTACCCCTCGCATAGCACCTCGAACGCCGCTAGATGTTGGATGACGTTGGGGTTGAGGTGCTGGAGTTCGAGGCCGTAGGACCGCAGGACAGCGCGGATGAACCGACCTGCCAGCACCGAGAACCCACGCTCGTGGAAGGCGACGAATGAAACCACATACCCCGGCGGGGGTTGTGGGAAGTGCTCAAGCTTGGGATTGATCCACTCCCGCGCCTCGGTCAGGCGCGGGAGCAGCCCCGCGTCAGCAAGACTGGTCAGCTTCGCGAGAGAGGCGGTGGAGCGTTGCCAGTTCGACAACACCGCGCGCATAGAAGACCGAAGACGACGGCGGAAGACTTGAATCTGCTAAACCGGTGGCGCGCTGGGTCGGACGGCGGGTGCGCGAGGAGAAAGGGATGAAAGGGGAGAAGGCGATGGCAATCAACCCCTGCCTTCCCGACTTAAATGGGGAAACACGGGCCGGTTGGGGGCAATTCACTGCTCGGGCCCACTCGGGGGTAGCAGAGGAGCATCCTGCCCAAGCTCTCTCTCTCTCTCCCCCCCCTTCTCTCCTACGCGAATCCTGCCAGGCCTGACATCCCAGGAAAAGCGACCTCCACCCCAGACGGCATTCGGCACGCTGACCGGGGCTGGCTGATAAGACAACACGGGGGATCATGTTAGGGAAGGAGGATTCCCCGACCTAACGCAGGACGCCTGACCTACCATCGTGGTCAAAACGGTAAAAAGGACGCCACCAGCTTCGAGCCAGGGAGCGGCCGTGCGTCCCGACCTATGTACGCGCCCAGGATGGACAATGGGATGAGCAGATTCATACGGCGGGACATCACCGACGGGGACCGGAGTGGCTCGTTGCAGCCATCCATCACCCGCACGAGGAAAAACAAGTCGACAAGGCAAAGGTACGATTTAAAAGGCCTACGGCCAAGTTTCATTACGCAGAAAGGAAAAAAAAGATACAAGAGGGAGGTGTCGATCACGAAGGATTGGCACCCGCCTCGAGGCATACGCCTCACTCTGCCGAAGAGTCGGCCTGACCGGGGGAGTCCACCCCCTCGGAGCCGCCCTTCAACTCACTGGACTCATCCAGGACGGCTGCACCCCAGGTCGCCGCCGTAGGCCCCCGGTTCTTGAGGAGGGCGTCGATGTCCACCGACGAGAGGATGGCGTCGGCATTGGCGTTGAAGTACAAGGCCGACTCCTGGCGCCTCCGCGACCTTGTCCCCCGGGGCCACCCCACGGGGATCGTGCCGATGGACCAGTCTAGGTCCTGGAGGTTCGCGGCGGCGAGACCGTACATCACCCAATGGTGCGCCCCTGCGGTAACCACCGCGCGGACGCGGTCTGGGAGCGCGCGGAGCCAGTCGTGCAGCAGTGTCGGCTCCAGCCACACCGCCGTCACGGCAACACTGGCGGCGTCGTGGAGGTGGTTGTGGTCGCGGAGACCTCCTCCTGACCTGCACAACACTAGAAGAGGGGTATCACAAACCACGGCGGCAATACAATGAAAGAAGAATGAGGACGGGACCAAGCGACTCACCGGCAGCCAGGGCGTGCGCGTCCGCCTCGGTGTCCTGCGCCGCCTTGAGCTCACGCTCGACCCCCTCGAAGGCGGCCCTGAAGGCAGTGACGGCCTGCTGCGCGAGCTCCAGCTCGCTCTCCAGCAACACGATGCGATATCGCGTGTCATTTACCTGGGCCTGGAGCTCGGCTGTGGGGTTAGCCTCGGCAGGGGTGTCGTCCACGACAGCCGCCGAAGGAGCGGCCGGCGCGGACGGGCCTGCGCTGGAACCTGGTGCCAACGGAGCCGGAGGGATCGCAGCGCCAGCCACGCCGCGGGCCTCGATCCAGTGCACCACCGGCACGTCGTCGCCGGCGACCTCCTGCTGTGCCGCCCGATGAAGCGCGGGCGGCGCCCTTGCCGAGGAGTCAAGCGAGCCCTCCGCCGAACGCTTCTCGACAGCCATCCGGGCGTCGGGGTTTTGGGAAGACGAGGACTCTGGCAGGGATGAGGAGTGAGAAAGCAAAGAGGCAGTGCGAGCGGGAGGAAGAAGAAAGACGAGAGGCGCGTTCGCTTCGAGCCTTCCCCGGGGTTTTATAGCCGTGCGGCTTCCCGTGCACAGCGGTTACTCGGATGTGAGGAGGCGCTCTCTCTCGCTCTTCGCCTTCTCTCTCTCTCCCTCTCTCTGCTCTTCAACTCCCCATCACTCCGCTAGTCCAGGGGCACGATGCCCACCAACCCTGGGGAACCCCAAGGGTTTTCTCCCGACTTAAAGGATGAAGGCGAGTCGTTCGACGGGATTCAAAACGGGCATCAACCATTCAAAACAGGTGTCAACATTAAAAGGACAAGGGAACAGCTGCATTAATACGAAGCCCTGAGTTCTAAGGTACAAGAGGGCGGCCAGATGGGCCGTCAACAAGTATTGTAACATAAAACACCACCGTTATGGCGGTGTTGCGTTCTCCAGCAGGTCAGAGTTGGAGGAGCACCTCGCTGGACTCCCACTAACATCTGACACGGCTGGAGACTCCCTACGGGGACCAGGGAGGCGGCCGGCACCTCCACCGTGGCTACCAAGACCCAGGAAGAAGACCAAGTTCCTGGGGCCGCACCCAAACAAGCTGCCGACGAAGCATCGCTCCTCAGGGAGCAGCTTCATCAGAGAAGCTTGTTCCGGGATGACTTGGTGTCCTGCTGCTCCGCCAGTACTCAGGGAAGCAACCCTGGGTGTTCCACGACATGCAGCTGGAAGCAACGGTGGTGACGCGAACGCGGAGCAGCGGCTCGCCTCAGTGCCCCCTCCCCTAGCACTCGACCCCCATGTCGCCGCGGGGGCTCGAGACGTAGGGCAGGAGAGGGCTGCCAACAGCATGCGTCCCCATTCGCTGAACTCCCACCAACATCAGGAGGCTTGAAGGACGGCACTACACTCAGGGGGAGGAACCCCCCACGACCGGAGAAGTAGCTGCTCTCTTTCCCTCCCCATGTGGCAACCATGGAGTCTCACCGAGATGAAGTGGAGCTCCTTTTATAGGACAGCAACAGCCCAACCACGTGAGGAGCATGGTGGACACGGCTTAGCTTACAAAACAAGCTAAAACGGCCACCCACCCCGCCAGGAGGTGTATTGAAGGCCCGCTAAGCCTCGCCGTCACATTCGTAGAAGCCAACCACAGTGCCCCGTGATGCTGGGTCAAATCCACCATCCGACCATGTCGGCCTCAAAAGGCGAGCCAGTACTCGCGGTGGCTAAAATAAACACCCCGTGGCAGAGCCTTTGACTCTACCACGGGCTCGGGGGCTACACCCGGCTGGTGCGCTCGCGCGCCCCCACCGAAGTGAAGAAAAGAAGCAGAAGCTCAACGTCTCTAATCCTAAGGGAGAAATACACTCTTTCCCCCTTAGGCTCGGGGGCTACTGAAGAGGGGAGAAACCAGGGGTAATCATCTTGGCCCCTAAACCCCTAAAGTCAGGAAGGCTAATAATGGGCCGCATCAACGAAGGCCCAACACCGACCACCAGCAAGGCCAGGCCCAGCTTCCCCTCCTTAGGGACAGCGGCCCGGCCTCCATCCGCAGGGCCACCTCCAACTCAGGTAGCCACCCCGGCTACTTCGACAGGCGACTCCGCCACGCACGACCTAAGGCTCCTTCCGCCACAATCCACCGGCCGGGGCCCCCCAGGGGGTAGGCTGCGACGTGGCGGAAGCTGCCCCGCACCGCTCGGGACGTGCAGGTGCAGCGGGGCACGCCGATCTGCCCTGTCAGGAGGTCAGGCAATGATGAGATTTTTTCGACATGGAAGACAGACTGCCCCAGCGTCCCATCACCTGGATACTCAACAGTGGCCAAGGACACGCGAATCCTTCGTCCACAAGACATCGAACGACGAGACCCGACCCAGCAAGTATTAGAGAGGAGGTCGAGGCTTGCAAGAGAAGCCCCGACCTAACGTGACTGGCGTGCTCCTGGGTCGGGAGAAGCCGCCTTGGAACGGGAGCCGAAGCTATGCCGCCCTATGAAGGCTACCACGACTAGTGCAGTGTATGGCGCCAACGGGAGACGAAGGCCCACGGCGTGGCACTGTTGAGAGCCTATGTGGTTCGAGAACCGGTGGTAGGTCGCTTCCTGGTTTGATGAGTGATTGACAACGTGGTGTGGACTGATTCTTGACTACGTATTGCAGGTGCAGGTTACGGCTTGACTGGTGTTGGTGCAGGTGAAGAACAAGCACGAAAGGTC
This sequence comes from Cenchrus fungigraminus, assembly GCA_036936925.1. Lineage (NCBI taxonomy): Eukaryota > Viridiplantae > Streptophyta > Magnoliopsida > Poales > Poaceae > Cenchrus > Cenchrus fungigraminus. Next base: position 91,959,623 of record CM072774.1, on the reverse strand, counting down.
GTTGCTGGTGAGGCCTCCAGGTGTGGAGAAGACAAGTAGGCTTGATTCGAGGGACCCGGTGGCCAGCGGAGTCAAGTGCGGGCCGCATGGTGGCAAGAACGGCAAGATGAAGTCGTGGACGGTTTCTTGGTTGAGCCTCAAAACCAAGGTCGAGCCGGGACTACGTGGGAGCCGAGTCATGAGTGGTGATTGGCGGAGGCTACACTGAGTTCGCGGGGTTTTCGGTGGTTCACTAGAAAACCATTGGGTTCCTTGGTTGATCCACAAAGCCAAGACCGAAGACCGAAGACGGAGGTGCAGCAGCATCAGACCGGTCTGACCGGTGGGTCTGATCGGTCTGACCGGTGTGCGACGACGCAGTCCGGAGACTTCGAAGTGAAGGACACGCGTCGGGATCGCAAGGCTTGCGTCGAGGCTAAGCAAGTTTGCGGTCGCTGGGCATCCGTCCGATGGTGCGAAGACAAAGTTTCCCAAAGTGCCCCTCGGGGGTGTGTATCCTAGTATTAGGCCTTAGGGGTATTTTAGTCTTTCGGCTTGCCTCCATATAACCCAAGTGGTGAGAGGATGGCAGCCATCTCTTGGAACCCTAGCTCATTTTGTTTTGCTATTTTCCTCTTCCTTTTTCCTTTGGAATTTCTAGGACTAGCTTGAGAGCTTCATGGTGAGATCTTGTGAGAGGGAAGGATGATCGGGCGGCAAGCTAGACCTTGTATGAACCTCTTTGGTATGTATAGATGATTCGGCGTGGTTCCTCAAGGCTTGGATGTGTCTTTCCTGTTTTTCCCTTTTGGTGATTTTCGGAGCCCTTTCTTGGTGAATTTCTTGTGGTGGTTTCGAGGCCTTTCTCTTTGGGATTTGGTGGGGGATGTATGCTTGAACCCTTCATGGTTCTTTTCCCTTTGATTCCCCTCCCAAATCCGTGAGCAAAGGGGCTCGATTTTGGGGTTTTCTTGGCTCTAGGGTTAGAGACGTTCTTGGTGGGATTTCTTCGATTCTTCTCGATTTAGCAAGTTTTGGTGGACCAAATCTTGGCTATGGAGTGCCCATGAGGTGTTCCTACTATCCCCAAAGTCTTGCGCAAATCCGTGGAGCGATTCGGGAGATCGGGAGTTGGATTTGGGGGGATTTGCCTCGGGTGAACGTTTTGGTGAGTTCCCTATTGTCTCGTGTTGCTGCTGTTTCGTGTTTGGTTCGTTTTGGAGCTCGGGAGGTCAGGTTTGTGATTTTGGGGCTTCCTAGCTTAGACCGGTCTGACCGGCGTGCTACACCGGCCTGACCAGTGTAGGAGCTTTCTGTGGAAGTTCTCAGGATCTGTCAGGGTGCTCCAGCAGGGACCGGTCTGACCGGTGCTGCTCACCGGTCTGACCGGTGCAGTTCAGTAGCTGCTCGAGTTGGTTTTTCCGCAGCGTTCTCGGGTTAGCTTCGGTGGTTGTTGGTTCATAGGACCAGCAGCACTCCAGTGGCTGTGTGGTCTTGGCCAACTTGGGTAGTTGAGTCGGAGACGTGCTTTGGAAGCCTGGTTCATCTTGTTGGAGTGTCCATCTCCTTCGAGAAGAATTTTTATCAGCTCCCATTCACTCCCCCCTCTCTAGTCGCCAGTTCCGGTCCCTCAAGTGGTATCAGAGCAGGTTACGGATCTTCAGATTCTAACCAGTCTAAGATCCAATTATGGCATACCAGGAACAGGGTTCGGGTCCTCCGCACTTCGATGGCAAAAACTACCAGATGTGGCAGAGGCGGATGGCGGCGTTCCTCCGCGGTAAGGGTCAGATCCTTTGGGACGTCACGGTGAACACAGCTTATGTTTATCCGATGAACTTCCTTGCTTCGGGATCGAGGGACATGTTCGACGCCAACAACAAGGCGGTTGACTACTTGTTTCGTGCTCTGTGTAAGTCCGAATTTGATCGGGTTCAGACAGAGGACTTAGCTTGTAGGATTTGGGAGCAGTTGAAGGATGCTCATGCTGGGAATGCTCAGGTTCAGGCTCGGATGTACGCGACTTACTGGATAGAGTACGAGAACTTCACTCATCTCCCCGGCGAGTCCGTCGATGCCCTTTTCTAGCGGTTTACGGTTGTGGTGAACAACATGAGAGCCAATGTGGCCGTGCTCCCATACGATGATCATGATAGAGCCGTGAAGCTCTTGCACTCATTGGATCGCACCGTATGGGACGGAAAGGTCGAGGCTATTCTTGAGTCTGAGAAGTATGACACCCTGACCGTGAACGAGCTGTTCTCGAAGCTCAAGTCGGCTGAGTTGGACCGTGGTGTGACAGCCAAGATCGAGAGCCCGACTGACTCTCATAGTCTTGCTCTCGTCGGTGGCAAAGGTGCTAAGTCTAATGCTAACGCATCTTCTAGGATGTACTCTCTATCTTCTTTGAAGTCTTTACCAGACGAGGAGTTCGACGTGCTTGGAGAGGACGAGCTGGTGTTGCTGACCAGGCGGTTCGAGAGGTTGCACGAGAATCGGGTGAACACAAGGAGGAATCCATGGACATGCTTTCAGTGCGGCAAGCCAGGACACTTCGTCGCCGACTGTCCGGGGAAGATGGAGAACAAGGACGGCTACAAGCATCGGTCGAACAAGGACGGCAAGTACCGATCAAGGCGCGATCACAAGCACAAGAACAAGCACAAGGACGAGCGACGGTCGAGGAAGAAGGACAGCCGCGGTAGAAAGGCCCGAGCGATGGTCGAAGCAAGCGACGTTGACTCCAGCTCCGCCTACTCTTCCTCGAGCTCGAGTAGCAGTGAAGATGAAGGTGATCAGCGCAAGAACAAGAAGTCATCCAAGAACTTGAGCGAGCTGAGCTGCTACGCGAGAGATGGCTTCTGCGGCATGGCTCGTAGCTCCGACACCAAGAAGAGTCACCAGAGCGACTCGGACTCCGACTCCAAGGATGAGGTACGTGATGAGCTTCCCTTCTTGCGTGAGGAGAATGAGCGTCTTGGCAAGTTGCTTGATAATTGTGATGACATGCTTAGAGAGGCAAAGAAGATGAGGAAAGAGCTTAGGGCCTCACTAGAAGATGCTAGGAACCAAGTAGCTGAGCTAGAAACCCAGAACCTTGATGCTAAACTTGAGATTGATTCGCTTAAGGCTTCACATGTGGTTTCTAATGAGATTGATTGCTGTGATTGCTCTGTGTACCTAGCAGATCTTACTAGTCTTAAGGATAAGCATGCTTCTACTTGTGATGAACTAGATGTGCTTAGGGTTGAAGTGGCTGAGCTTAAGTCTAGACCTTCTTTGCTAGGTGCTTGCACTTCTTGCCCTGTTTTGCATGGAAAGATTGATAAGATGCATGCTTATACTGTTTCGCTTGAGGCTAAGTTGAAAGAACCTATTCCCACTTCTTGCTCTACTTGTGAAGTGCATGCTTTGAAAAATCTTGAACTTGCACATTATGTGGATCGCTTGCAGGATGAGAATGATGAGTTGAGGACAATGAAGGGTTGGTTGTCGGGTCATGAACCACAGCTTAGGATGATGATAGAGGCATACAAGCGCTATGATGGGCAAGCGCTTGGTTCGGAGAAGGTTGGAGAGTGTAGTGGTGAGGGAGGAGAGAAGATTGGTGATATCCTAGGTCCACCAAAAACCTTCCACAAAAATGCCTATGCTCCTAAGCCTAACCCACAAAGAAACAAACTTGACACAGCCCCAGATCCTCCCATATTTCCTCGCCCAACAAATGACTTCCAAAAACCGGTGAAGTTTGTGAACTCCAAGGAGAGTGAGGTTGGAGAGAAGAAGGGTGAGAAGCCGAGTGAGGGGAAACCAAGTGAGCAGCCCCAACCCAAGCCTAAACCTAAGCCCAAGCGGTTTCATTGTGACTATTGTGGGAGAGATGGTCACAAGGGTGAGTTTTGCTTCAAGAGGAAGCGTGAGGAGAGAATGGCTAAGGAGTGGGCTAACAAGGACAGGTACCACACTTCAAATAGTGTACCTGAGCCTTGTATGCAGATGCCCAGGGCCAAGTCGATTGTGATGACGGTTCCGGCTTGGGGAGATCGAAAGGTGGCAGGCGGTGCTGCTGGCCGAGCACCACCGGTCAGACCGGTGCACTCCACCGGTCAGACCGGTGCTGATCTGGGCAAACAGCAGTTCGGTTTCTGTGCTCGTGCGGATGCTCGGTTCGGTTCTGGTGGTTGTGGTTCTGGTGGTTGGTCTGGAGAGTTTGCAGGTGGTCAGTTTGCTAGACGTTCTCCACCTCGTGCTCAATATGAGGGTGGGAGGAGTCGTAGCTTTGAGATGGAGAGGAGGAATGGTCCACGGTCTTCCTTTCGTGGTTTTCGTTCTCCTCTAGCGAGACAGGGGTGGTTCCCTCGTGGTGGTTCCCGTAGCGGTTTTCGTGGTGGTAGCTTTGATAGGCGTGATGATTTGGTTTGTGCTAACCCCACTTCGGAGCAAATGGCTCGGCACTGGTTTTACTCTTTTGGTACTAACCCCAGTGCAGAGTCGTTTGTTCACTCACGTGCTCGCTTTTGAATTTCAGGTGGGAGACTTGAGGAACGTTTGGTTGATTGACTCTGGTTGCTCGAGGCATATGACCGGAGACAAGGGGTGGTTCTCAAGTCTCGTCCCGGTGGTGTCCAAGACATACATCACCTTTGGGGACAATGGGCGAGGGCGTGTGCTTTCAGAAGGTGAGATTAAGGTAAGTGAGAAAGTCACTCTCAAGCGGGTTGCTCTTGTTCAATCGCTCGGATTCAATTTGCTTTCCGTTTCCCAGCTTTTGGATCAGGGTTTTGAGGTGTTGTTTCGGCCTGGTGGTTCTCGGATTTTGGATTCTCGAGGAGACCTTGCTTGCATGATAATTCCCGAGGGTCAAGCGTTCCGAGCGGATTTCTCTCAGTCTTCTGGTGTGGCTCGTTGTTTCTTGGCTGGTTCTTCGAGTGAGTTGTGGAAGTGGCATATGAAGTTGGGTCACTTAAGCTTTGACCTTTTGTAGCGCTTGAGTAAACTCAATTTGGTCCGAGGATTGCCACATCTGAGGTTTGAGAAAGAGTTGGTTTGTGCGCCGTGTCGGCATGCTAAGATGGTAGCTTCTTCCCATCCACCCCTCACCGATGTGATGACGGAGCGTCCATGCGAGCTGCTCCATATGGACCTTGTTGGCCCAGCTTGTGTGCAATCTGTGGGTGGGAAGTGGTACATCCTAGTTGTGGTGGACGACTACTCTCGGTATGCATGGGTTTTCTTTCTTGAGGAGAAAGGGGAGACATTTGGTTTTGTTCGAGATCTTGTCTTGAGGTTGAGAAATGAGAGGCACGGAGATGCCATACAAGCGATCCGCAGTGACAATGGCTCGGAATTCAAAAACTCTCGCTTCGAAACCTTTTGCCATGACTTGGGTCTTGAACACCAGTTTTCGAGTCCGTATACGCCTCCTCAGAATGGCGTGGTGGAAAGGAAAAACAGAACCTTGTGCGAGATGGCTCGGACGATGCTCGACGAGCATAGGACTCTGAGAAGGTTCTAGGCTGAGGCGGTCAATACCGCGTGCTATGTGTCGAACAGGATCTACCTCAGGGTTCATAAGAAGAAAACCTGTTACGAGTTGATGCACGGTCGCACACCCAAGGTGAGTCACTTCCATGTCTTTGGTTGTAAATGCTTCATTCTGAAGAAAGGGAAGAAGTTGGACAAGTTCGAGGCTAGGTCTGTCGATGGCATTTTCTTTGGTTATGCACCTCATTCTAGAGCATTTCGTGTGCTCAATCTAGAAACTAACCAAATCGTGGAGACTTGCGAGGTAACCTTCGACGAGACACAGCCACGTAGTCAGCTTGTTTTTGAGTGTGCAGGTGACGACGAACTTGGCGAGGAGATTTTTCAGGAGGAGGAGCATGAACATGGAGATGATTAAGATGGCGGTGTGGTGCCCGCAGCTGAACATGTACCTACTACTTCGACGACGATCGTGAACGGGCCCTCTCCGACACCTACAACGACAAACCCAGATCAAGGCGAAGCTGCTGTTGAGGGGGAGGTAGCATCAAAGCGAGAACCTCCCCGGCGAGTGCAAGTGGATCACCCAGCTTCGAGAATCATCGGCGACATGAATGAACGTACTACACGGTCGAGGGTTCGGAACAATTCTCATTTCGCTCATGCTGCTTTTGTTGCCACCTTTGAGCCCAAAGACATTGGACACGCGCTATCTGATCATAATTGGGTTAATTCGATGCATGAGGAGTTGGAGAATTTTGAGAGGAACCAAGTTTGGGTGTTGGTTGACCCTCCTCCAGGGTGTAAGCCAATTGGGACAAAATGGGTGTGGAAAAATAAAGAGGGAGAGAAAGGTGAAGTGGTGAGGAACAAGTCGAGACTTGTTGCTCAGGGGTACACTCAGAAAGAGGGGATCGACTACGAGGAGACTTTTGCTCCTGTAGCTCGTTTGGAGGCGATCAGGATCCTTCTAGCCTTTTCCGTGGCTAAAGGGTTCAAGTTGTACCAGATGGATGTGAAGAGTGCTTTCTTGAACGGTGTGTTGGAGGAAGAGGTGTTTGTGAGGCAACCACCGGGGTTTGAGAGTGAGAAGTACCCCCACCGGGTGTACAAGTTGAGGAAGGCGCTGTATGGGTTGAAGCAGGCGCCTAGAGCTTGGTATGGTAGGCTGAGGGGGTTCCTGTTTGAGAGAGGGTTTGAGATGGGAAAGGTCGATCAGACCTTGTTTCTCCTCAGGCAGGGCAGAGATATCCTGATTGTGCAGGTATACATGGATGATATTGTCTTTCGTGGCTCGTCTAACTCTCTTGTTGCAAGGTTTGCAGAAGACATGAGCAGGGAGTTTGAGATGAGCATGATGGGCGAGTTGCAGTTCTTCCTCGGGCTACAAATCAAGCAATCAAAGGAAGGAACATTCGTGCACCAAGCTAAGTACATCAAGGACATTGTGAGGAAGTTCAAGATGGAGGACTCCAAGGCCATGGCGACGCCTATGAGTACGACTACAGCTCTTGATGCAGACGAGGAAGGTGAACACGTGGACCAGAAGGAGTACCGGAGCATGATCGGGTCACTCCTCTACTTGACGGCGACGAGGTCGGACATCCAGTTCTCGGTATGTCTGTGCGCTCGCTTTCACACGTCTCCGAGGACTTCGCATCGGCAAGCAGTCAAGCGCATATTCAGGTATTTGCGACATACTCCCGACTTTGGTCTTTGGTACTCCGCGTCTTCTTCTTTGGCTCTTCATGGATTTTCGGACGCGGATTTTGCCGGGTGTCGGTTGGACAGGAAGTCCACTTCTGGGACTTGCCAGTTCTTGGGTTCTTCTTTGGTGTCTTGGTCTTCACGCAAATAGTCGAGTGTTGCTCAATCCACTACCGAGGCAGAGTATGTGGCCGCAGCTAGTTGTTGCTCTCAGCTCCTTTGGATCACATACACCGTGAGTGACTTTGGTGAGGAGTATACCCATGTCCCACTTCAATGTGATAGCACCAGTGCCATAAGCGTTGCAAAGAACCCAGTGCTCCATTCCAAAACCAAGCACATAGAAGTGAGGTATCATTTCTTGAGAGATAACGTAGAGAAAGGGAAGATAGCTTTGATCCATGTACCCACACATGACCAACTAGCCTATATTTTCACCAAACCCTAGATCAAGCAACTTTCACTCGTTTGCGGGGGGAGCTTGGTGTTTGTTTGATTTCTTGAGTTGGCGTGTGGGAGCTCCTTTGTAGCAAATGTATAGCTTTCCTTTGTGCATTCCTTGCATTTGGCATGGCATATGTAACATGATGTATAGGCATCTTTGTTTCTTAGGTTGCATGCATTTTGTATCATATGCATTGTTTAGGAAAGGCTTCTCCTATATACATTGTTCACCATGGAATGATATGTATGTCTTTGTGAGCTAGTGTGGTAAGCTATGGTTAGTTTGGCTTAGCTCTTGATGATCTTGATTTAAATCCATGGTTGATGGCTATGCTTTTGAAAAATGTCACATGTATGCTCTCTTGTGAGTAAATGCCTTTATATGATCTTGACATGTTTATGTGGCTTGGCTATGCTTAATTTGTGGTTGGATAGCTTATTTTGATCATATGGGGCCAAAGGCTCATTTGCCATCATGAATGTTTAGCCCCCATGCTTAATCTTGTGGAGGGGCATAAGTTCCTTTTTGTCGCAAAGACATTTCATGTACCAATTTCAAATCTGAAAATAAAATGTAAATTGCTTGGAAAATGTGCTCCCATGTCATATGTGCTAATTTTAATTTGCTTTGGGTGCTAAACCGTCGCATGATTCCTACCAATGAGAAGTCTCATATATAGAAGTAGGCACATGGCTCGGTGGCTTTGACATGACATGAGGTGCTTGTGGGTGTTTATGATGGTCTTATGCTTAGAATGGTTGTCCTAGCATGAAGTTTGTGTGGCTTTGCCATTTTGACATGTTTTGCTCATGTTTAGGACTTTGCTCATGAGAGGGGAATTTTTTCGCAAAATTGCTCAATTCTATCTTAGCTTCGCCCAATGGTTGTGAAACTTGGTGATCTTGTAGTTGATGTCATTACGAAGCTCTAGAGTACCTCACTTGCTCATTTGGACATGTGTAGCATCCTTTGTTGAATTTTGTCTATTTGAGAAGCTCTAGGTTGCTATTTTTGCATTTTTGGCTTGATTCGTGCATTGTCAATAAGGGGGAGAAGTTTGAGCATGTTTTGGCTTGCTGCATGCATTTAGAAGGTTTCCAAGTGTTTTCGAGCTAGTTTTGAGCTCGTGCAGTTCCCAGTTTTTCCCAGGTGGTCATCGGCCTGACCGGTGAGGTACACCGGTCTGACCGGTGTGAGGTTCAGGTGCTGGGCGATCTAGCACACCGGTCTGACCGGTGTGGTTGACCGGTCTGACCGGTCAGAGCAAAGCTGAAGCAGCTGCTCTGTTTTGCGAGGTGGTTTGCATGCATTCGTCCAGGGGGAGTTGCATTGGTTCAGGGGGAGCTTGCATGTGTGCAGGGGGAGCTCTTTGTGGTTTTCGAGCTTTGGATTGTTGGCTTGTGCTCTTTGCTTGAGCATGTTTTGTCTCGGATGTGTCGAGCTGTTGCCCTTGCCTAAGGGGTCCGAGACTTGTCTTCTTCAAGTGATCTTGCTCTTTGCCTTTCTTTGGCTTTCGATCGCTTGTTGGAGTTTCTTTTAGTCGTTTCTTTTCTTTTTCTTTTCTCTTGGTTACCAAAACGTGTGTGTTGTCAATGCACTCATCAAGGGGGAGATTGAGAGCCAGGTGTGGTTCGAGGACCGGTGGATGGTCGCTTCCTGGTGTGATGAGTGATTGACAACGTGGTGTGGACTGATTCTTGGCTAAGTATTGCAGGTGCAGGTTGCGGCTTGACTGGTGCAGGTGCAGGTGAAGAACAAGCGCGAAAGGTCATTGCCGGTGAGGCCTCCAGGTGTGGAGAAGACAAGTAGGCTTGGTTCGAGGGACCCGGTGGCCAGCGGGGTCAAGTGCGGGCCGCATGGTGGTAAGAACGGCAAGATGAAGTCATGGACGGTTTCTTGGTTGAGCCTCAAAACCAAGGTCGAGCCGGGACTACATGGGAGCTGAGTCATGAGTGGTGATTGGCGGAGGCTACACCGAGTTCGCGGGGTTTCCGGTGGTTCACCAGAAAACCAATGGGTTCCTTGGTTGATCCACAAAGCCAAAACCGAAGAACCGAAGACGGAGGTGTAGCAGCTCCAGACCGGTCTGACCGGTGGGTCTGACCGGTCTGACCGGTGAGGAGCACCGGTCTGACCGGTGTGCGACGACGCAGTCCGGAATCTTCGAAGCGGAGGACACACGTCGGGATCGCAAGGCTTGCGTCGAGGCTAAGCAAGTTTGCGGCCGCTGGGCATCCGTCCGATGGAGCGAAGACAAAGATTTCCGAATTCACCCTTGAGGGGCATGTATCCCTAGTTAGCTAGTAAGGGTATTTTCGTCTTTCGGTTGCCTCCATATAACCCAAGTGGTGAGAGGATGGCAGCCATCTCTTGGAACCCTAGCTCATTTGGTTTTCCTATTTTCCTTAGGATTTTCTTAGGACTAGCTTGAGAGCTTCATGGTGAGATCTTGTGAGAGGGAAGGATGATCGGGCGGCAAGCTAGACCTTGTATGAACCTCTTTGGTATGTATAGATGATTCGGCGTGGTTCCTCAAGGCTTGGATGTGTCTTTCCCGTTCCTCCCTTTTTGGTGATTTTCGGAGCCCTTTCTTGGCGATTTTCTTGGAGCGATTTCGAGGCCTTTCTCTTTGGGATTTGGTGGGGGTGTATGCATGAACCCTTCGTGGTTCTTTTCCCTTTGATTCCCCTCCTAAATCCGTGAGCAAAGGGGCTCGATTTTGGGGTTTTCGTGGCTCTAGGGTTAGAGGCGTTCTTGGTGGGATTTCTTCGATTCCTCTTGATTTAGCAAGTTTTGGCGGACCAAATCTTGGCTATGGAGTGCCCATGAGGTGTTCCTACTATCCCCAAAGTCTTGCACAAATCCGTGGAGCGATTCGGGAGATCGGGAGTTGGATTTGGGGGAGTTGACCCGCGGGTGTTGTTCATCCCCGAGCGGCCCAGCCTGACCGGTCTGACCGGTGCTGCTCACCGGTCTGACCGGTGTAGAGGCTCTGTGGGTTTTGCCTGGGGTGAACGTTCTGGTGAGTTCGTTGTAGTCCCGTGTTGCTGCTGTTTCGAGTTTGGGTCAGTTTGGAGCTCGGTAGGCCTGTTTGGTGGATTTGGGGTTTCCTGGCTTGAACCGGTCTGACCGGTGAGCTACATCGGCCTGACCGGTGTAGGGGCCTTCTGTGGAAGTTCCCAGGTTTTACCAGCAGGGACCGGTCTAACCGGTGGTGCTCACCGGCCTGACCGGTGTAGGTCAGTGGTGCTCGAGTTGCTGTTCCGCTGCGTTCTCGAGTCCGTGAAGGTGGTTGTTGGCTTCTAGGATCAGTAGCACTCCAGTGGCTGCGTGGTCTTGGCCAACTTGGGTAGTTGAGTCGGAGACGTGATTTGGAAGCCGTGTTCGTCTTGTTGGAGTTCTCATCTCCTTCGAGAAGAATTTTTATCGGCTCCCATTCAGTCCCCCCCTCTCTGGTTCGCCTAATCGGTCCTTCATTGGAATGGACACACAACGCAGGAGCATCTCCATTTCTCACTTTTGTTCACTTAGAGTAGGATTAGTGTAGCTTGGGAGTTAGAGTCGAGTCGAGCTAGTCTCGGGGTTCCGGACGAGTCTTCTTCAGGGGTCTGGTACTACTCTTGTTTCCTTTCTTTGTTTAGACTCAAGTACAATTCAAGTTATCTTTCTATCTTACCTTTTGAGTCAATTGCATTCAGCTTTTACTTTGCTCTAGAAGCTTTATTCTTGGTTTAGACTAAAGTTAGTTTAAACTTGGTTAGCATAGCTCTCTTGAACCCTATAGTGTTGTGGTCGTTCTTCACTTGATCTTCTACCGAGTACGTTTGTGCTTAGTAGCGGAGAGAGACCTTCCTTCGTAATATCCGGGGAAAGGTTCTTTGGTTCGTTGTGAGCGCGGTGCTCAGAGCTTGCCTTAGTCTTAGATTGGTGTCCCATTCAGCGGAATAGTTGTGGTACCCTACGGAGGTGACAGCTCCGGACGGGCTCAGTAGTCCACTACGTTAGTTCGGGCCAGTAGGATTCAGCGCGTCGTCGTTCTCCCTTCTCATCCCAGTCCGAGAGCGCGGCTTTGCATGCCCCTGCAGCACTAGAAGAGCTTGTCGAGTTTAGCTTGCCTTGGTTATTCTTTGCCTTAGTTGTTTACCTAGAGTTGACCGGTGAGGAGCAACGGTCTGACCGGTGTGCGACGACGCAGTCTGGAGACTTCGAAGCCGAGGACACGCGTCGGGATCGCAAGGCTTGCGTCGAGGCTAAGCAGGTTGGCGGTCGCCGGGCATACGTCCGATGGTGCGAAGACAAAGATTCCCAAAGTGCCCCTCGGGGGTGTGTATCCTAGTATTAGGCCTTAGGGGTAGTTTCGTCTTTCGGCTAGCCTCCATATAACCCAAGTGGTGACAGGATGGCAGCCATCTCTTGGAACCCTAGCTCATTTTGTTTTGCTATTTTCCTCTTCCATTTTTCCTTTGGAATTTCTAGGACTAGCTTAAGAGCTTCATGGTAAGATCTTGTGAGAGGGAAGGATGATCAGGCGGCAAGCTAGACCTTGTATGAACCTTCATGGTATGTATAGATGATTTGGCGTGGTTCCTCAAGACTTGGTTGTGTCTCTCCCATTTTTCCTTTTTGGTGATTTTCGGAGCCTTTTCTTGTCGAATTTCTTGTGGCGGTTTTGAGACCTTTCTCTTTGGGATTTGGTGGGGGATGTATGCATGAACCCCTCATGGTTCTTTTCCATTTGATTCCCCTCCCAAATCCGTGAGTAAAGGGGCTCAATTTTGGGGTTTTCTTGGCTCTAGGGTTAGAGGTGTTCTTGGTGGAAATCCTTCGATTCCTCTCGTTCTAGCAAGTTTTGGTGGACCAAATCTTGTCTATGGAGTGCCCATGAGGTGTTCCTACTATCCCCAAAGTCTTGTGCAAATTCGTGGAGCGAATCGGGAGATCGGGAGTTGGATTTGGGGGAGTTGACCCGCGGGCTGCTGTTCATCCTGAGCTGCCCAGGCGTGACCGGTCTGACTGGTGCTCTTGACCGGTCTGACCGGTGCAAGGCCTTTGTGGGATTTGCCTCGGGTGAACTGCCTGGTTCGTGTGTCTTTGGGCTGAGTTGTTGCTGGTTAGTTCTTGGCAGGTTTCGAGGAGTTTGGCTGGGCTTTGTGAAGGTTTTTCTTCCTGAGCAGTTTGAGTTTTGGAGGTGGTTTTGTTCCAGGGCCTAGAGGAGCCACTAAGGCTACCTGGAACGTTTTCTGTGCGACTGCTGTAGCCACCGGCCTGACCGGCTCTGCCCACCGGTCTGACCGGTGTCACCGGTCCGACCGGAGCAGACCATCGGTCTGACTGGTGTAGCACAGGCAGCAAGCCGTGCAGGTTTCCGCTGTGTGTTTTGGTGTGTTTGGTTTGGAAGGTTGTGTGTTGGTTCCTAGGACCAGTAGCACTCCAGTGGCTACGTGGTCTTGGCCAACTTGGGTAGTTGAGTCGGAGATGTGTTTGGTTGCCGCGTTCATCTTGTTGGAGTAGCCATCTCCTTCGAGAACAATTTTTATCGGCTCCCATTCACTCCCCCCCTCTCTGGTCGCCAGTTTCGGTCCTTCACAAAGTGAAAACCATTCTACTCTTCAACCTCCGAAGGCAAGGTGGAAAGTTACAAGCCCCACAGGTAAGATAAGGCTAAGTTTCTCTCGTACCAATCTTTTCAAATAGCAAGTAGAGCATGGATTTGTGCATAGGTACTTGCCGAGTGGTAACATCATGTAACTGCTGATCCATCGAGGCCAAGTCTAGGATTTGCTTAAGGACGAGCAAACGTTTAGCTTGGGGGAGTTTGTTGACGGTCCTTACAACAAAAATTTGACCGTCAAAACCTCGGGTTCGAGAGGAGTCTGTGACAAGTTTCATGCACATTTTTATCACTAATAAAGTTCCACGAGTTGTGTTGTGAATTTCATAGGCAGGTACACATTTTGGGAGAATTTGGGACCAACATGCCACATATGCCAGGCACGGCCGAACCACCTGGTCCGGCCGAACTTGCAGGTGCGGCCGGTCCTGCAGGTGCGGCCGGCCCTGCCAGGTCGAGCCGGCCCTGCCCGGTGGCACGACCCTGGTCCAGAGCACCCCTACTCCCTCGAGCACAACTTGGACGAGCGTGATTCACTGGAGGAATGTCGGTTTGATCAAAGGGTGAATGCTAGGATCACTTGGATCAATGGGTCCACTTATCTGATTGCTCAACCGCCACAACCGTCATCCAAAGGCGATCCTAGGCGTTCCCTAACACGGTCGGTGCATCACATGGCACGGGGTAGGGCCGGCCGCACCTATAGGGCCGGCCGCACCTATCACTTGGCGTGCCGGACAAAACTGACCCAAGGAGCCGACCTACAACCGCCTCAGGAGCAGTGATCAGGAGCGTCCAAGGCGAGAGGCGGCACATCCTAGGGCCGGCCGTGCCTAGAGAGCCGGCCGCACCTGGGGTTTTCCTCCCCTGCGCTCCATCGACCTCCCTTGCCTATAAAAGGCACCTCCCACTTGCTGGAATGGACACACAACGCAGGAGCATCTCCATTTCTCACTTTTGTTCACTTAGAGTAGGATTGGTGTAGCTTGGGAGTTAGAGTCGAGTCGAGCTAGTCTCGGGGTTCTGGACGAGTCAGGGTCCGGTACTACTCTTGTATCCTTTCTTTGTTTAGACTCAAGTACAATTCAGGTTATCTTTCTATCTTACCTTTCGAGTCAATTGCATTCAGCTTTTACTTTGCTCTAGAAGCTTTATTCTTGGTTTAGACTAAAGTTAGTTTAATCTTGGTTAGCATAGCTCTCCTGAACCCCATAGTGTTGTGGTCGTTCTTCGCTTGATCTTCTACCGAGTACGTTTGTGCTTAGTAGCGGAGAGAGACCTTCCTTCGTGATATCCGGGGAAAGGTTCTTTGGTTCGTTGTGAGCGCGGTGCTCAGAGCTTGCCTTAGTCTTAGATTGGTGTCCCGTTCAATGGAATAGTTGTGGTACCCTAGGGAGGTGACAGCTCCGGACGGGCTCAGTAGTCCACCACGTTAGTTCGGGCCGGTAGGATTCAGCGTGTCGTCGTTCTCCCTTCTCATCCCAGTCCGAGAGCGCGGCTTTGCATGCCCCTGCAGCACTAGAAGAGCTTGTCGAGTTTAGCTTGCCTCGGTTATTCTTTGCCTTAGTTCTTTACCTAGAGTTGACAAGAATAGATAGATTGTGTTAGGATCCTTTCTCGTCTCGTTGTCCTCCCAGCTCACTAGGTCCTCTCTAACCCTTTATCAAGATCTCCTTGTGTGTGTCAAGCTATCCCCGAATATCTTTATTCGTTACCCCCGCTATAGCTCTTTACCGAGTCTTGTTACTCTCCACCGTTTATCTGATCATCTTTGTCGTAGTGCCTCCCTTGGGAAAATATAAATACGATAACCCGAATACCACCGGGTGAAGTGCTACAACGGTAATCCGTGCGCTTGCGGACCTTTCTGTGACGTGTGTTTTACCAAAGACGTTCCTAGATCCATTACTAGGGGTATAAACCCGGTAGCGACACTAGCGAGTGCCAACAAGCATTTCTGGCGCTGTCACCGTGAGTGCAAACCTAGTAGTGAGGCTAAGGAACGTCAACAGGTACCCCCTCAGTGCCTGAACCAGTATAATCCTGGTGTCTCTAAGCCCAACCATCCGGATCAGACGCACGAATCATAACAAAAATTACTTGCCGGCGGTATCAAACCCCGACAACGGGCGCCTCGGCCTGTCGAGGAAGGCTACGGCCGGATGTTACTGATAAGAAAAGGTGACCAGACCAGGCTCAATTCAGTGTTGATTTTGTGGGCAATATAGGATGACAACGGCCGGATCTTACTGATCTGCAAAAGTGACCGGACCAGACTAAATGGTTCGTTGAATTGTTATTAGGAAAATACGATCGATCGCATTATTCGAATGAACATCCATCCAAAGTAGGAAACAGGGTCCATTCTAAAGTGACTAATTAAACATCACAATTTCCACATACATAAGACAATGTTCCAATGAAATCTAACGATACTAATTAACATCACTGATAACATAACATCACAAAGTTCACATACATAAGACAATGTTCCAACGAAATCTAAAGATACTAATTAACATCACAGATAATATAATAGCATAGATCTTCCTCCGGCGCGGCTCGCTCACTCCATCTACTCCATCCTTCCCTCATTCCCAGCCACGACGCGGTGGCGGCTCCACTTCTTCTTGTAGTTCTACCTCAGGGGCGCAGACTTGGCCATCCCAAGGACATGGTCCTTGACCTCATTCAACTTGCGCCACCGGTGCATAAGGTTGGGGCAGACAGGGCACCCGTACGTGCCGTTGAAGCGCCGGAAGATGTGCAAAGCACCACCCCAGGGGACCGGAGGGATGTAGCCGTGGAAACAGTCCTCAGATGAGTCTGTGTCTGCTTGGGAGTCGGAGTAAAACTCACTAGCAGGAAGGGTAACCGTAAACATAAGCTTCTGAGGCGGCGACGGTGAAGGAGGCTGCATATCCACCGGCGAGACACCAGCTGCTCCTGGCAAAGTACCGACGATCAACGGCGGGTCGACGTTGGCGTCGTCGGAGGGCGGCGGCGACGGTGGAGGAGGCTGGAAATCCGCCGGCAAGCCACCACCGGCTCTTGGGAAACCGTCGACGATCGACGGTGGGTCGACGTTGGTGGCGTCGAAGCGCGGCTGTGGCGGGTCGACGTTGGCGGCGTCAGAGCACGGCGGCAGCGTGCCGTGGATGTGGCCCCACAGCACCTCCGTCCTCCGTGAACATGCGGGCGAAGTGCTGGTCGTCGTGCGGCGGCACCCAATCACGGGCGCGCGAAGAGGATGTGGCGCCAGAGGATCGGTTGAAGGGCGAGGGTGAGAGCCGGCGCAATGGGGAGCCGGTGAGGGATAGCCGGCATGATGGGGAACCGGTGGGGGACAGCCGGCACGACAGGGAGCCTGATCGCTTCATTGCGTCAGCCGGGCAGTAGGAGTGAGGCGCGAGTGTATGGGAAGTGGTAGAGTGGTTCGGAACTAGCGAGGACGCCGATGGTGGGGGGTAGGAATGGCGATTTATGTGGAGTTACTCGCCTTGCCTGGGAAGTTGTGCCGCTTCGGTGAGAAGGTAAGCAACAGGCGCCTCTTGAGTCTTGACTCTTGAGTGGCTTCCATTCATCTTCCCCCGTTGAGGGGCTGATGTGCGGGTCCCCACACCGTATGACCAACACGTCTGTGATCTCTTAATGATGGCGACCACCTTCCATGGGAAGTTGTGTTACGAGGATGGCATCGGGCGGATGTTACTGTTAAGAAAAAGTGACAAGACCGGACTAAATTATTTGTTGATTTGTTGGCAAAATAGGTTCACATTTTTTGAACGAACATACATCCAAATTAGTCCGTAGGAGGAAACAGAGTTCTCTGAACATACAATTAGCATAATCAAATACGAAGGGACCAAACTTAATCAAAAACTACTAATTAGCATTACAACAAAGTGACACTTGTTATTTTTGGCAATTATCTTTTCATCCAGTCTGGGTCATCGAGGATCAAAGGCGCCGCCTCGCCGTCGAGCAGGAACGGCTCCAACATCGGTGGCTAAGCGGCTGGCAACGCCACCGGCCTTTCGAGTAGGGACAGGAACAACCGTGCCCTTGAGCTCTCCGGGACAGTCAGCGCGATGGGCGCACTTGACATGAATGGCCAAGCGGCTGGCAACGCCGCCGGCCTATCGAGCTGGGACGGGAACGGCCGTGTGCCTGAGCTCTCCGGGATAGTCGGCGCGGTGGGCGCACTTGACATCAGTAGCGGAGTGGACAGCCATGAGAACCACGTGCGGCTAGCCCGGCCTCTCGAGTACTCCACCCACTGCATGCCAGCTTCTGGTGGCGACAGGTACGGCCGTGCGCCTGAGCTCTCTGGGACAGTCGAAGTGGCGGGCACACTTAAAATCAATGGCCAAGTGGCTGGTAACACCGCCGGCCTGTGGAGCAGGGACGGGAACAGCCGTGCGCCTGAGCTCTCCGGGACAGTCGAAGCGGTGGGCGCACTTGACATCAATGGCAGAGTGGAGGGCCACGGCTGCCACGTGCGACTAGCCCGGCCTCTCGGGCACTCCACCCACTGCACGCCAGCTTCTGGTGGCGACGGTGAGACAGGAATCGTGGTTTGATAGATCCGGAGATTACGTCTGTCCCACCGCTGCCTGGCATGCCAGCGACGAAGGCCGCAGTCGGCACAGAGCGTGTCGGGCCCCATCGGCCCGGCTATCCATTGCGATGTTTCTGGCCTGCCGCAGATGCCGCATCTCGGCCCCGCCAGAGCTTTAGCCGGCATGTGATGAGGACATCACCACACTAGATGCACACACGCACGTCCTTCCGCACGCTACAAGTCGTCTCCAACTCAGCTGCCACGTTTGGTTCGGATTCAACCGACATCCCTGCACAGTTTCGGTGATATCTTCCTCATCCAGCATCGAAACATGGTGTATAAGGATGCGTTGGAAACGGGACGACGACGCCGTCGTTTTCGTTATGGTACCAGCTCCAGAAGGTTCATGGATCATTCTGTGTGACCATGACAAGATGTTGTGTCACCTTTTTGGGCCAATTTGGCCATGTATCGTGTCGGGCCTTAAGCCCAGGTTCAGGACGCCCCCCTGTTCGTCCTTCAACCCTAGGTCACCCCTTCGGGGTTAAAACTCATTAGCCGCCGTCATTTCGACTCGGGTTTTGTTTAATAGGTTGTGATTTCTGTCGAGGATCAAACTTTCTTCATAGCCACTGTACTGTCGAGATCTTTTGCTCTGAATCAGGGCCCCCATTCTTGTTTGTCACCACTGTGTCGATTAGTCCTTTTGTGATCAGAACTTGAACCCCTTTGTCTTTGCTTCAATTCATATCTGCAATTATCAGATTGCATGCTTTACTTTCTTGCTTGTGTTCTTGATTCTCTTGCAGGGAAAAGTCTTCGTGGCGAGGTCAATCAAGTTGTGCTTGGTTGATAACCAGCAGAGCAGTGGTGTAGCGGTTGCGAGGTCTGAATCATGCTGATTCGAAGCCGGATCGTCAACATCAAGTTCTCCACCCAATCGAGTTTACCATCTACCTCTCGGAAGATTGGGCCAGCGCCTATCATTTGGTATCAGATTCCTAGGTTTCCTGTGTGGTATTATCTTGTTCCCCTTTAGGTTCGTTTGCGTTCATCACCTATAGTCCACAAAAAACCCAAAAATATTTACTTTTCCGCTGTCCTATCGCCCCCTTTAGCCTTGCAATTTCATTTTTAGATTGCTTTGTTGAGTTTGTGTCCGTGGTCGAGTCTTGTTGCTAGTTTAGGTTGTGTTTGTCGCCATAGTCCAACGTGCCCGTCGCTGTTATTTTGTTTCCGCCGCTAGCCCATCCACCATTAGCCATACAACAAGTTGAGCCATTATCTGGTGACCCAAATTGAACATGTTGAGCAATGACCTCCACCAGTTCAACCTGAGGATGATGAGTTCGAGGATGTTGATCCTGATGAGGAGCGTCTCCGACGTAATCGCTTTCAGATGGGAGGAGGGAATCACAATCGTGGAGGAGGTAATCAAAATCGTGGTAATAATGATCCTTTTGCTAAAGTTAAGTTTACCATGATTCATTTTGCTGGTAATGTTGATCTTGAGGCTTATTTAGATTGGGAACTAGCTGATGAACAAAAATTTAATTCCCATCAAGTTCCCGATGAGCATAGAGTTAGGCTTGCTACTAGTGAGTTTACTAGTTTTGCTCTCTTTTGGTGGAATGATCTGTACAATGCTTATGCTAATAATAATGATGGTCCACCTATACCTCAGACTTGAAATGCTTTGAAACAACATATGAAATCTCGCTTTGTTCCTCCATATTATCAACGTGATTTGCGTATGAAACTGCAAACTTTAAAAGAAGGTAATAAAAGTGTCGAGGCTTATTATCAAGAATTGCTTATTTCTTTGTCATGTTGTGGCATACATGAGGATGATCAGGCTCTTTCTATTAGATTTTTTGGTGGTTTGAACCATGATATACAGGATATTCTTGATTACAAAGATTGGACAAGGTTCAGCCAATTATACCATCTTGCTATTAAAGCTGAACGTGAGGTACAGGGACGTCGTCAGTAATTTTCTTTCAGGGCAAACACTGGGAGAAGTTTTCAGCAGCATCCGGATGCTGACAAATCCAAGGCCGCCGCTGCGCCTAAGGCGCCATCACCTATGCCGTCTACTACACCAACTTCTGAGGTAAGCAATTTGTCTCCTGTGCAGGTCCAGTCACATAAGAAACCGTTTACTCCAGGTGCATCCTCGAGTAGTTCTGCTAGCATCTGGTGCCACCGCTGTAAGGGGGTGGGACATGTGTCGAAGGAATGCCCAAGTTGTCGTGCTTTCATCGCTGCCCCTGATGGTAATGGTTACATCAGTGCTAGTGATGAGGAAGATTCTTTGGCTCTTGCTACTAATCTTATTGTAGATTCTTCGGTTGAGCAAGAGGAGGATACCATTGATTCTGATGCTGCAGCCACGGGCTTCCCTAGCCTTCTTGTGCAGCGTGTGTTGGCCGCTCAATTGGCTGATGAGGAGGACACAAAGGTACAACATAACAATTTGTTCCATATGTTTCTCATTGTCCAGGAGCGTCATGTTCTCACCATAATTGATACCGGAAGCTGCAATAACCTGGTGAGTTCAGATCTGGTCCGAAAGCTTGTGTTGACCACTCGTGAACTATGTCACTCATATCACATACAATTCTTCAACAATAGTGGTAAGGCAAAGGTAACGCACTCAACGCGCATACATTTTTCAGTGGGTTCTTATACCGACTATGCTGATTTTGATGTTGTGCCAATGGAAGCATGTTCCCTTTTATTAGGACGACCATGGGAATATGATAAAAATGTTGCACACCATGGTACAACTAATACTTACACTTTCATGCATAAGAATAAAAACATTACTTTGCTTCCTTTATCACCTGCTGATGTTAGGAAACATTTTAAAGAGCGTGCTGAAAATAATATGAAACAACCTGCTATGAGTGATTCTTCTGTTGATAAACGTGAGGGAATTAAATTAAAAGGAGGTGCTTTTATTGCTACTACATCTGCTGCTGCTGAACTTTGTGAAAACCATGATGCACCTTGTTATACTATGCTGTCCCAAGATGTTCGTGTTTTCGATGCTACTATGTCTTGTATGCATTCGGCTGTCCCTAACCTTTTGAAGGATGTTGATGATGGGATGGAGTTGAGAACGACTCCAATTCATGATGGGGAGGATGATGAGGACATCGCCATGCTGGATGCGTGCACACACGTCCTTCCCCACGCTACAAGTCGTCTCCAACTCAGCTGCCACATTTGTTTTGGATTCAGCCGACATCACTTCACAATTTCGGCGATATCTCCCTCATCCGGCATCGAAACATGGCGTATAAGGATGCGTTGGAAAGGGGACGATGACGCCGTCATTTTGGTTCTGGTCCCAGCTCCAGAAGGTTCGTGGATCATTCTGTGTGACCATGACAAGGTGTTGCGTCACCTTCTTGGGCCAATTTGGCCATGTATCGTGTCGGGCCTTAAGCCCAGGTTGAGGATGCCCCCTGGTCACCCTTCAACCCTAGGTCGCCGATTCGGGGTTAAAACTCAGTAGCCACCATCGTTTCGACTCGGGTTTTGTTTAATAGGTTGTGATTTCCGTCGAGGATCAAACTTTCTTCATAGCCACTGTACTGTCGAGGTCTTTTGCTGTGAATCAGGCCCCCGTTCTTGTTCGTCACCACTGTGTCGATTAGTCCTTTTGTGATCAGAACCTGAACCCCTTTGTCTTTGCTTCAATTCATATCTGCAATTATCAGATTGCATGCTTTACTTTCTTGCTTGTGTTCTCGATTCGCTTGCTCGGAAAAGCCTTCGTGGCAAGGTCAATCAAGTTGTGCTTGGTTGATAACCAGCGGAGCAGTGGTGTAGCGGTTGCAGGGTCCGAATCGTGCTGATTCGAAGCCGGATCGTCAATGTGGAGTTCTCCTTCTAATCGAGTTTACCATCTACCTCTCGAAACATTGGGTCAGCGCCTATCAGCGTGGATGATAGGAGAGCGAGCTCCACAGGAGGCATGCGACGATTGTCGCCGGCCATTGGGGGAGATGCTCTGAAATGCACATAGAAATTAGTTTGCTCAAAGAGGCAGAAAAGGTCGAAAAAACAAAGAAATCGATTGAATTAGGAGAGAGGACGATGGTACTTGCGCCGATAGGAGGCGATGCTGATGGGGTCTTCTAGTGCCGAGAGGAGATGCCGATGGGGTTTTCTTTCATTGAGGAGGAGATGCAAAAGTGTTTTCCAGTATATATTAATAGATCTCATTTGCCAAGGGAAAGGCGCAGGGTCTCATCGGGGATCATGTCAGGCAAATGGCCTAGGCGCGTAACTTGCAATCTCGTTGAACTTGGAGCAAACTTAATTCACTTGAACATGATGAGATCAAAAGTTGCCACGAGACCGGTTATTCTGGTATACGAAACATGATCAGACCGAACTAAATCATTTGCTATGAGATAGGCAATAGAAGAAGGGCACGAAAGGAGGTCGGATGTTTGAGTTTATGAACCATGAGTATACCGGAGAAATATTTTTAATCATTTGATGGCAAAAGATGCTTGTTTTAAATTTGGACAAGGTGAGCTATGATATCATCCTTCTTAGGGAGAGCCAAAAACGTGCACAATTCGAACGTGAAGCCGTGGCTTAGGTAAAGCAAATTGAAGCGATGGGCAACAAATTGGCTTCCAGTAAGAAGGTGTCTACTCTATCTAGTGTACACTACCCCATCTAGCAAAGATTTGTTTTTCAAAGACTTGGTTAGTACGAAAGAATCGTGAAAACAAGCAAGCTAACTTAGAGTTTGAACCACGGCTTCATTCTTCCTTGTTGACGAGTCATGCTTGGTAACGCCAAAATGAAAGCATGCAATGAGATAGGCAATACAACCCGGGCAGGACCGGATGGTTGGGTTTACGAAACATTAACAGACCAAACAAAAATTTTCATTCCTTTCCTAGCAAAAGTTGTTTGTTTTGAATTGGGCAAACCTGATTACAGATTTTGTAGTTTCTGAGATAGTGAAAATTGGATCACATTATTTGTTTTTTAATTGTCCAATATTGATTTTCCACCTCTCTAAATTGCAATGAACTATTCCAACTACCAGTCGTGGTAAATAAATGGGGGAAGACCAGAAGTTGGTTTCCATCACGTCAATGCGTGTGCGAGTATTGCTACACGAGAACCAAGGAAGAGAGATAGAAACAAATATCAGTGGATTGATCTAGAAACAAAATATATCCTAAATCACTCTCACATGTCAGGGTTTAATTTGTTTGGATGCAGATATCCAATTATTTTGCTAAAGAACAGATCACATTCAGCATGAATTCTACATTCCTCGTTACAAAAATGTGACCATTCTTCCCAGCTTATCTTGAAGCACAGGCGGCCTGCGCACTGATGATTGCCGCACACCACTGGCGGCTCCAGCATTGCACGTCGGCGCCACGTCACTCGCCGGATCACCTCTGAGGCTGCCTCACGGCACCGCAGGCAACCCTTGTTCGTCTGCATCATCATCGATGTCGCGGCCGCTGATTCTTCCTTGCCCTCGACCTCTCAGATGTACCGCCTCGCAGTTTCATCATCACCGGCGTCACCATTGGCCCTGTAGAGGACATGGCGGCTATGTAGGCTACCACATTATGCCCGCCCTGGGCGGCCTTCTTGAGCTTGGCGATGGATGACCGGGAGCTATAGTTTTCCTCGAACAGGATGTCCATCCCAGAGAGGAAACATGCCTCTGGGTTTCTTATGCGGGTCAAGCAATCGAGGAGGGCGTCGTAGCCCTTGCGGTCGTTCCACTGCAGCTCGACGGCAAATCGCACCAGCACCACGCGCCGAGCAACGGCCGCGTTCTTTCACACACGACGCATCTCCCGGCAGGTCGCTCGTAGGCTGCGGAGGTCATCCATGGCCCGCTCACTACGTGAAAAACTCACTTTGGTAACAGGCATAGATTGCCTTTAGTAACGGGCAAAGCGCCCGTTACCGATCAAGTGTTACAAATGAGTGAAGAAAGGTAACGGGCAGATGCCCGTTACTGATAACACATATTCGTAATGGGCATCAAACAACGACCGTTACCACAACTAGCCACCGGTCACGTGAAATGGCTGTTTCTCTGGGCCCACATGGAACTTTAGTAATGGGCACCAAAACAAAGCCTGTTACATCAAGTCAACATCGGAGAGTCATGCTGTAAACATGCGTCTCCTCTGTCTCGATCAAATGAGACGCATCTATTTCACATGCGTCTCAGCACAGCTAGGATTAGTAATGGGCATCAAACAACAACCATTACCACAACTATTCACTGTTCACGTGAAATGGCTGTTTCTTTGGGCCCACAGGGAACTTTGGTAACGGGCACCAAAACAGAGCCCGTTACTGTGAAGTCAACATCGGAGACGCGTGCTGTGAACCTGCGTCTCATCTGTCTCGACGAAATGAGACGCATCTATTTTCACGCGCGTTTGCTGTCTCTCGACTAAAGGAGACGCGTGCTATCAACCCGCGCCTCCTCTATCTCGACGAACAGGCCAAGTTCTAGGGCCCACCGGTCAGTATTGGTAATGGGCTTTTACGCTGCCCGTTACATTGTTGGCATGTTTGTAATGGGCATTCCGAATGAAGCCCGTTACTCACTAATCAGTGTTTGTAACGAGCTTTAATTAACACCCGTTACAGATACGTAGGTCACCCATACAGTAACCTGCATGCTTGCCGGCTGCATCCTAGAACCAGCCAGGATTTGGCAGCCATCAGGGGCTGCATCCTGCCATCCTGGAACCAGCCAGGATATGGCAGCCACCCATAGCAAGGAGACATCACAAACACAAAAGCCAGATCATATTTATAGACAAGCAAGACCACATCAAGTTTCAAGTTACTCATCCGGGCTTGTTTGGATGGAGTCATGAGAAAACTGCTTGAACCAGGCAGCATCTGACCCCAACCAAGCTAGCAAAGCAGGTTTCTCAGGCAACAACACCTGACTAAAGAAGACTGAATGCCACAAGTTTCAAGTTTCTGGCTACAATGAACTCAAGGTGCACCATTATAGAAGTTGCCCTTTCGGTCGATGGTCTCCTTAAGAATGTACTCACACAGCATCTCCCGGACCCGCTTTTGATCTTCTGCGCAAACATCTACAGCAGCTTTGAAATCCTACAAAATACAATCATTTATGAGAATACAAGTAGAAATCAGTTTCTAAAATCAAATGGAGAATATGAGCAGAGACAAGGTTGAGCATTATTATCTACTTACAGCAGCCTTCTTGATGTCAAGTATGTCATCGAGTAGTCTTAACATATGGAATGCCACATGGAATCCACACAAAGAGGACTGCCATGGCTGCTGAGCACACTGCATCGAGGTACCAAAATGACAAGTTAATGCAGTACCAAATAGGTAAGAAGGGACCATAAAAAAACCTCGGTCTTACATCGAGATTTGGTTTGTGCTTGAGTGTTGTGGCTTTTGGCTTTTTTTCTTTCCTTTCGTCACTCCATCCTGTGCACATGTACCAAAGGCCCTGTATGATCAGCAATACTGATTAGAAACACTAAGAGATTGAATTTTTGTGAACAAAACCTACAAGATACTGACCAGTCCACAACAGCTTTGAGGTCTGCGAACTTTCACGCGGGATGTTGTTTAGAAGAATCTAGATACCAAACCTCTTTGAACTTCATACAGATGATCAGTGTTACCTAGTGGCCAGTGTAGTAGGAACCCACCACATAGTCATTGTTCATTGCATTTGCGATTGCTTTTATTACAAGGCCAGAATGCTGAGAAATATTTGTGGAAGCTAAAATATCTAGATCTAAAAACCCAACACTGATCTGCATCTCCGCTGCCTTGTCCATCATTTTCCTACAAAAAATCAAATTGTTAGCATGCATGAACTTTGTGGTCAAAATTAAAGAAATATCTTTTTAGGTTTTAAGGGACTTACAATGTCCACAACCTCAAGAAGGTAACATCTAGAGAAGCCAGGGTTATAAGGTTATACACGCTACTGAATGCAATGTTTAACATTAAAGCACCACCACCTTTAAAGTAGTGTTGATCCACCTTTGCTGGAAATGCAAGTTTATGCTTACTGTGTTCCATGACATAAGTATGCAACCTGGCACAATTTGGTCCAGCAACCTCTAATTCTGCTTCTGACAACATAGGTGCACCAGGCTTGTATTTTGGTTCCTGTTTTGTCCCAATAATACAGTTAAGAATCTCATCTTTAGACAGAGGTTTCTTGGCTTGGTTCCCCTTCTGCAGTGGAGATTGCCTGGGCTCCTCCCCCTGTTGCAGAGGCTGCTGTACATGTTGCATCTGCTGCTTAGGGGGAGATTGTCTGGGCTCCTCCTGCTGCTGCTGCAGAGGCTGCTGTTTCATCTGTTGCTTATCCTCATGGTGCAGTTGCTGCTTAGGCGGAGTTTGCCTAGGCTCCTCCGGCTGTTGTCGACGCTCCTGCTGTGTAGTTTTGCTGATCTGCTGCTACTGCTGTTGAGCCTTCTCTTGCTGACACTGAGCTGCAGTACCTCCATCTGATGTTGTACCCCTGCTACCTGTTGCGGCTTCAGGGTTGGGATGTCTCGTCATGGGTGGTATAAGGATCCTGTCCTTTGGCCATTGGTTCCTTTGAACGAGAGCCTCAGCTAGGGTTGCTATGTCACCCCCATCAATTGGTACAGGCAAAGGGTAGTGACTCGCATTGGCCCACACATAAGTAGGTTGCACCACAACATACCCATCCTACACCAGGACTGCATGGCAAGCCTTTTGAAATGGAAAGACTTTCGCTAGTGCGAGCTCCACATTAATCCCGGTGCCATCCAAAAGGCTGTACGCGGTTGGCTCTGTCAGCTTATCTATTGTGTCCAGCATAGGTGATCGACTATCACTGTGCACTTGATTCGCTTCGTCCTCGTTGACATTCCAATGGTCTTGGTCTCTACCACACGCATCTTCCTCGGTGTCATGCGCTTGTTCTTTCTCACTGTCATGCGCATCTTCTTCCTCGCTGTCATGCACATCTTCTTCCTTGCTACTACTGACAGGTGCTGGTAATTGGGAAGGAAGAAGTACATTTTTCGGTATTTTGATGCCTGATAGTCTTGGAGCATGGACAACTGTTTTAAATGTTATGTCCATCATATCATCAGACCTCTTGTTCCTCCTCTTCTTCCTGTACATTCCAGCAAACTCTTCACCAAACCCTTTACCCCAGCCAAGTGAACTAGACACGCCTTGGACCCCACCTCGATGCTCTGGAGTCTCAAGTGCTGTGGTGAGGATATCATTCTCCCTAACCCCAGAGAAAGAACCATCGCTACCCTGAGCTGCAAGTGTTTTCACCCTATCTACTACCCCCACCACCGCAGGGTTACTGAATGTGATGTCCCCGCTTCCTTCACTAGTATTCTTCCACTTCTTCCCTACCCTTGCCTCCAGATAAGGTCTCGAACGTCCAGGAAATTGGTCCCAAGGGTTCTGTTTTCCTTCTGCAGCTAGCTTTGCATCCTCCTCCCACTCTAGAGAAAGAACCATCACTACCCTGAGCTGCGGTGAGGATATCATTCTCCCTAACCCCAAAGAAAGAACCATCGCTACCCTGAGCTGCAAGTGTTTTCACCCTATCTGCTACCCCCACCACCACTGGGTTACTGAATGTTATGTCCCCGCTTCCTTCACTAGTATTCTTCCTCTTCTTCCCTACCCTTGCCCGCAGATAAGGTCTCAAATGTCCAGGAAATTGGTCCCAAGGGTTCTGTTTTCCTTCTGCAGCTAGCTTTGCATCCTCCTCCTCCCACTCTTTCCTTTTACCACGATAACCTTTTCTGCCCGTCTTGTGTACCTTATTATGCAATGCTCTCTTTTGTTTCATCTCCTGGCTCAATGGCTGAAATGAAGGAGAATTGGTTTCCTGCACAAACATGTCCCAGTCTTATTGCTGCAAAAAGGCATGCTTCGCAAAGGGAGTCTCCTCTTCACTCACATATTTTTTCTTAAATGGGCCTTGAACCGTCGTTGCAAGGTTCAAATCTCTGATATAGCTGCCTTAACTGCCTTCTTGTGAACAGATTCTTCAAGATTGGCTGGGTATCTAGCTTTTCCTCTAAAACTGTGAACAAATGTTCCTTCTCAATTGGTGAGAGATCATCAACCACCTTGTTGATTGACACCCTCTCCCGAGCAATGAGGCCACAGACCAATACAAATCTATCCCTCGCAGCATTTGGGGTAGGCCAAAAATTGGCATCAAGTCCAGTTGTAGTCAACTTGTCTTCTGACCATTTGGTTTGTGTCCTTGACCCGCGGGATCGAGTACTACTCACAGCAGTCTGTGCTGAGTGACCCTGTGAAGAAGGTTCACCGCCGATGGGCTGTGATGGTGCACTAGAGGTAGAGAAGTTTGTTGTTATGGGAGACTGCATAGATGATATGTCAGGTTGTCAGTAGAGCAACATAAGCAAGACTGGAAATCTAAACAAAATTCTTATTAGATAAATTTGTTTTCTCTGACAGGCAAAATAGCTGATATTAGACTAGAAATCATTACAAGTCGTAAATAAAATAATCATAGACATACAGTTCATATTTTACTTAATTAGCATATAAGGATAGGTGCTAACCATTTTGACAGGGACACAACAATATGCTTATATATCAAGGCAGAGAATAAATTCCTTCAACTGCTTCCTTGTCCAACTTCAGCAGCGATGGATTGTGTGTTCCATGTGTACATGCAACAAGAGGATAAAGCAATCATGACATTATATATGACAGTAGTGAAACAACACTCACAACACATCATGACACCAACAATAACAATATATATGACAGTAGTGAAATAATTAACATTCACAACAAAGCATAGGACAGTCTAGTTATCACTACATTATAAACCACTGCGATGCAATTCCCACTGACATTATGTGGCCATCAGAATTAAAGTATGCTAACAGGTCCAAAGCATAACTGTCAATCTGGTACATTCAAAGCATGGCAGAATTAAAGTATGCTAACATCCCCAATGCTTTTCATGAATTTACAGTGCAAAAATTGTAGCACCAGGAACATGAAAATGAATTTCAACAGTTCATATAACTTCATCTGTTAGCAACAATTTATTCAAACAGACTTGGAGAAACAAAATCCATCCATCAAATCCACAGTCAATCAATTAAAAATGAACTATTAAGGCATGTCTTCCTAATCCACTTTGACATGAATATATAGCAGATTGGATGGACTACATTATAAACCACTGCGATGCAATTCCCACTGACATTATGTGGCCATCAGAATTAAAGTATGCTAACAAGTCCAAAGCATAACTGTCGATCTGGTACATTCAAAGCATAGCATAATTAAAGTATGCATTAATCCTTAATGCTTTTCATGAATTTATAGTGCAAAAATTGTAGCACCAGGAACATGAAAATGAATTTCAACAGTTCATATAACTTCATCTGTTAGCAACAATTTATTCAAACAGACTTGGAGCAATAAAATCCATCCACCAAATCCACAGTCAATCAATTAAAAATGAACTATCAAGCCATGTCTCCCTAATCCACATTGACATGAATATATAGCAGATTTGGTGGCCGAGCAGAGAGAGGGCGTTGGGGGTTCAAGCAGGACTAACCTCTGACGTGAATGAAGTAGTTGTTCTCGTGATGGTTAGAGGGGCTGGATACACGTCGGCTCGTGGCCTGAGGTGGCCGGCTCGTCGTCGTGGCCGGGGATAACAGATCCGCGTCAACCATCTTTAGGTTGGCCAGGAAATCGTCTGCATGCCAGTAACCGCGTCCTCGTCACCGTCGTTACGCAGGGAGCGGTGGGGCTGGAGAAGAGCAGGGCTGCGGCGGGGAGAGAGCGGCGAAGGTAAGCGGGGATAGAGCGGCGAAGGCGAGTGGGGAGAGTGGCAGCGGCGATGGGGAGAGTGCGGGCGTTCTGGATCTGTCTAGCGAGGAGCCGAATTTGTCCCCTGAGGAACTACACGCGTAACTGTGTTTAAGGAAATTACTGGTGTGCCCTTGAACAGCTCTCTCGTGGAATTGAAATTCCATGGGCATTATAGTCAATATAGGTGGGAAATTTTGAACAGCCGCGCACGGTGTGCCTGCTGACGCTGATGCGTGGGCCAGTGTCATTGGCAATGATGGTTAGTGAACCCGCATCGCCTTTGTTGGCAGTTGGGTCCGGGCGGGCGGGCAGCGGTTATCTTTTTATTTTGGCTGCTGACGCTGACGCATGGGCCAGCCACTATTTTTTTCCGAATGAAACGTGCTTCCCTAAGTTTTAGAGCCCATAAAACAACACCTAAAAAATCATAAAAATACAAACAATTTGTATTTGGACATTTAATATTTGAATAAAATATCAACAGTCACACTTGTGTGCCCAAGATTCTTAGAATTCATTTTTACATCCCATGTTAATGATGTAATAATTCTAATAACATCTAGTGTACTCTAAAAAATCTACAAATTGACTTGGCAACATAATTTGGGTACCTAGACTTGTCTTCAAAATTTCAAATGGTTTCGATGAAAGAATAATATACTTGTGTACAAATATCTACATCTCTCACATAGTTTCCTAGAATGTTCCTTGAACATTGAAGTTTTCCACACTTTGCAACATGTTCGAACTCATATGCATTTGAAAACTTAACAAAACCTTGTGTTCACCTTAAGATTACGAAAATGCTAAGTTTCATTACAGGAGGTGTGGAAAACAAATATTATTTATATGTTGTACTTACATAGAACACGATAAGGCATATAAACATTGTTCAAGAAATGGAATATACACTAAACAATGAAATTAATGAAAATACGGTGATTTTATGAAACTTTCGAAAAAAAATAATCAAATTTGAACTAATTACGATGGAGAAATACATGTTACAAAATTTGATTGCAGATTGAAAAGAGAAATGTCGTCGGCGACGCGGGACGGATAAACTGTTCTTCATTCTCCAATAGAACAAAGGAGGAAGCAAAGGGCACCGCCGCCCACCGCCGCACCCGCCGTGCCCGCTTCGGCGGTTTTGACACCCAAGAGGGCACCCTAGGCCTCGTCGGCGGCAAATGAGACCACCGCAACCTTCGATTTGACTCACAAACGTGACAAATCAAATCTTGTCTATCAAAAACCGATTAAAAACAGACATCCTGATAAAATCAAATCCGCGTTTAGTACTATCTAATAATTTACATTCAAGATAGATAATGTTCATTGATGCTTGCGCCTACATCCCGATGTTCATCCTGCTGACGACGTACTCCACGGCGACGCTGAAGTTACGCGTCCAGAGGTCGAACTCATGACGGATGCGACACTCGGTGCTGTAGTAGTGGATGATCTCTGAGGTCTCCGACCTGTAGTGCCTACATCCTGCTGCCCAAATGTAGACGTGGGTATTCTGGACGGGCAGCAACGGAATGTCGTCGTTGCCGTCACCAAGCCAGTACCACCACACAATGTTCTCAAGATCCCAGTTGATGAGGTAGCGCAGCCGCCGCAGGTTGTGGTTCTTCCACCGCCCGTCAGGGGGCGACGGGCGCCGCTGATTTCATGGAGCAGTGCCATGGCTTTGGGGTCCACAGGGTTGCAACGGTACTTCAGCATCGCTAAGAAGTACTTCGCACCAGAGTCTTTAGTAGCAGCATCTCCGACGAGCTTCAGACCCTTATCGGGATTCCACCGCCTCATCAACCTCTCCATCCCCTCGAAGCATAATGCCTCCGGATGATTGGCCTCGCGGAAGCGCTGCTCAAAGCATGACCTAACGTAGCGATTGTTGCACACCTGACGAAGCTCACGTTGCGACACGTGCAGTAGTACCTCATCGGAGTCGCAGATGCGCCGGAAGGTGCCGTAGATTTGATTACGAAGGATCATAAAATGAATGACGGGCTCATCCTTGATGGAGTGGATGATGATCTGGGTGATAAGATCATCTGGCAGCAGCAGCATCAAGCACACCGCGGCCATCAAGGAGAAGGGGAGGAAATAGAAAAGCGATGGGATTTGGAAATTGAAAGGTGACGAGGTTGAAATTGAAAGGCGACGAGGGTTGGAATTGAAGGCAATGGGGTTTGGAAATAGAAGAAGGTGACTCGACCATCTAAAACAATAAATGGAAATTGAAAAGGCGCCGCAGTTTGGCTGCTGCTGCTGATGAGTGGGCCCGACATCATTGCCCCTGCTCCTTCACCTTCCCGCAAAATTGAAAGGCGACGCGTGGTTTTGGACGGTTTTGCACCTGAAACGGAGCCTGATGCGCCGTAGTGGCAGTAGTGGAGTAGTGGGTGGGGGCAGAGGTGCCTGACGGTTCCGCATCTTATCAATATAACTCCCCTGCCTTCCCCTGCTTTCCCCTGCTTCTTCCATAAGCTTATCATCTCTTTCACTTCTTCTTCCTCCTCGCGATCCACCACTACAAATCTTCGGTCACCAAGAGATCACGAAGGAGGAGATGGCGTCGAGTGCCTCGTCGTCGGCGAAGCGGGGACAAAGGGAGGACGACGATGACGAAAGCCGCCATCAGAGGAAGTTGGAGAAGGGGAAGGAGCCGGCGACCAAGGACGTCGACGAGGAACCGTTTGTCGACGACACTAAGTTTGCCATCGACCTGCTCAGGAGTGCGTTCAGAAAGCTTCAAGATGTTGGCAAGGCCTTCGACATCAAGGTGCCTCATGAAGTGGACAAGGACCCGACCGTGAAGGGTCTCGCCTTCAGGATCCACGAGTTGGCTGAGAAGCTCGAGAACCTCCCCGTGATCAAGCAGGCTGGCTGCCACTTCGACTTCGACGACGGCGGTTTCGACGGCGACGACGGCTCTGACGGCAGCCACGGCGGCGACGACAGCTCCGACGGCAACCATGGTGGCGACGATGGCGGGACTCCGACGGCGGCGACCGACTAATTGATAGACTCCTCTACCATGTATAGTAATAATGTGTATGTGTGTGTGTGTTTGTGTCTTCGTCAGGTTGTTGGACATGAATTGCTTAGCTTGTTTGTCGATCATGAACTGCTTACTTAATTAGTTTGGTTGTTGGATTTTGTATGTCATGAACTCGATCTAATAGACGCGAGTGGATCCATCCGCATCTCCTATAATATGTGTTCTGTTGTGATGAACTGGAGATCTGTTGTGATGAATTAGATCTTAGAGACAATGGATAGTCATTGCCGACGCGGGTTAGAGACAATGGAGATCTGATTATCTTTTTTACATTGGCTGCTGACGCTGACAAGTGGGCCCGTCACTATTTTTTTGGAATGAAACTTGCTTCCCTAAAATATTAGAGCCCATAAAACAACACCTAAAAAATCATAAAAATACGAACAATTCATATTTGGACATTTAGTATTTTAATAAAATATCAACAGTCACACTTGTGTGCCCAAAATTCTTATAATTCGTTTTTACACCCCATGGTAATGATATAATAATTCTAATAACATCAAATGTGCTCTAAAAAAATCTACAAATTGACTTGGCAACATAATTTGGGTACCTAAATTTGTCTTCAAAATTTCAAATGGTCTCGATAAAGGAATAATATACTTGTGTACAAATACCTACATCTCTCACATAGTTTCCTAGAATGTTGCTTGAACATTGAAGTTTTCCACACTTTGCAATATGTTCGAACTCATATGCATTTGAAAACTTAACAAAACCTTGTGTTCACCTTAAGCTTACGAAATGCAAAGTTTCATCACTAATGGTTGTGTAAAATAAATATTATTTATATGTTGTTGTACTTACAAAGAACAAAATAAGGCATATAAACAATATTCTAGAAACGGAATATACACTAAACAATAAAATTAATGAAAAGATGGTGATTTTAGAAAAATTTAGAAAAAAAATATCAAATTTGGACTAATTACGACGAAGAAATACATGTTACAACATTTGATTGCAGATTAAAAGGAGAAATGCGAACTGTTCTTCATTCGAATAGAACTGGGCCCCACAGTCATTAGCGACACGGGACTGATAACCCGCATCGGCTTTGCTGCTCTTCCAAAAATTTACACAGATAATATGAGCAACATACAAAAGCTAATCCACTACTGATTTCCTATTCCAATACTCCGTTTGAACTTCACCATTTCGCGGCGGAGCCTAGAGTTTTCGCTGGAAAACAGAGAAATTCCAAGTCATCCTTTATCCACGCCGCAGACACCGCCGTTGCCTGCGCACGACTGATCGCCGCGCACCTGTGCCGGAAGCGGCAGCGGTTATGTACCAATGATTTCAGGAATCCAAAGAACCTCTTATATGGAAACATCTGATGAAGGTAAGATGGGCCAAGGAACCAGATCTCCCTCGCGAGGTGTGCTGTTAGATGCAGCATGAGATCAAAGAATGATGGTGGGAAGGTAGCTTCAAGCAGGCATAGGGTCTCGAGATGCCTCCTCTCTAAGTCCAATAGTTTTCCCTCATCAATCACCTTCTGTTCTATTGCATTGAAGAATAAACACAAGCTCGTGACTGCGTCGCGAACCAATTCTATCTTGATACCTCTAAGTGCAACAGGAAGAAGAGCTGTCATCAACACATGGCAATCATTAGATTTCATCAAGTTGAAATTCATTTTCTTGTCCTTCACCGACACTAGCCTCTTGAAGTTTGATGAGTAGCCCGAAGGTACTTTCAAATCATGCAAAAACTGACAGAATTCTTTTCTCTCTGCCTTTGTCAAGGTGGTTGCAGCAACGGGAAGGTCCGTCCCCATCTCTGTTTCCTCTGCATAGAGCTCCGACCTAATGCCCAAATCTTTAAGATCCTCCCTTGCATTTTTATAATCTTTTCCTTGGGACTTCTGTTGTAGCAATGTTCCACAAGTAGCTTCACACACATTCTTCTTGACGTGCATGTTGTCAATCGAATGACGCACATCCAACATCGGCCAATACTCTAGCTCCCATAGAATTGATTTCTTGTTCCACATTCCTTCTTCTTCTTCTTCTTCTTCACCATCTCGTTTCTTTCTTTTGCCAAGGTTTTTTCAGTCAGTTTGGGTAACTCCTCAATAGTTTTGACGTCATTGACTTTCAAGTGGACCAGATCTCTAGTCACATGCAATGGCGCCTCTCGATTCTCCTTGTCCCCATTAACTGACAATCCATGGCCCGGTATGGATGTTTCTTGCCAAGGAAACGACGGTGGCCCATAAATACGTATTTCTTTGAATGTCTTAGCCACACTGCGCAAGTATCTTCCAAGCAATGTGGGCAAGCTGCACCTTTCCTTTTACTTTGGCCAGAGAGGTTGCGATGAGCCGGGTTGTCGTTGATGGTGGTGAACAACATGGCACGCATTGGGAACTCCTTATGCTTGAACTCATCCCAAACCTCCTTCACACCAGGATTCCACAGTATCTTCAAATCATCAACTAGTGGCCTCAAGTAGACATCAATACAGTCGCCAGGTTGCTTTGGCTCGGAGACCAATATTGTCAGCATCATATATTTCTGTTTCTTGCATAGCCGGGGTGGAAGGTTGTACAACGACAGCACTACAGGCCAAGTGTTATGTGTTGAGCTTTGGTTACCGAATGGGTTCACGCCATCTGTGCTCATAGCAAACCGTATGCTCCTTATGTCTTCGTTAAACCACGGAAAGTGGTTATTAATGTTACCCCATTGTGCTGCATCTGCGGAGTGCCTAAACTTGCCTTCTTGCTTAAGCTTCTTTCGACCTTCGTCATGCCAACGCAAGAGTTGGGCCTCCTTTCGTGTTGCGAACCATCTTCTCAGTCGAGGAATGATGCAAAAATACCATGCCACCCTCACAGGAGCCCCTCTGTTAGCCTTCTTCTTCTTGCCTCTGATCTCGCCGGGCTCGTTCTCGTCATCAGCATTATTATCATCTCCACCATCCTTTTTCCTCTTGTACCGATCACAGCCACACTTGGGGCACTTGTCATGGTCTGCATAATCTCCACGGAACAGTACACAACTATTCTTGCATGCATGGATTTTTTCAACCTCTATTCCCAGAGGACAGATTATCTTCTTCGCCTCATAGACAGACTCTGCTATTTGGTTTCCTTCAGGTAGCATGTCTCTAAGCACATCCAATAGATGTTTGAAACTTTTGTTGCTCCAACCATGATCTGCCTTAAGCTGCAGAAGTTTTAGTTCACCAGAAAGGCGAGAGTACTTCTGGCAATCAGGCATCATCACATTTGGTGGGAATAATGGTTCATTTTCCTCAAAAACTCCACCTTCATTGAGAGCCTGTGTGGTTCGAGGACCGGTGGATGGTCGCTTCCTGGTGTGATGAGTGATTGATAACATTGTGTGGACTGACTCTTGGCTAGTATTGCAGGTGCAGGTTGCGACTTGACTGGTGTTGGTGCAGGTGAAGAGCAAGCGCGAAAGGTTGTTGCCGGGTAGGCCTCCAGGTGTGGAGAAGACAAGTAGGCTTGGCTAGAGGGACCCGGTGGCCAGCGAGGTCAAGTGCAGGCCGCATGGTGGCAAGAATGGCAAGATGATGTCATAGACGGTTTCTTGGTTGAGCCTCAAAACCAAAGTCGAGCCGGGACTACGTGGGAGCCGAGTCATGAGTGGTGATTGGCGAAGGCTACACCGAGTTCGCGGGGTTTCCAGTGGTTCACCAGAAAACCGCTGGGTTCCTTGGTTGATCCACAAAGCCAAGACCGAAGACCGGAGGCAGCAGCACTGGACCGGTCTGATCGGTGGGTACCGGTCTGACCGGTGTGCGATGACGCATTCCGGAGACTTCGAAACAGAGGACACGCGTCGGGATCGCAAGGCTTGCATCGAGGCTAAGCAAGTTTGCGGTCGCCGGGCATCCGTCTGATGGTGCTACGACGAAGTTTCCCAAAAGGCCCTTCGGGGGTGTGTATCTTAGTTTAATGTAATAGGGGTAGTTTCATCTTTCGGCTGGCCTCCATATAACCCAAGTGGTGAGAGGATGGCAGCCATCTCTTGGAACCCTAGCTCATTTGCTTTTGCTATTTTTCCTTCCTATTTTCCTTAGGATTTTTAGGACTAGCTTGAGAGCTTCATGGTGAGATCTTATGAGAGGGAAGGATGATTGGGAGGCAAGCTAGACCTTGTATGAACCTTCATGGTATGTATAGATGATTCCGCGTGGTTCCTCAAAGCTTGATTGTGTCTCTCCCGTTTTCCCTTTTTTGTGATTTTCAGAGTCTTTTTCTTGGCGATTTTCTTGTGGCGGTTTTGAGACCTTTCTCTTTGGGATTTGGTGGGGGATGTATGCATGAACCCTTCGTGGTTCTTTTCCCTTTGATTCCCCTCCCAAATCCGTGAGTAAAGGGGCTCAATTTTGGGGTTTTCTCAGGTCTAGGGTTAGAGGCGTTCTTGGTGGAAATCCTTCGATTCCTCTTGATTTAGCAAGTTCTGGTGGACCAAATTGTGGCTATGGAATGCCCATGAGGTACTCCTACTATCCCCAAAGTCTTGTGTGAATCCGTGGAGCGAATTAGGAGATCGGGATTTGGATTTGGAAGGGTTGACCCGCGGCTCGCTGTTCATCCCGAGCTGCCCATGCCTGACCGGTCTGACCGGTGCATGTGACCGGTCTGACCGGTGCAAGGTCCCTGTGGGATTTGCCTCGGGTGAACTGCCTGCTCTGTGTGGTTTTGGGTTGTGGTGCTGTTGGTCAGTTCTTGGCTGGTTTCAAGGGGTTTTGCTAGGTTTGGTGAAGGTTTTTCTTCTCCTTCCACTACTAGATTTTCTCCCTAATGCAACACACGAAATGTGTTGCAATATGCCATATTTGGTTGCAATAGCCGCAATTGCAACCAATTTTTTTTGTCAACCATGTGATGCGAAAGGCCGCGTTGCATTAGCCTGTAGCAACCGTGGTCCTTTTGTGGTTGCAAAAGTTTTTCTATTGCAACGCAATGCGGCGTTGCAACTAGCATTTTAGACCGTGCTCGTGTTGGTTGCAAATTATTCTATTACGACGCATCTGGTGTTGCCATAGGTGCAATTGCATCGTACACAACACGTTGCAATTTCTAAAATCTTTCGTTGCAAAGTATTATATTGCTACGCTCTGTTTCTAGTTGCTATAGGGGGAACCACCTCTATTACCACGAAAGTTATTTGGTTGTAAGTTATGTCCTCTATTATTGCTTCGAAAATGGTTTGGTTGCCAAAAGTTTAAGTCTCTATTACCACCATGATACAAGGTTGCTACAAGTTGAACTTACTATTGCCACGTTTCTTTTTGGCAACGAAAAATAAGGGTTGTGAAAGGATGACTTATCATTTGCAACATCGAAAATGGTTTGGTTGCCAAAAGTTCATGTCTCTGTTACCACCATGATACAGGGTTGCTACAAGTGCACCTTACTATTGCCACGCCATTTTTGGCAACGAAAAACACGGGTTGTGATAGGATGGTTTATCCTTTGCAACGAAAGGTGTATTCTGCCACGCTCATTTATATAGCAGCAATAATTTGAAACGTTAAATAACATCATCAGGTATATATAATTATGCATTTATAGTTCGTGAAACAACATTCAACCATCCACTGAGTTATTACATGACACACGAAGTACTGAAATACTGAAAAGTTTCGGACGGGACATTGTTTCAACACATAGTAGGCTAATTTGATAGGAAATGATGATCTTGGTCAGCAAATGGTGACTTTGAGAGGATCCCAACACTTGATCAGCAAAGGGTGACTTCAATGCAAGAAGCTCGCATCACCTGTTTGCTCCATTCGACATGGCTTAGTCTCCTGAAAAGAATCAACAACATTTTTAAGCTAGCATCAAATAATAGTTATATACTTTTCCAAAAGGACTACTTGTTCCTTTTAAATGCGGAGAGATAAAAGATTTCACGTGGTACCTGTGCATTCTTTTTGGACAATGCAAATCTTTTATAGTCAAACTAAAGGTCACTAAAGTTCACCTTGAATTTGAACGAAGTATTATAATAGAAAAGCACATAGTTCTCGTTAAGTATATCCCAATGTATTTTTGTACCTGAACAAGAAAAAAATTAACTCCTTCTGATGGTACACATGTTCAAGTTACCAAAATAGAAAAGCAAATGGCAGTCATGTTCAAGTTATGCAGAACTTTCAAGTTACGGCAGAGTATGCATTCATAAAAAGAAATTTAGTAAACACTCATCTAATAGTAACTACAAATCTGCATTTTATTATATGGTTCAGATATGGTTCAGATGTGTGTAAGATGACACGAAGAGTTAGGCCAAGTCACCAGACACTTGGAATCCAGCCAGTCCACGAATGCATAAAGCTAGACTTGCACTAAAAATAAATATGCAGATATTGCGCAAGTATATTTGACATATGTGCACTTTATTTTCAAACAAGGGAAGATGTAATTGAAACTATAGATGGGTGCATATAACAGTGAATGATTTTTTATGGGGCATGCATTGATTGTGAATGTCTATGCTAGTTATGGATTGATCAAGGGCAGATGCTAAGCAGTAACAGTGAAACATAGCATATATTCTTTTAAGAGGATATTCATAACCTGAATTTTCTTGAAGACTCACTACCAGAATCCCGATTTGCCTTGGCGGCCAAAAAAACCGCCAAGAAAAGTACCAAAACCGCCAAGGAAACGATACTTGGCAGCCAACCACCAAGCAAGAGCCGCCAAGTATAGAGAGCCAAGGAAACTTAATTATCTTGGTGGTTGGCTGCCAAGGATTATAAACTTGGCGGTTTAGCTGCCAAGTAAAAACTAATTAGGGCATAAGATATAGCATATTAACTATAGTTTCAGTTGCACGACCTCGTAATAAAAAAGTTGAAGGGATGTCATACTTGGCCATCTCTTCGAGAGGTGCAGCCATGCAGCAGGACCAAGAAAATAATCTCCTTATTCATTGTCACGAAGTATCTGTTACCTATGATTCAGTTCTATCAGCAAAAAATTGTCTGTATGAATTGCTTAATTCAAAATTACAGACCCACTAACACCATTATACTTTCAAATGCTTCTGTACTTTGGGAGATGGAACTTACTATGATAGCGTAAAACTTCTTAATCCACACTCTAAAACTCCTAAATGGTTACTATAGAAGGACAAAAGCTGAACTACTGAGCAAACATTGCAAGATCAAGCTAAGGGTCTATCAGTTCATGTGCTTTCCTATCATTCAGACTGCAACAATGAGAGTCAGCTTTAATTTCCGTGTCTCCTCGACCTAACAAATCTTAACACTTTAATTTAGAAATAGATCTTAGCACATCTAAGAGTAAGAAATGCTGATAACTAAGTTGTTCTTCGCAATTACAGTGGTGGAGTAAACTGAAATCGATTTTACCGTCAGAACCATGATAACATAAATTTAGCAATCGATCCATTCAGTCACAACAACAGAAAAAGCAAAATCGACTAACCGTAGATGGCGAGCAGCTGGATGTGACTTTGGCTAAGAGCTGGAGCCATATCTGCGGCTCGTCATCTCCACAACTTAAGGTCGCATGACATAGCAATAGTTGTGCCCCCAACCCTAGCCTCCTCACATGCTTTGACGACGTCAGTCCATCTATCGACACTCATCCGGTGACTCGATTTGGAGTAGTGGCTGGGGCTGACGGAGAGGCCACAAGCGAGGATGGGGCGACAACCCCCTGACCTGTGTAGCGCTGCTCCGCTGGGCCCTTGGCCGCTGCGTAGATGTAGGGCCGCTGCTCGCATCCCCGCATTGGTCAACGAGGGAAGACTGCGGCAAGCAGATCCACGAGGATGCGGCGGCGCACGGGTCTGCGAGAGCGACGGCGGTGGAGCGGCCCGCGGGGAGGAGAGGGAGCAGCACGGCGCAAGGGGAGCGGATGGAAACGGCGATGTGGGTGCTGCCGGGGAGGGCGCTGCGGGATTCGGCTGCTAGAGACTCTGAGGAGAACGAGGGAGATAGGGTTTCAGGTGAGTTTATACCATGGCAGGGCGATTAAAACCATCGGATCGGAGATCAACGGCTAGAAATAGTTGGGCCATTTGGGCTAAAATGGGCCTTGCTTCCTATCGTCTTAGCTTAATAATTTTCTTTTTCTTTTCCTTTTATTACATTATTGTAAAGTATCACACGACAATAATTATATTATACACATAAACTAATTTTTTATATTTAATAGATGACATATAAATTGTTTTGTAGAAGTTTTAAAAACATTGAAACTGTTTATTATTTTCTATACTTTAAACGAATTTCTACATGGTTATGAAAATAAATTTAAAATTAACATATGTGTACCTCCAATACGAATAAACAATTGCACAAAAATTATAGTCAGATAAATATTATCTGAATTTCTACTTTGACCTGAAGATTGATGAAAAATTAAACTATCTTCTAGGAACAGGGTTAGGGTTTGGATGGAGAGTTCGGGAGGGGCAGGCGGAGGCGGAACGGAAGGGAGATGGCGGCAGGGTAGGCGGGGGTCGAGGGAGAGGCCTTGCAATTTGGCACGATCGAACGATAGGAATCGATTGGGGAGGCGCGAGGTGTGGGGGCGGGGCGGGATTGGAGAGGCTGACGCGGGCGCGGGATTGTATGAGATGTTTAGTATCACTTTGTCGAAATCATTTAAAATTTTAGTGGGATGTTTATGTAGCCAAACTATGATGTTGTGTGCATCTATGCAAATTTCTAACCAAGTTTATCTATTACTGTAATTATTTTATGATTTACTAAAGAAAAAATGTTAAAATTCCCCAACCTACATAAAAAATTAAAAAAACTTGGAGGGACACTTCCTCTTGGTGTATAAGTGTCGACAAAAGAGTTTCAATTGATTCTAAGGAAGTGGTGATGCACATACTCATAAAGTCATACATGGTGTCACATATGCCCTACAGATGAGCGAGAGATGTTCAGCCTTGTATGAGATGTTTAGTACCACTTTATCTTCATCATTTAAAACTTTAATGGGATGTTTATGAAGCCAAACTATGATGGTGTGTGCATCTATGCAAATTTCTGGCCAAGTTTACCTATTACTATAATTATTTTATGATTTACTAAAGAATAAATGTTAAAATACCCTAAGATACATAAAAAATTCAAAAAACTTGGATGGACACCTCCTTTTCGTGTATAAGTGTTGACAAAAAAGTTTTTGTGACAACCCGCCTAGGAAAATACCGTACTATCGCCTAAACCAATCCACTTTGGCCATTAAGCGACAGTAAAGTACCATCCCGTCGTTAGTTGCCGGGTTAACGCCCGGTAAATCACTTGGAAATCACACAGAGGATCGAACATATGCATTAAAACTCACGCTAAGGCGAGTCCAGAGTACATTACACAAATTAAATCCAAATTACCCCTAAGGGTTTAATTATTACAAACCATCGTTCATGACATGATAAGTAAAGGTTCAGAGTTCGAAAACAGCGGAATAATTAAACTAGCGCAACGATAAACATGACAGGAGGCCCTCCGTGATGCCATCACTCGTCGTCATCCACCCATTCCAGCTCCCAGCTGGGTGGAATCTCACCAGGCCCAACAACACCTGCAACAACATTTTATAAAGCAAGGCTGAGTATACTAATACTCAGCAAGACTTAACCGATGGGTGATAACTACATCACCAAACTCTAGACATGAGGGGCTTTTTGGCTGGTGGAGTTCTTTTGCTGAAAAGCAACAAAGAGTATGTCCTTACTTTCCATATTTTAGCACAAATTCTAGTTAATTACCATTTCTAAGTGTGCCAACTAATTCAATCAAGAATTGTACAATACAATTAATTCAAGCAGTAATATTCACAAAGTTCCATTGTTAAGGGATATCATGGCCAGTTGATTAAGCAGTCTCAGATAACGGTGAGAGGCCGACAATCGATTGATTTATAACCTTGCAAGTTAAACCTAAACACACGGAAGAGTGCCCTCACCAAGAGTTTACCAACCAGGCGGTTCCCAAAAATCTTCAGCTTGGGATCAAAGCTTACAGTCCTGGGTACACGGCTATCTGGTGTGCCCCGCAAGACACCCAGCTTCACACATGTACCCCCCCTCCCGGTGGAGAACCAGGCAAGTGACTACTCAAGATTAGTAAGGGTAAGTTCCCGCACCATCTCATTAAGGTACTAGGCTTACCGGTCCCATTCCCGACAAGTGCTTAGTACGTTTAAAAGCTTAGCCCACGAAAGCAACTGGACCGGAGCCCAAATCCCATGCTCTTACCACATGAGCAATCCATTTATAAAGATCTGATGATTCCAACATAAGAACCTATTCTCGCGAGTGACGAACATCACTCGACTTGTACTGGTCCTATAGCATAGCAGCTATCGACCTAGCATACTAGTA
This sequence comes from Cenchrus fungigraminus, assembly GCA_036936925.1. NCBI lineage: Eukaryota > Viridiplantae > Streptophyta > Magnoliopsida > Poales > Poaceae > Cenchrus > Cenchrus fungigraminus. The sequence continues at coordinate 91,916,492 of CM072774.1, read as the reverse complement.
AAAGAGCATAGGTACCTAGGGATCATGCATCTAGGGTTTCAATTCAACTCCTGAAACGTAAATGCACAATCATAGCAAAGATAATTGCATAATTTTAAAAGAAAGGGTTAATGATCCGAGGCTTGCCTTCGCTGGCAAGATTTGCCTTGGGCCCTTCTGGACTTTGGTCCAGGTCTTGAGCTACGTCCACGCTCTGCAGCTCACCGTCAGCTCCTCCTTCTCCTCCTTCCGACACGAGCGTATATCTACTGTCGGGAAGATCTACATGAGGATGCAAATGCACGATTTAATTGACGGTTTTGATTTAATTAATTACAAACAACAAATGACAACCATGGGGTGCATGATTGACCACATTCACCTAGATAAACACACATTCATCATACTCTTCCAAAAAGGATCAATATGTTGTTCTTTATTAATTATTCTTTTTGATAGTGACTTGTACACATTTATGTAAATAAATTAATTTAAATTCACAAACAGCAAGGGTGGTGACACTTAGCTTCTTAGCATGATTTACATCACATACATAGGGTCAGTAAGTGAGGATGTGGTGATTTTCCCATTTAATTTAATATTAAGCTTTAAATGGCTTCCATTGCTTTTATTAAAAATAAATTCATAAAAAATCAGTGAGTGTGCTGAAGCACTACAAACCTAAACCAAGCCACTGCACACACATGCACACTTAGGAGAGCTATGAAATTAATTATACTGAAAATAACAAAAACTAGCTACCCAAAACAAGATAAATGCATATAAAAATAAATAAGCATCAAATGGATCCCAACTTTCTCTCACATGGCCTCTGGTCCAAATCTAAGCTAGGCATGCAACATATACACCTAGAGCTACTATAGAACTTGAGCTATGCATTTACATTGAAAATTAGGCATAAAACAAGATTAAATAATTCTGGCAGATATAAAATTGTGATTAATTCACCAGAGGTGCATTTAGGAATACAAAGATGACATGCAGAAGTTGAGTACAAAAATCTAAATATTTTCAGCTACAAAAATCATTTAGGCAGATTCAGCACAAATACAAAACAATTCATAATAAAAGATCTACAACGTAACTTTGTGAAATTTTTGGTACAGAAGCTAGGAATCCCATAGTTCACAACATATCCAAAATTCAGCTACAGATCACATGTGGATTTTGAACTACAGCAGATCCAGGTTTAACAGATTTCTATTTTTCATGCAAAAACTATCATTCGAAAGTATGGTCATGTTTTACAAAAGTTGTAGGGTTCTTCATATGGAATCCAACAAAATTAAGTTTGCATTTTTATGATTTTTCTACAATTTTCTACGAATTTTACTAGATTCAGCAAAAAGCCTAGTACTATTCAAAATTCACTTTACACTGAAGTCCCTGGAAGTTTTCTAGTTCTCACAGAAATGCCCTCGAGGCCGAGAACTCTCACATCCATGCCCCTCCGGCGGCGGTGAGCTCGCTGGCGGCGATGTGGGGCCCGCGGAGGCAAACAAATGGCACAGGGATGCAATTTGCCTCACCTAGGTCCGATTGGGGACGATAGGTTGGTCGGAGAAGTCGCCGGTGGCGGCACGCGGCGGTGCCAGGCGGCGGCGGCCGCTGCGGTGGGGAATTCCGGCGGGGGCAAGGCAATGCCAGGCAAAGGGCAGCGGTGGTAGCTCGAGACGGACCTAGGGGAGGTGCTGGGGGCGTTGATCGGCGACGGGAGAGAGCGGAGGGTGGAGCTCGGTGGCGGCGGCTCTAATGGCGCTGGCGGAGCTCGGGGAGATGGCAACGGCGTGCGCACGCGCGAGGAGAAGGAAGGCCCTTTTTATGGGCGGCTGCGCGCCTGCTCTGAGAAGCAAAGGTGGGGAAAAAGGGGGGACCCGGCCACGGTGGGGCGCGCACGGCGTGTCGCCGGCGAACGGCGCGGGCGGGGCCGGCCTGGGCGCGCGTGGCGTGGTCGGCGCGTGGCAAGCGCGCGAGCTTCAAGGTAAGGGCGTCGGGGTGCGTGCGGCCTTGGAAGACACGCCTCGGGAGGCGCGGCCGGCGTGGGGAGGGACCTGGACGTCGAGGACGGCGGGGCGCACACAGAAGCCCGCGCGGGCGCGCCCGGCGCGTTCAGGCCGGCGCGACGTCGCCTCTCCTATTTCATTTGCCCCTGTTTGACTGCGAAAATCTCCAAAATTTTGAACTACAGTGCACTAAAGTGCAAATAGCGAAGTTGTAGATCAAAGATCCCTCTACAACTTTTACAAAGGCTGGCCTATGTTTTGATCAATGGTTTGGGCATAAACTGCAGGCAAAGTTGCTGTCTTTCATGGCACAGTGAATAGTAATAGCTGCAGTTGATTGAGTTTTTCACCAATTTCCACTCAAAATCTCAAATGCCGCCAATTATGAAAAGTGTGTCCCTCGAAAAGACGAACAACTTTTATATTGGCCGATTTTGAAGTGTTTAAGTGAAATGTGGAGAACGCGGTAAAAGTTCCAAAGGAGTTTCAAAGGCATTGAGGTTTGACTAGGGATTTGACCACATCTTTGACCAAGGTTTGACCAAAATGGTGTGTTGACTTGATCAAGAGGGTCATTAGTGATTGTTGGCTAGGTTTTCGAGGTGATGACCCTGGTTGAGCAAGGGTTGACTAGAGTCAACGTGCTTGACTCGGTCATTAGCACTGATGAAGCTAATTAAAAACCTGGGGCGTCACAGCTTCAATTGATTCTGAGAAAGTGGTGATGCACAGCCTCACAAAGTCGTACATGGTCTCACACATGCCCCTGTAGATGAGTGAGAGATGTTCATCCTCGTATGAGATGTATAGTAACACTTTACCAAAATCATTTAAAACTTTAATTGGATGTTTATGGAGCCAAACTATGATGTTGTGTGCAGCTATGCAAATTTCAAACCAAGTTTACTTATTAATGTAATTATCTTATGATTTACTAAAGGATAAATATTAAAATACCTTTAGCTATATAGAACATAGTGAGTTCACCTAGTGGGGAATGATTGTGAAGATCGTCATGTCTTAAAATAATTGCAGTAACATATAGAAAAAAATTAAAGAATAAAAATCAAATTTTAAAGTAAAAAATAAATATTGAAAACGTGTATTAAAAATAAAAAAAGTACGCCCACAGGATTTGAACCCTGGAGCTCAAGTTCACATAAAACTTACTTTACCACTATGCTATCTACGTGTGTTCGTTATAAAAGCTAGCAATATTTAGGTGAAAACTACTACCTCTGTTCTTAAATATATGACATCATTGACTTTTTCCGTTCGTTTGACTATTCGTCTTTTCTACATTTTTTTGCAAATCGATAAACCAAAAAGTTAAATCTAAGGTGGGACCGAGTGACACGACAATTTAAAGTTATTTTAGTTTCCTGGCATTTTGTCTATTGCAACCATTTTGGGCCAATTGCAACACTTTTCTGGCGTTGCATTAGACAAAAAACAATAATATATTTAGAAAACTTTACTTTTTTGTTTTTCAAATAACCAAATTTTCGACATTGCAATTCTTCAGTGTTGCATTTTCAAACCCATATGCACCTCAAATTTTGTCACAAACTTGTTTTTCATAAGAATATGAAATATTAAGTTACATTAGTAATTGTAATATATTTTTTTTCTATTCTCCATTTGTGTGGATGAAAACAAGCCATAAAAAAGATACAAGAAATAGCAATTAACATAGAAACATACACTATTAAATAAAAATCATGATTTCAGAAAAAAAAATATATTAAAAAGAATCATCAAATTTTGAGTTTTCTTGAGGGTGAAATACCAACTACAAATTCTAGTTATGAATTAAAAAGAGAAAGATCAATTGTTGATGTGTTCTTCATCCCAATCTAGATGAATTTCAATAAAGAGTTGATGCATATCCCTCACAAAGGCATATGTGACTCACATAGTCCTATGTAGCTAAGTGAGATGTTCGTAGTTGTGAAAGATATACAATATCACTTTGTCGAAATAGTTTGAAACTTTTATGGGATGGTTATGGAGCCAAAATATGTTGTTGTGTGAATCTATGGAATTTTTCGATCAAGTTTTGCTATTACACTAATTATTTATTGAATTACAAAGATATAAATGTTAAAATATCATAAAGTGGCTAGAAAAATCTAAAAAGTTGCATAACCTCATGATTTTAGTGCATAAGCAGCACATAAAAAATTCAAGTGATTTTGACAAAGTGTTGCTGCATATCCCTCACAAAGGCATATATGGCTCACATAGTCCTATGTAGCTAAGTGAGATATGTTCCTAGTTGTGAAAGATGTATAGTATCACTTTGTCAAAATTATTTGAAACTTTTAGGATGGTTATGGAGCCAAAAAATGATGTATAGACACATATTTTTTCAAGTTTGTTTCGAAAGATTTATTGCAGTTCAATTAATAAAAAGAAATAAAACACCCTAATACAACATAAACTAATGCTTATCCTAGTGGTCTGCACATGTCACTTTCGTTCCAAAGGTCTCAGGTTCGATCCCCAAGCAGACATTTTTTTGCCAATTAAATTCCTGATATTGTGTCTATTGCAACCATTTTAGGCCTATTGCAACACTTTTTTAGTGTTGCATTAGACAGAAAATTGGCTAGAAAAATCTAAAAATTTGCATAGCCACATGATTTTGATGTACAAGGATCACTTAAAAAATTGAAGTGATTACAATAAAGTGTTGTTGCACATCCATCACAAAGGCATACTCATATAGTCCTATATGACTAAGTGAGAAATGTCCCCGATTGTGAAGGATGTATAGTACACTTTGTTGAAATTATTTGAAATTTTTATGGGATGGTTATGGATCCAAAATATGTTGTTGTGTGAATATGTGAAATCGATTTACCATTTTCTGTATGTTAAATGAATTTCTGCCCTTTATGTTGTTGTGAGAAATGTCCCCGATTGTGAAGGATGTATAGTACTCTTTTTTTGCCCCCGCTCTGGATTAAATCCGTGGGCGCGCGGATGAGGGCCAACGTGGCTGGGTGACGGGAGCAATTTTTCTTTTTTCTATTTGTGATGATTTATAAAACTAGACAACCGTTCATAACACAAGTAAGAAGTTGGTTTGATGGCAGGGCTCTCAATTTTGAGTCCTGCGTGCAGGGTTCGAATCCCCCTTGCTGCATAGTTTTTTTTGGCCCACTTTATTGGCGCCCCACAGCAGGTAGGGCTGCCGAGTGGTGGTGTTGTGAGCTGGTTTTGATATAAAATGCTACCCTAACAGACAATTGTTTAACGTATATATAATAAAACTTCTGCAAACAGACACAACTACACTTGTAGCTCAATGGTAGCACATCTCCCTCCCATCTCGCAGGTTCCAGACTATATTCCGGAGGCCTACTGGGTCAGCGTGGGCCGTTTGTTGGGCGCCGAAGGCCTGCTGGGCCAGCGTGGGCCGTTTGACTTGGGCTGGCGTCCGGCTAAGGAGGTGGTGCTGAGGTGGCATCCAGGGGTGAGGTGGCGGAATCATATTCAAAAGACTTGAAAATCATAATTGTGCACAAGACAACTTGTAGCTTAATGGTTTATAAATGTGCTACGTGATCAAGAGGTTGTGAGTTCAAGTCTTTGACCCTCCTTATTTTTCTGTTTTTTTAATTTAATTTATAATTTTTTATCCATAATATGACTATTTCTTATTTACAGATCGCGACGAATCTGCTCAAACGTCGCGGTGTTGTGGGCCGGATTGCGACGAATTTAACAAATCGTCACGATGTTTTGGGCTTCAATATCCATCAATGCACATCTGTGACGAAAAATAGAAATACATCGTAGAATCGCGACGAATTTAACATATCATCACAATGTTTTGGGTTTCAATATCCATCAATGCACATCCGTGACGAAAAACAGGAATACGTCGTAGACGCATTGCTCTTCGTGATGTTTTCTGAAAACGTCGCGGAGAATGTGTCACAGATTAAATAGTTTCTTGTAGTGGAAGATATATATGAGATCAAGACAACAGTACCAGTCGTGGCACTGCACAAATGTTGATTGATCGCCGTGGAGATCTATACGTACGTCGTGGAGATCGATACGGATGGAGACCTAGACGCCGTCGTGGAGATCTTGATGGAGACCGACGTCGTCGAAGACTTCGAATTTTGGAACGGTCCTGATGAGTCCCTATCAGATCGTCGTTTTGATCTCCTGCATAAGCGTCGCGATAGACGAATTACAGTGCAACCAAGGAATACCTCATTGCAATAATTCTGATAAAGTTGCAACGACCACGAAAAATAGTGCAACGACTAAATTTCGTGGCAATACGTACACGATATTGCATCTTGAGGCTAGAAACGAAGCAATAGACCTCCATGTATTGCAACAACGCAAAGATATATTTGCAACCCAAATAAGACGTTGCGATATAGCCGTTCAAACGCAACCAACCCTAGTATGGTGGCCATAGCAACTTTCTATTGTAACACACGAAATGCTAATGCAATGCAGAAATGGGTAGCAGTATTTCCAACCAAATGCAACACAAATCCTCATAATGGGTGCATTAGTGTCAACCTGTTGCAACATAAAAAATAAATATTGCAACTCAAATTATGTGTACCAATAGACACGCATATTACAACCAAATCACTGATTCGGTCCCATAGTACCCTCCTATTGCAACCAAATTTGTGGTGTTGCCTAAGAGTTGTGTTGCAATAGGGGAAAACCTTGTAGTGTTCAGTTTGAGGTTGGAGGTGGTTTTTGTTCCAGGGCCTAGAGAATTCACTGAGGCTTCCTGGAACGTTTCTGTGCACTTGCTGTAGTCACCGGCCTTACCGGCGCTGTCCACCGGTCTGACCGGTGCCATCGGTCTGACCAGCGAGAGTGTTGGTATTTGTTAAGCCTACAGAAATATTATGATGGATAATCCGCAAGCGCACAGATACCGGTGAGCACTTCATCCGGGAAGAGGGTTTTAAATATTGAATCCACAGGGAGAAGGGTAGAGTGATCCGAGATGTATAACTAATCCCTGAGTAGTTATCAAGGACTTGATAGAAAGAGAGATAAGGAAAACTTTAGGATGTCTAGTTCTTACTCGCACAAGTTATGCAATTATTGTTCTTATGGGGTGATTGTCTGAAGGCACACTTAGGAAAGGGAAACTTCCGACAATCTATGGGGGTAGTCCTACGATTTCTATAGACGGGAGGTGGACTGCAAAGGATAGACGGGAACGAGGTCACTTCCCGCTTCTACCACACAATCCGGAATATAGAAGGCATTCACAAGCTAGCTAGTCTAAGCACCACGCTTACACTAAACATGCAACTTTAACTCAAGAGCGACAGGAATTAAAGTACTCATAAAAGAGTTATGAACCGTGAGAACAATAATAACAATGTTACTCACTTGAATAAGAAGTTGATCTTTCCACAAGGTCTCAAGATCAGGCTCCAATGGAGTTGATCCCAGAGGAAGATGATGAAGAGGAGGCACTGACAGGTCCGGGCCTTCCTTCAATTCCGCCTCTACCACTTTCTAATTCTCTCGAACAAGATTAGCTAGATCTGAAAAGATCGTGGCTCTAATCTCTCAACTTGATACTAACTCTCCAACTCTAATTCTAGTCTAGAGCTTCTATCTCAGGTAGGCATTGATGATCTAGAATGAGTTGTTCCCCTACCCTGGGGTCAGGGGGCCTGTTTATATAGTCCTGAGGAGGTGCCTTGCCGCCGTAGGATCAAACCGACCTAATATACGGTTTAGATTGCTTCTCATAGGCGGTGGAAGAACATTCCAGAAGTAGGGCTGAGTTGGCGCCGGGGGGGGGGGAGGGGTCTGGTCGGCCCCACCATGGGACCGATCGGCCTGTGGTGGGCCCCCCTCGGGGTCTGCCTTAGCTAGGACAGTCCTTGCCCCTTCCAGATGCTTCTTTCTTGCAAGCCAAGTCACGTTGAGTTCGGGAGTGTTCTGGAACCTTCTAGACTTGTTTCTTTTCTTGTATTTCTGAATAGTCCCTGTAATTTTATGAATTCACCAAAACTTGTGGAAATTATTAGTGCAAACCCTAATAAGGTGATCTAATTATATTTTAGCCCTTTTTCCAGTAAATATGAGGGGAAATATTTATAGATAAAACGTGTCAACAGAGAGCCATCGATCTGACCGGTGTAGCACTGACAGCAGGCTGTGCAAATTTCCGCTGCGTGTTTGGAGTGTTTGTTTCGCTTAGTTGAGTTGTTAGTTCCTAGGATCAGTAGCACTCCAGTGCCTATGTGTTTTGGTTAGCCGTGTTCATCTTGTTGGAGTTGTCTTCTCCTTCGAGAAGAATTTTTATCGGCTCCCATTCACTCTCCCCCTCTCTGTTCGCCAGTTCGGTCCTTGAAGTGGTCTCAGAGCTGGTTACGGATCTTCGTGATTCTAACCAGTCTAAGATCCAAGGATGGCGTACCAGGAACGGGGATCGGGTCCTCCGCACTTCGATGGCAAAAACTACCAGATGTGGCATAGGTGGATGGCAACTTTCCTCCGCGGTAAGGGTCAGATCCTTTGGGATGTTATGGTGAACACAACTTATGTTCATCCGATTAATTTCCTTGCTTCGGGATCGAGGGACATGCACGACGCCAACAACAAGGCGGTCGACTATTTGTTTCATGCTATGTGTCAATCCGAATTCGATCGGGTTCAGACAGAGGACTTGGCTTGTAGGATTTGGGAGCAGTTGAAGAATGCTCACGCTGGAAATGCTCAGGTTCAGGCTGAGTTGTATGCGACTTACCGAAGAGAGTATGAGAACTTCACTCATCTCCCCGGTGAGTCAATTGACACCATGTTCCAGCGGTTCACGGTGATTGTGAACAACATGAGGGCTAATGTGGCCGTGCTCCCGTACGATGATCATGACAGAGCTGTGAAGCTCTTGCACGCTTTGGATCGTACAGTTTGGGATGGAAAGGTCGAGGCCATTCTTGAGTCTGAGAAGTATGACACTCTGACAGTAGACGAGCTGTTCTCTAAGCTCAAGTCAGCTGAGGTGGATCATGGTGTGACAGCCCGTCTTGAGAGCCCGACTGATTCCCGTAGTCTTGCTCTTGTCGGTGGCTCAGGTGCTAAGTCTAACGCTAACCCATCCTCTTCGATGTACTCTTTGTCCTCTTTGATGCCTTTGCCAGATGAGGAGTTCGATGTGCTTGGAGAGGACGAGCTGGTGCTGCTGACCAGGAGGTTCGAGAAGATGCACGAGAACCGGCTGAACACAAGGAGGAACACGAGGACGTGCTTTCAGTTCGACAAGCCAAGACACTTCGTCGCCGACTGCCCCGAGAAGATGGAGAACAAGGACAACTACAAGCATCAGTCGAAGACGAAGGGCAAGTACCGATCAAGGCGCGATCACAAGCACAAGCACAAGCACAAGCACAAGCACAAGGATGAGCGACGATCAAGGAATAAGGATGGCCACGGCAAGGCCCGAGCGATGGTCGGAGCAGGCGACGTCGACTCCAGCTCCGCCTACTCTACCTCGAGCTCGAGTAGCAGTGAAGATGAAGGTGATCGGCGCAAAAGCAAGAAGTCATCCAAGAACTTGAGCGGGCTGAGCTGCTACGCGAGAGATGGCTTCTGCAGCATGGCACGTAGCTCCGGCGGCAAGAAGAGTCACAAGAGCGACTCGGACTCCGACTCCGACGATGAGGTACGTTGCGCCAAGAGAATGAGGAGCTAGGAAAATTGCTTGATAATTGTGATGACATCTTAGAGAGGCGAAGAAGATGAGAAAGGAGCTTAGGGCCTCACTAGAGAATGCTAGGACTAGAGTGGCTGAGCTAGAAACACAAAACCTGGATGCTAAGCTTGAAATGGATTCGCTTAAGGCTTCACCTGTTGTTTCTGATGAGGTTGATTGTGCTGATTGCTCTGTGTTTCTAGCTGATCTTACTGCTCTTAAGGAACAGCATGCCTCCAAGTGTGAGGAACTAGATGTGCTTAGGGTTGAAGTGGCTGAGCTTAAGTCTAGACCTGCTTTGCTAGGTGCTTGCACTTCTTGCCCTGTTTTGCATGGAAAGATTGATGAGATGCATGCTTATACTATTTCTCTTGAGGTTGAGTTAAAAGCACCTGTTCCCACTTCTTACTCTACTTGTGAATTGCATGATGTGAAGAATCTGGAACTTGCACATTATGTTGATCGTTTGCAGGATGAAAACGATGAGTTGAGAAAAATGATGGGTTGGTTGTCGGGTCATGAACCACAGCTTAGAATGATGATGGAGGCATACAAGCGCTATGATGGGCAAGCGCTTGGGTCGGATAAGATTGGAGAGTGTAGTGGTGAGGGAGGAGAGAAGATTGGTGATATCCAAGCTCCACCAAAAACCTTCCACAAAAATGCCTATGCTCCTAAGCCAAACCCATTGAGAAACAAACTTGACACAACTCCAGATCCACCCATATTCCCTCACCCAACAAATGATTCTAAAACCCCATCAAGTTCAAGAGCAACTTAGGGAATGAGTTCTTTGGGAAAAAGGGTGAGAAGCCTAGTGAGGAGAAACCGAAAGAGAAGCCGAGTGAGGAGAAACCAAGTGAGCAGCCCCAACCCAAGCCTAAACCTAAGCTCATACGGTTTCATTATGACTATTGTGGGAGAGATGGTCACAAGGGTGAGTTTTGCTTCAAGAGGAAGCGTGAGGAGAGAATGGCTAAGGAGTGGGCTAACAAGGACAGGTACCGCCCCTCAAATGGTGTACATAAGCCTCGTATGCAAATGCTTAGGGCCAAGGTGATTGTGAGAATGGTTTTGGCTTGGGGAGATCGAAAGGTGGCAGGTGGTGCTGCTGGCCGAGCACCACCGGTCAGACCGGTCAGGGGGACCGGTCAGACCGGTGCTGGTCTGGGTGCCAGGCAGTTTGGTTTCCGTGCTTGTGAGGATGCTTAGTTGAGTTCCTTTGGTCGTGGTACATGTGGTTGGCATGGTGAGTCTGGTGGTGGTTAGTTTGCTAGACGTTCTCCACCTCGTGCTCAATACGACGGTGGGAGGAGTCGTAGCTTTGAGTTGGAGAGGAGGAATGGTCCATGGTCTTCCTTTCATGGTTTTCGTTCTCCTCCAGCGAGACAGGGTTGGTTCCCTCGGGGCGATTCACGTGGTGGTTTTCATGGTGGTAGCTTTGATAGGCGTGATGATATGGTTTGTGCTAACCCTACTTTGGAGCAAATGGCTCGCACTGGTTTTACTCTTTTGGTACTAACCCCAATGCTGAGTCATTTGTTCACTCACGTGCTCGTTTTTGAATTTCAGGTGGGAGACTTGAGGAACGTTTGGCTGATTGACTCTGGTTACTCGAGGCATATGACCAGAGACAAGGGGTGGTTCTCAAGTCTCATCCCGGTGGTGTCCAGGACATACATCACCTTTGGGGACAATGGGCGAGGGTGTGTGCTTTCAGAAGGTGAGATTAAGGTAAGTGACAAGGTCACTCTCAGGCGTGTTGCTCTTGTTCAATTGCTTGGGTTCAATTTGCTTTCCGTGTCCCAGCTGTTGGATGAGAGTTTTGAGGTGTTGTTTCGGCCAGGTGGTTCTCGGATTTTGGATTCTCGAGGGGACCTAGTTTGCATGGTTGTTCCCGAGGGTCCAGTTTTCTAAGAGGATTTCTCTCAGTCTTCTGGTGTGGCTCGTTGATTTTTGGCTGGTTCTTCGAGTGAGTTGTGGAAGTGGCATAGGAAGTTGGGTCACTTAAGCTTTGACCTTTTGTCTCGCTTGAGTAAACTCAATTTGGTCCGAGGATTGCCACGGTTGAGATTTGAGAAAGAGTTGGTTTGTGCGCCGTGTAGGCATGCCAAGATGGTAGCCTCTTCCCATCCACCCCTCACCGATGTGATGACGGAGCGTCCATGCGAGCTGCTCCATATGGACCTTGTTGGCCCAGCTCGTGTGAGATCTATGGGTGGGAAGTGGTATGTCCTGGTTGTGGTGGACGACTACTCTTGGTATGCGTGGGTTTTCTTTTTGGAGGAGAAAGGGGAGACATTTGGTTTTGTTCGAGATCTTGTCTTGAGGTTGAGGAACGAGAGGCACGGAATTTAAAAACTCTCGCTTTGAAACCTTTTGCCATGACTTGGGTCTTGAACACCAGTTCTCTAGTCCGTATACGCCTCCCCAGAACGGCGTGGTGGAAAGGAAAAACAGAACCCTGTGTGAGATGTCTCGGATGATGCTCGATGAGCATAGAACTCCGAGAAGGTTCTGGGCTGAGGCAGTCAATACCACGTGCTATGTGTCGAACAGGATTTACCTCAGAGTCCATAAGAAGAAAACTTGCTATGAGTTGATGCACTGTAGAACCACCAAGGTGAGTCACTTTCACGTCTTTGGCTGCAAATGCTTCATTCTTAAGAAAGGGAAGAAGTTGGACAAGTTCGAGGCTAGGTCTGTTGAGGGCATTTTCTTTGGTTACGCGTCTCATTCTAGAGCCTTTCGAGTGCTCAATCTTGAAACTAACCAAATCGTGGAGACTTGCAAGGTTACCTTCGACGAGACACAGCCATGTAGTCAGCTTATTTCTGAGAGTGCAGGTGACGAGGAACTTGGAGATTTTCGAGGATGAGGTGCAGCAAGGTGATGATGAATATGGTGGTATGGCGCCTACAGCTTAGCATGTACAGACTACTTCGACTACGATCGAGAATGGGCCTTCTCCCACACCTACGACGATGTGCTAAGATCGTGAGGAAGCTCCAGCTGAGGGGGAGGTGGCTTCGAGGCGAAAAGCTCCCCGGCGAGTACAAGTGGATCATCCAGCTTCAACGATCATCGGGGCCATCAACGAACGCACTACACGGTCGAGGTTTCGAAATGATTCTCACTTTGCCCATGCTGCTTTTGTTGCTACTTTTGAGCCCAAAGACATTGGACATGCGCTATCTGATCACAATTGGGTCAATTCTATGCATGAGGAGTTGAAGAATTTTGAGAGAAACCAAGTTTGAGAGTTAGTGGAGCCTCCACCGGGGTGTAAGCTGATTGGGACAAAATGGGTGTGGAAAAATAAAGAGGGAGAGAAAGGTGAAGTGGTGAGAAACAAGTCAAGGCTTGTTGCTCAGGGGTACACACAGAAAGAGGGGATAGACTACGAGGAGACCTTTGCTCCCATAGCCCGTTTGGAGGCGATTAGGATCATTATAGCCTTTGTCATGGCTAAAGGGTTCAAATTGTACCAAATGGACGTGAAGAGTGCTTTCCTGAATGGTGTTTTGGAGGAAGAAGTGTTCGTGAGGCAACCACTGGGGTTTGAGAGTGAGAAGTACCGCCACAGGGTGTACAAGTTGAGGAAGGCGCTGTATGGGCTAAAGCAGGCGCTTAGAGCTTGGTATGGTAGGTTGAGAGGGTTCCTGTTTGAGAGAGATTTTGAGATGGGGAAGGTAGATCAGACCTTGTTTCTCCTCAGGCAGGGAAAAGAGATCCTAATTGTGGAGGTGTATGTGGATGATATTGTCTTTGGTGGCTCGTCTAACTCTTTGGTTGCAAGGTTTGCAGAAGACATGAGCAGGGAATTTGAGATGAGCATGATGGGCGAGTTGCAGTTCTTCCTCGGGTTCCAGATCAAGCAGTCGAAGGAAGGAACGTTTGTACACCAAGCTAAGTACACCAAGGACATTGTGAGGAAGTTCAAGATGGAGGACTCCAAGGCCATGGCGACACCTATGAGTATGACTACAGCTCCTGATGCGGATGAGGACAGTGAACATGTGGACCAGAAGGAGTACCGGAGCATGATTGGCTCCCTCCTGTACCTGACAGTGATGAGGCCGGACATCCAATTCTCAGTATGTCTGTGCGCTCGTTTTCAAGCGTCTCCAAGGACTTCGCATCGGCAAGCAGTCAAGCGCATCTTCAGGTATTTGCGATACACTCCCGACTTCGGCCTTTGGTACTCCGCGTCTTCTTCTTTGGAGCTTCATGGTTTTTCAGACGCGGATTTTACCAGGTGTCGATTGGATAGGAAGTCCACTTTTGGGACTTGCCAGTTCTTGGATTCTTCTTTGGTGTCTTGGTCTTCCCGCAAACAATCGAGTGTTGCTCAATCTACAACCGAAGACGAATACGTTGCCGCAGCTAGTTGTTGCTCTCAGCTCCTTTGGATCACATACACCATGAGTGATTCGGTGAGGAGTATACCCAAGTTCCACTTCTTTGTGACAGCACGAGTGCGATAAGTGTTGCTAAGAACCCAGTGCTTCATTCCAAAACCAAGTATATAGAAGTGAGATACCATTTTTCTGAGGGACAATGTTGAGAAAGGAAAAATTGCTTTGATCCATGTGCCCACACAAAACCAACTAGCGGATATTTTCACCAAGGCCCTAGATCAAGCAACTTTCACTCATTTGTGGGGAGAACTTGGTGTGTGTTTGGTCTCTTGAGTTGGGTGTGGGAGCTCCTTTGTAGCATATGTATAGTTTCCTTTGTGCATTTCTTGCATTTTGCATTGCATGTGTATCATGATGTATAGGCATCTTTGTATCTTAGGTTGCATGCATTTTGTATTATCTACATTTTGTAGGAAAAGCTTCTCTTATATACATAATTCACCATGACGTGCTATATATGATCTTGTGAGCTAGTTTGGTATGATATGGCTTAGTGTGGCTTAGCTCTTGATGATCTTGATTTATATCCATAGTTGATAGCTATGTTTTTGAAAAATGTCACATATATGCTCTCTTGTGAGTAAAATGCCTTTATATGATCATGACATGTTTTAGTGGCTTTTCTATGCTTAATTTGTGCTTGGATAGCTTATTTTGAGTATATGGGGCCAAAGGCTCATTTGCCATCAAGAATGTTTAGCCCCCATGCTTTATCTTGTGGAGGGGCATAAGTTCCTTTTTGTCGCAAAGACATTTCATGTACCAAATATGAATCTGAAAATGAAATGTAAATTGCTAGAAAAATGTGCTCCCATGTCATATGTGCTTAATTTAACTGTTTTTGGGTGCTAAACTGTTGCATGTTGCTTACCAATGAGAAGTCTCATATCTAGAAGTAAGCACATGGCTCGGTGGCTTTGACATGACATGAGAGGCTTTGTGGGTGTTTATGGTGATCTTATGCTTAGAATGGTTGTCCTAGCATGAAGTTTGTGTGGCTTTGCCATTTTGACATGTTTTGCTCATGTTTAGGACTTTGCTCATGAGAGGGAATTTTTTTCGCAAAAATGCTCAACTCTATCTTTGCTTTGCCCAATGGTTGTGAAACTTGGTGATCTTGTAGTTTATGTCCATACGAAGCTATAGAGTATCTAACTTGCTCATTTGGATATGTGTAGCATGCTATGTTGAATTTTGTCCATTTTGAGAAGCTCTAGGCTGAATTTTTCCTAATTTTGGCTTGATTCATGCATTGTCAACAAGGGGGAAAAGTTTGAGCATGTTTTGGCCTACTGAATGCATTTAGAAGGTTTCCAAGTGGTTTCGAGCCATATTTGGGCTCTTGCAGTTCCCAGGTTTCCCAGGTGGTCATCGGCCTGACCGGTGGAGCTCACCGGTCTGACTGGTGTGAGTGTCAGGTTCTGGGCGGATCTAGTGCACCGGTCTGACCGGTGAGGTAGACCGGTCTGACCGGTCAGAGCAAGGCTGGTGTAGTTGCTCTATTTCATGAAGTGGTTTGCATGCATTCATCTAGAGGGAGTTGCATTGGTTCAGGGGGAGCTTGCATGTGTGCAAGGAGAGCTCTTTGTGGTTTTCGAGCTTTGCTTGGTGGTCTTTGCTCTTTGCTTGAGCTTGCTTTTGTCTCGGTTGTGTTGAGCCGTTGCCCTTGCCTAAGGGGACCGAGACTTTCCGCTTTCAAGTGATCTTGCTCTTTGCCTTTTTTTGGCTTTCGATCGCTTGTTTGAGTTTCTTTTTAGTCGTTTCCTTTCTTTTCCTTTTCTCTTTGGTTACCAAATGTGTGTGTTGTCAATGCACTCATCATAGGGGAGATTGAGAGCCTGTGTGGTTCGAGGACCGGTGGATGGTCGCTTCCTGGTGTGATGAGTAATTGACAACGTTGTCTGGACTGACTCTTGGCTAAGTATTGCAAGTGCAGGTTGCGGCTTGACTGGTGTCGGTGCAGGTGAAGAGGAAGCGTGAAAAGTCGTTGCCGGGTAGGCCTCCAGGTGTGGAGAAGACAAGTAGGCTTGGCTTGAGGGACCCGGTGGCCAGCGAGGTCAAGTGCGGGCCGCATGGTGGCAAGAATGGCAAGATGATGTCATGGAAGGTTTCTTGGTTGAGACTCAAAACCAAGGTCGAGCCGGGACTACGTGGGAGCCGAGTCATGAGTGGTGATTGGCGGAGGCTACACCGAGTTCGCGGGGTTTCCAGTGGTTCACCAGAAAACCGCTGGGTTCCTTGGTTGATCCACAAAGCCAAGACTGAGGACCGGAGGCAGCAGCACTGGACCGGTCTGACCGGTGGGGTACACTGGTCTGACCGGTGTGCAACGACGCATTCCGGAGACTTCGAAGCGGAGGACACGCGTCGGGATCGCAAGGCTTGCGTCGAGGCTAAGCAAGTTTGCGGTCGCCGGGCATCCGTCCGATGGTGCTACGACGAAGTTTCCCAAAAGGCCCTTCGGGGGTGTGTATCTTAGTTTAATGTAATAGGGGTAGTTTCGTCTTTCTGCTAGCCTCCATATAACCCAAGTGGTGAGAGGATAGCAGCCATCTCTTGGAACCCTAGCTCATTTGCTTTTGCTATTTTTCCTTCCTATTTTCCTTAGGATTTTTAGGACTAGCTTGAGAGCTTCATGGTGAGATCTTGTGAGAGGGAAGGATGATTGGGAGGCAAGATAGACCCTGTATGAACCTTCATGGTATGTATAGATGATTCGGTGTGGTTCCTCAAGGCTTGATTGTGTCTCTCTCGTTTTCCCTTTTTGGTGATTTTCGGAGCCTTTTTCTTGGCGATTTTCTTGTGGCGGTTTTGAGACCTTTCTCTTTGGGATTTGGTGGGGGATGTATGCATGAACCCTTCGTGGTTCTTGTCCCTTTGATTCCCCTCCCAAATCTGTGAGTAAAGGGGCTCAATTTTGGGGTTTTCTCAGGTCTAGGGTTAGAGGCATTCTTGGTGCAAATCCTTCGATTCCTCTTGATTTAGCAAGTTTTGGTGGACCAAATCGTGGCTATGGAATGCCCATGAGGTACTCCTACTATCCCCAAAGTCTTGCGCGAATCCGTGGAGCAAATCGGGAGATCAGGATTTGGATTTGGAAGGGTTGACCCGCGGCTCGCTGTTCATCCCGAGCTGGCCAGGCCTGACCAGTCTGACCGGTGCAAGGTCCCTGTGGGATTTGCCTCGGGTGAACTGCCTGCTCTGTGTGGTTTTGGGCTGTGGTGCTATTGGTTAGTTCTTGGCTGGTTTCATGGGGTTTTGCTAGGTTTGGTGAAGGTTTTTCTTCTCCTTCAGTTGGAGGTTGGAGGTGGTATTTGTTCCAGGGCCTAGAGAATTCACTGAGGCTTCCTGGAACGTTTCTGTGCACTTGCTGTAGTCACCGGCCTGACCGGTGCCATCGGTCTGACCAGCGAGAGCCATCGGTCTGACCGGTGTAGCACTGACAGCAGGCTGTGCAGATTTCCGCTGCGTGTTTGGAGTGTTTGTTTCGGTTAGTTGAGTTGGTGGTTCCTAGGATCAGTAGCACTCCAGTGGCTACGTGGTCTTGGCCAACATGGGTAGTTGAGTCGGAGAAGTGTTTTGTTTAGCCGTGTTCATCTTGTTGGAGTTGTCATCTCCTTCGAGAAGAATTTTTATCGGCTCCCATTCACTCCCCCCCTCTCTGGTCGCCAGTTCTGTCCTTCATTCATCAAGGTCTTCATCATGGTCGGTAGCATGGTGTCGCACTTCACCTTCATTTAGGCAGCCTGCTTCGAGTTCATTAAGGCCTTCCTCACCATGTTTTTTCCAACACATGTAATTTTTTGTGAAACCACGTGTGAACAAATGATGAAAAATGATTTCCCGTTGTCTGAATTTCTTCTGGTTGAGACAATCTATACAGGGGCAAAGCATTGCCTGAATACCACGGTTTCTCATATCTGCCTCTGCTTGATTTAGAAAACCATTAACCCCGCTTAAGAAATTCTCCCAATCTTCTTGGGGCTGTCTGTACATCCAAGCCCGAGCAGCAGCCGCCATCTGCATTCCATACACCAAATGAGCATAATTCATCACACAAAAAAACAGATAACATAAGAGGATTAGGACAGCTGAAGAATTTCAATAAAAGGGGGCAATTAATTTCCACCTTGATGAGAACTTTCTACGAGGTGAGCGCGGCCGAGGAGGAGGATCAGAGGCGGCATCACGGTGACGGCCACAGCACAGAGGACGGCGTCGAGCCCCAGGGGGAGGGGACACGGAGGCGTCTGCTTTGGATGACACCGCGGTCGACGTACGCTGGCCCCTTTCGCCGTCGCGCACGCGGCCGGTCGGCCTGCGGCAGCGCCGGCTTTCTGAGGGGAGAAAGCGCGATCCTCGGAGCGCGCACAGCTGGCAGCAGCGAACGGGGCAGGCCGACAGGGACTTCTGAGCAGAGAGATCGAGCGAGTGACCTTCTGAGGAGAGAGAGCGAGTGTTGTTGTCGGAACGGGAGTGGCCTTCTGAGGAGAGGGAGCGAGTGGTGTCGGAAGGAGAAGACAGAGACGAGCAATAACAACGTGCGTCTCCGATGTGAGAAAAAAGGCGACCCTGGGTGGGAATCAAAGGAGACGAGTCCTAAGAAACGAGCGTATCCAATTGGGTCGCCAGCAAAGGAGACGCATCCGAACAAACATGCGTCTCCAGTACGAAAGTTATCGGTAATGGACATTATAGCCCGTTACCAATACGACACTGATCAGTAACGGACTTAAACAGCCCATTACCGATAGGGCATTGATTGGTAACGGACTTTACGAGCCCGTTACCGATAGGTTTAACTTTAGTAACGGACTCGATTTAACGTCCGTTACAACGAATTCATGTAACGGGTGTTTAAGAAGCCCGTTACCAGAAGTCCACATTGGTAACGGGCGTAGTGGAGGCAAACCCCGGGGTCGGCCTCCGCGCTTATGGGTAACGGGCGCCAAACAACAACCGTTACAGATGTGGGTGCATGTAACGGGTGTTAAGGGCCCGTTACAAATGCTGCGTGACCTATTTGAGGTTTTCACGTAGTGGCTCTGAGGTCACAGCGAGGTGGCCGGCGATGTCAATGTTCACCAAGGTAGGGAGCACCACCAGCGATAACGGCAACCGCATTGACGACATTATTACTGACCTACCGGCGTCCTGAAAATAGTTTGATCAAACATCAAAGTGCTAGGTCAAATGCACATTCGAATTGATATAGAGACTTGGAAGAGAGCACTGTACTCTCACGGATCTTCCTTCCAAGAGGAGGAGATGCAATTGCAAAAATGTTCTCTGTACCCCAGGTGGAAGAAGTTGATCAATGCCCCATTTACAACAAATCCACCCCTTTCTCCGCATTTACAGTAAATTCACCACTCCTTCGCCACCCAAAACAACCTTCGCTGCTACTCCGTTGATTTCAGGATAACAATAATAATTCATTATGACTGTTGGGGAACCTAACAGAAATTATGTTCTTGGAAATGTGAACAGGTCGGACTAAATGGTCAGTACAATGTGGTGGATACTAACTGCCGCGCATTTCTTCGTCGATTTTAGCAATACATCATCAGTACAATGCTCAGAAGCATAGGGCACAATGTTCAGAATACATGATCGACACATTGTTCACAATACCAAAGTGACACTTGCAGAATACATGATCGACACATCTAATTAGCCTTGCCACTGAGCATCAATCCCGCAATTCCCGCGAAAACAACAAATAAAGCAAGCAGCACATGCGCGAGTTTGACATTGTGCCTATAATTCCCAATTGACTTCAGCTCGACGGTAGCCTTCTAAAGTTTTTGTCGCACTATTTTGAGCTCATTCCTAATCTCTCTAAGCTCACAATTAGCTTTTCCCAATTTCCCTCCCACTGCTTTGCATCCTCTTCAGCTTTCGCTTTCTTCTTCATGAGCTTCACCATAACAGCATACGACCTTTCATCCCATTCTGGATCAATCCAGCAGATGTAATCACATTGCTCTTTTTCTTCCTGCAAATTAAACGACCCATTAGCAATAGCCGTTGACCACAGGAACCACATAAGCAGGTAGCCAACTAGCCATTACCTTTGGGCAGCCAGCAAACCGGCGGCCAGGGTTGAGAAAGGTCCAAGCATACTTCACCACAGCTCTCAACACTTGTTTGCACTTGTCTTTAGGATGCCAATGGCTACTATTGCAGGAAGATGTCTCCGAGCAGTAACTACCAATGGAAGAAGATGCTGGAGTACACGGATGCTTCAAAAAAATTCATTGCAACTTGAAATCAATGCTTAGTTTTGCACTTTCTAAACTAAAGCCTATCCATCAACTTGTAACAACAATCGTGCTTCAACCGAAATCCCCAATTCCAAATATCACTTCCCTCTGATGAAAGGGGAAAGTAGAGGCACAAAACATGGTACTGACCTGACCGTAGCTCACTCTCCTCCCTTCGATGCGAGGATCTGCCATTCCCGCCGCGTGTTGTAGATCTACGCACCAACGCCTCTAGGCTAGATATTTGCCACAACGACCCACAGGAGCGTGCTGGCAAGCCCCTTGCAGGGTACGCGGTTGATATAGCCGTTGGCCGTGTGTTCAACCCCTGCTATTGACATAGTATCCTTTTAATCTTCCTCTGTTTTTATCAGACTGACTTGTGGGACCTTATAAAATTTTATGACGAGTTGGAACCACAGTAGGAAACAAGCAGTTTCGCGATCTTTCCTTAGGAAGGTCCTTCCAGCAAAACATCAACAGACCGGAACTTTGCCGTCCACCGACCAACAAACATCATATTATGATCAGGTAGCATCAAGTTTCTCAACTTATGACCACAAAGGTCACAACAGCAAGAAGAAAACATTATAGGATGATCATCATTACAATTTTCACAATAATCATAACCACACATTTGTAATCAGAACGATAAGAACTAATCATCAATTTCCATCTGTAGACATTGATTCTGTTTCCATAGCTCCATCCTGCAGCTGTCCCTTCACCTTCTGCAGCTCAGTGGTAGTAGCTTCAAGCTTCATGTTAACTTCTGAGGATCCGTCCCATTGTTGATCCCTTTTCGCTTGCTTGACCTAAAGAAAACACAAGCAGTAACAAGTTTCATAACACTACGTGGCATGGTCATTCAGCAATATGAAGTTCACAGGAGCAACAACCAGTAATTAAACATCAACAAGGAACAAGTTTCATAATAATCAAGCACTACCTATTTTTATCTTTCTCGCGCAGTATCCGTTGCTTCTCCTTCTTCGTCTGGACATTACTCTGTTGTATCCATTGCTTGTTCTTCTCCATCTCGTTAATTACTTGATCAATGTTGACGGCTGTTAAGTACCTACATTAGCCGCCAATATACTCATAAATAAAGGAGCAAAAGGCATTTCCTACACGCATTTAGTTAAGAATAATGTAGTTCCACTTGTCCTCGGAGCTTTTGTGATTGTAGGTAAAATAAGCATAAAAGAAGTGACAACTCACCTTCTATGGGCCAAGCCACGTCACCTCAGCCAAGGAAGGGCTGCCACCTAGGATCCCATGCGTGCAAGTCATGTCACCAATCCAAGGGAAGCAACCCCGACGAATCAGAGGGCAACACATGGACATCACAAGGATTGAAGGGCCCACGGGCAGGCAAACCGCCTCAAAACCAGGTGGACACCGGGGACCGACCTTACGACCCACAGGACAGCCACCACGAGAAAGCACAGGCTGATCCTGTCTCGGCTCATCCTGGCCTTCCACGTGGTGCTTCCTAGTTGGCTCCTGATCCACTCCCGGGGTGCTCACGCCATTCTCCCGAAGTTGTCCTAGGCCTATAAATAGGAGGGAGGGGGCTCATTTCTTACCCAACTCACTTTCCAACTCCTCTCTCACTTTTGGTTTCCAAGGCTAGGAGGTAGGCTAGAGTAGTTCTACTTCAGGTTCCAAGTCTACTATGGGATCTAGGTATGAATTCTCTTGTACCATTTGTCAGGGGTAGGCCACGGTAGTGACAGCCATTGGACCCTTTATACTCTCCCATGTTCGGGTACGTTGTAGGAGTCTAAGATCTAACAACCGACGTCATGCGGAAGCGACGCGGGCGGTTAGCTCCCCGTTTGTGCCTGGGTGCTGAGCTGATATTCATACAATGCTTAAGTGACTGACTGGCTTCTACTAACTTTATATGTTTAGTACCTATGTTGCCTCCTAAGCCGTAGTGTACCATAGAGAGAACGAGTTCGGGTGTGTTCACACTACCCCATCCTTATCATAGCTTACCCCTGTGTTTGGGACCTGACTTATTCTCGTCATTGATCTGTACTCATTGCAATAGTGTTGCACATGTTAATCCAACCATGCCTTCCTTGGATTCGATACCCTTTGGAATACTCCTTTGGGGAAATGCTACAATGGTATATCCATGCGCTTGCAAATTCTTTGTAAATGTTAGGATTACCATCGAAACATTTCTGGCATCGTTGCTAGGAACTCACGAACTTAGCAAAGATGTTAAGGAATGTCGACAAACATTTCTGGCGCCGTTACAGGGGATACAAACCTAGTGATGACGGTAAGAAATGTCAACAAGCATTTCTGGCACCGTTGCCGGGGATGGCTAAAGGATGATATGACAACACTTTGCATATGTTTATAATCATGATAGGGTAAAGCAGTTCTCAATGTAGGCTAACCTTGATTGTCTTCTTTGTCTTTGGATGATGAAGACAGGTAGTGCATGACTGGTTTCGACTTACAACCGAATTTCACTAAAGATCCCGAGTCACTTGTAAGGAGAGCTAGAACTTATTTCGGTTCTCCCCAGTGTGTATGTACAGAAGTCGACCCAGCTTCATTTGTGCCATCTACATCAACTCCTATGGCCAACCCCGAGAAGACTCTCCGTGAGTACTCTACTCCCTCTGCTGATCAGGTGCTCACAGGCCCCAAGATCAACATCGGGAACGGAAACTTCGAGATCAAGACCGGCCTCATTACGATGGTACATGCTAGCCCATTCTTTGGCAAGCCTAATGAAGACGCGAGCGCCCATTTGCAACAGTTCCTGGAACTGTGCAGCACCTTCACCATACGAGGAGTGGAGGAAGATGCTATTCGTCTGCAACTGTTTCCATTATCACTCATGGGAAAGGCGAAGCAGTAGTTCTATGCGAACTGTGAGGAGATTAATACTTGGGAAAAATGCTCGACGGCATTCCTCGCAAAGTTCTTTCCATTGGGTAAAACCAATGCCCTGCGTGGAAGAATTTCAAGCTTTTAGCAAGCAGCAAATGAGACTATCCCAGAAGCTTGGGAGAGGCTTCAAGAGTACATCTTGGCCTGTCCTCATCATGGGATAGAAAACTGGCTTATTCTGCAGAATTTCTATAATGGGCTGACTCCGACAGCCCGAGGACATGTTGATGCTGCTGCTGGAGGAGCTTTCTTCTCACTCACTATTGCTAATGCAACTCAACTTATTGAGAAGATGGTCTCCAACCAAGGGTGGAGTGATGATCGACTCCAACCACGTCAAAGGGGTACACATACTGTCAAGGAAGCAGATATGTTGAACGCCAAGATGGACCTATTGATGAAGCGAATGGATGATCTAACCAATGAAAAGGCTACCATGGCCACCACTACTCAAGCTATAGATTCTCGCATGACCTTTGAAGTCTGTGGTAACACTGGACATTCAGGGAATTACTGTCCTACTACCTAGGAGGATGTGATGTTCATGAACGGCAACAACAACGGTTATCGTCCACAAGGAGGTCCAACGTGGAATCAACACCCTTATTATCAAGGAGGTAATCAAGGTAATTCTTTCAATCCCAACCAACCTTCCTTAAAAGATCTTGTTTTCGGGCAAGCTAAGATCAATGACAGTTTCAATAAGAAGTTAGCTGCCTGTGATAAGGCTCTGGAAAGCCTCAACACCATGGTTGATAGCCTCTCTTCTACTCTTAAGAGCAAATTATGCTTTAATAAGATGATAGAAACCCAGTTGGCTCAGATAGCTGCTTTGGTTCCCTCAGTTGAAAATCCAAAAGCGGTAGTCACGAGAGGGGGTAAGACCACTCGCGATCCACCCTATCCTAACCATGCAGAGACCAGTAAGAAGAGCAAGAGAGAATGAGAGGAATCCAGCAAGGACCCTTCTAATATAAAGGAACATGCACCAGGAAGAGGGGATCCTATAGAAGAAAGGGCACATGAAGGAGAGGTAGACAAACGAGAATTTATTGAGACAAACGTCCTGTCGTTCCCTCAGCAAAACAGGAAGACGACAGTGGATGAACAATTCACTTGTTTTGTTGAAATGATTCAGAGGGTCTACATCAATGTTCCACTCCTTGAGGCAATGCGGGTACCTACGTACGTAGGCTACCTCAAGGACATCCTCTCCAAGAAGCGGGCTCTACCAATGTCGGAGGTGGTAAAGCAAACGGAAGAATGTAGTGCTGCTATACTCAATCGTCTTCCTGAAAGGAAAAAGGATCCAGGGTGCCCTACGATTACCTGTACGATCGGGTCACAGCAATTCGATCACGCTCTCTGCGACCTTGGAGCGAGTGTCAGTGTTATGCCTAAGGTAGTTTTTGATCGATTAAATTATACGGAATTGTCCCCAACCACTTTGCAGCTGCAGCTCGCCGACTCATCAATCCGATACCCAGCGAGGATCGCCGAGGACATACCAGTCAAAATCCGAGATTGTTTTGTCCCCGTCATCTTCGTGGTGCTCGACATGAACATTGACAAAGAAACGCCACTCATACTGGGGCGACCGTTCTTGAGTACTGCTGAAGCACACATTGATGTTGGAGCGGGTTTAATCATACTCCACATTAAGGGCAAGGAGGAAAGGTTCGAATTCCGTCCCAGAAAATAATAGATACTCAATGATCAAAAATTTACAAAAGTCCAAGGGTCGTAAGAAGTCCTCCGTTAGGAGAGATCTGGTAAGACATCTTTCACTTCCCAATTCGATAAGTTTCTGACAAAGGAAGAGGCAAGCCACCCTTGCTCCTAGCTCTCTGTGCTTTCTGCTCAATCCGTTCGAGACAATCTCTCCCGAGAATGTTGTCTTTCACGCCATCGAGCAGGCACAACAGCAGCAGTTGGAGGAGCAAAGGGCTTACTATCGGTGGATGGATATCCCCCTCCATAGTAGTGAGCCTGAAGCTAGCTTGGGGGAGGACCCCCACTCTGAGGTAACTTGTATCTTCATTTGTTTTCAGAACCTCATATGCTAAAAACATATAAAAATCCGCAAAACTAAAAAGACCAAAAATATTTATTTGTTTTCCTAAATTAGTTTGTTTTCATGTGCGCGGTAAGAATGCTTTCGTTCCTATGGTTGAAATGATGAATAGCTATTGTGTTTATTCCTCTTGTATGCCTTGCTTACAGTTTAGTATCCTATCTAAGGTTTGAGTTGGTTGGCTTGCATGATCAAACCTTAGCTTGAAACTTGTGGGTAGCAAAAAGCATGACCTTCGCCTAGGTTGTTGTGAGGTATGATATGGTATAATAGAGTTGCTATGAGCTAGTGCCAATTGATGTTTGATTTCCGAAGTTTTCTTGTGGGTAGCTTGAACTTGGATTTCTTTTGAAAACTCGCAAAACCTCCGGATTGATAACTGATCAAGGTACAAGTAATTGGCAATCTCTATATAACCGTTCTATCTTTCAACTGCCCAAGGCAAGGTGAAGCTACATGCCCCACATCGATCAAGCGAAAGGTAAGATCAATGCCAACTCATTCAACTCTGGATAGAATACCTAGCAGTATGCTTGTCATAAATTAGGAATACAACATCGTAGCAACTCCTGATCAACCAACCTAAGTCCTTAGTGTCTTGCTCGGGACGAGCAAGAGGCTAGCTTGGGGGAGTTGTTGACGGCTGTTAAGTACCTACTTTAGCCGTCAATATACTCATAAATAAAGGAGCAAAAGGCATTTCCTACACGCTTTTAGTTAAGAATAATGTAGTTCCACTTGTCCTTGGAGTTTTTGTGACTGTAGATAAAATAAGCATAAAAGAAGTGACAATACACCTTCTATGGGCCAAGCCACGTCACCTCAGCCAAGGAAGGGCTGCCACCTAGATCCCTTGCATGCAAGCCATGTCACCAATGCAAGGGAAGCAACCCCGACGAATCAGAGGGCGACACATGGACATCACAAGAATTCAAGGGCCCACGGGCAGGCAAACCACCTAAATACCAGGTGGACACTGGGGACCGACTTTAGGACCCATAGGACAGCCACCACGAGAAAGCACAGGCCGAGGTGGGCCCACAAGGGGTCGGCCGAACCGACCTTGTGTCGGCTCATCCTAGCCTTCCACGTGGTGCTTCCTGGTTGGCTCCTGATCCACTCCCGGGGTGCCAACTCACTTTGCAACTCCTCTCTCACTTTTGGTTTCCAAGGCTAGGAGGTAGGCTAGAGTAGTTCTACTTCAGGTTCCAAGTCTACTTTGGGATCTAGGTATGAGTTCTCTTGTATCTTTATTTTATTGTATGACTTTGATCTACTTCAGTTATTCAGCTATTTCATATAAAGTAGTGTTAGCCTATATGGGTGATTTGTTCATGTGTTCTTCATTTGTTCATCATTTAGAGGCTCCTGTTCTTGATGAACAAGGCCTTTCGATCCACTTGACAAATGATTTACTCATGTCTTCGGTGTTTGTTCATAACTTAGAGGCTCGTGTTCTTCACGAACACGACCCTTTGATCCTGTTGAATATATATAGTAGAACACAAATCTGTTTGTATGCCTAGCCTAGTTTGATCCAGTTAGATCACGTGTTTATGTTGTATGAAGTTTGAGTTCAAGCTACGGTACTCGGTGTAAGTGGCCAGTTATCTGGTGGTTCTGACCTGGTTCACAATAGCCCGGGTCGGTCGGTGTCTAGTTAACAATGAAAGCATGGTGCTTGGGTTGAGTAGCTACGTTGCATATGAGCGTGCCCCAAGGATAGTTAGGGGTAGGCCGCGGTAGTGACAGCCATTGGACCCTTTGTACTCCCCCACATTTGGGTACGCTGTAGGAGTCTAAGATCTAACAACCGACGTCGTGCGGAAGCGACGCAGGCGGTTAGCTCCCCGTTTGTGCTTGGGTGCTGAGCTGATATTCATACAATGCTGAAGTGACTGACTGGCTTCTACTAACTTTATATGTTTAGTACCTTAGAACCTAGAGCTAACTCGTATGTTGCCTCCTAAGCCGTAGTGTACCATAGAGAGAACGAGTTCGGGTGTGTTCAAACCACCCCATCCTTATCATATCTTACCCCTGTGTTTGGGACCTGACTTATTCTCGTCATTGATCTATACTCATTGCAATAGTGTTGCACATGTTAATCCAACCATGCCTTCCTTGGATTCGATACCTTTTGGAATAATCCTTTGGGGAAATGCTACAATGGTATATCCTTGCGCTTGCGGATTCTTTTTAAACGTTAGGATTACCATCGGAACATTTCTGGCATCGTTGCTAGGAACTCACGAACTTAGCAAAGATATTAAGGAATGCCGGCAAACATTTCTGGCGCCGTTACTAGGGTTACAAACCTAGTGATGACGTTAAGAAATGTCAACAATCAACCGATTGCTTATACACCTCCATCGTATGGATAGCATGTTCTAGCTTTCCCTTGTATTTGTTAGTCTCTTGCAATTGTTCAAGTAACAATTGGTCAGACATCTCCATGAATTTGGCCAGCTCTTCCATCTGGGCAATGTTGTCCTGTAACGATTGCTCATACAGGTGCTTGTAATTTACAGCCTCTTGCTGCGCCATGAGTTCTTTGCCTTGTTGTTCTTGCCGGTCTCTCTTCACCTCCTGCAGCTCAACTTTAGTGGCATCAAGCACCTCCTGAAGCTAGTAAAATAAAAGAACCTATCAATCCATCAAACGATGCAAATTGAAAACTAACTGAACCTAACACCTATGAATTGTCTATAGTCCATCAACTTGTAACACCAATCATAGTGCAAAAATGAGGCTACGATGAAATCTGAATCTATTCTATGTGCTCATCAATCCATTAGATCCCCAAATCTAGAAATCCCTAGGACGATAGGGGAAAATATAGTGGTTCAAACCAGAGAATTTACCTAGTCAGGCTGTTTCAGCCTCTCGTAGCCTGGAGGTGGCGGCGCAACCATCTTCCCGTCGCTGCTAGGATCCACCATTCCTGCCACGAGCCATTGCAGATCTGTGCGTAGCAAAGGTCAAGAGTGGCTAAGGCAGTGAAGCGTTTCGCCTGTGAGTTACTAATTTATATGAAAGACTCATCTGGCCCAACCATAAGGACAGTGTTTCCATTAAATTGACACAACCAAAAGTGGTGCAGTGGTAAACAGCGTAGTCTTGTTCCTATAGGTCTCTAGTTCAAACCCTTGCAATGGCAAGTTGTTTTTGCAACATTTCGTGACAGTAGGAAATAAGCAGTTTCGCGATCGTTCCTCAGGAAGGTCCTTCTAGAAAAACATCAACAGACCGGACCTTTGTCGTCCACCGAGCAGCAAACATCATATTATGATCAGGTAGCATCAAGTTTCTCAACTCATGACCACAAAGTTCACAACACCAAGTAGCAAACATCCTAGGATGATCATCACACCAAGTAGCAACAAGTTTCTTAACTGATGACCACAAAGTTCACAACACCAAGTAGCAAACATCATAGGATGATCATGATTACAATTTTCAAAATAATCATAACCACCCATTTGTAATCATAACGATAAGAACTGATCATCAATTTACATCTGTAGGCATTGATTCTCCTTCCAAAGCTCCATCCTGCAGCTGTCCCTTCACCTTCTGCAGCTCAGTGGCAGTAGCTTCAACCTTCATGTTAGCTTCTGAGGATCCTTCCCATTGTTGATCCCTTTTTCGCTTGGCTGACCTAAAGGAAACATAAGCACCAACAAGTTTCATAACACTACGTATTATGATCAGGAGGAACAACCAGTAATTAAACATCAACAAGGAACAAGTTTCATAATAATCAAGCACTACCTATTTTTATCTTTCTCGCGCAGTATCCGTTGCTTCTCCTTCTCCATCTGGATAACACTCTGTTGTCTCGATTGCTTCTCCTTCTCGATCTCGATAACTAGCTGCTCAACTGATTGCTTATACACTTCCATCACATCGATGGCATGTTTCAGCTTTCCCTTCACGTTTTCCAGCTCAGTGGTAGTTGCTTCAAGCTTGATGTTAGCCTTCGCGCATTCTTCCTTCCATGACCTTGCCTCCTCTTCAGGTTTTGCCTTCCAGTCCAGTACCAGGTCTTTCGACTCTTGGTCAAAAATATTACCTATTTCTTTCAACAAGGCATTGTCCTGGCGTAACATATGAGCACACATCTCCTTGTATTTGTTGGTCTGTTGCAATTGTTCATGTAACAATTGGTCAGCCATCTCCTTGAATTTCCTCATCTCTTGCATAGTTGTATTTAAAATATCCTGACACAGCTCCTTGTATTTTACAGCCTCTTGCTGCGCCATGAGTTCTCTGCCTTCTTGTTCTTGCAGGTCTCTCTTCACCTCCTGCAGCCTAGCTTTAGTGGCTTCAAGCACCTCTACAAGCTAGTAAAATACAAGAACCTATCAATCCATCAAACGATGCAAACTGAAAACTAACTGAATCTAACACCTATGAATTGTCTATAGCCTATCAACTCGTAACACCAAATGAAGTGCAAATATGAGGGTACCATGAAATCTGATTCTAGTGTATATGCTCATCAATCTATTAGATCCCCAAATATAGAAATCCCTAGCACGATAGGGGAAAATATAGTGGCTCAAACCAGAGAACTGACCTTGTCGAGCCGTTTCAGCTTCTTGTAGCTGGAAGGTGGTGGTGGAACCATCTTCCTGTCGCCTCTAGGATCTGCCATTCCTACCACGAGCCATTGCAGATCTGCGCGTAGCAAAAGTCGAGAGTCTTTGCGAAGGCAGTGAAGTGTTTCACCTGCGAATTACTGATTTATATTAAAGATTCACCTTACACAACCATAAGGAAAGTGTTTCCTGTTAAAATGACAGAACCAAGAAGTGGTGCAGTGGTAAAAACACGATCTTAGTCCTATAGGTCTTTAGTTTGAACCCTTGTAATGGTAAATTGTCTTTGCAACATTTCGTGACCTAGCGATGACAATGCTTACATGTGGGACCTCCATTTTTTGATGACTTGGAACGACAATAGGAAATAAGCAGTTTCACGATCGTTACTCAGGAAGGTCCTTCCAGCAAAACATCAACAGACGGGACCAGCAAAACATCAACAAAATTAGCTTAGAATGGTGAGAGTGCTCAAAGCAAATTGACATAATAAGATGGCATCTCAAAGCAACTCATCACCACAAAAGTTTACACCACCAAGTAGCAAACATCATAACATGATGAGGTAGAAACATGTTTCTTAAGACATCAATAGATCGACAATTCTCCCCGAATATAGCTCCCTAATATTATGTCTAGCTTCCTGCAGCTGTCCATTCAGGAGCAACCTCTCAGTTTTGAGGATGCTACATATCCTAACCATGTCTATAGGTTGCACAAGGCTTTGTATGGACTCAAGCAAGCTCCTGGGGCATGGTATGAGAGGCTCCGGAACTTTCTCATTGAAGCGGGATTCAAGATTGGTAGAGTGGACAACATGCTATTCACAAAGGTCATCAACAAAGAG
Source organism: Cenchrus fungigraminus (assembly GCA_036936925.1). Lineage (NCBI taxonomy): Eukaryota > Viridiplantae > Streptophyta > Magnoliopsida > Poales > Poaceae > Cenchrus > Cenchrus fungigraminus. The sequence goes on along the minus strand of CM072774.1, from coordinate 91,885,647 downwards.
CTTTTCATTTGTCAAATTTATGTTGATGATATTATCTTTGGCTCTACTAACCTCAAAGTGTGCAAGGACTTTAGTGATCTTATGGCTAGGGAATTCGAGATGTCAATGATCGGAGAGCTTAACTTCTTCCTTGGGTTTCAAATCAAGCAATTGAAGGAAGGCACTTTCATTCATCAAGAGAAGTACACTAATGATATTCTCAAGAAGTTCAAGATGGATGATAGTAAGCCGATCAAGACTCCAATGCCTACTAATGGACATCTCGACCTAGATGAGGGAGGTAAACCAGTTGACCAAAAGTTTTACCGTTCCATGATCGGTTCTCTTCTTTATCTTACCGCATCTAGGCCCGATATCATGTTTAGTGTTTGGATGTGTGCTCGGTTTCAAGCCAACCCTAAAGAATCTCACCTAAGTGCTTTAAAAAGGATCCTTAGATACTTAAAATACACACCTAGCATTGGCTTGTGGTACACCCATGGTGCTTGTTTTGAGCTCTTGGGTTATTCGGATTTGGACTTTGCCGGATGTCGTGTAGACCGTAAGAGCACTTCGGGTGGGTGCCATTTGCAAGGTCGATCTTTGGTTGCTTGGTCCTCTAAGAAGCAAAACTCCATAGCCTTATCCACCGCGGAGGTGGAATACATTTCCGCGGGGGCTTGTTGTGCTCAAATCCTCTATATGAAGCAAAGCCTCTTGGATTATGGTGTGGTTCTAGATAGGGTTCCCCTCCTTTGTGACAATGAAAGTGCCGTAAAAATTGCTAACAACCCGGTTCAACATTCGCGCACCAAGCACATTGATATCCGTCATCACTTCTTGCGAGACCATGTTGCAAAAGGGGACATTGTCCTTTGTGGTGTTCTCTCCGAGGAGCAATTGGCGGATATATTCACTAAGCCTCTTGATGAAAACACCTTTTGTAGGCCTTGGAGTGAATTAAATGTGCTTGATGCGTCCAACATCATGTAACGCTTGTCATATAGTTTGCATTTGCATATGTATATGATTAGGGCCTTGTTTAACCTTGATGAGATAGTGGTGAGTATGGGTCTTGCTTGAGCCGGTGGTTCTCTTGTTTCGCTCAAGGCATGTTGGAAGGCTCACCATGAATAAGCTTATCAAGGGTTCAAACTTGGCAAGATAGTTTATCTTTCCGCTTTGCATTTATGATTGTCATGTAGGTTGCACTCATGTTTAATTTCATGCATTTGTTCTTGCATAGCATTGCGTGAGAGAAGTCACAAAGGAAACTCACACTATGAGAAAGTTGCTTAGCGTTCAATGCAAATCAACAACTCCTAAGGTGTGATGAGACAAATGATTGTGCTTAATGCCTATTGAGTTAAGTCCTAACGAGCTTAAGGTGTCTATCTCTAAGTTCAAAGGCAATTAACTCATACATTCCCTTTTTGGAGTTCCCTCCTCTCCTTTGGATCTTAAATTGCCTATTTTATCTATGGTTTATCCCTTTTTAGGGAGCTAATTGTGTATCTATATGTATTTTACAAAGGAGTGCTTGAGGGGTGAGGTTGTCACTCAGAATTGATCCAAAAATGTATTTGTGTTGGCTTGTGTGTGACATTTTTTGGATAAAAAATGAGAAATAGATCAGCTATTCAAAAAACCTCACCGTCGGATGAACCGCTGCCATATAGGTTCCGGCGTCGGTTCATCCGGTGATAGGGTCTGTGCACTCAGTTTGTCTCTGTTTGAAAATTTCCTACCGTCGGATGAACCGACGCTGTCTTGTTTCAACCCAGCAGTTCGTTCGGTGCTTAAGGAAATTCAACTCATCCACAGCCCTACACGCAACTGCTCCGACGCATCTAAAAAGGAGGCCATCGGTTCATCCGGTGTGCTGCTTCACTGTGGAGCAGAATAGATCCGACGATTCGACCGACGCTCAAATTTTTCCACCGTCGGTTCATCCGACGCTACTCTGGAGCGTAGGTCCACCTGTCATAATGGTTCGGCGCGGCGTCTTCTTCATTCGAACCCTAATCTCTCCACCACCGTCCGCCGCCCGTGCACTGCCTCCTCACCGTCTCCGGCCACCTTTCACGCACAAGCGGGCCCTTGCGAGCTCTGCTAGCTACTCGTGCTCGCCACCGGCCGCATTCGCCGCTCCTCTGCACGGATTTCGTGAGCGGGCGCCACCGACGCCGCTAACCTAGGGTTTCGCCGCCCGACGATTCCGGCCAGGCCGTGCCACCACAGCTCGCCGGCGACCGTCTTGGGGTGCGTAAGGACTGTATCCACCACCATAGCAGCTCCTCGTGCTTCATCTCACTCTGTGGTGAGCTTCTCTGCTTGATTCATCCCCCATTCCCTGTTCAGGTGCAACTAGGGTGAATTAGTGAGTAGCTTGTGCGGGATTAACCTGTGCTTATGAGTAATTAAACTTTGTTGTCATCCTCTTGCTCATAATCATAGTATTTGTACTCAATTTCATATATAGTTCTTGCCATTTTTCATGAAATTGAGTGCTTTGGTCACTGTGTGGTGCTTGTATACCTTTGAATAGTGGCCTATTCGTTCACACACACACATCTTGAACACCTAAGGACTGCCTAGTTTTCACCTCTTGCTTTATCTTGGCAGCTTTCATCTACTAGTCTTCATGCTTAGGCTCAATCATTCTCTTGACTTGCTTAAGGACCCCTTATCCCTAGTTACTTATCATGTTTATCTTCGTATCTCGCCATTCTATAATCATCCACCATTTCTTTGACAGATGGCAGGCGACAAGAGGAAGGGTAAGGCGGCTGCCGAGCCGAAGAAGAAGAAGACTCGGCAGGAGAAGGAGTGGGAGCGTGTGCTTCAGGTTCCAGACACTCAGGGACAGCCACAGCGGGGTATCCAGATTGGTGAGAGTGCACAGAGTTAGGGGGAGCAGCCCCAGGGTGAGCAGCAGCAGCAGCAGTTTATGGCGCTCAGGCCGTGGTCAGCAGGGAGAGCAGACAGAGACACCTTCCTCTGCCCCACGTTCCGGTCCTCGGACTCGTGGTGGACACTCACAGCAGACACCGAGGCAGAGGAGAGCAGCAGTTGAGGAGATGGTCGAGCTCGAGCAGCAGGCACAGCCGGTACACAGGCCAGAGCTTCCCAGGGGTCCGCGGGCAGAGGCTTTCAGTGTGTACATCCGCGATCTGCGGAACTTGCCCAGGTCAAAGATCAGGCGGTTGAGGAGCGTGCCCGAGGACGAGTGGTTCCCTCGTGGGCGAGAGGACTATGACCCTCGCTTCTGGACGATCCTCCAGGAGAGCTTCTACGCCTCCTACGTCCATAAGGGTTCACAGCTGAGCCAGCACAGGATGCTCCAGTTCACAGCACTCAGAGCAGCAGCATCCGGGGAGCTGATTCTCCCGTTCTTCGACTACCTTCCCGGCTTGGCAGCACTTGTGAGCCAGAGGTCCCGGTACGTCCCCAAGTGGGTCCGGGTGTTCTACGCGACAGTCTATGTCGAGGCTGACCGGCTATCCATTCACTTCATGTTCGTGGGTCAGCAGTAGAGGCTCACTAGAGAGGGGATAGCAGAGTTGCTTGGGGTACGGCTCGAGGACAACTCAATCCACTACTTGGCCTACCCTGACGTCGAGGCTCCTCGTCGTGCTCACACACCCGTGCTACCTTCGAACGACGAGATCAGCTTTCTCTTCCAACAGCCGTTCCTCCCTGGTACTCCCAGGACTCTGGACTGTTTGACTCGTGAGGCGTACGTGGTGCACTACGCGCTCCGGAGGTCCATGCTCTATAGGATGGGGAACGCCGAGTCGATCACCGGCGTGCAGCAGTGGCTCCTCATGTACGTTATGGCGAAGCACCCATTCGATATTGTTGATATCCTGATCGGCGAGGTCGAGGATGCTATTATGGATGGTATAGGGATGACTCAACAGCAGCCGTTTGCTCATTGGATCAGTTGGATGCTGTCACGTCTCGAGGCCAAGTGCTACATGAGTACTTTGGAGCTTTCCAAGTACGTCTTTCCGACCTACCGGCCTCCGATGCCAGGTGACAGGAGGCGGGGTCCGAGGGGTCTGAGACGGGCCGAGGAGACCCTACAGGCTTGTGCAGCAGCAGAGGCAGTGATGGATGAGGCTGCACGACAGGACGCCACACTTGCAGCAGCTGAGGCACCTCTGCCAGAGTACTTCGCGACAGATGATGAGGACTCCAGTGAGGACGACGACTTTGTGCCTGCCCCTGAGCCCGTGTTTCGAGTTCGTTGCACACACAACGACGAGGCCGGGGTTCTACCTTGCCAGGACAGAGAGAGCCTGAGTCACTGATTCCTCCTCAGATTACTACTGCTCAGGTGACTCAGCTTGACCAGCTCACCTCACTGATTCAGACCCTGGCAGCTCAGACACAGGCCACCTTCCAGGTCTAGCAGTAGATGCAGGCACAGTTCCAGTAGCACCAAGAGGCCCAGCAGGTTATACTTGAGGGGATCCGACAGCAGCAGGAGGCACAAAGGCAGCAGAAGCTCTAGCACCAGATGATGACCACACAGATGTTCATATTTATGTCTGATTGCCTCGGTCAGCTTTTCCAGCAGTCAGGGCTGCAGCTTCCTCAGCTTCCTACCACTCAGCAGCTCCAGGCCGACTCGAGTGCTCCTTTACCTGCTACCGGTGGGTTCGTGAACATTCCCATTGCGTCTTTCCCACAGTCACCACTTCTTCAGATGGGGATGTTCGCGGTACCTCAGACGACGACACCTCAGACAGTGGCAGCTACTACCTTTCTTGAGCAGCTCCAGCGGGGTCAGTTCGATCAGATGACTACTCCGACGTCGACTCAGCTGGTCTCTCCGCTCACTACAGGGCCACTTGTCTTCGAGACGCCGGCGCGTGCTATGCTACCTAGTCCGCGGACGTCTTCACCTCTTCCGATCTTTGCTACTCCGCGGACTGAGGGTTTGGATCTGGGCGATCAGTACCTACACACCGTCACTGAGCAGATCTCCACAGCGATCGCCGCTGATCCCACAGTTCAGGGTCCCGAGGCCACTCAGACTTCTCCTTTAGGCACCGGGACGGGTCCTTCTCCACCTCCTCCACCACGGACAGATCCAGCCTCTGCTTCTCCAGATTGGTCCGGGATCGAGTCTGACGAGGACACTTCTGCTTTCGTGGTCGAGCCTTTAAAGGCTATCTCTACCTCACCGCCAGAGCCTCCACCTCAGCAGGATTAGACCCTTTTTTGGTGCTTGTGCCAAAGGGGGAGATATATAGGGGGAGTAGAGATAGGGGGAGCTAGGGGAGAGTGCTAGGAGTTCGTGTTTTTGTTGCCTCTCTCGCTTTTGTGGAGTTTCATGATGCGACATGTATTTGGATCTTGTGCATGATGTTGGTTTACATGTCTAATCATGATTGTGGTGCTTGTTTAGCTTAATGCATGTGTGTTGTTGTTTTAATCTTGTTTCATGCATTAGTAGTAGAGTTTATATGCTTTAATTTCAATTTCTCGTATATCTCTACTCGTGTTGTCATCTATCACCAAAAAGGGGGAGATTGTAACCATCTAGGCCCTTTCGCACCTTTGGTAAGGGTGTGTTTTGGTGATAAATGACAACCATATGCTTGTGACTAACCTTTGATTTGTAGCGGATTATATCTTGGGTTATTGTCATAAGTATTGAATGAAAAGAGACCCCTCAATTTGAAATAATGGACGATTAATGGACAAATACTACAAGGCTAAGGACTTTGTTAGTTTCAAGTGTCACAAGGAGATGAAGGACACTTGGATTGCTAGTTTGTAGTGTTTGACCGTACTATTAAGAGGGGTTCATGCACTAGTAGCTTGACCATGCACCAAAAGCCATGAAAATATGCACACTCAAGTTCCTTGGATGCTAAACAGCTCAAAGTAATCATGGAAGCAAAGTAGAAGCAAAAGAATCGACGGAAAACTCAAAGGCGATTGAATTGGACGAGTTGAAATTCAAAGCATAGCGTCGGATGAACCGACGCCAGCTTTTCTAGTTGCGCCGGATGAATTCAGCGGCCAGGGATTTCAAAAGTGACCGTCGGATGAACTGACGGTATAGGCAGCGGTTCATCTGATGCCTTAGTATTTGGCAACAGTACTGATTGAGCTTCAACAGCTTCAGCACCGGATGATCCGATGAGGTGTTCAGCGGTTCATCTGACGCTTCCATTCAAATCATACAGAGACGCGCCAAAACTTCCTCTTCAGCACCGGATGAACCGACGCTTAAGGAACTCATCAGCGGTTTATCCGACGCCTCTGTTTGAATCATACAGTACCACACCAAGGGGATGGTCTTCAGCACCTGATAGACCGATGGTGCGTCGGATGATAGCGTCGGTTCATTGACTGGGTCACTTGGTTCAACGGCTATTTCAGCGCCTGTGAGTGACCGGATGATCCGACGCCTGCACAAGGGGGACCATCGGTTCATCCGACGGTACTACTTTTCAGGGAAACTTTTCCAACGGCTAGCCTCCCTTGCTAGGCCTATAAATATGACCTCCCTACGTCTCTTGAGCTGCCTTTGCCACTCTGAAGATCTACAGCAGCCAAGGAGAGAAGGAGATTGTGTTCTTGCTCATTTGGGATTCTCTTCCTCTTGTTTGAGGAGCTCTTTCTTAGTGATCAAGGGTTTCTAGGTGCATACATGGCTTAGCTGAGTGCTTAGGTCAAGTGAAGGTGTGCGGGCTTGTTACTCTTGGAGATTGACGGCTCCTAGACGGTCTTGGTGCTTTGGGGGTTCTTGGTGAGCTCTTGGAGATTGTGGGAGCCTCAAGAAAGCTTGGTGTACACGGTTCAAGACCCACCATTCCGGAGATGGAGAACGGGTACTCTTAGTGAGCACTTGAGTCTTGGTGACTTGAGGGGGAGCAATACTCTTAGTGAGTGCTCCAACGTGGATTAGGGGGAAGCGTCAACTTCTCGATACCACGGAAAAAAAATCCGGTTGTCTCTTGTGCCTCTCTCTCTACTTTCTTGCATTTATTTTCAGTACCTAATTTCCGCACTTAAGTTTCCTTGCTCTAGTTCTCTTTAAGTTGCTTGTTTGCCTCTTATCTTGACTAGGGTGTTCCATATATCTTAGTGTGATATTTGCTAAGGAAACTCTTGTTAGTGTGCTTAGTAGTAGAGAAAAACCTTTTAGATGGGCAACACTAGTTGATAGGCTAAGGTTTACTTCTTGTTTTAGAAATTGAAAAGAAGGCCCATATTCAACCCCCTCCTTCTACGGGCCATTGATCCTACAATGGGTTTCAAGCTGTAAAACACCCAAACCTCCTTCCTTTTTTGGTAAACAAACCATCTCCCATGCAGCCTTGGGTGGAGTTTTAGTATTGATGTCTGCACCTCTCTAGAGGCAATGCTTTCGGTATTTATCAATTTGGTGGATAACTGTCTTATGCATATTGAAAGTACACAGGTGAAAGGTAGGCAAAGCTAAGAAAACTGCATTAGTCATCTGAAGTCTACCTACTTAGAGACAGGAAGGTGGATATACTTGCTAGTCTTCGTTCACATTTTGAGACTAAAGGGAGGAAATCCACTACTTTGGGTTTTGTTGTTCCAAGGGGCAGGCCTAGGTAATTGAAAGGCATGGACCCTATTGAGCAGCCCAGGGTGTTGGCCAAAGTTGCTAACCTCTGGTCATCTATGTTGATTGGGATCATCATGGATTGTGAATAATTAACTCTGAGGCCTGAGGAGCTAGCAAAGGTCTGAAGGAGACTTTTCAAGAAAAAGAGTTGTCTGGCACACCCTTCCATGATTAACAAAGTGTCATCTGCATACTGAATAATTGGGAAGTCTGAGGTATAATTCAGAGGTATTGGAAGCTGAAGTAAATTCATATCTTTGGCCCTGTTCAGCAAAGTTTGAAGGAAATCAGCTGCTAGAACAAAAAGGAGGGGCGAAAGTGGGTCTCCTTGTCTAACTCCTCTTTTACAGTGAAAGACCTTTCCTGGGACTCCATTAAGGAGGACAGCTGATTTTCCAGATGCAAAAATTGAATTCATCCAGTGAAGCCATTTTTGGTTGAAACCTTTATGTTCCATGATCTGCAACATGAAATTGTGCTTTATCTTGTCAAAGGCTTTTCCAAAATCTAGCTTCAGAATAAGCAGCTCTTTTCCTGATTTGTGATAGAGATGCAAATATTCAAAAGCCCAGGCTAGGCAGTCTTGGATTGTCCTTGATTTAATAAATCCATACTGATTTTGATGGATTAACCTCATTATAGTTTGCTGTAATCTGTTGGCCAGAAGCTTTGTAAGGATCTTGATAGATGTGTTCAGTAGAGAAATTGGCCTGTAGTCTGAAACTTTTGAAGGACCATCCACTTTGGGGATCAGTGTGATGTGTGACCCATTTAAACTCTCTAAACAAACTGATCTTGAATGAAAAGCTGTGCAGAGGTTATAGAAGTCATGCTTGATTACTTGCCAACATTTCTTTACAAAGTCAGTGTTGAAACCATCAGGTCCTGGGGACTTGTCACTTGGCAAATTTGCCACTACTGCATCTATCTCCTCATGAGTGAAAGGTTCTGTTAGGCAGCCGAGATCATTTGCCCTTTGTAATAAATCCTCCAAGTTGAATTGCATCTCAGGTGTGTCAGATGAGCCAAGTCTTTCTCTGAAAGCTTCCCAAAGGATATTGGCTTTTGAGTGGTGATCTGAATGTGGTTGTCCATTTGCATCTTGTAAAGAAGTAATCAAATTTCTTCTTTGTCTGATTGTTTGCATTTGCATGAAAAAATTTAGATCCCTCATCCCCAAATTTGACCCATTTGATATTACCTCTTTGCTTCCAATAAATTTGTTGTTACTGCAAAAGAGAGGAGTATTTTTCTTGAAGGATACTTCTAAAGTTCCATTCTTCAACTGAAAGATCCCTGTATTCTTCCATGATTCCTAGAAAGATTAAAACTGTCTTGACATTGTCAATGTTGGCCTTTAGATTTGAGATCTGGGCTTGCCAAGCTCTTAGAACCCTCCTTAAATTTTTAAACTTTGTTGTTACAACTTTGGCAGGATCCTGTTGAAAGGTAGGGACTGACCACCCATGAGTCACTACTTCCAAGAAGTGTTCATGCTCCATCCAATAATTTTCAAAACGAAAAACTTTAGCCTTAGGAATGTTGTTGGAGATATATATAAGACAAGGTGCATGATCAGATGGTTCCATATTCAGAGAATGTGCTGTAGTACCCGGATAGGTTAGTGTCCAAGAGCTTGAAGTAAAAAACCAGTCCAAGCGCTCCAGTAAGGGTGATACTTGTTTATTTGACCATGTGTACTTTCTGCCATGAAGTGGAATTTCTACCCAAACCTGTTGTGACAACCCGCCTGAGAAAATACCGTACTATCACCTAAACCAATCCACTTTGGTCATTAAGCGATAATAAAGTACCATCCCGTCGTAAGTTGCCGGGTCAAAGCCCGGTAAATCACTTGGATATCACACAGAGGATCGAACATGTGCATTAAAACTCACACGAAGGCGAGTCCAGAGTACACTACACAAATTAAATCCAAATTACCCCGAAGGGTTTAATTATTACAAACCATGGTTCACGACATGATTAGTAAAGGTTCAAAGTTCGAAAACAGCGGAATAATAAACTAGCGATACGCTAGACATCACAGGAGGCCATCCATGATGCCATCACTCGTCATCATCCACCCATTCCAGCTCCCAGCCGGGTGGAATCTCACCAGGCCAAACAACACCTGCAACAACATTTTATAAAGCAAGGCTGAGTATACTAATACTCAGCAAGACTTAACCGTCGGGCGATAACTACATCATCAAACTCTAGACATGAGAGGCTTTTTCGCCGGTGGAGTTCTTTTGCTGAAAAGCAACAAAGAGTATGTCCTTACTTTCAATATTTTAGCTCAAGTTCTAGTAAATTACCATTTCTAAGTGAGCCAACTACTTCAATCAAGAATTGTACAATACAATTAATCCACGCAGTGATATTCACATAGTTCCATCATTAAGGGATATCATGGCCAGTTGATTAAGCAGTCTCAGATAACGGTGAGAGGCCGACAATCGATTGATTAAAACCTTGCAAGGTAAACCTAAACACAGAGCGGTGCCCTCACAAAGTTGGCACCGACTAGGCGGTTCCCAAAAATCTTCGGCTTGGGATCGAATCTTACAGTCCCGGGTACAAGGCTGTCTGGCATGCCCCCACATAGTACATCCAGCCTCACACATGTATCCATGGACTCATGAAGCTTCTCCCAGAAACGAGATGTGAACTGAGTACCTCTGTCAGACACTATCTTCTTAGGCACACCATGCAAGCACACGATCCTGGACATGTACAACTCAGCTAGCTTTGCTCCCGTATAGGTGGTACGCACCGGTATGAAGTGAGCAACCTTTGTCAAACGATCCACTATAACCCATATCGAATCATAACCATCGCGAGTACGGGGCAACCCAACAATGAAATCCATGCCTATCTCTTCCCACTTCCACTCTGGCACCTTCAATGGCTGAAGCAATCCTGCTGGCCTCTGATGTTCAGCTTTGACTTTATGGCACGTGTCACACAGTGCTACATGAGCGGCCACATCCCTCTTCATCCCATACCACCAATACCTCTGCTTAAGATCCTGATACATCTTAGTACTGCCTGGATGAATGGAATAAGCTGAATCATGGGCCTCTCTCAAGATAGTCTTCCGAAGGTCTCCCACATCAGGCACACAGATCCTATTCTTAAACCATATCGTCCCCTGATCGTCCTCAATGAAATCCGGGGCCTTGCCCCTCTCCATGGTCTCTCTGATCTCTCTAATCTCCACATCCTCCATCTGCCCTTCACGTATCTGCTGCTCCAGAGTAGACTCTACCTCCAAAGTGACTCCCTCAGTATGAGCAACCATCCCCAGATTGAGTTTCTCAAACTCCTTCATCAACTCTTCAGGCAGCTGGAACGCCATTGCCATGTTGGCCTGTCCCTTCCGACTCAAAGCATCTGCAACCAGATTAGCCTTCCCAGGATGATACTGTATGTCTAGATCATAGTCCTTGATCAGCTCCAACCATCGACACTGTCTCAAATTGAGGTCCTTCTGAGTGAAGATGTACTTTAGACTCTTGTGATTAGTGTAAATCTGGCACTTGGTTCCCATGATGTAATGCCTCCAGATCTTCAAAGCATGAACCACAGCTGCCAACTCAAGATCATGTGTAGGATAGTTCTGCTCATGCTTCCTCAACTGTCTCGATGCATAGGCTATAACATGACCCTCCTGCATAAGAACACAACCCAAGCCCTGTCGAGACGCATCACAGTAGATGTCAAAGCCCTTCTGCAAGTCTGGCATCACAAGCACTGGAGCTGTAGTCAACCTCCTCTTCAATTCCTCAAAACTGGCCTGATATGCATCTGTCCACTTGAATTCCCTATCCTTCTCCAACAATGTGGTGAGAGGCTTCACAATCTTGGAGAATCCCTCAATGAACCGTCGATAGTACCCTACAAGTCCAAGGAAACTCCTGATCTCCTTAACTGTCCTCGGCGGCTCTCACTTCAACACATCATCAACCTTGGCTGGATCGACTGAAATACCTCCATCTGTGATGATATGCCCAAGAAAAGAGACTTCCTTCAGCCAGAAATCACACTTACTGAACTTGGCATACAATTGATGCTCTCTCAACTTCTGCAACACAAGTCTCAGATGCTCCTCATGCTCCTCCTCAGTCTTGGAGTAAATCAGGATGTCATCGATGAATACCACAACGAACTTATCCAAGTACTCCATAAACACCTTGTTCATCAGATACATAAAGTAGGCAGGTGCATTGGTCAACCCAAAAGACATAACAGTATACTCATAAAGCCCATACCTAGTGGTGAATGCAGTTTTAGGAATATCCGACCATCTGATCTTCATCTGATGATAACCAGAATGCAAATCAATCTTGGAGAACACCTTAGCACCTCTCATCTGATCAAACAAGTCCTCAATGCGGGGTAACGGATACTTGTTCTTGATAGTAACCTCATTAAGCAACCGATAATCCACACACATCCTTTGAGTACCATCTTTCTTCTCTACAAAGATAACTGGTGCCCCCCAAGGTGATGAACTAGGACGAATAAACCCCTTTTCCAGCAATTCTTTAATCTGTTTCTTAAGTTCTAACAGTTGAGTACTAGACATTCTATATGGACGTTTAGAAATAGGAGCAGTACCAGGCCATAGATCAATAACAAACTCAACATCACGGTCAGGTGGTATACCTGGTAACTCCTCTGGGAACACATCTGGATACTCACAGACCACTCTGATATCCTCCAAAGGCTTGCCATCCAACTGCTGCACAGAACCTCCTGCACCTGACGGTGGATCAGCCACAAGCTCAACCTTATCTCCTTTCGGACCAGTAAGAAGAACTGTCCTCTTAGCACACTGAATCGTCGCATCATGACCAGCCAACCAGTTCATACCCAGAATGATATCAAGATCCTTTGACTCCAGAACTATCAGCTGTGCCAGAAAGTCTACTCCCATGATTCTAAGATTAACATTAGGACATATGTATATGGCTTTCATATCCCCCCCTGGTGAGTTAACTAGCATGGTTTGTTTCATATGTTGCATGGGTACGCTATGTTTAGCCACAAATTGAGCAGATATGAAAGAATGAGAAGCTCCAGAATCAAATAGGACTGATGCGGGGATGGAGTTGACAAGGAACATACCAAGCACCACCTGTGGGTTCTCCTGGGTAGTCTCAACACTCACGTGGTTCACCTTGCCACGCGAATAGCTCCGTTGCCCCTTGTTGCTCTGCGGGGTCTGGTTCCCATTCCTCATCTGCTGCATCTGCTGGTTCTGCACAGGGGTGGTAGGAGCGGTCCTCTTGGGGCAGTTGTTGGCATAGTGACCAACCTCCCCACACTTGTAGCAACTGTTACCCGCGGGGGTATGAGGTGCGCTGGGCCTCACGGGCGTGCCAACCGGAGTCATCTGACGGTTCTGCTGGAAGGCAGGGCGTGGAGTCTGCTGTCCTGGGCGCTGGAACTGTTGGGCAGAGCGCTGAAACTGCTGGTGCTGCTGCAGCTGGTACTGGTACTGCTGCTGCTGATGCTGCTGGCCATAACTCCCTGTCGGGCCTCCTGGACGGAACGGCGCACCCAGCGGTGAAGTAAAGCGGGGGCGAGAGCTGCTCCCGGACTGTCCTGGAGCGGTGGCCTTCCTCTTCAGCTCCCCCAACTCCCTGCGCTTGGACTCCAAGCAGATGGCCTTGTCTAGCAGGTGCTGGAAGGATGGAAAGGTGTGAGACATCAGCTGGTACTGAAACGGTCCAGCCAATCCCTCCATGAAGCGCTCCTGCTTCTTCGCATCATCTGCCACCGCCTCTAGTGCATAGCGAGACAACTCGATGAACCTGTCCCGGAACTCTGCCACTGACATCCCCCCTGCTTGAGAGAGAGGAACTCCTTCTTCTTCAGCTTCATCAGCCCTGCAGGAATGTGATGGCTCCTGAAGCTGTTGGTGAACTCCTGCCAAGTGATGGTGTCTGGTGTAGCATGAGTAGCCACATAAGCATCCCACCATGCTCCTGCTGTCCCTTGGAGTCGTCCTGCAGCAAATAGGACCTTCTCCCTGTCATCACAATGCGCGGTAGTGAGCATCTTCCCCACAGTCTTCAGCCAGTCATCAGCCTCCAACGGATCCGCAGCATGCGTGAACACTGGCGGACGGTGGCTCATGAACTCCCTGTGCTTGTTCATGGGCTCCTGCTGCTGATGTGGATTGTTGACTTGAGCCTGCAGGTTGGCCACAGTGTTGGTCAAGTTCTCGAGGAGCTGAGTCTGAGTCTGGAAGAACTGCTGCATGGCCGGATCCATTTGTCCTGGCTGTGGTGCACTGCCTGAGCTGCTGCCTCTTCCTTGGCGTGTCACTGGAGGCCGGTCAACTCCTGATCCGGACCTGGTTTTCACCATCTGAGTGTTAGACACATTGATTTAGATTACTGCTGTGACAACCCGCCCAGGAAAATACCGTACTATTGCCTAAACCAATCCACTTTGGTCATTAAGCAATAATAAAGTATCATCCTGTCGTTAGTTGCCGGGTTAACGCCCGGTAAATCACTTACAAAGCAACAAGGATCGACATATATGCATTAAAACTCACGCGAAGGCGAGTCCAGAGAACAACATATGATTACATCCAAATTTACCACGAAGGGCTTAATTATTACAAACCAGAGTTTTTGACATGATACCGAAGTTCAGAGTTTTGAAAACAGCAGAAATAAACTAAACGGCACGAGGAAACATCACGGGAGGCCTGCCATGATGCCTTCATTCATCGTCTTCCACCCACTCCAGCTCCCAGCCGGGCGGGATCTCTCCAGGCCACACATCAGCAAAGGCATTACCTGAAGCAACAGATTATAGCAAGGCTGAGTATACTAATACTCAGCAAGACTTACCCGTTGGTGATATCTACTTCACCAACTCTAGACATGAAAGGCTTTTTGGCCAAAGGGTTTCTTTTGCTGAAAAGCAACAAAGAGTGTGTCCTTACTTTCAAGATTTTAGCACAAGTTCTAGTTGGTTATTCCTTTCTAAATTAGCAAGCTAGAGCAAGCATAAGTTGTGCAAACAATTAAGCAAGCATAATATTCATCAACTTCCATCATTAGGGATCTCATGGCCAGTGGAGTAAGTAGTCTCAGATAACGGTGAGAGACCGACAATCGATTGATTTAAACCTTGCAAGGTAGACCTAAACACACGGTAGGGTGCCCGCGCGAGGACAACCACCAGGCGGTTCCCAAAAGTCCTCGGTTCGGGATAAAAGGCGACAGTCTTCGGTACAGGCTTTCTGGTATACCCCGCAAGGCACCCAGCATCGCACATGCACCACCGGTAGCTAGCCGGGGGACTCATCCCAAGATTAGTCACAGTAAAATCCCTTACCGTCTCGTTAAGGTACTAGGCTTACTGTACCCATTTCCGACAAGTGCTTAGTACGTTCAAACACTTAACCCACGAAAGCCATTGGACCGGAGCCCACATCCCATGCTCTTACCACATGAGCAATCCATTTAAGGAGATCTTATGATTCCAACATAAGAACCTATTCTCGCGAGTGACAAGCATCACTCGACTTGTAACGGTCCTATAGCATAGCAGCTACCGACCTATCATACTAGTAAGAACATAGGTACCTAGGGATCATGCATCTAGGGTTTCATTTCAACTCCTGAACGTAAATGCACAATCATCCATAGATAGTTGCATAAAGTTTCAAAACACTTGGTTAAATGCACCGGGGCTTGCCTTCGTCAGCAGGGTTAGCCTGAGGGTCCTCGGTGTCGTCGATCACCTCCACGTACTGCAGCTCCGCGTCAGCTCCTCCTTCCTCGGCTTCCGGCACGAGCGCGTAGTTACCGTCAGGAAGCTCTACACGGAATGCAATGCAGGGTTCAGGTGGAGTGATGGATTAATTATTTCACCAACTCTTGTTGGCCACATTCACCTTAACAAAGAATTAATTATTAACTCTTTTTCATTAAGGTTATTATGGACAAGAGTTTTAATCCTTGCCCAACAATTAACTAATGTTCATTTTCATGATTGTTATTTCATGTGAGATTTACTATTCAATCTTTCAATAGCAAAGGTGTGCACATAAATGTAAATATTTCCATTTAAATGTTTAAAACAGCAAGGGTGAAATTAAAGGTTCCAAAGTAAGCCATGCATCCATTTACAAGGGTCACAAGGTCAAAAGGTCACACTTTTGGAATTAACTCCCACTAGGAAGCTTATGCATCTAACTTGTAAATGCCAAACTTAAACATACAAACAAGGGTTGGAGCCCCTGCTGGTCTAAAGTTACTAAACATACCACTGGATCAAACTTGGCCATTAAAAGAACTATAAAACTTATATAAGCAAGATTACATTTCCTAGCCACGCAAATTAAAGGAAATGCATAAATAAATAAAAGTAAAGCTCCTGCATCCAACAACAAGCCTACAGCTACTCTGACCCTAAACAAGATCAGAACACCCATGGGTTCATCTCAAACCAATTTGAAATATGAACCATGCATTTAAATATATATCTAGGCATAAAACAAGATTAAATATTTCTAACAGAGATAAATTCATGATAAATTCAGGAAAGTTACTTCTAGGCATAACATGAAGATTGCCACAAGTTGAGCACAAAAATCAATTAATATATTGCTACAAAAATCAGTAAAGCAGGAATAGCATAAATATGAAGTAATTCATATAAAAAGATCTGTTCAACAACTTTGTGAAAGTTTTGGTCCAGAGTCTAATCATGACAAGTCTAGCAACATATCCAAAATTCAGCTCCATAGCCTTTCTAGATTTTGAATTATAGTAAAAAGGTGTCAAACTAAATTTGAATTTTCATTCAAAATCTACAAGTCAAAACTATGGTCATGCTTTGTAGAAGTTGCAGATATACACTTACTGAGACCAACAAAATTGGGTTTGCATTTTTCTGAATTTTCTGTGAATTTCTAGGTTATTTCTAATGCACTGGACTGACTTGCAAAGAAACTAAGAATCTCTCTATTGCAACCGGGTCCCTGGGTTCACAACTAAGCCCTTGGCCTTCACACATATGCCCTTGCGGCGGCGGGAGAGTTCGCCGGCGGCGAACGGCGGCCGGACTTGGCAAACAAATGGCACTAGGGTGCGATTTGGCTCACCACGAGGCGATTGGTGGTGGTGGCGTGGCCGGGGATGTCACCGGCGAGCGGCGGCGGCGAGGTCGCGGCGGCGCGCCCGCTGCGGCTCGGGTTCCGGTGAGTGGCGGCGCAATGTGGGCGAACACGCGGCTGTGGAAGCTTCACTGGTGTCTAGGGAGGAGGTTGAGATGGTCGGCCGGCGACGGAAGCGAGCGGAGGGGGAAGCTCGCCTGCGGCGGCGGCAATGGCGGGCGGCGGACGGTGGCTCACGCGCGGTCGGCGAGGAAGGGGCTATTTATAGCCGGGCGTGCGCGCACAGGAGCGAGATCGCTTCGTGGCTAAGCGTCCCGGCGCGTTTAAAGCGCAGTACGGCGGCGGCATCGGCGTGCGTGCGCGGCGGGCGGGGACGACGCCGCGGCGAGCGCGTACACGCCGCGTGGCGCGCGGTTCCTCCGGCCGAGGCAGCTCCTAGGGGTGTGCGCGAGGCCAAGGCATGCCGAGGTCACGCCCAAACTCTGAGACCCAGCCGTAGTACGGCGGCGCACGGCGGTGGCGCGGCGGCGACGCGTGGAGACGCGCGCGCGCATGACGTCGCGCCGTGGCGCCCTCGGCCCGGTCCAGTGCGTGTGCCCCTGTTTGCTTGCACGGTTCTCAAGAATTTGCATATAAACTTCAAAACCCATAGATAGGAAAGTTGTAGATGGGTGATTCCTCTAAAAGTTGGCTGAAACCGATTCTGAATTGGATTCAAATCGAAGGAGAAATTCGAATGCCAAGTTGGGGAATTTTCATGTCTCGGTGAACAGGAACCCAGAGCTTTCTTGGCAATTTAGCACCTTTTCCACTCAAAACCAGCAATGCCACTCAACATGAAAGTTGTGTCTCATGAAAAACTGGACAACTTTTATATTGGGGGATTTTGAAGTGTTTAGGTGAATTTTGGAGAACGCGGCAAAAGTTCCAGATCGACACAAAGACATCCAAGGGTTTGTCCCCCTTAGCTAGGGTTTTGACCAAGGAGAGTGTGCTAGACTTGCTTAAGATGCTAATGGGTGAGTGTTGGTGAGGTTTTCGAGGTGATGACCCAGGTTGACCGTGCTTTGACCCTAGTCAACAAGTTTGACCGGCAATTAAGGTTAATTAAAAACCTGGGGCGTCACAGCCTACCCCCCTTAAACGGAATCTCGTCCCGAGATTCGATTCAAGAAAAACAAGGTAGATAGTAGAACTCACGGTTTCGAGATTGCAGAAAACCCGGGTACTTGGTGTTGAGATACTCTTCCGTCTCCCAAGTTGCTTCTTCCTCCGTATGATGACTCCATTGTATCTTGTACATCCTTACGGTTTGTCTTCGGGTCTTCCTCTCCTTTTTGTCCAACACCCTCATGGCATGCTCGACGAGCGAGAAATCCAGCTCAATCCAAGCATTTGCTTCTGTGATTACTTCGGTTTCAGGCACAGGCACGCCTTTCTTTAGTTGGGTCACATGGAATACATTGTGCACTGCGGAGAACCGTTCCGGCAGTCGAATGCGATAAGCCACTGGCCCACATACTTCAATGATTTCATAAGGTCCGATATAGCGCGGGGCTAACTTTCCCTTAACACCGAACCTTTGCACACCCTTGGTTGGTGAAACCTTTAGGTATACGTAATTACCAACTTCAAATTGTCGGGGTGCCGTTCCTCTATCGTGATAGCTCTTTTGCCTCATCTGTGCTAACTTCAAGTTCTCCCGTATCACTTGCACTTTCTCTTCGGCGTCTTTGACTAAGTCCGGACCAAAGAGTGTCCTTTCTCCGGCTTCTGACCAGTTCAAAGGGGTACGACATCTCCGTCCATAAAGAGCATCGAACAGTGCCATCTTCAAACTAGCTTGGTAGCTATTGTTGTAAGAGAACTCTGCCAAGGACAAACACTTGTCCCAACTTTTATCAAAATGCAGGATGCTTGCCCGTAGCATGTCTTCCAAAATTTGATTTACCCTTTCCGTCTGACCATCGGTCTGCGGGTGATAGCTGGAACTACGGATCAACTTGGTTCCTAAACATTCATGCAATTGCTCCCAGAAATGAGCTACAAATTGAGTTCCTCTATCCGAGATTATGGTCTTCGGAATTCCGTGCAAACGGACTATTTGATCCATATATAACTCTGCATATTGTTGCACTGAATAAGTAGTATGTACTGCAATGAAATGGGCAGTCTTCGTGAGTCTGTCCACGATGACCCAAATAGAATCCTTCTTTCTGGCAGTCAGGGGTAAACCCACAATGAAGTCCATACTTATGTCATCCCATTTCCACATAGGTATCGACAAGGGTTGGAGTACACCTGCCGATTTCAAATGGCTTGCTTTCATTCTGTGGCAAGTATCACACTCTGACACATATTTTGCTATATCGACTTTCATATTGGACCACCAGAAATTTTCCTTCAGATCTTGATACATTTTGGTGCTTCCGGGATGAATGGAGAATTTGGAAAGATGAGCTTCATCAAAGATGGTTTTCTGAATTTCTTGGTCCATGGGAACCACAAGACGTTTCCCAAACCATACCACATCGTTTGCATCCCTACGGAAACAGGTATACTTGGGATCTCCTTCTGCTAACTTCTGTTTGATTAGCTGTATGCCCTCGTCATTGCGTTGAGCAGTGACAATTCTATCATAAAGATTGGATTCGGCAGCTAGGACATATAGATTTCCTTGCTCTACCACTTCCAAGTTAAGCTTCCTCATGTCTTCACACAAGGTGTCACTATACGGCTCCACTTCTAGATGGTTGCAGTGAACTTTGTGGCTAAGAGCATCCGCAACAACATTGGCTTTCCCGGGGTGATAGTGCACTTCTAGATCATAATCTTTAGTCAACTCAAGCCATCTCCTTTGTCTCATGTTGAGATCCGATTGAGTGAAGATATATTTGAGACTCTTGTGATCGGTGAAGATATTGCAATGATTGCCCATCAGATAGTGCCTCCAAATCTTAAGAGCATGAACAACCGCTGCTAGCTCTAGATCATGGGTGGGATAATTTATCTCATGGGGTCGAAGTGCTCGCGAGGCGTAGGCAATGACTCGGCCCTCTTGCATAAGAACACAACCGAGACCAGTGCCTGACGCATCACAGAAAACTTCAAAAGGTTTGGAATTATCCGGTTGCACTAGCACTGGGGCTGAAGTTAAGTGTTGTCTCAGTGTGTGGAAGGCTTTCTCACATGCTTCACTCCATACAAATTTCACTCCTTTCTTGAGCAGTTCAGTCATAGGTTTAGCGATCCTGGAGAAGTCCGGGATGAATCGACGGTAATAACCCACCAAACCTAGAAAACTGTGGATTTGGTGTACGGACTTGGGTGGTTTCCAATCCATCACCTCTTGTACTTTGCTAGGATCTACGGATATGCCATCTTTGGAAATAGTGTGCCCCAAGAATTTCACACTATCCAACCAGAATTCGCATTTGGAGAATTTAGCATAGAGCTTATGATCTCTCAAACGCTGTAGGACAATTTGAAGATGTTTGGCATGTTCTTTCTCATTTTTGGAATAGATTAGAATATCATCGATGAAGACCACTACGAATTTGTCAAGCTCCGTCATGAATACGGAGTTCATGAGATACATGAAGTAGGCTGGGGCATTTGTGAGACCGAAGGACATCACCAAGAACTCGTAGAGACCATAACGAGTGGAGAAAGCAGTTTTGGGAATGTCACATGGTCGAATTTTGATTTGATGGTAACCAGAACGAAGATCGATCTTGGAGAAAACTTTGGCTCCAGCCAACTGATCAAAAAGAACATCAATGCGGGGAAGAGGATATTTGTTTTTGATGGTCACCGCATTGAGCGGTCTGTAGTCAACACATAGCCTCAAACTACCATCTTTCTTCTTGACAAAGAGTGCGGGGCAACCCCAAGGAGAAGAACTTGGGCGAATGTAGCCCTTATCTAACAATTCTTGGAGTTGGTTTTTCAGTTCGGCTAATTCCTTGGGAGGCATACGATAGGGTCGTTTAGAAATGGGCGCAGTGCCAGGTTGGAGTTCAATCACAAACTTGACATCCCTGTCTGGTGGCATGCCAGGCAACTCATCGGGAAAGACATCAGGATATTCACACACTACTGGAATTTCTTCAAGATGAGAGATAATGGTCACATAGTCACAAGGGTCTGCACCGTCCTTAAAAGGTAAGTACAATGTGGTGTGCCCGACCGTAGGTGAATTGATTACTACAACTCGGCCTGATATATCTAGAACCACCTTATGTCGGGTCATCCAATCCATACCCAAGATAACATCCATACCCTCTAAGCCTATGACAATGAGGTTTGGTTGAACCGTCTTACTTCCCAACCTTAATTGTACTCCACGGATTAAGGTACTAGAAGAGATTTGTCCACCCGGAGTGATAATTTTATAAGCTGAATTGAGGTGAGAACTCATCAAACTCAATTTGCCTACTAGCTTTTCACTTATGAAACTGTGGGTAGCTCCAGAATCGAACAAAATCTTAACAGGGGTGTCATCGATAGAGAATGTACCCGTAAGCACTGGAGCTCCCTTTGGGATGTCACTCATGGTGGTAAAGTTCAGCTTGCCTTGGCGGACTTGCACCGTTGGCTTCTTAGCCGGATTGGCCGGCTTGGCCCCTGAACCTTGATTCTGCTGGTTGGGCTTGTTCTGCTTAGGTTTGGGGCAATCACTTATGTAGTGCCCCGGCTGTCCACAATTGTAACAACGGCATTCACTGATGTTGCGTGGGGGTGCGTTAGGCTTGGGAGCCTGCTGCTGAGTGTTGCGGAACTGGAAGTTCCCTGAAGGCTTGCTCTGTGATGGCTTCATCGTCCAGCGTCCAGTTGAAGATTGCTGGGATGAGTTAGGAACATTCTTCTTCACAAAGCGAAACTTTTTGTTAGTCCCACTTCCCGAAGCAAAACCAGCCTGCCTCTTCTTGTCTCTCTGGGCCTTCTTCATAGCATCCTCTTGGGATATAGCCTTGTTTACGAGCTCATGGAAGTTGTTGGGCTCGATCAAATTCAGCCGTTCGTACAACTCACCATCCAGACCATCACGGAACCTTTCCATCTTCTTTGCATCGGTATCCACGTGATGTCCACCATACTGGCAAAGGCTATTGAATTTCTGTGCATAATGATACACAGTGTCCGATCCCTGCCTGAGGGCCAGTAACTCCCTCATCTTCCTATCCATTAATCCCTTAGGAATGTGATGGCTCTTGAAAGCTTGCTTGAATTCATCCCAAGTGACAGCATGCCCCTGCTGCATGGTCTTGAAATGATCCCACCACATCAAGGCTTCACCTCGCAGTTGCAGAGCTGCGAAGTTGGCTTTGTTTTCCTCGGAGCAAGGCAGTACAAAGGCAGAGAACTTTGCCTCGATGGCCTTGATAAACGCCTCAGCTTCAAGGGGGTCTTCCGCCTTGGAAAAGGTCGGAGGCTTCATCCCGATGAACTGAGGGTAGGTGGTGACCTGATTTGCCCCCTCATGATTTGCCACATGTGGCGGCCTTTGGTTCAGCTGCTGGGCAATTTGTTGCTGCGTCTGCAGGATCTGGCGCAGCACCTCGGTCTGAGTGGCCATGAATGCCTCCGCCGGCGTCATGGGCGGTGGCGGTGGTAGTTCACCACTGCCCGACGTTCCGAAACCGTTGGGGGAGCTGCGTGTTGGTCCCACCATCTGAAATGCGAGCCTTTGTTAGACACATAGCCATAATCTTGCTTAGAAAGAAATGACAAGTGTAAAACATGCATGACAAAAGCTCATTCGCGCATTCATTCGACATTTGCAGCAACACAGTCATAAGAGTACTTCACATCCAACAGCCTAGTCACCGAGATATTTTCCAAAATTGGTTAGTAGATGTCAAATTTCATACTCCCCAAAGTTGGCATTCCACATTGCGGCGAACTACAACTTCGCATGCCCGAAGAATGCAATTGCGGAAAGCTACCTAGCTGTCCTGGCAGCCGGCCGACACTCACCGAAAATTTCGTAGCTCCCTCTACTCTTATGCAAAAATGCTGAATTTTGGTGAGCGCGGTCATTGCAACACTCCGCACAACTTTGGTATTCAACGCATGCTAAGATTCTGACGTTCAATTGTTCGAAAACTCCCTTTCCTAAACTGTTTGGACAGCAGCCCGGATTGGATTAAAACTTGCATAACTTCCAATAAGAAAGTGCACGATTGCTGAGATTTAGAGAACACGATCGTCACAAAAATTCAAAACAAGCTTGGTATACAACACCGAACTCGATTCTGACCACAAATTGCTTAAGCATTCCCTTACAACAAACATTACGGATAAAGTGTTCACAGAACATTACAAAGGTTCCAAGGTTTGAAAATACCACATTACAACCTGGATTACACTGCAGTCATGCTGCACAAAAGCATTCTCCTATGCTCACCTACCACAAACCAACCAAAAGGCTACACACAGGAGTATGACCCATCTTATTACAACACTACGGCAACCTAGTTGCCGACCGAAGCACCACTGCCAGCAGGTGAAGCCGGTGGGGTCGGTAGCGGTGGTCCAGCCTGACTCGCCTGGTCAAGACCAGACTGACCCTGCTGCTCCTCCGGAGGTGCCTCCACCGGAGGTGGTGGCTGCAGAGCCACAATGGCCTGCAGAGCTGCTACCTGTACCTCAGCCTCCTCTACCTGCTGCTGCATCTCGATGATGTTCTGTAACAGTGTCAACCTCTCGATCTCTCTAGTGTCCACGTCCTCCTCAAGGGTAGTGACCTCTGCCTCCAGGTCTAAGATTCTCTGCAGGCGGTCACCTCTCTCTAACTCCAACTGGAACCTCCTGGCACGCAGTCGGTCGTTCTCCTGCTGAGTCTGGGCGAGGGTGAAGCTCAGCTGCTGGTACGCTGCTGAAAGATTGTGCCAGGCCAGCCGAGCCGACTCCAGTCGTTGGCTGATCATCAGCTGGGTGGTGTTACGCAGCCCCTGGAGAGTGAACACAGCGTCCAGGCAACACGTTAGCGTCTGCGTGACGTCCAGTGGGACTGCGAGCATCAGTAACTCCTGAAGGTGGTCCACACGGTCCCTCCATGCCGGATCGTGCGGGTTCACCGCCGGAAACAGTCCGAATGGTGATAGTGCTACCACCGTCGGGTTATGGTCGCAGAAATCCGTCAATACCCAGAGGGCAGCCGACTCGAAGGACTCCTGCAGACGAAAACCCCAGTACACAGAGCTCAAGTCGAACCAGTCGGGGTGGTCAGGGTGAGGTGGTACAGTGACGGTCACTCTGCAACGAGGCACGCCCAGGTGCTCAAACTCGAGTGCCTCGTAGACGGGCGGAATGGTGTAGCCGGCAGCGCTGAGTGCCTCCCACGCAAGGCGTGGAAAACCCTCCCAGTGCAGTCCGTCGGTACGGACCGAACCGTCAGCGCCATACTCGAGAAACATGGGGGCAGCCATCTGTACAAAAATGTAACGCATGTTAGAACTCAAAAGAGAGCAACATGTCAAATGGTGCAAATTCTGGCAGCTGTGAATAAAAATTCATAACTAAAAATCCAGAACACCAAAAATTCTCAAATTTTACAGGCTACTCCGTAAGGTTTTTATACACACTTTTGGTATTCAAAGGTCGAGTTAGATCATTTAGGAACAAGGTCGAAAGTTGCAAAGTTTCAGGTTCTGCCTTCCTGAAAAACAGCATGACCTGAGTTCGCTAAAATGGGTACAACTCAAGATTTACAGAAGCTATGACCATGAATTTTTGCGAGCAAAAACTAGATTAGTTATGGAGCAACTTTGGTATAGATCAACTGGTCTAATTACTCCTAGAGCAGGGTGCAAAAATTTAAGCTAGCAGCAATACAGATTGTTGGACAGCAACAACACCTATGCATGAGAGGTAATCTAGTTCACAGAAACCACACACTAGCAAATCTTCCTTAGAGAGCATATAAGTTCTGTTTTGGGTCCATTATAAAAGTTTCAACTTTTAGTATGCATGCAAGACGTCCTATTCGACCTCACACGGCAATCAAGCCAAAAATCGAAGTCAGTGCCGGTGGCAAGGCTTTTATTCGTCTCTCCCTATAAAAACTAGTCGAGAGCTACACGGTACTCACTTAGCGTCTAACGAAGCGCTGTTATGTACCTGCAGAAAAGAACCTTCCGTGCCAGCACGTCACAGAAGCGTCCACATACAGTACCGTTCACTTATAGAAACAGTATCCATGCGTCAAGCCGCTGCATGGACAGCGTCCAACCTCAGATACGCTCCTTTTGGAATGAAGCGGATCCTTGCCTCGCATATACAAAATGCGGAACGTCCACGTATGGCAAAACGTGGCGAGACACAGACGCGACGGTGGGTTCCCTTTGGAATAGGTCCCATCCATCCCTCGCATGACTTCCATGCGGTACCACCACGTATAGCAAAACGTGATGAGACGCAGACGTGACGTGGGTGCCCATTTGAATAGGTCCCATCCATCCCTCACAGGACTTTCCTGTGGTACCACCACGTGTAGCAAAACGTGATGAACTAGTACGGTTGTACAGAAAGTAAGTTCTGACAGAAAGTAAATGTGCTGGGAGTTAGCAAAATAACCCATAGATTAATAAACCACCTGAAAGAACCCAAAATTCCCTCTAGGGCCTCTCGGTCTAGTTTATCCTTAACGGACCAACGTGTTTTGCAAATCCACACAATCTTGGCAAATTTTATTCAAAAACCAGTGATTAAGGTTATTAATTAATCTCTGGTGCATATAATTGCTCTGATACCAGCTGTGACAACCCGCCCAGGAAAATACCGTACTATTGCCTAAACCAATCCACTTTGGTCATTAAGCAATAATAAAGTATCATCCTGTCGTTAGTTGCCGGGTTAACACCCGGTAAATCACTTACAAAGCAACAAGGATCGACATATATGCATTAAAACTCACGCGAAGGCGAGTCCAGAGAACAACATATGATTAACATCCAAATTTACCCCGAAGGGCTTAATTATTACAAACCAAAGTTTTTGACATGATAACAAAGTTCAAAGTTTTGAAAACAGCGGAAATAAACTAAACAGCACGAGGAAACATCACGGGAGGCCTGCCATGATGCCTTCATTCATCGTCTTCCACCCACTCCAGCTACCAGCCGGGCGGGATCTCTCCAGGCCACACATCAACAAAGGCATTACCTGAAGCAACAGATTATAGCAAGGCTGAGTATACTAATACTCAGCAAGACTTACCCGTCGGTGATATCTACTTCACCAACTCTAGACATGAAAGGCTTTTTGGCCAAAGGGTTTCTTTTGCTGAAAAGCAACAAAGAGTATGTCCTTACTTTCAAGATTTTAGCACAAGTTCTAGTTGGTTATTCCTTTCTAAATTAGCAAGCTAGAGCAAGCATAAGTTGTGCAAACAATTAAGCAAGCATAATATTCATCAACTTCCATCATTAGGGATCTCATGGCCAGTGGAGTAAGTAGTCTCAGATAACGGTGAGAGGCCGACAATCGATTGATTTAAACCTTGCAAGGTAGACCTAAACACACGGTAGGGTGCCCCCGCGAGGACAACCACCAGGCGGTTCCCAAAAGTCCTCGGTTCGTGATAAAAGGCGACAGTCTTTGGTACAGGCTATCTGGTATACCACGCAAGGCACCCAGCATCGCACATGCACCACCGATAGCTAGCCGGGGGACACATCCCAAGATTAGTCACAGTAAAATCCCTTACCGTCTCGTTAAGGTACTAGGCTTACCGTACCCATTTCCGACAAGTGCTTAGTACGTTCAAACACTTAACCCACGAAAGCCATTGGACCGGAGCCCACATCCCATGCTCTTACCACATGAGGAATCCATTTAAGGAGATCTTATGATTCCAACATAAGAACCTATTCTCGCGAGTGACAAGCATCACTCGACTTGTAACGGTCCTATAGCATAGCAGCTACCGAAATATCATACTAGTAAGAACATAGGTACCTAGGGATCATGCATCTAGGGTTTCATTTCAACTCCTGAACGTAAATGCACAATCATCCATAGATAGTTGCATAAAGTTTCAAAACACTTGGTTAAATGCACCGGGGCTTGCCTTTGTCAGCAGGGTTAGCCTGAGGGTCCTCGGTGTCGTCGATCACCTCCACGTACTGCAGCTCCGCGTCAGCTCCTCCTTCCTCGGCTTCCGGCACTAGCGCGTAGTTACCGTCAGGAAGCTCTACACGGAATGCAATGCAGGGTTCAGGTGGAGTGATGGATTAATTATTTCACCAACTCTTGTTGGCCACATTCACCTTAACAAACAACTAATTATTAACTCTTTTTCATTAAGGTTATTATGGACAAGAGTTTTAATCCTTGCCCAACAATTAACTAATGTTCATTTTCATGATTGTTATTTCATGTGAGATTTACTATTCAATCTTTCAATAGCAAAGGTGTGCACATAAATGTAAATATTTCCATTTAAATGTTTAAAACAGCAAGGGTGAAATTAAAGGTTCCAAAGTAAGCCATGCATCCATTTACAAGGGTCACAAGGTCAAAAGGTCACACTTTTGGAATTAACTCCCACTAGCAAGCTTATGCATCTAACTTGTAAATGCCAAACTTAAACATACAAACAAGGGTAGGAGCCCCTGCTGGTCTAAAGTTACTAAACATACCACTGGATCAAACTTGGCCATTAAAAGAACTATAAAACTTATATAAGCAAGATTACATTTCCTAGCCATGCAAATTAAAGGAAATGCATAAATAAATAAAAGTAAAGCTCCTGCATCCAACAACAAGCCTACAGCTACTCTGACCCTAAACAAGATCAGAACACCCATGGGTTCATCTCAAACCAATTTGAAATATGAACCATGCATTTAAATATATATCTAGGCATAAAACAAGATTAAATATTTCTAACAGAGATAAATTCATGGTAAATTCAGGAAAGTTTCTTCTAGGCATAACATGAACATTTCCACAAGTTGAGCACAAAAATCAATTCATATTTTGCTACAAAAATCAGTAAAACAGAAATAGCATAAATATGAAGTAATTCATATAAAAAGATCTGTTCAACAACTTTGTGAAATTTTTGGTCCAGAGTCTAATCATGACAAGTCTAGCAACATATCCAAAATTCAGCTCCATATCCTTTCTAGATTTTGAATTATAGCAAAAAGGTGTCAAACTGAATTTGAATTTTCATTCAAAATCTACAAGTCAAAACTATGGTCATGCTTTGTAGAAGTTGCAGATCTACTCTCACTGAGACTAAAAAAATTGGGTTTGCATTTTTCTAAATTTTCTGTGAATTTCTAGGTTATTTCTAAGGCACTGGACTGACTTGCAAAGAAACTAAGAATCTCTCTATTGCAACCGGGTCCCTGGGTTCACAACTAAGCCCTTGGCCTTCACACATATGCCCTTGCGGCGGCGGCAGAGTTCACCGGCGGTGAACGGCGGCCGGACTTGGCAAACAAATGGCACTAGGGTGCGATTTGGCTCACCACGAGGCGATTGGTGGTGGTGGCGTGGCCGGGGATGTCACCGGCGAGCGGCGGCGGCGAGGTCGTGGTGGCGCGCCCGCTGCGGCTCGAGTTCCGGTGAGTGGCGGCGCAATGTGGGCGAACACGCGGCTGTGGAAGCTTCACTGGTGTCTAGGGAGGAGGTTGAGATGGTCGGCCGGCGACGGAAGCGAGCGGAGGGGGAAGCTCGCCTGCGGCGGCGGCAATGGCGGGCGGCGGACGGTGGCTCACGTGCGGTCGGTGAGGAGGGGGCTATTTATAGTCGAGCGTGCGCGTGCAGGAGCGAGATCGCTTCGTGGCTAAGCGTCCCGACGCGTTTAGAGCGCGGTACGGCGGCGGCATCGGCGTGCGTGCGCGGCGGGCGGGGACGACACCGCGGCGAGCGCGTACACGCCGTGTGGCGCGCGGTTCCTCCGGCCGAGGCAGCTCCTAGGGGTGTGCGCGAGGCCAATGCATGCCGAGGTCACGCCCAAACTCCGAGACCCGGCCGTAGTACGGCGGCGCACGGCGGCGGCGCGGCGGCGACGCGTGGACACGCGCGCGCGCATGACGTCGCGCCGTGGCGCCCTCGGCCCGGTCCAGTGCGTGTGCCCCTGTTTGCTTGCACGGTTCTCAAGAATTTGCATATAAACTTCAAAACCCGTAGATAGGAAAGTTGTAGATGGGTGATTCCTCTAAAAGTTGGCTGAAACCGATTCTGAATTGGATTCAAATCGAAGGAGAAATTCGAATGCCAAGTTGGGGAATTTTCATGTCTCGGTGAACAGGAACCCAGAGCTTTCTTGGCAATTTAGCACCTTTTCCACTCAAAACCAGCAATGCCACTCAACATGAAAGTTGTGTCTCATGAAAAACTGGACAACTTTTATATTGGGGGATTTTGAAGTGTTTAGGTGAATTTTGGAGAACGCGGCAAAAGTTCCAGATCGACACAAAGACATCCAAGGGTTTGTCCCCCTTAGCTAGGGTTTTGACCAAGGAGAGTGTGCTAGACTTGCTTAAGATGCTAATGGGTGAGTGTTGGTGAGGTTTTCGAGGTGATGACCCAGGTTGACCGTGCTTTGACCCTAGTCAACAAGTTTGACCGGCAATTAAGGTTAATTAAAAACCTGGGGCGTCACAACTGCACTGAGAGAAAAGCTCAAAAGGTAAACAATGCAGATTTCTAGATTAAGACAGATTCTGATAGCTGTAAAGAAACAGGTGTATCTCGCTGTACAGGTAACCAAAAATCACAAATTTTTCCTGAGACATGATGTGCCAAATTACTGAACTACTCCAATTGGATTTGCCTCTATCGGAGGTCGACAACTCGAGATATTAAATAATGAAGTCAACTGTGTCAGCAGGATTTGACAGATTCTGATGGCTTTGTTTTTCGTACATAACTCCCAGAATATATATTGGATAATGCTGAATTTTTTACAGAAAATCACATATAAAATTTGTGAACTAACCCAACTAGTTTTACTGGATTTGGAGTTCTGTAGCTCGAGATAAAGATAAAACACTACTGCTGTTTTAGGAAGTGACGTGAACAGATTTTTGCATTAAGATAATCCTCATGGTAGGTAAAATAAGATGGATAAAGAATTATGATATTGCAAGATAAAAGATAATTGGAACAGAACTTAAACCCACTAACCAAGCTTTATTACTAAACCAATGTCATTGTGGCATTAATCCACAACACACTGCAATCACACAAAAATCCAACTCACGAATGATCACAATTCAAGCATCCAAACACACCACTAGCTAACACACCGTTCCAACGTTTCGATCTAACGATTACAGACTCTAAAACTGAAAATAAAAAGACACCTAACACCTAAGGCCAAATGATCCGAGTGCGGGAGCTTAGGGACCCATATCTTGTCCTCCTGAGCCTTGGTGACATTGCAAGCCATCTTTCTTCATCTTCCTCCACCTCTTCATCATTCTGCCCCGCAATCACTGCCTTAAGCCTTTTGATTTCCGTTCGATCCTCATCTTGCTGATCACGAAGGTCTTGCAGCTCCATGTTGGTGTCATCAAGGTTGGTGTTGAGAGCTGCAACAAGTCCCACTTGAGCTGCATAGCGAGATCCCATGTCCGCGTCAATCACTGGGATAATGCTGCCCACAGCTCCAGCAGATCGGCGGGGAAAGTCACCCCACACGGTGTCATTGAGATGGTGAGCCTCCTCATAACACCATGCAGAAAGAGCCCTCCTAGCAGCATCATCTCTCCCCGCAGCGTAGGTAGCACTGGTGGCTAAGGCATGGTGAACAGTAACCTCGTACTGTCCGCCCTCCTGTGGATCATCTTCCAGAATGCGCACTGACACCTCCCACTGCGTTGGGTAACGGGGATGTGTCCTCCTTAGCCCAACGTAGTCGATCGTCACAGGCTGATAGAGACGGTGGAAAAGCCTCCTCAGCTTAGACGGAAAGCGTGCATGCCCCCCATCATGGTGAAAAACGACCAACTTCCACTCCTCAGGCGCAGGTTGATCATCAGCATCACCATCCTCCGGATCTGAACCTTCAGGATCTGAGTGGTCATCTGGGTCACCTCATTGTTCCTGATCTTCAGCTTGCCCCTCTTCTGGCTCATCATCTGACAGCTCAATGACTGAAGTGGGTGGTGAAGCTTGCACTGAAGCAGAGCTCGCCCCACTTCCCTCCTCAGTGTCGCCTTTGTGCCCATCACTCTCCGAGGAGTAGCAGTAGTAGTCCTGGTCCTCCAGGTACCTTGGAAAGCGGTAGGCACCAGCACGGGTAGTCTTCAGTCGGCGAACCATCTAGAGGTAGAGGAGACAAGTGCTGATTAACTAGAGATGACAAGATCAAGTTAAGATAACAAAAAGATAATCAAGGATGAGATTAAACCAAGAATAGATATAATAAATAGAATAAAGCAAACTAAACAATGTGTGGCTTCTAATATTATATAATCCTTAGTTTTCGACCAGTTCTAACTAGGCTAACGTCCTACAGTCAACACGGCTCTGGTACCACTTTGTCACACCCGGATTTAAGGG
This sequence comes from Cenchrus fungigraminus, assembly GCA_036936925.1. Lineage (NCBI taxonomy): Eukaryota > Viridiplantae > Streptophyta > Magnoliopsida > Poales > Poaceae > Cenchrus > Cenchrus fungigraminus. Next base: position 91,854,364 of record CM072774.1, on the reverse strand, counting down.
CAAATCCGAATGCAAGAATACATGTGCGCCAGGATCAAAGTACACACATGCATCGACTCAGTGAATACCAAAACATAGTGTAAAAGCGTAAAGGAAGTATTAAACATTTATTACATGACCGAATGTCTCAAATTAACACACGTTCGAGTAGCTAACAGCGGAAAAGTAAACGTAGAAGTCCTCCACAGGCAGCTGACTGGAGGAACGAGCGCCTAGAACTCATCAAACTCTCCAGGATAGTCCTCAATGCGTCCGTCTGAGCAGCAGCCGGGTAGTGTAGATGCAATATAGAAACAACAAGCATGAGCACATATCGTACTCAACAAGGGAAAACTCTATAACAACATGCAAGGCTTTATGGTGGAAGCTGATGGTTGTAAAGCAAGTCAGCATTTTAGTTGGTCAAGTTTTATTAAGCAACTGTTACTAACAAGTGTAAGTATATACCAAACCCAATTAACAAGTGCAACAGAACCATAGAATGCAATGCACAAGTTTAAAATTTCCATCTTTCATAAATTACTCATGTGAGGGTCCAGGCCGCCCTTGACCGTGGGCACGGCTAACTAGTTAGTTTTACACTCTGCAGGGGTTGTACATCTTTACCCACAAGTCACGTAAAAGTCCCGAAGAACTTTAGACCCAACCACGCTGTGCAAAAGTAGGCACAATACCACACTACCGAGGTGTGGCTGCATAGGGACGCTACGAGGCCTTTACAAAGATCCCCTAGTGCAGGCTGCTCGCTAGGTTACTTGACAGCGCAATGCATAACCCTCTCTCAAGACTGCGAAGCTGCCACAGAGCAGATCAGCCCGAGGGCCGGGCTATACACCAACTACCGGCAACCCCCAACCCCTTTCAGGTAAAGCATACCTAACACCAAGTTCTCTAATTACTAAGCCAAGACAGAGCCATATGTCTTGTGGTTGTACTGTTTTCCTGGGTGGTTCTCCATGTTCCGATTAACAGGTGAAAGGTGTTCTTGCATTACATGAATGAGTAGCATAAATAAATCCAGATTTGATAAATGTTCATTAAACCACCCAAAGCCAAGTAATGCGCTAGCAAGTTCTACCCAACATAAAGTAAACCCAGGTTGATCAAGGCATAGGATAAACAACACTAGGCGAACCTTAAATAATCGGACCCATCATATTAATGCAAAGCAATAAATAAATACAGTGTAATTAAAATGCATGTTGTAATAGGATCAACGGAAATGCAGCAAGGACTTGCCTTCTACCAGCTCCGGAAACTGCTCAGGGTCTTGAAAGTCTTCAACAGCAGCGAAATCCTCGAACGGCTCGTACTCTACGCTCCACACATTCACATACAAGCATACAATAGAATAAATTCAGAAACAATCACCAAATAGTACTAACAGAACAAAACAGAGGCATAAAACTGTTCTACTCATCGAGACGATCGCATGGACATAAAGAACGCTAAAAACGGAGCTAAAACGACTAAGATATAGCTTAAACAAGATCAGGGACTTAACTGTGAAGAAAACTAAACTATAAGGGCTAAACCGAAGAAACTTGGACCTAACCGTAAGAAAACTTCCACGGTGGAAGGATCGGCTTAAGAAATCTAAAAACGCAGGGGCTAAACTGCAAAACTACCGAGCAAAGGCTGGGTTGACCGGCCCTTGACTGGTTTGACTCTGGCCGGTTAGATCTGAGCCGCAGATCTGAAGATGGACGGCCGGCAGTGACCCAAGACAGGCGGCAGCGCTACGGCGGGGGAAACGCGGCGGCGCCCAGCGGCGCTCCTCGTCGGCGACACGCCAAATCGAGCGGGGGTGTTCGATTGGATGCGAGGATAGCACCTGGATGCGGCTAAGGTGGTGGCGAAATCAACCGTGGCACCGAGACAGGCGCACGGGCGACGACGACGCCGTGCGGCGCGGCGAGGCGGACGGCGGCGTTACACAAAACCGGCGGGCGCGCGCGAAGCGAACCCAAGTGCAAGAACGCGCACAAACGGCACCAATAGGGTCCTCACCTTGCGGCGAAGCTCCTGGACGGCTCCTCGTTGACGGAAGGGCGGTGGACGAGCGGTTTCACGGCGGCGGCGCGGCTAGGGTTAGCGGCGACGGCGCAGAGCTTGGGCTCTAGGGTTCTCGGGGAAAGGGGCGGCGCGATGCGAGGCGGCGGGGTTATATAGGGCAGGGGTGCCCGGGCAAGTGGTCCCGAGGCCACACACGCGCACCCGGCGCAAGCTCGGGGTCGGACCCCGAGTCCGACCCGGGCATGGCGCGAGGTGGGGGATGACCAGCGGCCCCCACCAGGCAGCGGCTGAGGCGGCGTTGGGCCGGCGCTGGGCCGACGGCCACGCTGGGCTGCGAAGCGGCGGGGTGCAACGGTGACCGGGCGACAGAGTTAAGGGGGCGCGGCTGGACTTCGGCAGGTGGGCTGCGCAGCAAAAAGAAAAAGGAGGGGAGGGAAAAGAAATGGTTTTCCATTTTTTTGAAAAGAGGAAATCAAACAAAATTCAAACTCAGGTTTGAATTCAACAATCAAAATAGATGCTCCAGCATGTATGCAACAGTAAACTCCTATATTTCATTAATTTAATTAACAAAAATGATTCAATGCCTAGAAAATCACAAACACCTTATATTCCTTAAGCAAGAACAATGGTTTGTAAGCAAATTTTTATTTAAACTCAAAAGTGAAAATTAGGGTGTTACACAGTCCCGGGTACAAGGCTGTCTGGCATGCCCCCACACAGTACATCCAGCCTCACACATGTACCCCCCTCCCAGTTATGATCCGGGCAGGCGAATACTCAAGATTAGTAATAGTAAGATCCCGCACCATCTCATTAAGGTACTAGGCTTAACGGTCCCATTCCCGACAAGTCCTTAGTACGTTCAAAAGCTTAGCCCACGAAAGCCATTGGACTGGAGCCCAAATCCCATGCTCTTACCACATGAGCAATCCATTTAAAAAGATCTTATGATTCCAACATAAGAACCTATTCTCGCGAGTGACGAACATCACTCGACTTTTACCGGGTCCTATAGCATAGCAGCTATCGACCTAGCATACTAGTAAAAGAGCATAGGTACCTAGGGATCATGCATCTAGGGTTTCATTCAACTCCTGAAACGTAAATGCACAAACATAGCAATGGTAATTGCATAATTTAAAAAAGAAGGGTTAATGATCCGGGGCTTGCCTTCGTCGGCAAGGTTGGCCTTGGGCCCTTCTGGACTTTGGTCCAGGTCCTGAGCTACGTCCACGTACTGCAGCTCACCGTCAGCACCTTAGTCTCCTCCTTCCGGCACGAGCGTATAGCTACCGTCGGGAAGATCTACACGAGGATGCATATGCAAGATTTAATTAACGGTTTTGATTTAATTAACTACAAAACAACACATGACAACCATGGGGTGCATGGTTGACCACATTCACCTTGACAAACACATTTTTGGTAAATTCTTTCTATTAAAGTAACAACACATGGTGTTTTATTAATTATTCTTTTTGATGGAGATTGTGTACACATTTACATAAATAAATTAATTTAATTTCACAAAATAGCAAGGGGTGGTGACACTTAGCTTGTTTCACATCCCAAACATAAGGTCTTAGGTGTGGTGTTGGTGGTTTTCCACTTTAATTTAATTTTAAGCTTTAATTGGCCTCCATTGTTTTTATGCATAAATAAATTCAAAAAATGCAGAGGGTGATGTTTTCTAAGCTCTATAACCCTAAGGAAAGCTACTGAACACACATGCACACTTATAAGAGCTATGAATTAAATATACCGAAAATGACAAGTTTTATCTACCAAACCAAGATAAATGCATATAAAATAAATAAATAAACAACAAATGGATTCCAACTTCCTCCCACTGGTTCTCTGACTCAAATCAAGGCTAGGAAATCAACAAACACACCATGAGTTACTCTAGATCTTGAGCTATGCAATTACATTGAAAATTAAGCATAATTCAAGAATAAATATTTCTGGTAGATATAAAATCATGGTTAATTCACCAGAGGTGTATCTAGGCATAAAAAGATTATAACCAGAAGTTGGGCACAAAAATATATTTATTTTTAGCTACAAAAATCATTAAGGCAGATCTAGCATAAGTGCAAAATAAATCATATTAAAAGATTTACTCAGTAACTTTGTGCAACTTTGGGTGCAGAGCCTAGACATGGCATGTCTCACAACATAGTCAAAATTCAGCTTGAGATCACTTGTAGATTTTGAACTACAACAGATCTAGGTTAAACTGATTTCAATTTTTCATGCAAAAATTATCACTCAAAAGTATGGCCATACTTTACAAAAGTTGTAGAGTTACTCACAAGGAAACCAACAAAATTGGTTTTGCATTTTTATCATTTTTCTATGATTTTCTACGGATTTTACAAGATTTAGCCAAAATCCACAAAACTATAAGAATCTAATTACTCTCAGGCCTCTGGAAAGATTCTAAGCTTCACAAATATGCCTTCGCTTCTAACATTAAAGCTCCCGAGCACAAAACCTTCACAGCCATGCCCTCCGGCGGCGGGGCGAGCTCGCCGGCGGCGAGGGGCGGCCGGAGGTGGTCAACACGCGGCACAGGAGTGTGATTAAGCTCACCACTCGTCGATTGGTGGCTGTGGATCGGTCGGGGAGGTCGCCGGTGAGCGGCGGCGGCAAGGCCGTGGCGGCGCGGCTGCTGCGGCTTGGATTCCGGCGAGAAGCGAGGCGGAGCTGGCCAATGCACGAGTGCTAGAGCTCGAGCATTCCCTAGGTGAGGCTATGGAGGTGTAGGCCTGCGCCAGGAGCGAGCAGAAGAGGGAGCTCGCCGGTGGCGGCAATAGCGGGCGGAGGTGGCGGTGCGTGCTCTGCGTGAGGAGGAACGGGGCGGGGTTTTATAGACGGGCGAGCGTGCAGGGGAGCAATGCTTTGCGGTGAAGGATCCCCCGGCGCATATGCCGCGGGTACGGCGGCGCGGGCCTCGGCGGGCGTGCGCGACAGGGGGGGTCCGACGTCGCGGGTGCGCGTGCGCGCCGCGTGGCCTGCGCGGCTCCCCCGGCGGAGGCGCAGGCTCGGGGCGTGTGCGCGGCTGACGCCAACGTCGTGCGCGCACAGTGCCCCCCCGGCCGGGCCCCGAGTACGGCGGTGCACAGCGGCAACGCGGCGGCGACGCGTGGAGCCCACGCGCGCACGACGTCGCGCCGACGCGCGCTCAGCCCTGATCAAGCCCCGTGATGACATGTTTGACCGTGTTTTGTTCAAATATTCGAATTCAAACTTCATTTTTAGTAGATATGAAACTTGTAGATGAGTCATCCCTCTACACTTTAGGCACAAACCGAACTGGATTTGGATTCGATATGAAGTAGAAATTCGAATGCCAAATTGGTGAAAAACTTGGCTCGGGTGAATAGTAGAACTGAGTTTGACTTGCATTTTTCAACCATTTCCTCTCCAAATTTGAAATGCCACTCTGAAGATGAAATGTGTCCCATGAAAATCTGAACAACTTCTAGTTCAACATTTTTTTAAGTGTTTAAGTGAATTTTTGAGAACGTGGCAAAAGTTCCAGAAGTCAACTAGGACACATGCTAGGGTTTTGACTTGATTTTGGGAATGTTTGACCATAGGTTGACATTTGTGGGTGTTGACTTGATCAAGATGATCATTAGTGATTGTTGGCTAGGTTTTCGAGGTGATGACCTAGGTTGACCAAGGTTTGACCAAAGTCAAGATGTTTGACCTAGTTGACTAGGTCATTAGCACGATTGATGCTAATTAAAAAAACCTGGGGCGTCACAGCCTGCCCCCCTTAAAAAGAATCTCGTCCCGAGATTCGAAAGTAAAAGACGAAAGTAGGGAGGTGTTCTCAGATAGATATGTTACCCATGAAGTTAAGCTGGCCTTGCTTCACTTGAATTGTCGGCTTCTTGCCGTGATTACCCTTATCTGCTCCAGGGTTCTGATTCTGCTGTTGGGACTTGTGCTGCTTAGGGTTCGGGCACTCATTTGCATAATGCCCGGGCTGTCTACAGTTGTAGCAAATGCGGGGTGGAAGTTCCTTAGGCTTGGAAACTTGTTGTTGCTCCTTCCGGTACTGGAAATTTCCCGAAGGCTTGTTCTGGGAAGGGGTCACTCTCCAGTGCCCAGATGAAGAGGATTGTGAAGACCCATGAGTGTTCTTCTTGACAAAGCGGAACTTCTTTCCCGATCCACTTCCTGAAGTAAAATCGGCTTGTCGCTTCCTATCCTTCTGTGCCTTCTTCATGGCATCCTCCTAAGAGATAGCTTTGTTTACCAACTCATGATAACTATTGGGCTCCAGCAGATTTAGCCTTTCATACAAGTCACCATTGAGACCATCACGGAAATGTTCCATCTTCTTATCATCGGTGTCCACGTGATGTCCTCCGTACTGGCAGAGACTGTTGAACTTCTGTGCATATTGATACACAGTATTGACTCCCTGCTTAAGAGCCAGCAACTCTTTCATCTTTCTATCCATGAGTCCTTTAGGGATATGGTGGTCCTTGAAGGCTTGCTTGAATTCAGCCCAAGTGACTTCGTGTCCAGCAGGTTGCATGGACTTGAAATGCTCCCACCACATCAGTGCTTCACCACGAAGCTGTAAGGTCACAAAGTTAGCCTTGCGCTCCTCAGAGCAAGGCAGGGTAAACACAGAAAATTTGGCCTCTATGGCCTTGACCCATGCATCAGCTTCAAGGGGCTCTTCTGCCTTGGTAAACGTTGGGGGCTTCATCCCAATAAACTGGGTGTAGGTGGTGACCGAATGCGGTCCATCCTGATTAGCCCCATGTGGAGGTCTCTGTTGCAGCTGCTGCATCTGTTGGGCCATTTGCTACTGCGTCTGCAGGATCTGGCGCAACACTTCAGTTTGCGTTGCCATGAATGCCTCCGCCGGCGTCATGAGCGGTGGCGGCGGTGGGTCACCACTACCCGACGCACCAAAACCGTTAGGAGAGCTGCGTGTCGGTCCCACCATCTGAAAAATTTTGAGTTTTCATTAAACACATATTCATAAGCTTGCTCATATAAATTAACAAGTAGAATATGCACGACGAAACCTCCTTCATGGCAAGTTTTTCGAAACCGGACAGCACAGCGGTCATAAGCATAAAATTCATAAATCTCTGCTCATGTACCGAAAAATTCTCATTTTTGGTCAGTAGATGTAGGACTTCATAAGCTCCAAGGTTGGTATTCAACTCCGAGGCAAACTCCGAAGTGAACATGCCCGAAAAGTTTCATCACCGAGGTTTGTCTAGCTGATTTGGACAGCGAGCAGAGCTTTACTAAAAATTTTATAACTCCCGGTAGGAATGTGCAAAAATTCTGAAATTTGGTGATCATGACCATCACAATATTTCACACCACTTTGGTATTCAACTCGAGGTCCAATTCTGATCACAACTAGCTTAATTAAAGCATTCAACACACCGCAACCGAGAGATGTTCAACCATAGCGTTACACCGATGATAAGTTTTGGGATCACCATAATAATACATGGGGCTTACAATGCAGCCTAGCCGCACAAAGGAAAGCTCCTAGTTCAGCCTACCACAAAAACCTACCAAAAGCGGCTGCACACACTAGGAGGTTCCTTCCTACTACCACACTCGCACAACTCCTTACTTTATTACAAGCATACCAACTTCCAACTAGATGACAAGCTAGTCTTAAGTTTACTTCCTAGTGGTTTGGTCTTCCCATGCCGAAGAAAAGGCTCAAGGTGAAGCAGGTCCAGACTCTACTCCAGATTCTCCTTGAATGTCCTCAGCATCTCCTTCTTCTTCTGGTCCGGGAATGACAGGTTCCGGAGGTGGGGCTGCTATCGCTTCCAGTTCATTCTCTAGTTCAAACATATATTGGTCATTATGCTGTAGCATGAAGTTTTGCTCATGAATAACTTCACTCAATTCCCGTATTTTTGCCTTATCCTTGCATCTTCTCTTCTTGAGATTGGCTATCATTGCTCGGGCTTCCTTCAACTCTTGGGTGGTACTTTCCACTTCTTTAACTCGTTGCCTATAGACTTGGCGTCTATAGAATGCACTTTCTCCCACCATCAGTTGATATGTGTCAAACGTAGCTTTGGAGAAACGGACTGAGGTAACAAGGTCAGGACTATAGTGAGAGTTGTCCTGAGCAGAGAGAAAAGCTTCGCGTTCGACCCATGGTCCAGTGTGTTGCTCAGGCAAAGGAATTACTTTGGCTGCAGTGCTAGCTACCGAGTCAGGGTGCTTCACACAAAAAGTTGTGAGCGCTTCAAGAGTAGCCTTTTGCACAGTGTCAGCCAGGTTCAACCCTTGTGCCTTACTCTCCCATGCTTCCCAAGCAGGATTTGTCGGGCACACGGGAACTTTCACCTTCACTTCACAACGAAGGAGCTGGCCTGTGGTCATGACCTCATGTGTCAAATACTTTGGATAAGCGGTGTACCCAAAGTCCTTCAGGGTGTCCCACAAGAGCGTAGGGAATCCACCCTCCTCGAGGCAGTTCACGAGAGTCCATGCTTCCACACTAGTCGACGCAGATCCCAAGCTGTCCATCTGGACATAACGACAAATGTGAGAACCAGACAGATGTGAGTGTACAAGGATAGATTCGATCAATGATAAAAAGAGTACGTGGTTAAGGAATGGGGTAGCCATTGGTACGAACATACAACTTGGCAAAGTTCTGGCAGTTGTAAAAAAAATTCATAACTTAAAAACTAGAGCCCCAAAAATTCCCAAATTTCTGTAGCAACTCAGAAACGTTATGAGGCACATCTTTGGTATTCCAAGGTTGATCTAGAAAGGTTAGGAAGGTGCTCAACTTAAGCAAAGTTCAGAGTGGATTTCTAGGAAAAACAGCACGGTAGAGGTTCACTAATCTGAGCATAACTTGAGGTATACAGAAGCTATGGCCGTGAATTTTCGCGAGCAAAGACTAGATTAGATATGGAGCAACTTTGGTATAGATCATCTAGTCAAATTGATTTTTGTACAGGGTGCAAAAATTCAAGCAACAACCCTATCAATTTTTGGACAGCAACTACACCTACACATGTGAGACTATGCAAAGAAATCACACACTAGCAAAATTTCACCTAGATATGACACAAACATGTATGGGTCCATTTTTAAGTTTCCACGATTTTTAACATGATGCATGATGTCCTATTCGTCCTCACAAGGTGATCAAGCCAAAAATCGAAGTTAGTGCCGGTGCAAGGCATATACACGTTTCTCCCTATAATAACTAGTCGAGAACTATTCGATGCTCACTTAGCGACTTACGAAATGTAGTTAGTGTACCTGCAGAAAAAGAACCTTCCGTGCCAGCACTCACGAAAGCGTCCACATACATTGCCGTTCACTATAGAAACGGCACCCATGCGTTTATCGCTGCATGGATAGCGTCCAACCTCAGACACCCTCCGTTTGAATGGAGTGTATCCTTGCCTCGCATATTCGTAATGCGGAACACACACGTATGGCAAAACGTGGTGACATCCCATCCCATGACATGTTCATCTTGAATAGAGCATGTCATCCTTCGTATGACTCACATACGGCAAGCGCACGTATGAAACACGTGGGCATCCAACCGAGAAGATAGGATCCGTGGAATGGATTGCCCTATCGACCCTCGCATACTCGTGATGCGGCACAACACACGTATGAAACATGTGGCTTAAGAAGTGCTGGAAGTTAGCAAAATGAACCATAGATTTGACTAACCACCTGAAAGAATCCAAAAATTCCCTCTATGGCCTCTCAGTCTACTTCCATCCTTAGTGAACCAACGTTTTTTGCAAATACAAACAATCTTGGCAAGTTTTATTCAAAAACCTGTGATTAAGATTGTTAATTAAACTCCAATGCATATTAATCGCTATGGTACCAGCTGTGACAACCCGCCCAAGAAAATACCGTACTATCGCCTAAACCAATCCACTTTGGTCATTAAGCGATAATAAAGTACCATCCCGTCGTAAGTTGCCGGGTCAAAGCCCGGTAAATCACTTGGGTATCACACAGAGGATCGAACATATGCATTAAAACTCACACGAAGGCAAGTCCAGAGTACACTACACAAATTAAATCCAAATTACCCCGAAGGGTTTAATTATTACAAACCATGGTTCACGACATGATAAGTAAAGGTTCAAAGTTCGAAAACAGCGGAATAATAAACTAGCGATACGCTAGACATCACAGGAGGCCATCCATGATGCCATCACTCGTCATCATCCACCCATTCCAGATCCCAGCCGGGTGGAATCTCACCTGGCCAAACAACACCTGCAACAACATTTTATAAAGCAAGGCTGAGTATACTAATACTCAGCAAGACTTAACCGTCGGGTGATAACTACATCACCAAACTCTAGACATGAGAGGCTTTTTGGCCGGTGGAGTTCTTTTGCTGAAAAGCAACAAAGAGTATGTCCTTACTTTCAATATTTTAGCTCAAGTTCTAGTAAATTACCATTTCCAAGTGAGCCAACTACTTCAATCAAGAATTGTACAATACAATTAATCCACGCAGTGATATTCACATAGTTCCATCATTAAGGGATATCATGGCCAGTTGATTAAGCAGTCTCAGATAACGGTGAGAGACCGACAATCGATTGATTAAAACCTTGCAAGGTAAACCTAAACACACGGAGCGGTGCCCTCACAAAGTTGGCACCGACTAGGCGGTTCCCAAAAATCTTCGGCTTGGGATCGAATCTTACAGTCCCGGGTACAAGGCTGTCTGGCATGCCCCCACATAGTACATCCAGCCTCACACATGTACCCCCCTCCCGGTTATGATCCGGGTAGGCGAATACTCAAGATTAGTAATAGTAAGATCCCGCACCATCTCATTAAGGTACTAGTCTTACCGGTCCCATTCCCGACAAGTGCTTAGTACGTTCAAAAGCTTAGCCCACGAAAGCCACTAGACCGGAGCCCAAATCCCATGCTCTTACCACATGAGCAATCCATTTAAAAAGATCTTATGATTCCAACATAAGAACCTATTCTCTTGAGTGACGAACATCACTCGACTTTTACCGGGTCCTATAGCATAGCAGCTATCGACCTAGCATACTAGTAAAAGAGCATAGATACCTAGAGATCATGCATCTAGGGTTTCATTCAACTCCTGAAATGTAAATGCACAAACATAGCAAAGGTAATTGCATAATTTTAAAAAGAAGGGTTAATGATCCGGGGCTTGCCTTCGTCAGCAAGGTTGGCCTTGGGCCCTTCTGGACTTTGGTCCAAGTCCTGAGCTATGTCCACGTACTGCAGCTCACCGTCAGCACCTTCGTCTCCTCCTTCCGGCACGAGCGTATAGCTACCGTCGGGAAGATCTACACGAGGATGCATATGCAAGATTTAATTAACGGTTTTGATTTAATTAACTACAAAACAACACATGACAACCATGGGGTGCATGGTTGACCACATTCACCTTGACGAACACATTTTTGGTAAATTCTTTCTTTTAAAGTAACAATACATGGTGTTTTATTAATTATTCTTTTTGATGGTGATTGTGTATACATTTACATAAATAAATTAATTTAATTTCACAAAACAGCAAGGGGTGGTGACACTTAGCTTGTTTCACATCCCAAACGTAAGGTCTTAGGCGTGGTGTTGGTGGTTTTCCACTTTAATTTAATATTAAGCTTTAATTGGCCTCCATTGTTTTTATGCATAAATAAATTCATAAATGCAGAGGGTGATGTTTTCTAAGCTCTATAACCCTAAGCAAAGCTACTGAACACACATGCACACTTATAAGAGCTATGAATTAAATATACCGAAAATGACAAGTTTTATCTACCAAAGCAAGATAAATGCATACAAAAAAATAAACAACAAATGGATTCCAACTTACTCCCACTGGTTCTCTGACTCAAATCAAGGCTAGGAAATCAACAAACACACCAAGAGATGCTCTAGAACTTGAAAATTAAGCATAATTCAAGAATAAATAATTCTGTTAAATATAAAATCATGGTTAATTCACCAGAGGTGTATCTAGGCATAAAAAGATTATAACCAGAAGTTGGGCACAAAAATATTTTTATTTTTAGCTACAAACATCATTAAGGTAGATCTAGCATAAGTGGAAAATAAATCATATTAAAAGATTTACTCAGTAACTTTGTGCAAATTTTGGTACAGGGCCCAGACATGGCATGTCTCACAATATAGTCAAAATTCAGCTTGAGATCACTTGTAGATTTTGAACTACAATAGATCTAGGTTAAACTGATTTCAATTTTTCATGCAAAAATTATCACTCAAAAGTATGGCCATGCTTTACAAAAGTTGTAGAGTCACTGACAAGGAAACCAACAAAATTGGTTTTGCATTTTTATCATTTTTCTACGATTTTCTACGGATTTTACAAGATTCAGCCAAAATCCACAAAACTATAAGAATCTAATTACTCTCAGGCCCCTGGAAAGATTCTATGCTTCACAAATATGCCCTTGCTTCTAACATTAAAGCCCCCGAGCACAAAACCTTCACACCCATGCCCTCCGGCGGCAGGGCGATCTCGCCGGCGGCGAGGGGCGGCCGGAGGTGGTCAACATGCGGCACAGGAGTGCGATTAAGCTCACCACTCGTCGATTGGTGGCGGTGGATCGGTCGGGGGAGGTGTAGGCCGGCGCCAGGAGCGAGCAGAAGAGGGAGCTCGCTGGCGGTGGCAATGGTGGGCGGAGGTGGCGGTGCGTGCTCCACGCAAGCAGGAAGCGGGCGGGGTTTTATAGACGGGCGAGCGTGAAGGGGAGCAACGCTTCGTGGTAAAGGATCCCCCGGCGCATATGCCGCGGGTACGGCGGCGCAGGCCTCAGTGGGCGTGCACGTCAGGGGGGGTCCGGCGTCGTGGCTGCGCGTACGCGCCGCTTTTCCTGCGCGGCTCTCCCGGCCGAGGTGCGGGCTCGGGGCATGTGCGCGGCTGATGCCAGTGCCGGGCGCGCACAGTACCCCCCCCCCCGGCCGGGCCTCGGGTACGGCGGCGACGCGTGGCGCCCACGTGCGCACGACGTCGCGCCGACGCGCGCTCAACCCCGGTCAAGCCCCGTGATGACATGTTTGACCGTGTTTTGTTCAAATATTCGAATTCAAACTTCATTTTTAGTAGATATGAAACTTGTAGATGAGTCATCCCTCTACACTTTAGGCACAAACCGAACTGGATTTGGATTCGATATGAAGTAGAAATTCGAATGCCAACTTGGTGAAAAACTTGGCTCGGGTGAATAGTGAAACTGAGTTTGACTTGCATTTTTGAACCATTTCCTCTCCAAATTTGAAATGCCACTTTGAAGATGAAATGTGTCCCATGAAAATCTGCACAACTTCGAGTTCAACATTTTTTTAAGTGTTTAAGTGAATTTTTGAGAACGTGGCAAAAGTTCCAGAAGTCAACTAGGACATGCTAGGGTTTTGACTTTATTTTGGGAATGTTTGACCATAGGTTGACATTTGTGCGTGTTGACTTGATCAAGATGATCATTAGTGATTGTTGGCTAGGTTTTCAAGGTGATGACCCAGGTTGACCAAGGTTTGACCAAAGTCAATATGTTTGACCTGGTTGACTAGTTCATTAGCACGAATGATGCTAATTAAAAAAACCTGGGGCGTCACACCTGTGAACTAATGACCTCATTGAACAGAAGCATTTCATTAATATCACCACCTGGCTTGTTCCTGTTATCTGGACTTTGAATCAGGTTAAAATCCCCAAAAATTAGCCAGTCAACATCATCAGGCATAACTATGTGCTTTAGCCAGTGTAAGAAGTTTTGTTTCCCTTCATGTGTACAAGGGCCGTAGACATTGGTTAGAATCCTATCCGACTGGTCATAGTTTGAATGAAATTCTATGGAAATGCCAAATTCATTTCTAAACACCATAGAACCATTAAGAAGAGATGATTTCCAAATTACAGCAAGTCCCCCAGAAGCACATATGAAGGGGAGGAACTCAAAAGCATCAAAAGACCTAGGGCAAAACTTTCTGATGAATTGCAGATTAAGAATTTGCTTTTTAGTTTCTTGTAGGCAAATGACATCACAACCACTTTCAGAAATTCTATCTCTAATGGCATCCCATTTCTCCATGGCATTCAAACCCCTGACATTCCAACATAGAACTTTCCACTGTCTATGGTTTTGATTCATTTGAAACAGGCAAGAGAGTAACAGAAAGTGCCATGAACTGACTAGCAGTACAGACAAGCACACAGACAGCCAACTAAAATAAACAAGTTTGTCTAGATAAATAAATTACAGTCCCAAAAGCGAAATCTGTCTAAGTGACAACAAAATAAAGATCCAAAAGAGCCAAGTGCTTCCACTTCCTATTTCCTGGCCTTTTTCTTGCTTGTTTTGTCCAGATCATTGGTGTTGTCTTTGTGAGGTTTCTTTGACTGCTTCTTTCCACCAGGGGCTGAAGCCTTCTTATTCTTTGAAAGCTCCTCAACAGAAAGCTTCTCACGAGCAATTTTACAAAAAGTGGCACCAAGATTCCTGATCACTTGGGAGGAAAGATTTGGTGGGTCCATAGAGCAACCCAGATAGTTTTTATTGAGACATGGGGAGCCTTTATAGCCCTTATGTTTCCCCTTCTGTCTCAAGCTTCTTCTTGCATTAGAGTCTGACAAACTTTGAGGAGCCTTTCCTTTAGCAGCCAAGGACAGAAGAGACTTAGACCAGGGTCCAGGGGTTTGAGCAATCCTTGTAGTGAGCTTTTCAGGTGGTGTAGCAGGAGACAGATGATCTGAGTCTTCTAGAAATGTGAAATCATATGGGGGAGCTGGGATTCATTGCTGGGAAGGAGGCTTCAAAGTCAAGTTGCTGGCAGATTTTTGCTGCAAAGCTGATGTTCAACATTTGGCACGGTCGACGGTAGGTAGAAGGGGATGGTGGGGGCTGAGGGGTGACCAGCCAGAAAGGAAAGAGTAGGTGAGCCCAGGAAGAATGTAGCCCACTTATGAGCCACAAGGCTGAGCATCAGGAAGGTGAAGAAGTCAGCCCAATGTCCTGGCACTTTTTGGATTGTGGGTGCCCCTGGCCCAGGAGCAAAACATTTGGCCCATAACCTGACAGCTTCAGGGTTATGTTTGAAGAAATCTGACTTTGGCTGGGGGAAATCAAAAACTCTGCTTGGAAACACTAGATCAGCCTCAAGCTGAGATGTTATGACCATACCAACATTCTAAACATTGTTTTCCACATCCTGAGCAATATTTCCCATCTGATTATTAACCATATTCAGATCATCAAAATCCATCAGTTCATTTTCTTGAATATCATCTGGTAGCAACTGCAGGGGGCACCATTCTCCATGGGGATGAAGACCTGAACTTCTGGAGGAGCTGCCACTTCTATTATTGGGGGTGGATTTTCAGCTGCCCCCTCTGAGTCACTGCTGGCAAGAATTACATCTTCCTCCATGGGTGCAGGTTGCTGTTGAGGTGCATTCCCTAAGACCAAAAAGATATTATCCACCACACCCATATCATCTTCCAAAGGTTGCAGGGGTTCATTGAGGTCAAAAGCTAAAGGTTGCTGTGGTTGTTGGGCAGGAAGGGCTTGCACAATCTGTTGTTCAGGCTGGTGCACATGAATGACATCTGGTCCCTGGGGCCATAAACCCCAACCTTCCTGAGGTGCATTGCCTCCTTGCTGAGGTGCATCATCTTCTTGCTGGTGTGCATCCTGATGGGGCTGAGGATGGAAGGGTCCCTGACCCTGCTGGCCAAACCCAAAGAAATCAAAAAGCTCAGGCTGAACATCATGTGGAGGGAAATCTTCATCTACAGCCATACCCCCCAGCATAGTAGCCTAAATTATTTTAGTTTGGATGGTTCTTCCATTGAAGCCCGGACCCTCTGTTGACACTATGAACCATGGAATTTCTTGTAAGCTAACCACTCTAGCTTTTACCAGAACACGAGCAATATGACTAGGATCCTCCTCCCAAGCTATGACATGACCATGATCCCTAATAACTTTGTTAATATGCACATCAGACCAAAAATCAATGTTCACACCCAAAAGCATTAACCAGACTTCATAATTCAGAGTTACAGATCTATGCTTGGCTCCTCTGTCATGCTCCACAAAGGAAATTTGCACATCCCCAAATTGATGTGGGCTATTATGAGTCAACTAATCACGATCATGGAAATAATTGAACTTAACATAAGCCTGACCAAAGGGACATGGCTGGATATAGGTGTATCCCACCCGAGCCTGATCACGAAAGAACTCATGAAGGACATCACGGATTGCATTGAAGCCTACCAGATGATTGGGCATTGGGTCGATGGTCACAATGGCAACATCCGGGTTGCGACTAACGGGTCTGCCCAGGATTACCCTGGACATTGGCCTCCGATTGGGTATCATCACCCGATTGAAGCCCCTCGGGATGAAAGGAGTCGGGTCAACAAACTGATAAGCCATCTGTTCACTATCGCCTTCGAACGACGAAGGAACTGTAGCACCGCTAGGGTTTTCATGCCGCGGCGCAGAACCCGAGGCAGGCTTTGCAGAAAGCGGCGGCGGTGGTGGCGGTGGGGGCGGCTAGGGCGGCTGCCGAGTGCTCTCAGGTAGAGAGCTAGGCGGGAGCAGAAGGAGGTCTAGCAGTAAGGAATCAGAGGAGGCGCGATTTTCGGCAGTCGAGCTAGGAGCAAGAAAGGAAAGCTCCGAAAGACACCAAGGAATCGAAGTTGAGGAGGCAGGGGTGAACACTGTTGGGGTGGAGGTGGCAGCCCCACCTATCTGTGGCTGTGGAGCTTTGAACCAAGTCGCAACATCCGCTAGATCCCAACTAACCGTGTGTTGATGGGAAGAGAAGATCCCCCCTTTGGAGAGACCCGGAAATCGAGTTGGGAATCGACAGGAAGCTGCAACATGGCCCAACCAAAAGCAAGATGTGCAACGTGTACTTGATCGGCAAAAAGGCCTAGTGTGGGAATTTGACAGGCATCTAGAGCAGCTGGGCCTTAGCTGGGCCTTGAAATGCCTGCCTAGAGGAACCGAGTTTGCGCCCGACAGAGGAGGTTTTGAACTTTTGAAATTTGAAGGGGGCTGAAAACGCGGGCCGTGATTGTTGGCCGAAGAACAGCGCGCAGAAGACGCAAACTGATTTAGCTGCAAGTTGAGATCAGGAACTGAATTGAGATTGATCCTCGAGAAAACCGAACGAGAACCCAATTGTGGGCATTGGTGAGTTGGTGCAGAAGAACGGCGATCTGAACCAGGATGTTTAACTACTGCCGCATAGGATTTTGGCGATTTTCTAGCTGTTTTTTGGATCCAATCATACCGAGGTCCAGAATCTAAAGTTGAAGAAATCCTGGCATTGGCCAGACCAGAAGGATTCCAGAGATGGAAGAACAGCTTGAAAGAATGACAAGCAAAAGACTTGAGAGCATAGACATGAAGACCAACTCGTCTGTTGAGGACAGAGAACTTGAAGAGTTGTTGCTCTAACTCAACCACTGAAAAGAGATCAGCAGATCCACCAAGAACAGACTGGAGGATCAGTCCGACCGAGAGCGACGACAAACGGAATTTGGATCGACTAAAAGCCACCACAAGCCAAAAACTTGCAGCATCATCAGGTGACGGGGAGCAGACCGAGAGGCCAAAACGAGAACGTACCTCTGTCGCAAAGGAGATTCCGAGGGAGGGATCTAGAGAGGAGAGATCCATGCTGAGGAAAGGAAGCAGATCTCACTCAGATCAGAGGAGATCTAGGGAGAAGAGATTCCGCAGCCCTCCATTTGAACCGACTCGGAGGAGTCGCATGTAGCATCAATGTCAGGAAACCTTCAAAACAGCCACCACATTGGTTCATAATTCATCAAAAAACCCTCTTAAATCCCGCCGCAACGCACGGGGAATCACCTAGTAATGGTGAAGTATTCGTCTTATAGTCCTAAAATCTAACAGTCGTCTCATAGTTATAAAATCTGGCCAATGAGGTGTATTGCTATTTCACGAATCAATGACTCATTTAATTTCTCTCTCCATATGAGCAAATTCCAACATCGCTGCATCAGAGGATCTATGAGACTGCTAAGGTGTAGCACTGATTATGATGATTTGATGAATTCTTTGGCAGTATGTTTGCCTTTGTGTTTCCTTCACAATCAGTGAGAGAAGTTCCATCACAATCATAAGTGAGAGGATGGACAACCAGTTTTGCACATCGTGTGGAACCGCTATGGTGAATCGCGAGGCGATCCCGATCCCATCCTAGGCTCGCTACTCCAGCGAGACTTAGGCGCTCCGCTGCCGGCCTCTCCGGCCCCGGCGTCCCCGCCACATTGGTTTACTGCTCCTGTCCCCGACGGCCACCCGCAAAGTGTCGGTTAGCCACTCCGGCACCACTGGACACCCGTCTGGGAAATCTTAATTCCCAATTTCTAGCTGCTTAGGTCTAGGTCTGTGGGATCGTTTTGTGCGGCAGTTTCTCACTAGCCGGCACTGATTTGCCTCCCTGAAGGTTCACCATGGCGGCCCCTGGAGGAGGTCTGGAGGTAGGCGGCGGTTCTGATAATCGCGTGCCAGATGCACATGTGCGTGGTCGCGCGTCTGGCGAGCGACCTGCCCAGAATCTGAATGTCGTGGAACTGATGCAGAAACTCAACCTCACGGCTGAGGAAGGAGGTGTGGCGGAGTTCAGCAATGAAGAGAATGCCGATGAAGATGTGGCCACGGAGTGGGCGCTTCTGGGAAAGGTGATCTCTCCCTCGATCCCAGATGCAAACAGAATCTGGGCCGCAATGACTCCAGCGTGGGGAAACCCCTACGGACTGAAGATCTGATCGATTGGAGAAAGGGGAGATAACCTCTTTGTTGCAGAGTTCGGGAGCAAAGTGGATATGGACCGTGTGCTCTCCGGCACGCCGTGGATTGCCGGTAAACACGCGGAGATTTTGTAGGAATATGATGAGAAGCTGAAGCCCTCTGAGATTCGATTCAATAAGATGGATATATGGGTGAGAATCCTCAACCTACCTCTTGGATGGATGAATCAACATAGAGGCAGTCGTGCTATGCAACTGTTGGGTGAGGTAAAGAAGCTGGACGTTGATGGTGATGGCAAGGCGAGTGGTGCGTTCTTGCGCGCCCGCGTGGCCATTGATCTGGATAAACCCCTGAAGCGAGGGGTTCTGCTGAAGATGTCGAAGGATGGAGCCCAGAGTGGTTTGATGCACAATATGAGAAGCTGCCCTTCTTCTGTTACTTGTGTGGGGTGATTGGTCATGGAGGGATGGGCTGCGAGAAACCGGTGTTGAGGAATGAATAGGGGAAGCTCCCTTATGACCGGGATATTCCATTACGCGCTCCTGATGATCGCAGGAGGAAACTCCAGAGCTTTGCGGATGCTGCAGCTGAATCATTTGGAAGTGGGAGCTCTTCCAGTGCTCGTCCGTCACGGTCGGGAGCAGGGAGATCAGAGGGGCACGCAGAGGGTTTGGATGCCGATGTTGGCCGGCGTTCGGCTACCGCAAGTGATGGGCAGGGAATGGAAGATGAAGCAATGTCTCCACTGAAGAGATGTGTGCCTGAACCGAGGGAGAAGGACCTTGTGAGCAGCGGTGCTGGTAGACAATTGTTTCAAACAGGGGGGAGTGAAGGGAGGAAGGGGGCTAAGAAGAGAAAATCAAAGCGAACAGGTTCCTTCTCTCAGATGCCTGACTTAAATCTTGCTATGGAGGAAGGGCTGGTGAGGGTGCCGGTAGGGTTGGTGAGCGCCCGTGTGCACCAATTTGTGGGCTCGAGTGGCAGTACAGAAGGGAAAGAGGCACAAGAGGAGCTGCTCAAGAAGCAGAAGTGATCAACAAACACCAATGTTGCACGATCGGCGGCGGCTGCGGGCGGTAGTCCCCGCCGGGCACCATGAATCTCTTAAGTGTGAACTGCCGGGGATGTGCGCAGCCCAAGGCATTTCAAGAGCTCCGCGAACTAGTGGAGCAATTTAAGCCTGAGGTGGTGTTCTTGATGGAGACGCGAATGGAGGAGGAACGTGCGGTGAGCCTCCAGCACCGCATTGGTATGCATAATGGCTTAGCGGTGGGTGCAAGAGGGCAGAGTGGTGGCTTGGCGTTGTTTTGGAGGGGTAATACGACAGTGGCCATACAGAGCAAGTCCAAGTCACACATTGATGTTATTCTGTCCTGTGCTTCTGTGGAGATTCAGCAATGGCGGTTTACCGGGTTTTATGGTGAGCCACGGAGAGAGCTCCGGAAGGAGAGTTGGTACCTCCTGAGGTTTCTCCGGGCACAGCTGGCTACTCCTTGGCTGTGTGTGGGAGATTTCAATGAAGTACTGATGAGGGAGGAGCATTTTGGGGTAAACGAAAGAGAATAATGGCAAATGACAACATTCCAGGAGGTGGCGGACGACTATGGCTTCACGGACCTGGGATTTTCAGGTTTGCCATATACGTGGGATAATAAACAAGCGGAGGATCACAACGTGAAGGCAAGGCTTAATAGAGCCTTTGGGGATGGGAGGTTTATGAATGGGTTGGGCGATTCATCTGTCAAGCACATCCAGTTGGCAAAGTCTGATCATTGTGCCTTGCTTGTGGAGGTTAAACCGGCTGTTGGGAGAGGATCGGAGGGGAGGAGAAGGCCCGGTCGACCCTTTCGGTGTGAGGACATGTGGTTCAGGCATACGGGGTTTAAGGAGATGGTGCAGCAATCCTGGGTTCCTGGGCAAGACTTGTCAGCCATATGCTCATCTCTGAAATCCTTGCAGCAATTTCTGCGTATCTGGGAAAAAGATGTTTTTGGTAGTGTGAAAAAACAGGTACGGGAGACACGTCTGGAGATTGAAAAGGAGAGGAGTGGCTCGCTGTACCGGGGACCCTCGGCCAGAGAACGCCAGTTGGTCGAGTCTCTTTTAGAGCTGCTAGCGAGAGAGGAGGCTATGGAGCGACAACGTTCACGTGTGACTTGGCTCCGTGAAGGGGATCGAAATACTGGTTTTTTCCAAGCGAAAGCTAAAGCAAGGTGCCGAATGAATAAGATCCGGTGCCTCAAATGAGATGACGGCTCTGTTGCCACGGAACAGGAGGAGTTGGAGGCCATTGCTAATACCTTTTACCAGAACTTGTTTCGTGTGCAGGACATACTTCAACCAGAGCTGGTGTGTGATCATGTCCCGGTTAAGGTTACACCACATATGAATGAATTTCTGGACCGGGAGTTCACGCCAGAAGAGGTGGAGGTGCTGTTGACACCGTTCTTTTTGGAAAAATAGGTCCAAAAGGATAAGGAGAAGCAGCCGATGAAAACAGAGTGCAATCGGCCGATTGAAAGAGAGAGAAGGACGATCAATAAGATTCGTCGATGGTCAGAGGAATTCGACCCTGACAGTGGGCCAGTGGGTCAAAGCGATCGGTCGATGGTCAACCAGAGGATCGGCCGATGGAGAGGAAGAAGGCGGTGATCAAGAAGATACGCCAGAAGGAAAGCATGGGGGAGGCAGATCAATCTACGATTGACGACGGGTCAAAGAGTTAGTTTTAGGAAGTTTTTTAACTCCTGCGAGAGTCCTTTCTATTTTTAGTAGCATTTGTCTTTCTTTAGATGCAAGTAAATAGTGCCGTAATCGGCTAGGAGTCGGGTTGTCCTCAGGACATAAATAGCGACCCTGCCTGGTCGGGAAAAAGTGTACACACCAATATCAAACAAAACACCTCCGGGCAAACCCTTTACTTTACAGCATCTACTTTGCAGCATCTACTTCTACAGCATCTACTTTTCGGAGACTTCGCCATTGCGATTTTTCCTCTTTTCTACAACGCCGTACTTCGAGTTCGTCAGGCTGCATCAACTGAACTCCGGCAAGCTTGTGAGTACCGTTTTACCGAATAACCCTAGGCTTTAACCTCCGGGCGCATCGCTGAGGTTTCGTCTAGTTCTTTATTCACCCCTTACCGATATTAGCTAGATCTGCAAGTTTTTGTACCAATTCTTGTAGTTTTTAGCTATTAACATCAATTACCCCACTCGATCTAGATCCTATCGCCTCCCACTATAGCCGGTTCCGACCTATTCGAGTGCTGACGTCACGATCGGCCGATCCTAGCCGATCTATCTACTCACGCACCTGCGCTTCGGTCGCCCTCGAGCCGGCCGATCCCGCTTTTACCCATATCGGCCGATTGGCTGATACACGTGTTGCTACAAGGCCATCGGTTCTCTAGCCGATCCCTAATATTTTCCATTGCCAATCAACAGGTCAGATTGGCTGGCACGCCTCGCTACAGATCGTGGAGTCACGTGTGCTGCGCGCGGAGGTGACGTCCTATTTTCGAGTCAACACACTTTTGGCACACCTGGTGGGACTCAAAGAAGTCAACAATGACGAAGAACATGAAGACTGGTCCTTCTGAGATTGATCCAGAAAACATCCAAGCAATCACCAAGGATCAGCTGAAAGATACAGACAAAGCTGAGTCCGAAGCTCACATGAAGCATTATGAAGAGCATTGCCTGGCATCATACGGTCAGACTAAAGGTGGAATCTTCAAGAAAAATCCTTTACCAACACCTAAGCAAGTCACCTTCTCAGCCGATCCTGAAGGGCTTCAAGACATGATGACTAAGGCGATGCATCAAACAATGATTGATCAATCTAAGGTTTTCGCCAATACTATTCAGAATTCCATAATTGAAGCACTCAAGAAAGGAGCAGAGGGAGGATATCTGGGACCTGCATACTTCCAACCAAATCGAATTCCTCCAGCGTTCCAGCATAACCAATTGGCTCCCCTGCCGATTGATGATCCAACAAAAGGGATTTCACCATCCCCACAGATCAATGCAACTGCTCCTGGATCTTCATCGGACTCCCAGCCGATTCAGAATCAAGGTGTTGGGGATAAAGCTAAAGACCCTGCCGTCACAATGCTAGTGGTTCAAACTCACCGAACACAATCTAACATCCAGGACCAGACTTTCTCAGTGCAGAATCAGCATCAAAAATATCCTGCGATGAGAGATCAAGACAGAAGGCTTGCAGGATGGGGCTTACCTCGTGATCATTTTGAGACTGATATCTCAAATTTTCTTGAGCCTCAGCCTGAGGAAGTTCCAGAGGTGAAGTACCCACAATCTTATCAAGCCATGTTTGGGGGTACTCCAGGGACTGTGCACATGAATGGGGATGGAGTAGAGTTTGTCTACTTCACTCACGGGAGCAAAGCTTTTGAAAGAGTCAAGATCAGTCCAGCTCATGCTCATATGGTCATACCTACAGAAGGAAAAGCTCCTGTTCTACCTCAGAAACGAACTCCTGTTCAGCCTCAGAAATCGGCTCAGCAGCCGATACTAGGGATGCCCGTGCAGACTGCTCCGCTGCAGCAATCGACATTGGGGATGCCCGTGCAGACAACCCCGTTGCAACAGTCTGCGCCAATGCAACCTGTCTTAACCCCGGCTAATACTGTGGCTCATACGAGATCATCGCCTCAGCAGCCGATCAATCAAGGGGTGATAGGGCAGCCAATAATTCCACAGGTGGATTCTGCACAGGTACTGCAAACACTTCTGAATCAATTGGCTATTTCAAGCCAGTTGAATTTGCAGCAATCAGCCCCATCGGCTGGTCAGCCGATCGGACCAACTCCACCTGTTACAGGTCATTCAATCACGCAAGGTTCAGGAGCATCAATGGCACCAAATCCACAGCCAAGAACCTTAGAAGAACAGACTCCAGAGACTCCATCAGCTGAAATGCAAGTGATTGAACAAGTATCTGCTGAGTTGAAGTCTCACATGAAACAGGAGCTAATTGACCACTTCTCGGAGATGCTGCTAAAGCAATATGGGATAAAACCCAAACAACAGTCCTGCATGTACAGGACACCGTATCCATCTGGCTACAATCAGATACCGTTCCCTCCAAGATTCAAGGTGCCAGACTTCACTAAGTTTTCTGGGCAAGATGAGACATCCACAATGGAGCATATCACTCGATTTATCATCCAATGTGGAGAAGCAGGGAACGTTGATGCACTCAGGATACGTTTGTTCTCTTCATCTTTATCAGGACCAGCATTCTCATGGTTCACATCACTACCAGCTAATTCCATCATCAAATGGTCCGATTTGGAACAACAGTTCCATAACTATTTCTTCTCTGGCATCCATGAGATGAAGATTACTGATCTGACCAGACTCAAGCAAAGGAACGATGAAACAGTTGCTGGATTCGTTCAGAGATTCAGAGAGGTCAGAAACAAGTGCTATAGTCTGAATCTAGGAGATAAACAACTGGCTGAGTTGGCTTTCCAAGGTCTTTTGCCAACCTTGAGGGAGAAATATGCATCACATGATTTCGAGAGTCTTAGCCAATTGGTCAGTCGAATGAGCCAAGAAACTGCAAAGTCCTATGAGCCTAGAAGAAACTTTCAGAAGAAGGTGTCTTCTGTGGATTACTCTGATTCAGAAGATGAAGACAATATGATAGGGCTTGCAGAGTGGGTCAAAGGCAAGAAGACAGTGTCCTGTCCCTTTGGCAAGAAAGAACCAGAGAAATTCGGCTTTGACATCACTAAGGCCGATAAGATATTTGATCTGTTGCTTCAGCAAGGGCAGATTAAGCTCTCCCAATTCCATACCATACCATCTACAGAGGAGCTGAAGAGGATGAAGTATTGCAAGTGGCACAATGCTACGTCGCATGACACCAATGATTGCAAGATCTTCAGACAACAGATCCAATCAGCTATTGAGCAAGGGAGGCTTAAGTTTGAAACCCCTACCAAAGCTTAAAAGCCAATGAATATTGATCAGCACCCCTTCCCAACTAACACAGTTGAGGTGTCTAGCAAAGACACGTCACGAGTTAAGTTGCTGACGTATGATTCGGCTCAAAATAAAGGAGCTGTCGATCCCAAAGTACAAGCAACCGCTGCCGATGTCAAAGGAAAATGGTTTCTACTTGAAGAAGGAGATTTGAAGCCACGCCGGCCTGTCACGTCTCAGATGCTGATCAACAAATTCCAAAGTCAACAGGAGAAAGCAAGTGGAAGAGAAGAGTGGGCACGGTGCAACAAAGGACATTGGAGATGTCCATTCTTCAAGTATTGCTGGGAAGAAGGGATCAAGCTTCCAACAGCAGAGAATTGTCCAGAATGCAATGGGGCTTATAGCAACAACAGCTCATCTAAAAGAGTTTGCTTCAACGACAGAAGACCTGCAGCTGGAGATCACCGTGAGTTCAGCAATCAACGGGTCTCAGTCCACGATCGGCTGGGGGGCAATGCCAGCGTCCACGATCGACTGGGGGGCAAGGCTAATGTTCATGATCGGCTGGGAGGCCGATGCAATGAAAAGTCAAAAAATCGGCTAGAAGAGATGGCTGATTCCTTGGTCCCTGATGAAGATATCATGTGCCGAGCTCCTGAGCGTCGACGCACGTTGCAACTGGATGATGAAGGATCAAGCCAAACACGTAAGAAGCCTAACCCACAATGTTGTCCAGATGGTTTGACCAAATCCTAGAAGAGGAGAGTCCAGCGCCTACGTCAGCTAGAACAGCAAGAAGAAGCAGAGAGACACATGCTGGACAAGAAGAAGGTTCGATCTAAAGTTTGGCGCCCAAAGCCTAAGGCCGATGATGGGAAGGATGACAAACCACAAGCTGACATAAACATGGTTGTCTTCCTACCAAAAGAGTTCATGGCTCCAGTTGATTCGGATGTGTCCGATGAAGAACTTGGCATGACTCAATTGACACTGGAACCTAGACAAGCTATCTTTGAGAAGCCAGAAGACGAGAAGAGACAACATTTGAAGGCTTTGTTTCTCAAGGGATTTGTCAATGGCAAGCCAGTCACCAGGATGCTAGTAGATGGAGGAGCAGCAGTCAATCTGATGCCATACACCATGCTGCGCAAGATTGGGAAGTCTGATGAAGACTTAACCCAAACCGACATGATGTTGGTGGACTTCGAAGGCAATGTCTCTCTGGCTCAAGGAGCAATCTGCGTGGAGCTCACCATCGGCAGTAAGACCCTTCCAACCGCTTTATTTGTCATTAAAGGGAGGGGATCTTATAATCTACTGCTGGGTCGGGATTGGATACATGCCAACTGCTGCATACCGTCTACAATGCATCATCCAATGGATCAGAGATTCAGTGGAAGTGGTCCAAGGAGAAACCTCCTTGACAGTAGCAGCTACAGAAGCACAAGGATGGACTTATGATCGGGTAAGCTACATATCTGGAAAAGCCTGGGATACCAAGTATCTCAAAGTGTCCGATTTCGGACTAAAGCCGGTTCAAGCAGTCGGCTCTGATGACAAGATTTAATGGATCAGTTCATTGAAGACAAAGGGAAGCTTGGGCTCGGAACCACAACAGCCGATGGATTAGTCACCCAAGTATACAAGCAGTTATGTAAGCCGATTGTCATATCATGCCTATCGGCCAATTGAGTTTTCGAGCTATAGCCGATTGCAAATGTAATCGTTTCTAGTAGAATAGCCGATATCTGTAAAAAATCGCCTTTAGTACAAAAATGTAAAACCGATGTACAAGATTAATATATTCGGTTGTAGCCGATACATGTATCGCCTTCAGAACAAAATGAATACATTTTTATCTCTTCTGTTTTGGATTACAACAATGATATTACAACTCAGATCTACAGATTACATACTTTCTCAAGAGGTTACAAGGGATGCATTGTCCTAATCTCCAGTATGATGAGGATATTGAATCGATGAATGAGAGAAGGACACAGCGAAGAGGAAATGGAAGATTAAGATCTTCACCCGATTCTGCAATCTTCCGCCAGAAGGAGCCCGAGTTGATGACCAAGATGGCCGTTCCTTTGGCACGTTCTTCCTCTGATAAATGTGCAGCAAGACACCCTACCTGTTTTCTTCCCCCGAAGCCAGGTCCTCACAAGAATTCTTCTAGCTATAGTGCTTCATGGCTTTTTGAAAGGAGGCGAAGAAGAAGAGGGGCCGCTACACTACTTCACAAGAATTCTTCTAGCCATGAAAAGGAGAAAAGAAGAGAAAATAGTCGTACAACAAGAGCATGTGATCTATCTGAGTTGGTTGAGACATGGCCGATGAGAATGAGTTTTCTCCATCGAGCCTCAGGCCTATTTATAGCCCCAAATGGCAGAAGGGATAGCTACGAGTGGGAATTAAAAAAGGGGAAATGAAGAGCATCTGATGCAGTCAAAGCTAGAACAGTTTCCCCGTGAAAGTCTCAGACTGGGCAATGGGCAGGCATGCAGTGATACGTTTCCCAAAAATCAGGGGTTGGCTTTGAAGGAGGATTGAATAATAATGTGTGGCCCTACTCTGTACTCCAGAAGAGGAGACTATCAGGATTCCCCTCTCTCAGCATTTCCAGCAACAACGACAAGCTTTGATGCATCATTAGGATACAGGAAACCTTCAAAGAGAAACTTGTCAAGGAATGGGAATGATTGCATTTTCCTGAAGGCACTCTAAAAGAGGCTTGCCTCTTATTCCTAATGGAAGCTAATTTGATGCATACTCAGAAGAATATGGTAATGCCTGAGAGGCAAGTTGCATTTTATAGGAAGGAAGTTGAACCAAGTCATAAAAGAGCACCTACAAATATGGGTGGGAATTCATCACTGGAAGATGGTGCATTAAATCTATCAAATGCTGATCAAGAGGTGGTGATTTTCATTCATAAAAGCCGATTACATCGGCTAATAGTACATCAGAAATCAAAGGAGGCTCTTGGCCTTGTCTAGCTCTACTCTGACTTGGGCTATCTCTTCACCCACATGATCCAGTTCCTGAAAAAGAGCAGTCCTCCTGGCTTCGAGAACCTCTAGCTTCTTCTCGTCATTTGCAATCACCAGACGGAGACCGAATTCTTGTCTAGATGGTTGGTTTGGCCGATTCGCACCAAAGGCATTATTGGTCGACACGATCCTTTCCACGGTATCACAATTTCGAGACTGATAAAAGAAGAAACTGTCAGAGAAGAGATCATCAGAATAAAGGAAAATAAAAGAAAACCAACTTGATTCACACAGGAGGAAGAAGAAGAGGAAGCCATCGCGAAGGAAAGATAACAGTTCAAAGGACTAAAAAGATCGGGGCAATCTTATAAAAGGCCGAGTGGAACGTTCGGTCAAAGCAGTTAATACAGAGTGTTGGAAGTTGGCCAGTAGAGGCCAATCACAGTTTAGGAAAATTACAAATAACAGTTTAAACTATGCCTAAAAGATGGATGGCATTAATGAGGTCCAGACGTAGCTGATCAACCGCCTCTATCTCCTGGCGATCGGCATCGGCCGAACTAGGAATCAGCTATTCTTGTTCATGGAGAACTTGGGCTTGACGTGCAGTAGAATCCCTCTGTTCTTGCATGGCAGCAATAGTACCTGGGAGATCTACAAGCTTCTGCTCTTCAGTGGTTAAGTCCTGATCAATTTGACCTAGTTCTTTCATCAGTTCAGCACGACGCCTCTTCAAACGGTCAATGCTGCTGACAATGTCAGAACGGGAGGAAGTCAGGAGTTCAATTCTGTTGTCAAGATCGGCCATGCTACTGTCCAAATTCTCTCTATCCTGAGTAAGTTGCTCTTGACGCTTCCTCTCATCCAGCCGATCTTGGGCTTCCTGGACTACGAGCTGCCGATTTTCGATGAAAGCGACTTGGAGCATCTTCACCTTAAGATCTCTAGGCAACTGGCCCTGAATTTGCTTAAAGATAGCTCTGATCGGCTTGGCATCTTGTACAAGTTGACCAATGTCCTGGTTCAGCAATGGCAACACCTCGATCAGCTTAGCCTTCACTTCATCTGGGAGAATAACTGCCAATGTGCCCTGAACAGAAGGCAAGTTTGTTAGAACCTGCAGGTAAAGCAAAAGAGTTGAAGAAGAAATTCGAAGAAATCAGGAAGTTTGCCTCTACAGCAGAAGATGTTGCACGAATCTGGGCAGTTAGGTTTTCAGCCAATGATGGTTCAGGGACTTCAACAATCAGCAGCTGTGGTTGGGCGCTGGTATCTTGCTGAAGATCACCCGAAGACTTATCATGAACCTCAATCGATGTCTTGACAATATCCTGGAACAAAGACAAGGAGTTAGAGGGTGAGAGTAATGAAGAAACAACTAATGAAGATTGTACCTCAGTTGGTTATTCAGTTTGAAAATCGGCTTGTTCAGGAGAACGCCGAGGCTGACTAACAGGAGCATCTGAGACATTGATCCTCTGAGTATCAGGTTGTTCGATCGATGAAGTCAGGGTGTCATCAACTGGGTTCTCCATAACCTTATCTGGTTCAGGTTGCTCAGACGGCTCAACTAAAGTATCATCAGTTGGAGCTTCTTGAATTGGCTCCAGAACAGGATTTTGATCAGGGTCAGCATTACCAGTCTGTGTTGATTGACTTGAAGACTGGACAGGAGAAGAAAATGATCAATCAGAAAATATAAAAGGGGAAAGGGAAAAGGCAAAAGTCAGTACCATGAAGGCACTTGCTAATACTCTGGCCATATCAGAGGCATCGACGACCACCGTGTCAATTTTCCTCTTTGTTTTACGGGCGAGAGTCTTGCTAGATACACCTTTCCTCTTAAGCGACAATAGAGGTAAATTGTCTGGAACAGGATTGATCTTGGGACCCTGCATGACTGAGGAAATAGAAGGAGCCTTATGGCCAATATATGGTGCCTGTCGTGGTGGCCAATATTGAATCGGCTTACCACTTCTACTGACAGCAGGAGGCTCTGTGGTTTCAGGCTGAAAAAGAAAAAAGGATGTTGCAATCTGGGAATAGTCAAGTAAATACATGAGTTAATCAAAAGAAAGTTACCTCATCAGCCGATGCATGATACGCAGAGTCCAACTTCTCACAATAGATTCTTGGAGAAACACAGAAGAGGAGATCACACCATTCTGCCGACCAGATGTTAAAGAGAGAAGAAGTGAAGCTGGAAAATCTCCAGGAAGCAAGATCGATGGTGGAAGAATCAGGAACTCGATCCAAGAGACGCTGATAATGAGTACCACTAGGAATAATCTCCCGTGGCTTAATCAAATCAGAGAAATAAAGACCAATCGGCAACTGGCCGAACCCCAACTGGCGAGCACACACCAAAGGATTATAAAATTCGTAAGTGGCCGATTGATCTTTTCCAAAGACACAAGAAGGGAGGAACCCTGGCTTAATGATTTCCACAAAAGTGATTCTGTCTTCATCATCT
Source organism: Cenchrus fungigraminus (assembly GCA_036936925.1). NCBI lineage: Eukaryota > Viridiplantae > Streptophyta > Magnoliopsida > Poales > Poaceae > Cenchrus > Cenchrus fungigraminus. The sequence continues at coordinate 91,824,093 of CM072774.1, read as the reverse complement.
TTGTGGATATCATCAAAGTTGAATGTGGTCTCAAAATAGGTATCATCATCTCTATATGCAAACCAGATGATGGATTCTGGATTAAAGTCGAGATAAAAGCTTCTGAAGTGCTCTGCTATGCGAGAAGGAGTTCTTTCGTGTCCTGGGAATACAGAAACTGCTTCTCCAAAATTCATGCATCGGCGTCTAACAATCGGAGTACCATCGGGCTGATCTCCTAGAAAACGCTTATCAAAGATATTTTGTTCCAATCTATCTCGGAGAAGGAGATTCAGCCACATGTTGATGAACCACCAAGGACCACCTGGGGTGCCAATTGGAGAGTTGGTTGATAAACTGAAAGATACTTGATGAAGGAGATGGTAAACCGCACCTAAGAGATACTTTCTAAGAGGGATGCAATTGCCAGCAGCCAACTGTTCAGCCACTATCTGATAATTGGCAGTGGGGCCAAAGGTTTTGCCACAGAAGACAAATTTCTCAAGCCACATATTCAGAAAAGCAACATGTTCCCTGTGACTCACGGTTCCCTCTTTCTTGTGCTCAGCAATATAGCCAGACCATCCACTTATGTTCTTGGTTTTCAACTGGTGAGAAAGTTTATCATTACGGCGGCTAAAGAGAACATCTGGGGAGGAGATATCTAAACCAGTCAGCAAGAGAATGTCGGCCAAAGTTGGAGCCATCGGCCCATGGCCAAACAAAAAGGTGTTAAGTGCATCAGACCAGAAATAAGAAGCAGCTATCAGAAGAGATTCATTCCGGGACATCTCAGACAAAGATAAAGTAATGCATTGACTAATCTTGTATTGCTCCCAAGATTCCCTGTTCTTCGCAGAAACTCTGAGGTACCAATCTCTCCACCCTTTGACATAACCTGTCCAAGACCTAAAGCAAGTATCCCAATCGGCCAGATTCAAAGAGGCGTACTTGAAAGGGATTCGGCCAGTTTCAAAATTAATCATCTCAGTAGGGTCGGTATCACCCATTGGGCCAAGAAAAGCAAGTCCAGGTTTGTCATCAACAGGGATAATAAGATTGGATCTAAGTGCCTGAAGAAAAATGGACAAAGAGGAAGTTCGGACTTCAGACAAAGCAGAGCAGCGACATTAATAAATGAATAAAAACAAAGGAACAAAGGAAATACCGGGGGAATTGAAGAGAGAGATGCCTTCGGGGGTGTAGAAGCAGAGCGGGAACTTCCAGCGGAACTTGAGGATGCCATAGACCAGCAAAAGTTTTGGAGTTTAGGGTTCGTTGCTTGAAAGCTTGAGTTTTTCAGAGCAACGAGGATTAGGGAGAAAGAAAAAGCCAAGGCAGTTGTATTTATGGCCCCTAAGTGGGATTCTTCGGCCGACTTCGAATCAAGGGAGATAACGGATTCGAAGAAATTTCGGAGCAAAAGATTATTTACTCCGAAACTGGAGGGCATGTGCTGACACCGCTTTTTTGGAAAAACAGGTCAAAAAGGATAAGGAGAAGCAGCCGATGAAAACATAGTGCAATCGGCCAATTGAAAGAGAGAGAAGAACGATCAACAAGATTCGCCGATGGTCAGAGGAATTCGACCCTGGCGGTGGGCTAGTGGGTCAAAGCGATCGGCCGATGGTCAACCAGAGGATCGGCTGATGGAGAGGAAGAAGGCGGTGATCAAGAAGATACGCCAGAAGGAAAGCATGGTGGAGGCAGGTCAATCTACGATTAACGACGGGTCAAAGAGTCAGTTTTAGGAAGTTTTTTAACTCCTGCGAGAGTCCTTTCTGTTTTTAGTAGCATTTGTCTTTCTTTAGATGCAAGTAAACAGTGCCGTAATCGGTTAGGAGTCGGGTTGTCCTCAGGACATAAATAGCGACCCTGCGTGGTCGGGAAAAACTGTACACACCAATATCAAACAAAACGCCTCCGGGCAAACCCTTTACTTTACAGCATCTACTTTGCAGCATCTACTTCTACAGCATCTACTTTTCGGAGACTTCGCCATTGCGATTTTTCCTCTTTTCTACAACGCCGTACTTCGAGTTCGTCAGGCTGCATCAACTGATCTCCGGCAAGCTTGTGAGTACCGTTTTACCGAATAACCCTAGGCTTTAACCTCCGGGCGCATCGCTGAGGTTTCGTCTAGTTCTTTATTCACCCCTTACCGATATTAGCTAGATCTGCAAGTTTTTGTACCAATTCTTGTAGTTTTTAGCTATTATCATCAATTACCCCACTCGATCTAGATCCTATCGCCTCCCACTATAGCCGGTTCCGACCTATTCGAGTGCTGACGTCACGATCGGCCGATCCTAGCCGATCTATCTACTCACGCACCTACGCTTCGATCGCCCTCGAGCCGGCCGATCCCGCTTTTACCCGTATCGGCCGATTGGCTGATACACGTGTTGCTACAAGGCCATCGATTCTCTAGCCGATCCCTAATATTTTCCTTTGCCAATCAACAGGTCAGATTGGCTGGCACGCCTCGCTACAGACCGGGGAGTCACGTGTGCTGCGTGCGGAGGTGACGTCCTATTTTCGCGTCAACAGGTGGCTCTATTTCACTTGGGCCCGTCCAAGGCTCTAGGTGTGGACGGCTTCAACGCCGGCTTCTTCCAGAAGAATTGGGACGTGCTGAAGGCGGATGTCACAGCGGCCGTCCTTGGTTTTCTGAATGGGGGAGCTATGCCGGAGGATCTCAACCAAACCTTGCTGGTTCTTATCCCTAAGATTGCCAGTCCGCAAGATATATCTCAGTTTCGACCAATCTCTCTCTGCAATGTGCTGTACAAAATTTGCTCAAAGGTGCTTGCTAATCGCCTTCGAAGAATACTTGATGAGATTATTTCAGAAGAACAAAGCGCTTTTGTGCCAGGGAGGTTGATTACAGATAATGTGCTTATTGCATATGAATGCATTCACTACCTAAAAAATAAGAAGGGCAAGTCTGGTGCGTGTGGAATTAAGTTGGATATGACGAAGGCGTACAATCGGGTGGAATGGGGGTACCTAAATGCTATCATGGAGGCCTTGGGATTTTCTCAATGTTGGAGGCAGTTGATCATGAATTGTGTGACGTCTGTCTCCTTTTCAGTAAGAGTCAATGGGCAATTTTCAGAGGTGTTCAAACCTTCTCGAGGGATTAGGCAAGGTGACCCTATCTCACCATACCTTTTCTTGATTTGTGTTGAGGGCCTTTCCTGTATGCTGAAAAGTGTTGGCCCACAATATATTGCTAGAGGAGTGCGAGTAAGCAGACACGCCTCATGGATTTCTCACCTTTTGTTCGCAGATGATTGTCTCATTTTTACTCAGGCGTCGGAGAGGGGGGCTGATCGTATTGCTCAGATTTTGGACAGCTATAGTCGGGGCTCTGGACAATTGGTCAATAAGCAAAAATCCGCCATCTTCTTTAGTGAAAACTGTGATACGGAGGACAAGCGAGTTGTGCATGAGAAGCTGCAGATCACGGTGGAAGCTTTGGGGGAGAAGTATCTCGGTTTGCCAACTTCTGTGGGGAAGTTTTCAGATGGGGTGTTCGACTATATCCCTGAGAGGATCAGGAACTTTATTTGTGGCTGGAGTGAAACTCTTCTAAGCTGTGCGGGGAGGGAGGTGCTGATTAAAGCAAATGCCCAAGCAGTACCGACCTACTCTATGAGTTGTTTCAAATTACCAGCCCCTATTTGTCGGAAGATTAAAACATATGTCTGCAATTACTGGTGGGGGAGTTCGGTGGACAGCCATAAAATTCACTGGGTTAATTGGGACAAGCTTACTGATCCAAAGGAGGAAAGTGGCATGGGATTTCGGGATATGATCCTATTCAATAAGGCCATGTTGGGGAAGCAAGGATGGCGACTCTTAACTTGTCCTGATGTGCTTTGTTCTCGGGTCCTAAAGGGAAATATTTCCCGAATTCTGATTTCCTGGGAGCTAATAGAAGGAAGAAGAGTTCAGAGACGTGGAGAGCTATACTACATGGCAAAGATATCCTAAACCGTGGATGTATTAAAAGAATTGGCCCGGGCTCCTCAGTTAATATCTGGGAAGACAACTGGATATCGGGGGTTGCGTCACTGAAACCAATTGTGCGTCTTCCTGGAGCAGCGGTGAACACAGTGGATGAATTACTCAACCCGGATGCGCGGACTTGGAATGAGCAGCTGATCCGGGATTCCTTCATTGGCCCTGACGCAGAGGAAATACTAAAGATACAACCGAGCCGCACCACGGAGGAGGATATCGTGGCATGGGCGCATGAAAGGTCGGGATGCTATTCTGTCCGCTCGGCGTACCGCCTGCTCAAGAAGGAAGAGACTCGTCGAGCGCAAGAGAAAGATAGCAGAGGAGGAACTTCTGATGGTGATCGATGGTGGAAAGCCTTGAGGAAGATCGAGGTTCCTCCAAAGGTCAGGATTTTCTGGTGGCGTGTGATTAACAACTTCCTCCCGTCAAAAGCTGAACTGAAGCGGCGCCATGTGATCAAAGAAAGCCACTGTGCGGCATGTGGGAATCCAGCGGAGGATCTGTTCCACATCATAGTTGAGTGCCCGTGGGCTCGACGATTCTGGGAAGCGATCTTCACCAATACTGGAAGGAAGCTCCCGGCCTTGCACCCGGTGACATGGGCGAAGGACCTGTTAGCGGGTAGGATGTGCTCTAAGGAGGACTCCGCGCTGTTTATCTGTGGGGGATGGTCACTCTGGACCAACCGAAATGCTCGCGATCATGGCAGGTCTCAATGGAACCCACAGGTGGCAGCAAAACATGTTGGGAGGATGGTAGAAGAAGTTGTGTGCCTGCACACCAAAGGAGTCAGAAACAACCTAAGGGTGACGGCTACCTGGAAGCGGCCTGCCGAGGGCTGGGTGAAACTCAACACGGATGGAGCTTTTGATGTGAAGAATGGACTTGGTTCCGTGGCTGCAGTGGTTAGTGACCATTATGGTCAGGTCATCTCGGCGCGTGGACGCTGGATTGGGCGTGTTGGGGATGCTCTGATGATGAAGGCCTTAGCTGCACGGTTTGGGATGGAGGTGGCGCAGGAGCTGGGATGCGAGAACGTCGTCCTGGAAGTGGATAATTCGACATTGGCATGTGCACTGAAGATGCCAGGAGCTGATAGGTCGATGATTGCTGGGATTTGCCAGGACATTAGAGAGCTTTGTAGTGGCTTTTCTTCTTTTTGTGTTGAGTGGATTAGACGGGAGGCGAATCAGCTAGCTGATCGTTGTGCAAAATTTCCTTCTGTCGCTGATCATGAGTGTGTTTGGACTGGTTGCCTGCCGGTGTGGCTGGAGGAGGCAGCAGCCCAGGATTTGTTGTCTTCTTCATCATAATGAATGAAAGCTCTCGTATTTCTCAAAAAAAAATCATAAGTGAGAGAAGAAATACCAATAACGCCAGAGCCATGATTACAAATTTGTAGCTCATTACCGGAAACTGAAATATCCCTGTCTCAAATTTTCTTATAACGCCGAAAAATATTTTCTGATAGCCAATACCTTTTATTTTCTTGCAATCTATCCCTGTGAGATGGCTTCCAGACAGACACACCATGCTGACAGTAATCCATTTTTCCTTAATGCTTTTTTTACTGCTCAAGACTGAGGGTGTTTGGATTGAGAGACTAAAGTTTAATCCTTATCACATCCAATCTTCATATACTAATTAGGAGGATTACAAATGATCAAATTATAAAAATAATTACACAGAGACTTTCGCGAGACGAATCTAAAAGGCATACTGCATACTTAATCTATTATCACATATTTGTTGTAGCAGCACATTGTTAGGATATCTATTTGCGATGCATGTTAGGATATGGTCGAAGGATTTGCATGTTAGCCTCGCAAATATAATGTTTAATCCTAATTAGGATATTAAAATATAAATTATTTATCAAACTAATGGCACAAATGGAAGCTAATATAACAGGGTTAAAGTTTAGTCGCTATGTCTTTGGCTCTTTGCTAGTGTCGGCACTACAACATAATACTAGCTTATATCGTTCTAAAAAAAACAAAAAACAAAAAACTAGCTTATGTCCAAGCTGCCCGGCCGGTGCTCTTTCGTCGTAGCAGACTTGCTACCAAGTCCTCCCCAAAACAAAGCACTTATATATTGTGCATGTCAGTTTGCGTGGATCGGAAGCACTGAAGCACCACCACTGCACGATCCTAGCTAGACAAGGCACTAGTGAGCATGTTAGCTAACTACGAAGTGTGTTATATATCCGACTAGAAAAAAAGTATATGCAGCCATTGAGGCATGCATGCTCTCGCGGACTTTTTGCCAAACCGGATCGAGCAAAAGCACCCACAATGAGGTTTGCCGCAGCAAAAGTTAACTTGTCCAGTTATGTAAGTAAAGCACCGGATGCGTTTTGCCGAAGCAAGTCATAATCGAGTGGCGCACCACTTTTCCACCACCGTTTCATCTGTTGTGATGTGATGCGATAGTGATTTGTGGCCGATTGCCGAAGTGGATTTCACTGGCCCATGGGTCAAAAGTTATTCTACCAAACGCCCTTTTGGGTGGACACAAACCCAAACCGTCCAAATTCCCTGGTCGAGACCCATATACATGAAAAAATTGTAGACTCAGGTTTATCACTATCGGCTGAACTGTTAGTGATACTTTGGTTGATACCGATAGGTTGTTAATAACAGTTATTAAATGCCATAGTTAGTCGGATTACTTGACTCGAGACATGACACCAGTGTGTGGTCCAAACACTTACAAAGCTGCATGCTGAAGAAGGTATTAAGCTAATATGAATTCTTAGAGCAACTCCTGCATATTGCTCATATTGAGCCCCAATACCAAAAACTACCATTTGGAGATTTTCGGGCATTAGATTTGACTCCAACAGATCACCAATCCATCCCCAATAGGCCAATACCATTTTTTTTTGGGAAACTCCAAAAATTCACCTCCTCTCCCCATGATGTAGGGGAGAAGCCAATCCGCTGCAGCACTCTCCCCTATCGATGGTTGGTCTTGACGTGCAGAGCTTTCCTCGCTGCCCGGCGACACTGCTTGGCCATGATTCGCACCGAAACCCTGCACCACCCCAAACCCATCCATATGAGAGATAGAGAGAGGAGGAAGAGGAGGGGAGGGGCCGCCTACCTCCACCACCAGTCAGTTCGCCATGGCTCCGGTCAAGGGCAGCACGTGCGAGGTCACCGATGGTGTCAGGAGAAAGGGGTATGACATTTCGAGAAGAAGAAGAAGAAGAAGACCGGAGGAGAGGAGTCGGTGTGATGAGGGAAGTGGGGGAGAAGATAAGAGACTACAAGGGAGAGAAAAAAGAAAAAAAATGATGTGTGGACCTCATGTGCTTATTTGGTTATGGAGATCAGTTTTTTAAACCTGTTGATTGATCATAACAAAAATAGAAAAGTAACTATGAGAGATGGAGAGAGTCAGAGAGAAGATGTTTTTCAGTGGAATTTGAGAAATCTGCTGGAGATGCTCTTAAATTAGGTTCTTAAACGATAATGATGAGTATAGTTCTCAAGATCCACTGATAATTCTTCCTACTACAGTAGCAGTTTCCTATTGACAGATGGGTCCAAGCTCACATGGTCACATGCTACTATCGTTTTGTATGGGAAGAGAGACCTGTGAGCCTCTGCCAGTTACTGCCTGTGACAGCAGCTCCGATCCATGCTAATATGCTATGGAAACTAGAATCAGCATTTTCCATGAATGCATGACCGTGAATTTTAACATAAAAACACTGCAAAACGCCGAGATGCCTACAAAATAGCTCCCTTCACATGCTGGGTGTACGTACAAATCCAATGGACTTGCAGGCACTTGCAGCTGCAGGCGGCAGCTGATCGAGAGGAAAATGGCAAAAAAGGCGGCAGTCACGGCATGCTCCATGTCTGGCAGCAACGCACGATGGGTGTACGTGAATCTGTCCAGTTTCTTGTTCTTTAGCTGCTCGTCATTTTTCTGCAATTAAATATAATAAATTGATCATCAGCACCTAACTAAAGGTCGCCTTCTGCTTTGTTGCCTTCTGAAGTCAAAGTAGAGGAATCCTTCTCTCTCACCAGTCACCACCCATGTGACAAGCTATGGGGATGAGTAGTGTACCTCCCCGGCTCCCCCTCATGCACACTTTGTACACATATGGCTTGTTTTAGCGTATATGCGTGTGATTCTCTCTCTCTCTCTCTCTCTAAAACTTTAGCAGATTGCATTCTGCTTTTCTACAATTAGCCATAAAAGAAGCATAGATTAGCTATGAAAAAATATGCTAAACCCATAATATGTAACTTCTCATTGTCCCACATATCTTTTTATTTTATCTGGATATGGATATATATGATTATAGATTCTTTGTGTCAACTTCTACATGAAGGAAGAAAGGACTCGAGGAAGGAGAACGGCACACCTTTCATTGATCTACAACACTTTACATATGTAGAGTACAGAGCCACTGCGTGGCTAACGGCCAAGGCGAGCTAAGCGGGAGCGCATGCGGAGCGTGTGCGGCGTGGCGCGGGAGCCAGAGGACGTGCGGCAGTTGCAGAGCTCCGGAGCGTCCGCGGCGAGCGCGTCGCGTGCTGACTGGGCGCTGCAGATAGACATGGCCGTTGGCACTTCGCTAACCCCCCAGACGAAGCATCAGGTGTTTCGAAGCAGAGGCTTCGTCTGAACTCCTTGAACAAAGCCGTAGGCAAGCCTTTCGTGCAAATGTCTGCCAGTTGCTGCGAGCTTGGGATGTGGGCAACTCGAACTTCACCAATGGCGACCTTGTCCCGAACAAAATGGATATCAAGCTCGATATGCTTGGTCCTTTTGTGGTGGACAGGGTTGTGGGACATGTACACCATAGAGACATTATCGCAGAACATCAATGTTGCCTTGTCGACCTTGCACCGCAGCTCACCGAGAAGATGCCGTAGCAATGAACACTCAGCCACAGCATTTGCCACACCCCTGTACTCAGCTTCCGCGCTTGACCTGGAGACGGTGTTTTGCCGCTTTGAGGACCACGAAACAAGTGAATCACCGAGGAAGACGCAGAATCCTGAGATAGAACGCCACGTGTCAGGACACCCCGCCAAGTCGGCGTCAGAATATGCCGTGAGTTCTGTCGAGGTCGTGGCGCGCAGAAGGATGCCCGTGTGCGTTGTGCCGTTGATGTACCTAAGGATGCGCTTCAGCATGGCGAGGTGAACGTCACGCGGTTAGTGCATGTGCAGGCACACTTGTTGGACGGCGAACGCGATGTCGGGGCGAGTGACGGTCAAGTACAGCAGTGCTCCGGCCATGCTCCGGTAGAACATTCCGTCAGGGAGGGGGTGCCCTCATCAGCGGATACCTTCGGTTTCGTGTCCGCCGGCGTCGCGACCTCCTTGCAGTTCGTCATTCCTGCTCTTTCCATTTGGTCCTCGACGTAGTTGGCTTGAGAGAGGAAGAAGCCCTCGCTGGTGCGCCAGACATCAATGCTGAGGAAATACTGAAGAGGCCCCATGTCCTTGATCGCGAAGGTGGACCGCAGCTTGGTGATGACGCTCTTGAGAAGTTCAGTCGATGAAGCCGACAAGACCATGTCGTCGACGTACAGTAGCAGGAACGCGGTGCCGGTGGGCGTGCGCAAAACGAAGAGCGAGGGATCAGACCGACTCTACGTGAAGCCCACAGACGTGACGAACTCCATGAAGCGGTTGAACCAAGCTCTTGGTGCCTGTCGTAGACCGTAGAGGGAGCGCGCCAGGAGGCACACGGCGTCAGGGCGTTCAGGGTCGACGAAGCCAGCCGGCTGCTGACAATAGACCCGTTCGTTGAGGTGGCCGTGGAGGAAGGCGTTGGAGACGTCCAATTGATGGGCCGGCCACTGCTGGGAGGCGATCACTGTTTGCACGGTGCGGATCGTGGCCGGCTTCACCACTGGGGTGAAGGTTTCCCCAAAGTCACCACGCAGAACCCACCTTGCCTTGTAACGTTCCAGAGCACCGTCAGCACCAATCTTGTGGGTGAAGACCCATTTCCCTGAAATCACTTTAGCACTTGGCGGTCGATCCACCAAAGTCCAAGTCTGATTGCGCTGCAATGCTCCAAACTCGGATTTCATGGCGGCAAGCCAATTAGGCTCTCTGAGGGCGGCGCACACGGATGTAGGGATTGGTGTAGGTGTAGTGGATGTTGTAAGCCCGTAGCGTGGGTGAGGTTGGAAAATACCAGCTTTGGCGCGAGTGATCATGTGACGCTGTGGGGCTGACACGGGAACGCGCGGGTCTGGCAGAGGCGGTGTGGATGTGGTACGGGCGGGTGGCGACACCGAGGGTGACGATGACGTCCACGGGTTGGCGGTCCGCGCAGACGGCGACGGCGTCGTTGCCATGGGTGACACCGCGGACACCATGGCCCGTGCCGGTGATGTAGACGTGGCCGTGTCGCCGTGTGTCACAGCAGTCGAGTGCGCCAGTGAAGCAGAGGCGTGGCGCGACAGGGAACGCGTCGGCGTGGGGAACGCCGCTGCGTCATGCGCTGGTGGTGTCGAGGAAGCCGCAGCGCGTGTTGGTGATGTAGACGGTGCCATGTCGCCGTGCGCCACAGCTTGAGGGCGCCGGTGATGCAGAGGCGTGGGACGCCAGGGAACGCGTCGGCGTGGGGCAAGCCGCGGCGCCATGCGCTGTCGGTGTCGAGGAAGCCGGCGTCGTCGAACTGGCAGGCGTCACAGGTGGTGCCCGTGGATACTGAGGGACCGAAGCAGCACGTGGAGGTGCGGGGATGACGGCCGGCGACGTGTCGTCGCCGTCGAGCGCCGGCGCAACCTGCGGGGCCGTAGTGGACGCGCGTCGGAACGGGAACGTCTGCTCATCGAAGACCACGTGCCGAGACGTGTACAACCGCCTAGTCTCGATGTCGAAGTAGCGATATCCGCGGTGGTCGGATGGGTAGCCGATGAAGACGCATGCCATGGAGCGCGGAACAAGCTTGTGCGGTGTGGTGGCCGTGAGATTGGGGTAACACAGGCAACGAAACAAGTGCAGGTCACTGTAGTCCGGTGGCACACTGAACAGGAGCTCGAACAACATCGTGGTTCCGGTGGCACGACACGGGCGGCGGCTGACGAGGTACGTGGCGGTGACGATAGCTTCTACCCAGAAGGCCGCCGGAGCTGCACTGTGGATTAGCATAGTACGCAGGCAATCGTTAAGAGTTCGAAGAATGCGCTCGGCCTTTCTGTTTTGCTGAGAGGTGTACGGGCATGATATGCGTAGCGCAGCACCGTGCTCGGATAGGAGGAGGCGAAGGGCATTAGAATCGAACTCCCGGCCATTGTCAGTTTGGAGAGCCACAAGGGGCAGACCAAATTGCGTCCTGGTGTAAGCAATGAAGGATCGCAGCAAACCAAAGACCTCAGATTTCTGACGAATTGGGAAGGTCCATGTATAATGTGTGTAATCATCAATGAGCACCAGGTAGTATTTATATCCAGAAAAACTAAGAATAGGTGATGTCCACACATCGGCATGAATCAACTGAAAAGGGAAATGTGTGCTACTAGAAGAAGAGGAAAAAGGGAGGCGGACACTCTTGCCAACCCGGCAGGAATGGCAGGCATGCACCTCAGATTTATTACAAGAGAAATCAAAATGATGAAGAACTTGACGGAGAGCGTGCGTTCCCGGATGCCCGAGCCGAGCATGCCACAGATCAACGGTCGACGAGGTACTGAGGGCGTGCTGCGGTGTCAGGCGAAGAGGGTAGAGGGCGCCGTCGCTCTCACATCAGAGCATCACCGTGCGGGTGAGAAGATCCTTGACAGAGAAGCCGGTGGGGTCAAATTCAATCGATACATTATTATCACGAGTCAATTGCTAGACAGAAATCAAATTTTTAACGATTGAAGGAGAAATAAGAATGTCATTGAGAGAAATGGGTGAGGAGGGTGTAGGAATGGAGGTGGCGGCCGCGTGTGTAACAGGCAACCGGGCACCGTTTCCAACTGTGATGGATGCGGGAAAAAAACAAGTTTAGAATTGGGAAAGTTACCAGGCTTGTTTGACATGTTGGAGGAGGCGCCGGTGTCCATGTACCAGTCGCTGGCGCTGGGTGGCATCTGGTTGTTCGTCCCAGCGGAAGACAGAGCCCAGAGCAGAGCAGAGTGATCCCAGGCAGAGGTAGACGAAGACCCCGGTGTGCCATTTGGCCCATCTGGTGTTGGGCCATCATAGCCTACTGAGGCTGGAAGGGAGGCTGTGGGCCGAGAACGCCAGAGCCCGGCACACGAAAGTTCTTGGGCCAGGCTTGAATGAGCCCAGTCCACGGGTTATACCCCGCGGCCCATGGAAGACCAGGTTGCTGTTGACCTCCATCAGCGCCACTCCCTGTACTGCCAGCGCCGCCGCCGCCGTTCCGGCTGCGATAGCTGGTGGTCCCGCCGGCGTTGCCGCCGTTGGAGGAGCCTGACCCGGAGCTAGATCCGGATCCGCGCTTCTTCTGGCATGGCTTGTAGTGGTTCCTGCCGGCGCCGTCGCCGCCCCTGGATCTAGAGTCAGAGGAGGCATTGTGCACGGCATAGAGGGCCTGTCCCGCCTCCTCCTTCGCCTCATGCCTCTCGCAGAGCTCCTCGAGGAGAAGATACGATCTGGCACTGGCAAAGGTATGGGGAGGGAACTTGGCCTTGATTGTTGGATTCAGGTGGCGGTACTTGGGGTTGTGGCCGCGCAAGAGGTTGAGCACCTGGCTCGGCTCGGAGACGGGAGGCCGACGTCGCGCAGACCGTCGACGAGAGTCTTGAGTTTGGTGCAGTAGTCATTGATGCTCATGTCGCCCTGTTGGAGGGTGCGCAGCTCGGCTTCCAGGTACACGGCGCGCTCCATCTCGTTGTCGCGGAAGAGGCCCTCAATGGCGGTCCAGATGGAGAACGCCGACGCGTCCGGCTTGTAGATGTTGTCGAAGACGGACTTGGCGACGGTGGTGTAGAGCCAGTTGACGAGCGTGTGGTCGATCATCTGCCACTCCGCGTTGCGGTCCTGGAACGGCGGCGAAGAGAAGACATGCGATCCGATCCCGAACTTGCTGAGGACCGAATCGAAAAAAGCAACACCACTGGGAGTAATTTGGTTCCTTGAGGTCGAGGACAATGGGGACATGATTCCTGATGTTGAGTTGTTGGATGACTGTGGCAGGAGCAGGAGGGACGATAGCAGAGGCTATGCCATCGGAGGAGGCAAAGGAAGCATCAGAGTGGGCTGGGGAATGAGCCATTGAAGCGGAAGTAGAGGAATCGGAGGAGGCAGGGGAGGTGGTGGCGAACAGATTCACGAGGTCGGATCAGCTGGTCGCTGATACCATGAAGGAAGAAAGGACTTGAGGAAGGAGAAGACTTTGAGACCAACTGCACACCTTTCATTGATCTACAACACTTTACATATATAGAGTACAGAGCCACTGCGTGGCTAACGGCCATGGCGAGCTAAGCGAGAGCGCATGCGGAGCGTGTGCGGTGTGGTGCGGGAGCCGGAGGACGTGCGACAGTTGCGGAGCTCCGGTGCGTCCGCTGAGGACCGGAGCGTCCGAGGACCAGTGGATGGTCGCTCCCTGGTGCGATGAGTGATTGACAACGTGGTGTGGACTGACTCTTGGCCGAGTATTGCAGGTGCAGGTTGCAGCTTAATTTGTGTTGGTGCAGGTGAAGAGCGGGCGTGAAAGGTCTTAGCCTTGCGGGGCCTCTGAGGAGTGGAGAGACAAGTAGGCTCGGCTCGATGGACCCGGTGGCCGAACGGGATCAAGTACGGGCTGCATGGTGGCAAGAAAAGCAAGACGAAGTCGTCGACTGGAGCCGGTGCAGGGTAACGACTCACGACCGGAGTCTGTACGCAGGGTTTGCGGCAGTTCACCACAAAATCGTCGGGTTACTTGGTTGAGCCACAAAACCAAGACCGGAGCTCGTCGGGCGGAGACGGGATCCGGGCGCGCCGAGAAGCTTCGATGCCGAGGGACACACAGTGGGATCGCAGGGCTTGCGTCGGGAGGACGTCGACTGCGGCGAAGGCATGGTCGCCCGATGAAGAGGAGTGCTACTTGACCATATTGCCCCTGAGGGGTGTGTATCTCATTTTAAGTTCTAGGGGTAGCTTGGTCATTTGTCCAACCCAGAGGGATTTCATATATATAGCTCTAGGGTTTCAGGGCAACTCATCCATCTGGACTGCTTCTCATTTCCCTGCTCTTTGGGCTTAGATTTTCTTCACCATTTTGTAGAGAATTTGAACTCCGAGTGTATGGAAGCTTTCATGGTTGCGTCGATTTCCTTCTTGTGGCTCGAGTGATTTTCGTGTCTTTTTCGGGCTATTTTCGTTGGATTTTCGTGCATGGCTTGTTCCTCCGATTCTGAGGTGTTTCGGTTCGGATTTCTTTGTGGGGATTATGGATAGATGCCTTGTGCATCTTAGTGCTTGATCTTGACCCCTCAAACTCCGAATTTGGCGTTGGATTTGAGGATTTCGGGTGGAACCCTAACTTTTTGGTAGAGCTCGGTTCGTGATCGATTCCCGGCGATTTAGTTCATTTGAGACCTCAAGTTTTTGGGCATAGCATCCCCTAGGGACGCTTCACATCTCCCCCAAATCTTGTCTCAATCCACTCAGCCATTTGGGAGATCCATGGTTGGCTAGGGTAGTTTGACTTGCGTTTTCGACCTTCTGTTGGCTGTCTGCGAAGGCGGCGGACCGTCCGCGGGTGTCGTGTGGACTGTCCGTGAGGCCCTGAGTTCGTCGCGTGTTCTTCAGTTCGTGAGCACGAGGCGTTTTGATCCGTGGAGCGTCGAGGTTTTTGTTGCAAGTGGTTTGCGGACCGTCCGCGTGTGGGACACGGACCGTCCGCCGAGGTCGGACTGTCCGCGGACCTAACACGGACCGTCTGTATTTTCCCAGGACCTTCTGGTGCTTCTGTTTGCTTTTGCAGAACGTCCATCCGAGGGTTGCGGACCGTTCGGCAGGTGCTTGCGGACTGTCCGCCCCAACCTTGCGGATTGTCCGCCTGGAGCTCTACAGATTGGCTAAGTTCTTTTCCTCTTGAGTTGCGCTTCCGCTTTGGTTTATGTTTGGACTTGTTCCTAGGGTTGGTAGGTCCGCTGTGACTACGTGACCTTGGCAAGTTCGTGTGGGAACCCTCGCTTGTGAGTTAGGGGCATAGTCGAGTTCGACTCTTCGGAGAAGAATTTTTATCGGCTCCCATTCACTCCCCCCCTCTGGTCGCCTAATCGGTCCTTCATCCACGGTGAGCGCGTCGCGTGCTGACTGGGCGCTGCAGATAGACATGGCCGTTGGCACTTCGCTAACACTACATAGTGTGCTTTGGTCGACACTTCAACTTTCAACTTTTCATCTTACCGGGTTTACATCTTTATCACACTACTCACCCACTACATTTTAGAGACTTAATCCAAAATTCTAGTGGATTTTAATTGTGATTGACTATGCATGTATTATGGTAGGATATGTGTAACTAATCTAGTTGACTATGAATCTTGCATTGTGTCGAAGTTTTATATCCGGCAACCTCCGTAGGGGGTACCCGTCGGAGAGTAGATGGTGGGGGATCGCCAGACCTGGAACTCGAAAGTATGCGCGAGGACACAAGATTTATACAGGTTCGGGTAGTTAGAGTAGCGTACCCTACGTCCTGTTTGGAGTAGTATTGCGCCCTGCGCCTGAGTGTTGTTCCCCGGAGGGATCGTGGATGTGTTCCTAGGTACCCAGCCCTCCTTTATATAGTCTAGGGGGTGGGTGCCTAGTCGGTTACAAGGTAGGAGTCCTATTAGGATTACACGGTGTGAGTCCTAGTAGGATTATAAGAGAATTCTAAGAGGAGTCTGCCTTCCTCCTTCCTTGCAGGTACCCGGGGTGTATGCCCGACAAGCCCCCGAGCACGTTGTAGTCGAGAGTAGTAGTTCGAGTAGTCTTGAAGCCTCTTCGAGTAGTTCTTGAGCGTCCTCGAGTACTGCTTGGAGAAGTCTTCAATAGTGCTTGAACTGCCACGAGGTTGGAAGGTGGTCCAGCTCATCAATCTTGAAGTCGAGATTATATGGAAGTGCGGTTGCAAAATCGCACTCCATATGGAGTAGCCCCCGAGCCTTGGGTTGAGTCGCAGACTCAGGCTGAGGGTCAATCTTGATTCTGCTTCCATCTTGAAAAAAATCAACTGATGGGTGTAGCCTAGTAGCCCCTGAGCCTTGGAACGATTGAAGAATCAATCCAAGGGTCTTCAGTGTTTGCGGAAGTCATCATTCGAGTACTCTTGTAGCGTTCAGCCCCCGAGCTCATCGCCAGGAGAGCCGTAGGAGCCACGTCGAGTTGTTGTTGGTGCTGAGCCCCCGAGCAAGAGAGCTAGCAGAGACTACTCGAGTTGTTGTCGAGTAGTGATTTGGTGCGTAGCCCCCGAGTTTGGGAACTAGCCGCGCCGGTGAAGGTACACGGAGCGTCCTGGCAAGTCGTCGCCGAAGGTTGACCTGAAAGTAGAGATGCGTACATTATGTAGCATTTTTGTAGAAATTGAATCTACTAATGACAAATACAAATATGAATATAAATGTAAATGTCATGTGTCATGCTCTTGTTGTGGTCGTAAGGCGTCGAGTAGTTAGCCTGATGCGATTAAGCGCCCAGTCTCTTTGGTCACTGTTTAGCCATAGCCGCTTGGGGTGTGGAGGCATGACAGGAGAGCTGGTTTAAGCACCCGGTCTCTAAGGAATCCTGTTTAGCCATAGCCACTGGGGGTGTGGAGGCATGACAGGAGAGCCAAGGCTTTGCGCGGATCGAGGCGTGTACTACTGGAGCGAGACCATTAAGAGGTAAACGAAGGTAGTCAGCATGGCGACAAGAGAGAGCGTGATTGCTCGTAAAGTAGTCATTAAGACTGTTTCGCGTGGCGGAGAGAAGAGAGCGCATGTTGTGCGCTGTGTAGCTCTGCTGGCAAGTAGCCGTCGAGAGGTGTACACGAAGTAGTCTTCGGCGTTGGTTCCTGTATGTGGAAAACAAGCCAAAGAAAAAATAATTATTGAAATAAGTGACTTAGCTTGATTTGTGGACGAGAGTCGACGAAGCCGTGGCGGTCGGTGATGGAGCTGTGACGGTTGCTGGTGAAGTCGACTAGTTGGAGGTGGATCCGACTAGTTGTTGATGGTGTAGTAGCCGCTCTCGACTAGTTTTCTAGTTGAAACCAGTCGAGACGAGTAGTCGAGGTAGTCGTCGGCGAGTCGATGTAGTCGTACGTGACTGTAGTAGTGCTTGCGTACGTCTCTTGTGTGCGCCAAGCAAAGAGCCAATGCTATACATGGTCTTCATGTGCATGCGTCGGACTGATGTCCTGCCTCAACTCTGTTTCAACCTGAAGCACGTGCATGGTATGCCACCGCGGGTCTAGATCCTTCAGCGACTTGGACAAGGACTTGAATCCGCTTTGGACTCGGCGCCTACAGCAATTTTGACTCGACCAGGCTGATTTCTCTAATTCTCGGACTGATCTGGTGCTGCAGTTTTTTTTCTTTAACTCGGCGAGACCGAATACTTGCTCTGCTTCGGACTCTAGCACAGGAAATCGACTCCCTGAGATTCCACCAGGACACCGCATCAGGATCGAATCCGTCGTGAATTTCAATTGCGCTGAGCAGATTGAATCTTGACACAAGGACACGACGAGTTGTGGACTTGCATGCTGCTAACTCGTCACGTCTTCGTTGGCGTACGTTGATCTTGACGATGGATGTCCTTCGAATTCGCCCATTGATCATGACGATCGCCCCACGGTGGGCGTCAATGTCGGAGTTTTATATCTGGCAACCTCCGTAGGGGGTACCCGTCGGAGAGTAGATGGTGGGGGATCGTCAGATCTGAAACTCGAAGGTATGCGCGAGGACACAAGATTTATACAGGTTCGGGTAGACAGAGTAGCGTACCCTACGTCCTGTTTGGAGTAGTATTGCGCCCTGCGCCTGAGTGTTGTTCCGCGGAGGGATTGTGGATGTGTTCCTAGGTACCCGGCCCTCCTTTATATAGTCCAGGGGGCGGGTGCCTAGTCGGTTACAAGGTAGGAGTCCTAGTAGGATTACACGGTGTGAGTCCTAGTAGGATTACAAGGGAATTATAAGAGGAGTCCGCCTTCCTCCTTCCTTGCAGGTACCCGGGGTGTATGCCCGACACATTGTCTAACAACAATAAGCATTTTAGTTGAATTATTTTGCTTCGAGAAAGTTGAAAGATAGGATTCAAGTTAATTGATCACAGATCTTTGTGTTTATCGATTTATTTTCCTCTAGGAACGAGACACATTTTTTTGAAAGATCAGGTACCGTCACATTATTGTCACATATACATAGTGACATCTTTTGGTCTTGTTTTATTTAGTGGGAAGAAAATGTGAGGTTGAACCCTATGTGTATTTTCCCACAAAGCTCCTACCGAACTGTAAAATTTTTTTATGCCAATCCCATGCTGCTATTACCAATCTATGTAAAATTACAAATGTTTTGTTGGCCAGAGGTTTAAAAGCTAGACTTAGGAAAATTGTAGATGGAGTATGTAATATATTTTTGTTTGATTAAGTACCTGAATTTGAAGTAATAATAAATCACTTGCACATTCGCTACTCGTCGACCAGAGCATTACCAAGCGCTAGCTTAATAATAGAGAAAATTCCCTTAATGCTACAAATATTTTGATAGCATTCCTCAATGTCACAATTTTTTTAATTACCTTTAGTGCCATACAAATTTTCATTCTTCCCCTCTACCATTTCCATCACCCATAGTCCCACAGTCAGTGCCCACCTCTTCTCTCTTCCCTCTCTTTGTGCTGCTCTATTCAACCACCTGCCACCATGGTCGAGCTTCCTCCCCTCATTGCCTCTGCTCGCCCGACCTAGGGCCACATCAGCCCATCGCCTAGCTCCTCTAGCACCTCTGCCTCTGTCTCCTTCCACCTCACCCCGCCTCGACGTAGCGCTGCTCATCGCCTCCTACTCCGGCGAGGTTTGCGCGAGCTCGGAGGAAGGAGGAGACGGCCCCTCCGGTGGGCTCCTGATAGTCCTGACTGGATCAGGCGAAGTGAGGCTGGCGAGATAGGGTCGGGTGCGGGATGGGTGAGCTCAAGTAGAGACAATGGCCATGATAGAGTGGCCCAGGCCGAGTGAGCAGGAGGCAGTATGGGGAGGAAAGTATACTTGATCATGGGCCGCCCGACCCGATAAACCCGACGCAACCCGTCTAAAAAAACCCGACCTGACCCGACCGTGCGACGGGTCGGGCGCGAGCCGAAATTTTCTCCCGAATCAAGAAAATAACCCAACCCAACCCAACCAAACCCGAAAATTACAACTAAAAACCCGAACCCGACCCAAGAATTTTGGCTCGGTAACCCGACAAACGACCAGACTCGAACCTGACACGACCCATGATCAGGAATAGAGGAAAGGCGAGGAAAGGGAAAGGGGAGAAGCTCGAGCTGGGGTGTACGATTGCGTGTGGAGGAGCTCTTGTCGGGATAGGCGATAGTGGGCCAAGCTACGATGGAGCTCTGCCCGGGCAGGCAACAGCGAGCAGAGGAGTTCGGGCGCGCGGTGGGTAGTAGCAGGCAGAGGAGCTCCGATAGGCTGGGGTAGGCAATGGAGAGTACAGTGGAGGGTCGTGCAATATGGCGGGGTGTGGTGAGGAAGAGAACATGCCATGTGGACTCTCAGTAAGAAGGGATAAGACTGTCATTTTCACGCACATCTAACATCATATGGATCGAAAATTAGATGAAATGACATACAAGATATAAATAAAAAGTTTTGTGGCACAAGAGAAGCCATCAATTTGTGACACTCAGAGAGGCTGTCATTTTCAAATTATTTGTGGCACTAAGCCAGTATGGTCTTAATAATAAGGCTGTACACTTAGAGACTGTACACAAACGCAAAAGCAACTGGTTGGTTTTGAAGCACTAATCAATTACTGGTAGCTAGAGGTAGTAGATAGCCTAATTACCCAGTGCCACGAAACGCATATCTCCGTGGAACGGAAACACCCGCCGGCACGCATCGATCAACCTCCATTGACAATCAAAATCCTGTCCGGACGGCCGAAAGCGCAAGAGAAGCATGTCCTTCACAGGCGTGCTCTGCGATTCGTCATTGGTGGCTCCTACTACCTCTACAAGTACTGTAGCAGCTACAGCTGCCCGTGTACAGTGCGCCACACGCAACACGCGGCCGGCTCCAATTGGCCGACGCTTTCTATTTAGGCAGTCGCGCACTCCCGACCAGTGTCCTCGTGACGACAGCTGCCGCCATTGCCAACTGCAGCTTCTCCTCGAGAAACCACGTCGACGGCAGCAATGGCGGTGGCGCTAGTACCACTCCTCGTCCTTGTGACGACGACGACGCTGATGGCAGCGGCCGCGACCGGGGTCCCGCCGTTCTCGTGCGGCCCGTCGTCGGCGGAGGCGTCCCAGGGGTACGCGTTCTGCGACGCGACGCTGGGCCCGGCCCAGCGCGCGGCGGACCTGGTGTCCCGGCTGACTCCCGCGGAGAAGGTCGCCCAGCTGGGGGACGTCGCGCCGGGGGTGCCGCGGCTCGGCGTCCCGGCGTACAAGTGGTGGAATGAGGCGCTGCACGGGCTGGCCACCTCCGGCAAGGGGCTCCACTTTGACGCCGTGGGCGGCGTCCGCGCCGCGACCAGCTTCCCACAGGTGCTCCTCACCGCCGCCGCCTTGGACGAAAACCTCTGGCTCCGCATCGGCCAGGTACGTACGTCCATCTCCATCATTTTTGCGAAATCTTTCGCGATGCTTGCTTGCCACACCGTGCGGGCTGGCGGCGGCATGGGCGCGTGCGCGCACGCTGGCACTCATGGCTTTTCCCATTACGAGCCGGGGTGCCGCGCGATCGATAGGTTCCGGTGGCACGGGCGTGCGGCGGGTGGTTGGGAGGGCCGGCCGCCGGCCGGACCCATGCATGCGTCGTCCGCCATGATCGGTCGGTCGATGCCCATGCCCATGCATGCACGCGCCAGCGCCGCTCTCTTTTAGCTTTTACGCTGGTTTCATCCGTGACACACACGCTTCCTTACTTTAGTAGGTTCCGTAACAACACAATTGCTGGACCTCGACAATTTAATTTCTGTCCAACCGAGTGACTGATCGATCCATCTATCGCTAGACATTTGTATACCATAGTATGACTTCGTTCGAGTGGGCCAGGCGTGAATTTGGCACAAAATTAGTATGGAAAGAGCCCGGCCAAATTTCATACTGGCTAGCTTGCTAATTCCGAACCGGCTCCTTTCTGTCCTCTCGCAAACCAAACCATTGGTTCGTGGTTTCTTTCACGGCTGAGGGCTGTTTTGGGTTCACTTATTTCTCGTAAATAAAAGGGCAAATGGATTAAAAACCTAGCCCAAAAGAGAAAGCCAAGTCCAAACAAATTAAAGGGATCAGCACGTGAACACGGACGCATGTCCGGCCCGTGCCGAAAGGAGCCCGATCGATCGCAGAATGTTTGTGGAAAAAGGTTGCCTCTTTTTTCCTTCCGGGACGCGTCACGTGTGTGTGAGAGCGCGACCGCCGCGCAGGCTCATCTGAATGTCTAGATCACGGTCGTTTGGATTGTAATGCCGAACTGGGTACCTTTTCGTTGATCAGTACGGCGTGCCTACCCGTGCTCTAGCCTCTGCTGTGGATCAGGCAGACTTAGCTTGTTCGTCGCAAAATTTCTTTTACGAGGAGGATTGAGTGAATTTTAACTGTAGTTTTGTATTTTTTTAACTCTCATCTAGGTTCACAAACTAAAAAAATCGGTCATCTAGATCTAGAGT
The DNA here is from genome assembly GCA_036936925.1 of Cenchrus fungigraminus. NCBI lineage: Eukaryota > Viridiplantae > Streptophyta > Magnoliopsida > Poales > Poaceae > Cenchrus > Cenchrus fungigraminus. Next base: position 91,802,282 of record CM072774.1, on the reverse strand, counting down.
CTATTAAAAATAGTATCCACAAAGGCACACTTTGCCTATGTGGTGATATCAAACGCGGCAAAAAGTTGGAACAAAATCCTCCTATGTTGTTCCATTGCTTGCTGTGTCTGAGCTCTTGACCATCATATAGCTCATGGTCGCCGTTCAAGGCCACCGCGCCTTCGTGCGAGAGGCTGGTGCTCGCGTCTAAGAGTCCTGCAGCCTCCACTAGCTGCCACCCGCCACTTTCGTGCCTTATGGCCACCGACCATGACCCACTACCACCGACGTCCTCACGCTTCAAGGCTACCAACAATGGCTCTCACAGACACCTCACACCTCAAGGCTAGTTGCCGCCACCCACGCCTTAATAGATTACCATTTTTTAGTTTGTGAATCTAGATAACCCATCTTTAATAAATCGTGGACCTACAAGATGATCACTTTTTTAGTTTCTGGTTCTAGATGAGATTTTGGGTAAAGTTTACAGACCTACACTGAAATTCACTTAGCAAGATATGAGGTTCACGATCTCGCATCCTCTATTTAAGAACAAGCCCTCACATAGACTGAAGACCATGAAACTAGCTACTTTCAAATACGAATACGAATTCACAATATTGGAAGTTGAATTCTACATTCGAATGAAATTAACACTTGTCTCAGCAACTCGCGAATGTAGTAAGAATACGAAATCACAAAAGAGAAACCTCTTTTGGTTCACCAAATTCAACAATCAGACGGGGCAAAAAAGTGTTACACCATAGTGCAGTAACTCTACACTAATGCGGTAATACTGCTCAAACTTTGCAAAAGGTATCTCAACATGTGGTCAGTCACCAATAGAATGTGTCCCAAGTCGCAACCTTGTCTGACTAGCGATACCTTCTTGAGTTCTTGTCACCTTAATTCTCAAAAAAAAAAAAAAAGAGTTCTTGTCACCTTTTTGTTGTCCATGTACTCCATAGATTTTTGCTTGCCATGTGAAATTCATCTCATGCATGTGGTTTCTAAGCTGACGTGCGCGCGTGCAGGCGATCGGCCGGGAGGCCAGGGCTCTGTTCAACGTTGGCCAGGCGGAGGGCCTCACCATCTGGTCCCCGAATGTCAACATCTTCCGCGACCCGCGGTGGGGACGCGGCCAGGAGACCCCCGGCGAGGACCCCGCCGTGGCCAGCCGCTACGCCGCCGCCTTCGTCCGGGGTATCCAGGGGAACGTCAGCTCCCTCCTGCAGACATCCGCGTGCTGCAAGCACGCCACCGCCTACGACCTCGAGGACTGGAACGGCGTGCAGCGCTACAGCTTCGTGCCTCGTGTCACGACGCAGGACCTCGAGGACACGTTCAACCCGCCGTTTCGGAGCTGCGTCGCCGACGGCGGCGCCAGCTGCGTCATGTGCGCCTACACCGCCGTCAACGGCGTCCCGTCCTGCGCTGACGCCGGCCTTCTCACCGGTACCGTCAGGGGCGACTGGGGCCTCGACGGGTATGTCGCCTCCGACTGCGACGCCGTCGCCATCATGCGCGACGCCCAGCGGTATGCCGCCTCGCCGGAGGACGCCGTTGCCGTCTCCCTCAAGGCCGGTAAGTCTCAACGACCTCTTTCGATACTCTGCTCAAGTGCTCATGTACCCTGTTTCTCTGCATTAACACTCTGTTTTCTCAGGACTGGACATCGACTGCGGCTCGTACGTCCAGCAGCACGCCACGTCGGCGATCCAGCAGGGGAAGCTGACGGAGCAGGACGTCGACAAGGCCCTCACCAACCTCTTCGCCGTCCGGATGAGGCTGGGCCACTTCGACGGCGACCCGAGGGCCAATGCGTACGGCGCCCTAGGCGCCGCGGACATCTGCACGCCGGAGCATCGGGCCCTCGCGCTCGAGGCGGCCCAGGACGGCATCGTTCTGCTCAAGAACGACGGCGGGATCCTACCGCTCGACCGATCCGCGGTGGCCACCGCAGCCGCCATCGGCCCGAACGCCGACGACGGCCGGGCCCTCATCGCCAACTATTTCGGCCCGCCTTGCGAGTCAACCACACCGCTCAAAGGGCTCCAGAGCTACGTCCCCAACTTGCGGTTCCTCGCCGGGTGCGGCTCGGCGGCATGCGACGCCGCCGCGACGGACCAGGCGGCAGCGCTGGCGAGCTCGTCGGATTACGTGTTCCTCTTCTTGGGGCTGAGCCAGCAGCAGGAGAGCGAAGGGAAGGACAGGATCAGCTTGCTGCTCCCCGGGATGCAACAGAGCCTAATCAATGCCGTCGCCGACGCGGCGAAGCGGCCGGTGATCCTCGTGCTCCTCTCCGGCGGCCCCGTGGATGTCACGTTCGCGCAGTCCAACCCCAAGATCGGCGCAATCCTGTGGGCAGGCTACCCCGGCCAGGCCGGGGGGCTCGCCATTGCTAGAGTCCTCTTCGGCGACCACAACCCCAGCGGGAGGCTGCCGGTGACGTGGTACCCGGAGGAGTTCACCAAGATCCCCATGACGGACATGCGGATGCGAGCCGACCCGGCCACCGGCTACCCCGGCCGGAGCTACCGCTTCTACCAGGGCAACACCGTCTACAAGTTCGGCTACGGGCTCAGCTACTCCAGTTTCTCCCGCAAGCTAGTCTCCGGGGCCAACATGCCGGCAATCCCCACCACCGCCCTCGTTGGCCTAAAGGAGACGATGGGAGGGGAAGATGGTGAGAGCTACCATGTCGATGACATTGGCACCGATGGCTGTGAGCAGCTCAAGTTTCCGGCGGCCGTAGAGGTGAAGAACCACGGTCCCATGGACGGCAAGCACTCGGTACTCATGTTTCTCCGGTGGCCCAACGCGACCGGCGGCCGTCCGGCGAGGCAGCTGATCGGGTTCAGGAGCCAGCATCTCAAGGCAGGGGAGGAGGCCAGCGTCACGTTCGACGTCAGTCCCTGTGAGCATTTCAGCAGGGTGAGGGAGGATGGAAAGAAAGTGATCGATAGAGGGCCTCACCTCCTCATGGTTGACGACCATGAGATGGTGATCAGATTTGAGGCTTGAATTTTAGATGGCAGGGAAGAAGTACCATTCTCTCAGAGTATGATTAGGTCTTCTTTGATCATTTATGCCATAGAAAGTGAAGGGAAATGGTCACAATTTACCACATAGTAAGTTCCTATAGTGAAATCAGAATATAAACCAAGAAATATAGTAGTCAACCATGGCTCATACAAGCACAAAACGTCCTCATTTTTCGAGGCACAAAGGGTGCAGCCGTGCAGCACCAGAACTACACGACGAGCAGGGTATAGACCTGACGATCATGGCCTCATGGGTCGGGTTGTGTTGGGTTTTGGTCGGGTTGTATCGGGTTGCCGGGTCAAAATTCTTAGCTCACGCCCGACTTGTGACACGGTTGGATCGGGTCGGGTCGGGTATCGTATAAGGGATTTCTATATAACACTCAAGTGTTTTTACTCCTACCCACACTCCAATTTAGCTAACATGCATAACATCTTCCTTTTTTTTTACCTCCAACACAACAGCTTCATCTTCATCTCCGGTGAGTTAGAATTTAGGTTTAGATTTCGGGTGGGGGTTACATGTGGCCACCGAGTGTAGAGGCAGCTCCGTGGTGGCTCGTTGGCAAGCAGTGGTGTCGATCGAGACGCCAACAAGGCAGACGGTGGTTGACATGTAAGAAATCGGTGCTCGTAGCCTAAGAGGGATGTCACGCCTGGTTTTAAGGACAAATCGAACGCACTTTTTATGCATGCCCAAGATCAAATGTTCATGCATAAATTGACACATCATTAGTATAATATCACAACAATATCATTACAAACGTTTATACACTACGTGAAAACCTCAAATAGGTCACGCAACATTTGTAATGGGCCCTTAACACCCGTTACATTGACCCACATCTGTAACGGTTATTGTTTGGCGCCCGTTACCCATAAGCGCGGCATGCCGACCCCGGGGTTGGCCACCACAACGCCCGTTACCAATGCAGATTTCTGGTAACGGGCTTCTTTAACGCCCGTTACATGTATTCTTTGTAACAGATGTTAAAATGTGTCCGTTACGAAAATTATACCAATCGGTAACAATCATTAAAGTCCGTTACCGATCACTTTCGTACTTGAGATGCATGTTTGTTAAGACGCGTCTCCTTTGATGGCGACCCAATCGGAGACGCTTGTTTGTTAATACGCGTCTCCTTGGATGGCGACCCAATGTCTCCTTTTTTATCACATCAGTGACGAGCGTTGTTATTACGCGTCTTTGTCTTCGTGTTCCGACAATACTTGCTCTCTCTCCTCATAAGGCCACTCGCTCTCTCTCCTCAGAAGTGCCTGCCGGCCTGCCCCGTTCATCGCCGCCAGCTATGCGCGCTCTGAGGATCACTCTCTCTCTCTCTCTCTCTCTCCCTCCTCAGAAAGTCGGCGTTGCAGCAGGCTGGCCGGCCGCACGTGCGACGACGAAAGGGGCCAGCGGACGTCGACCGCGGCGTCCTCCAAAGCAAACGCCTCCATCCTCCCCCTCGGGCTCGGCGCCGTCCTCTGCGCCGTTGCCGCCACCGTGATGCCGCCTCCGATCCTCCTCCTCGGGCACGCTCGCCTCGTAGATAGTCCTCACAAAAAAATTTGAAATTGCCCCCTTTTATTGAAATTCTTCAGCTGTCCTGATCCTCTTATATTATCGATTTTTGGTGATGAATTATTCTCATTTGATGTATGGAAATTACAGATGGCAGCTGCTGCTCGGGCTTGGATGTACAGACAGCCCCAAGAAGATTGGGAGAATTTCTTAAACGGGGTCAATGATTTTCTAGATCAAGCAGAGGCGGATATGAGAAACTGTGGTGTTCAGGCAATGCTTTGCCCCTGTATAGTTTGTCTCAACCAGAAGAAATACGGACAAAAGGAAAATATTTTTCATCATTTGGTCACACGTGGTTTCACAAAAAGTTACACGTGTTGGAATAAACATGGTGAGGAAGGCCTTAATGAACTCGAAGCATGATGCCTAAATGAAGGTGAAGTGCGACACCATACTACCGACCTTAATGAAGGGGCAGCGTGAAGGCATGATGAAGACCTTGATGAAGGTGGAGTTTTTGAGGAAAATGAACCATTCCCACCCAATGTGATGAGGCCTGAGGATATCACTGATCAAGAAGTTAGGGTCTCCCATGATGGTGAGGAGTTGCAACATGTGCACAATATTGATCAAATGGTGCGGGATATTGAGTTTCAACAAGTGTACACACCTTCTGAATTAGGGAGGCTGAAGCAGTTCATTGAAGATTCAAAGAAACCCCTCTATTTTAGTTGCCAGAAGTACTATCACCTTTCTGGTGATCTAAAACTTCTGCAGCTTAAGGCAGATCATGGTTGGAGCAACAAAAGTTTCAAACATCTATTGGATGTGCTTAGAGACATGCTACCTGAAGGAAACTAAATAGCCGAGTTTGTCTATGAGGCGAAGAAGATAATTTGTCCTCTAGGAATAGAGGTTGAAAAAATCCATGCATGCAAGAACAGCTTTGTATTGTTTCGTGGAGATTATGCAGACCTTGACAAGTGCCCCAAATGTGGGTGTGATCAGTACAAGTTCAGGCATGAGGAGTTCACATTGCACGTTATGTTGTTCACCACGATCAACGACAACCCAGCTCATCGCAACCTCTCTTGCCAGAGTAAAAGGAAAGGTGCAACTTGCCCACACTGCTTGTAAGAAACATGCTCATTGTGGCTAAGAAATTCGTATTTATGGGGCACCGTCGTTTCCTCAGCAAGAAACATGCATACCGGGCCATGGATTGTCAGTTTGATGGGCAAAAGGAGAATCGAGAGGCGCCAATGCATGTGACTGGAGATCTGGTCCACTTGAAAGTCAAGAACATCAAAACTATCGAGGAGTTACCCAAACTGACTGAAAAAACCTTTGGCAAAAGAAAGAAACGAGATGGTGAAGAAGAAGAAGAAGACGGAATGTGGAACAGGAAATCAATGCTACAGGAGCTAGAGTATTGGCTGCTATTTGATGTGTGTCATTCGATTGACAACATGCACGTCAAGAAGAATGTGTGTGAAGCTACTTGTGGAACATTGCTACAACAGAAGATCAAAGGAAAAGATCATAAAAATGCAAGGGAAGATCTTAAAGATCTAGGCATTAGGCCAGAACTCTATGTAGAGGAAACAAACACGGGGTCGAACCTTCACGTTGCTGCAACCATCTTGTCAAAGGTAGAGAGAAGAATTCTGTGAGTTTTTTGCATGATTTGAAAGTAGCTTCAGGCTACTCATCAAACTTCAAGAGGCTAGTGTCGGTGAAGGACATGAAAATGAATTTCAACTTCATGAAATCTCATGATTGTCTTGTGTTGATGACAACTCTTCTACCTGTTGCACTTAGAGGCGGTCACGAGCTTGTGTTTATTCTTCAATGCAATATAACAGAAGGTGGTTGATGAGGAAAAACTATTGGACTTAGAGAGGAGGCATTTCGAGACCCTATGCCTGCTTGAAGCTATCTTCCCACCATCATTCTTTGATCTCATGCTGCATCTAACAGCACACCTCACGAGGGAAATCTGGTACCTTGTCCCATCTTACCTTTATCAGATGTTTCCATATGAGAGGTTCTTTGGATTCCTGAAATCATTGGTACATAACCGGTTATTTTCGGAGGGAGCCATTGTTCGTGGCTACGAGACCATCAGAGCAGTGGAGTGGGCCATGTGTTATATGGATCCCCAAAACCTCATTGGTGTGCCTCATTCACGGCATGAATGTAGGCTTTCAGGTGTTGGGACCCTGGGGAAAAAGTTAGTCACTTTGGAACCAGATGCCTTCGAAAAGGCTCATTTCGCCGTGATACAACAGTTGCACCTGATTACACCATTTGCAATGAGCACAAGCGACAACTATGTGAAGAAAACCTAGACCGTGGTAGGGCTTGGCTTGCAAATATGCACATGCAAGATTTCAGTAGGTGGCTCCGAGATTATATCCAGACATGCAACGATGCTGTAATAACCGACGAGATAAGGAATCTAGCATCAAGGCCATTTTTCACTATTACAAAATACCAAGCAATGGATATCAATGGATACATGTTCTACACCATGGCCCAGGATGACAAGAGCGTCTATCAAAATAGCGGTGTGCGTGTACGGGAAGTCGTCGACGACAGTGATGATGATGATGACATGCAGACAGACACATATTATGGTCAATTAGAGGAGATATGGGAGCTTGATTATGTAGGATTGAAGGAAGCCTTGTTTCGGTGTAGATGGGTCACCAATGGGAAGAGAGCTGTGAGCAAGGACAAATATGGTTTTGTTAGTGTTGATCTCTGGATCTTTGGTTACAAAAACGAACAGTTTGTCTTCGCCAACGATGTTGGGCAAGTGTTTTATGTACCTTACCTTGCAAAGAAGAACTGGTCTATGGTTCTGCTGGAAAAAAAAGGATTGTTGGGCTTGAAAATGTTGTTGAGGAGGAGGAATACAACCAGTTTGATGAAATTCCATCCTTTGACACTTCATACAAAGCCCGACTCTTGGGAACTGACAAAACACCGTACTTGTGAAGCAACCATCGTGTGAAAATTCATATACAGAAATCAAAGAAGAAAAAGCAAGCCTGATTTCTACTGAATCCATTTTGTAATGCAGGATGTGTCTATTGGTGGAAATGAAATCCTTTTTCTAATATAGGATGTGATGTATTGGTGGAATTTGAATCCTTTTTTGGAAGGTTCCAAGAAATTGATGCCAGATCCGGTCAAGGGGGAAACAGTCTCCCAGTCAATGGTTGACAGCAAAGGTAGTGATTCGTCTCCCAAGAAAAATAAAGGAGACGCGGATTAGCCAAGTCACGTCTCCAATGCATAATTAAAGGAGACGCAGATTAGCCAAACCATGTCTCCAATGCATACTTAAAGGAGACGCGTGGTTGGAAAACAAGTCTCCCGTATCTTCTCTTTCCAAAATAATTTAGATCCCCGGCCCCTTCATCTACCCGCGAAAAAACAGCAATTGCCTACTCCTCATCGTCGCCATTCTGGGCCGGAGATGCCTAGCATGCCGGCAACTGGCCCCTTCATCTACCCGCGAAAAAATAGCAACTGCCTACTCCTCATCGTCGCCATTCCCGGCCGGAGATGCCTAGCATGCCAGCAAGAAGCAGGCGGCACCAGCCGTCGCTGCTGGACCTCCCTCAAGACCTCTGCATTGAGATTGCGGCACACGTCGGTGCGACCTCGTAGCGGCCCTTGGCCGACCTCCGCAGCCTACGAGGTACTTGCTCGACCATGCTCCGCGTGTGCAGCCACCGCGACGTCGGTCGACATTTGTTGATAGAGGGGATAAGAGATGAGATTTCTTGGGTGTGGGACCCCACCACCTACAAAGCCTTCCTTGCTATGCTGACCGATCTCATCAATCTGGGGGCTTGCTTCTTCTCCAGGATCAAAGCCGTGTTCGTGGAAAACAGGGAAAGCGATGATCTCCGGCGCTCCGCCGAGGGTGGGCACGATGCGGCGGCCTATCTGTTTGCCATATTGCTCTACAGGGACAATGGCTGTGCCGCTGCCGACGACACTACGAAGCGGTACATGAGGTAGGTCACAGGCGCCGGCAGGACGACGTCGAGGTGGCTGAGCAATGAGGGGTGTCTACCTTTGCGCGAGAAGGCCGCGCGTGTGATCCACTCCTCGACGTGGCACATTTGGGGTGAACTGATGCCGCCTCCGGCATAGGTGCATGGTGATTAGCCATGCGCAGGCAACAGCGCAGCTGCGACGTGGATAAAGGATGTCTTGGAATTTATCTATTTTGCAGCGAAGCCTGTAGGCTCCGCCGTGGAATGGTGAAGTTGGAACGGAGTATTGGAATAAGAAACTAGTTGTGGATTAGCTTTTTTTATGTTGCTCGTATTATCTGTGTGAATTTTTCGAAGAGCAACAAAGGTGACGTGGATTACCAATCACGCATCTCCAATGAGGGGGTAGGGCTAATTCTATTCGAATGAAGAATAGTTCACTTTTCCCCCTTTTAATCTGGAATCAAATTTTGCATCACTTATTTCTCCGTCATTCGTAATCCAAATTTGATGATTTTTTCTGAATTTTTATAAAATCACCATATATTCGTTTATGACATTGTTTCTATATAATTCCATTTCCTAGATATTGTTTATATGCCTTATTATCTTGTTCCTTTTAAGTACAACTTAGAAATAATATTTGTTTTCCACAACCATTACTAATGAAACTTTGTATTTCATAATCTTAAGGTAAACACAAGGTTACGTTTAATTTCAAATGCATATGAGTTCGGACATGTTGTTACGTGTGGAAAACTTCAATGCTGAAGTAACATTCTAGGAAACTATGTGAGAGATGTAGACATTTCGACACAAGTATATTCTTCCTTTATCGAAACCATTTAAAATTTTGATGACAAGTTTAGGGACCCAAGTTATGTTGCTAAGTAAATTTGTAGAATTTTTAGACCACACTAAGATGTTATTAAAATTATTATTTCATAAACATGAGAAAAAAATTCAAATTTTAAGAATTTTGGTTACCCAAGTGTGGTTGTTGATATTTTATTCAAATACTTAATGTCCAACTATGAATTGTTCTTATTTTTAATGATTTTTAGGTGCTATTTTATGGGCTCTAATATTTTAGGGAACCAAGTTTATTCCAATAAAAATAGTGACCGGCCCACGCGTCAGCGTCATCAACCTATATAAAAATGTAACCGCTGCCTGCCCACTCGGACCCAACTGCCAACAAAGTAGACGCGGCTTCACTAACCCGTGTCGCCAATGACTCTCCATTGTCTCTAAGATCTAGTTCATCACAACATATCTAGATCATCACAATAGGAAGACCGCATATTATAGGAGACACGGATGGATCTACCCGCGTCTCTTAGATCGAGTTAATGACATACAAAATCCAACAACCAAACTAATTAAGCAGTTCATGATCGACAAACAAACTAAGCAGTTCATGTTTAACAACCTGACGAACACACAAACACACACATTATTACTATATATGGTACAGGAGTCTATCAATTGGTCAGTCATCGCCGTCGGAGTCCCGCCCTCGTCGCCGCCGTGGCTACCGTCGGAGCCGTCGTGGTTGCCATTGTCGTCGCCGTTGGAGCCGCCATCATCGCTGACGAAGGGGCCAGCCCGCTTGACCACGGGGAGCTTCTCAAGCTGTTCAGCCAACCTGTGGATCCTGAAGGTGAGACCCTTCATGCTCGGGTCCTTGTCCACTTCATGAGGCGCCTTGATGTCGAAGGCCTTGCCAACATCTAGAAGCTTCCTGAACGCACTCTTGAGTAGGTGGACGACGAACTTAGTGTCGTCGCCGAACGATTCCTCGTCAGCCTCCTTCTTCTTGGCCGCCGGCTCCTTCCCCTTCTCCAACTTCCTCCGACGGCGGTTTTCGTCATCGTCGTCCTCCGTTCGTCCCCGCTTCGCCGCCGATAGGTCACTCGATGCGGTGATCTCTCGGTGACCGGAGATTGTAGTGGTGGATCGCGAGGAGAAAGAAGAAGCGAAAGAGATGAGAGCTTATGGAAGAAGCAAGGGAAGGCAAAACGGGAGTTATATTGACAAGGCGTGGAACCGTCAAGCGCCTCTCCCCCACTACGCCTTGGGCTCCATTTGAGGAGCAAAACTATCCAAAAAGACGCGTCACCTTTCAATTACGCGGGAAGGTGAAGGGGCAGGGGCAATGGTGTCGGGCCCACTCATCAGCGTCAGCAACCAAACTGCGTCACCTTTTCAATTTTGCGTCGCCTTTCCATTCCCATATATTGTTATTAACGGGTGTTCTAGATGGTCGTGTTGCCTTTCTATTTCCAAACCCTATTTCCTTTCAATTTCCTCCGCCTTCACCTTGATGGCCGCGGTGTGCTTGATGCTACTGCTGCCAGATGATCTGATCACCCGGATCATCATCCACTCCATCAAGGATGAGCTCGTCATTCGTTTCCTGATCATTCGTAATCAGATCTGTGGCACCTTCCAGTGCATCTGTGACTCCGATGAGGTACTATTGCACGTGTCGCTGCGTGAGCTTCGTGAGGTGTGTAGGAATCGCTACGTCAGGTCATGCTTTGAGCGGTGCTTCCGTGAGGCCAATCATCTGGAGGCCTTATGCTTCGAGGGGATGGAGAGGTTGATGAGGCGGCGGAATCCCGATAAGGGTCTGAAGCTCGTCAGAGACGCCGCTGCTAAAGACTCAGGTGTGAAGTACTTCTTAGCGATACTAAAGTACCGTTGCAACCCTGCGGACCCCGAAGCGATGACACTGCTCCACGAAATCAGCAGCGACCCGTCGCCCCCTAACGAGTGGTGGAAGAACCACAACCTGTGGCAGCTGCGCTACCTCGTCCACCGGGATCTCCACAACATTCCATGGTGGTACTAGCTTCGTGACGGCAATGACGACATTCCGTTGAAGCCCGTCTAGAATCATTTGGACAGCGGGATGTAGGAGCTACAGGCCGGAGACCTCAGAGATCATCCACTACTGCTGCGCCGAGTGTCGCATCCTTCATGAGTTCGACCGCTGGACACGTAACTTCAGCGTCACGGTGGAGTACACCGTTAGCATGATGAACATCGGGATGTAGGCACAAGCATCAATAAAAAATATCTATTTGGAATGTAAATGATTATATATTACTAAATGAAGATTTGATTTAATCAATATGTCGGTTTTTAATCGGTTTTTGATACACAAGATTTGATTTGTCACATTTGTGAGTCAAATCGAAGGTTGCGGTGGTCTCATTTGCCACCGACAAGGCCTAGGGTTCCCTTTTTGGTGTCAAAAACCACCGACGCGGGCACGGTGGGGGCGGGGGCGAGCGGTGGTGCCCTTGACTTCCTCCTTTGTCCTATTGGAATGAAGAACAGTTTGGATGGGCGAAGGAAACGTGGGTTGGATGGGCAAAGGAGACGCGGATTAACCATCCCGCGTCTCCAATGACGGTGGGGCCCAGTTCTATTAGAATGAAGAACAATTTGCTTTTCTTCTTTTAATCTGCAATCAAATTTTGTAACATGTATTTCTCCGTCGTAATTAGTCCAAATTTGATTATTTTTTTCTAAATTTTTTAAAATCACCATCTTTTCAATAATTTCATTGTTTAGTGTATATTCTGTTTCTTGAATAATGTTTATATGCCTTATCTTGTTCTGTGTAAGTACAACATATAAATAATATTTGTTTTAAACAACCATTAGTAATGAAACTTTGCATTTCGTAATCTTAAGTTGAACACAAGGTTTTGTTAAATTTTCAAATGCATATGATTTCTAACATGTTGCAAAGTGTGGAAAACTTCAATGTTGAAGCAACATTCTAGGAAACTATGTGAGAGATGTAGACATTTGTACACAAGTATATTCTTCCTTTATCGAAACCATTTAAAATTTTGAAGACCAGTTTAGGTACCCAAATTATGTTGCCAAATCAATTTGTAGATTTTTTAGAGCACCTTAAGTGTTATTACAATTATTATATCATAAACATGGGATGTAAAATCGAATTATAAGAATTTTAGGCACACAAGTGTGACTGTTGATATTTTATTCAAATACTAAATGTCCAAATATGAATTGATGTTATTTTTAATGAAGTTTTAGGTGTTGTTTTACGGGCCCTAATATTTGAGGGATGCAAGTTTTATTTTTAAAAAATGGTGTCGGGCCCAGCGTCAGCAGCCTATATAAAAAGGTAACCGCTGCTCGCCCACCCGGACCCACCTGTCAATGACACTCCATTGTCAACGTCAGCAGGTAAACCGTGCGCGTGCTGTTCAAAATTTCCCACCTATATTGACCATAATGCCCATGGAATTCCAATTCCACCAGAGGGCACGCCAATAATTTCCTTAAAGATAGTCACGTGCGCAGTTCCTCAGGGGACATATTCGGCTACTCCCTAGACAGGTCCACAACGCGCGCACTCTCCCCGCAGACACCCTGCTCCTTCTTCATCCCTAGTCTTGACCGCCGCTCTCCCGATCGCAGCCCTACTCTTCTCCAGCCCCACCACTCCTTGCGTGATGACGGTGACGAGGATGCAGTTACTAGCGTGTGGATGGTGTCCCGGCCAACCTAAAGACGATGACTCAGATCTGGCATCCCCGGCCACAACGATAGGCCGACCACCTCAGGCCACGAGCCGACGCGGATCCAGCCCCTCCGACCACCACGAGAACAACTACTTCATTTGTGACTGAGGTTAGTCCTGCTTGAGCTCCCAACACCCTCTCTCTGCTCGGCCACCCGATCTGCTATTTCTGTCAAGGTGGATAAGGGAGACATGCTACTTTGCGGTTGTTTACGGTCAGTTCACATAGGATTATTCTCCTAGAATTGCCTGCATTAGTACAACATGCCTTAATAGTTTATTTTTAATTGATTGAATGTGGATTTGATGGATGGATTTTGTTGCTCCAAGTCTGTTTGAATAAGTTGTTGCTAACAGTAAAACTTGTATGAATTGTTAAAATTCATTTTCATGTTCCTTTTGCTCCAATTTTTACATTGTAAATTCATGAAAAGCATTGAGGATTAGTGTATACTTTAATTCTGTTATGTTTTGAATGTACCAGATCGACAGTTATGCGTTGGACCGATTAGCATACTTTAGTTCTGATGGCCACATAATGTCAGTGGGAAATGCATCGTAGTGGTTTATAATTTAGTGATAACTAGACTGTCCTATGCTATGTTGTGAGTGTTATTTCACTACTGTCATATATATTGTTATTGTTGGTGTCATGATGTGTGTATGCAAAGAGATATTTCTTTAATTTTGACCACAAAGTTCATGCATGCTAACAATTTGATTTTTGTAGGAAAATGATGGACAAGGCAGCGGAGATGAGATCAGTGTTGGGTTTTTGGATCCACATATTTTCACTTCCACAAATATTTCTTAGCAGTCTGCCCTTGTAGTACAAGCAATCGGAAATGCAATGAATAACGACTATGTGGTGGGTGCCTACAACACTGGCCACTAGGTAACACTGATCATATGTATGAAGTTCAAAGAGGTTTGGTATCTAGATTCTGCTAAACAACACAATCTATTCGTTTGGCTGGTGGTTGGTGCTGATTTGTTTTGAGAGAAAAGTATTGTTGGTTGGTTGTTGGTGGTTAGTTTGTTCTGAGAGAAAAGTACTATTGGCTGGTGGCTGATAAGCCAAATGAACAGGACGATCGCGCACAAAAGTTGACAGACATCAAAGCTGTTGTGAACTGGTCAGTATCTTGTAGGTTTTATTCAGAAAAATTCAATCTCTTAGTGTTTCTAATAGGTATTGCTGATCATGCAGGACCTTTGATATATGCGCAAAGGACGGAGTGATGAAAGGAAAGAAGAAAAATCCAAAAACCACACTCAAGCACAAACCAAATATTGATGTAAGACCGAGATTTTTTATGGTCCCTTCATACCTATTTGGTACTGCATTAACTTGTCATTTGGGTCCTCTTTGTGTGGATTCCATGTGGCATTCAATATGTTAAGACTACTCAGTGACATACTCGACATCAAGAAGGCTGCTGTAAGTAGATAATGCTTAGCCTTGTCTCTGCTCATATTCTCCATTTGATTTTAGAAACTGATTTCTACTTGTATTCTCATAATGATTGTATTTTGTAGGATTTCAAAGCTGCTGTAAATGTTTCTACAGAAGATCTAAAGCCGGTCCGGGAGATGCTGTGTGAGTACATTCATAAGGAGACCCTCGACTTAAAGGGCAACTTTATAATGGTGCACTGTGAGTTCATTGTAGCTAGAAACTTGAAACTTGCTGGATTCAGGCTTGTTTAGTCAAGTGTTGTTGCCTGAGAAACCTGCTTGGCTTGCTTGGTTGGGGTCAGATGTTGTTGCCTGGTTCAGGAAGTTTTGTCATGACTCCATCCAAACAAGCCCTGATGAGTAACTTTAGTTTAGAAACTGCAAAACTAAGCATTGATTTCAAGTTGCAATGAATTTTTTGAAGCATCTGTGTACTCCAGCATCTTCTTCCATTAGTAGTTACTGCTCAGAGACATCTTCCAGCAATAGTAGCCATTGGCATCCTAAAGACAAGTGCAAACACGTGTTGAGAGCTGTGGTGAAGTATGCTGGACCTTTCCCAACCCTGGCCACCGGTTCGCTGGGTGCCCAAAGGTAATGGATAGTTGGCTATCTGATTATGTGGTTCCTGTGGTCAACAACGATTGTTAATGGGGCGTTTAATTTGCAGGAAGAAAAAGGGCAACGTGATTACTTCTGTTGGATTGATCCAGAATGAGGTGAAAGGTCGCATGCTGTTATGGTGAAGCTCGTGAAGAAGAAAGCGAAAGCTGAAGAGGATGCAAAGCAGTGGGAGGGAGAATTGGGAAAAGCTAACTGTGAGCTTAGAGAGATTAGGAATGAGCTCAAAATAACACGACAAAAACTTCAGAAGGCTACCGCCGAGCTGAAGTCAATTAGGAATTATAGGCACAATGTCAAACTCGTGCATGTGCTGCTTGCTTTATTTGTTGTTGTCGCGGGAATGGCGGGATTGATGCTTGGTGGCAAGGCTAATTAGATGTGTCGATCACGTATTCTGCAAGTGTCACTTTGGTATTGTGAACATTGTGTCGATCATCTATTCTGAACATTGTGCCTTATGCTTCTGAGCATTGTATTGATGATGTATTGCCAAAATTGACCAAGAAATGTGCGGCAGTTAGTATCCACCACATTGTACTGACCATTTAGTCCGACCTGTTCACATTTCCAAGAACGTAATTTCCATTAGGTTCACCAACAATCATAATGAATTATTATTGTTATCCTGAAATCAACGGAGCAGCAGCGACGGTTGTTTTGGGTGGGGAAGAAGCGGTGAATTTACTGTAAATGCGGATAAACGAGCGGTGGATTTGTTGTAAATGGGGCATTCATCGACTTCTTCTGCCTGGGGTACAAAAAACCTTTTTGCAATTGCATCTCCTCTTCTCGGAAAGAAGATCTGTGAGAGTACAGTGCTGTCTTCCAAGTCTCTGTATCAATTTGAATGCGCATTTGACCTGGCACTCTGATGTTTGATCAAACTATTTTCAGGATGCCGGTAGGTCATGAATCATGTTGTAGAGGCGATTGCCATTATAGCTGGTGGTGCTCCCTACTGAGGTGAAAATTGGCATCGCCGGCCACCTCGTTGCGACCTCAGAGTGGGCCATGGATGACCTCCGCAGTCTACGGGCGACCTGCCGAGAGATGCGTCATGTGTGCAAGAACGCGACCGTTGGTCAGCGCGTGGCACTAGAGCGATTTGCCGTCAAGTTGCAGTGGAACGACCGCAAGGGTTACGACACCCTCTTCGATTGCCTGACCCGCATGAGAAACCCGGAGGCATGTTTCCTCTCCAGATTGGACATCCTATTTGGGGAGAACTATAACTCCCGGTCATCCATCACCAAGCTCGAGGAGGCCGCCCAGACCTGGCACAATGTGGCAGCCTACGTAGCCGCCATGGTCCTCTACAGGGCTAATGGCGGCGCCGGTGATGATAACACTGCGAGGCGGTATATCAGATAGGTCGAGGAAGAGGAAGAATCGGTGGCCGCGACAACGATGATGATGCGGATGAACAAGGGTTGCCTGCTGTTGATGGTGAATTTTGGTACACCAAACATGTTCGTTACACTTTGGTTTGAGCTTGATTATGGAACTAACCCACCACTAGGCACACTAATGATATGACAAGTTCAACATTGTATGTGCATTTGGAAGTGTTATGTTTTTGCAAGAAAACATGGACTAAAGGGACGGAGTCACAACAAGTTCAAAGGAACAAATGAAGAGTCCCGTTCGTGTTCAAGTGCAAGGTGAAACCACTCCCAAAGGTGGCAAGGACCAAGGTGTTACAACGGAGCATCCCTGAGGACTAAAGCGTAAAGACCGGACTTCATGCGAGAAGACCCCCTATCTTAAGCGCAAGGATGACGTCACCAAAATGATGCAATTAAAGGGGTTAAAGTCCAAAATGATGAGAGGACCCACGTGGAGGAAGGGGCGACCGAACTAGGCTGAACTAGGCCTGGGTCGGTCGGCCTGGCCCCTTTCGACGTCGGTTCGGTCCCCCATTTCTTTAGCGTGAAGATGATGCAACCCAAAAGAGTTGTGGGTGCCGCCTTTCACAGAAGAGAGCCATTCGCCCGAGAGGTCATCCACTAGGGAGAGAGGTTGGAGAAGAGAGAGATCATTCAAGAGAAGGATCAATCGAGTCCAAGGAAGCGATTGTGGGTGCCGCCATTCACAGAAGGAGAGCCATTCGCCCGAGAGGTCATCCACTAGGGAGAGAGGTTGCAGAAGAGAGAGATCATTCAAGAGAAGGATCAATCGAGTCCAAGGAAGCGACCACAAGTAGAGGATGACATCGAGGCCCTGCCATGGCACCCCCGGAGGAGAAGGAAGACACCGTTGGAAGCGTCACCATGATCAACAGCGCCATGCTTAGCGCCTTGATGGGGTAAACTTCTCATTTGTCCATGGGGTTGTAAACGTTCTTGTGATGTAATCGCTACTCTTTTATGGTTTCAATTTATCAATCTAGTATTGAAGTTGCTTTGATATTGAAGGTTAGCTACCGTGGTTTTCGGGAGTATAGATCTCACTACTCCCTTAGAACCCTTCAATACTCCGTGATCATCATAGGTCTAGTCATGAATACCTCCGCGTAGTGACAGTATGAGGGGAGGGAAAGGGCGAAACCATGGTCACACCCCCCGATAGATTAGATCGGTTTTGTACCTTTTAGCGGTTGCATGATCAAGTATCGTAGACCCTATGTGCAAGTGTCTTTATATCTTGTGAGTCTCACAACCCTCTCTAGTATAGAGTAGTTTGCCATTAGATTAGTCTTTTGATTGGTTAACTAGGATAGTGCTAGATCAAACGCTTGTAATCCCCTTGCTCTGCGAATTGACAAGAACCTAGGGAATCCCCGTCATGAAAAAGGTGTAGATCCGTACGCTTGCTGTGACGCCCCAGGTTTTTATTTAGCATTATTAGTGCTAATGACCGAGTCAAGCAAAGTCAAACACGTTGACTTGAGTCAAACCTTGGTCAACTTGGGTCATCACCTCGAAAACCTAGCCAACAATCACTAATGATCATCTTAAGCAAGTCAACACACCCTTTTGGTCAAACCTTGGTCATAGGCATGGTCAAACCCTAGTCAAACCCCAATGTTTTTGAACCTCCTCTGGAACTTTTGCCGCGTTCTCCACATTTAACTTAAACACTTCAAAATCGGCCAATATAAAAGTTGTTCGTCCTTTTGAGGGACACAATTTTCATAATTGGCGGCATTGGAGATTTTGAGTGGAAGATGTTCAAAAACACGGTCAAAGACAGCCGTTGCATTTTGACTGAGCCGAGAAAAACAGAAAGTTCGAGCCAAATTTCTGACCAATCCAAAAAAATTTCATAGGCCAGCCTTTGTAAAAGTTGTAGAGGGATCCTTGATCTACAACTTGCTATATACACTTTAGTGCACTTTAGTTCAAGTTTTTGGAGTTATGTCCGGTCAAACACAGTTAAGTGAAACCAAAAACAGGCGACGTCGTGAGCGCCGTCGCGCCCGCGCTCCCGCGCGCCACGCGTGCACGCCGCCGTGTGGCGCCCATGCGCCTCGGCGTCCAGGCCCCCTCCACGCTGGCCGTGCATCCCAAGGTCGCCGCGCCTCCCCTGGCCACACGCCGCCCGAGCCGCTGCCTTGGAGCCCGTGCCCCGCCGCGTGTCGACCACGCCGCGCGTGCCGCGCCGGTCCCCTGCCGTGTTGCCCGCCGGCCGTCCCTCTGCACGTGCCCGCCCATGGCCGGGTCCCCCCTTGTCATCCCGCGCCTTGCCTTGAAGCTCCTCGCCGCCTATAAAAGAAGCCGGCCTCTTTTCTCATGCGTACCCGCTCGGCCACCGCCTTCCTGAGCTCTGCCGCCCGCCATTGCCGCCGTCGTGCGGGATTCGTCCCTGCGCTCGCTCACACGGCCGCTCCACCCCCTTGGCACCTCCCCTGGACCCCCTAGCACCCTAGCACTCGCGCCTTGGCCAGCTCTGCCGCGCTGTCCACCGGAATTCGGGCCGCGGCGGCCGCACAGCCACGACCTCACCATCGGAGCTCACCGGAGCACCCCCGACCCCAACTCCGGCCACTAATCGAGCCTAGGTACGTTGAATCACGAGCCTGTGCCGCTTGTTTGCCACCTCCGGCCGCCCCTCGCCGCCGCCGCCAAGGGCATGGTTCTGAAGATCTTGTGCCCAGGGACCTGTTTGTTAGAGGCAAGGGCATTTGTGTGAATCCTAAAATCTTTCCAGGGACCTCGGTAGAAATAGATTCTTGAATAGTGTGTGGTTTTTGGCTGAATCTTGTAAACTTCGTAGAAAATTGTAAAAAAATCAGAAAAATGCAAAACTAATTTTATTGGTTTCCTTGTCAATTACTCTACAACTTTAGTAAAGCATCAGCATACTTTTGACTGATATTTTTAGCATGAAAAATAGAAATCAGTTAAACCTAGATCTACTGTAGTTCAAAATCTACAAGTGATCTTGAGCTGAATTTTGAATATGTTGTGAGTAATACCATGTCTAGGCTCGGTACCAAAAACTGCACAAAGTTACTAAGTGAATCTTTTAATATGGTTTATTTTGTATTTAAGCTAAATCTACCTTAATGATTTTTGAAGCTAAAACTAAATAGATTTTTGTGCTCCACTTCTGGATATAATCTTTTTATGCATAAACACACCTCTGGTGAATTAATCATGATTTTATATCTGTCAGAAATATTTATTCTAGATTTATGCTTAATTTTCAATGTAATTGCATAGCACAAGATCTAGAGTAGGTCTTGGTGTGTTTGTTGATTTCCTAGCCTTGAATTGAGTCAGAGAACCAGTGGAAGGAAGTTGGAATCCATTTGTTGTTTATTTATTTTTATATGCATTTCTCATGTTTTGGTAGCTAAATTTGCCTTTTTGTGATATAATTAATTTATAGCTCATGTAAATGTGAATTCTTGTTAAGTGGCCTTAGCTAGGTCCATAGTGCTTCAGAAACACCACCCATTGAATTTTATGAATTTATTTACGAATAAAAGCAATGGAAGCCATTTAAAGCTTAATATTGAGCTAAATTGGAAAACCACCAACACCACACATAAAGACCCTATGTTTGTGATGTAAATCATGCTAAGAAGCTTAAGACCAACCCTTTGCTGTTTTGGGAAATTAAATTAATATATTTACATAAATGTGTACACAGTCACTATCAAAAAGAATAAATAATAAAGCATCACATAACATTACTTTAATAGAAAGAATTTACCAAAGATGTGTTTATCTAGGTGAATGTGGTCAACCATGCACCCCATGGTTGTCTAGTGTTGTTTTGTAATTAATTAAATGAAAACCGTCAATTAAATCTTGCATATGCATCCTCGTGTAGATCTTCCCGACGGTAGCTATACGCTCGTGCCGGAAGGAGGAGACAGAGGAGCTGATGGAGACGTGCACTACGTCGCTGTAGAGCAAGACCTGGACCAAAGTCCAGAAGGGCCCAAGGCCAACCTTGCCGACAAAGGCAAGCCCCGGATCATTAACCCTTCTTTTAAAATTATGCAATTACTTTTGCTATGTTTGTGCATTTACGTTGCAGGAGTTGAATTGAAACCCTAGATGCATGATCCCTAGGTATCTATGATCTTTTACTAGTATGCTAGGTCGATAGCTGCTATGCTATAGGACCGGTACAAGTCGAGTGATGTTCGTCACTCGCGAGAATAGGTTCTTATGTTGGAATCATAAGATCTTTATAAATGGATTGCTCATGTGGTAAGAACATGGGATTTGGGCTATGGTACAGTGCCTTTCGTGGGCTAAGCTTTTGAACATACTAAGCACTTGTCGGGAATGGGACCGGTAAGCCTAGTACCTTAATGAGGTGGTAAGGGATTTTACAGTCACTAATCTTGGGATGCGTCCCACAGCTAGCTACCGGTGGTGCATGTGTGAGGGCACTCTTCCATGTGTTTAGGTCCACCTTGCAAGGTTATAAATCAATCGATTGTCGGCCTCTCACCGTTATCTGAGACTGCTTAATAAACTGGCCATGATATCCCTTAATGATGGAACTATGTGAATATTACTGCGTGGATTAATCGTATTGTACAATTCTTGATTGCAATAGTTGGCACACTTAGAAATGGTAATTAACTAGAATTTGTGCTAAAATATTGAAAGTAAGGACCTACTCTTTATTGCTTTTCAGCAAAAGAACTCCACCGGCCAAAAAGCCTTTCATGTCTAGAGTTTGGTGATGTAGTTATCACCCGACGGTTAAGTCTTGCTGAGTATTAGTATACTCAGCCTTGCTATATAAATGATGTTGTTGGTGTTGTGTGGCCTGGAGAGATACCACCCGGCTGGGAGCTGGAGTGGGTGGAAGACGACGAGTGAAGGCATCATGGCAGGCCTCCTATGATGCTCATCATTCCGCTTAGTTAATGTCCGCTGTTTTCGAACTCTGAACCTCTTTTATCTTGTCAAGTACTTCGGTTTGTAATAATTAAACCCTTTGGGGCAGAGTTGGATTTAATCTATGTGTTGTACTCTAGACTCGCCTTCGTGTGAGTTTTAATGCATATTGTCGATCCTTTGTTGCTATGTAAGTGATTTCACCGGGCTTGACCCGTCAACTAACGACGGGATGATACTTTATAATTGCTTAATGACCAAGTGGATTGGTTTAGGCAATAGTACGGTATTTTCCTGGGCGGGTTGTCACAGCTGGTACCAGAGTGATTATACGTACCAGAGTTTAATTAACAATCTTAATCACTGGTTTTTGAATAAAACTTGCCAAGATTGTTTGATTTGCAAATACGTTGGTCCGTTAAGGATGGATATAGACCGAGAGGCCCTAGAGGGAATTTCTGGGTTCTTTCAGGTGGATTATAAATCTATGGTTTATTTTGCTAACTTCCAGCACTTCTTAAGCCAGGTGTTTCATATGTGTGCTGTGCTGCATCACGAGTATGCGAGGGTTGATGGAGTGATCTATTCCATGGATCCCATCTCTCGGTTGGATGCCACGTGTTTTATACGTGTGCCTTCCGTATGAGAGTCATACGAAGGATGGCATGCTCTATTCAAGATGAACATGTCATGGGTTGTGATGTCGCCACGTTTTGCCATACGTGTGCGTTCTGCATTACGAATATGCGAGGAAAGGATACACTCCATTCAAACGGAGGGTGTCTGAGGTTGGACGCTGTCCATGCAGCGGTAAACGCATGGGTGCCGTTTCTATAGTAAACGGTAATGAATGTGGACGCTTCTGTGAGTGCTGGCACAGAAGGTTCTTTTCTGCAGGTACACTAACAACGTTTCGTTAGTCGCTAAGTGGGTATCGAATAGTTCTCGACTAGTTATTATAGGGAGAAACGTATATATGCCTTGCCACCGGCGCTAACTTCGATTTTTGGCTTGATTGCCTTGTGAGGACGAATAGGACGTCATGCATCATGTTAAAAATTGTGGAAACTTAAAAATTGGACCCATTCTTATGTTGTGTGCTCTCTAGGTGAAATTTATGCTAGTGAGCGTTTTTGTTTTCTTGCATCGCCTCTCATATGTCTAGATGTTCGTCGCTGTCCAAAAATCTGTAGAGCTGTTCACTTGAATTTTTACACCATGTTCTAAAAATAATTGGACTAGATGATCTATACCAAAGTTACTCCATATCTAATCTAGTTTTTACTCGCAAAAATTCACAGTCATAGCTTCTGTAGATCTCGAGTTATGCTCAGATTAGTGAACCTCTACCGTGCTGTTTTTCCGGAAACCAAATCTGAGACCTTGCTTATTTGAAGCACCTTCCTAACCTTTCTAGATCAATCTCTATATACCAAGAATGTGTCTCGTAACCTTGCTGAGTTGCTACAAAAATTTAGAAATTTTTGGGGCTCTGGTTTTTAAGTTATGAATTTTTGTTCACAACTGCCAGAACTTTATGCCATTATGTATGTATGCTCGTTTCGAGTTCTAACATACGATTGTACCTTTGTACACATGACTACCCCAGTTTTTGCCCAGCATGAGAAAAGAACTTTTTCTATTCTACCACGTCAGTTGGGTAATGTCTTGATCTTAGAGTTCAATCTTCAGTTGTAATCTTCTCCTGTCAACATGTTATCTCCATCGACATGTATCCCTTCCACCCCCTTGTGTTTATACATGTTGATGCACTAAGCTATTCCTTATATTGATATCCTTGTCTTGATATCCTTGTCTTGATTAATTCGATCTCTCAATCTTGAACTTATTCTTCTTGATCTTGCTCACAACCTTTTTGAATAAAAAAAATGCCAAACTTTTTGGGAATGCATTTGCATAGCACGTGCATTTGGGAAACCTTGGGTGAACTAACATGCATACGCATGGAAGATTTCAATATTGCTACTCTATCTTTCTTATGATTTGGTGATTTTGTTGCCCCATAACCAAAGGTGCCGCGACGGAACCTAGGGCATCATGTGCGCTGCAGCCATATGATTACCATTAGGAGCGCGCTAGGTATCTTGGTTGTGAGAATGCAACTCGCCACACATATACTCCGTCTCAACTCTATGATTGCCATCTCAATCACTAACTCAGTCCTTGTGTAACCCGAGTTATGTTAACATGCATTATGAGCACCATACCGTAGGAACATGTGCATCATGCGTTCATAAACATGTGCATCACACCAACTTTTAAAATCATTGCACCGTTAATGTAACGAATCGATACCACCCAAATTCACAAGTTAAATAACATGTGAGCAAGATTGTTCTGAAATTCCTATACCAACTCATCTCTTCATACTTTCCCCACTTGCATCCGCAAGTAAACTCCCTGCAAAAGCTCTCCATGACTTGTCACCTTTGACTACTCTTATTCGTTAACCTTGAACCGATGATGGTAAGACTTTTTGACCTATAATCACATCCTGGTTACTCCCCAAAGTAATTCCGGAAATCTTAGAAGACCACCCTCCCTACTTTCATCTTTGACTTTTGAATCTCGGGACGAGATTCTTTTTAAGGGGGGTAGGCTGTGACGCCCCAGGTTTTTATTTAGCATTATTAGTGCTAATGACCGAGTCAAGCAAAGTCAAACACATTGACTTGAGTCAAACCTTGGTCAACCTGGGTCATCACCTCGAAAACCTAGCCAACAATCACTAATGATCATCTTAAGCAAGTCAACACACCCTTTTGGTCAAACCTTGGTCATAGGCATGGTCAAACCCTAGTCAAACCCCAATGTCTTTGAACCTCCTCTGGAACTTTTGCCGCGTTCTCCACATTTCACTTAAACACTTCAAAATCGGCCAATATAAAAGCTGTTCGTCCTTTTGAGGGACACAATTTTCATAATTGGCGGCAATGGTGATTTTGAGTGGAAGATGTTCAAAAACACGGTCAAAGCCAGCCGTTGCATTTTGACTGAGCCGAGAAAAACAGAAAGTTTGAGCCAAATTTCTGACCAATCCAAGCAAAATTTCATAGGCCAGCCTTTGTAAAAGTTGTAGAGGGATCCTTGATCTACAACTTTGCAATATACACTTTAGTGCACTTTAGTTCAAGTTTTTGGAGTTATGTCCGGTCAAACACAGTTAAGTGAAACCAAAAACAGGCGGCGTCATGAGCGCCGTCGCGCCCGCGCTCCCGCGCGCCGCCGCGTGGTGCCCATGCACCTCGGCGTCCAGGCCCCCCCACGCCGGTCGCGCATCCCAAGGTCGCCGCGCCTCCCCTGGCCACATGCCGGCCAAGCCGCTGCCTTGGAGCCCGCGCCCCGCCACGTGTCGACCACGCCGCGCGTGCCACGCCGCGCGTGCCGTGCCGGTCCCCTACCGTGTTGCCCGCCGGCCGTCCCTCTGCATGCGCCCGCCCGTGGCCGGGTCCCCCCTTGTCATCCCGCACCTTGCCTTGAAGCTCCTCGCCGCCTATAAAAGAAGCCGGCCTCTTTTCTCGCGCGTACCCGCACGGCCGCCGCCTTCCCGAGCTCCGCCGCCCGCCATTGTCGCCGCCGTGCGGGGTTCGTCCCTGCGCTCGCTCACACAGCCGCTCCACCCCCTTGTCACCTCCCCTGGACCCCCCTAGCGCCCTAGCACTCGCGCCTTGGCCAGCTCCGCCGCGCTGTCCACCGGAATTCGGGCCGCGGCGGCCGCACAGCCACGACCTCGCCGTCGGAGCTCACCAGAGCACCCCGACCCCAACTCTGGCCACGAATCGAGCATAGGTACGTTGAATCACGAGCCTGTGCCACTTGTTTGCCACCTCCGGCCGCCCCTCGCCGCCGGCGAGCTCACCGCCGCCACTAAGGGCATGGTTGTGAAGATCTTGTGCCCAGGGACCTGTTTGTTAGAGGCAAGGGCATTTGTGTGAATCCTAAAATCTTTCCAGGGACCTCGGTAAAAATAGATTCTTGAATAGTGTGTGGTTTTTGCCTGAATCTTGTAAAATTCGTAGAAAATTGTAGAAAAATTAGAAAAATGCAAAACCAGTTTTGTTGGATTCCTTGTGAATAACTCTACAACTTTTGTAAAGCATCACCATACTTTTGACTTATAGTTTTAGCATGAAAAATAGAAATCAGTTAAACCTAGATCTGCTGTAGTTCAAAATCTACATGTGATCTTGAGCTGAATTTTGGATATGTAATGAGTAATGCCATGTCTAGGCTCGGCACCAAAAATTGCACAAAGTTACTAAGCAAATCTTTAAATATGATTTATTTTGTATTTAAGCTAAATCTGACTTAATGATTTTTGTAGCTAAAAATAAATAGATTTTTGTGCTTGACTTCTGTATATAATTATTTTATGCATAAACACAGCTCTGGTGAATTAATCATGATTTTATATCTGTCAGAAATATTTATTCTTGATTTATGCTTAATTTCCAATGTAATTCCATAGCTCAAGATCTAGAGTAGCTCTTGGTGTGTTTGTTGATTTCCTAGCCTTGAATTGAGTCAGAGAACCAGTGGAAGGAAGTTGGAATCCATTTGTTGTTTATTTATGTTTATATGCATTTCTCATGTTTTGGTAGCTAAATTTGCCTTTTTGTGATATAATTAATTTATAGCTCATGTAAATGTGAATTCTTGTTAAGTGGCCTTAGCTAGGTCTATAGTGCTTCAGAAACACCACCCATTAAATTTTATGAATTTATTTATGAATAAAAGCAATGGAAGCCATTTAAAGCTTAATATTGAGTTAAATTGGAAAACCACCAACACCACACATAAAGACCCTATGTATGTGATGTAAACCATGCCAAGAAGGTTAAGACCAACCCTTTGCTGTTTTGGGAAATTAAATTAATTTATTTACATAAATGTGTGCACAGTCACTATCAAAAAGAATAAATAATAAAGCATCACATAACATTACTTTAATAGAAAGAATTTACCAAAGATGTGTTTATCTAGGTGAATGTGGTCAACCATGCACCCCATGGTTGTCTAGTGTTGTTTTGTAATTAATTAAATCAAAACCGTCAATTAAATCTTGCATATGTATCCTCGTGTAGATCTTCCCGACGGTAGCTATACGCTCGTGCCGGAAGGAGGAGACGGAGGAGCTGACGGAGACGTGCACTACGTCGTTGTAGAGCAAGACCTGGACCAAAGTCCAGAAGGGCCCAAGGCCAACGTTGCCGGCGAAGGGAAGCCCCGGATCATTAACCCTTCTTTTAAAATTATGCAATTACTTTTGCTATGTTTGTGCATTTACGTTGTAGGAGTTGAATTGAAACACTAGATGCATGATCCCTAGGTACCTATGATCTTTTACTAGTATGCTAGGTCGATAGCTGCTATGCTATAGGACCGGTACAAGTCGAGTGATGTTCGTCACTTGCGAGAATAGGTTCTTTTGTTGGAATCATAAGATCTTTATAAATGGATTGCTCATGTGGTAAGAGCATGGGATTTGGGCTCCGGTCCAGTGGCTTTCGTGGGCTAACCTTTTGAATGTACTAAGCACTTGTCGGGAATGGGACCGGTAAGTCTAGTACCTTAATGAGGCAGTAAGGGATTTTACCGTCACTAATCTTGGGATGCATCCCACGGCTTGCTACCGGTGATGCATGTGTGAGGCTGGATGCTAGTGTGAGGCGTACCAGATAGCCTTGTACCAAAGACTGTGATCTTTTATCCTAAACTGAGGATTTTTGGGAACCGCCTGGTTGGTGCACTCTGTGTGAGGGCACTCTTCCGTGTGTTTAGGTCCACCTTGCAAGGTTATAAATCAATCGATTGTCGTTCTCTCACCGTTATCTGAGACTGCTTTATCAACTGGCCATGATATCCCTTAATGATGGAACTATGTGAATATTACAGCGTGGATTAATCGTATTGTACAATTCTTGATTGCAATAGTTGGCACACTTAGAAATGGTAATTAACTTGAATTTGTGCTAAAATATTGAAAGTAAGGACCTACTCTTTGTTGCTTTTCAGCAAAAGAATTCCACCGGCCAAAAAGCCTTTCATGTCTAGAGTTTGGTGATGTAGTTGTCACCTGACGGTTAATTCTTGCTGAGTATTAGTATACTCAGCCTTGCTATATAAATGATGTTGCAGGTGTTGTGTGGCCTGGAGTGATACCACCCGGCTGGGAGCTGGAGTAGGTGGAAGACGATGAGTGAAAGCATCATGGCAGGCCTCCTGTGATGCTCATCGTTCCGCTTAGTTAATGTCTGCTGTTTTCGAACTCTGAACCTCTTTTATCTTGTCAAGTACTTCGGTTTGTAATAATTAAACCCTTCGGAGCAGAGTTGGATTTAATCTATGTGTTGTACTCTGGACTCGCCTTCGTGTGAGTTTTAATGCATATTGTCGATCCTTTGTTGCTATGTAAGTGATTTCACCAGGCTTGACCCGGCAACTAACGACGGGATGATACTTTATTATTGCTTAATGACCAAGTGGATTGGTTTAGGCAATAGTACGGTATTTTCCTAGCGGGTTGTCACACTTGCGGATCGTAGGTGGATACGTGTTTTAACCATCAACAAGCCCCTTTTTCTGGCGCTGTTGCCGGGGAGCAAGCCAGTTTACATCATTTGATTTTGCGTTGATTTTGTTATTGCTAACATCTAACACTTATTACCTAGAAAACCACTTTGTTTTGTTTTGTGTTTGTTTTTCTATTTTGTTGTCTAGATGGCATTCTCCAACCACCCTTTGGAAGAACAGGAGAAATCACTACGGGATTACGCTACCCCGCGATGTGAAGACATCAAGGTACAAGAGTCAGATTCGAAGCTCGAAGCGACAAAGTATGAAATCAAAGCTAGGATCATCGAGATGGCGGCGGCAACCCCGTTTAGAGGGATGGAGACGGAGAACCCGTATAGACACATAAGGCATTTCACGACGCTATGCAACACGATGCATCAAGAAGGAGTTCCCGATGAATGGTTCAAGTGGAATCTCTTCCCCTACTCACTTGCCGGCGAAGCAAAGACATGGTACTCGTTTGCGTCTTTCGAATTTGGAGGAAATTGGAACAAGTTGACGAGGAAATTTTGCGAGAAATTTTTGCCCATAAGCAAGGTCCAACATCTAAGGAGGCAAGTGATCAACTTCATGCAAGGAGAAGAAGAAGGGATAGACCAAGCTTAGAATAGATTTAATGAGTTGATTGAACAAGGACCAAGACTCGGCTTCTCCGGTGACGTTCTTTTGCATACATTTGTCTTTTCCCTAACCCCTAGTTGCATGGAACATGTTCAAATGTGTGCAGGTGGGGATCTCATGGAGAAAACACTCACGGAAGCCGCTCAACTTTTACAAAAGATTAGCAAAGCGGCAGCCATGCGAAGAGATTGGGAAACACGACTTTCGGGAAGGCCGGAACATAATTCAAGCATGAAGACACATGCTGAAATTTCCAAAGAGGCAGCCCCGGAAGACAAGAAAGAGGAGCCGATCCTGGAAAAGCTTGAAGAAGTCAAATGAAACAAACGAAAGGAGTATGTCAAGCGCGAAGCCACTAAGGGAGTTTGAGCAAATGGATTGGGTTCCAATTGGTTATGGAGAAGTATTCGACAAGAGAAGACCGTACCCTAACCTTAGGGGGATGACAAGAGCATTGGAACTGGACTTCCCACCGGAAAAGCAAGCGGAAAATCTATATGATCTTGTAACCACCGGTGAGATCTTTCGAAAGCTCTTTAGTGAAGATGAAGTGGATCTGGATCACATAGCTGAGGTGAAAAGAATCATGTGAATCAAACCCGAAGCATCACCATATGCTCGCCTCGCCGAA
This sequence comes from Cenchrus fungigraminus, assembly GCA_036936925.1. Classification (NCBI taxonomy): domain Eukaryota; kingdom Viridiplantae; phylum Streptophyta; class Magnoliopsida; order Poales; family Poaceae; genus Cenchrus; species Cenchrus fungigraminus. The sequence goes on along the minus strand of CM072774.1, from coordinate 91,772,909 downwards.
GTTTATGCAATAGGATCCGATCAAGAGGAGAAGACAACCCCACACTTGAGTTGCGAGATTAATGGAATTCAATGCAAAGCTTTATGCGACATCAGAGCTCAAGTAAGTGTGCTATCCTCTAAAATTTATGATAAAGTTCAAGACCATAACCTAGACTTAGTCCCAACTTCAACAAAATTAATTATGGGGGATGGTAGAACTATTAAACCTCTAGGTATTGCTTGCAACCTTAATGTAATCATCTCTGAAAAATGCATACCAACCGACTTCTTTGTTATAGATGCCTATTATGATAAACATGATCACATAATCTTAGGTAGGCCTTTCCTTAAGTTGGTTGATGCCGTTTTAGATGCCAGAGAAGACAAAGTAACAATAAATCTTAATGGAGATAAGTACACATATGACTTTCTTCGCGCTTCTAGTTTTGCTTCACCCTTTCCTCCCGAGGAAGAAGAAGAGGAGGTAGGTAGCCTTTGTTTTGTTGAAACCCTTAGAGACCCGCTGCAAAGAGCGATAGAGAACCAATCCAATGATCAACAAGACCAGGAATTAGAGGAAGCAACAAAAGGACTTGAACCACAAGATGGAAGTGTGGAGGAGGAGAAATTCGAAGACATCGGAGATACTAGACCCGAAGAACCACAAGTGCCTGAGGTGGATCTCAAACCTTTGCCCAAGGGATTGAAGTATGATTTTTTGGGTCCAGACAAGACTTATCCTGTCATCGTGAGCGACGAGTTGAGTCCCGAAGAAAGCGAGAAGTTGCTGAATTTATTGAAAAAACACAAGAAGGTGATTGGATACTCAATCAGTGATCTCAAAGGACTTAGCCCAGCCTTTTGCACTCATCATATACCAATGGAAGACCAATGGAAGCCCGTAGTGGACCATCAAAGGAGGCTAACCCATGCCATGCGAGAGGTAGTGAAGAAGGGGTTATCAAGTTGTTGGATGCCAGAATCATCTACCCGGTACCGCATAGCGAATGGGTGAGCCCTATACATTGTGTGCCGAAGAATGGAGGTTTGACCATGGTGAAGAATGAGAAGGATGAATTAATACTGCAAAGAACCATGATCGGGTGGCGGATGTGTATCGACTATCGAAAATTGAACAAGGCAACAAAGAAAGTCACTTCCCCTTACCGTTCATTGACGAGATGCCCGAGAGGTTAGAAAATCACGCATATTTTTGCTTTCTCGATGGATACTCAGGGTTCATGCAAATCCCTATTCACCCAGATGATCAACACAAGACAACTTTTACTTGCCCTTATGGAACATTTGCATATAGAAGGATGCCCTTCAGTTGATGCAATGCTCCGGCCTTTTTTCAACGTTGCATGATGGCGGTGTTCTTGGAATTCATTGAGGAAATTGTTGAGGTTTTCATGGATGATTTTTCCGTTTATGGGAAAATTTTTGTGGATTGCTTGGCAAACTTGGACAAGGTTCTCATGAGGTGTGCGAAGGTCGATTTAGTGCTAAATTGGGAAAATTGCCACTTCATGGTAAAGCAAGGAATAGTGTTGGGCACGTTATATCCGAAAGAGGAATTGAAGTGGATAAAGCTACAGTGGAGACGGTTGAGCAACTCCCACCACCTACGGATGTAAAGTCTTTTAGAAGCTTTTTAGGCCATGCTGGATTCTATAGAAGATTTATCAAGGATTTCTCAAAGATCACTAAGCCTTTGACTCAACTTCTTCAAAAGGATGTGGCATTTGACTTTGATGAGAAATGCTTAGCGGCATTCCGGACCTTGAAGAACGCTTTAATAAGTACCCCTATTATTCAACCTCTGGATTGGAGTCAGCCCTTCGAGATTATGTGCGATGCAAGTGACTATGCCGTATGGGCAGTTTTAGGGTAAAGAAAGGAAGGCCGGGTTCATGCTATATACTACGCTAGTAAAACTCTTAATGAAGCTCAATTAAATTATGCCACGACGGAAAAAGAGTTGTTAGCGGTTGTTTTTGCCTTCGAAAAAATCAGATCTTACATTATGAACTCGAAGGTCATTGTTTACACTGATCACGCGGCAATCAAGTATCTTTTGGCTAAGAAGGATGCTAAACCAAGATTGATTCGTTGGATCCTTCTTCTCCAAGAGTTTGATGTTGAAATCCGAGATAAAAAGGGGGTGGAAAATGTTGTGGTCTATCATTTGTCAAGGATGAACCGTGGACAAGATGACAAGGAGCCCATCAAAGATAAAATGAGAGATGACCACCTCTATCGAATAATCGACAAGGATACTTGGAGAATGCCTCTGGATCACTTAGATAAAAACACTCAAAGGAGGATAATATCCGAAAGTCGGAAATATTTTTGGGATTCACGTTACCTCTTTAAGCTTGGGAATGATGGAGTCATGAGAAGATGTGTACCAAGACAAGAGAGGCAAGAAATTTTGAGGAAGTGTCATTCGGCGGAATACGGTGGATATTATAGTCATTTTCGAACACAAGCAAAAGTATGGTCCAGCGGATTTTATTGGCTGGAGATGCATGAAGATGCTAAAAGGTATGTTGCCTCATGCCCCGAATGCCAAAGAACCGGAAACATATCTCAAAGGAATGCTATTCCCTTACATTACAATCTACAAGTCGATTTATTCGATGTTTGGGGGATTGACTTTATGGGGCCTTTCAAAAACTCACATGGGTATGAGCATATCCTAGTCATGGTTGATTATGTATCCAAGTGGGTAGAGGCCATCCCATGTCGTAAAGCTTCCACGGAAGAATCCATTACAATGATTAAGAGTGTAATTTTCCCTTGGTACGGAACTCCAAGAATCTTAATAAGTGATGGAGGAACTCACTTCACCAGGAAAAATGTAAGAAGTGCTTGTCCAAGTTAGGGATTGAACATAGAGTGGCTACGACATATCATCCACAAACCAACGGACAAGCGAAAACATCGAATAGGCAACTAAAGAGCATCCTCAATAAGACTATAGAAAAGGGAGGCAAAGATTGGTCAAAGAAACTGGATGGAGCATTGTGGGCATATCGGACGGCGTTTAAGACACCAATAGGTATGACTCCATATCAATTTGTTTATGGCAAAGCTTGTCATCTTCCGGTTGAGCTAGAACACAAGGCATATTGGGCAATAAAGAGATGAACCTCGATTTAGACACTGCAAGAGTAAAACAAAGGATCCAAATTAGTGAGTTAGAGGAGATGAGGTTGAAGGCCTATGAAAATGCAAGCATTTACAAAGAGAGAATCAAGAGATGGTATGATAAAAGGCTTAAAAAGAAAGAATTCAAGGAAGAAGATAAGGTCCTCCTCCATAATTCAAGGTTTCAAACTTTTGGAAGAGGAAAATTGCAAAGCAAATGGGACGGACCTTATGTTGTTCATTCGGTGCTATCCAATGGAGCGGTCACAATCATGGATGCAAAAGGAGATCAATTCATGGTGAATGGTCAGCAGCTCAAGGTGTATCTCGAACCCGATGTTGTGCCCCTTCACTATGTTGACGTCTTTATCATGGAGGACAAGCCCAAATGTCAAGCCTAGGACAGAAAACAAGGTTTGCAATCTGCAAATAGCTCTTGTTTTTATCTTTCTGAAGTTTTTCGCGAGTTTTTACCAGGCCATCTTTTCTACACGGGCTAATAATCAGACAAAAGTGGGATTCGCGAAAAATTGGACTGAACCGGCCCGCAAAACGAGGCAGGCCGGCCGGCGGGCCCGGTCCGATCGGCCCAGAGGCCCAGGGTGCTGGTTTGTGCCCACTTTCTCTGGGACGCGTCTCGTGGGCTTCCAAGTTTAGACCGACAATTTTTGGGAAGTCAAGAATAGGAAAGGTTGGGTTCGAGGGCATTCTTTCTCGGGCTACTTAAAGGAACGAGATGGGAGCTCAGGAATCCATCCCAAGTCATATTCTTTCACCTCCACAATAGCTAGAGAGGCAGCCATGACGTCCCCAAGGAGCGAGGAGGTAAAGCGAGGAGGTAAAGCCTATGGAGCCGGAGGAGGTGCGGTGGTGCGAGCTCAAGCCCAAGCTAGAGATCAAGAGGACCGCCCGCATCCGTTGCGGAGGCCGTGTCCTGACCGGGCAAATCGCAAGTCGTCACCACATCAAGGAGGAGAAGATCGCAACTCCCGTCCGGCGATCGGAGTGTCTTCGGGGGGATGAAAAGGAAGAATTACAAAGAGAAGACGCTAGAGCCAAAAGACTATGGAGATAGTGACTTCTCCGACGACCGCAGCCCGAGTTCGTGGGCAGTGCAGGGAGGGATGATAACGACCTTTATTACTGGGAGGAGGTCCCTAAGGAACCAACTCTCGAAGGTCCCAATGGCGGTGGTGAGAGCCTGTGTTCTTCGAGGACTGGTGGATGGTCGCTTCCTGGTGTGATGAGTGATTGACTCTTGGCTAAGTATTACAGGTGCAGGCTGTGGCTTGATTGGTGCTGGTGCAAGTGAAGAACAAGCGCGAAAGGTCGATGCCGGTGAGGCCTCCAAGTGTGGAGCAGAAAAGTAGACTTGATTCGAGGGACCCGGTGGCCAGCAGGATCAAGTGTGGGTCGCATGGTGGAAAGACAGCAAGACGAAGTCATAGACGGTTTCTTGGTTGAGCCTCAAAACCAAGGTTGAGCCGAGACAACGTGGGAGCCGAGTCATGAGTGGAGATTGGCGGGAGGCTACACCGAGTCTGCGGGGTTTGTAGTGGTTCACCACAAAACACTGGGTTACTCAGTTGAGCCACAAAATCGATGCCAAAGACTCGACGAGGAGGTGCGGCCACCCAGGCCGGTTCAACCGCCCAGGAGGGGCTTGTATCCCTAGTTTCTAGTAAGGGTACTTTAGTCTTTTGGTTGCCCCCATATAAACACTTGAGTTGTCGGATGGCAGCCAACTCTTGGAACCCTAGCTCATTTCCCTTTGTTATTTTCTCTTCCTATTTTCCTTAGGTTTTTCTAGGACTAGCTTGAGAGCTTCATGGTGAGATCTTAAGAGAGGGATGGATGATTGGGTGGCAAGCTAGACCTTGTATGAACCATCATGGTTTGTATAGATGATTCAGCGTGGTTCCTCAAGGCCTTGTGTTGCCTCTCCCGTTTTCCTTTTTGGTGATTTTCGGAGCTCTTCCTTGTGATTTTCATGGCGGAGTTTTGAGAGTGATTTCTTGCAGGATTCTTGTTGGGTGTCATGTACGAGGACCTTGTGCCTCTTTGCTTGGTGACTTTGCCCCAAGAACTCCCTTGAATCGGTCTCGATTTGGTGGTTATCGGAGTTTCTCGAGTTCATGACCTAGAGGGCCAAGATCCGCGATTCCCTTTGACTGAGAGCGTTTCGATGGAATTCCTTTGGTGGAGAGGTTGCCTAGGAGGTAACCCAGGTATCTCCGAAGTTTCACTGCAATCCGTTGGGTGAATCGGGAGATCGAGCGATGGGAAGTTGAGGGTTGACCCGCGACCAGGTTTTCTGGGAGGGGCGGTCTAACCGCCATAGGCGGGTGGTCTAACCGCCCTGGGTCTCCCAGGTGGAAGGTTTGATTTTGCTAGATCTTTCTCTGTGAGTTTGTTCACCTTGATCAGAGGAGCGTTCTGGTGAAATCTTGGCTCGTTTTGGTGCTATTTGCTAGAAGTTCTTGGGTTGTGATTCTTGCTGGGTACAGGAGGTTAGACCGCCCCCGTGAGCCGGTCTAACCGCCCTAGGCCTTTTGGGTGACGTTCTTGTTTTCACCAAGATTTTCTGGTAGCTAGCTTGGCCTTGACCATAGGATCCTGTGGCTGAAACCGTGGAGAGTTTTGGAGCTCGGAAGAAGGTTTTCGGAGGATTTCTTGGTTGCCAGGTGCAGGCGGTCTAACCGCCCCCATACCCGGTTTGACCGCCCCCTCCAGGCAGATAGCTTCTGAGTTGTTTCCGCTGCCGTGTGTGTGTAGAAGCTATGCCTGCAGATAGTGTTTGTTCCTAGGACCAGTAGCACTTCAGTGGCTACATGATTTTGGCAAACGGAAGGTTATGCGTGAAGCGTGTGATTTTGGGTACCCGACCGAGTTCATCTTGTTGGAGAAGTTATCTCCATCGTGAAGAATTTTTATCGGCTCCAATTCACTCCCCCCCTCTCTGGTCACCAGTTCGGTCCCTCAAGTGGTATCAGAGCCGGTTACGGGTCTTTTGGGACTCTAACCAGTCTAAGATCCAAAGACGGCATACCCGGAACAGGGATCAGGTCCTCCGCACTTCGATGGAAAGAACTACCTGATGTGGCAGAGGCGGATGGTTGCTTTCCTCTGTGGCAAGGGTCAGATCCTTTGGGACGTTACGGTGAATACAACTTATGTTCATCTGATTAACTTCCTTGCTCCAGGATCGAGGGATATGCATGACGTCAACAACAAGGCGGTTGACTACTTGTTTCGCGCTCTTTGTCAATCTGAATTTGATTGTGTTCAGACAGAGGATTTTGCTTGTAGGATTTGGGAGCAACTCAAGAATGCTCACTCTAGGAACAGTCAAGTTCAGGCTCGGTTGTTTACGATTTACTGGAGAGAGTACAAGAACTTCACTCATCTCCTCGGTGAGTCCATAGACACGATGTTCCAGCGGTTCACGGTGATTGTGAACAACATGAGGGCCAATGTGACCATGCTCCCGTATGATGATCATGACAGAGCTGTGAATCTCTTGCACTCATTGGATCATACTATTTGGGGCAGAAAGGTTGAGGCCATCCTATAGTCGGAGAAGTATGAGACACTGATGGTAGACGAGCTGTTCTCTAAGCTCAAGTTGGCTGAGGTGGACCGTGGTGTGACAGCCAAGATTGAGGGCCCGACTGACTCTCATAGTCTCGCCCTCATCGGTGGCTCAGGTGCAAAGTCTAACACTAACCGATCCACCAGGATGTACTCTCTATCTTCTTTGATGTCTTTGCCAGATGAGGAGTTCGATGTGCTTGGAGAGGACGAGCTGGCGCTGTTGACCAGGAGGTTCGAGAGGATGCACGATGTAACACCCGGTTTTAAAGGACAAACCGAATGCACCCTTTATGCGTGCCCAGGATCAAATTCATGCATAAAGTGACATCATCAGTGTAATATCACAACATATATCATTACAACATTTAATAATTACTGTAACGCCCTAGGTTTTCAAAATCGGAAAACCCAGTATTCTGTCTCGTGATAGTCCCTGGATCAGACGCTATCACGCACAGGCATTCATCACAGATAAATAACACAGTCATACATCGAAATAAAACATCAGAGTACGAATAATAATCTGATTATTACAAGTCCTGATTATTCGGAGTACATCAATACCTGCCTCTTGGCGGAATAACAGAAATAAGAGCCTACGCAGCGGTAGCTATCTCCCAAAAGGTGTCTCCATCTTCAGCCATCTCCCACAGGCATCCTTGAGCGAAGCGTCGTGCCCCCTCAATCGTACCATCCGTCGGCATTGTTGTCGTAGTCGGACTCGTACCCTGCAAGCTCAGGGGCTATCCCCAAGGATCGGGATAGGTCCACGTCACCAACCGTATGCAAGCTTTAAGTGGCCTACTTCTAAGGGGAAAAGAGTATATCAAGGTAGTAGCAGAGTTTCCTGTGCAGCAGCAGTGACAAGTAGAGTAATATCTCCATAATACCACCATAACCCATATCTCTCATCCACAAACGGTTACACCTGGTCACCCATATCACCGTCACCATCACCTATCTCCATCTAGGGTCGGTGCGAGAACTCCCACTCCTCGCACCTCAATGGATGCACTCGGATCCGCGAGGTAGAGGGAGCAACTCTCCTCTCCCCGAATACAACCACGGCTCACCAATCACACTCATCCTATAAGGGGGAGGTAGAAAATTCCAAAACGTAAGAGTCAGAGAAACAACGGCCATGTCCATAACCGAGGACGCGGCTATACGTATAGATCTAAACTCTGCAAAGCGTGTACACCAGTACCCAACTCGGAATAGTACCCAGATGGTGTACGGCCGACCGAGCCTACCCTACCGGACGAACACCTAGGAGTCACGATTCCATCCTGCATCCGGGTCTCGATGTGGTCCCCCGCAGAAGACCACCCCAGAACTGTGAAAATGCCCCCGTGTGGCCACACGGGGAGCGCCCAAAGGGAAGGGACTTCACCCTAACCCTCTCACTGATACCCTCTATCCTACTGGCAGGTATGGCATCGCACTTGCTAGGGTCGAACGGCCCTATCCCCACTCTCGGCGAGGTGGTGTGTACGAAAGTCCCGTGTAACAGGCGACCCACTCAGTTTCAGACCGGGGCGAGCTCATATCCTCCAAGTCATCACGAAATCCCCATCACCTGTGCTCCTAAAACAATGTACCCGCCATAGGCACTAAACTGGGCAACGTCCGAGAAGACGATCCCTGGCCCCCGATCCCAGATCAGGTTGTCTCGAGCTCACCCCCGCCAATATATCCCAAAACACCTTCTCCTGCCGGTTTTCCAAACACACACCAAGAAACTACCACAATAATCCCAACACATGCATAGCAAGCTCAGCACAGCATCCAGCTTAAGTAAACAGTAGTAGTAGGTCAATCAAGGACAAGTATGTAAAAGAGGCTATGCATGGGTTCATCATATCCATCTCTATGCATTAAATAAAGCACTAGCAGTTCTAAAATAGCTATGCCTAATGGGTAGTCAAAGATGGTCGGGCGTGAACCTGGGTACGAGTGGTCGTCGTAGCTGAGGTCGTCGTCGTAGTCCTGGTTCAGCTCTCCGGCTCCGGCAGCTCCTAGAAGCGTATTTAAATAAATAAACTCGGCTACTAATGGCAATAAATCCAAGATAAAGATTAAATAAGATCCAAAAAGAGGCAATCTCTAGTCTAGCATGAAGTTTGGATTTTTTGAAGATTTTCAGAAGAAGTTTCATATTTTTCGGAGCTAAAACGGATTTATTATGATTTTCTGAAGATAAAATATATTTCTGAAATTAAAATATGCATATACAATATTGCAGACTTTTAACTAGCTCTAGACTATCTCTAGCTAGCTCTAAAGGGTCTTATAGCCGGCGGTAGGCCGGCTCCTGCGCTGACGCGGCTGCCACTTGCCCGGCTTTAAGCCGGCTGCAGCACACGTGGAAGCCAGTGTGGCCGCATGCGTGGCCGGGCGCGCCGGATCCAGGGCGCACTCGCTGCGGTGCTGTGTCGTGTGGGCCGGCATGTGGCCTGGCCGTGGGTGGCCGGCCGCACGGGATCCCGGCGGATCCTTTGCAAGCACGTGCACGTGTGTGCCGTGGTGTGAGAGCAAAACCCTGAGGTTTAGCGCCCGGCGCCGCCAGGTGTTCGACGATATGCTCCAGAGGAGCGGCGGCGCGGCAAACATCGCCGGCGGCGAGGTGCGGCCGAGGTTGGTCAACAAGCAGCGGGGCTCGGCTCGGGTGGTGTTTGCGCGTCGATCCAGACCACAAGAGGGGCACCTAGGGGCCGGCGGCGACCCCATCGGCGTCGGTGTGGTGTGAGGCGCGGCGGCGCAGCACGGCGTTGGTCGGTGACGGCGTGTGGGGGCGTCAAGACACCAGAATCGTGCGTGTGTGTACCAAGCAAAGCGAGACGAACAGAAAACTGGGGCTTTCGCCCTTCGTCACCAAGCGCAGGGCCTTGCCCGCCATAGCGGAGCTCGGGCATGGCGGACACGGTGGTGGCGAGCAGAGCTCCCACGGCCGGGCACGGGCGCGTGTGGGGGCGCGCGGTTGCCGGCGGCGAGGCGATCACGGATAGCCCAAAAGGCGGTGCCTTTCCCTTCTGCTACCGCGTGCACGGGGCATTCCCCCATGGCGGCGGCCATGGCGGCACGGTGAGCAGGGTGTCGGCGTTCCGGTGGCATGCACATCTACACGGGTCAAGGGAGGCGGCGGAGGCATGCGCGTGCATCAGGCGACGGCAGCGGCACCTGCAGAAGCTTCCCAGCACGGCTCGAAGGCCGGCTTCACCATGCGGCGTGCGCGGTGGCGCGGCGGCGGCAGCGATGGCATGCACATGTTCCGCCTCGGCTCGAAGGCCGGGTCGTCCACAGATGGGCGGGGGAGGTTGGCCTGACCTCGATGGCCTCTGGCCGAAGCGAAGGCGTCGGTGAAGAGGGCTGAACAGGCTCGTCGGCGTTGGAGGAGATGGCGGCGCGGAGCAGGGGAAGCAGGGGCATCGCGGTTCCTGGCTTCGCGGTGTCCCCGAGCTCCCACGTGCGGTCCTCCAGCTTCGCAAGGTCGGCGGCGAGCTCGCGGACAACCTCTGGGTCTTCTTCTCCTTCCCCCCTCCTCCTTCTCCTCCGGCGGGCAGTGGCGAGGTGGAACGGGGAGGACTCCCCGGCGGCTAGGGTTGGGAGCTCCCCTGGGGTGCGGCGGCGGCCTACTTACAGCGGAGGGAAGCGTGGGACGCGTGGACGGCCGGGATGCGTGGATGCGCGCGGGGGCACGTCGCGACGGCGGCCACGGGCGGCGCCGCGGTGCTTTGGCGCTGGCGTCAGCCAAAGCGGTAAAGGGGTAGGATGACGATGGCGATGTCAGCGTGACGTGGGCGTGTCATCATGGAGAGCCCCAGCTGTCGGCGACCGAGCGCGCGGGCGGTAGGTGGTAAGCGGGCCGCACGCAAGTGGGCCGCGGTGGGCTGGTTCGAGGGAGAGCAAAGGGGTGGCGTGGTGTGTGGAGAAAGGAGATGGAGGTGGTTCGGTGGACTCCGGGGTTTTGGGCTCGGGGTCCAACAGCTCCTCCCCTTTTCCTATCCTTTTTCCTTTCCAACCCTTTTCTATATTAGATTCAAATTTGAATGCAAATTCAAATTTGAATCCCACTCAAATAAACTCCAAATAAAACCAAAAGAACTCCAAGTTTCTCACACTAACGTTTTTATATTTCCTAGAAATTTTATTTAGCTCAAAGTAAATCTAGGAATTAAAGGAGAGATAAAGGAAGACATCCTTAAATAAGTTGATAATCATTCAAATAATTCATCGAAAATTTTAAATCCTCATTTCTATTAATTAACATTCCTCAATAAATTTGAGGGATGTTACAGACTCCCCCCCTCAAAAGAATCTCGTCCCCAAGATTAAGAACTTACCTCCGTCTCGAAGAGGTGCGGGTACTTCTCTCTCAAAACTGACTCTTTCTCCCACATCGCCTCTCGCTCGGTGTGATTACTCCAAAGCACCTTGCAGAGGCGAATGGTGGTACTCTTGGTAGCCTTCTCGGCCCAATCCAGAATCTTTACTGGGTACTCGAAGTACTCCAAGTTGTCTTGCAGGTCGATAGCATCGGTGGAGACATGCTTGCCAAGCTTCGGGTCGAGGCACCTCCGGAGTTGCGATATGTGGAACACAGGATGCACTCCGGCAAGGTCAGACGGTAACTCCAGCCTATAAGCTAGTTTCCCCACCTTTGCCACAATCAGGAAGGGTCCAACGAACCTCGGGGCTAGCTTCCCCTTTACGTGGAACCTCTTCGTGCCTCTAAGCGGTGACACTCTCAGGAAGACGTAGTCACCAACTTCGAAAGAGACATCCTTTCGCTTAGGATCAGCGTAGCTCTTCTGTCTGCTCTGGGCTATCTTCAGGTTCTCTCTAACCTTGGCCACATTCTCCTCAGCCTCAAGAATGGAAGCAGGACCGAAAAAGATCCTCTCCCCACCTCAGACCACATCAACGGGGTCCTACACTTTCTGCCATACAGGGCTTCAAAGGGTGCCATTTGCAAACTTGCCTGATAGCTGTTGTTGTATGAGAACTTAGCGTAGGGCAGACTCTTCTCCCAATCATTGCTGTAAGTCAACACACAAGCTCTCAGCAGATTTTCTAGAACCTGATTCACTCATTCAGTCTGTCCATCTGTCTGTGGGTGGAAAGCTGTGCTGTAGTCCAAGTGAGTGCCCATCAAATCATGCAGACTCTTCCAGAACTGAGCTGTGAACTGAGCACCACGATCCGACATGATGGTGCGAGGTGCTCCATGCAACCTCAGGATATGCTAAACGTAGAGATCAGCCAACTGACTCACAGAGTACTTGTTCTTAACCGGAAGGAAGTGCGCTACCTTGGTCAAACGGTCCACAATCACCCAAATCGAGTCATTCCCCTTCTGAGTGCGGGGAAGACCTACCACAAAGTCCATACTGATATCATCCCATTTCCACTGAGGTATCGCAAGTGGCTGAAGCAATCCGGCGGGTCTCTGATGTTCTGCCTTCACTCTTTGACAGGTGTCACATCGGGCAACATACTCAGCTATGTCCTTCCTCATATTCTCCCACCAGAATCGACACTTCAGGTCTTGGTACATCTTCGTGCATCCAGGGTGAATGGAATACCGAGAATCATGTGCTTCCTTCAGAATCGTCCCTCGGATGTCCTCTCCGCTGGGCACACATATGCGATCCTTCAACCATAACGTGCCTTGCTCATCAATGTGGTAGTCAGGGGCCTTGCCTCTTGTCAGAAGATCTTTCACTTCCTCAATTTCAGGACACTTCTTCTGGGCTTGTCTGATCTGGTCTTCCAAGGTGTACTTTACCCTCAACTTGTTGAGCTGTCCTTTCTCAAGAATGTCAAGCTGCAATCGCTCCATCTCCTTAAACAACTCTGGCTGTTCTTTCTGCACCATCAGGTTGTTGCAGTAACTTCTTCGGCTCAACGCATCGGCCACGACATTCGCCTTGCCAGGGTGGTAGTGAATGTCGAGGTCATAGTCCTTTATCAACTCCAGCCATCTTCGCTGCCTCAGGTTCAGCTCTGACTGGGTGAAAATATACTTCAGACTCTTGTGATCCGTGTAGATATCACACTTGTTGCCCATCAAGTAGTGCCTCCATATCTTTAATGCGTGAACCACAGCTGCTAACTCAAGGTCATGTGTCGGGTAGTTCTCTTCATGCTTCCGCAGCTGCCTCGATGCATAAGCGATCACCTTGCCTTCCTGCATCAGCACACAACCAAGACCCTGCCTCGAAGCATCACAGTACACTACAAAGTCCTTGTTGTCATCGGGAAGCGTCAACACAGGAGTTGTGGTGAGTCGGGTCTTGAGCTCTTGGAAACCGGCTTCACACTTTTCTGACCACACGAATGGCGTGTTGTTCTTCAGCAACTCAGTCATCGGCTTCGCGATTTTGGAGAAGTTCTCGATGAAATGGCGATAGTATCCAGCCATTCCGAGAAAGCTCCTGATCTCTGTCACAATCTTGGGCGACTGCTACTTTGACACAGCTTCGATCTTCGAGGGATCAACAGCAACTCCCTCTCCTGACAACACATGCCCAAGAAAAGCCACTTCTTCTAGCCAAAACTCGCACTTGCTGAACTTGGCATACAACTGATTCTGCCTCAGCTTCTCCAGCACAATCCTCAGATGCTCTTCATGTTCCTCCGCAGTTTCCGAGAAGACCAAGATGTCGTCAATGAAAACCACAACAAACTTGTCTAACTCGTCCATGAACACCTTGTTCATCATGTTCATGAAGTAAGCAGGGGCGTTCGTAAGTCCGAACGATACGACAGTGAATTCATACTGCCCGTACCGGGTCACAAACGCTGTCTTGTAGATGTCCTCCGGGCGAATCTTCATCTGATGGTAGCCCGATCGAAGGTCAATCTTGCTGAAGTACTTGGCCTTCTTCAACTGATCAAGCAGGTCATCAATGCGCGGCAACGGGTACTTGTTCTTGATGGTTACCGCATTAAGGGCGCGGTAATCGACGCACAGCCGTTGCGTCCCATCCTTCTTCGGCACAAACATCACCGGTGAAGCCCAAGGTGATGCACTCGGTCGGATGTACCCCTTCTCACGGAGAGCTTCCAACTCCTCCTTCAGCGTTGCCAGCTCTAACTTGCCCATTCTGTAAGGACTCTGTGCCACGGGTGCGGTACCCGGCACAAGGTTAATCACGAATTCCACATCGCAGTCTGGGGGTAACCCCGACAGATCATCTGGAAAGACATCGGGGTACTCACAAACCACTAGGACATCGGCCACTGTCTTGGTAGAGAGGTTGTACACAGCTGGTACTTCTCGAGACTTCAGCGGCTCAAAGGTGATCTTCGTTCCCTTTGGGTGCGTCAGGGTCACTTGTCGGGGTGACGAGGAGATTACCCCTTTGTGAGCGGTGATCCAATCCATGCCCAGAATAACATCCATCCCATTGGACTTCAGCACAGTCAGATCTCCGAGGAACTTGTGACCCTTGATGAACATCTCTACCCCTTTGCAAAGCAGGGTACATCTGATATCTCCAAGCGGGGAGCTCGTTATTATGGGTTTCGGTCGGGGAGTCATGGGAAGAGACAGTTTGTTTACAAAGTTAGAGGACACATACGAACTAGTTGCACCAGTATCAAACAGAATCAAAGCCTTAGTGCCAAAAACTAAAAACTCACCGATCACGACGTCAGGAGCGTCGGCAGCCTCCTCCTTAGTCAGGAGGTTGAGCCTTCCGCGATCTGCGGCCAGCTGGGGAGCAGCCTGAGGTGGCCTCCCTCCTGGAGCTGGTGCCCTGGCAGGTGTAGCAGCGGCCTTCTTGCTGGGGCAGTCGTACGACTTGTGGCCTTGCTTGCCACAGGCGTAGCACGTCAGGGTGAAACCTCCAGTGCTGGGTCTCGACGCGCTCTGCTGCGGGCGGTTGTAGCCACCACCCTGCTGCTGGTAGTTGCTCCTTCCTCCTGGGTATGGTGCACGGTTCCCTCCGAAGCCTCGTCCGGGTTGGTTGTTCCCCGGGCGGTAGCTCCCGCGGAGCAGGTTACTCTGCCCGCTCCTCGGCCTCTGGAAGGATTGGTCGCCATGGTCCCGATCTCTGAACCTCTTCTTGCCCTTCATGCGCTCCTCATGCCCCCTGCGTTCTTCCTCGAGCGCGATAGCCCTGTTCACCAGGTGGCGAAGGGACTTGTGCCCGCTGGCCTTCAAGCCCTAGCGGAGACCATGGTGCAGGCCTCGCAGAAACCAGAACTGCTTCTTGTCATCGGTGGTGGTGTCGTCAGGGGCATAGCGCATCATCTTCATGAAGTGCCTCTCGTACTCCACCACCCTCATCGCACCCTGAGCCATGGTGCGGAACACCTGAGCCTTCTGGATCATAAGTTCCTTCGACAGGTACTGCTCACGGAACACCTCACAGAACTCCAGCCAGGTGATGAACGCTGGGTTCGGGTGAGTCCCGGAGTAGTTGTCCCACCAAGACTTGGCAGGAACCTCGAGCTGGTGGACGGTGAGAGCGACACACTCCTCGTCGGTGTAGGCGGTGAGGTCGAGCTTCGTCTCGATCACGCGGAGCCAGTCATCAGCATCGAGGGGATCGTCCGAGTAGCTAAAGGTAGGGGCCTTCAGACGGATGAACCTCTCGATCTTCTTGGCGAAGTCCTCCTCCACCGGGGCATTGCCGTTCCCACCGACTTGGTTCTCGATGGCGTCAGCCATCCTCTGCATCAGCTGTGTCTGCAGGGCCATCACCTCAGCTAGGTTAGGCGGTGGCGGTGGAGGTGCTCCTCCACGGCCACGACCACGCCCACGGCCACGACCCTGGGGAGCCGGGTGTGGCGCAGGCTCTCCTTCGGCTTCCTCCTCTTCTCCTTCCTCCTCAGTGCCTTGTCCAATGGGCGGAGGCGGTGGTGGTGGCACCATATTGCCTCGGCCACGTCCTAGGACAGGCGCATGTCCACGACCACGAGTGCGTCCACGTCCACGTACGGGAGCGTGGCCACGTCCACGGCCACGGACAGGCGGGGCTGGCAGGGCTTGCTCTTCCTCAGCAGCCTCAAAGCGTCCCAACAGACGACCGGACCTCCTGATCGACATCTTGCTGAAAACACGACCAAGGATAAAGGAAAGCCTCAGATACGTCACTCACCAACAAATTGAGTCTGATATACAATCATGAAAATATTTCTACTAATATAAATCCTACACTCAATGAGAAGAAGCAATAAGAACAAACAACTCCATTAAGACCAAACAATCAACATCCATTATGAGTACATAAGTTTCCTCGAGGCTGACTCAAGCCTTGGAGGTCACACACAACAACGATCTAATATAGCGTTACATGATCTCAAAAGGGTGTGCACATCTAGGTGTGAAAAGACTCGTCGTCGGAGTGAGCGGCCCTCACCTCGTCGGTCTCAACCGGAGTGGCCATGTCGGTCAGGGGACACAGGTGAAGCTTGAGGGCGGATGGGTGGAGCCTGAAGGTCTCCTTGCGGATCGCCCGCTGACGCTCGGGGGGTAGCAGACTGTTGAGCTCCTGAAGCTCGTCCACACGAAGTGAGTCAGCGTCCTCCCAAGTCTTCAGCATCCTCTTGCACTTGTCTAGTAGGACCACAGAAGTCCTGGTGAGTGCAGCGATGTTGTCGGTGTTGTTGTAATGGTCCTCCACCAGTTCGGTCACTCTGGCCTTCTCGTGAACCAGGTTGCGTTCCTGGGCGGAGAACTGAGCATCCTTCTGGTCCAGCTTGGTGAAGAGATGGGTGAACCTAGCCTCCTGCTTGCGTAGATCCTCCTGAGCATAGATCTTCTCCTCTCGAGCGGTCACCCTCTCAGCCTCAGCCTGAACTGCCAAAGAGTTGGCGTGGCGAAGTCCTCGCTCGAGCTGCTCAACTCGCTGGCGAAGGGTGAGGTTCTCCACGAGCAGGCTCTGGGTGCGGGGCTGAAGCTCCTTCAGCTCTAGAGTGGTGTACTCTAGTCTGCTGAAGAGTCCACTCGTCTGCTCGCTCAGTCGGCGAGTGTGAGTGTCGAGGTCCACGAGGTAGCTCCCAGTGGTGACGAGCGTGTCGTTGGCCTCACGTAGGGGTCCCTGAACAACCTCCTCCTCGTAGAGTGCTGAAGGGTCTAGCAGTCCGTTCACGATCGGAGCCACTCTGTAGTAGTCCTGGGGGATCAGCCTCAGGTCTCCAGTCCTGTAGACGTCGCGGTACCTAGCCAGCAGGTGGCGAAGTACGTGGCCGCAGGCGGTGTCCACAGCGTTCCTGACGTTGAGTCCTGTGCTATGCTCGAGCATCCAGGGGAAGCCTGGAAGCGCCGGGTGGGGTAGGACGGCCACCATGCAAAGCACTAGTGGTCCCGACAGCGTGCGGACGTCCTCAGCGTGGTAGGTGACGTGCATAGGGGGAATCCCCAGCCTGAGGACGACCCTGTCAACCCAACGGGCGAGTCCCTCCATGTGCTCCGGGAGCAACTCCACCTCCTGACGAGCCATCTCCTGTGACACGGAAGAAATTTCTAGTTAGCGCAGGTGAGATAGAACTTTTCATGAAAAGGATAAGTTTTGTAATATAAGTCAAGAATGGTATATATCAAAAGAGTTTCGTTCAGAGTCCCAATTTCTAACGACCATTTCTAAGGGCACGTGCTACGGTCAAGTATGGCTCTGGTACCATCTGTAACACCTTGGGTTTTCAAAATCGGAAAACCCAGCATTCTGTCTCATGATAATCCCTGGATCAGACGCTATCACGCACAGGCATTCATCACAGATAAATAACACAGTCATACATCGAAATAAAACATCAGAGTACGAATAATAATCTGATTATTACAAGTCCTGATTATTCGGAGTACATCAATACCCGCCTCTTGGAGGAATAACAGAAATAAGAGCCTACGCAGCGGTAGCTATCTCCCAAAAGGTGTCTCCATCTTCAGGCATCTCCCACAGGCATCCTTGAGAGAAGCGTCGTGCCCCCTCAGTCATACCATCCGTCGGCATTGTTGTCGTAGTCGGACTCGTACCCTGCAAGCTCAGGGGCTATCCCCAAGGATCGGGATAGGTCCACGTCACCAACCGTATGCAAGCTTTAAGTGGCCTACTTCTAAGGGGAAAAGAGTATATCAAGGTAGTAGCAGGGTTTCCTGTGCAGCAGCAGCGATATGTAGAGTAATATCTCCATAATTCCACCATAACCCATATCTCTCATCCACAAACGGTTACACCTGGTCACCCAGATCACCGTCACCATCACCTATCTCCATCTAGGATCGGTGCGAGAACTCCCACTCCTCGCACCTTAGTGGATGCACCCGGATCCGCGAGGTAGAGGGAGCAACTCTCCTCTCCCCGAATACAACCACGGCTCACCAATCACACTCATCCTATAAGGGGGAGGTAGAAAATCCCAAACATAAGAGTCGGAGAAACAACGGGTATGTCCATAACCGAGGACGCGGCTATACGTATAGATCTAAACTCTGCAGAGCGTGTACACCAGTACCCAACTCGGAATAGTACACAGACAGTGTACGGCCGACCGAGCCTACCCTACCGGACGAACACCTAGGAGTTACGATTCCATCCTGCATCCGGGTCTCGATGCGGTCCCCTGCAGAAGACCACCCCAGAACTGTGAAAATGCCCCCGTGTGGCCACACGGGGAGCGCCCAAAGGGAAGGGACTTCACCCTAACCCTCTCACTGATACCCTCTATCCTACTGGTAGGTATGGCATCGCACTTTCTAGGGTCGAACGGCCCTATCCCCACTCTCGGCGAGGTGGTGTGTACGAAAGTCCTGTGTAACAGGCGACCCACTCGGTTTCAGACCGGGGCGAGCTCATATCCTCCAAGTCATCACGAAATCCCCATCACCTGTGCTCCTAAAACAATGTACCCACCATAGGTACTAAACTGGGCAACGTCCGAGAAGATGATCCCTGGCTCCCGATCCCAGATCAGGTTGTCTCGAGCTCACCCCCGCCAATATATCCCAAAACACCTTCGACGTTTATTATGAGATCCAAAAAGAGGCAATCTCTAGTCTAGCACGAAGTTTGGATTTTTAGAAGATTTTCAGAAGAAGTTTCATATTTTTCGGAGCTAAAACGGATTTATTATGATTTTCCGAAGATAAAATATATTTCTGAAATTAAAATATGCATATACAATATTGCAGACTTTTAACTAGCTCTAGACTATCTCTATCTAGCTCTAAAGGGTCTTATAGCCGGCGGTAGGCCGGCTCCTGCGCTGACGCGGCTGCCACTTGCCCGGCTTTAAGCCGGCTGCAGCACACGTGGCAGCCAGTGTGGCCGCATGCGTGGCCGGGCGCGCCGGATCCAGGGCGCGCTCGCTGCGGTGCTGTGTCGTGTGGGCCGACGTGTGGCCTGACCGTGGGTGGCCGGCCGCACGGGATCCCGGCGGATCCTTTGCGAGCACGTGCACGTGTGTGCCGTGGTGTGTGAGCAAAACCCTAAGGTTTAGCACCCGGCGCCGCCAGGTGTTCGACGATATGCTCCAGAGGAGCGGCGGCGCGGCAAACATCGCCGGCGGCGAGGTGCGGCCGGGGCTGGTCAACAAGCAGCGGGGCTCAGCTCGGGTGGTGTTTGCGCGTCGATCCAGACCACAAGAGGGGCACCTAGGGGCCGGCGGCGACCCCATCGGCGTCGGTGTGGTGTGAGGCGCAGCGGCGCAGGACGGCGTTGGTCAGCGACGGCGTGTGGGGGTGCCAAGACACCAGAATCGCGCGTGTGTGTACCAAGCAAAGCGAGACAAATAGAAAACTGGGGCTTTCGCCCTTCGTCACCAAGCGCAGGGCCTTGCCCGCCATAGCGGAGCTCGGGCATGGCGGACACGGTGGCGGCGAGCAGAGCTCCCGCGGCCGGGCACAGGCGCGTGTGGGGGCGCGCGGTTGCCGGCGGCGAGGCGATCACGGATAGCCCAAAAGGCGGTGCCTTTCCCTTCTGCTACCACGTGCACGGGGCATTCCCCCATGGCGGCGGCCATGGCGGCACAGTGAGCAGGGTGTCGCCGTTCCGGTGGTGTGCGCGTCTACACGGGTCAAGGGAGGCGGCGGAGGAGTGCGCGTGCATCAGGCGACGGCAGCGGCACCTGCAGAAGCTTCCCAGCACAGCTCAAAGGCCGGCTTCACCATGCGGCGTGCGCGGTGGCGCGGCGGCGGCAGCGACGGCGTGCACGTGTTCCACCTCGGCTCGATGGCCGGGTCGTCCACAGACGGGCGGGGGAGGTTGGCCTCACCTCGGTGGCCTCTGGCCGAAGTGAAGGCGTCGGTGAAGAGGGCTGAGCAGGCTCGTCGGCGTTGGAGGAGATGGCGGCGCGGAGCAGAGGAAGCAGGGGCGTCGCGATTCCTGGCTTCGCAGCGTCCCCGAGCTCCCACGTGCGGTCCTCCGGCTTCGTGAGGTCGGCGGCGAGCTCGTGGACGACCTTCGGGTCTTCTTCTCCTTCGTCTCCTCCTCCTTCTCCTCCGGCGGGTAGTGGCAAGGTGGAACGGGGAGGACTCCCCGGCGGCTAGGGTTGGGAGCTCCCCTAGGGCGGGGCGGCGGCCAACTTATAGCGGAGGGCAGCGCGGGACGCGTAGACGGCCAGGATGCGTGGATGCACGCGGGGGCACGTCGCGACGGCGGCCACGGGCGGCGCCGCGGCGCATTGGCGCCGTCGTCAGCCAAAGCGGTAAAGGGGTAGGATGACGATGGCGACGTCAGCGTGACGTGGGCGTGTCGTCATGGCGAGCCCCAGCTGTCGGCGACCGAGCGCGCGGGCGGTAGGTGGTAAGCGGGCTGCGCGCAAGTGGGCCGTGGTGGGCTGGTTCGAGGGAGAGCAAAGGGGTGGCGCGGTATGTGGAGAAAGGAGATGGAGGTGGTTCGATGGACTCCGGGGTTTTGGGCTCGGGGTCCAACAGCTCCTCCCCTTTTCCTATCATTTTTCCTTTCCAACCCTTTTCTATATTAGATTCAAATTTGAATGCAAATTCAAATTTGAATCCCACTCAAATAAACTCCAAATAAAACCAAAAGAACTCCAAGTTTCTCACACTAACGTTTTTATATTTCCTAGAAATTTTATTTAGCTCAAAGTAAATCTAGGAATTAAAGGAGAGATAAAGGAAGACATCCTTAAATAAGTTGATAATCACTCAAATAATTCATCGAAAATTTTAAATTAATTAACATTCCTCAATAAATTTGAGGGATGTTACAATTACAAAATGAACGGAGGGTCTAAACAGAAAATTACACATCATTATTCTATCGCAGCGGAGTTGGCACCATCTTCCACAGGAACGTCAACTGGGGGCACGCCAACCTAGAACTCCAGTCCTTCACAATGTAGCTCCTTCTTCTAGCTTCTGTTTAACTTAGCAGCAATGGGGAGAGAACAGCAGGGGTTGAAAGGGGAAACGGTGAGTACAATAAAACCATTTTAGAAAAGCGTACTACTAGCTAACGCGAGCTAGCTATGAACAAGAGAGCGCGTGAAAGGCTAAAGCGAAGCTACGGGTAAAAAGGGCACAACTATCGGTAAAGATTATATTATAGGAAAGAAAGAACTATATGCTTGATTTATTTTATTTAAACAAAACATGTATGGAGGATATTCCGAGGAAATAACCTTTGTTAGAATTAATTCAAATTAAATTTGATTCCAAATCACAAGTTGATCCTAGTCAACTTTTATTTATAAAGGTTTATTTTAATTTATACCAATTTAACATTTATCTTTATAAAAGAAACTTTGTGTGAGAGCAACTAACGAGTTAAAAGATGTGTCGGGTTGAGCTAAACAAATTATAAGAAAAACATATTTATGTTCAAATTAATCATGTTAACTTTTGTTTAAAGAAAAGCGAATGTTAAACCTATATTTGATTTTATTCAAAAGAGTTTGAATTGGATATTAATCAAATTAATATTAACATTAATTTCCAAAAACATGAAACAAGGTAAAGGTCGCTGCTAACGCGTGCGCTACGACAAAACGAAGCTAACGCAACTTGAACGGGCTAAAACGGAGCTAGGATGAGAAAGATATGGAGTTTTGAAGGTTGCAGGGGCTTATTTGTGATTATCCGAAGATTATAGGGGCCAGCATGAAAGATCCGCAAGACTCAGAGATTTTTGGCCGCGAAAAGATAAAAACTTGGGGTTCTAGGTGCAAAAAGGCTCGGCCAGGGCTTAACTGTGAAAGGTGGGGTTTTTCTGAGGCTTTATGTGCAAAATGACCAAGACACTAAGATAGGGGTCGCGATTTCCAGATTTTGCAGTGGTCTCTATGCAAAAGTGCGGCTGATGGGGTGGCTTGGCTGATATGGTGCCACGCGGCGGGCACTGATTGGCTCAGACCGCCACGTGGTGCTGACGCGGCTGTGGACCGGAGCTATGGACATGGTCCACGGGTCCACCGTGCACCGGTTACACACCCCAAAGGGTATCTGATCTGCGGCGTCCGTGCGGGATCAGATGGCCATGAGTGCGCTGCTCGGCCTTGGTCGCCGGAGGAGGCAGGGAACGGCAGCGCACGGCGGCGGCTCACCGGAGCATCGCCGGAGTTGGCGCCCCGGGGGCTACAGGGCACCATTTCGCATGCGGTTTGGACCGAGAGGAAGAGAAGGACGGCGCGGAGCTCACCATGGGCATCTCGACGTCGATGGGGCGGCGGGGACGGCGTACGGCGATAGGAGGCGGACGGCGTCGCGGGCGCTCACGGAGGAGGGTGTTGGGGCATCGGTCTTGCGCTCCTGGGCGACGGGGTGCTATCCTGGATTGCCTGTGATGGCCAAGGAAAGGGAAAGGGAGGGGTGAGCGGAGCTCGACGGTGGCAAAAGGTTGCAGCGGACGTCTGCTCACCAGGGATTCACCGGCGGCGGAAACAGGTGAGCGACGGCGTGTGAGCGAGGGAGGATGGGCGGGGAAGCAAAGAGGAGGGCGAGGGTTCTAGGCCGGGGTTTTAAAGAGGAGGATGGGCACTGGGGACCGGGGGTTGGGACAGTGGCATCACCGGCCGTGATGACCGCGGCCATGGCGGGCGCCTGCCATCTGCGGGCGGGGCTCGCACCGAGACGGGGTTGCGGGCGAGGGGAGACGCAGAGGGAAGGTAGGAGCGGGTCCATGTGGGGGAGGCGCGTTATGCTTGGGGATTCAAATCCCCGGCCGGCGGTGCTGCTCGGTTCGGAGCAGAGGAGGGGAGAAAGGAGGAAGGTGGAGGTGTAGGCGCCGACAGGTGGGGACAGGGCGTCAGTGAGAGGAGGAAGGAGGGATACAAGGATTAAACGGTACACGAAACTATTCGAGTTTTAAAAACTCAAATTCATTTTTCACACAAGAAACATTATGCATTCGGCATGGATGCAACAAACAAATAATTATAACTTATGATTCATTTATTTAGTTTAGAAGATATTATTTATTTTGAAAAGATTGCACACACTCTCTATTTAATTCTAACAAATTTTAATAAAAATTTGAAATCCTAGTCAAAATGCAAACTAGGGTGTTACAAATACTACCCCACTTAACAGGAATCTCGTCCCGAGATTCTGCAAAATGTTAGCAAGAGAGAGGAGGTTACCAACAGGGAGAGGCAAGGTTACTTTGCATTCATTCCATCTTGTCTTGTTCTTCACACCTTCATGTCACTCGTTGGGAGATTCTTCAACTCTTATGGATGGTACATCATGGAGATCTTTTGTGAGTCCTTTATGATGATTTTTCTGAGCAACGATCACCTTGCACTTTCTTCATGTGTTGTCCTCTTGTTGTTACCTTTGTTCCAATTGTTTGGTATCTTTCGGTGAATGGTCCATGTAGAAGTTCTTAGTGCTATAAGTTTGCTGAAGTTTCTCAATCACACTTCTTCCTGCTTCGTCGTTCTCCATTCTTCATTGTTTCTTCGAGGGTTATCTCATGAGAGTGTTCATGAACATTCTCTTGAAGTGGTTCGAGTAGTGCTGAAGTGACGGCTTTATAACTTTCTTAGGCTTTACTGGCTTGTTTGGTGACAATTCTTCCTTCTTGTACACCTTGGTTGTCATATGTAGAAGCATGACTGGTGCTACCCCTCTTAACAGAGGATTCCTCTTAATTCCATGTCGGTTAGGATAGAGAGGGAGCAAGGATCGAGGGAGGGAGAAGGACTCAAGGTTTAGAGGGAGCAAAAGACTGAAAACCCAACCTACGATCTATACATATAACTAACTGATGTCATTGCGGACAAGGGTCCAACAACACATCAACACTCATCACAAAGATCCAAATCAAGGCATTGCACAAAACCAAGCAAACAACAACACACAAGAACAGACTAACATGGCACATGTCCTTATTATGGCACACTAACAATTAATACCTTAACATCGTTGTCTATCGATAAAAGAAAACTTAGGTAGGCTTCTTATAACTCGAAAGACTAAGACTACTGAGGGTTTTAAGTTAGTAGTCTTGATGTCTTCAACACAACACTTCTAGCTTGATGGAGATTCTTCATCTTCGGTCTTGAAATTCTTCGAGCGACGGTTTGTTGAAGCATAGTCTTCTTCAGAAGCTTGTTTCTTGATCACACGGGAAGTTAGTGACTAAGAATTATACAAGGATAAGAGAGGAGCAACTTGTTTTCACAATAGAAGAGAATAGGAAGGATCAGAGTGTAAATCGGGAGGCAGAAAGTCAAGGAGGTGAATTTTTTTCAAAATAGGGTGAAGATATAACCTTAACGTCGACCATTTCTATCTAGGTTTGCGTCCTACAGTCGATATAGCTCTGATACCACTTCTGTAACACCCGGTTTTAAAGGACAAACCGAATGCACCCTTTATGCATGCCCAGGATCAAATTCATGCATAAAGTGACATCATCAGTGTAATATCACAACATATATCATTACAACATTTAATAATTACAAAATGACCAGAGGGTCTAAACAGAAAATTACACATCATTATTCTATCGCAGCGGAGTAGGCACCATCTTCCACAGGAATGTCGACTGGGGGCACGCCAACCTAGAACTCCAGGCCTTCACAATGTAGCTCCTTCTTCTAGCTTCTGTTTAACTGAGCAGCAGTGGGGAGAGAACAGCAGGGGTTGAAAGGGGAAACAGTGAGTACACCTGGAGGCGTTTACTCCGCAAGTGGAGGAAAAGTATGCATAACATGAGGCTTATAACAAGGAAGGCTTTATTTAGTGGACTGCAAAGCTCAGGTTTTAGTTGGTCAAGTTTTACTTAAGCACCTACAGATATTAAGTGTATTTACGGCTTTCCAAACCATTCAAGGCACAGGCACCAACATGTCCTGATCCTAAGGTTAAAACATCATAGAACCAAAACCAGCTCCCAAACCACAGTTACCACCACTGTGATCCACCCAAACCACCAACTAACCATGTGAGGGTCCAGGCCGCTCTTGACCGTGAGCACGGCTGTTATAACAGTTTTTAACACTCTGCAGAGGTTGTACATCTTTACCCACGAGTCGCGTAAACGTTCAAAGGAACGTTAAACCCAACCATGCTGTGCGGATCAGGCACTTTCACACTTCCTTAGGTGTGATAGCATAGGGATGCTACGAGGCCTTCACAAAGGATCTCCCAATCGCAAGATTGCCGGGCTAGGTTTCATCCCAAGAAAATCCCGGGAACCCCTTTTGCCCTTGCGGTACCTTCTCCCGCTCCACCAGAGGCTCTTACTGACTGAGAGTGGTCCTAATTAATGGGCCAAGACCAGAGCCATATGGTTCTCGTGGTTGTACGATAAGTCCTGGGTGGTCGCTCCATAGACAGGTCCTTATAAAGATCGACTCAGGCAAGACCAACATCAAGCATCACCAGTCACCATCCAACCCGCTTGCCTGAGTCACCTAGGGTGTTCATGTTGCTAACCATAACCCATATTAACATGTTGCATAGTAATTAATCAAGTTAAGATTTAACCCAACCCAAGTTGAGCAAGCTAAGCATATTCTACACATATAGGTAACCTCTAAGGGTAAGCAAGGAATGATCATGAAAAATCTAGTAAACAGTCCTTAATAGGATTTCCCATCAATATTAGACATCTAATGCAAGAAAGCATAAATAAAAGGTGATTATAATGTATAAAAGTAAAGGTATAAAATAGCAAGATGTCAAGGACACTTGCCCGTTTCCCGATGCTCCACTGCTCAGAAGTGTTCCTTCACACGCAGCAATCACTGAAACAACACAAAGCTATACTAAGAACAAAGCACCAGACAATAAAACCATTTTAGAAAAGCGTACTACTAGCTAACGCGAGCTAGCTATGAACAAGAGAGCGCGTGAAAGGCTAAAGCGAAACTACGGGTAAAAAGGGCACAACTATCGGTAAAGATTATATTATAGGAAAGAAAGAACTATATGCTTGATTTATTTTATTTAAACAAAACATGTATGGAGGATATTCCGAGGAAATAACCTTTGTTGGAATTAATTCAAATTAAATTTGATTCCAAATCACAAGTTGATCCTAGTCAACTTTTATTTATAAAGGTTTATTTGAATTTATACCAATTTAACATTTATCTTTATAAAAGAAACTTTGTGTGAGAGCAACTAACGAGTTAAAAGATGTGTCGGGTTGAGCTAAACAAATTATAAGAAAAACATATTTATGTTCAAATTAATCATGTTAACTTTTGTTTAAAGAAAAGCGAAGGTTAAACCTATATTTGATTTTATTCAAAAGAGTTTGAATTGGATATTAATCAAATTAATATTAACTTTAATTTCCAAAAACATGAAACAAGGTAAAGGTCGCTGCTAACGCGTGCGCTACGACAAAACGAAGCTAACGCAACTTGAACGGGCTAAAACGGAGCTAGGATGAGAAAGATATGGAGTTTTGAAGGTTGCTGGGGCTTATGTGTGATTATCCGAAGATTATAGGGGCCAGCATGAAAGATCCGCAAGACTCAGAGATTTTTGGCTGCGAAAAGATAAAAACTTGGGGTTCTAGGTGCAAAAAGGCTCCGCTAGGGCTTAACTGTGAAAGGTGGGGTTTTTCTGAGGCTTTATGTGCAAAATGACCAAGACACAAAGATAGGGGTCGCGATTTCCAGATTTTGCAGGGGTCTCTGTGCAAAAGTGCGGCTGATGGGGCGGCTTGGCTGATGTGGTGCCACGCGGCGGGCAATGATTGGCTCGGACCGCCACGTGGTGCTGATGCGGCTGTGGACCGGAGCTGTGGACTTGGTCCACGGGTCCACCGTGCACCGGTTACACACCCCAAAGGGTATCTGATCTGTGGCGTCCGTGCGGGATCAGACGGCCACGAGTGCGCCGCTCGGCCTTGGTCGCCGGAGGAGGCAGGGAACGGCGGCGCACGGCGGCGGCTCACTGGAGCATCGCCGGAGTTGGCGGCCCGGGGGCTACAGGGCACCATTTCGCATGCGGTTTGGACCGGGAGGAAGAGGAGGACGGCGCGGAGCTCACCATGGGCATCTCGACGTCGATGGGGCGGCGGGGACGGTGTACGGCGACAGGAGGCGGACGACGTCGTGGGCGCTCGCGGAGGAGGGTGTTGGGGCGTCGGTCTTGCGCTCCTGGGCGACGGGGTGCCCTGCTGGGGTGCCTGCGATGGCCAAGGAAAGGGGAAGGGAGGGGTGAGCGGAGTTCGACGGCGGCAAAAGGTTGCAGCGGACGTCTGCTCACCAGGGATTCACCGGCGGCGGAAACAGGCGAGCGACGGCGTGTGAGCGAGGGAGGATGGGCGGGGAAGCAAAGAGGAGGGCGAGGGTTCTAGGCCGGGGTTTTAAAGAGGAGGATGGGCACTGGGGACCGGGGGTTGGGACAGCGGCATCACCGGCCGTGATGACCGCGGCCATGGCGGGCGCCTGCCATCTGCGGGCGGGGCTCGCACCGAGACGGGGTTGCGGGCTAGGGGAGACGCGGAGGGAAGGTAGGAGCGGGTCCACGCGGGGGAGGCACGGTATGCTCGGGGATTCAAATCCCCAGCCGGCGGTGCTGCTCGGTTCGGAGCAGAGGAGGGGAGAAAGGAGGAAGGTGGAGGTGTAGGCGCCGACAGGTGGGGACAGGGCGTCAGTGAGAGGAGGAAGGAGGGATACAAGGATTAAACGGTACACGAAACTATTCGAGTTTTAAAAACTCAAATTCATTTTTCACACAAGAAACATTATGCATTCGGCATGGATGCAACAAACAAATAATTATAACTTATGATTCATTTATTTAGTTTAGAAGATATTATTTATTTTGAAAAGATTGCACACACTCTCTATTTAATTCTAACAAATTTTAATAAAAATTTGAAATCCTAGTCAAAATGCAAACTAGGGTGTTACACACGAGAACCGGGTGAACACAAGGACATGCTTTCAGTGCGGCAAGCCAGGACACTTCGTCACCGACTGCCCTGAGAAGATGGAGAACAAGGACAACTACAAGCACCGGTCAGGAACTGAGAACAAGCACCAGTCGAGGCGCGATCACAAGCATAAGCACAAGAACAAGGACGTGCGATGATCGAGGAAGAAGGATGGCCACGGCAAGAAGGCCCGAGCGATGGTCGGAGCGAGCGACGTCGACTCCAGCTCCGCCTACTCTACCTTGAGCTCGAGTAGCAGTGAAGATGAAGGTGATCGGCACAAGAGCAAGAAGGGTCCAAGAACCTGAGTGGGTTGAGCTGCTTCGCACGAGACGGCTTCTGCGGCATGGCACACAGCTCCGGCAGCAAGAAGAGCCAGAAGGACGACTCGAAATCCAACTCCGAGGATGAGGTACATGATGAACTCTCCTTCTTGTGCCAGGAAAATGAGGAGCTAGGAAAATTGCTTGATAATCATGATGACATGCTTAGGGAAGCTAAGAAAATGAGGAAAGAGCTTAGGGCCTCGCTTGAAGATGCTAGGAGTAGAGTAGCTGAGCTAGAAACACAGAACCTTGATGCTAAGCTTGAGATAGATTCGCTTAAGGCTTCACCTGTTGTTTCTGATGAGGTTGATTGTGGTGATTGCTCTGTTTTCCTAGCTGATCTTACTGCTCTTAAGGAAAAGCATGCTTCCAAGTGTGAGGAACTAGATGTGCTTAGGGTTGAGCTGTCTAAGCTGCAGTCTAGGCCTACTTTGCTAGGTGCTTGCACATCTTGTCCTGTTTTGCATGAAAAGCTTGTTGAGCTTTGTTCTCGCATTGTTTCGCTTGAGGCTGATTTGAAAGCTCCTATCCCTACTTCCTGCTCTACTTGTGAATTGCATGCTATGAAGAATTTGGAACTTGCACATTATGTTGATCATTTACAGGATGAAAATGATGAGTTGGGAAAGTGTTTGAGTTGGTTGTCGGGTCAGGAGCCTCTGCTTGGTATCATGATAGCGGCTTTCAAATGCTATGATGGTCAAGCACTTGGGGCTGACAAAATTGGAGAGAGCAGTGGTGAGGGAGATGAGAAAATGGGAGAGATTCCTCTCCCACCACATACAACACCCAAGAACAAGTTTGAGCCTAAGCCTAACCATCTAAGAAACAAACTTGACACAACCCCAGATCCACCAGTGTTCCCTCCCCAAACAAACAACTTCCAAAAACCGGTGAGATTTGTGAGCCCAAAGGGGGATGTGGTTGGAGAGAAGAAGGGAGAGAAGCTGAGTGTGGAACCACAACCAAAGTCCAACCCAAAACCAATCTGGTTCCATTGTCAGTATTGTGGGAGAGATGGTCACAAGGGTGTGTTTTGCTTCAAGAGGATGCGGGAAGAAAGGATGGCTAAGGAGTGGGCTAACAAGGATAGGTACCGCCCATCTCATGGTGTACGTGAGCCTCCTATGCCACTACCTAGGGGTAAGGCGGTTGTGAGAAGTATTCCGGCATGGGGAGATAGGAGCTCTCGTAGCCGAGATGCTTTTCTAGCGAGGGCGGTCAAACCAGCCGTGACTAGAGGGGGGCGGTCAGACCAGCCTGGCTAGGCGGTCAGACCGACCCTCCCCAGAATTCTGGGCGGTTCGATTTTCAAGGTGGAGATGCGAGTGGTTTCAGTTCTGGTGGTCATGGTACTGGTGGTTGGCATGGTGAGTCTGGTGGTGTTGAGTTTGCTGGACGTTCTCCTCCTCGTGGTCGATACAAGTATGGGAGAGGTCGCAACTTTGAGTTGGAGAGGAGCTACGGTCCACGGTCTTCCTTTCGTGGCTTTCGTGCTCCTCCAGCGAGACGGGAGTGGTTTCCCAGGGATGGTTCCAGGTTTGGTAGTGATGGTAGAATGGATCCGAGGTTTGATGCTCGTGGTAGGATGGATCGTGCTAACCCCACCCTGGAGCAGATGGCTCAGCATTGGTTTTACTCTTTTGGTACTAACCCCAGTGTTGAGTCATTTGCTCATTCACGTGCTTGTTTTTGAATTTCAGGTGGGAGGCTTGGGGAACATTTGGTTGATCGACTTCGGTTGCTCGAGGCACATGACCGGAGATCAGGGGTGGTTCTCTAGCCTCACCCCGGTGGTTTCAAAGACATACATAGTCACCTTTGGGGACAATGGGCGAGGGTGTGTACTTTCAGAAGGTGAAGTGAGGGTAAGTGACAAAGTGGTGCTGAAGTGTGTTGCCTTGGTCAAGTCGCTCGGATTTAACTTGATTTCAGTTTCCCAGCTTCTTGATGAAGATTTTGAGGTGTTGTTCAAGTCGGGTGGTTCCCGGATACTTGATGCTCGAGGTGACCTTGTCTGTGTGGTCATTCCCAAGGGTCAAATATTCCCGGATTTTTCTCAGAGTTCGGGTGTTGCTAGGTGTTTCGTGGCTGGTTCTTCGGGTGAGTTGTGGATGTGGCATAGGAGGTTGGGTCACTTGAGTTTTGACCTTTTGTCATGCTTGAGTGGGCTCAACTTGGTCCGAGGATTGCCCCGGTTGAAGTTCGAGGAAGATTTGGTGTGTGCGCCGTGTAGGCATGCTAAGATGGTAGCTGCTTCCCATCCACCCCTCATCGATGTGATGACGGAGCGTCCATGCGAGCTGCTCCATATGGACCTTGTTGGCCCAGCTCGTGTGCGATCTGTGGGTGGGAAGTGGTATTTCCTTGTTGTGGTGGACGACTACTCTCGGTATGCTTGGGTTTTCTTTTTGGAGGAAAAGGAGGAGATGTTTGGTTTTGTTCGAGATCTTGTCTTGAGGTTGAAGAACGAGAGGCGCGGAGATGCCATACGAGTGATTCGCAGTGACAATGGCTCAAAATTTAAAAACTCTCGCTTTGAAACCTTTTGCCATGACTTGGGTCTTGAACATCAGTTTTCAAGTCCGTATACGCCTCCCCAGAACGGCGTGGTGGAAAGGAAGAACAAAACCTTGTGTGAGATGGCTCGGATGATGCTCGATGAGCATAGGACTCCGAGAAGGTTTTGGGCTGAGGCAGTCAATACTGCGTGCTATGTGTCGAACAGGATTTTTCTCCGGGTCCATAAGAAGAAAACCTGCTACGAGTTGATGCACTGTCGTACCCCCAAGGTGAGTCACTTTCACGTCTTTGGCTGCAAATGCTTCATTCTTAAGAAAGGCAAGAGTTTAGACAAGTTCGAGGTTAGGTCTGTCGATGGCATTTTCTTTAGTTACGCGACTCATTCTAGAGCCTTTCGTGTGCTAAATCTTGAAACTAACCAAATTGTGGAGACTTGCGAGGTTACCTTCGACGAGACACAACCACGTAGTTCGCTTGTTTTTGAGTGTGCAAGTGACGAGGAACTTGGCGAGGAGATATTCGAGGATGAGGTGCAGCATCAAGGAGATGAGGAAGATGGTGGTGTGGTGCCCGCGGCTGAGCATGTACATACTACTTCGACTACGATCGAGGACAGGCCTTCTCCAACACCTACGACGACGTGCCGAGATCGAGAGGAAGCTGCAGCTGAGGGGAGGTGGCGTCGAGGCGAGAAGCTCCCCGGCGAGTACAAGTGGATCACCTGTTGACGGATAAAACTCGTATCAACCTACGATCCGCAAGCGTACGGACCTACACCTTTTTCACCACGAGGATTCCCTAGGTTCTTGTCAATCCGCGGAGCAAGGGGATTACAAGCATTTGATCTAGCACTATCTAGTTAACTTATCCAAACCCTAAACTATGGTTAATCTAGAGAACTACTATGCTACACTAGAGAGAGCGATTAAACTCACAAGATATATAAAAGACACTTGCCCAAGGGTCTATGATACTTAAACATGCAACCACTTAGAGATATGAAAACCGATCTAATCTACCGGGGGTTGTGACCACGGTTTTGCCCTTTCCCTCCCCCCGTACTGTCACTACGCAGAGGTAATCGTGACTAGACCTATGATGATCACGGCATATTGAAGGGTTCTAAGGGAGAAGTGAGATCTATACTCCCTACTAGGCATGGTAGCTAACCTTAAACATGAAAGCATCTTCAACACTAGATGATAGATTGAAACCATAAAAGTTGCGATTACATCTCAAGATCGATTACAACCCATGGACAAATGAGAAGATTACCCCATCAAGGCACTAGGCATAGCACAATTGATCATGGTGACGCTTCCGACGGTGTCATCCTTCTCCTCCGGGGGTGTTGTGGCAGGGCCTCGACGTCCTCCTCCACTTGTGGTTGCTTCCTTCAAGTAGAGCGATCCTCCTTCCGAATGATCTCTCTCCCCTCCTTCCTCTCTAGTTTGTGGACGGCCTTTCGGGCGAATGGCTCTCTCCCTACGAATGGCGGTGCCTCCATGGCTTTCGGGTTGCATCTTCTTCACGCTCAAGAAATGGGGGGCCGAACCGACTCGGGAATGGGCCAGGCCGGCCGGCCTGGGCCGACCGGCCCAGGCCCATCTCGGCCCGGTTCGGTCGCCCCTTCGCTCCCGTGGGTCCTTTTGATATTTTGCACTTTGCCCCATTCACTTGCATCATTTTGGTGATGTCATCCTCGCGTCTAAGATAGAGGGTCTTCTCGCATGAAGTTCGGTCTTTTACGCTTCAATCCTCGGGGATGTTCCTTTGTAGCACTTCGGTCCTTGCCACCTTTGGGAGTGATTTCATCTTGCACTTGAACACGAACGAGACTCCTCATTTGCTCCTTTGAACTTGTTGTGACTCCGTCCTTTTTGTCCATGTTTTCCTGCAAAAACATAACACTTCCAAATGCACATACAAAGATGAACTTGTTATATCATTAGTGTGCCTAGTGGCGGGTTAGTTTCAGAATCAAGCTCAAACAAAAGTGTAATGAACATGTTTGGTGCACCAAAATATACCGTTAACATCTCCCCCACGCTTAGATCTTGCTCGTCCTCGAGCAAGTCCTCGTAAAAGAACTTTTGTCCATGGTATTGAAAACGTGCTCCGCTAATTCTTCCTTCACAAGTTAGTCAATCTTTTATCTTTAATATAATAAACATAAAGCAATAATCATGATACATAAACATGGGCGTTTAGAATTTTTACCAAATCGAGATTTACCCCACAACTCATACCTTTCACTCGAGGTCCTCAATTCTAGCCATGCTTACTTCTTTGCTTCCATCAAAGGGTTTTCATGATTTTTCAAAAATAAAATTTCTGCAACAAGTATTAGACAAAAACCTTTCTCCAAGTTCTCGCATGTCGCTCATTTGAAGTGGATATCCTAAACAATCCATAAACTCTTACCTCCCACAAGTCTCTCATATATTATGTAAGGTGGAGCTATAGGTATGGCTAGTGAAATCAACACAAATATTGTCAAACTAAGAAATTCCTCTAATGGTTGTTTACCTTTCGAGCCAATGATCATGAGAATTAAACCATGATGTGGGGATGTCAAGGATAAGAAGGTATAGAATGGTGGACATGTCCAAGGGCAAAAGAAATTAAGACTACGAGGCACCAATGACGTCCTCGTTGTCGGATTGCACATGGTTGGAAAAATGGAAGTTTCGTCTCTTAACAACAACGTGGCATCCTTCCTTACACTTCATTTAATCTTCACTTGATTCATCCCTCTCCATATCTTTCTTGCCTTTCTTCTTTCTTTCTTTCTTTTTCTTTTTTTTCTTTTCTTTTTCTCTTTCTTTTCTTTCTTTTTCTCTTTCTTTTCTTTCTTTTTCTTTTCTTTTCCATACACATATTTTTTCTTTACTTCTCTCTCTCTCTTGACATTTTTACCTCTTTTCCAAAGCTCTTTGCTCATCTCTTCTTGCATAAACACAATCTGAATTTTAAATAAAAACCATGCTAGGAACGAGACGAAACTTCGAACATAGGTTGTGTTCAAGGAATACGATGTACAAAAGAGATATAATGGGTTGGGTATGGAATTCGGCGATGTACGGGACTTTCGTTGTGAGAGTCTCGTTACCGAATGCATGACGAGGCTAGCAATAAAAGATATATACAAGGGCATGATCATTGCTCGAAATTAAAACATCCAAGAGAGAAGGATTCTAGCCCAACTCATTATGCTAACCGCACTTATGGTGGAGCGGATATTGAGTTGGCCTTGTATAGGATTTTTCTTTGTCTCTCAACTTGGAAAAAGAGAGTTTGCTAACCTTTATTACAAGGGTTTTTCATATAATTTTCAGAATTAAACTCCTCCAACATTAGCATCAAACTTAGCACAACCGAAACAAGGTTCTAGATCAAAGTATGGTGCGGGCACTTTTAAAGGTAAAAACTCCACTAAGCACCACGGTAAACGTTTCAAACCAATTGCTCATGCTCTTATATCAAAAATTAAAGACAAACATACGAGTAAAGAAAGAAAAAACATCGCATGAGACAAAAATTAAAAGACACTTTTTATTTGATTTTTCGACTCGAACACTAAATTAACACACTTCAAGCTAAAAATTTAAAAACACACCTAAAAAGTTTAACTCACAAACTCTCGCAAACTCTAAGCCAAACCAAACTAAACTCACTAAGGCAAAAATTTTAAGATCTAGATAGCTAGCTCTCCCCCACGCTAAAACCATACGACGTCCTCGTCATATTTTACAAAAATCCTAACGGGGAAAAACCCTAACTATCTAGTGGAACTTCCCACAATCCTTGCACCACCTTTTCTTCATGTTGCCGACCATCCCGAATAGCTTCCTCATGTTCCTATTAAGGAACTTGTAGTCATCGTCGACTACACGCTCCAAATCCTCCATTCTCTGCCTCATCACCTCCATAGTTTGGAAACACTCTTCGACCGACGCGTAGAGGTCCGAGATGGAGTGACGGCAAGTCGCACAACATAACGGATGCATCCCAAATGGGTCGTCGTCGCCGGGGTCGTCGCCGCCGTCGTCGGGATCATCACCGCCGTTTGGACCTTCGGGAGTCGGCTCTTTAGGCACCTCCTACCGATAGAAGAGGTCATTGTCGTCCCTTCCGGCGGCTGCCCACGAGCTCGGGCTGCGGTCGTCGGAGTAATCGCTCCCCCCGTAATCCCTTGGCTCGGGCTACTCCTCCTTGTAGTCTTTCCTCTTCATGCCCCGAAGTCGCTCCGATCTTCGGATGGGAGTTAGGACCTTCTCCTACTTAACATGGTGGTGAGATGTGATCGGCCCGGTCGGGACACGCCCTCCGCAACGGATGTGGGCGGTCCTCTTGATCTCCATTGTAGGCTTGAGCTCGCATCGCTTTGCCCCGTCCAGCTTCAAAGGCTTCTCGGCGCCTAGCTTGATCTCCTCGCTCCTTAGGGATGTCATGGCTGCTGCTTGGGGGCTAAAGGATGTGAATTGGGATGGATTCCCGAGCTCCAATCTCGTCCCTTTAAATAGTCCGAGAAGGAATGCCCTAGAACCCATCTTTTCCTTTTCTTGACTTCCCTAAAATCTTCTGACCAAACATGGAAGTCAAAAACGCGCGTCCCAGGGAAAAATGGGGGCGAACTGCCACCCTGGGCCCCTGGGCCGATCGGCCCGGGCCGACCGGCCTGCCCTATTTCGCGGGCTGGTTTGGTCTGGTTTTTCGCGTGCTCCACTATTTTTTGATTGTTAGCCTGTGTAGAGAAATTGGCCTGGTAAAACTTCACGAGAAACTCTAGAAAAATAAAATAAGAGCTACTTACAAAATGCTCACCTTGTTTTACGTCCTAGGCTTGACGTTCGGGCTCATCCTCCATGATGAAAATATCAATATGGTGAAGGGGCACGACATCGGGCTCGTAATACACCTTAAGTCGTTGACCATTCACCATGAATTGATCTCCTTTCATATCCATGATGGTAACCGCTCCATTGGAGAGCACCGAATGAACAATGTAAGGTCCATCCCACTTGCTTTGCAATTTCCCCTTTCCGAAAGTTTTGAATCTCGAATTATAGAGGAGGACCTTATCTCCTTCTTTAAACTCCTTCTTCTTAAGTCTTTTGTCGTACCATCTTTTGATTCTCTCTTTGTAGATGCTTGCATTTTCATAAGCCTTCAACCTCATCTCCTCTAGCTCGCTAATTTGGATTCTCCGTTTCACCACCGCGGCGTCTAGATCGAGGTTCATCTCCTTTATTACCCAATATGCCTTGTGTTCTAGCTCAACCAGAAGGTGACAAGCCTTGCCATAAACAAATTGATACGGGGTCATACCTATCGGTGTCTTGAACGCCAATCGATATGCCCACAAAGCTCCATCCAACTTCTTTGACCAATCCTTGCCTCCCTTCTCTATAGTCTTGTTAAGGATGCTCTTTAGTTGCCTATTCGATGTTTCCACTTGTCCGTTGGTTTGTGGGTGATAAGCCGTAGACACTCTATGTTCAATTCCCAACTTGGACAAGCACTTCTTAAAGTTCTTCCTGGTGAAGTGACTTCCTCCATTGCTTATCAAAATTCTCGCGGTACCGAAGCGAGAGAAAATCACACTCTTAATCATCGCAATGGATTCTTCTGTGGAAGCTTTACGGCATGGGATGGCCTCTACCCACTTGGATACATAATCAACCATAACTAGGATGTGCTGAAATCCATGTGAGTTTTTGAAAGGCCCCATGAAGTCAATTCCCCAAACCTCGAATAAATCGATTTGTAGATTGTAATTCAAGGACATAGCATTCCTTTAAGATATGTTTCCAGTCCTTTGGCATTCGGGGTATGATGCAACATATCTTTTAGTATCTTCATGCATCTCCGACCAAAAGAATCCGCTGGACCACACTTTTGCTTGGGTTCGAAAATGACTATAGTGTCCACCGTACTCCGCCGAATGACACTTCCTCAAAATTTCTTACCTCTCTACTCTTGGTACACATCTTCTCATTACTCCGTCATTCCCAAGTTTAAAGAGGTAAGGTGAATCCCAAAAATATTTCTGGCTTTCGGAGATTATCCTCCTTTGAGTGTTTTTATCTAGGTGATCAAGAGTCATTCTCCGAATTGCTCGAATGATATTGATCATCCAAGTATCCTTGTTGAGTATTCGGTAGAGGTGGTCATCTCTCATCTTATCCTCTATGGGCTCTTTGTCATTTTGTCCGTGGTTCATCCTAGACAAATGATCGGCCACAACATTTTCCACCCCTTTCTTATCACGAATTTCAACATCGAACTCTTGGAGAAGAAGGATCCAACGGATCAATCTTGGTTTAGCGTCCTTCTTAGCCAAAAGATACTTGATTGCTGCATGATCGGTGTAGACAATGACTTTCGAGTTTACAATGTAAGATCTGAATTTTTCGAAAGCAAACACCACCGCTAGCAACTCTTTTTCCGTAGTGGCATAATTTAGTTGTGCCTCACTGAGAGTTTTACTAGCGTAGTATACGGCGTGAACTCGGCCTTCCTTTCTTTATCCTAAAACTGCCCCTACGGCATAGTCACTTTCATCGCACATGATCTCGAAAGGTTGGCTCCAATCTAGAGGTTGAATGATAGGGGCACTTACTAAAGCATTTTTCAAGGTCCGGAATGCCGCCAAGCACTTCTCATCAAAGTCAAAAGCCACGTCTTTTTGAAGAAGTTGTGTTAAAGGCTTAGTGATCTTTGAGAAGTCCTTAATAAATCTTCTATAGAATCAGGCATGGCCTAGAAAGCTTCTCAAAGACTTAACATCTGTTGGAGGCAGGAGTTGCTCAACCATCTCCACTTTAGCTTTATCCACTTCAATTTCTCTCTCGGATATAACGTGTCCGAGCACTATGCCTTGCTTTACCATGAAGTGGCACTTTTCCCAATTTAGCACTAGATCGACCTCCGCACACCTCATGAGAACCTTGTCTAAGTTTGCCAAGCAATCCACGAATGTCTTCCCATAAACGGAAAAATCATCCATGAAAACCTCGACAATTTCCTCAATAAATTCCGAGAACACCGCCATCATGCAACGTTGAAAAGAGGCCGGAGCGTTGCATAAACCGAAGGGCATCCTTCTATATGCAAACGTTCCATAAGGACAAGTAAAGGTTGTCTTGTTTTGATCATCTGGGTGAATAGGAATTTGCATGAACCCTGAGTATCCATCGAGAAAGCAAAAATATGCGTGGTTTGCTAACCTCTCGAGCATCTCGTCAATGAACGGTAGGGGGAAGTGATCTTTCTTCGTTGCTTTGTTTAGCTTTCGATAATCGATACACATCCGCCATCCCATCACGGTTCTTTGCGGTACTAATTCATTCTTCTCATTCTTCACCACGGTCAAACCTCCTTTCTTCAGCACACAATCTACGAGGCTCACCCACTCGCTATGCGGCACCGGGTAGATGATTCCGGCATCAAGTAGCTTGATAACCTCCTTCTTCGCTGCCTCTCGCATGGCATGGGTTAGTCTCCTTTGATGGTCTACTACGGGCTTACATTGGTCTTCCATTGGTATACGATGAGTGCAAAACGTTGGGCTAAGCCCTTTGAGATCATTGATCGAATATCCGATCACCTTCTTGTGCTTTTTCAATAAATTCAGCAACTTCTCATTTTCTTCGGGACTCAACTCATCGCTCACGATGACTGGATAAGTCTTGTCTGGGCCCAGAAATTCGTACTTTAATCCTTTGGGCAAAGGTTTAAGATCCACCTCGGGCACTTGTGGCTCTTCGGGTTTAGTATCTCCTATGTCTTCTAATTTTTCTTCCTCCACGCTTCCATCTTGTGGTTCTAATCCTTTTGTTGCTTCCTCTAGTTCCTCATCTTGTTGATCATTGGATTGGTTCTCCATCACTCTTTGCAGCGGGTCTCTAAGGGTTTCAACAGAACAAAGACTACCTACCTCCTCTTCTTCTTCATCCTGGGGAGGAAAGGGTGTAGCATGACTAGAAGCGCGAAAAAAGTTATATGTGTACTTATCTCCATTAAGATTTATTGTTACCTTGCCTTTTCCGGCATCCAACACGGCATCAACCAACTTAAGGAATGGCCTACCTAAGAATATGTGATCATGATTATCATAATAGGCATCTATAATAAAGAAATCGGTTGGTATGCACTTTCCAAAGATGATTACATTAATGTTGCAAGCAATACCTAGAGGTTTAATGGTTCTA
The DNA here is from genome assembly GCA_036936925.1 of Cenchrus fungigraminus. NCBI lineage: Eukaryota > Viridiplantae > Streptophyta > Magnoliopsida > Poales > Poaceae > Cenchrus > Cenchrus fungigraminus. The sequence continues at coordinate 91,733,799 of CM072774.1, read as the reverse complement.
CCATCTCCCATAATTAATTTTGTTGAAGTTGGAGCTAAGTCTAGGATATGGTCTTGAACTTTATCGTAAATTTTAGAGGATATGACACTTACTTGAACTCCGATGTCGCATAAAGCCTTGCATTGAATTCCATTGATCTCGCAACTAAAGTGTGGTGTTGTCTTCTCCTCTTGATCGGACCCTATTGCATAAACTTTGGCGAGGCGAGCGTATGGCGATGCTTCGGGCTTGATCCCCATGATTCTCTTCACCTCGGCTATGTGATTCGGATCCACTTCATCATCACTAAAGAGCTTTTGAAAGATCTCACCGGTGGTTTCAAGATCATACGAATTTTCCGCTTGCTTCTCCAGTGGGAAGTCCACTTTTAATACTCTTGCCATCCCCTTTTGGTTAGGCAACGGTCTTCTCTTGTCGAATGCTTCTCTGTAATCAATCGGAACCCAATCCATTTGCTCGAACTCCCTTAATGGCTTCGCGCTTGACATACTCCTTTTGTTTGTTTATTCCGACTTGGCGAAGTCAACGCTCGGGGTAGTTCCTGTCTTGGTGTGTACTTCTTCAAGCTTTTCCAGGATTGACTCCTCTTTCTTGTCTTTCGGGGTTGCCTTTTTGGAAATTTCAGCGCATGTCTTCATCCTTGAATCGTGTTCTGGCTCTCCCGAAAGTCGTGTTTCCCAATCTCTTCTCATGGCCGCCGCTTTGCTAATCTTTTGTAAAAGTTGAGCGGCTTCCGTGAGTGTTTTCTCCATGAGATCCCCACCTACACAGATTTGAACATGTTCCATGCAACTAGGGGTTAGGGAAAAGAAAAATTTATGCAAGAGTACGTCACCGGAGAAGCCGAGTCTTGGTCCTTGTTCAATCAATTCATTAAATCTATTCCAAGCTTGGTCTATTCCTTCCTCTTCTCCTTGCGTCAAGGTGATCACTTGCCTCCTTAGATGTTGAACCTTGCTTATTGGAAAAAACTTCTCGCAAAATTTCTTCTTCAACTTGTTCCAATTTCCTTCAACTTCAAAGGACGCAAACGAGTACCATGTTTTTGCTTCGTCGGCAAGTGAGTAGGGAAATAGATTCCACTTGAACCATTCATCGGGAACTCCTTCTTGACGCACCGTGTTGCATAGCGTCGTGAAATGCTTTATGTGTCTATAAGGGTTCTCTGTCTCCATCCCTCCAAATGGGGTTGCCGCTGCCATCTCGATGATCCTAGCTTTGATTTCATACTTGGTCGCTTCGAGCTTCGAGTCCGTCTCTTGTACTTTAATGTCTTCGCATCGAGAAAGCGTAATCCCGTAGCGTTTTCTCCGGTTCTTCCACAGGGTGGTTGGCGAACGCCATCTAGACAACAAAATAGAAAAACAAAAACAAAGTGGTTTTCTAGGTAATAGAGGTTAGATGTTAGCAATAAACGATAAATGAAAATAAATGCAAAACCAAACGATGTAAACTGGCTTGCTCCCCGGCAACGGTGCCAGAAAAAGGGGCTTGTTGACAGATAAAACTCGTATCCACCAACGATCCGCAAGAATACGGACCTACACCTTTTTCACCACGGGGATTCCCTAGGTTCTTGTCAATCCGCAGAGCAAGGGGATTACAAGCGTTTGATCTAGCACTATCTAGTTAACTTATCCAAACCCTAAACTATGGTTAATCTAGAGAACTTATACGCTACACTAGAGAGAGTGATTAAACTCACAAGATATAGAAAAAATACTTGCCCAAGGGTCTACGATACTTGAACATGCAACCGCTTAGAGATATGAAAACCGATCTAATCTACCGGGGGTTGTGACCACGATTTCGCCCTTTCCCTCCCCCCGTACTGTCACTACGCGGAGGTAATCATGACTAGACCTATGATGATCACGATGTATTGAATGGTTCTAAGGGAGAAGTGAGATCTATACTCCCTACTAGGCATGGTAGCTAACCTTAAACATGAAAGCATCTTCAACACTAGATGATAGATTGAAACCATAAAAGTTGCGATTACATCTCAAGATCGATTACAACCCATGGACAAATGAGAAGATTACCCCATCAAGGCGCTAGGCATAGCACCGTTGATCATGGTGACACTTCCGATGGTGTCTTCCTTCTCCTCCGGGGGTGTCGTGGCAGGGCCTCGACGTCCTTCTCATGTTGTGGTTGCTTCCTTCGAGTAGAGCGATCCTCCTTCCGAATGATCTCTCTCCCCTCCTTCCTCTCTAGCTTGTGGACGGCCTTTAGGGTTGCATCTTCTTCACGCTCAAGAAATGGGGGCCGAACCGACTCGGGAATGGGCCAGGCCGACAGCCTAGGCCGACCGGGCCAGGCCCATCTCGGCCCGGTTCGGTCGCCCCTTCGCTCCCGTGTGTCCTTTTGGCATTTTGAACTTTGCCCCCTTCACTTGCATCATTTTGGCGATGTCATCCTCACGTCCAAGATAGAGGGTCTTCTCGCATGAAGTTCGGTCTTTTACGCTTCAATCCTCGGGGATGTTCCTTTGTAACACTTCGGTCCTTGCCACCTTTGGGAGTGATTTCATCATGCACTTGAACACGAACGGGACTCCTCATTTGCTCCTTTGAACTTGTTGTGACTCCGTCCTTTTTGTCCATGTTTTCCTGCAAAAACATAACACTTCCAAATGCACATACGAAGATGAACTTCTTATATCATTAGTGTGCCTAGTGGACGGTTAGTTTCATAATCAAGCTCAAACCAAAGTGTAATGAACATGTTTGGTGCACCAAAATACACCGTTAACATCACCCGGATTCAACGATCATCGGGAACATCAACGAACGAACTACACCGTCGAGGTTTCGAAACGACTCTCACTTCGCCCATGCTGCTTTTGTTGCTACTTTTGAGCCCAAAGACATTGGACACGCACTTTCTAATCACAATTGGGTAAATTCTATGCATGAGGAGTTGGAGAATTTTGAGAGAAACCAAGTTTGGGAGTTAGTGGAGCCTCCATCGGGCTGTAAGCTGATTGGGACAAAATGGGTGTGGAAAAACAAAGAGGGAGAGAAAGGTGAAGGAGTGAGAAACAAGTCGAGGTTGGTTGCTCAGGGTACACATAGAAAGAGGGGATAGACTATGAGGAGACATTTCCTCCTGTAGCCCGTTCGGTGTATCCCATTGGTCAGACCGGTCCTGGTGCTGCTGCCTCCGGTCTTCGGTCTTGGCTTTGTGGATCAACCAAGGAATCCAGCGGTTTTCTGGTGAACCACTGGAAACCCCGCGAACTCGATGTAGCCTCCGCCAATCACCACTCATGACTCGGCTCCCACGTAGTCCCGGCTCGACCTTCGTTTTGAGGCTCAACCAAGAAACCGTCCATTACTTCATCTTGCCGTTCTTGCCACCATGCGGCCCGCACTTGACCCCGCTGGCCACCGGGTCCCTCAAGCCAAACCTACTTGTCTTCTCCACACCTGGAGGCCTACCCGACAACGACCTTTCGTGCTTGCTCTTCACCTACACCAACACTAGTCAAGCCGCAACCTGCACCTGCAATACTTAGCCAAGAGTCAGTCCACACAACGTTGTCAATCACTCATCACACCAGGAAGCGACCATCCACCGGTCCTCGAACCACACAGCCCCCCTTGATGAGTGCATTGACAACACACACGTTTTGGTAACCAAAAAGAAAAGGAAAAGAAAAGAAACGACTAAAAAGAAACTCAAGCAAGCGATCGAAAACCAAACAAAGGCAAAGAGCAAGACCACTTGAAAGAGGAAAGACTCAGTCCCCTTAGGCAAGGGCAATGGCTCGACACAACCGAGTCAAAATCAAGCTCAAGCAAAGAGCAAAGACCACCAAAGCAAAGCTCGAAAACCACAAAGAGCTCCCCCTGCACACATGCATGCTCCCCCTAAACTGATGCAACTCCCCCTGGATGAATGCATACAAACCACTTCATGAAACAGAGCAGCTGCAACAGCTCAGCTCTGACCGGTCAGACCGGTCCACCGCACCGGTCAGACTGGTGCCCAACATCTGAACAGGGCCAGCACTCTGACCAGTCAGACCGGTGACAAACAGAGCCCAGAAATGGCTCGAAACCACCTCAAAACCCTCTAAATGCATTCAGTAGGACAAAACATGCTCAAACTTCTCCCCCTTGCTGACAATGCATGAATCAAGCCAAAATTAGGAAAATTTCAACCTAGAGCTTCTTAAATAGACAAAATTCAACATAGCATGCTACACACATCCAAATAAGCAAGTTAGATACTCTATAGCTTTGTATGGACAAAAACTACAAGATCACCAAGTTTCACAACCATTGGGCAAAGCTAAGATAGAATTGAGCATTTTTGCGAAAAATTTCCTCTCATGAGCAAAGTCCTAAACATGAGCAAAACATGTCAAAATGGCAAAGCCACACAAACTTCATGCTAGGACAACCATTATAAGCATAAGACCATCACAAACACCCACAAGCATCTCATGTCATGTCAAAGCTTACCGAGCCATGTGCTTACTTCTATGTATGAGACTTCTCATTGGTAAGCAACATGCAATGGTTTAGCACCCAAAAGCAAGTAAATTAAGCACATATGACATGGGAGCACATTTTCCAAGCAAATTACATTTCATTTTCAGATTCATATTTGGTACATGAATTGTCTTTGCGACAAAAAGGAACTTATGCCCCTCCACAAGATAAAGCGTGGGGGCTAAACATTCATGATGGCAAATGAGCCTTTGGCCCCATATACTCAAAAGAAGCTATCCAAGCACAAATTAAGCATAGAAATGCCACTAAAACATGTCAGGATCATATAAAGGCATTTACTCACAAGAGAGCATACATATGACAATTTTCAAAAACATAGCTATCAACCATGGATATAAATCAAGATCATCAAGAGCTAAGCCACACTAAGCCATATCATACCAAACTAGCTCACAAGATCATATATAGCACATCATGGTGAACAATGTATATAGGAGAAGCTTTTCCTACACAATGCATATGATAAAAAATGCATGCAACCTAACATACAAAGATGCCTATACATCATCTTACACATGCAATGCAAATGTAAGAATGCATAAAGGAAAGCTATACATATGCTACAAAAGAGCTCCCACACCCAACTCAAGAGACCAAACACACACCAAGTTCTCCCCGCAAACGAGTGAAAGTTGCTTGATCTAGGGGCTTTGTGAAAATATCGGCTAGCTAGTCATGTGTGGGTACATGGATCAAAGCAATTTTCCCTTTCTCAACATTGTCTCTCAGGAAATGATATCTCACTTCTATATGCTTGGTTTTGGAATGAAGCACTGGGTTCTTAGCAACACTTATCGCACTAGTGCTATCACATTGAAGTGGGACATGGGTATACTCCTCACCAAAGTCGCTCATGGTGTATGTGATCCAAAGGAGCTGAGAGCAACAACTAGCTGCGGCAACATATTCGGCTTCGGTTGTAGATTGAGCAACACTCGATTGTTTGCGAGAAGACCAAGACACCAAAGAAGAACCCAAGAACTGGCAAGTCCCAGAAGTGGACTTCCTATCCAACAGTCACCCGGCAAAATCCGCGTCCAAAAATCCATGAAGAGCCAAAGAAGAAGACGCGGAGTACCAAAGGCCGAAGTCGGGAGTGTGTTGCAAATACCTGAATATGCGCTTGACTGCTTGCTGATGCGAAGTCCTTGGAGACACTTGAAAACGAGCGCACAGACATACCGAGAATTGGATGTCCGGCCTCGTCGCCGTCAAGTACAGGAGTGACCTGATCATGCTTCGATACTCCTTTTGGTCCACGTGTTCACCGTCCTCGTCCGCATCAAGAGCTGTAGTCGTACTCATAGGCGTTGCCATGGCCTTGGAGTCCTCCATCTTGAACTTCCTCACAATGTCCTTGGTGTACTTGGCTTGGTGTACGAAAGTTCCTTCCTTCAATTGCTTGATCTGGAGCCCGAGGAAGAACTGCAACTCGCCCATCATGCTCATCTCAAATTCCCTGCTCATGTCTTCTGCAAACCTTGCAACCAAAGAGTTAGACGAGCCACCAAAGACAATATCATCCATGTACACCTGCACAATTAGGATTTCTTTTCCCTGCCTGACGAGAAACAAAGTCTGATCTACCTTCCCCATCTCAAAACCTCTCTCAAAAAGGAACCCTCTCAACCTACCATACCAAGCTCTGGGCGCCTGCTTCAACCCATACAGCGCCTTCCTCAACTTATACACCCTGTGGGGGTACTTCTCACTCTCAAACCCCAGTGGTTGCCTCACGAACACTTCTTCCTCCAACACACCGTTTAGGAAAGCAATCTTCACGTCCATTTGGTACAATTTGAACCCTTTCGCCACGGAAAAGGCTAGAAGGATCCTAATCGCCTCCAAACGAGCTACGGGAGCAAAGGTCTCCTCGTAGTCGACCCCCTCTTTCTGTGTGTACGCCTGAGCAACAAGTCTTGACTTGTTTCTCACCACTTCTCCTTTCTCTCCCTCTTTATTTTTCCACACCCATTTTGTCCCAATCGGCTTACACCCCGGTGGAGGCTCCACTAACTCCCAAACTTGGTTTCTCTAAAAATTCTCCAACTCCTCATGCATCGAATTGACCCAATTATGATCAGATAGCGCATGTCCAATGTCTTTGGGCTCAAAAGTAGCAACAAAAGCAGCATGGGCAAAGTGAGAATCATTACGAGACCTCGACCATGTAGTGCGTTCGTTGATATTCCCGATGATCGTTGAAGCTGGATGATCCAATTGTAGTCGCCGGGGAGCTTCTCGCCTCGAAGCCACCTCCCCCTCAGCTGGAGCTTCCTCACGATCTCGGCACGTCGTCGTAGGTGTGGGAGAAGGACCGTCCACGATCGTAGTCGAAGAAGTCTGTACATGCTCAGCCGCGGGCACCGCACCACCATCTTCATCATCTCCATGTTCATGTTCCTCCTCCTGAAAAATCTCCTCACCAAGTTCCTCGTCACTTGCACACTCGAAAACAAGCTGACTACGTGGCTGTGTCTCGTCGAACGTAACCTCGCAAGTCTCCACGATTTGGTTAGTTTCAAGATTGAGCATTGTTGGCATTTCTTAACGTCGATGCTAAGTTATGAGTTCCTAGCAACGATGCTAGAAATGACCGAATGGTAGTCCTAATGATTACAAGAGTCCGCAAGTGCACGGAAGTACCATTGTAGCATTTCCCCAAAGGAGTATTCCAAAGGGAATCGAATCCAAGGAAGGCTGGGCGGATTAACAAGTTGAACACTGTTGCAAGGAGTATAAATCATAGATGGGAACAAACCAGGCACTCAAGTACAGGGTTAAGGTATGATAGATAAGAGGGTAGTGTGAACACACAAACACACACTCTCTAAAGGTCCTAGGCATAGGAGGCAACATACGAGTTAGTTCTAGGTTCTAAGGTACTAAACGCACAAAGTTAGTCAGACGAGTTAGATTCACACTAGCATTGCATGATTGCTGGCTCAAGCACCCAGGTACAAACGGGGAGCTAACCTCCCGCGTCTCTTATGCACGACACCGGTTGTTAGACTTTAGACTCCTACAACATATCCGAATGTGGGGGATTCCAGAAGGGTCCAACGGCTGTCACCACCGCGACCTACCCCAAGACAAACCGTGGGGTACACTCGTAAGCAACGTAGCCACGCAACCCAAGCACCACGCTTACGTTGTTAGCAAGACCCTGACCGGCCTGGGCTATTGTGACCCAGGTCAGAGCCGCCAGATAAACCGGCCAATTACACCGAGTATCGTAGCTTAAGCACGAACTTCATGCAACACGAACATGCGATCTAACTAGATCAAACTAGGCTAAGTACACAAACGGATTTGTGCTTTCTATTGACATTGCTAACGTCATCGACTAGAAACAGATATAAGATCCATCTCTATCGACGGCACCAGAAATGCAAAGGTATATCTTAACATGATGCTTAGTGTATATCAGATGTTGCTTTCAGATAAACTAAAAGATAAATCCAAAACGGGTCATATCACAACTCCATCTAGGTTGTCATCCCTGATAGAAGTGCCACTAAAACACATGGATTGGTACTCTTACATATGCCTTGGATCTCTAGATAAGAAAAAAATATATATATATATGGGTATCCGCAAGCGCACAGATATGCATATACCATTGTAGCATTTTAACCAGGAGTAAAACCAGGTATCGTATTTATATTCTACCTCAGGGAAACAAGTCTTTCATCTATAATAACAAATACATGCATATCTCTTAGTTGCGTAATGTGGAGTGGCCAAAATATATCAATTACTATAAACAAGTGTAAGTCACATAAAGATAATAATAATGATAGCATTGATCAAGTCATAACAAAGTGAGCCACCAGAAAGTGTTAATATAGAAAGAGAAGCGTATTCACAGCCTAGTTAGCGAGGATACTCCTCGGTAACCCTAAACTATATGTCAATGCAAACTATGATTAGTGCAATACATTTAACAATCATGGAAGAAGAACTATTATACTAATGCATGGGGAGACTAATCAGGAGGATCAAGGCCGAAACTTGAAACAACCCAAATAGTATAAGGCTCCACTAGTCCTACACACGGGGGGTGGATTGCAAAGGACTCAATAGTGTTGTCACCACCACGATCTACCACGCGACCCGGCATGTAGGGTGCAATCGCAGGTAAGTACAGTATAAGCACCACGCTTACACTATCTTTACCACTCACCCATGTTAACAGATGATCTAGGTTAGGGCTATACGACTCCATACATGAATATAAAGGTAAATCAACTATGCTAAACATGTAATCATAATAAGCACCAAAGCATATAATCTCGAATATAAGCATTGATAAGAACATATGTCTCTACAGCAAATGTGAAGAACTTATGAAGAACTTACAAAAGCAAAGCTAGATCAGTATCTCGACCAGCTTCTAGACGATCAGGAGCCAAGTAGACGCCTTGCCTCCTCCTAGATCTAGACTAGTTAGCTACTCTCGCTATATGGTGTTTCTAGGGCGTAGTATCTCTGACTTGATGACTTGATCTGGTGTATGAACAGATGAGAGCCAGATTCTCCTCTGCCAGGGGGTCAGGGGGTTGCTTATATAGTCCTAAGGGGATGCCATGAGCCGTATGATCAAACCGACCTAACATACGGTTTAGATTGATCCTCATAGGCGGTGGAAGAACATTCCAGAAGTAGGGCTGATGTGGCGCTCGGGGGAGGCCGACCGGCCCCACCATTCGGCCGACCGGTCTGTGGTGGGCCCCCCTCGGGGCCCACTTCGGCCAGGTGGGTCTTTGCCTCTTCCAGATGCTTCTTTCTTGGGTGCCAAGTCACGTTGAGTTCCGAAGCCTTCTGGAGCCTTCTAGACTTCATTCTTTTCCTATTTTTCTGATTAGTCCCTGCAAGACATAGAATTCTCCAAAACTCCAGAAAAACTATTAGTGACACCCTATTCTAAGTTGGTATTAACAATTATGCCATTTTCTCATGTTTAGTTGACTTATAAACATATAAGATAAAATGTGTCAACAAACTCCCCCAAGCTTACCCTTTGCTAGTCCCTAGCAAAGCTATGCTATAGCAGGATCAGGAGTTGCTGCAATGCTTTCACGCCTCAAAAATACCATGATTTTCAAAAATAAATTCTCCTCAACAAGATTGCTCCATCTTACCTTTAACCATGGTGTGTAGCCTTTTCATAAATCAAGACAAAACAATCAAGTCAAGCAGTATATCTCAAATTCTTTGATCAACTATCATCCTGGGGTTTTTGCAAGATTTTTCAAATAAAACTCAGAGATCCTGTGTATGACCTTCTCAAGCATGGAGTCACACTTGGCAAGATATGTATGGTGGGATGATAGTGTTGAATGGATGAGGGTTAAAGGTGGTAAGCCTTTAGCCTTTTTTTTAGCTCTTGGACTATATCTCTCTTTCTAGAACTTTAAGATCTGGGCTTTCCATTCTTGGAGAGGTGGGCTCTACTCGCCCCGGACTTTTGTCATTTTTCTCTCTCCTTAGAGATGTGGGCTCTTCTCGCCCTCGGACTTGTGTCCATTATTCATCTCTAAATTTATTATTTAGGGGGGTAGGCCCATCTCGCCTAGTATGACACTTGTCCTTTTCTCCCCCTCTCTCTTCTCACTTTTTCCTCTCTCTTCTTTTTTTCGAATATAGCCCCAGAATCTCTTTTCTCTCTTTTGTTTACACATTGAGAGAGACATATCCAAGAGTCGTATGAGCTATTTTATAGCTTGTAGCTTGATGGAGAATGCGTACTTTCAGGTTTGAAGCAGCATAAATGGTGGAGTGGAATGATCTTGATGTGTATGACAAGCTCTCAAGGATCATAAACACAGGAACTCATCATGTAGGATTTTTCATAAAAACCAGGAATCAAGCTTCTCTTGGAATATGATAAATAGCAGCTCAACTTTTCATGAATTATCTTTCGAAGCCTAGACTCAGATTAAGCATGTACTTCCCACGGGTTTTGGGTTTAGAGCAAATTAAGCATTTAAAGCATTAGGAGAATCTAGGTCTGAAAATTAAGTATTTAAGAGGAATCATGACGGAGCAACTATTCATCATTTCCAAGCATAAATCATCATGATCATCATAAAAAAGAAAAGCCAACTAGCAGACTCTAGTATTTATTCATACTAAGACTTTTAACTAAGACTCTTTAACTCTAGGCAAACATATAACTAAAACATAGGATAATAATACTTATCGTGATAACTGGGGGTGCTCTCCCCCAAGCTAGATCTTGAAGTAGTCCTTCATCCATCCTTAAAACTTGTTTTCCTTCAGGTTTTCCTTAATTTCTTCCTGTAAATATTAATCTCGCACATACCCGAAGGAACAAATTTTAGGATTATGTTGTGAGCCTTCATGTGCCCACTTCTTTTTGGGTTTTTCTGAAAAGTGTGGACCTTCATGTGCCCACATATTTTTGTGAATTTTTATATGCAAAAAGGGATGCTAAAGCAAAAACATGTGAATGCAATATATTATTATTTTTTTATGCCACCACGGTACGGAGTACATGGGGCCTTAAGGAACATATGCAAATGCAGAAAACATTTTTATGGTCTTTTTCTAATGCAAGTATAGGTAAGTAAAAATGCTAAAGGAAAAAAGCTAATTAAAAATGCAGATAAATACCGAGTTACCTCTCGGCAAGAATTTCGAGTACTTACTCCCATGGCGTAGATGTAGTAGCCGATGATTGATCAATTAGTGACGCGGGTAGTGATTGGTCTTCCGAAGGTGTACTCTTGTCTTTCTTCCTCCACACTTGTTTCTTCGGTGGAGACCTTTCTGGGGTAACAGGTTCAGAGTTCTTGAATGGTAGAGCTGAGCGGACTTCTCTTTAATCTCTTCCTCAATGTTCTTAATGTCCGTCAACTTCGTGTTCAGCTTGCGTTGCAATTTCTGAAGGCGCCTCCGCGTCTTGTTCTTCTTGGGCTGCTCAGAGTCAGTATAAGTATTAAAGTAGCAGTGTACCTTACCAGTTCTGAACTGGAAGTGGATCTCGCCCGTCCTGATGTAGATGATTGCTCTGGTGGTGTTTAGGAACGGTCTCCCAAGTACTATGGGAGGATCTTGCTCTTCATCTCCCATGTCTATGACTACAAAGTCAGTTAAGACATAGTGATCTTTTATCTTGACAGGTACATCTCGCGCAACTCCCTCCGGGAATCGGTGTGATTGGTCCGCCATCTGCAGCATTATATAGGTGGAATACAAAGGCAGGTCACCGTATATTAATTCATAAGTTACCTTAGACATTAAGTTGATGCCCGATCCCGTGTCGCAGACAACTCGCTGGAAGTTCCTTTGATTGATGGATCAGTGGATTTATGGGACTCCAGGGTCGTCTAACTTTGGCAGCAGTGGTGAAGGAAACAGGTTCGCATTTTCTGATTGAATTATGTTGATCATCCAAACTTCCTCCACGTGTAGTCGAGGTTGATTGTTCTTTTTGTTCCTCCTTCTATCTCTCCTTTTCTTCTCGACAGCTGGCTTGTACTCTTGAGGGTAAGGATATTGGGGGTGTGCAGGAGCTCTTAGGATCTTGTTCTTGAAACTGAATCTCTCCTTCTTCCCGTTGATGGTGAAGACGATCTTCGCAGTGTCGGCGTAGATGACGGCTTTAACAGTGGCAAGGAAAGGACGTCCCAAAATGATTGGGGCGTTCTCACTTCCCCCAGTCTCGATGACAGCGAAGTCAGCAGCTACATAGGAACTTCCTACCCCCAGACATATGTCGTTTAGGATGCCCTCAGGGTAGCATAGTGACAGGTCTGCAAGCTGCAAGCACATGGTTGTGTACAATAATGGTGAACCATTGATTTTCTCATATATTACCTTGGGCATTATGTTGACGCTAGACCCAAAGTCACAGAGTGCATTCTCGAAAGTGTAGGCTCCAATAGTGATGGTGATGACTGGCCTCCCTGGATCTCCTCTCTTGGCGGGCATGCCCCAGTCAGTCCACTTTGGGCCTTCTTCTGTCTTATTAGCGCACAGACCTGCATAATAGATATCGATAAGATTTGCAGATTCTAATTCTTCCGGCTGGCCCGGAATCTTACCTGGGTTAGCCGTGGGAACAAATGATGCTAGCTGAGATATCTGAGATTCTATCATTTTATTAAAACTATGTTGGTTCTTAAAGGCAGAAGAAAAGCTTTCCACTTTATTACTAATAGTTTCTAACATTTTATCATTGGAAGCTAATTTCTTAGACAGATTATCCATAACTCTACCCTGGTTTTGAACCAAGTCTCTTAAAGGTGGAAAATTATTGGAAGAGTTATTACCTTGATAGTTACCTGGGTAGTTGGGCCTCTGCTGGATCCATCCTTGATTTTGCTGGGGACGATATTGATTGTTGTTGTTGATGTAGTTCACGTCCTCCTCCAGCTGAGGGCATTGATTGCCCGAGTGTCCAGTGTTTCCACACTCTTCACAGGTCATGCGGGATTCGAAGAGTTGCATGACTTCCTTCTTCTCAGGGCCTTTGTCTTCAAGCCTCTTCATGATTAAGTCCATTTTGGCAGACAACATATCTACCTCCTTGAGCTGATGCATTCATGTTTCTTTCTTGCGGGGTTGACGCTCCTCGTTCCAAGCTTGGTTGGACGCCATCTTTTCCACAAGGTTAGTAGCTTGAGTAAGTGTAAGGGACAGGAAGGCACCTCCAGCTGCAGCATCCATTGTTTCACGGGTGTTGGTAGAGAGCCCGTGGTAGAAGGTCTGCATGAGCAACCAATTCTCCATTCCATGGTGTGGGCATTCTGAGATGTAGTCTTGGAAGCGTTCCCACGCTTCAGGAACAGATTCGTCATGTTGCTGCTGGAAACTTGAAATTTTCCCCCGTAAGGCATTGGTTTTGCGTATAGGAAAGAACTTTGCCAGAAAGGTAGTAGAACACAATGTCCAAGTTGTAAGTTTGTCTTTGTTGGAGTAAAACCATTGCTTCGCTCGCCCCAAGAGTGAGAATGGGAATAAGCGAAGTAGGACTGCATCACTTGGCACATCTTTGATCGTGAAGGTGCTACATATCTCCAAGAAATGTTGAAGGTGTGCGTTGGCATCTTCATGAGCTTTTCCACAAAATTGGCTAGCTTGTACCATGTTGATCATTGCAGGCTTGAGCTCAAAAGCTGCGTCTCCCACAGCGACTGCCGAACCAGTACGAATGTTGTCCGGGGTCGGTGTGGAGTACTCGCGAAGGGTCTTGTTTGCCATTACTTCGAACGTGGGTGTTAAGCTTCGCACTGTTGAATCTTCAAAGGCAGAGGTCGTGGGCCGAGACTCGGGCTTTGACCTTACCTTCCTTAGGATTTTTTTCTGGATCTGAGACGAAGTTGTCTGGAAGATTCTTATTCATACATTACCCTAAAATCAGATAGACAAAAGTGGAAAGAACAAGGGTAAGCCTGTTTAAGCAATGATAATTTGGGTTCTCGATACATTACGTGTGAGAGATGCATGCATGCTATTACTAAATTTATTACTTAGGCTATAGACTTTCTTTCCCCGGCAACGGTGCCAAAAATGCTTGTTGATATTGCTAACGTCATCGACTAGAAACAGATATAAGATCCATCTCTATCGACGGCGCCAGAAATGCAAAGGTATATCTTAACATGATGCTAAGTGTATATCAGATGTTGCTTTCAGATAAACTAAAAGATAAATCCAATATGGGTCATAGCACAACTCGATCTAGGTTGTCATCCCTGACAGAAGTGCCACTAAAACACATGGATTGGTACTCTTACATATGCCTTGGATCTCTAGATAAGAATATATATATATGGGTATCTGCAAGCGCACAGATATGAATATACCATTGTAGCATTTTAACCAGGAGTAAAACCAGGTATCGTATTTATATTCTACCTCAGGGAAAGAAGTCTTTTATCTATAATAACAAATACATGCATATCTCTCAGTTGTGTAATGTAGAGTGGCCAAAATATATCAATTACTATAAACAGGTGTAAGTCACATAAAGATAATAATAATTATAGCATTGATCAAGTCATAACATAGTGAGCCACCAGAAAGTGTCAATATAGAAAGAGAAGCGTATTCACAGCCTAGTTAGCGAGGATACTCGTCGGTAACCCTAAACAATATGTCAATGCAAACTATGATTAGTGCAATACATTTAACAATCATGGAAGAAGAACTATCATACTAATGCATGGGGAGACTAATCAGGAGGATCAAGGTCGAAACTTGAAACAACCCAAATAGTATAAGGCTCCACTAGTCCTACACATGGGGGGTGGATAGCAAAGGACTCAATAGTGTTGTCACCACCACGATCTACCACGCGACCCGGCATGTAGGGTGCAATCGCAGGTAAGTACAGTATAAGCACCACGCTTACACTATCTTTACCACTCACACATGTTAACAGATGATCTAGGTGAGGGCTATACGACTCCATACATGAATATAAAGGTAAATCAACTATGCTAAACGTGTAATCATAATAAGCACCAAAGCATATAATCTCGAATATAATCATTGATAAGAACATATGTCTCTACAGCAAATGTGAAGAACTTATGAAGAACTTACAAAAGCGAAGCTAGATCAGTATCTCGACCAGCTTCTAGACGATCAGGAGCCAAGTAGACGCCTTGCCTCCTCCTAGATCTAGACTAGTTAGCTACTCTCGCTATATGGTGTTTGTAGGGCGTAGTATCTCTGACTTGATGACTTGATCTGGTGTATGAACAGATGAGAGCCAGATTCTCCTCTGCCAGGGGTCAGGGGGTTGCTTATATAGTCCTGAGGGGATGCCATGAGCCGTACGATCAAACCGACCTAACATACGGCTTAGATTGGTCCTCATAGGCGGTGGAAGAACATTCCAGAAGTAGGGCTGACGTGGCGCCCGGGGGAGGCCGACCGGCCCCACCATGGGGCCGACCGGTCTGTGGTGGGCCCCCTCGGGGCCCACTTCGGCCAGGTGGGTCTTTGCCTCTTCCAGATGCTTCTTTCTTGGGTGCCAAGTCACGTTGAGTTCTGGAGCCTTCTGGAGCCTTCTAGAGTTCATTCCTTTCCTATTTTTCTGATTAGTCCCTGCAAGACATAGAATTCTCCAAAACTCCAAAAAAACTATTAGTGACACCCTATTCTAAGTTGGTATTAACAATTATGCCCTTTTCTCATGTTTAGTTGACTTATAAATATATAAGATAAAATGTGTCAACACTTTCCTATGTCTGTTCAACAGGATCAAAGGGTCGTGTTCGTGAAGAACACGAGCCTCTAACTTATGAACAAACACCAGAAACATGTATAAGTCACTCGTCAACTGGATCGAAAGGCCTTGTTCATCAAGAACATGAGCCTCTAAATGATGAACAAGCGAAGAACACATGAACAAATCACCTATGTATACAAGCACAACTTTATATGAAATAGCTGAATAACTGAAGTAGATCAAAGTCATACAATAAAATAAAGATACAAGAGGACTCATACATAGATCCCAAAGTAGACTTGGAACCTGAAATAGAACTACTCTAGCCTACCTCCTAGCCTTAGAAACCAAATGTGAGAGAGGAGGAGTAATGTGTGTTGGTAAGAAATGAACCCCCTCCCCTTCTATTTATAGGCCAGAGCACCGGCGTAAGAAGGAGTGAAACACCCCAGGAACGGCCTCTAGGACCAATGGACAAGCGTCATGTGGAAGCTCAAGATCAGCTGACCCAAGGTCGGTTCGGTCGATCCTAGGGTCGGCCGACCCCAAGTGGGCCCCCTTCAGGGTGTGCTTCCTCGAGGTGGCTGTCCTGTGGGCCCTTAAGTTGGTCCTCGGTGTACACGTGTTCTTGAGGCGGTTTAGGCGCTCTGGTGGGCCCATGGATCCATGTGAAGTCCACGTGTCACGTTCTGATTCGTCGGGGCTTGCCTCTCTTGGATTGGTGACATGGCGTGCATGCATGGCACCTGAGGTGGCTTAGCTTGCATGCATGGCACCTAAGGTGGCTTAGCTTGCATGCATGGCACCTGAGGTGGCAGCCACTCCTTGAGGTGACGTGGCATGAATCATAGAAGGTAAGTTTGCCACTTCTTTTATGCTTATTTTCCTGCAATCACATAATCTCCAAGGACAAGTGGAACTACATTATTCTTAACTAAAATGCGTGTAAGAAATGCCTCTTGCACCTTTATTCATGAGTAAATTGACGGCAAAAGTAAGCACTTAACAGCTGTCAACAAGCACTCGAAAGGCATGGACGCAACCAGGACATACCACTTCCCACCCACAGATCTCACACGAGCTAGGCCAACAAGGTCCATATGAAGCAGCTCACATGGACGCTCCGTCATCACATTGGTGAGGGGTGGATGGGAGGAGGCTACCAACTTGGCATGCCTACACGTCGCACAAACCAACTCTGTCTCAAACCTCAACCGTGGCAATCCTCGGACCAAATTGAGTTTACTCAAGCGAGACAAAAGGTCAAAGCTTAAGTGACCCAACTTCCTATGCCACTTCCACAACTCACTGGAAGAACTAGCCAAAAAACAATGAGCCACACCAGAACACTGAGAGAAATCCGCTCAGAAAACTTGACCCTCGAGAACGACCATGCAAACTAGGTCCCCTCGAGAATCCAAAATCCGAGAACCACCAGGCCGAAACAACACCTCAAAACCCTCATCCAAAAGCTAGGAAACGGAAAGCAGATTGAATCCGAGCAATTGAACAAGAGCAACACGCCTGAGAGTGACCTTGTCACTTACCTTAATCTCACCTTCTGAAAGCACACGCCCTCGCCCATTGTCCCCAAAGGTGATGTATGTCTTGGACACCACCGGGACGAGACTTGAGAACCACCCCTTGTCTCTAGTCATATGCCTCGAGCAACCGGAGTCAATCAACCAAACGTTCCTCAAGTCTCCCACTTGAAATTCAAACACGAGCACGTGAGTGAACAAACAACTCAGCACTGGGGTTAGTACCAAAAGAGTAAAACCAGTGCCGAGCCATTTTCTCCAAAGTGGGGTTAGCGCAAAACCATATCATCACGCCTATCAAAGCTACCACCACGAAAACCACCACGGGAACCACCACTAGGGAACCACCCTTGTCTCACTGGAGGAGAACGAAAACCACGAAAAGAAGACCGTGGACCGTTCCTCCTCTCCATCTCAAAGCTATGACTCCTCCCACCATCGTATTGAGCACGAGTTGGAGAACGTCTAGCAAACTGACCATCACCAGACTCACCATGCCAACCATCAGAACCACGACCAAAGAAACCAAACCAAGCATCGTCACGAGCATGGAAACCAAACTGCTGTCTGCCCAGACCAGCACCGGTCTGACCGGTCACCCTGACTGGTTGACCGGTGGTGCTCGGCCAGTAGCACCACCTGCCACCTTTCGATCTCCCCAAGCCGGAACCGTCCTCACAATCGCCTTGGTCCTGGGCATTTGAATACGAGGCTCAGGTACACCATTTGAGGGGCGGTACCTGTCCTTGTTAGACCACTCCTTAGCCATTCTCTCCTCACACTTCCTCTTGAAGCAAAACTCACCCTTGTGACCATCTCTCCCACAATAGTCACAATGAAACCGTATGAGCTTAGGTTTAGGCTTGGGTTGGGGCTGCTCACTTGGTTTCTCCTCACTCGGCTTCTCAACCGGTTTCTCCTCACTAGGCATGGACGCAACCAGGACATACCACTTCCCACCCACAGATCTCACACGAGCTGGGCCAACAAGGTCCATATGAAGCAGCTCGCATGGACGCTCCATCATCACATTGGTGAGGTGTGGATGGGAAGAGGCTACCAACTTGGCATGCCTACACGGCGCACTGTGGAGGGGGAAATCCCATCCACCGGTAGTAGGCCCTCTGCTCCTCCAGCTACTGCTGCTGTGACAGCTCGATGGCGTGAAGTCGCTCGCCAGACATCCGCAGCCAGTCCCGGGTGTACTCGACGTGCTGGTGCACGGTCTCCTCCATGTCGCCAACTCGGATGTTGAGCTCGCTCATCTGCTGAGTGAGGGTGGCCCCACGAGATGACGAGCGCAACCCAGACGATGAAGACGTCGCATCTCCGTAAGTAGTACCAGCAGGGACGGCCCACTCGCCACTGCCCGTGCTAGCCCAAGCTGAGCTACTCGCACCCTGCTGGTACATGGGCTGGTCCCAACCGGGAGCATATCCGGGAGTAACCCCAGGCATGTACTCGGTAGAGGTCCATGTACCAGACGGAGGTGTGGTAGGCTGAGGCTGTGGCTGAGGCGACAGCTGCAGAGACGGCTATGGTGGCGGCTATTGTGCTCCGGCTGCTCTCCTCGATGCACTCCTAGTTACCCTGTCACCAAAGACACTAGAACGACGAGGTTCCTCGAGAGGAACGGTCAGTGGCCCTTGGCCGTACAACCTAAAATCCGGGTTAGGTAACTGGATCTGGTTTGTATGGCCCGGGTAAAAGAAAACCAAAGAATCATCCGTACCCTTCTTAAGAATATTCCCCTAAGTCAAATAAGCCTCGTCAATCTGAGTTCGGGGATTAGCAATGGAGGGTACGTTGGGCCCTTGCATAATCCCAACATTCGTGACGATGCGAGAAATCAGAGACGTACACTCAATAGAACCCGTCATCTTAAAATTTGTCAACCACTGCCGAATCATAGCTTGCACAGGGGAGATCTTGATCCGTCTGACCGCGGCATATAAGATCATCATCTCGTCAGTGCGCACGGGCCGTACGTCATCCCTTGGAAAGAGAGTGACGGCGAGCCACTTGTGCCACAGTCGGAGAGTCGGATGCAAGATATCGTTGCACCTAGGTATCAACATGCCGCGAACAGGCCGACCAGAGATCTCTTCCCAAAAACTCTCACGATTAAAACTAGTGCAAGCTTGCTCAAGAGAAATAGCGCAGCGACGATGAAAACCGAGGGTGCGAGTAAGATCTTTCCATGAAACTCGATACGGAAGTCCATGAAATCGAAATGAAATACCAGACGCATCCTCTTGAAGAGTGCAGAGGAACTGGATGGTGGTAGGTCTAGAACCAACCTCTTGAACTGGGACAAAATCCTCCCATCCTAGAGCTTGCCAAATGGAATCGAACTCGGAGTCCATACCTGTTTTCTCGAGAAGGTCCGGGTCGAACTCCTTGGTGTTGGCGAAGACTCGGTCCTTAATGATAGCGTAGGCTTGTCTCTCGCGATCACTCCTCAAATCGATGAAGGCGGCGTCGACGGCGTACACTTCCTCGGCTTGTGGCGTGGATAGCTCTTCTTCTCCCTCCTCTTCACGGTCGGTTGACATTGGGCTTGGTACAGCTTCGGAATGACGAGACGAGCTCCCCCCCGTCACGTGAACGGCGTGAGCGAGTCAACTTCCGGAATGCGCCGGAGGCCCAACTCATCTTGCACAACGATCGGACAACACGAGCAACTCGGTGATGGGTTAGTGAAACCGAATGAAATCCTTACCGAGTTTGCTCCACCAATGATCAATATTTCAGCAGCACTTGGAGAGAATACTTGGCACCTCAATCTCGAGCGAGAAATCCATGAAAACCAGAGAGCAAGAGCAAGAGAGGGAGAGAGTGATGCAATGGGTGAAGACACCCCTCAAACCCCCTGGTATTTATAGGCAATGAAGCCGGGCACCGAGACATGGGCCGTGTGCAACGGCTAGGAGCCGTTGGAGGAAGGGGGGCTGAGGTAGCCGTTAGGCTGGGTCGGCCGACCTGTGGGGTTGGCCGAGCCCACCTCAGGTCCGCCCGCCTCCATCTTTTTGCAACGGCTCTCTAACGGTCATATGGAGGCCTGCCTAGGTGTCCCGGTCCAAATTTGCCCAAACACTTGCTCAAATGAATTTTTAAGGATTTTCCAACTCAAAATTATATGTTCAGAATTTTTATTTAAAAAGGGAATTTGGCTAGAAAAATTCTAGCATGCAGATGCAAGGATGGAAAATTCAAATATGCATTGGGAAAATTAAATTAAATTTTTGAAAAGGGAAATATGAGATAACTCACCAATTTTACCTTTTGGCGAAAGGACTCATTATTTTAAGTCCGAGAGCGGGACTTTTCTCGGTGATCAGTTCCACTCGTCACCCCACTCCCGAGAAGTAGAGGGGTGTGATCTCTGTACCTCCCACCACACCTTTCGTGTTTTCCTTGATTTTCTTGGTGCGGTCAGAGGTTGTGTGAGCTGGGGTTGTGGCTCCATCCATCCCCAAGTTCGCTCATCATTTCCTTGCACTGACTAGCATTGCTCTTCTGTTGGTCGAAATCGGAACATCAAGTTCTTCTAAATAATGCGGAAACGGATGGTACCATTTTCCACATTGATCCTTGCCCGAGCGTCACTTAGGAACGGCCTCCCAAGAATGAGTGGCATTTCCGCATCATCTTGCATATCAAGGACCACGAAGTCTGCGAAGATGCAGGAACCTTGGACAAATACCAGTAGGCTTTCCACAATCCCCTCCGGATACCGGATCGATGCATCAGCAAGTTGAACTGTCCTCGAGGTTGGAGTAAGAGCAGGATATCCCAATCTTTCGAACATCGCCTTGGACATGAGGTTAACACTCGCGCCAAGATCGTAGAGAACATTCCTGATTTTCTGGTAGTATATTGTGCAAGTGATAGCCGGATAACTAGGGTCTTTCCTGTGCACAATTGATGAAGATTCCCATGGATCAAGAACCTGCTGTATGGGTCTTCCTGCATAGTCAGCAGCTCGTGCCCTCCCAGATGGCTTACCCCATCTGGTGGACACTGCACAAACATTCTCACAAGAAGACACGGGTTGCCTCGGAATCTTCCCGTCTTCAGCCGAAGGAACCAAAGCAGCTAACTGAGCCAACTGGGTTTCTATCATTTTGTTAAAGCTCAGCTGGTGTCACACCTGAAATTCCCGAATTCCAGGATGTGAATAGGAAGAAAATTTAAACAATGATTTTCATATAATTTTAAATTTTTTCCCAATGTTTAATTCTTTACAGGGAATATAGTACAGGAAAAAAACAAAAAAACATTATTTGTTTTCCGAAAGTAAATAAATAGCTTGATGTTTGTTGCATACATGCTGCTGCATTATTTTTGTTTGGTTGAATTCAAATTGATATTTGAATACAATTGTTTGAATCCTTTTTTTAAAAAAAAACAAAACCCTTTCCCTTTGCTATTTTGTTGCTGCGGCCCAGCTGCCAAAGTCTGGCTGAGGTCCTCAGACTCCACCGCCTGGCACGCCCGACACCCCCAGCTCCGCGACCCGAAAGCACAGCTTCGCCGCACGGACTATGACTGGAAGTCCGGCGCTGCACCCTGATCTCCTCAGCCAGTTCGTGCATCGCTCGGCCCCGACCAGTTTCGGCCCAACGCCGGCCTGTGCTCGCCTCCCCTCTCCTTCGGTTGCTGACGGGTGGACCCCGGTCGTCATCTCCCTCCTCCAGCAGCCGCCCGAGCCGGACACGGAGCCCGACTTCGACTCCCCGCGCGCGCCGCACCTTTCTTGGGCCCGCACGCCAAGGAGTGGCCCCCGGCCTCTTTATAAGGTGATGCCGCCTTCGCTCGTGGCCTTTTCCCCCAAAACCCTAGCGCCAAGCCCGGCGCCGCCAGCGCAAACCCTAGAGCTCGGCCACCGCCGTCGATCTCTTCGCCCGCCAATTTTCCGCCGCCAAGGAGCAACCTCGGAGCTCTGCCGCAAGGTGAGGAATCCATCAGTGTCACACGTTGGTGTCCTCGTCCATTGTACCACCCGGTCACGCTCGCCGGAGTGCGCCGCCGTGCCGTTCCGCCACTCCGAGCCGCGCTCCGCCATCGCCGCCCGTGTGTCTGCCCTTTTGCTCCAGATCGATCTCCCGCGTCGCCAGCATCGTCCTAGTGCAATTCGCGCTCAAAATCATGCCCTACTGCTCGAGACCGAGCGAGCTCGCCGGAGCTCCGCCGCCCGCCGCTGCGCGTCGTCGCTTGCGCCGCCGTGCGTTGCATCCAACCGACCGCAGCCGTCCGATCCAGATCCATCGGCCCTGATCGCGTATGAACCCGGGTCAATCCGGCAACGTACCGGTTAACACAGCTTTGCGCCGCACGTTTTGCAAAAGAACCCTCAGTGTTTCTAGTTTCACAAGTATGCCCTCCCGCAGTATAATGATCCATACACATAGGTCCTTTTCTTCATGTTTTAAACCCTAGCCTTTATGGTTATAGCGCCCGAGGTTCGTCCTTTATCTTTTTGCACCACAGCCCTTAGGTTTTTATATGTAATTATGTTTTAGCCCTCGGTTTCTTGCAGATAGGCCCCTGTAAGCCCAGTTTTCTCGCAGTTAAGCCCCTGTACCTTGTTTTAGCCGTAGTTTGCACGTTTTAGCTCCGTTTTTAGCGTTCTTTATATCCACGCGATCGTATCAAAGTGTAGAACAGTTTTGTGCCTCTGTTTTGTTATGTTAGTACTTTTGGTGATTGTTTCTTATTTTATTCCATTGTATGCTTGTATGTGAATGATATGGTGCGTAGAAGACGGTCCGTACGTGGAATACGCTGAAGTTGAAGATTTTCAAGACCTTGAGCAGCAGCAAGCGTTGGTAGAAGGCAAGTCCTTGCTGCATCCCCGTTTAACCTATACAACATGCATTTTAATTACACTGTTTATTTATTTATTGCATTAAATTGAAGGGTCCTACTATTTAAGGTTTGACTAGCTTTGTTTATTCCTATGCCTTGATCAACCTGGGTTTATGTTTATATTGGGTAGACCTTGCTTAGTTGCTCAACTTGGGATCATGGTGGTTCTAATGAACAACAATGTTAATCTTGCTTTACTTATGTTATATCTTCATTAAAACAAGATCACCTCTGTTAATCGGAACATGGAGAACAACCCAGGAAAACAGTACAACCACAAGACATATGGCTCTATCTTGGCCAAGTAATTAGAAAACCTGTTGTTAGGTATGCTTTACCTGAAAGGGGTTGGGGGTTGCCGGTAGTTGGTGTATAGCCCGGCCCTCAGGCTGATCTGCTCTATGGTAGCTTCGCAGTCTTGAGAGAGGTTTATGCATTGCGCTGTCAAGTAACCTAGCGAGCAGGCTGCACTAGGGGATCTTTGTAAAGGCCTCATAGCGTCCCTATGCAATCACACCTCGGTAGTGTGGTATGATGCTTGGCCGGCATCGCATGGTTGGGTTTAAAGTTCCTAGAACTTTTACGCGACTTGTGGGTAAAGATGTACAACCTCTGCAGAGTGTAAAACTAACTAGTTAGCCGTGCCCACGGTCAAGGGCAGCCTGGACCCTCACATGAGTAAACTATGGAAGATGGATTAAACTTGTGCATTTATTTATGTTCATGATGATGATGCTTATGTTAATCTCTGGGTTGGTATAAACTTACATTTGCTAGTAAATCGGCTTGCTTAATAAAATTTGACCAACTAAAATGCTGACCTGCTATGCAACCACAAGCTTCCACCATAAAGCCTTTGCATGTTGTTATAGAGTTTTCCCTTGTTGAGTACGACATGTGCTCATGCTTGTTGTTATTTTATATTGCATCTACACAACCCGGTTGCTGCTCAGACGGACGCTTTGAAGACTTTCCTGGAGAGTTTGATGGTTTCTAAGCGAGCGTGCCGCCAGTCAGCTGCCTGTGGAAACATCCTTTTCCGCTGCTAGTACTCGCTTTTGTTACGATTATGAGACATTTGGTCATGTAATAAAGTTATAATACTTCCTTTACGCTTTTGACACTGTTTTTGGTATTCACTGAGTCGATGCATGTGTGTAACTTGATCCTGGCGCACATGTATTCTATGCATTCGGATTTGCCCTTAAATCCGGGTGTGACAGCTGGTTCTTAAGAGTAGAAGAAAGGCTATCAATTTTAACGTTAAGGCTTTCCAAAGCCTTATCATAGGCAGCTGTTTTCTTATTAAAACCATCATTAATCTTAGCTTGCCCGAAAACCAGATCTCTCAGGGAAGGTTGGTTTGGATTGAAAGAATTACCTTGATTACCTCCCTGATAGTAAGGGCGTGATTGATTCCACGTTTGACCTCCTTGTGGACGATAACCATTGTTGTTGCCGTTCATGTACATCACATCCTCCTGGGTAGTAGGGCAGTAATTCCTTGAATGCCCAGTGTCACCACAGATTTCGCAAGTCGAGCGAGCATCCATAGCTTGAGTAGTGATGGCCATGGCAGCCTTCTCACTGGTCAGAGCATCCATTCTCTTCATGAGTAGGTCCATCTTAGCGTGCAACATATCCGCTTCCTTGACGGTATGTGTACCCCTCTGACGTGGCTGGAGTCGATCATCACTCCACCCTTGGTTGGAGACCATCTTCTCAATAAGTTTAGTTGCTTCACCGATAGTGAGAGAGAAGAAAGCCCCTCCAGCAGCTGCATCAATATGGCCCCGGGCTGTCGGAGTCAGCCCATTATAGAAACTCTAAAGAATAAGCCAGTTGTCCATCCCATGATGGGGACAAGCCAGGATGTACTCCTGAAGCCTTTCCCAAGCATCTGGGTTGGTTTCATTCGCTGCTTGCTGAAAGCTTGAAATTCTCCCCTGGAGGGCATTGGTCCTGCCCAACGGAAAGAACTTCGCGAGGAACGCTGCTGAGCACTTTGCCCAGGTGTCAATATCTGCACGGTTCGCATAGAACCACTACTCCGCCTTTCCTAGAAGTGAGAATGGAAACAGTCGCAGACGAATGGCATCTTCCTCCACTCCTCGTATAGTGAAGGTACTGCACAGCTCCAGGAACTGTTGCAAGTGGGCGCTCGCATCTTCATTGGGCTTGCCACAGAATGGGCTAGCCTGTACCATCGTAATGAGGCCAGTCTTTGAAGGACCGGAACGGCGAACCAGAGAGGGGGGAGTGAATGGGAGCCGATAAAAATTCTACTTAAGAATTCGGCCTATGAACCCAAAATCACTCGGACACCTCCGTAAACTTCTCTTGCCAAATCCACGTGGCCACTGGAGTGCTACTGGACCTAGGAGCAAGATCCAACCAACAGCAACACAAAACACACAGTGGAAAACAACTTGAAACTGCTGCTGGCAACCAAAACCGGTCAGGCCGGTTTCTGAAATCGGTCAGACCGACCTTCTGGGACTTAGCCTCTCACAGGTAGGGGAAACCAGTCAGGCCGGTTTGGCAAACCGGTCAGGCCGGTTTTGTCCGGGAAATCCCCAAAGACCTTCGAGACCAAACCTGCCCAAAACACCTCAAGAACCCCTCAACCTTTGAACAAGAAAAGCCATAGCTTGAACGAGACTCTCCTGTCCAAAAACTCCTCTCGACAGCCCACTGCGGGTAAACCGGTCAGACCGGTTTGGGAAACCGGTCAGGCCGGTTTTGCCTGGACAGTCGGGAAGAACTCAACCCGCGGGAAAAAGCCAACCTTCACCTCGACCGATCTCCCGATTCATTCCACGGATTCAAGTGATACTTTGGGGATAGCTGGGGTACCTCGTGGGCTACCTTTGGCTAGAAGCTCGGTCCCCAAAACCTACCCAATCAAGAGGAATCGGAAGTCAACCCTCAAGAACACCTTCCCATGAACTCCATCGAAAACCACCAAATTAAAGCCATTTCGGAGGGTTTGTTGGAGCAAGATCACCAAGCAAAGAGGCACAAGGTCCTCATATGTGACATCCAACAAGAATCCCTCAAAGAAACGCCCCCAAAAACTTCCCCACGAAAAATCCAAGAAAAGGCTCCGAAAATCACCAAAAAGGGAAAACGGGAAGAACACAATCAAGCCTTGAGGAACCACGCCGAATCATCTATACATACCATGAAGGTTCATACAAGGTCTAGCTTCCGCCCGATCATCCTTCCCTCTCACAAGATCTCACCATGAAGCTCTCAAGCTAGTCCTAGAAATCCTAAGGAAAATAGGAAGGAAAATAGCAAAGGGAAAATGAGCTAGGGTTCCAAGAGATGGTTGCTATCCTCTCACCACTTGGGTTATATGGAGGCAAGCCTAAAGACTAAACTACCCCTATTACATAAACTAGGATACACGCCCACCAAGGGCACTTTGGGAAAATGTCTTCGTAACACCATCGGACGGATGCCCGGCGACCGCACTTCGCTTAGCCTCGACGCAAGCCTTGCGATCCCGACGCGTGTCCTCCGCTTCGAAGCTTCCGGCGCCCTGCGACCGCAAACCGGTCAAACCGGTTTCCCAAACTGGTCAGGCCGGTTTTGGCCTGACAGCCACGCGCGGTCTTCAGCCTCGGCTTTGTGGCTCAGCCGAGTAACCCAGTGGTTTTCTGGTGAACCACTGCAAACCCCGCGAACTTGATGTAGCCTCCGTCAATCACCACTCATGACTCGGCTCCCATGAAGTCCCGGCTCGACCTTGGTTTTGAGGCTCAACCAAGAAACCGTCAAACAACTTCATCTCGCTGTTCTTGCCACCATGCGGCCCGCACTTGACCCCGCTGGCCACCGGGTCCCTCGAACCAAGCCTACTTATCTTCTCCACACCTGGAGGCCTCACCGGCAACGACCTTTCGCGCTTGTTCTTCACCTGCACCAACACCAGTCAAGCCACAACCTGCACCTGCGATACTTAGCCAAGAATCAGTCCACACAACATTGTCAATCACTCATCACTCCAGGAAGCGACCATCCACCGGTCCTCGAACCACACATGGTCCTCAGTCTTGATCTCGAAGTTTCCGTTCCCGGTGTTGATCTCAGGGCCAGTGGGCACCTGATCAGCAGAGGGAGTAGAGTACTCGCGAAGAGTCTTCTCTTGATTGGCCATAGGAGTTGATCGCGAAAACAAAGGAAGCTGGGTCGACTTCCGTACATACACGCTCGGGAGAACCGAAATGAGTTCTAGCTCTCCTTACGAGTGACTCAGGATCTTCAGTGAAATTCGGCGGTAAGTTGAAACCAGTCATACACTACCTGTCTTCATCATCAATAGACAAAGAAGACATTCAAAGTTAGCCTGCATTGAGAACTATTTTATTCTTGTCATGATTATAATCATTACAAAGTGTTGACATGTTATCCTTAGCCTTCCCCGACAACGGCGCCAGAAATGCTTGTTGGCATTTCTTAACATCGATGCTAAGTTATGAGTTCCTAGCAACGATGCCAGAAATGACCAAATGGTAATCCTAACGATTACAAGAGTCCGCAAGCGCACGGAAGTACCATTGTAGCATTTCCCCAAAGGAGTAATCCAAAGGGTATCGAATCCAAGGAAGGCTGGGCAGATTAACAAGTTCAACACTGTTGCAAGGAGTATAAATCATAGACGGGAACAAACCAGGCACTCAAGTACAGGGGTAAGGTATGATAGATAAGAGTGTAGTGTGAACACACAAACACACACTCTCTAAAGGTCCTAGGCATAGGAGGCAACATACGAGTTAGTTCTAGGTTCTAAGGTACTAAACGCACAAAGTTAGTCAGACGAGTTAGATTCACACTAGCATTGCATGATTGCTGGCTCAAGCACCCAGGTACAAACGGGGAGCTAACCTCCCGCGTCGCTTACGCACGACTCCGGTTGTTAGGCTTTAGACTCCTACAGCATATCCGAACGTGGGAGATTCCAGAAGGGTCCAACGGCTGTCACCACCGCGGCCTACCCCAAGACAAACCGTGGGATACACTCGTAAGCAATGTAGCTACGCAACCCAAGCACCACGCTTATGTTGTTAGCAGGACCCTGACCGTCCTGGGCTATTGTGACCCAGGTCAGAGCCGCCAGATAAACCGGCCAATTACACCGAGTATCGTAGCTTAAGCACGAACTTCATGCAACACGAAGATGCAATCTAACTAGATTGAACTAGGCTAAGTACACAAGCGGATTTGTGCTTTCCTATGTCTATTCAACAAGATCAAAGGGTCGTGTTCGTGAAGAACACGAGCCTCTAACTTATGAACAAACACCAGAAACATGTATAAGTCACTCGTCAATTGGATCGAATGGCCTTGGTCATCAAGAACATGAGCTTCTAAATGATGAACAAGCGAAGAACACATGAACAAATGACCCATGTATGCAAGCACAACTTTATATGAAATAGCTGAATAACTGAAGTAGATCAAAGTCATACAATAAAATAAAGATACAGGAGGACTCAAACCTAGATCCCAAAGTAGACTTGGAACCTGAAGTAGAACTAATCTAGCGTACCTCCTAGCCTTAGAAACCAAAAGTGAGAGAGGAGGAGTAAGGTGTGTTGGTAAGAAATGAACCCCCTCCCCTTCTATTTATAGGCTAGAGCACCGGCACAAGAAGGAGTGAAACACCCCAGGAACGGCCTCTAGGACCAATGGACAAGCGCCACGTGGAAGCTCCGGATCAGCCGACCCAAGGTCGGTTCGGCTGATCCTAGGGTCGGCCGACCCTAGGTGGGCCCCCCTCGTGGTGTGCTTCCTCGGGGTGGCTCTCCTGTGGGCCCTTAAGTCGGTCTCCGGTGTACACGTGTTCTTGAGGCGGCTTAGGCGCTCTGGTGGGCCCATGGATCCATGTGAAGTCCACGTGTCACGCTCTGATTCGTCGGGGCTTGCCTCTCTTGGATTGGTGACATGGCGTGCATGCATGGAACCTGAGGTGGCTTACTTGCATGCATGGCACCTGAGGTGGCAGCCACTCCTTGAGGTGACGTGGCATGAATCATAGAAGGTGAGTTTGCCACTTCTTTTATGCTTATTTTCCTGCAATCACATAATCTCAAAGGACAAGTGGAACTACATTATTCTTAACTAAAATGCGTGTAAGAAATGCCTCTTGCTCCTTTATTCATGAGTAAATTGACGGCTAAAGTAAGCACTTAACAGCCATCAACAAGCACTCGAAACGCATGGACGCAACCAGGACATACCACTTCCCACCCACAGATCTCACACGAGCTGGGCCAACAAGGTCCATATGAAGCAGCTCACATGGACGCTCCGTCATCACATTGGTGAGGGGTGGATGGGAGGAGGCTACCAACTTGGCATGCCTACACGTCGCACAAACCAACTCTTTCTCAAACCTCAACCGTGGCAATCCTCAGACCAAATTGAGTTTACTCAAGCGAGACAAAAGGTCAAAGCTTAAGTGACCCAACTTCCTATGCCACTTCCACAACTCACTCGAAGAACTAGCCAAAAAACAATGAGCCACACCAGAAGACTGAGAGAAATCCGCTCGGAAAACTTGACCCTCGAGAACGACCATGCAAACTAGGTCCCCTCGAGAATCCAAAATCCGAGAACCACCAGGCCGAAACAACACCTCAAAACCCTCATCCAAAAGCTAGGAAACAGAAAGCAGATTGAATCCGAGCAATTGAACAAGAGCAACACGCCTGAGAGTGACCTTGTCACTTACCTTAATCTCACCTTCTGAAAGCACACGCCCTCGCCCATTGTCCCCAAAGGTGATGTATGTCTTGGACACCACCGGGACGAGACTTGAGAACCACCCCTTGTCTCTGGTCATATGCCTCGAGCAACCGGAGTCAATCAACCAAACGTTCCTCAAGTCTCCCACTTGAAATTCAAACACGAGCACGTGAGTGAACAAACAACTCAGCACTGGGGTTAGTACCAAAAGAGTAAAACCAGTGCCGAGCCATTTGCTCCAAAGTGGGGTTAGTGCAAAACCATATCATCACGCCTATCAAAGCTACCACCACGAAAACCACCACTAGGGAACCACCCTTGTCTCACTGGAGGAGAACGAAAACCACGAAAAGAAGACCGTGGACCGTTCCTCCTCTCCATCTCAAAGCTATGACTCCTCCCACCATCGTATTGAGCACGAGTTGGAGAACGTCTAGCAAACTGACCACCACCAGACTCACCATGCCAACCATCAGAAGCACGACCAAAGAAACCAAACCAAGCATCATCACGAGCATGGAAACCAAACTGCTGTCTGCCCAGACCAGCACCGGTCTGACCGGTCACCCTGACTGGTCTGACTGGTGTGCTCGGCCAGTAGCACCACCTGCCACCTTTCGATCTCCCCAAGCCGGAACCGTCCTCACAATCGCCTTGGTCCTGGGCATTTGAATACGAGGCTCAGGTACACCATTTGAGGGGCGGTACCTGTCCTTGTTAGACCACTCCTTAGCCATTCTCTCCTCACACTTCCTCTTGAAGCAAAACTCACCCTTGTGACCATCTCTCCCACAATAGTCACAATGAAACCGTATGAGCTTAGGTTTAGGCTTGGGTTGGGGCTGCTCACTTGGTTTCTCCTCACTCGGCTTCTCAACCGGTTTCTCCTCACTAGGCTTCT
Organism: Cenchrus fungigraminus; assembly: GCA_036936925.1. Taxonomy (NCBI): domain Eukaryota; kingdom Viridiplantae; phylum Streptophyta; class Magnoliopsida; order Poales; family Poaceae; genus Cenchrus; species Cenchrus fungigraminus. The sequence goes on along the minus strand of CM072774.1, from coordinate 91,702,995 downwards.
GACCCTCTTTCCCAAAGAACACATTCCCCAAGTTGCTCTTGAACTTTATGGGTTTTTGGAAATCATTTGTGGGGTGAGGGAATATGGGTGGATCTAGGGTTGTGTCAAGTTTGTTTCTCAATGGGTTTGGCTTAGGAGCATAGGCATTTTTGTGGAAGGTTTTTGGTGGAGCTTGAATATCACTAATTTTCTCTCCTCCCTCACCACTACACTCTCCAATCTTATCCGACCCAAGCGCTTGCCCATCATAGCACTTGTATGCCTCTATCATCGTCCTAAGCTGTGGTTCATGACCCGACAACCAACCCATCATTTTCCTCAACTCATCATTCTCATCCTGCAAGCGATCCACATAATGTGCAAGTTCCAAATTCTTCAAAGCATGCAATTCACAAGTAGAGCAAGAAGTGGGAACAGGTTCTTTCAATTTAGCCTCAAGAGAAACAGTGTAAGCACGCATCTCATCAATCTTTCCACGCAAGACAGGGCAAGAAGTACAAGCACCTAGCAAAGGAGGTCTAGACTTAAGCTCAGCCACTTCAGCCCTAAGCACATCTAGTTCCTCACACTTGGAGGCATGCTTTTCCTTAAAGACAGTAAGATCAGCTAGGAACACAGAGCAATCAGCACAATCAACCTCATCAGAAACAACAGGTGAAGCCTTAAGCGAATCAATTACAAGCTTAGCATCTAGGTTCTGTGTTTCTAGCTCAGCCACTCTAGTCCTAGCATCCTCAAGCGAGGCCCTAAGCTCCTTCCTCATCTTCTTAGCCTCTCTAAGCATGTCATCATGATTATCAAGCAACTTGCCAAGCCGTTCATTCTCCTCACGCAAGAAGGGAAGCTCGTCACGTACCTCATCCTCGGAGTCGGAGTCCGATTCACTCTGTTGACTCTTCTTGCTGCCGGAGCTTCGTGCCATGGCGCAGAAGCCATCTCTAGCGAAGCAGCTCAGCCCGCTCAAGTTCTTGGATGACTTCTTGTTCTTGCGCCGATCACCTTCGTCTTCACTGCTACTCGAGCTCGAGGAACAGCAGGCGGAGCTGGAGTCGACGACGCTTGCTCCGACCATCGCTCGGGCCTTGCCGCGGCCGTCCTTCTTCCTTGATCGTCGCTCGCCCTTGTGCTTGTGCTTGTGATCGCACCTCGATCGGTACTTGCCCTCTGTCTTCGACCGGTTCTTGTAGCTGTCCTTGTTCTCCATCTTCTCAGGGCAGTCGGCGACGAAGTGTCCTGCCTTGCCGCACTAAAAGCATGTCCTCATGTTGCTCCTTGTGTTCACCCGGTTCTCGTGCATCCTCTCGAACCTCCTGGTCAACAGCGCCAGCTCATCCTCTCCAAGCACGTCGAACTCCTCATGTGGCAAGGACATCAAAGAGGACAAAGAGTACATCCTGGTGGATGGGTAGCGTTAGACTTTGCTCCTGAGCCACCGATGAGAGCGAGACTATGAGAGTCAGTCGGGCTCTGAAGCTTGGCTGTAATGCCACGGTCCACCTCAGCCGACTTGAGCTTCGAGAAAAGCTCGTTCACCGTCAAAGTGTCATACTTCTCAGACTCGACAATGGCCTCAAACTTGCCATCCCAAATTGTACGATCCAGAGAGTGCAAGAGCTTAACAGCTCTATCATGGTCATCGTACGGGAGCACATCCACATTGGCCCTCATGTTGTTCACAACTACCGGGAACCGCTGGAACAAGGCATCAATTGACTCACTGGGGAGATGAGTGAAGTTCTCGTACTCTCTCCGGTAAGTCGCATACATCCAAGCCTGAACCTGAGCATTTCTAGCATGAGCATCCATCAACTGACTCCAAATCCTACAAGCTAGGTCCTTTGTCTGAACCCGATCGAATTTGGACTGACACAGAGCACGAAACAAGTAGTCGACCGCCTTGTTGTTGGCGTCGTGCATGTCCCTCGATCCCGGAGCAAGGAAGTTAATCAGATAAACATAAGCTGTGTTCACCGTAACGTCCCAAAGGATCTGACCCTTACCGCGAAGGAAAGCTACCATCCGTCTCTGCCACATCTGGTAGTTTTTGCCATCGAAGTGCGGAGGACCTGAACCCCATTCCTGGTATGCCATCCTTGGATCTTAGACTGGTTAGAATCCGAAGATCCGTAACCGGCTCTGATACCACTTGAAGGACCGAACTGGCGACCAGAGAGGGGGGGAGTGAATGGGAGCCGATAAAAATTCTTCTCGAAGGAGATGGCTACTCCAACAAGACGAACACGGCTGACAAAACACGTCTCTGGCTCAACTACCCAAGTTGGCCAAGACCACGTAGCCACTGGAGTGCTACTGGTCCTAGGAACCAACAACTCAACCAACCGAACCAAACACTCCAAACACGCAGCGGAAAAATGCACAGCTTGCTGTCTGTGCCACACCGGCCAGACCAATGGCTCCTGCCGGTCAGACCGATGACAGCGGTCAGACCGGTGGACACTGTCGGTCAGGCTGGTGACACACAGCAAGTGCACAGCAAAGTTCCAGGAAGCCTCAATGACTTCTCTAGGCCCTGGAACAAAAAGCACCTCCAAAACTCAAACTGCAGAAGAAGAAAACCCTTCACAAAGCCTAGCAAAACTCCTCGAAACCTGCCAAGAACTGACCAGCAAAAACACAACCCAAAACCACACAGAGCAGGCACTTCACCCAAGGCAAATCCCACATGGGTCTTGCACCGGTCAGACTGGTCACGAGCACCGGTCAGACCGGTCAAGCCTGGGCAGCTCGGGATGAACAGCAGCCCGCGGGTCAACACCCCCAAATCCAAATCTTGATCTCCCGATTCGCTCCACGGATTCGCACAAGACTTTGGGGATAGTAGGAACACCTCATGGGCACTCCATAGCCAAGATTTGGTCCACCAAAACTTGCTAAATCAAGAGGAATCGAAGAAATCCCACCAAGAATGCCTCTAACCCTAGAGCTAAGAAAACCCCAAAATTGAGCCCCTTTACTCACGGATTTGGGAGGGGAATCAAAGGGAAAAGAACCATGAAGGGTTCATGCATACATCCCCCACCAAATCCCAAAGAGAAATGTCTCAAAACCGCCACAAGAAAATCGCCAAGAAAAGGCTCCGAAAATCACCAAAAAGGGAAAACAGAAGAGACACCATCAACCCTTGAGGAACCACGCCGAATCATCTACACATACCATGAAGGTTCATACAAGGTCTCGTTTGCCTCCCAATCTTCCATCCCTCTCTCAAGATCTCACCATGAAGCTCTCAAGCTAGTCCTAGAAATTCCAAAGGAAAAAGGAAAAGGAAAATAGCAAAACAAAATGAGCTAGGGTTCCAAGAGATGGCTGCCATCCTCTCACCACTTGGGTTATATGGAGGCTAGACGAAAGATGAAACATACCCCTATTACTTTAACTAAGATACATGCCCTCGAAGGGCCTTTTGGGAAACTTCGTCGTAGCACCATCGGACGGATGCCCGGCGACCACAAACTTGCTTAGCCTCGACGCAAGCCTTGCGATCCCGACGCGTGTCCTCTGCTTCGAAGTCTCCGGAATGCGTCGTTGCACACCGGTTAGACCGGTGTACCCCACCGGTCAGACCGGTCCTGGTGCTGCTGCCTCCGGTCTTCGGTCTTGGCTTTGTGGATCAACCAAGGAACCCAGCGGTTCTCTGGTGAACCACTAGAAACCCCGCGAACTCGGTGTAGCCTCCGCCAATCACCACTCATGACACGGCTCCCACGTAGTCCCGGCTCGACCTTGGTTTTGAGGCTCAACCAAGAAACCGTCCATAACTTCATCTTGCCGTTCTTGCCACCATGCGGCCCGCACTTGACCCCGCTGGCCATCGGGTCCCTCGAGCCAAGCCTACTTGTCTTCTCCACACCTGGAGGCCTACCCGGCAACGACCTTTCGCGCTTGCTCTTCACCTGCACCAACACCAGTCAAGCCGCAACCTGCGCCTACAATACTTAGCCAAGAGTCAGTCCACACAACGTTGTCAATCACTCATCACACCAGGAAGCGACCATCCACCGGTCCTCGAACCACACAGGTCCTCATAAAGTGAGTATTCCGACATTCTCTGTTTAGACTAAAGTGGTTTCTTGCATTATTGAATAGTTCTTGTGTTCTTCATCTGTTCTTGATTTAGAAGCTTGTGTTCTTCATGAACCCAACCCTCTGATCTTCTGGTGTACTTCATAAGTTGCTAATTCTGTTTGAATGACGTTAGTCTAACTAGAGTAAAGTGGGTGCTCTGTATGTTCTAATTAGATCAAAGTCCTTCCGTGATCCCTTGCATGAGAGAGCTAATACCTGAGTGAGTTCTAGTCTCTCCCTCGTGGGTTCGTCGCTTCGTATTTATATGGAGTGCTATAGTGTTGCTACGGGAGCTCAGACGTAGCCGGGCTATAGTAGTGATCGGTGGTGTAGACGTGGTGTCTAGACTGCGGGTTATCCTTCATTTGCCCCGTATCCCCCAGATTGATAGGGGTAGGCCACGGTAGTGACAGCCGTTGGACCCTTTGTACTCCCCCACATTCGGATACGGCGTAGAGCTTTTGTCCAGAACCGACCTGTTATAGCCAGGAGGGAATTGGTGCCCGAAATGAGAGTTCCTAATTGAGAGACCGTTCTTAACTCTGTACGCTATCAGCCGGATCCTTTCCATGTCCCATCTCATCCTATAGAGTGGTGTCCTTGGACCATAGCTAGGCTAGGAGGTAGTGCTCACCGTTCCTTGGATTCGATACCCTTTGGAATACTCCTTGGGTGAAGTGCTACAGCGATATATTTGTGCGCTTGCGGACTCGTTCGTACTCATAGGTGTACCCAGGTGGATCTTACACTCACGCTAGCAAGGCGCCGTTAGCGTTGACTTAAGAAATACCAACAAGCATTTCTGGCGCCATTGCCGGGGATATAAACCTGGTGGTGATGCTAGCAAGTGTCAACAAGCATTTCTGGCGCCGTTGTCGGGGAACTATTGTTGTATCTATCTTCGAACCTAGTGGTCCTCGTATCTATCTTTTTCATATTCTTGAATTCTACCCTTACCCCCACTAACCATTGAGATACCTTCCTGTCAAAGCCTCTTTACCCCTAGGGACGAGTTCGTCTTAGAACAACCATCAACTTCTTCATCTAGCTGCGAACTTCGTCCCGGCTTTATAGCCATGGTTCGGAATCGACCTTTCTCTGGAGCCATCAGCGATGATCCCCACGATCATTTTGAAGGACCAATTAGGCGAACCAGAGAGGGGGGGGGGAGTGAATGGGAGCCGATAAAAATTCTTCTCGAAGGAGATGGGAACTCCAACAAGACGAACAAGGCTTCCGAAACATTTCTCCGACTCAACTACCCAAGTTGGTCATGACCACATAGCCACTGGAGTGCTACTAGTCCTAGGAACCAACAACTCAACCAAACACTCCAAACGCATAGCAGAAAACTGAGCAGCCTGCTGTCTGTGCCACACCGGTCAGACCGATGGCTCCTGCCGGCCAAACCGATGGCACCGGTCAGACCGGTGGACTCTGCCGGTCAGGCCGGTGGCGAACAGCAGATGCACAGCAAAGTTCCAGGAAGCCTCAGTGACTCCTCTAGGCCCTGGAACAAAAACCACCATCAAAGTACAACATGCCAAGAAGGAAAACCCCTCACAAAGCCTAGCAAGATAACTCCAAATGGGCCAAGAACTGGACAACATGACCACGGGACAAAAGCACACGAACACAACAGTTCCCCGAGACAAAACCCACCAGGGGCTCGCACCGGTCAAACCGGTCAAGAGCACCGGTCAGACCGGTCGTGCCTGGGCAGCTCGGGATGAACAGCGCCCGCGGGTCAACTCCTCCAAATCCAACTCCCGATCTCCCGATTTGCTCCACGGATTCGCACAAGACTTTGGGGATAGTAGGAACACCTCATGGGCACTCCATAGCCAAGTTATGGTCCACCAAAACTCGTTGAATCAAGAGGAATCGAAGGATTTCCGCCAAGAACACCACAAACCCTAGGACAACGAAAACCCCAAAATTGAGCCCCTTTACTCACGGATTTGGGAGGGGAATCAAAGGGAAAAGAACCATGAGGGGTTCATGCATACATCCCCCACCAAATCCCAAAGAGAAAGGTCTCAAAACCGCCACAAGAAATTCACCAAGAAAAGCCTCCGAAAATCACCAAAAAGGAGAAACGGGAAAGACACAACCAAGCCTTGAGGAACCACGCCGATTCATCTATACATACCAAAGAGGTTCATATAAGGTCTAGCTTGCCGCCCGATCATCCTTCCCTCTCACAAGATCTCACCATGAAGCTCTCAAGCTAGTCCTATGAAAATCCTAAGGAAAATAGGAAGAGAAAATAGGAAAACCAAATGAGCTAGGGTTCCAAGAGATGGCTGCCATCCTCTCACCACTTGGGTTATATGGAGGCAACCGAAAGACGAAAATACCCTTACTAGCTAACTAGGGATACATGCCCCTCAAGGGTGAATTCGAAAATCTTTGTCTTCGCTCCATCGGACGGATGCCTAGCGACCGCAAACTTGCTTAGCCTCGACGCAAGCCTTGCGATCCCGACGCGTGTCCTCCGCTTCGAAGATTCCGGACTGCGTCGTCGCACACCGGTCAGACCGGTGCTCCTCACCGGTCAGACCGGCACCCACCAGTCAGACCGGTCAGACCCACCGGTCAGACCGGTCTGGAGCTGCTGCACCTCCGTCTTCGGTTCTTCGGTCTTGGCTTTGTGGATCAACCAAGGAACCCAGTGATTTTCTGGTGAACCACCGAAAACCCCGCGAACTCGGTGTAGCCTCCGCCAATCACCACTCATGACTCGGTTCCCACGTAGTCCCGGCTCGACCTTGGTTTTGAGGCTCTACCAAGAAACCGTCCATGACTTCATCTTGCCGTTCTTGCCACCATGCGGCCCGCACCTGACCCCGCTGGCCACCGGGTCGCTCGAACCAAGCCTACTTGTCTTCTCCACACCTGGAGGCCTCACCGGCAACGACCTTTCGCGCTTGTTCTTCACCTCCACCAACACCAGTCAATTCGCAACCTGCACCTGCAATACTTAGCCAAGAATCAGTCCACACCACGTTGTCAATCACTCATCACACCAGGAAGTGACCATCCACCGGTCCTCGAACCACACATGGCTCTCAATGTCCCCCTTGATGAGTGCATTGACAACACACACATTTTGGTAACCAAAGAGAAAAGGAAAAGAAAAGAAAAGGAAAATTGCGACCTCTCCCAAACTCGTATTGATCACGAGGTGAAGAACGTCCAGCAAACTCAACACCTCCAGACTCAAAGCGCCTACCATCTGTTCCAAGACCAAACGGGCTGAACCCTCTAGCATCACAGCCCCAGAAACCAAACTGTCCAGCACTCTGCCTAGCACTGGTCTGACCGGTCACTCTGACCGGTCTAGCCGGTGGTCCTCAGCCAACAAACTTGCCTCCACCTGAAGCTCTCCTATCTCTCCATGCTGGGACCGTATGCAGAACACCCTTTCCCTTAGGTAGTGGCATACGAGGCTCAGGCACACCATGAGAAGGGTGGTACCTGTCCTTGTTTGCTCACTCCTTAGCCATTCTCGCCTCTCTTCTTCTCTTATAGCAAAACTCTCTCTTGTCACCATCCTTTCCACAAAACTCACAATGGAAACGGATTGGTCTTGGCTTAGGCTTGGGGTGAGGCTCTTCACAAGGCTTCTCACTAGGTTTCTCACTAGGCTTTTCACTAGCCTTCTCACTTGGTTTTTCTCTCAGTTTAAGCAACTGGTATGGCTTGGGTACAAACTTGTCTTTGGGTGTAGGTTGTGGTGGAACTGGAATATTCCCAAATTTTCTTTCTCTCTCACCACTGCCCTTACCAAACTTATCAGATCCCAAAGCCCAACCATCAAAGCGCTTATAACTGGCAATCATCATACCAAGCTGAGGTTCCTAACTAGACAACCAACTCAGCACTTCACGCAACTTATTGTTTTCATCCTGCAAATGATCAACACATTGTGCAAGTTCCAAATTCTTCACAGCATGCAATTCACAGGTAGAACAAGAAGTAGGAATAGGCACTTTCAAATAAGCCTCAAGCGAAACAGTGTAAGCATGCATCTCATCAATCTTTCCATGCAAAACAGGGCAAGAAGTGCAAGCACCTAGCAAAGCAGGTCTAGACTTAAGCTCAGCCACTTCAACCCTAAGCATATCTAGTTCATCACAAGTAGAAGCATGCTTATCCTTAAGAGCAGTAAGATCAGCTAGGTACACAGAGCAATCAACACAATCAACATCATCAGAAACCACAGGAGAAGCCTTAAGCGAATCAATCTCAAGCTTAGCATCTAGGTTCTGGGTTTCTAGCTCAGCCACACGGTTCCTAGCATCTTCTAGTGAGGCCCTAAGCTCTTTCCTCATCTTCTTGGCCTCTCTAAGCATGTGATCGCGATTATCAAGCAAGTCAACCAACTCCTCATTCTCCTTGCGCAAAGAAGAGAGCTCATCACATACCTCATCCTCGGAGTCGGAGTCCGAGTCGCTCTGGTGACTCTTCTTGCTGCCGGAGCTACGAGCCATGCCGCAGAAGCCATCTCCCGCGAAGCAGCTCAACCCGCTCAAGTTCTTGGACGCCTTCTTGTTCTTGCGCTGATCACCTTCATCTTCGCTGCTACTCGAGCTCGAGGAAGAGTAGGCGGAGCTGGAGTCGACGTCGCTCGCTCCGACCATCGCTCGGGCCTTCCTGCCGCGGCCGTCCTTCTTCCTCGACCGTCGCTCGTCCTTGTGCTTGTTCTTGTGCTTGTGATCGCGCCTTGATCGGTACTTGCCGTCCTTGCTCGACCGGTGCCTGTAGCCGTCCTTGTAGCCGTCCTTGTAGCCATCCTTGTTCTCTGTCTTCTCCGGGCAGTCGGCGACGAAGTGTCCTGGCTTGCTGCACTGAAAGCACGTCCGTGCTGTCCTCCTCGTGTTCACCCGGTTCTCGTGCAACCTCTCGAACCGCCTGGTCAGCAACGCCAGCTCGTCCTCTTCAAGCACGTCGAACTCCTCATCTGGCAAAGACATCAAAGAAGACAGAGAGTACATCCTGGAAGATGCGTTAGCGTTAGACTTAGCTCCTTTGCCACCGATGAGAGCAAGACTATGAGAGTCAGTCGGGCTCTCAATCTTGGCTGTCATACCACGGTCCAACTAAGCCGACTTGAACTTCGAGAACAGCTCATTCACGGTAAAGGTGTCATACTTTTCGGATTCAAGGATAGCCTCAACCTTCCCGTCCCATACAGTACGATCCAACGAGTGCAAGAGCTTCACGGCTCTATCATGATCATCGTATGGGAGCATGGCCACATTGGCTCTCATGTTGTTCACCACGACTGTAAAGCGCTGGAAAAGGGCATCGACGGACTCTTTGGGGAGATGAGTGAAGTTCTCGTACTCTCTCCGGTAAGTCGCGTACATCCGAGCCTGAAGCTGAGCATTCCCAGCATGAGCATCCTTCAACTGCTCCCAAATCCTACAAGCTAAGTCCTCTGTCTGAACCCGATCGAATTCGGGGTGACACAGAGCACGAAACAAGTAGTCGACCGCCTTGTTGTTGGCGTCGAACATATCCCTCGATCCTGGAGCAAGGAAGTTCATCGGATGAACATAAGCTGTGTTCACCGTAACGTCCCAAAGGATCTGACCCTTTCCGCAGAGGAACGCTGCCATCCGCCTCTGCCACATCTGGTAGTTCTTCCCATCGAAGTGCGGAGGACCCGAACCCCGTTCCTGGTACGCCATCTTTGGATCTAAGACTGGTAAAAGTTAATGAAGACCCGAACCGGCTCTGATACCAATTGAAGGACCAATTAGGCGAACCAGAGAGGGGGGAGTGAATGGGAGCCGATAAAAATTCTTCTCGAAGGAGATGGGAACTCCAACAAGACGAACAAGGCTTCCGAAACACTTCTCCGACTCAACTACCCAAGTTGGTCAAGACCACATAGCCATTGGAGTGCTACTAGTCCTAGGAACCAACAACTCAACCAAACACTCTAAACGCACAGCGGAAAACTAAGCAGCCTGCTGTCTGTGCCACACCGGTCAGACCGATGGCTCCTGCCGGTCAGACCGATGGCACCGGTCAGACCGGTGGACTCTGCCGGTCAGGCCAGTGGCGAACAGCAGATGCACAACAAAGTTCCAGGAAGCCTCAGTGACTCCTCTAGGCCCTGGAAAAAAAACCACCACCAAAGAACAACCTGCCAAGAAGGAAAACTCCTCACAAAGTCTAGCAAGACAACTCCAAACGGGCCAAGAACTGGACAGCAGGACCACGGGACAAAACCACACGAACACAGCAGTTCCCCGAGACAAAACCCACTAGGGGCTCGCACCGGTCAGACCGGTCAAGAGCACCGGTCAAACCGGTCGCGCCTGGGCAGCTCGGGATGAACTGCGCCCGCGGGTCAACTCCTCCAAATCCAACTCCCGATCTCCAGATTCGCTCCATGGATTCGCACAAGACTTTGAGGATAGTAGGAACACCTCATGGGCACTCCATAGCCAAGTTATGGTCCACCAAAACTCGTTGAATCAAGAGGAATCGAAGGATTTCCGCCAAGAACACCACAAACCCTAGGACAACGAAAACCCCAAAATTGAGCCCCTTTACTCACGGATTTGGGAGGGAAATCAAAGTGAAAAGAACCATGAGGGGTTCATGCATACATCCCCCACCAAATCCCAAAGAGAAAGGTCTCAAAACTACCACAAGAAATTCGCCAAGAAAAGCCTCCGAAAATCACCAAAAAGGAGAAACGGGAAAGACACAACCAAGCCTTGAGGAACCGCGCCGAATCATCTATACATACCAAAGAGGTTCATACAAGGTCTAGCTTGCCGCCCGATCATCCTTCCCTCTCACAAGATCTCACCATGAAGCTCTCAAGCTAGTCCTATGAAAATCCTAAGGAAAATAGGAAGAGAAAATAGGAAAACCAAATGAGCTAGGGTTTCAAGAGATGGCTGCCATCCTCTCACCACTTGGGTTATATGGAGGCAACCGAAAGACGAAAATACCCTTACTAGCTAACTAGGGATACATGCCCCTCAAGGGCGAATTCGGAAATCTTTGTCTTCGCTCCATCGGACGGATGCCCAGCAACCGCAAACTTGCTTAGCCTCGACGCAAGCCTTGCGATCCTGACGCGTGTCCTCCGCTTCGAAGGTTCCGGACTGCGTCGTCGCACACCGGTCAGACCGGTGCTCCTCACCGGTCAGACCGGTCTGGAGCTGCTGCACCTCCGTCTTCGGTTCTTCGGTCTTGACATTGTGGATCAACCAAGGAACCCAGTGGTTTTCTGGTGAACCACCGGAAACCCCGCGAACTCGGTGTAGCCTCCGCCAATCACCACTCATGACTCGGCTCCCACGTAGTCCCGGCTCGACCTTGGTTTTGAGGCTCTACCAAGAAACCGTCCATGACTTCATCTTGCCGTTCTTGCCACCATGCGGCCCGCACCTGACCCCGCTGGCCACCGGGTCCCTCGAACCAAGCCTACTTGTCTTCTCCACACCTGGAGGCCTCACCAGCAATGACCTTTCACGCTTGTTCTTCACCTGCACCAACACTAGTCAAGCCGCAACCTGCACTTGCAATACTTAGCCAAGAATCAGTCCACACCACGTTGTCAATCACTCATCACACTAGGAAGCGACCATCCACCGGTCCTCGAACCACACATGGCTCTCACATTTGAAGGAGTTCGAAGAACTGTGTTCGTCCTTGGTAATCCCAGGTATGACACAGGAATCTTTAAGGTGGAAATTGTTCCCTTTCTCTCTCATAGACAGAGCGGAGTAGTCGTACACCCGCACGATAGGGAGTGTAGATAATTGGGGAGAACTACGATATGACTTTTGTCACTTGTTCTCCCCTTCTGTGAATTTGGCCAATTAGTGGGTGAGTGTTGATGGCTGTTAAGTGCCTACTTTAGCCGTCAATATACTCAAAAATAAAGGAGCAAAAGGCATTTCTTACACGCATTTAGTTAAGAATAATGTAGTTCCACTTGTCCTTGGAGCTTTTGTGATTGTAGGTAAAATAAGCATAAAAGAAGTGACAACTCACCTTCTATGGGCCAAGCCACGTCACCTCAGCCAAGGAAGGGCTGCCACCTAGGATCCCATGCATGCAAGCCATGTCACCAATCCAAGGGAAGCAACCCAGACGAATCAGAGGGCGACACATGGATATCACAAGGATTGAAGGGCCCACGGGCAGGCAAACCACCTCAAGACCAGGTGGACACCGGGGACCGACCTTAGGATCCACAGGACAGCCACCACGCGAAAGCACAGGACGAGGTGGGCCCACAAGGGGTCGGCCGACCCCACAGGTCGGCTGAACCGACCTTGTGTCGGCTCATCATGGCCTTCCATGTGGTGCTTCCTGGTTGGCTCCTGGTCCACTCCTGGGCTGCTCACGCCATTCTCCCGAAGTTGTCCTAGGCCTATAAATAGAAGGGAGGGGACTCATTTCTTACCCAACTCACTTTCCAACTCCTCTCTCACTTTTGGTTTCCAAGGCTAGGAGGTAGGCTAGAGTAGTTCTACTTCAGGTTCCAAGTCTACTTTGGGATCTAGGTATGAGTTCTCTTGTATCTTTATTTTATTATATGACTTTGATCTACTTCAGTTATTCAGCTATTTCATATAAAGTAGTGTTAGCATATATGGGTGATTTGTTCATGTGTTCTTCGTTAGTTCATCATTTAAAGGTTCATGTTCTTGATGAACAAGGTCTTTCGATCCACTTGACGAATGATTTACTCATGTCTTCAGTGTTTATTCATAAGTTAGAGACTCGTGTTCTTCACGAACACGACCCTTTGATCCTGTTGAATAGACATAGTAGAACACGAATCTGTTTGTATGCCTAGCCTAGTTTGATCCAGTTAGATCATGTGTTTGTGTTGTATGAAGTTCGAGTTCAAGCTACGGTACTCAGTGTAAGTGGCCATTTATCTGGTGGCACTGACCTGGGTCACAATAGCCCGGGCCGGTCATTGTCTAGTTAACAATGCAAGCATGGTGCTTGGGTTGAGTAGCTGTGTTGCATATGAGCGTGCCCCACGGATAGTTAGGGGTAGGCTGCGGTAGTGACAGTCATTGGATCCTTTGTACTCCCCCACGTTCGGGTATGCTGTAGGAGTCTAAAATATAACAATCGACGTCGTGCAGAAGTGACGCAGGCGGTTAGCTCCCCGTTTGTGCCTGGGGGCTGAGCTGATATTCATACATTGCTTAAGTGACTGACTGGCATCTACTAACTTTATATGTATAGTACCTTAGAACCTATAGCTAACTCGTACGTTGCCTCCTAAGCCATAGTGTACCATACAGAGAACGAGTTCGGGTGTGTTCACACTACCCTATCATTATCATATCTTACCCCTGTGTTGGGGACCTGACTTATTCTCGTCATTGATCTATACTCATTGCAATAGTGTTGCACATGTTAATCCAACCATGCCTTCCTTGGATTCGATACCCTTTGGAATACTCCTTTGGGGAAATGCTACAATGGTATATCCGTGCGCTTGCGGATTCTTTGTAAACGTTAGGATTACCATCGGAACATTTCTGGCATCGTTGCTAGGAACTTGGACTTAGCAAAGATGTTAAGGAATGCCGACCACCATTTCTGGCACCGATACTGAGATACAAACCTAGTGATGATGTTAAGAAATGTCAACAAGCATTTCTGGCGTCGTTGCCGGGGATACAAACCTAGTGATGACGTTAAGAAATGTCAACAAGCATTTCTAGCGCCTTTGTCGGGGAAGGCTAAAGGATAACATGACAATACTTTGCATATGTTTATAATCATGACAGGGTAAAGCAGTTCTCAATGCAGGCTAACCTTGATTCTCTTCTTTGTCTTTGGATGATGAATACAGGTAGTGCATGACTGGTTTCGACATACCACCGAATTTCGCAGAAGATCCTGAGTCACTTGTAAGGAGAGCTAGAACTCATTTCGGTTCTCCCCAGCGTGTACGTACGGAAGTCGACCCAGCTTCCTTTGTGCTATCTACATCAACTCCTATGGCCAACCCCAATGTCGAGAAGACTCTCTGTGAGTACTCTGCTCCCTCTGCTGATCAGGTGCCCACAGGCCCCGAGATCAACACAGGGAACGGAAACTTCAAGATCAAGACTGGCCTCATTACGATGGTACAGGCTAGCCCATTCTGTGGCAAGCCTAATGAAGACGCGAGCGCCCATTTGCAACAGTTCCTGGAATGGTCAGCCGGGCCCCGCTGCCTCCAACGGCTCCTAGCCGTTACTCTCGGCTTTTACCCCGGTGCTTGGCTCGTTTGCTTATAAATAGAAGGGGGATTGTGGGGATTCTTCACCCATTCACTCATTTCACCGCACTCCCCCTCTCTACTCTTTGGCTCTTTGGTTTTCTTGGATTTCTTGCTCCAGATTGAAGTGACCAGCACCCTCTCCAAATTGTTGCTGAATATTGATCATTGGTGGAGCAACCTCAGTAAGAATTTCATTCAGTTTTACTAATCCATCACCGAGTTGCTTGTGTTGTTCGTTGTGCACCATGAGTTGGGCCGCCGGTGTGTTCCGGAAGGTGAATCACTCCCGCCATTCGCGAGACGGAGGAAGCTCATCCCGCCACTCCGAAGCTACACCAAGCCCAATGTCGACGGAGCATGAAGAAGAAGAGGAAGAGCTTCCTACGCCACAAGCCGAAGGAGTGTACGCCGTTGACGCCCCCTTCATCGACTTGAGGGACGAACGAGAGAGACAAGCCTACGCCATCCTCACGGATCGAGTCTTCTCCAACACGAGGGAATTCAACCCGACTCTTCTAGAAAGGACAGGTATGGACTCCGAGTTCGATTCCGTTTGGCAAGCTCTTGGTTGGGAAGGTTTTGTCCCGGTTCAAGAGATCGGTTTTAGGCCTATTACCATCCAGTTTCTCTGCACTCTTCAACAGGATGCATCTGGTATTTCATTTCAATTTCACGGAGTTCCATATCGGGTTTCATGGAAGGATCTTAGTTGCACCCTTGGTTTTCATCGCTATTGTGCTATTCCTCTTGAGCAAGCTTGCAGTGATTTTAATCGCAAAAGTTTTTGGGAAGAACTTTCTAGTTGGCCTGTTCACGGCAACTTGACACCTCGGTGCAACAATATCTTGCATCCCACTCTCCGACTGTGGCACAAGTGGCTCGCCATCACTCTCTTTCCAAGGGATGATGTCCGAACCATGCGCACTGACGAGATGAGGATTTTATACGCCGCGGTCAGACGCATCAAGGTCTCCCCCGTTCAAGCTATGATTCGGCAGTGGTTGACAAACTTTAAGATGACGGGTCCTATTGAGTGTACGTCTTTGATTTCGCGCATCGTCAAGAAGACATCCGGCAAAATCCGCGTCCGAAAATCCATGAAGAGCTAAAGAAGAAGACGCGGAGTACCAAAGGCCGAAGTCGGGAGTATGACGCAAATACCTGAATATGCACTTGACTGCTTGCCGATGCGAAGTCCTTGGAGACGCTTGAAAACGAGCGCACAGACATACCGAGAATTGGATGTCCGGCCTCATTGCCGTCAAGTAGAGGAGTGACTCGATCATGCTCCGGTACTCCTTCTGGTCCACATGCTCACCTTCCTCGTCTGCATCAAGAGCTGTAGTCGTACTCATAGGCGTCACCATGGCCTAGGAGTCCTCCATCTTGAACTTCCTCACAATGTCTTTAGTGTACTTGGCTTGGTGCATGAATGTTCCTTCCTTGGATTGCTTGATCTGGAGGCCGAGGAAGAACTGCAACTCACCCATCATGCTCATCTCAAATTCCCTGCTCATGTCTTCTGCAAACCTTGCAACCAAAGAGTTAGACGAGCCACCAAAGACAATATCATCCACGTATATCTGCACAATCAGGATCTCTTTGCCCTGCCTGAGGAGAAACAAGGTCTGATCGACCTTCCCCATCTCAAACCCTCTCTCAAACAGGAACCCCCTCAACCCACCATACCAAGCTCTAGGCGCCTGCTTCAACCCGTACAGTGCCTTCCTCAACTTGTACACCCGGTGGGGGTACTTCTCACTCTCAAACCCCGAAGGTTGCCTCACATACACTTCTTCCTCCAAAACACCGTTCAGGAAAGCACTCTTCACATCCATTTGGTGCAATTTGAACCATTTAGCCACGGAAAAGGCTTGAAGGATCCTAATCGCCTCCAAACGAGCTACGGGAGTAAAGGTCTCCTCGTAGTCAATCCCCTCTTTCTGACTATACCCTTGCGACCTCGACTTGTTTCTCTCCACCTCTCCTTTCTCTCCCTCTTTATTTTTCCACACCCATTTTGTCCCAATCGGCTTACACCCCGGTGGAGGATCTACCAACTCCCAAACTTGGTTCCTCTCAAAATTCTCTAACTCCTCATGCATCGAATTGACCCAATTGTGATCAGATAGCGCATGTCCAATGTCTTTGGGCTCAAAGGTAGCAACAAAAGCAACATGGGCAAAGTGAGAATCATTACGAGACCTCGACCGTGTAGTGTGTTCGTTGATGTTCCTGATGATCGTTGAAGCTGGGTGATCCACTTGTACTCGCCGGGGAGGTTCTCGCCTCGAAGCCACCTCCCCCTCAGCTGGAGCTTCCTCATGATCTCGGCACGTCGTCGTAGGTGTGGGAGATGGCCTGTTCTCGATCGTAGTCGAAGTAGTAGGTACATGCTCAGCCGCGGGCACCACACCACCATCTTCATCATCACCATGTTCATGCTCCTCCTCCTGGAAAATCTCCTTGCCAAGTTCCTCGTCACCTGCACACTCAAAAACAAGCTGACTATGTGGCTGTGTCTCGTCGAAGGTAACCTCGCAAGTCTCCACGATTTGGTTAGTTTCAAGATTGAGCACTCAGAAGGCTCTATAATGAGACGCGTAACCAAAGAAAATGCCATCGACAGACCTAGGCTCGAACTTGTCCAACTTCTTACCTTTCTTCAAGATAAAGCATTTGCACCCAAACACGTGAAAGTGACTCACCTTGGGAGTCCTACCGTGCATCAACTCGTAGCATGTTTTCTTCTTATGAACCCTGAGGTAAATCCTGTTTGACACATAGCACGCGGTATTGACCGCCTCAGCCCAGAACCTCCTCGGTGTCCTATGCTCATCCAGCATCATCCGAGCCATCTCGCACAAGGTTCTGTTTTTCCTTTCCACCACGCCATTCTAGGGGGGCGTCTACGGACTAGAGAACTGGTGTTCAAGACCCAAGTCATAGCAAAAGGTTTCGAAACGAGAGTTTTTAAATTCCGAGCCATTGTCACTGCGGATCGCTCGTATGGCATCTCCATGCCTCTCGTTCCTCAACCTCAAGACAAGATCTCGAACAAAACCAAACATCTCCCCCTTCTCTTCCAAAAAGAAGACCCAAGCATACTGAGAGTAATCGTCCACCACAACTAGGACGTACCACTTCCCACCCGCAGATCGCACACGAGCTGGACCAACAAGGTCCATATGGAGCAGCTCGCATGGACGCTCCGTCATCACATCGATGAGGGGCGGGTGACAAGAGGCTACCATCTTAGCATGCCTACACGGTGCACAAACTAACTCTTTCTCAAACCTCAACCATGGCAATCCTCGGACCAAATTGAGTTTACTCAAGCGAGACAGAAGGTCAAAGCTTAAGTGACCCAACTTCCTATGCCACTTCCACAACTCACTCGAAGAACCAGCCAAAAAGCAACGAGCCACACCAGAAGACTGAGAGAAATCCGCTCGGAACACTTGACCCTCGGGAACGACCATGCACACTAGGTCCCCTCGAGAATCCAAAATCCGAGAACCACCAGGCCGAAACAACACCTCAAAACCCTCATCCAAAAGCTGGGAAATGGAAAGCAAATTGAATCCGAGCGATTGAACAAGAGCAACATGCCTGAGAGTGACCTTCTCACTTACCTTAATCTCACCTTCTGAAAGCACACGCCCTCGCCCATTGTCCCCAAACGTGATGTATGTCTTGGACACCACCGGGACGAGACTTGAGAACCACCCCTTGTCTCCGGTCATGTGCCTCGAGCGACCGGAGTCAATCAGCCAAATGTTCCTCAAGTCTCCCACCTGAAATTCAAAAGCGAGCACGTGAGTGAACAAACGACTCAGCACCGGGGTTAGTACCAAACAAGTAAAACCAGTGCCGAGCCATTTGCTCCAAAGTGGGGTTAGCACAAACCATATCTTCACGCCTATCAAAGCTACCACCACGAAAACCACCACGGGAACCACCACTAGGGAACCACCCCTGTCTAGCTGGAGGAGAACAAAAGCCACGAAAGGAAGACCGTGGACCGTTCCTCCTCTCCATCTCAAAGCTACGACTCCTCCCACCCTCGTATTGAGCACGAGGTGGAGAACATCTAGCAAACTGACCACCTGCAAACTCTCCATGCCAACCACCAGAACCACGACCACCTGAACCGAACCGAGCATCCGCACGAGTATGGAAACCGAACTGCTGTCTGCCCAGACCAGCACCGGTCTGACCGGTGGGGTGCACCGGTCTGACCGTTGGTGCTCGGCCAGCAGCACCACCTGCCACCTTTCGATCTCCCCAAGTCGGAACCGTCCTCACAATCACCTTGGCCCTGGGCATTTGCATACGAGGCTCAGGTACACCATTTGAGGGGCAGTACCTGTCCTTGTTAGCCCACTCCTTAGCCATTCTCCTCACGCTTCCTCTTGAAGCAAAACTCACCCTTGTGACCATCTCTCCCACAATAGTCACAATGAAACCGTATGAGCTTAGGTTTAGGCTTGGGTTGGGGCTGCTCACTTGGTTTCTCCTCACTCGGCTTCTCACCCTTCTTCTCTCCAACCTCACTCTCCTTGGAGCTCACAAACTTCACCGGTTTTTGAAAGTCATTTGTAGGGCGAGGAAATATGGGAGGATCTAGGGTTGTGTCAAGTTTGTTTCTCAGTGGGTTGGGCTTAGGAGCATAAGCATTTTTGTGGAAGGTTTTTGGTGGAGCTTGGATATCACCAATCTTCTCTCCTCCCTCACCACTGCACTCTCCAATCTTATCGGACCCAAGCGCTTGCCCATCATAGCGCGTATGCCTCTATCATCATCCTAAGCCGTGGTTCATGACCCGACAACCAACCCATCATTTTCCTCAACTCATCATTCTCATCCTGCAAGCGATCCACATAATGTGCAAGTTCCAGATTCTTCAAAGCATGGAATTCACACGTAGAGCAAGAAGTGGGTACAGGTTCTTTCAACTTAGCCTCAAGAGAAACGGTGTAAGCACGCATCTCATCAATTTTTCTATGCAAAACAGGGCAAGAAGTGCAAGCACCTAGCAAAGCAGGTCTAGATTTAAGCTCAGCCACTTCAACCCTAAGCACATCTAGTTCATCACAAGTAGAGGCATGCTTATCCTTAAGAGCAGTAAGATCAGCTAGGTACACAGGGCAATCACAACAATCAATCTCATCAGAAACCACAGGTGAAGCCTTAAGCGAATCTATCTCAAGCTTAGCATCAAGGTTCTAGGTTTCTAGCTCAGCTACTCGGTTCCTAGCATCTTCTAGTGAGGCCCAAAGCTCTTTCCTCATCTTCTTTGCCTCTCTAAGCATGTCATCACGGTTATCAAGCAACTAGCCAAGACGCTCATTCTCCTCACGCAAGAAGGGAAGCTCGTCATGTACCTCATCCTCGGAGTCAGAGTCCGAGTCGCTCTGGTGGCTCTTCTTGCTGCCGGAGCTACGAGCCATGCCGCAGAAGCCATCTCTCGCGTAGCAGCTCAGCCTGCTCAAGTTCTTGGATGACTTCTTGTTCTTGCGCCGATCACCTTCATCTTCGCTGCTACTCGAGCTCGAGGAAGAGTAGGCGGAGCTGGAGTCGACGTCGCTCGCCCCGACCATCGCTCGGGCCTTCCTACCGCGACCGTCCTTCTTCCTCGATCGTCGCTCATCCTTGTGCTTGTTCTTGTGCTTTTGATCGCGCCTTGATCGGTACTTGCCATCCGTCCTCGACCTGTTCTTGTAGCCGTCCTTGTAGCCGTCCTTTTTTTCCATCTTCTTTGGACAGTCGGCGATGAAGTGTCTTGGCTTGCCGCACTGAAAGCATGTCCGTGGATTCTTCCTTATGTTCACCCGGTTCTCGTGCAACCTCTCAAACCTCCTGGTCAGCAATGCCAGCTCGTCCTCTCCAAGCACGTCGAACTCCTCATCTGGCAAAGTCATCAAAGAAGACAGAGAGTACATCCTGGAGGATGTGTTAGCGTTAGACTTAGCACCTTTTCCACCGATGAGAGCAAGACTATGAGAGTCGGTCGGGCTCTCAAGACAGGCAGTCACACCACGATCCAACTCTGCTGACTTGAGCTTCGAGAACATCTCGTTCACCGTCAGGGTGTCATAGTTCTCGGACTCAAGAATAGCCTCGACCTTTCCGTCCCATACGGTATGATCCAACGAGTGCAAGAGCTTCACGGCTCTATCATGATCATCGTATGGGAGCACGGCCACATTGGCTCTCATGTTGTTCACCACAACCGTAAACCGCTGGAAAAGGGCATCGACAGACTCGCCGGGGAGATGAGTGAAGTTCTCGTACTCTCTCTGGCAAGTCGCGTACATCCGAGCCTGAACCTGAGCATTCCCAGCATGAGCATCCTTCAACTGCTCCCAAATCCTACAAGCTAAGTCCTCTGTCTGAACCCGATCGAATTCGGACTGACACAGAGCACGAAATAAGTAGTCGACCGCCTTGTTGTTGGCATCGAATATATCCCTTGATCCTGGAGCAAGGAAGTTAATTGGATGAACATAAGCTGTGTTCACCGTAACGTCCCAAAGGATCTGTCCCTTCCACGAAGAAACGCAGCCATCCGTCTCTTCCACATCTGGTAGTTCTTCCCATCGAAGTGCGGAGGACCCGATCCCCGTTCCTGGTATGCCATCTTTGGATCTTAGACTGGTTAGAGCCTCGAAAGACCCAAACCGGCTCTGATACCACTTGAAGGACCGAACTGGCGACCAGAGGGGGGGGGAGTGAATGGGAGCCGATAAAAATTCTTCTCGAAGAAGATGGCTACTCCAACAAGACGAACACGGCTAGCCAAATCACATCTCCGACTCAACTACCCAAGTTGGCCAAGACCACGTAGCCACTGGAGTGCTACTGGTCCTAGGAACCAACACAACAACCTTCCGAACCAAACACACCAAACACACAGCGGAAATCTGCACGGCTTGCTGCCTGTGCTACACCGGTCAGACCGATGGCCTGTGCCGGTCAGACCGGTGAACAGGGCCGGTCAGGCCGGTGGCTACAGCAGCTGCACAGAAAATGTTCCAGGAAGCCTCAGTGACTCCTCTAGGCCCTAGAATAAAACCACCTCCGAAACACAACCTACAAGGGAAGAAAACCCTACACAAAGCCTAGCCAAACTCCTTGAAACCTTTCAAGAACAGACCAGCAGCAACACAGGACTACAGGGAACACACCAACACGTTCACCCGAGCAAAAACCCAACTGGGGGTCGGCACCGGTTAGGCCGATGAGAGGCACCGGTCAGACCGGTGTGACCTGGGCTCTCAGGATGAACAGCAACCCGTGGGTCAACTCCCCCAAATCCAACTCCCGATCTCCCGATTCGCTCCACGGATTTGCACAAGACTTTGGGGATAGTAGGAACACCTCATGGGCACTCCATAGCCAAGATTTGGTCCACCAAAACTTGCTAGAACAAGAGGAATCGAAGAAATCCCACTAAGAACGCCTCTAACCCTAGAGAGGAGAAAACCCCAAAATCGAGCCCCTTTGCTCACGGATTTGGGAGGGGAATCAAAGGGTAAAAGAACCACGAGAGGTTCATGCATACATCCCCCACCAAATCCCAAAGAGAAAGGCCTCGAATCCGCCACAAGAAAATCGCCAAGAAAAGGCTCCGAAAATCACCAAAAAGGAAAAATGGGAGAGACACAACCAAGCCTTGAGGAACCACGCCGAATCATCTATACATACCATGAAGGTTTGTACAAGATCTAGCTTGCTGCCCGATCATACTTCCCTCTCACAAGATCTCACCATGAAGCTCTCAAGCTAGTCCTAGAAATTCCAAAAGAAAAAGGAAGAGGAAAATAGCAAAACAAAATGAGCTAGGGTTCCAAGAGATGGCTGCCATCCTCTCACCACTTGGGTTATATGGAGGCAACCGAAAGACGAAACTACCCCTAAGGCCTAACACTAGGATACATGCCCCCGAAGGGCACTTTTGGGAACTTTGTCGTCGCACCATCGGACGGATGCCCAGCGACCGCAAACTTGCTTAGCCTCGACGCAAGCCTTGCGATCCCGATGCGTGTCCTCCGCTTCGAAGTCTCCGGACTGCGTCGTCGCACACCGGTCAGACCGGTACCCACTGGTCAGACCGGTCAAACCGGTCTGATGCTGCTGCACCTCCGTCTTTAGTCTTCGGTCTTGGCTTTGTGGATCAATCAAGGAACCCAATGGTTTTCTGGTGAACCACTGGAAACCCCACGAACTCGGTGTAGCCTCCGCCAATCACCACTCATGACTCGGCTCCCACGTTGTCCCGGCTCGACCTTGGTTTTGAGGCTCAACCAAGAAACCGTCCACGACTTCATCTTGCTGTTCTTGCCACCATGCGGCCCGCACTTGACTCCGCTGGCCACCGGGTCCCTCGAACCAAGCCTACTTGTCTTCTCCACACCTGGAGGCCTCACCGGCAACGACCTTTCGCGCTTGTTCTTCACCTGCACCAACACCAGTCAAGCTGCAACCTGCACCTGCAATACTTAGCCAAGAATCAATCCACACCACGTTGTCAATCACTCATCACACCAGGAAGCGACCATCCACCGGCCCTCGAACCACACAGGTCCTCAGAACCATACACATTGAGCGATCCGAGAGTATCATTTGAGGAACTTTGATTTCTTTTGAAAACCTGCAAAACCTCCGGATTGATAACTGATCAAGGTACAAGTAATTGGCAATCTCTATATAACTGTTCTATCTTTCAACTACCCAAGGCAAGGTGAAGCTACATGCCCTGTATCGATCAAGTGAAAGGTAAGATCAATGCCAACTCATTCAACCCTAGATAGAATACCTAGCAGTATGCTTGTCATAACCTAGCAGTATGCTTGTCATAAATTAGGAATACAACATCATAGCAACTCCTGATCAACCAACCTAAGTCCCTAGTATCTTGCTCGGGATGAGCAAGAGGCTAGCTTGGGTGAGTTGTTGACGGCTGTTAAGTGCCTACTTTAGCCGTCAATATACTCATAAATAAAGGAGCAAAAGGCATTTCTTACACGCATTTAGTTAAGAATAATGTTGTTCCACTTGTCCTTGGAGCTTTTATGATTGTACGTAAAATAAGCATAAAAGAAGTGACAACTCACCTTATATGGGCCAAGCCACATCACCTCAGCCAAGGAAGTGCTGCCACATAGGATCCCATGCATGCAAGCCATGTCACCAATCCAAGGGAAGCAACCCTGACGAATCAGAGGGCAACACATGGACATCACAAGGATTGAAGGGCCCACGGGCAAGCAAACCACCTCAAAACCAGGTGGACACCGGGGACCGACCTTAGGACCCATAGGACAGCCACCACGCGAAAGCACAAGATGAGGTGGGCCCACAAGGGGTCGGCTGACCCCAAAGGTCGGCCGAACCGACCTTGTGTCGGCTCATCCTGGCCTTGCACGTGGTGCTTCCTGGTTGGCTTACGGTCCACTCCCGGGGTGCTCACGCCATTCTCCTGAAATTGTCCTAGGCCTATAAATAGAAGGGAGGGGACTCATTTCTTACCCAACTCACTTTCCAACTCCTCTCTCACTTTTGGTTTCCAAGGCTAGAAGGTAGGCTAGAGTAGTTCTACTTCAGGTTCCAAGTCTACTTTTGGATCTGTTGACGGCTATTAAGTACCACTTTTAGGCCGTCAATACCTGCATAAAATAAATGGAAAGTGATCATCAACACTAGAATAGGGGTTTATACTGAAAATTTCCACAAGTGTTGGTGTTTCTATCTTTTGTTGCAAGACACATCGAAATGCACATGGAATGATGCAATTGAGAGCAAGTAAACCAATGGCATAGATATGGCATCATCATAAACAACCTGAAACGCTATATTGGTCTGCACCATTGCAACGGGCTCGTCGAGACGATCGAAATGGATATATAATTTGCATACATCGGAGCCCGGATGAGAGAGATATGCACAGGACATCATGTGGGTCCGGTGGGACCCACACCAAACCACGTGGCGACGTGCTGCCACACAGGAGCCACGTGTCCATGACACATCATCGATCCAACGAAACACACCTTCGACCAATCAGGAGCCAGTACACGGATCCAAGGGCCCACTTACCCACAGAAACGGGCTAGAAACACCGCAAACACCCCCATACCCACCTTAGGACCCACCTGGCAGTCACCCAGACGAAAGGCAGCGCGATCGGAGCCGACCCGGGATCGGCCGACCCCACCTTAAGGCTGTTCGCGCCCATCTTCCACGTGTCGTCTCCTCGGCGGATCCTAAGCGCATTCCCGAGGGGGGCTTGGGGCGTTCTCACGAAGCTGTCCAGCCCCTATAAATAGATGTGAGGGGGGTAAGAATAATGACACACACTTCTTCTCCTCATTTTGCCTTTGGGCTCCTACCTCTCTAGGAGAGGAGTGCCTTTGCATAGGATTAGTGCTGGCTTGCTAGTGCTTATTAGAGATTAGAAGGAAGGTGAGGGGGTGACTTGGGGACATGCCATGGTGTGTTGGCATCTTTCCCGAAGAACGAACCTCTACGGGTGCCTTTGTTCTTCATTTAGACTAAAGTGAGTATTCCGACATTCTCTGTTTAGACTAAAGTGGGTTCTTGCATTATTGAATAGTTCTTGTGTTCTTCATCTGTTCTTGATTTAGAGGCTTGTGTTCTTTGTGAACCGAACCCTCTGATCTTCTGGTGTAGTTCATAAGTTGCTAATTCTGTTTGTATGCCTGTTAGTCTAACTAGAGTAAAGTGGGTGCTTCGTTTGTTCTATTTAGACCAAAGTCCCTCCATGATCCTTGCATGAGATAGCTAATACCTGAGTAAGTTCTAGTCTCTCCCTCGTGGGTTCATCGCTTCATATTTATACAGAGTGCTATAGCGTTGCTAGCGGGAGCTCAGACGTAGCCGTGCTATAGTAGTGATCGGCGAAATAGACGTGGTGTCTAGACTACGGGTTATCCTTCATTTGCCCTGTATCCCATAGTTAGTTAGGGGTAGGCCGCGTGGTGACTGCCGTTGGACCCTCTATACTCCCCCACGTTCGGATACGGCGTAGAGTTTTCAGCAAGAACCGACCTGTCATATCCAGGAGGGAACTGGTGCCCGAAACGAGAGTTTCTACTTGAGAGATCGTTCTTAACTCTATCGGCTGGATCCTTTCCATCCCCCATCTCATCCTATAGAGTGGTGTCCTTGGACCGTAGCTGGGCTAGGAGGTAGCGCTCACCGTTCCTTGGATTCGATACCCTTTGGAATACTCCATAGGTGAAGTGCTACAACGGTGTATCTGTGTGCTTGATGATTCGTTCGCACCCGTCAGTGTACCCAAGTGTTTCTTACACGCTCACGCTAGGCGCGCCACTAGTGGTGAGGTTAAGAAATACCAACAAGCATTTCTGGCGCTGTTGCCGGGGAACGGTTGCTGTATCTATCTTCAAACCTAGTGGTCCTCGTATCTATCTTTTTTGTTTTCTTCTACCTTTACCCCCGTTACCCTTCGAGATATCCTTTTTTGTTTTCTTGAATTCTACCTTTACCCCTACTACCCATTGAGATGCCTTCCTGTCAAAGCCTCTCTACCCCTAGGGGTGAGTTTGTCTTAGTGCAACCATCAACTTCTTCATCTAGCTGCGAACTTCGTCCCGGCTTTATAGCCATGGTTCAGAATCGACCATTCTCCGGAGCCATCAGTGATGATCCCCATGATCATTTAAAGGAGTTTGAAGAACTGTGTTCGTGCTTGGTAATTCCAGGTATGACACAGGAATCTTTGAGGTGGAAGTTGTTCCCTTTCTCTCTCGTAGACAGAGCGGAGCAGTGGTACACCCGCACGATAGGGAGTGTACACAATTGGGAAGAACTACGAGATGACTTTTGTCGTTCGTTCTCCCGTTTGAGACGCTCAGAGTTGCTACTGTGTGAATTCCATGAATTTGGCCAATTAGAGGGTGAGTTTATAAGTGCAGCTTGGGCTAGGTTCTCACACCTGTTGGAGCTTAGCTCAGACTTGTCTATACCTGATGATGTATCATTGTGCATCTTTTACGAGAGTTTAGACATGGAATCTGCATTTGAGCTCAACCTTCTAGCTAGAGGTTTGTTTGCACAAGAATCCACAATGGAAAGAAGAGAGATCCTAGAATTCTTCTTAGAAGACTCTTCTTCCCATACCAGTCACAACAAACCCAACCAAGAATCAGAGTCGATCCACGAGAGTCTCTTAATAGACAAATTTGAGCTTCGACCCTGCACATCCTATGATTCGTCTGGAGAGCCTCCCCCGAACCACGAACACCGAGGGAAGAAGAAATTCAACCTTCGGAGTTCTCTCACGTATTCGAGGATGATTCTTCCAGAGACATTATAAATACCTCGAATCCCTATAGGCACGAGAATCCTACGACATCGATAGACCTTTATGAGGTCCTCGATGAAGTTTGGAATCATGGGACTATAGTAGATTGGTCGCCTCAGGAAATAAGGCCTACTTCCGAAGCAATTCAGGTTAGCTCGATTTCCACGACCATCCACTGTTCCATCAGGGGAAACACCGTAGATGATGTTCATGACCCTACTACTGGAGCTTGTATCATACCGGAGTGCCTTCTGGACACTCTAGTGGGTGACATGCCCCTCACCCCGACTGATAGATATTTCCGAAGTCCCAAGTGGAACTACTTTTTCCCATGTTGAGGGATTGCTAGGGATGTGCCGACCATCATAGACGAGATTGAGGTGTGCTTAGATTTTCATATCTATGACATCATGGATTTCGATCTTCTCCTAGGCTTGTCATTGGATGAACTTCTTGATAAATCTCAAGGGAGCCTAGATCATAAGCTTAGGGAATCCGATTTCGCCACTTCTATCACAGGTCCAGGACCTCCACTGGCAAATCCTCTTCCCAAGCAAGACCCGCTCGAGAAGATGATGCATGTATCTCCATTCGCATCATCCGAGCCCGTTCTCATTGAGGTTGTAGACTTTCCTACCCCTCATGAGAATGACTCGGAAGATTCTCTTCACTTCTGTGAAGGCGAACGATAATCATCCCTCTCGACCGAGTTTGAGCCTCTTCCCGCTGGACCGTATCTTGTTGCTTTCGATCACGATCGAGAGTCGATATCAAGCTTTCATGATAAATCTCTTGAGATAGAGGACTCATGGGCCATGGAAATTTGTGAGGCACCGACTCTGGAATTCATAAGAAAGGATTCCATTGACGAGCATGGTAGCTTCATCCTTGATATACCTTATGAACCATGCCTAGTGCACCGAGCACGCATGAGGGCTACATCCACCTTCTGGTCCTCTATTGAAGAATGTTTAGAAGGTTGATGGTGGATGCATATGTTTACCATAAGCATATCAGATTTCGTGTGTGCACTATGGTACTAACCTTGCAGCTAAAGCTTCACTGATACATCCAAGATTGGTGGTGAGACGGGAATGACACCGCCGATGATAGCTGCAAGATGAAGTTCCCCTGGTCGAGCTTATGACCTTGAATAAACAAAGCACTACCAGGAGATAGCCTGGATTAGCATAGGTTTTATTTCCCTTTCGAATGAAAGCAAGAACATGTTGTTGGCATAAGCGGTCCTTCGGGTATTTTTAGTCACTAACCTTTCAGGTCGAGATTGAAAAGAACAGTGGACAGGTGATGCCCAAGAACATGTGAGCTACATCGACTACAGCACTTTGGTAAGATTTTGGTGGGGGAACATTTACAAAGGAAGCCTGATCTCCACACACTTGAGTTTTGTTGCTTAGCAATGCAAACTCCAAGTGTGGGGGAGATATGTGAGCATCCCGAGTAAAGTTCCTCTCATGCCAAGTCTTATCCTGGTTTGGAGATGATGTTAGCTCTCTCATCTTGCCTGATTAGCTAGGTAAGTCTTGCTTTTGACTTTAAACAAAGCCCTTCCGGGAGGTTGCCCGATGTTCACTGTCATATGCTCATGCTTATGTTCCCTTTGAAAATAGCTTAATTATGCCTGCATGCCTTCTTATCTTTGTTCATATGCTCTGGTTTGAATGTTTGTCGACAAGTATTCATAGACTACTTTAAATTAAGTGTGGTGCTTAGGTCAAAATGTCTGCTTCAACCAAACTAGACATGGTGTCAAGTTTGATTGATGAACCGTAGAGTTATGCTTTCACAAGATCTTGGTTGCATGTATGTGGACTAACCCCTGCAGAAAATCATCAAATCCAAATGGGTAAGTCATCGAGCTAGATTCATACGGGAAGGTAAGTTAAGGTGTCGGATTCATGTTGCGCAACATACAAACGAGGTACGTATGACCTCTCAAAGGTCCGAGGTAAGTACATTCCCCTTTTGTTTATGGAGTGCAATATTGATCTAACCCTACTTGAGTAAATGACATGGTGACGATAATAAAAAAACAAAAATATTTGTTTTCAAATAAAGGCTCTATGGTTCTCGAACCAGTAGAGTCTATCTTTTGTTCCCACTATTGCTTGAAGAACAACACCAGGTACAAGAACAAGTGTGGGGGAGTCCTATCGATCTCGTCATCGACATATCCACTTGAGAACTCCCACACAAGGGCTGCACGACATCGCCTACAACTTCATGACAAGGATAAGGTAAACTAGAGCGAGCTAGCTACCCCATGGGTCAGCCAAATCACCACTAGTCTTCCTTGTTCCCTATATCCTTCAGGAGTGATGGTATGTGCACCCTTCATCTCACTGTCTCTACCTATGAGTTTGAATGCTCTTCAATTCTTATCCATAAATCAAACTCAAATAATGGTGCTCTGCTTGCTCAACATGATTCCTGTGGTTGGGTTGCATGTGTTTTATTCCTTAGTCATTACCTTGATGCATGTGAACAAATATCATTAGGGAACTCATGTTTATTTAAGTAGTTGGTGTTTGCGATATGGTTTGATGATATGATCTTCTCTCTTAATGCTTGAGTGCTTGGGAATTTTGTTTGGAAAATTTGAAAACTCTTTGCAAAGCTCCTCTTTGATATGTCACAGTCCTACCAAAGCCATATGATGTTCTAGTTGAAAGCCTTATACACATATGCTGCTTCTTATTTCATTGAGCTTTGTCAAATTCTGTGACCCTTATGAGAATTCTTTTCGTGCTTTCATGATCAAGATTTATGTGCACTGTTGATACATTTTATCTATAAATATTTCCCCTCATATTTACTGGAAAAAGGGCTAAAATATAATTAGATCACCTTATTAGGGTTTGCACTGACAATTTCCATGAGTTTTGGTGAATTCATAAAATTACAGGGACTATTCAGAAATACAAGAAAAGAAACAAGTCTAGAAGGTTCCAGAACACTCCCGAAATCAACGTGACTTGGCTTGCAATAAAGAAGCATCTAGAAGGGGCAAGGACCGTCCTAGCCAAGGCAGACCCCGGGGGGGGGGGGGGGAGGGGCCACCACAGGCCGACCGGTCCCATGGTGGGGCCGACCGGACCCCTCCCACCCCCCGGCGCCAACTCAGCCCTACTTCTGGAATGTTCTTCCACCGCCTATGAGAAGCAATCTAAATTGTATATTAGGTCGGTTTGATCCTACGGAGGCAAGGCACCTCCTCAGGACTATATAAACAGGCCCCCTGACCCCAGGGTAGGGGAACAACTCATTCTAGATCATCAATGCCTACCTGAGATAGAACCTCTAGACTAGAATTAGAGTTGGAGAGTTAGTATCAAGTTGAGAGATTAGAGCCACGATCTATTCAGATCTAGCTAACCTTGTTCGAGAGAATTAGAGAGCGGTAGAGGCGGAATTGAAGGAAGGCACGGACCTGTCGGTGCCTCCTCTTCATCTTCTTCCTCTGGGATCAACTCCATTGGAGCCTGATCTTGAGACCTTGTGGAAAGATCAACTTCTTATTCAAGTGAGTAACATTGTTATTATTGTTCTGACGATTCATAACTCTTTTATGAGTACTTTAATTCCTGTCGCTCTTGAGTTAAAGTTGCATGTTTAGTGTAAGCGTGGTGCTTAGACTAGTTAGCTTGTGAATGCCTTCTATATTCTGGATCGTGTGGTAGAAGTGGGAAGTGACCTCGTTCCCGTCTATCCTTTGCAGTCCACCTCCCGTCTATAGAAATCGTAGGACTCCCCCCATAGATTGTCGGAAGTTTCCCTTTCCTAAGTGTGCCTTCAGACAATCACCCCATAAGAACAATAATAGCATAGCTTGTGCGAGTAAGAACTAGACATCCTAAAGTTTTCCTTATCTCTCTTTCTATCAAGTCCTTGATAACTACTCAGGGATTAGTTATACATCTCGGATCACTCTACCCTTCTCCCTGTGGATTCGATATTTAAAACCCTCTTGCCAGGTGAAGTGCTCACCGGTATCCGTGCGCTTGTGGATTATCCATCATAATATTTCTGTAGGCTTAACAAATACCAACAAGCATTTCTGGCACCGTTGCCAGGGAGAACGGTTGAGAGAACTCGTAAGTATAACTATATCTTATACGTATACTTTCATCTTTTCCTTTTTAGTTTTAGATTTTTTCTTTTCTACTGTCCTTATGGATACTACTCTCATTAAAGACTTTTCGGCACCCGCAGAGCTCAGCCTTAGGGCCATACCTTCATCGCCTGAGCTGCGCCCACGGTTAATAGAGATGGTCCAAACCAACACTTTCTCAGGAATAGAGGACGAAGACCCTTATCATCATCTCCAACAGTTCGAACAAACTTGTGACTGCCTTCATATAGAGGGTATGTCTGATGAGACCATCCGTTGGAAGCTTTTTCCATTCACATTGAAAGGAAAAGCTCGCCAGTGGTATGACAGAACCAAAGGGAAGAAGAAAGGCGATTGGGGAATTCTCCGTGCGGATTTCTGCATGGATTTCTACCCTTTATCCAGAGTAGTCAACCTCAGAACCAAGATCATATCCTTCAAACAGGAGGATAGTGAGTCTTTGAGTTCATCCTGGGAACGTTTTGAACTCCTTTACAAATCTGGACCAGATCTAGGCCTTCAAGACCATATTCTCCTTCAACATTTCTATATTGGTCTTAATAGGGAATCTAGAGCCTATTTAAATACCTCCTCACATGGATCATTCATACACCTTACATCCAGTGAAGCTAGAACCGTCCTAGATAATATTTTAGCCAGCACCAATGATGATCCATTAGAAGAGAAAACTTTAAAAGAAGAGATTCCAGAGATAGCTACACCAGAGCCTATGCCAGAACCATCTCAGCCTATAGCTATCCCTCTACCTGATTTTATAAATGATATCGAGGATGATTTATTTTTTGATTATGGAAACACCTCGAATTATCATAAAGAGAAGAGGCCTCAAAAGTACACATCGTCTTCGCATGACAAAATAGACCCTTTTGAGCAGACCTTCTCAAGAGAACACACTGTGGAGCTTGCATCCATCATGAGTGGGGAATGGTTAGAAGAATCAGAGCTTTCCTCTAATGTGGTCCGTTTGGATTCACCTTCTACACCAATTCAATGTACAATCTATGGAACCCCCTTTGATGCCCTTTATAATCCAGTTGTGGGAATCAATATAATGGCCTTATCCTTTTTCTATCAGTTTATTAAAAACACGCCATTATCCCCCACAACGAAATTATTAAAGTGCCCCTCGGGACAAATTATTCAAAGTTCAGGAATTCTTTATGTCCTACCCATTTCGGTAAACGACATGCCAATTCACCTGAGCTTTCACATTTGTGATATTAAGGAGTTTGACCTTTTAATATGCCATCCTTTGGAAAGACTCCTTAAGGAAGGACACACAGGGAAACTTGACATTTGCCTAGGCAAAACCATTAGAGTTCCCTTACACTTCGCACACTCGATCCATACTGAGACCGAACCCAGTCCAGAACCAGACCCAATGGAAGAGGTGAATGAAGCATCTCTAGAACATTTTGTAGAATCCAATCAAGAAGATGTCACTGAATTCTTCATCGAGGAGGAAGAAGAAAATCCTACAGAATCTGAACCCCTCAATGAACTCAAGGAACCCTCAAGACCTCCCATTGAACTCAAACCATTACCACCTGGTCTTAGATATGCCTTTTTGCACAATGATCCTGAGTCTCCTGTGATCATTAATGACAAGCTCACTCAAGAAGAGACTCATAGGCTGATAACTATCTTAGAACAACATCGCTCAGCCTTTGGCTACTCACTCCACGACCTTAAGGGCATCAATCCTGCCCTTTGCACACATCGCATTCCTACAGACCCTGATGTCGTACCATCTAGAGAGCCTCAATGAAGACTCAATAATGCGATGAGAGAGGTAGTGAAGAAAGAAGTTCTGAAACTTTTACACACCGGGATTATATATCCTGTGCCACATAGTGAGTGGGTGAGCCCTGTGCAAGTCGTGCCTAAAAAGGGAGGCATGACAGTTGTGAAAAATGAGAGGAATGAATTGATTCCTCAAAGAACTGTCACTGGTTGGCGTATGTGCATAGATTATAGGAAACTCAATAAAGCCACAAGGAAAGATCACTTTCCACTGCCCTTCATTGATGAAATGTTAGAGCGTTTGGCAAATCACTCTTTCTTTTGCTTTCTTGATGGATATTCTGGGTATCACCAAATCCCAATCCATCCCAGTGACCAAAGCAAAACCACTTTTACATGTCCTTATGGAACTTATGCTTATTGTAGAATGTCTTTTGGACTATGTAATGCTCCAGCTTCTTTTCAAAGATGCATGATGTCTATATTCTCTGATATGATTGAAGAGATCATGGAAGTTTTCATGGATGACTTTTCTGTATATGGAAAAACTTTTGATGATTGTCTAGAAAACTTAGATAAGGTTTTGCAAAGATGTGAAGAAAAGCACTTAGTCCTTGACTGGGAAAAATGTCATTTCATGGTTAGAGAAGGAATAGTGCTAGGCCATCTAGTTTCTGAAAGAGGAATTGAGGTAGATAGAGCTAAGATAGAAGTAATTGAACAACTACCTCCACTTGTTAATGTCAAAGGAATTAGAAGTTTTCTTGGCCATGCAGGTTTTTATAAAAGGTTTATAAAGAATTTTTCTCATATTGCTAGACCCCTTACAAACCTACTTGCCAAAGATGTTCCCTTTGACTTTGATGATGCTTATCTTAAATCTTTTGAAATTCTGAAAAATGCTCTTATTTCTGCACCCATTATTCAACCCCTTGATTGGTATTGACCTTTTGAAATTATGTGTGATGCAAGTGATTATGCTGTGGGGGCTGTTTTGGGGCAAACAAAAGACAAGAAACATCATGCCATTGCTTATGCTAGTAAAACTTTGACGGGACCTCAACTTAATTATGCCACAACTGAAAAAGAGCTGCTAGCTGTTGTTTATGCCATTGACAAGTTTAGATCTTACTTAGTAGGAGCAAAAGTTATTGTTTACACTGATCATGCTGCTTTAAAATATTTTCTCACTAAGAAAGATGCTAAACCTAGATTAATAAGATGGATCTTGCTGCTCCAAGAGTGTGACTTAGAAATAAAGGATAAGAAGGGAGTAGAAAATTATGTTGCCGATCATTTGTCTAGAAGGTATTTTGAGAAACCGCAGGAACTACCCATCAATGACGCAATGAGGGACGACATGCTCTATCGGATCGCCCGATCCGACCCCTGGTATGCAGATATTGTTAATTTTATGGTTGCAGGATATGTACGACCAGGGGCCGACAATAAAAAGCTCATTTACGAGAGTCGCCATCACCTGTGGGATGAACCATACCCCTTTCGAGTATGCTTTGATGGGTTACTCAGGAGGTGTGTACCGGCAGAAGAAGGAACGAAGATCATTGAGAAGTGCCACTCATCACCATATGGAGGTCATTATGGAGCTTTCCGCACACATGCAAAGACCTGGCAAAGCGGATTTTTCTGGCCAACCATGTATCAAGACACAAAAGATTTCGTACGAAGGTGCAACTCTTGTCAGAGGCACGGAAACATCAATTCCAGAAATGCCATGCCACTGACGACCAACCTTCAGGTCGAGCTCTTTGATGTCTGGGGAATTGACTACATGGGACCATTCCCAAAGTCCGGAAAATTTGAATACATCTTGGTGGCAGTTGACTATGTCTCTAAATGGGTTGAAGCCCTGCCATGCAGATCTGCTGACCACAAGAGCTCAATAAGAATGTTTGAAGAGACAATATTTTCAAGGTTCGGTACACCAAGGCTAGTGATAAGTGATGGAGGATCCCATTTCATCGATAAGCGCTTCGAGAAATACCTCACGGACCATGGGATCCAACACAATGTCGCTACTCCTTATCACCCGCAAACAAGTGGTCAAGCAGAAACGTCAAATAAGCAGATCAAGAACATTATACAGAAAACAGTGGACCAAATGGGAATA
The DNA here is from genome assembly GCA_036936925.1 of Cenchrus fungigraminus. Taxonomy (NCBI): domain Eukaryota; kingdom Viridiplantae; phylum Streptophyta; class Magnoliopsida; order Poales; family Poaceae; genus Cenchrus; species Cenchrus fungigraminus. The sequence continues at coordinate 91,668,254 of CM072774.1, read as the reverse complement.
AAATGGAAGGACAAGCTACCCGAAGCGCTCTGGGCTTATCGGATGGCTTATAAGACTCCCATTGGAATGTCTCCCTACCAAATGGTTTGTGGGAAGACATGTCACTTGCCGGTTGAACTAGAATTCAGGGCTCATTGGGCAATCAAGAGATGGAACATGGACTTTGAAGCAGCCGGAACAAAACGGAAAATGCAACTGTCCGAGTTAGAAGAATGGAGGGAGAAGGCATACCACAATGCCAAGATCTACAAGGAAAGAACCAAAAGATGGCACGACAAGAGAATCACGAAGAAGGATTTCAACCGAGGCGATCAGGTACTACTTTTTAATTCTAGGGTACGACTCTTTGGGTACGGGAAGCTACGAAGTAAGTGGGACGGACCATACAAGGTGGTGAGTTCATCGTCACACGGGGCTGTCACTCTTCAAGACGACGACGGTACGTTATCCAAGGTAAATGGTCAACGCCTTAAAATATTTTTAGAGCCCAACCAAGAGTCTGAGGATTTAGATGTGATAGAATTCTTTTATTTACCTAAGAATATTAATTTTAGGCTCTAATGGGCCAACTTAGGGTTTTTAGGGATCAGCACACGGTTAGAGCACCCCGCGTCGAAGTGCGTCGCGAGGCGACGCGGTGGAGGACCGATCGGCCCCCCCTCTGGACCGGTCGGCCCCTGCTCTCACTACCAGCTTTCGCCCACGCTATCTCTTAGGTGTTTAGATTTGGAAAAACCACCTTCGGGGATCATTCTCGAGATATCCCGCAGCCTTTCCAATCTAGGTCAACCCCTTGTGCAAGATTGCACCGATATATAACCAAGGGCAGACCTCCCCCTTTTTCTCATCTAAACCTCCCAAGCAGCAGCCATGGCCGACAAACATCTTGTTCCCTTCAATAATGAAGCCAAGGCGATCATCCCCTTCGTGAAGGAACCAAAGCCACTTGCCATCATACCACTTGATCGCAGCCCTCTCTCACCTACTCCACCGAGTCGTCCACGTTCGCCGCCACCACCTGAAGGACGCAAGCAGGTGATGTACGCTCAGCTGTACGATCACCGCCACGAAGCAGCCCTGAAGAAACCGATCCATGTTCCTAGCTACATGGACCTGAAGGAGCCCAGGGATGGTGAGCGACTCACCGAGGTGCGCATGGACATGCACGGCAACACGAGAGTGCACAAGTACACTACTTCTCCAGGCCGTGTCATCATTGACGGAATCCGCGCTAAGGAATCACAGATTAAAAGAATTCCTGTCATTGAGGCCGGCCAGCAAATGCCACAGAAGCAGAAGACCAGAAAGACCGTAGCCGAGCTCGCGCAGGAAGTAGCAAGCCTTGCGGAAACTTGCAAGGAGATCCATCACGTGAATAGCTCCCTCACCAAAACCGTCCTCCATCTACTAAAAACAAAGAAGCGTAGGGACGAAGAGGGAGACGCTAGCCGCGACCCAAAGAAGGGCAAGTGCCCTTTGTAAGCACCTTAGTTAGAGAGCACATTAGTCTTAGTTAGTTCGATTTAGTTAGTTTGCTTTAATAGTAGGAGTCGTGTAATAAAGTGCTCTCTCTCTTATCAATGAAGTGATCCACAAGTTGAGTTATATTTTCTATCTGTATTTTCTGGATATATTTTTGTCTCCACCATACTGTGTATGCAAGATAACAGAAAACAAGTGTGGGGGAGAAAAATCGACGTCCAAATGGCATCTTCCATGACCAAAATCAAGAAAAACGGAAAAAGAACGGAACAGTCGACTCACACGACGAAACGCACCCTGAACCACAGCAGGGGGAGACCGATCGGTCCACTCCCTGGGCCGGCCGGCCTGCTACAGGGCCCACTTCGGCCAAGTTTCATCCACCACTCGGTTTGTTTTCTAAACTTTTTAAATTTTTGCAAAATACTTTCCGTTTCGAATTAAAACAAAGATGCCTTGTTAAGATGTCCTGTAACCCAAAGGATAAAGTTTTGCATAATTATTCTCCTAGAAATATTTGTTGCTTTTGGGATGCTTTAGAATAATGAGAACCATCTTTCTTTTATCTTGTCTCTGGAGAGTTCTTTATTTCAAAAAGATTAAAATCATTAGCTATGCTTCTCCTTTGTGATCAATAAGAGCTTTAGCAATCATTGAAAATAAATTTAATTTAATTGTTGCTTACTTGTATTAAGCTTTGTCAAATCTACGACCTATGTTGAAGTTTTGTCTAAGTCTAAGATCAAGATCACGTACACTGCTTTCACTAAAGTATCTATGCTCTAAATTTTTGATCTCTATCTCCCATATCGTGAAAAAGGTACAGCTATAAGAAAAAAAGAGAGAAAAAGCCAAAGATCGAAAAAAAATTCAGAGTGGAGAGAAAAGTGCGCGAGAGGAGAAAATGGACAAGTGTTCTACGGGTCAGAAGAACCCCCCTCTCTGAAAAAGAAAAAGGCATAAATAAGAGAAGAAAAATGGACGTGTGTCCGAGGGTGAGTAGGGCCCACTTCTCTAATAAAAGTGAGAGAGTAATAATGGACGCGTGTCCGAGGGTGAGTAGAACCCAACTCTCCACAAAATAGCTGAATACCTTGTTCTAAAAAAATATATATGGGAAAAAGATAGAAGACTCTAAAAAGTCAGAGCAGTGGTTTTAAAGTTGACACACGCACATATCTTGATCTATGACTCATGACACACCTCTCCATGGATCCGGTTTTGACTCGGCAATATATGCAAGGTAAGTTTGCTACATCTTTACATTCTAAAAACTCCACTTATACTTCGAAATAAATGCTCGAGTAAGGATATGATATATTTTGAAAGTATCACAAAGGAGTAAGTAAGGCTATATTTTTCTTTTCAAAACTTATTCAAAAGCTCTCCATTGGCTTGATTTGAGAAATAAAGGTAATCTGTTCCTAACTGTTTCATGCTCAGATATCCCATAAGTGCATATATGACTAAGGAGTATGATTATGTTGATTCTTTGTCTCTACGGTTGTTAGACCATCCTTTTATCGAGGACGAGTAAAAGCCTAAGTGTGGGGGAGTTTGTTGACACATTTTATCTATAAATATTTCCCCTCACATTTACTGGAAAAAGGGCTAAAATATAATTAGATCACCTTATCAGGGTTTGCACTGACAATTTCCACGAGTTTTGGTGAATTCATAAAATTACAGGGACTATTCAGAAATACAAGAAAAAAAAACAAGTCTAGAAGGTTCCAGAACACTCCCGAACTCAACGTGACTTGGCTTGCAAGAAAGAAGCATCTGGAAGGGGCAAGGACCGTCCTGGCCAAGGCAGATCCCGAGGGGGGCCCACCACAGGCCGACCAGTCCCATGGTGGGGCCGACCGGACCCCCCCCCGGCGCCAACTCAGTCCTACTTCTGGAATGTTCTTCCACTGCCTATGAGAAGCAATCTAAACCATATATTAGGTCAGTTTGATCCTACGGCGGTAAAGCTCCTCCTCAGGACTATATAAACAAGCCCCCTGACCCCAGGGTAGGGGAACAAGAGTTGGAGAGTTAGTATCAAGTTGAGAGATTAGAGCCACGATCTATTCAGATCTAGCTAACCTTGTTTGAGAGAATTAGAGAGAGGTAGAGGCAGAATTGCATGAAGGCCCGGACCTGTCGGTGCCTCCTCTTCATCTTCTTCCTCTGGGATCAACTCCATTAGAGCCTGATCTTGAGACCTTGTGGAAAGATCAACTTCTTATTCAAGTGAGTAACATTGTTATTATTGTTCTTACGATTCACAACTCTTTTATGAGTACTTTAATTCCTGTCGCTCTTGAGTTAAAGTTGCATATTTAGTGTAAGCATGGTGCTTAGACTAGCTAGCTTGTGAATGCCTTCTATATTCCGGATTGTGTGGTAGAAGTGGGAAGTGACCTCATTCTCGTCTATCCTTTGCAGTCCACCTCCCGTCTATAGAAATCGTAGGACTCCCCCATAGATTGTCGGAAGTTTCCCTTTCCTAAGTGTGCCTTCAGACAATCACCCCATAAGAACAATAATAGCATAGCTTGTGCGAGTAAGAACTAGATATCCTAAAGTTTTTCTTATCTCTCTTTCTATCAAGTTCTTGATAACTACTCAGGGATTAGTTATACATCTCGGACCACTCTACCCTTCTCCCTGTGGATTAGATATTTAAAACCCTCTTCCCGGGTGAAGTGCTCACCGGTATCCGTGCGCTTGCAGATTATCCATCATAATATTTCTGTAGGCTTAACAAATACCAACATGCACACCACCATTTCCCCTTGCTATGGTTCTACACTAAAAGTTAGCATTGTATCATCCATCTATTCCACCAAATAAAGCTCCATGCATTGTTCCATGATTTACCCCTCTCCAAATATCTCCAAAAGAGACTGGGCTATGAAAAAAACATGCTCAAAAAGCATGATAAAAAAAGAAGAGAAAGAGATAGCCCATGTCTCAAATATTTCAAAAAGGAGAGCGGAGAAAATCATGCAAAAAGGAGTTTTGTAATTTAGATGGTAATGACTAGTACCTACTCCAGGGCTAGTGTCCACCTTACCATCACCATAGCATTTCATCATGTATGGTAATATCTAGAACCCATTCCGAGCCTAGTATCCACCTTACCATACCCATCATACCCATACACGTGCACATCTTGATCTGATTGTGTGATTTGATCTTCTCCTTGGATGCAGCTTTTGACTTTGCGATATATGTGAAACAAGTATGCTTTATCTTTTACCCTACCCTGAGCCCCACATATAGCCATCTTTAGAAGTAGGATGAAGAAAGGCAATTAATGCCTTGGTGAGGACTTATACACGTTGAGCAATCTAAGAGAATCAAATGAGGAAGCTGAGCAAGGTTTGTTTTGAAAACTTATTGCAAAACCCCAAGTTACTTGACATGATGAGCAGAGGTGATTTGATTCATGACCGTTCCATTCCTCAACTACCCAAGATAGCATGATAGACACTCCACATAGTTCACAAGTGCAAGGTATGGTTTGGAATATCTCTTATGCTCGCTTCATATTCCTGGATATCATGTCCCACTTGATTTGTTCTCCCTTTACTCGGGACGAGCAAAGGTCAAGTGTGGGGGAGTTGTTGACGGCTGTTAAGCACCACTTTTAGGTCGTCAATACCTGCATAAAATAAATGGAAACTGATCATCAACACTATAATAGGGGTTATACTGACAATTTCCACAAGTGTTGGTGTTTCTATCTTTTGTTACAGGACATATCGAAATGCACATGGAATGATGCAATTGAGAGCAAGTAAACCAATGGCATTGATATGGCATCATCATGAACAACCTGAAACACCATATTGGTCTGCACCATTGCAACGGGGTCGTCGAGACGATCGAAATGGATATATCATTTGTATACATCAGAGCCCGGATGAGAGAGATATGCACAGGACATCATGTGGGTCCGATGGGACCCACACCAAGCCATGTGGTGACGTGCTGCCACACAGGAGCCACGTGTCCATGACACCGCATTGATCCAAGGAAACACACCTTCGACAAATCAGGAGCCAGTACACAGATCCAAGGGCCCACTTCCCCACGGAAACGGGCTAGAAACACCGCAAATACCCCCCATACCCACCTTAGGACCCACCTGGTAGTCACCCAGACGAAAGGCGGTGCGATCGGAGCCGACCCGGGATCGGCCGACCCCACAGGTCGGCCGACCCCACCTTAAGGCGGTTCGCGGCCATCTTCCACGTGTCATCTCCTCGGCGGATCCTAAGCGCATTCCCGGGGGGCTTGGGGTGTTCTCACGAAGCTGTCCAGCCCCTATAAATAGATGTGAGGGGGTAAGAATAAGGACACACACTTCTTCTCCTCATTTTGCCTTTGGGCTCCTACCTCTCTAGGAGAGGAGTGCCTTTGCATAGGATTAGAAGGAAGGTGAGGGGTTGACTTGGGGACATGCCATGGTGTCTTGGCATCTTTCCCCAAGAACGAACCTCTACGGGTGCCTTTGTTCTCCATTTAGACTAAAGTGAGTACTCCGACTTTCTCTATTTAGACTAAAGTGGGTTCTAGCATTATTGAATAGTTCTTGTGTTCTTCATCTGTTCTTGATTTAGAGGCTTGTGTTCTTCGTGAACCCAACCCTCTGATCTTCTGGTGTAGTTCATAAGTTGCTAATTCTGTTTGTATGCCTGTTAGTCTAACTAGAGTAAAGTGGGTGCTTCGTATGTTCTATTTAGACCAAAGTCCCTCCGTGATCCTTGCATGAGATAGCTAATACCTGAGTGAGTTCTAGTCTCTCCCTCGTGGGTTCGTCATTTCGTATTTATACAGAGTGCTATAGCGTTGCTAGCGGGAGCTCAGACGTAGCCGTGCTATAGTAGTGATCGGCGGTGTAGACGTGGTGTCTAGGCTGCGGGTTATCCTTTGTTTGCCCTGTATCCCACGGTTAGTTAGGGATAGGCCGCGGTGGTGACAGCCGTTGGACCCTCTGTACTCCCCCACGTTCGGATACGACGTAGAGTTTCTACTTGAGAGATCGTTCTTAACTCTGTACGCTATCAGCCGGATCCTTTCCATCTCCCATCTCATGCTATAGAGTGGTGTCTTTGGACCGTAGCTGGGCTAGGAGGTAGCGCTCACCGTTCCTTGGATTCGATACCCTTTGGAATACTCCTTAGGTGAAGTGCTACAATGGTGTATCCATGCGCTTGTGGAATTGTTCGCACCCGTCAGTGTACCTGGGTGTTTCTTACACGCTCACGCTAGACGCGCCACTAGTGGTGAGGTTAAGAAATACCAACAGGATCTAGGTATGAGTTATCTTGTATCTTTATTTTATTGTATGACTTTGATTTACTTCAGTTATTCAGCTATTTCATATAATGTAGTGTTAGCATATATGGGTGATTTGTTCATGTGTTATTTGTTCGTTCCTCATTTAGAGGTTCCTGTTCTTGATGAACAAGGCCTTTCGATCCACTTGATGGATGATTTACTCATGTCTTCGGTGTTTGTTCATAAGTTAGAGGGTCATGTTCTTGACGAACACGACCCTTTGATCCTGTTGAATAGACATAGTAGAACACGAATCTGTTTGTATGACTAGCCTAGTTTGATCTAGTTAGATCACATGTTTGTGTTGTATGAAGTTTGAGTTCAAGCTACGGTACCCAGTGTAAGTGGCCAGTTATTTGGTGGCACTGACCTGGGTCACAATAGCCTGGGCCGGTCAGTGTCTAGTTAACAACGCAAACATGGTGCTTCGGTTGAGTAGCTGCATTGCATATGAGCGTGCCCCACGGATAGTTAGGGGTAGGCCGCGGTAGTGACAGCCGTTGGACCCTTTGTACTCCCCCACGTTCGGGTTCACTGTAGGAGTGTAAAATCTAACAACCGATGTCGTGCGGAAGCGACGCAGGCGCTTAGCTCCCCGTTTGTGCCTGGGTGCCAAGCTGATATTCATACAATGGTTAAGTGATTGACTAGCATCTACTAACTTTATATGTATAGTACCTTAGAACCTAGAGCTAACTTGTATGTTGCCTCCTAAGCCATAGTGTACCAAAGAGAGAACGAGTTCGGGTGTGTTCACACTACCCTATGATTATCATATCTTACCCCTGTGTTTGGGACCTGACTTATTCTCGTCATTGATCTATACTCATTGCAATAGTGTTACACATGTTAATCCAACCATACCTTCCTTGGATTCGATACCCTTTGGAATACTCCTTTGGGGAAATGCTACAACAGTATATCCGTGCGCTTGCGGATTGTTTGTAAATGTTAGGATTACCATCGGAACATTTTTTGGCATCATTGCTAGGAACTTGGACTTAGCAAAGATGTTAAGGAATGCCGACCACCATTTCTGGCATCGTTACTGGGATACAAACCTAGTGATGACGTTAAGAAACGTCAATGGTGAGTCTATAAGTGCAGCTTGGGCTAGGTTCTCACACCTGTTGGAGCTTAGCTCAGACTTGTCTATACTCGAAGATGCATCATTGTGCACCTTTTACATGAGGTTAGACATGGAATCTGCACGTGAGCTCGACCTTCTAGTTGGAGGTTCGTTCAAACATCAATCCCCAATGGAAAGAAGAGAGATCCTAGAATTCTTCTTAGAAGCCTCTTCTTCCCATACCAGTCACAACGAACCCCACCAAGAATCAGAATCAACCCACGAGAGTCTCTTAATAGACGAATTTGAGGTTCGACCCTGCACATCCTATGATTCGTCTAGAGAGCCTTCTCCCGAACCGTGAACACTGAAGGAAGAAGATATTCAACCTTCGGAGTTCTCTCGCATATTCGAGGATGATTCTCCTGGAGACATTATAAATGCCTCGAATCACTATAGGCACGAGAATCCTACGACATCATTGGACCTTTATGAGGTCCTCGATGAAGTTTGGAATCATGGGACAATAGTGAATTGGTCGCCTCGGGAATTAAAGCCTACCTCCGAAGCAATTCAGGTTAGCTTGATTTCCATGACCATACACTGTTCCATGAGGGGAAACACCGTAGATGCTGTTCATGACCCTACTGCTGGAGCTTGCATCATACCGGAGTGCCTTCTGGACACTCTGGTGGGTGACATGCCCCTCACCCCGACTGATAGATATTTCCGAAGTCCCAAGTGGAACTACTTTTTCCCATGTCAAGGGATTGCTAGGGATGTGCTGATCATCATAGACAAGATCGAGGTGCGCTTAGATTTTCATATCTATGACATCATAGACTTCGATCTTCTCCTAGGCTTCCCATTGGATGAACTTCTTGATAAATCTCAAGGGAGCCTAGATCATAAGCTTAGGGAAACCGCTTCTACCACATCCATCTCTTGTCATGAACATTCCATGGCAGAACATCTTCCCAAGCAAACCCGCTCGAGAAAATGATGCATGTATCTCCGTTCACATCATCCGAGCTTGTTCTCATTGAGGTCGTATGAAGGACCGGAACTGGCGACCAGAGAGGGGGGGAGTGAATGGGAGCCGATAAAAATTCTTCTCGAAGGGGATGACTTCACCAACAAGATGAACTCGCCCGGATACCCAAAATCACACGCTCCGCACGCAACCTTCTGTTTGCCAAAACCACGTAGCCACTGGAGTGCTACTGGTCCTTGGAACAAACACTACCTGCAGCCACAACTCCTACACACACACGGCAGCGGAAACAATTCAGAAGCTGTCTGCCTGGAGGGGGCGGTTAGACCGAGTATGGGGGGCGGTTAGACCGCCTCCACCTGGTAACCAAGAAATCCTCCGAAACACCTCTTCCGAGCTCCAAAACTCTCCACGGTTTCACCTACAAGATTCTCTGGTCAAGGCCAAGCTGGCTACCAGAAAATCTTGGCGAAAACCGAAACTCCACCCTAGGGCCTAGGGGCGGTTAGACCGGCTACCACGGGCGGTCTAACCTCCTGTACCCAGCAACAAACTCAAGGCAAGAACTCCTAGCAAACTAAGCCGAACGAACCAAGATTTCACCTGAACGCTCCTCTGATCAAGGCGAACAAACTCACAGAGGAAAATCCGGCAAAACCAAAACTTTCACTTGGAAAGCCCAGGGCGGTTAGACCGCCCCCTTATGGAGGTTAGACCGCCCCTTCCAGAAAACTTGGCCGCGGGTCAAACCTCAACTTCCCATCGCCCGATCTCCCGATTCACCCCACGGATTGCAGTGAGACTTCGGGAATACCTGGGTTACCTCCTGGGCAACCTCTCCACCAAGGAAATCGAACCGAAACGCTCTCAACCAAAGAGAATTGTGGATCTTGGCCCTCTAGGTCATGAACTCAAGCAACTCGAAAAACCACCGAATCGAGGTCGATTCAAGGGAGTTCTTGGGGCAAAGTCACCAGCCAAAGAGGCACAAGGTCCTCATACGTGACACCTAATAAGAATCCCACAAGAAATCGCCCTCAAAACTCCGCCACGAAAATCACAAGAAAGAGGTCCGAAAATCACCAAAAAGGAAAATGGGAGAGGCAACACAAGGCCTTGAGGAACCACGCCGAATCATCTATACATACCATGAAGGTTCGTACAAGGTCTAGCTTGCCACCCGGTCATCCATCCCTCTCTCTAGATCTCACATGAAGCTCTCAAGCTAGTCCTAGAAAAACTAGAGGAAAATACAAACGAAAATGACAAAGGGAAATGAGCTAGGGTTCCAAGAGTTGGCTGCCATCCATCCCTCCAAGTGTTTATATGGGGGCAACCAAAAGACTAAACTACCCTCAAGGGCGAATTCGGAAGTCTTTAGTGCAGCACCATCAGATGGATGCCCAGCGACCGCAAACTTGCTTAGCCTCGACGCAAGCCTTGCCATCCCGACGCGTGTCCTCCGCTTCGAAGTTTCTCGGCGGCTGCGACCCGGGCGGTCAGACCGCCCCCCTGGGCGGTTAGACCGGCCCAGGCAGTCTGACCGCCCTCCTAGGCGGTTGAACCGGCCTGGGTGGTCGCACTCCCTCGTCGAGTCTTCGGCCTCGGTTTTGTGGCTCAACCGAGTAACCCAGTGGTTTTCTGGTGAACCACTGCAAACCCCGCGAACTCGGTGTAGCCTCCACCAATCACCACTCATGACTCGGCTCCCACGTTGTCCCGGCTCGACCTGGGTTTTGAGGCTCAACCAAGAAACCGTCCACCACTTCGTCTTGCTGTTCTTGCCACCATGTGGCCCACACTAGACTCCGCTGGCCACCGGGTCCCTCAAACCAAGCCTACTTATCTTCTCCACACCTGGAGGCCTCACCGGCAACGACCTTTCGCGCTTGTTCTTCACCTGCACCAACACCAGTCAAGCCGCAATCCTGCACCTGCAATACTTAGCCAAGAGTCAGTCCACACCACATTGTCAATCACTCATCACACCAGGAAGCAACGGTCCTCGAACCACACAGGTCAATCTCCCCCTTGATGAGTGCATTGACAACACACATGATTGGTAACCAAAGAGAAAAGGAAAAGAAAAGAAACGACTAAAAGAAACTTCAACAAGCGATCGAAAGCCAAGAGAAAGGCAAAGAGCAAGATCACTTGAAGAAGGAAAGTCTCAGTCCCCTTAGGCAAGGGCAACGGCTCGACACAACCGAGACAAAACAAGGTCACACAAAGAGCAAAGACCACCAAAGGCACACAAGGCCGCAAACCACAAACTCACACAAGAAGCTCCCCCTGCACATATGCAAGCTCCCCCTGAGCCAAAGCACACTCCCCCTGAACCAATGCAGCAATGCAACATGGGAATGCAAACAAGGAGCAAACTCCTGCACCTCTGCCAAGGGCAGTTAGACCGCATGCCCAGGGCGGTTAGACCGCCCTTCTGGGATCTGACCGCCTGGGGGCGGTTAGACCGCCCCAAGAAACCGGCCCAGCACCAAACTTTTCAAAACCTGCCCAAACCACTTGGAACACCTTCCAAATGCTCCCAGGTGCCCAAATCATGCCCAAACTTCTCCCCCTTGTTGACAATGCATGAATCAAGGGAAAATGTGAAAAGTTTCAACATAGAGCGTCTCAAATAGACAAAATTCATCATAGCATGCTACACACATCCAAATGAGCAAGTTAGACACTCTATAGCTTCGTATGGACAAAAACTACAAGATCACCAAGTTTCACAACCATTGGGCAAAGCTAAGATAGAATTGATCATTTTTGCGAAAAATTACCCTCTCATGAGCAAAGTCCTAAACATGAGCAAAACATGTCAAAATGGCAAAGCCACACAAACTTCATGCTAGGACAACCATTCTAAGCATAAGACCATCATAAACACCCACAAGCATCTCATGTCATGTCAAAGCATACCGAGCCATGTGCTTACTTCTATGTATGAGACTTCTCATTGGTAAGCAACATGCAACAGTTTAGCACCCAAAAGCAAGTAAATTAAGCACATATGACATGGGAGCACATTTTCCAAGCAATTTACATTTCATTTTCAGATTTACAATTGGTACATGAAATGTCTTTGCGACAAAAAGGAACTTATGCCCCTCCACAAGATAAAGCATGGGGGCTAAACATTCATGATGGCAAATGAGGCTTTGGACCCATATGATCAAAATAAGCTATCCAACCACAAATTAACCATGGAAATACCACTAAAACATGTCAAGATCATATACAGACATTTACTCACAAGAGAGCATACATGTGACATTTTTCAAAAGACATAGCTAGCAACCATGGATATAAATCAAGATCATCAAGAGCTAAGCCAAACTAACCATAGCTTACCAAACTAGCTCACAAGAACATATATATATCATACCACGGTGAACAATGTATATAAGAGAAGCTTTTCCTACAAAATGCATGCAACCTAACATACAAAGATGACTATACATCATGTTACACATGCCATGCAAATGCAAGAATGCATAAAAGGAAAGCTATACATATGCTACAAAGGAGCTCCCACACACCCAACTCAGGAAATCAAACACACGCCAAGCTCGCCCCGCAAACGAGTGAAAGTTGCTTGATCTAGGGGCTTGGTGAAAATATCGGCTAGCTGGTCATGTGTGGGTACATGGATCAAAGCGATTTTTCCTTTCTGTACGTTGTCTCTCAGGAAATGATACCTCACTTCTATGTGCTTGGTTTTAGAATGGAGCACTGGGTTCTTTGCAACACTTATGGCACTAGTGCTATCACATTGAAGTGGGACATGGGTATACTCCTCACCAAAGTCACTCATGGTGTATGTGATCCAAAGGAGCTGAGAGCAACAACTAGCTGCGGCAACGTATTCGGCTTCGGTTGTAGATTGAGCAACACTCGACTGTTTACGGGAAGACCAAGACACCAAAGATGATCCCAAGAACTGGCAAGTCCCAGAAGTGGACTTCCTATCCAACCGACACCCGGCAAAATCCGCGTCCGAAAATCCATGAAGAGCCAAAGAAGAAGACGCAGAGTACCAAAGGCCGAAGTCGGGAGTATGACGCAAATACCTGAATATGCGCTTGACTGCTTGCCAATGCGAAGTCCTTGGAGACACTTGAAAATGAGCGGACAGACATACCGAGAATTGGATGTCTGGCCTCGTCGCCGTCAAGTACAGGAGTGACCCGATCATGCTTCGGTACTCCTTCTGGTCCACGTGTTCACCGTCCTCGTCCGCATCAAGAGCTGTAGTCGTACTCATAGGCGTCGCCATGGCCTTGGAGTCCTCCATCTTGAACTTCCTCACAATGTCCTTGGTGTACTTGGCTTGGTGCACGAATGTTCCTTCCTTTGATTGCTTGATCTGGAGGCCGAGGAAGAACTGCAACTCGCCCATCATGCTCATCTCAAATTCCCTGCTAATGTCTTCTGCAAACCTTGCAACCAAAGAGTTAGACGAGCCACCAAAGACAATATCATCCACGTATACCTGCACAATTTGGATATCTTTGCCCTGCCTGAGGAGAAACAAGGTCTGATCTACCTTTCCCATCTCAAAACCTCTCTCAAACAGGAACCCCCTCAACCTATCGTACCAAGCTCTAGGCGCCTGCTTCAGCCCATACAGCGCCTTCCTCAACTTGTACACCCGGTAGGGGTACTTCTCACTCTCAAACCCCGGTGGTTGCCTCACATACACTACTTCCTCCAAAACACCGTTTAGGAAAGCACTCTTCACATCCATTTGGTACAGTTTGAACCCTTTAGCCACAGAAAAGGCTAGAAGGATCTTAATCGCCTCCAAACGGGCTACGGGAGCAAAGGTCTCCTTGTAGTCGATCCCCTCTTTCTGACTATACCCTTGCACCACCAACCTCGACTTGTTTCTCACCACTTCTCCTTTCTCTCCCTCTTTGTTTTTCCACACCCATTTTGTCCCAATCGGCTTACACCCCGGTGGAGGATACACCAACTCCCAAACTTGGTTCCTCTCAAAGTTCTCCAACTCCTCATGCATCAAATTAACCTAATTATGATCAGATAGCGCGTGTCCAATGTCTTTGGGCTCAAAAGTAGCAACAAAAGCAGCATGAGCAAAGTGAGAATTGTTTCGAACCCTTGACCGTGTAGTGCGTTCATTGATGTCACCGATGATCCTCGAAGCTGGGTGATCCACTTGAACTCGCCGGGGAGGTTCTCGCCTTGATGCTACCTCCCCCTCAACAGCAGCTTCACCTTGATCTGGGTTTGTCGTTGTAGGTGTGGGAGAGGGCCCGTTCACGATTGTAGTTGAAGTAGTAGGTACATGCTCAGCCGCGGGCACCACACCGCCATCTTCATCATCTCCATGTTCATGCTCCTCTTCCTAGAAAATCTCCTCGCCAAGTTCATCATCACCTGCACACTCAAAAACAAGCTGACTACGTGGCTGTGTCTCGTCGAAGGTTACCTCGCAAGTCTCCACGATTTGGTTAGTTTCAAGATTGAGCACACGAAATGCTCTAGAATGAGATGCGTAACCAAAGAAAATGCCATCGACAGACCTAGCCTCAAGCTTGTCCAACTTCTTCCCTTTCTTATGAATGAAGCATTTACAACCAAAGACATGGAAGTGACTCACCTTGGGTGTGCGACCGTGCATCAACTCATAGCATGTTTTCTTCTTGTGAACCCTGAGGTAAATCCTGTTCGACACATAGCACGTGGTATTGACCGCCTCAGTCTAGAACCTTCTCGGAGTCCTATGCTCATCGAGCATTGTCCGAGCCATCTCGCACAAGGTTCTGTTTTTCCTTTCAACCACGCCGTTCTGGGGAGGCATATACGGACTCGAAAACTGATGTTCAAGACCCAAGTCATGGCAAAAGGTTTCGAAGCGAGAGTTTTTAAATTCCGAGCCATTGTCACTGCAGATTGCTCGTATGGCATCTCCGTGCCTCTCGTTTCTTAACCTCAAGACAAGATCTCGAACAAAACCAAACGTCTCCCCTTTCTCCTCAAGAAAGAAAACCCACGCATACCGAGAGTAGTCGTCCACCACAACCAAGACGTACCACTTCCAACCCACAGATCGCACACGAGCTGGGCCAACAAGGTCCATATGGAGCAGCTCGCATGGACGCTCCGTCATCACATCCGTGAGGGGTGGATGGAAAAAGGCTACCATCTTGGCATGCCGACACGGCGCACAAACCAACTCTTTCTCAAACCTCAGCCGTGGCAATCCTCGGACCAAATTGAGTTTACTCAAGCGAGACAAAAGGTCAAAGCTTAAGTGACCCAACTTCCTATGCCATTTCCACAACTCACTCAAAGAACCAACCAAAAAGTAACGAGCCACACCAAAAGACTGAGAGAAATCCGCTCGGAAAACTTGACCCTCGGGAACGACCATGCAAACTAGGTCCCCTCGAGAATCCAAAATCCGAGAACCACCAGGCCGAAACAACACCTCAAAACCCTCATCCAAAAGCTGGTTAACGGAAAGCAAATTGAACCCGAGTGATTGAACAAGAGCAACACGCCTGAGAGTGACCTTCTCACTTACCTTGATCTCACCTTCTGAAAGCACATGCCCTCGCCCATTGTCCCCAAAGGTGATGTATGTCTTGGACACCACCGAGACGAGACTTGAGAACCACCCCTTGTATCCGGTCATATGCCTCGAGCAACCGGAGTCAATCAACCAAACGTTCCTCAAGTCTCCCACCTGAAATTCAAAAGCGAGCACGTGAGTGAACAAACGACTCAGCACTGGGGTTAGTACCAAAAGAGTAAAACCAGTGCCGAGCCATTTGCTCCAAAGTGGGGTTAGCACAATCCAAAGCAACTCACCTATCAAAGCTACCACCATGTGAACCACCACGAGCACCACCACGAGGGAACCACCCCTGTCTCGCTGGAGGAGAACGGAAGCCACGAAAGGAAGACCGTGGGCCGTTGCTCCTCTCCAACTCAAAGCTACGACTTCTCCCACCATCGTATTGAACACGAGGCGGAGAACATCTAGCAAACTGAACACCACCAGACTCACCATGCCAACCACCAGGACCACGACCACCAGGACTGAAACCACTCGAATCGCCACCTCGAAAACCAAACCGCCCAGAATTCTGGGGGGGCGGTCTGACCACCTAGCCAGGCCGGTCTAACCGCCCCCCTCTGGGCATGGCCGGTCTGACCGCCCCTCCAGGCTGGTCTGACCGCCCTCTCCAGAAAACCACCTCGGCTACGCGAACTCGCATCTCCTCATGCCAGAACACTTCTCACAACCGCCTTACCCCTGGACAGTGGCATACGAGGCTTAGGTACACCATGAGAAGGGTGGTACCTGTCCTTGTTAGCCCACTCCTTAGCCATTCTCTCCTCACGCTTCCTCTTGAAGCAAAACTCACCCTTGTGACCATCTCTCCCACAATATTCACAATGAAACCGTATGAGCTTAGGTTTAGGCTTGGGTTGGGGCTGCTCACTTGGTTTCTCCTCACTCAGCTTCTCACCCTTCTTCTCTCCAACCTCACTCTCCTTGGAGCTCACAAACTTCACCGGTTTTTGAAAGTCGTTTGTAGTGCGAGGAAATATGGGAGGATCTGGGATTGTGTCAAGTTTGTTTCTCAGTGGGTTGGTCTTAGGAGCATAGGCATTTTTGTGGAAGATTTTTGGTGGAGCTAGGATATCACCAATCTTCTCTCCTTCTTCACCACTACACTCTCCAACCTTCTCCGAACCAAGTGCTTGCCCATCATAGCGCTTGTATGCTTTTATCATCATCCTAAGCTGTGGTTCATGACCCGACAACTAACCCATCATTTTCCTCAACTCATCATTCTCATCCTGCAAGCGATCCACATAATGTGCAAGTTCCAGATTCTTCAAAGTATGCAATTCACAAGTAGAGCAAGAAGTGGGAACAAGTTCTTTCAACTTGGCCTCAAGCGAAACAGTGTAAGCATGCATCTCACCAATCTTTCCATGCAAAACAGGGCAAGAAGTGCAAGCACCTAACAAAGCAGGTCTAGACTTAAGCTCAGCTACTTCAACCCTAAGCACATCTAGTTCACCACAAGTAGAGGCATGCTTATACTTAAGACTAGTAAGATCAGCTAGGTACACCGAGCAATCACAACAATCAATCTCATCAGAAATCACAGGTGAAGCCTTAAGCGAATCTATATCAAGCTTAGCATCAAGGTTCTGGGTTTCTAGCTCAGCTACTCGGTTCCTAGCATCTTCTAGTGAGGCCCTAAGCTCTTTCCTCATCTTCTTTGCCTCTCTAAGCATGTCATCACGATTATCAAGCAACATGCCAAGACGCTCATTCTCCTCACGCAAGAAGGGAAGCTCGTCACGTACCTCATCCTCGGAGTCGGAGTCCGAGTCGCTGTGGTGACTCTTCTTGCTGCCGGAGCTACGAGCCATGCCGCAGAAGCCATCTCTCGCGTAGCAGCTCAGCCCGCTCAAGTTCTTGGATGACTTCTTGTTCTTGCACCTATCACCTTCATCTTCACTGCTGCTCGAGCTCGAGAAAGACTAGGCGGAGCTGGAGTCGAGGTCGCTCGCCCCGACCATCGCTCGGGCCTTCCTGCCGCGACCGTCCTTCTTCCTCGATCGTCGCTCGCCCTTGTGCTTGTTCTTGTGCTTGTGATCGCACCTCGATCGGTACTTGCCGTCCGTCCTCGACCGGTTCTTGTAGCTGTCCTTGTTCTCCATCTTCTCCGGACAGTCGGCGACGGAGTGTCCTGGCTTGCCGCACTGAAAGCATGTCTGTGGATTCCTCCTTGTGTTCACTCGATTCTCGTGCAACCTCTTGAACCGCCTGGTCAGCATCGCCAGCTCGTCCTCTGCAAGCACGTCGAACTCCTTGTCTGGCAAAGACATCAAAGAAGACAGAGAGTACATCCAGGAGGATGCGTTAGTGTTAGACTTAGCACCTTTGCCACCGACGAGAGAAAGACTATGAGAGTCAGTTGGGCTCTCGATCTTAGTTGTCATACCACGGTCCAACACAGCTGACTTGAGCTTCGAGAACAGCTCGTTCACAGTCAGGGTGTCATACTTCTCGAACTCAAGAATAGCCTCGACCTTTCCGTCCCATACGGTGCGATCCAACGAGTGTAAGAGCTTCACTGCTCTATCATGATCATCGTATGGGAGCACGACCACATTGGCTCTGATGTTGTTCACCACAACCGTAAACCGTTGGAAAAGGGCATCGACGGACTCACCGGGGAGATGAGTGAAGTTCTCGTACTCTCTCCTGTAAGTCGCATACATCCGAGCCTGAACCTGAGCATTCCCAGCATGAGCATCCTTCAACTACTCCCAAATCCTACAAGCTAAGTCCTTTGTCTGAACCCGATCGAATTCGGACTGACACAGAGCACGAAACAAGTAGTCGACCGCCTTGTTGTTGGCGTCGAACATGTCCCTCGATCCCGGAGCAAGGAAGTTAATCGAATGAACATAAGCTGTGTTCACCGTAATGTCCCAAAGGATCTGTCCCTTGTCGCGGAGGAACGCAGCCATCCGTCTCTGCCACATCTGGTAGTTTTTGCCATCGAAGTGCGGAGGACCCGATCCCTGTTCTTGGTACGCCATCCTTGGATCTTAGACTGGTTAGAATCCGAAGATCCGTAACCGGCTTTGATACCACTTGAAGGACCGGAACTGGTGACCAGCGAGGGGGGGGGGAGTGAATGGGAGCCGATAAAAATTCTTCTCGAAGGGGATGACTTCCCCAACAAGATGAACTCAGCCGGATATCCAAAATCACATGCTCTGCACGCAACCTTCCATTTTCCAAAATCATGTAGCCACTGGAGTGCTACTGGTCCTAGGAACAAACACTACCTGCAGCCACAACTCCTACACACACACGGCAGCGGAAACAACTCAGAAGCTGCCTGCCTGGAGGGGGCGGTTAGACCGGGTATGGGGGGCGGTTAGACCGCCTCCACCTGGTAACCAAGAAATCCTCCGAAACACCTCTTCCGAGCTCCAAAACTCTCCATGGTTTCACCTACAGGATTCTCTGGTCAAGGCCAAGCTGGCTACCAAAAAATCTTGGCGAAAACCGAAACTCCACCCAATGGCCTAGGGGCGGTTAGACCGGCTACCACGGGCGGTCTAACCTCCTGTACCCAGCAACGAACTCAAGGCAAGAACTCCTAGCAAACTGCGTCGAAACGAACCAAGATTTCACCTGAACGCTCCTCTGATCAAGGCGAACAAACTCACAGAGGAAAATCCGGCAAAACCAAAACTTTCACCTGGAAAGCCCAGGGCGGTTAGACTGCCCCCTTATGGCGGTTAGACCGCCCCTTCTAGAAAACTTGGCCGCGGGTCAAACCTCAACTTCCCATCGCCCGATCTCTCGATTCACCCCACAGATTGCAGCGAGACTTCGGGAATACCTGGGTTACCTCCTGGGCAACCTCTCCACCAAGGGAATCAAACCGAAATGCTCTCAATCAAAGGGAATCACGGATCTTGGCCCTCTAGGTCATGAACTCGATCAACTCGAAAAACCACAGAATCGAGGTCGATTCAAGGGAGTTCTTGGGGCAAAGTCACCAGCCAAAGAGGCACAAGGTCCTCATACGTGACACCCAACAAGAATCCCGCAAGAAATCGCCCTCAAAACTCCGCCACGAAAATCATAAGAAAGAGGTCTGAAAATCACCAAAAAGGAAAACGGGAGAGGCAACACAAGGCCTTGAGGAACCACGTCGAATCATTTATACATACCATGAATCGGAAGTTTTTAGTTCAGCACCATCAGATGGATGCCCAGCGACCGCAAACTTGCTTAGCCTCGACGCAAGCCTTGCGATCCCGACGCGTGTCCTCCGCTTCGAAGTTTCTCGACGGCTGCGACCCGGGCGGTCAGACCGCCCCCCCTGGGCGGTTAGACAGCCCAGGCGGTCTGGCCGCCCCTCCTGGGCGGTTGAACCGGCCTGGGTGGCCGCACTCCCTCGTCGAGTCTTCGGCCTCGGTTTTGTGGCTCAACCGAGTAACCCAGTGGTTTTCTGGTGAACCACTGCAAACCCCGCGAACTCGGTGTAGCCTCCGCCAATCACCACTCATGACTCGGCTCCCACGTTGTCCCGGCTCGACCTTGGTTTTGAGGCTCAACCAAGAAACCGTCCACGACTTCATCTTGCTGTTCTTGCCACCATGCGGCCCGCACTTGACTCCGCTGGCCACCGGGTCCCTCGAACCAAGCCTACTTGTCTTCTCCACACCTGGAGGCCTCACCGGCAACGACCTTTCGCGCTTGTTCTTCACCTGCACCAACACCAGTCAAGCCGCAACCTGCACCTGCAATACTTAGCCAAGAGTCAGTCCACACCACGTTGTCAATCACTCATCACACCAAGAAGCGACCATCCACCGGTCCTCGAACCACACAGGTCCTCATCGTAGACTTTCCTACTCCTCATGAGAATTACTCGGAAGATTCTCTTCACCTCTGTGAAGGCAAACAATCATCATCCCTCTCGACCGAGTTTGAGCCTCTTCCCACTGGCCCGTATCTTGTTGTTTTTTATCATGATCGAGAGTCAATATCGAGCTTTCTTGATAAATCTCTTGACATAGAGGACTCATGGGCCATGGAAATTTGTGAGGCACAGACTCTGGAATTCATAGGAAAGGATTCCATTGACGAGCATGGTAGCTTCATCCTTGATATACCTTATGAACCATGCTCGCATAATTCCTCTCCAGAGTCAGCCATGCCTAGTGCACTGAGCACACGTGAGGGCTACAACCACCTTCTGGTCCTCAATTGCAGAATGTTTAGAAGGTTCATCGTGGATGCATATGTTTACCATAAGCATATCAGATTTCGTGTGTGTGCTGTGGCACTAACCTTGCAGCTAAAGCTTCACTGATACATCCAAGATTGGTGGTGAGACGAAATGACACCACCAATGATAGCTGCAAAATGAAGTTCCCCTGGTCGAGCTTATGACCCAAAAACAAAGCACTGCCAGGAGATACCCTGGATTAGCTTAGGATTTATTTTCCCATTCGAATAAAAGGAAGAACATGTTTTTAAGATAAGTTGTCCTTCGGGTATTTTTGGTCGCTAACCTTTCAGGTGGAGATTGAAAAGAGCGGTGGACAGATGATTCCTAAGAACATATGAGCTACATCAACTACAACACCTTGGTAAGATTTTGGTGAGGGAACATTTACAAAGGAAGCTTGATCTCCACACATTTGAGTTACGTTGCTTAGCAATGCAAACTCCAAGTGTGGGGGAGATATGTGAGCATCCCGAGTAAAATTCCTCTCATGCCAAATATTATCCTGGTTTGGAAATGATGTTAGCTCTTGCATCTTGCCTGACTAGCTAGGTATGTCCTGCTTTTGACTTTAAACAAAGCCCTTCCGGGAGGTTGCCCGATGTTCACCGTCACATGGTCATGCTTATGCCCCTTTGAAAACAGCTTGATCATGCTTGCATGCTTCCTTTATCTTTGTTTGCATGCTCCGGTTTGAATGTACACGATATATCACGCATTCGTAGGCCTTTTAAATTAAGCATGGTGCTTAGGTTAAAATGCCTTCTTCAACCAAACTAGACATGGTGTCAAGTTTGAGTGATGAACCCTTAGAGTTATGCTTTAATAACATCGTGGTTGCATGTCTGTGGACTAACCCCTGCAGAAAATCGTCAAATCCAAATGGGTAAGTCATCGAGCTAGATTCATATGGGAAGGTAAGTTAAGGTGTTAGACTCATGTCACATAACATACAATGGAGGAACATCTGACCTCTCAAAGGTCCAAGGTAAGTATATTCCCCTTTGTTTATGAAATGTAATTTTGATCTAACCCTGTTTGAGCAACTGACATGGTGATGACAAAAAAACAAAAACAAAAATATTTGCTTTTGAATAAAGGCTCTATGGTTATCAAACCAGCAGAGTCCCTCTTTTTGTGTCCACTTTTGCTTGAAGAACAACACCAGGTACAAGAACAAGTGTGGGGGAGTCCTCTAGATCTCGTCATCGACATATCCACACGAGAACTCCCACACAAGGGCTGCATGACAACGCCTACACCTTCATGACAAGGACAAGGTATACTGAGTGAGCTGGCTACCCCACGGGTTAGCCAAATCACCACTAGTCTTCCTTGATTCCCATATCCTTCAGGAGCGATGGTATGTGCACCCTTCATCCACTACAAGAAAATCCTTGACTAGTGACGCAACCACATTTTAGCGTCATTGATTTATGACGTTCCTGGCTGATCTCGTCATAATATTTCACTTCCGAGCAAATTTAGTGACAAAAAAAATTTTCGTCATAACGGTTGCTACTGTAGCTGAGCGTTCACTGTTCCATGCTTCTTTTGTGACACCATAAGCTCCGCAATAGCGTCATAAATCAACTTTGGTCCCACATGTAAGCATTATTTTAAAAATAGAGTGTTCCAAGTCGTCATAAAATTTAGTTGGGTCCCACATGTAAGCATTTTTTCGAAAATAGAGTGTTCCAAGTTGTCATAAAATTTTCCAGGGTCCTACATGTAAGCATTTTCACCATGTCAGCGACGTCATAAACCAACTTTGGTCCCACATGTAAGCATTATTTTAAAATAGAGTGTTCCAAGTCGTCATAAAATTCAGTTGGGTCCCACATGTAAGCATTTTTTCGAAAAT
Source organism: Cenchrus fungigraminus (assembly GCA_036936925.1). NCBI lineage: Eukaryota > Viridiplantae > Streptophyta > Magnoliopsida > Poales > Poaceae > Cenchrus > Cenchrus fungigraminus. The sequence continues at coordinate 91,645,686 of CM072774.1, read as the reverse complement.
AGACTGTTGTCATAAATAGTTCCAGGGTCCCACGTGTAAGCATAGGTCACGAAATGTTGCAAAAATAATTTGCCATGGCATGGGTTCGAACCAGGGACCTGAAGGAACAAGGTTGTGCTATTTACCACTGCACCACATGTAAGTTTATGGGAAACTCTACTAATAGTTCATGTGAATTCTTTACTGTGACCAGGTCCCACAAGTAAGTTTCAGTTGAGTCTATAATTACGTATCGAATGGCTGGCGAGACACTTCACTCAGACTTCGCAAAGACTTTTGACTTCCGCTACGCAGATCTGCAATAGTTCATGGTAGGAATGGCGGATCCTAGCGGTGAGGGGAAGATGGTTGCGCTGCCACATCCCAGCAACAAGAGGATGAGACAGCAAGATGAGGTTGGTCCTCTGGTTTGAGCGGCTATATTTTCCCCTATCTTACTAGGGTTGGGGATATCTAGATTTGGGGATCTGGAGGATTGATGAGCATATATGGTTGATTTAGATTTCATTATCATACCTTTAGATTTGCACTTTGATAGGTGTTAGAAGTTGATAGGCTATAGACAATTCATGTTAGATTCAGTTAGTTTTCAATTTGCATCATCTTACAGTAGGTTTTGTATTTTAGTAGCTTCTAGATGTGCTTCAAGCCACTTGTTTTATGGATTTTTGTCGAGGTGCACAATTGATAGGATTGATAGGTCCATCGTTTTATGAATCATTAGATTGAAGATACTATTTCAGAGTTGCAGACCGTTGAAGGGACATCTGGATTCTGCCACGATTGTTAGCGTTTGCACAATTCATAGGTGTTAGATTCAGTTAGTTTCCAATTTGCATCGTTCGATGGATCGATAGGTTCAGTTAGGACAACCATGCCCTTGCTGAGTTTATGTAGGTAGCAAACAACCAGGGTTTGTGGCATGTGGTGGTTGCTTTACTGTACTCATACAATTGGGTTGAAGGGATTCAAGTTTTTTTATAGACTGAGTTGAGTTTATTTTTCAGATCGAGATGAGTTTTCTCCAAGGATGAGTTTATTTCTACAAGAACATCTTATTGTTATTTTAGAAGATCTAGATGCCTCGTCTCGGGGGAGAACTCTATTAGGATCTCCAAAGAGATCCAAAACATGATAGAACAACTAGCTGACAGAGAGAAATAGCTTCAGTACACACCTAAGAACAAGAACACTGAGGGCAGAGCTTATTCTTCTTGCCATAGACATTGGAATAAAAGCGTCAATAAATGGGTAGGATATTGAGTTTGTTTGGTCCATCCTTTCTTTTAAATGTTCAAGAAGTTCGTTGTCAATTGGACTGAAATGGGTACCCTTGCCTATTAGTACCCATTTCAGTCCAACTGACAACGAACTTCTTGAAAATTTAAAAGAAAAGACAGACCAAACAAACTCAATATCCTACCCATTCATTGACGCATTTATTCCAATGTATATGGTAAGAAGAATGATCTTCGCCCTCAGTTGTCTTGTCCTTAGGTGTGTACTGAAGCTCTTTCTCTTTGTCTACTAGTTGTTGTACCATGCTTTCGATCTCTTTCGAGATCCTATAGAGTCCTCGCCCTAAGACGAGACATCCAGATCTTCTGAAAGAACTTTAAGAAATGCAAGAGAGTCCCACAAAACCAAAAATTCACGGTAGGAGGTGCAGAAGGTGAAGGAACAGCTGCAGGAGGCCAAACATGAGATGGAGTTATGAGTATGAATGAGTAGTGACGATTATTGTGAAACTTGTATCATGATTGTGTTTTGGTGTTGGCTACCGGATCATCGTATGATGTTTGCTACTTGTTGGTGGACTGGTGGCGTGAACTTTGTGGTGATGAGTTGCTATGAGATGTCATCTTATTATGCCGATTTGGTTTAATCTATTCCTAATTGGTTCGAGCATACTCACCATTCGGAATTCATAAGCATTGCAATGGAGGTCATTGAGAATTGTAGTTAAGGACTGGCACCGGGTGTTAACCGACGAACTTGTGTGCACACCCCCTTTGAATGGACGTGTCGATCATTGTGAATCGCAATGCCTGGCCTTATTTACTCTCAGTCACCAACATGTACTAAGTCGAAAGGTTGAAGCTGCACTATGCGTCAAAGATGTGGGACGTGGCAAGCGAGGAAACTGCGACTTTAGTTCTACAATGGGCAATTCAGGCTAACTGCACACAATTGCAGGACAAGTGCATGTCTCTCTTAGAGCGAATCTTTCCTCACGGAATACTCACATATGATAGGGTGGTTGCATGCACTGATCATCCCGAATTTATGCACAATCTCTGTAGAAGATCCAAACTCATTCGTTTCAAGCATACTCACCATTCGGAATTCATACGCATTGCAATGGAGGTAGAGAAAGAACAATGGAGGTATGGTGATAATAGATAGAGAAGGGGGAAGTTTTGATTGAGGAAACTCTGGCCTGTTGATGTTTCGCAAGGAGGACCTTCCTAGTGGTAAAAAGGCAGGAAAAGCTAAGATGTTGTTTGTTTGGATTGATTCAGAATCAGATCGTCCGTCCTTTTGATGGTTTGCAGGAAGGACCTTCCTGAGAAACAATTGTGTAACTGCCTGTTTCCAAGTGCCAACTATTCCATGTGTCCGGCCGCCGCGCACCCGGAAACTGGACATGTCTGCCCCAACAACAGCACGGAGCGGTTCTAGTAAGTTGGCGGGAGAAAAGCGCGCGTGACAGCCAAAAAAACGTTTTCCCGCAGACAAGTGTATATATCTCATTTCTCTCGACGACGCGGCATACACTACTGCAACTCTGCAAGAGACTCGCCGGCACCACGCTCCTTTTCCTTCTGGCAAAGATTAGAGCTACGTCGGTGCTTAGATCTGCTGTTGCCCATGGCGGGAATGGCGAATCGTAGCGGCCCTAGCAGCGAACGGAGAAGCAGGACTCATTTCGGTCAGGTCATTCCTCTATTTAGCCATGCTACTTTGATCTGTCATACTAGTTAAGGGGAATTCTGGATATGGGGATCTGGGTTAACGGACTATATTCATGTATTTTAAAGGTGTTTGGAGTAGACTCCGAAAGCTCCAGATCGCCGACGCCTGGTCCTCGTGAAGTTATCGTTATAGATCCTAATGAAAACGAGTGCAAGGACGGGTTGCCTGTCCATCTGAGGTATGACTGGATAGGCGCCAACCCTAGGCGTCGATATGTATGCTGCTGCGAGGTAAACGATAACCTGTATCACTTCTAATAAATGTTGCTTCTGCGTTTTGATGTTAGTGTGGTCAATCGCTAATTATATGAATGAAATCGGTGACTATAGACTGATGGCATGAAGTGCGCGTCGTTTAGGTGGATAGATCCTGAATGGGATATTAGGACTCTAAAAGTTCTAGAGAAACTGATGGAAATGAAGGGAAAAGCAGAAGAGGAAGCAAGGTCGTGGAAAGAAGCATGTACAGCTGCTAAGGAGGAGGCCAATGTCAAAGCAGTTGAGCTGCAGACGATAACGCGATACTACAGGGAGGTAACCCATAACCTATTTGAGACGAGAAGGAAAATGAGAAACGATGCTCTGTTGTCTCCTATAGAAAAGGGTGAAGCCAACAGGTACCTAAAAGCTGAAAGGGAGGCAAGGATGTGGAAGGAAGAATGTACAAAGGCTAACAGGGAGATTCAAGAGACTGCCGCTGAGCTGCATACGGTCAAGCAGCTCCTGGATTCTGCAACACTTGTGGTGAAGAAGGTGAGGGAATTGCTGAGACAGGCCTCATATAAGAGGTCACTCAGCAAGGACAACAATGAGGCATAATGTGATTCGTGGTGTTATTGCTAGGTAGACGGTTTAGAGGTGCTAATTATGCTTGTATTTTGGTTTTTGCTACTTGTTGGTGGTGTGAACTTTGTGGTGATGAGTAGCTGTGAGATGCCATCTTATGATGTTTGATACTTGTCCGCTCTGTTGATGCTTTGCGGGAAGGACCTTCCTGATTATTGAATGCGTAACTGCTTGTTCCCTACAGTGATTGTGGTAGAAACTCATACATATGCGCAGAATAATTGACGAAGGATGATAATATAGATATTTGTACATTGAATTGCGTTACAGGTGGTACACAATCGAAGTTCCTCATTACGGATAGCTAGGCAACAACCATGTTCCTCACGACCAAATCCAGTCCCCACGAACCTGCTTAATGCAGATCACCGGAGTAGTGTTGATGCCTGGAATAATACCTATTCCCTGCTGGTAGATCCAGTACTCATTCTTTTTATCGTGATGATAAGTTCGTAGAAAGTAAATGTGATTTGCGCTCAGGTCAGCCAAATCAGAAATGGCATGCTCTTCTGTAACAATGCACTTGCCAGGACCAAACAAGATGATCTTATTCTGGAACCCAGGAGCTCTTTCCCAGGGAATAGGCTGCCAAATGTCCCCGACGAATGAATGCAAAGTTAATTCTACCACCTCATCTTCTTTCTCCTCCAGAACAACAAAGAACAATCGGTCTTCACCTTCGAGTAGAGATGAGTTGCCCATGCCAATAACCCATGACAACTGAAGTCCAACAGGATGGGGAGGTGCTGGAAAATCTTGCCCCAAGTAGATCCGCATGTGTTCAGAAGAACTGCACCAGAAATCTTTCGAAGGTAGTGTAGTCCAGTCAGATTGGCTACCCAAATGCCACATGGAAACGGGCAATGACCCAAGTGCTGCAAAAGATTTCTCTGGCCAAAAGAAAGTAATCACGACAAATGACTCTGCACCAGTTGCTGTTTCAAGGCACAAGATACAAGCTTGGAGAGTAGCCATTTGGCTCCATTTCGGAAGTCGACAAAGGCGAATGTACTTCCGAGGAGACAAAGGATTCAGCATGAGCACGTTGCACCAATCTCTGCAATCTAAGGTGACTAGGCTTCCAGATCCGCCGCAACCAATGAATCTAGTCCTTTTCCCAGCCAATGCAGGAAAGGAGACCTCAAAAAGTCGCATATCAGCAACGAATGCGAATGTCACTACTCCAGATTCACTGATAAATTCAGATTTCAGAATCCAAGGGTCAAACGGGCATGCCTCACCTGAACGAGCGCAGTTCCAACCCTTGCAGACAGCTTTGAACATGATGAAATCTCTTGCATCACTGATCTTATTGGCGACGCTCACAACAATGTCAGAAATATGATTTGCCCAGGGATGAGGCATCATTGATAGGATAGCCAAAGAACAAGGTTGTGGGAGAACAATGGAGGAGTTACAGCTCCAACAAAGACAAATGAGTGGAAAAGGTAGTCCAGAAGGTCCGGTATACTGATGTATTGCTAAAAGGACCTTCTGGACTACAATTATTTCTTTCGGTCCGTTAACATTCCGTTGAACGGTCTTTCCCCCTTCCTCAGAACGTACTCCCTCCGTCCACAAAAGAATGCAATTCTCACTTCCCGGTAAGTTTATATGAAGATATAAGTGTAAATTTGGTCAAAATTGAATTAGTTTGAACTGAATGGATCCCACAACTACTCTAATCTTTTCGGGAGCAGTTTTTTCAAAAATGGTTCAATGGGTTCCTCTGGCCATAAATATCCCCCTTCCACCCAGTGCCCTCTTCCTCTCCCCACTTTTGCAATCAACAAAAAACTCCATTCTCGCACAGCACCCTCTTCCTCTCCCAACTCTTGCAACCAACAAAAAACCCCATCCTCGCACAGCGCTCTCTTCCTCTCCCCATGGAGCCATTTCTCCTAGAGGTGCGGTCCAAGCCACATCCTCCTCCTCTTCTGATGAAAGGGAAGATCTCCAGTGGTCTGATGAAGAGGAGGCAGAGCGAAGGCCCATTCGGGTGGTGGTTGACACATCCTCTGATGATTCGGAGTTTGTGGAATAAAATGAAATCCAAGATCATGTGCCTCTGAAACATCGCACCCCTCGCAAGTCAGCAAGAGGTGCCAGGGGTCAGGGCGCGGAAGCACCGCCACTCGCCGGGGAACTGTCGTCTCCAAGCGCCGTCATCCTCTCTCATCCTCATCGGTCGGCGGCAGTCGATCTCTGCCATCCTCGCCGAGCAGAGGCCATCATCAACCGGCCGTCATCATCCACCATGGAGCGGCGCCAAGGCCATGCTCGACCGGCCGCCATGGAGTGGCAACATCATCCTCTAGCGGCAGCATTGGAGGGACGGCCTCATCCGCGGGCGGCTCCCTAGGAGGTCCGCCACCATCTTCCACGGGCGGCGGCAACAAAGCGACATCCTCGTCCGTGAGCAGCAGCAACATGCTGCTGGGTGCACCATCGACAAAGAAGCGGCGCCTTGATTAGTGGATTAGTGGTAACTGCTACTAGTAGAAGTAGAAGTAGAAGAAGTAGAAGTAGAAGTCCGGTCTGATTGAATACTACTACTACTATTTTTTCCTTGTAAGATGTTGGTTTTCTCATTGTGTAGCAGTGACAGTTTAATCCGGTCCGACTAAAAACTACAAACCGGACTTTCGTCCTGTGTTCATCCGGTTTTTAAGAAATTAATGGAATGGACTTTCCGTATACAATGAATTTATACCGAGGGAGTACACACACATTACCATTTTTATTAGAAACAACACAATCCAAATACAAACGACACAAATGCATGCATACGCATTGATTACACATGAGGATGGATCGATCCACCATAGTTGGAACTACAGTGACATACTCTGAACGACATACTACTAGCATCTACCATCACGGCTCATACTACTACCATCACCACATACTACTAGCATCTACCATCACGGCTCATACTACTACCATCACCACATACTACTAGCATCTACCATCACGGCTCATACTACTACCATCACCACATACTACTAGCATCTACCATCATGGCTCATACTACTACCATCATGGGCTCATGGAAATCCAGCCACTGCACGGAGTGTAGCAAAATGTGGCTCCTGGATCAGATACTCCTCCAAAGCGCAATGCCTCGCCCTTGTATCCCAAACCCAGGCAGGCGAAATGGCGATGTTATGCGTGTGTAACAGCAGGTCACGAATGGTCCATTGCCTGTGACCCCTATGGCAAAAAGGGCACACCCACATTGCTTCGTGATATACGCGGGCGGGCTCGCCCTGCTGAAGCCAAAGCAACATAGACCATTTCTGGTCATGCGTTTCATCTGGTTCAATGAGCACTGGCCGCGAGGGTGGCATTTCAATGGGCAACAGCAGACGTGGCAGCCTGGGCCTTGGGCAAAAAGGTGGTGCCATGAGGTTCAGCTGATCCTGAGCTGCCGTTGCCAGCGGCTGAACTGGAGGTGGCATCACCCCCGGGTGTTGCTGAGGTGCCGATGCCAGCGGAAGTGGAGGTGCCATTGGTGTCGGGTGCTACTGAGGTGCTGATACCAGCGGAAGTGGAGCTGCCATTGGGGCCAGGTGCTGCTGCGGTGCTGATGGCAGCGGCTGAATCGGGTGGTGGTGAGGTGCTATTACGCCCGACAGCTCCCCCTTCCCCGACTCCTCCAAGTTCCATGCTCCGTCCCTTCCTTGCCCGACCATTCCCCACGTACTGCATACACAAACGAAGAACAAACCCTACATAACCTAATAATGTGACCATCTCGATAACACGCATACATAAAGTAAACAAGATTAGCCAACAAAATGATCTCACCCTTGTATCCCACTAAAGTAGAGAAATGCAAGACGGGAAACCGATAAGTGTTGGCCTTGCATTTCAAGAACGCTGTGCTGCACTCGCCTATTTATCGAGGACTACAGCGGTCATGTGAGCTCGGTGTAGCATTGCTAAAGTTACTAAGGAAAATGTGAGATGCTCGGAATATAGTCAGTGGCGTGCATCGATTACATGTGTGGACGATGGGTATCACGGGATGAGCCCGACGTGTCTAGGTATGTGTTTACTTCCGGACTTTCCTCTCTGTAGAGCACAAGAAAGTCCTGTGGACAAATCACGCCGCATCAGCTACATCTAATGGCCGTCTCACTACATCAGCTCATGCCGCATCAACAACGAGACAACTCTCTACCATTTATTTATGTAATGGTTTAGGTGTCAATTGCATCTGGAGAACAAGATTGGGTGCTGTAATCAGATGGACCGGATGGTCCTTGCGTTGCAACACACAGGGTGCGGGATGACTTGACAAGTCGTCCTCGATCAGGACGCTGCGTGAGTCGTGACTGTAAAGGTCTACGAATGGTCTGGATTCGCACTTGATGATTCCCGTAGGCCTTGGAGACTGAGAAACGTGATGAACTTGTTGACGCGACAAGACCAAAATGGAATAAGCTGGAATTGGAATAGCAACATATGTTTTTTTGTGTATGTGTGTGTGTGTGTAATATTAACATGCATAAAAGCACAGAAGGGCATCTCGAATGGGCATTTGGGAATGACACGCTCTCACAAGTTGATCCACGTGTCGATCATTGAGAATTGCAGTTAAGCACTGGCACCGGGCATTAACTGACGAACTTGTGTGCACACGCAGCACACCCCCTCTGAACGGACGTGTCGATCATTGTGAATCGCACTTAAGGAGTAGAACCGGGAAGTTCATGACCTGAACGTGGCCACACCCGGACTGAAGGGACGCGTCCATTCCGGGTGGTAACTGATGTCCACGAACAGACGTTTCGGAACGACACATTCACTCCCACTATAATAAGAGACACTTTAGGCACGAGACGATCACTGCAGGCCATTTGTGTTAATGGCTTTAGACGCTAAAATGATTCCTTCCATGCAAGTTGACTTCTCAGTCTCAAGCCAGGAAGCGAAAGCTGAAGGAACTGCGGGCAACTTCAAGGAATCCGGTACGTTCATGGTGGGAGGCCGTCAATGGAAACTACGTTGCTATCCTACAGGTATGAATGATCATCAGTGGATGGATGTTCTAGACGGCATTGCTGTCGTCCTCGTTCCTCTGCACAAATCCCAAATGGTACGTGTCTCGTTGCTGCTATGAAGACACACACTCACACATGGCGATACGGTCGCATTATGTTATTATTTGTCAAGCCTGTGACTACTTCCACGTAGGTGCGAGTATTGTTGCGTGCGATGGCTGGAGACCCAAACGATGAAGATGATACATTTCGAGTTCAAGCTACAAAAGAAGTTTGGTTCATGAATCGGGATCTACAAGAAAGAGGATTTGAATGTCTGGTGGAGCATCATGACATTGAGCGCGTGACATCCAGTGAAGATCGCATACACATATCATGTGTTGTTTCAATACTGGAGGACGACTGCATTGAAGTTCCTCCATCAGTGCAAAGAAGCATATGCCAAAGCGTTGCAGCCCAAGCCCCTGTGGAAGTTGCTTTCCATGTAGGTGTGGAATGCCGGGTGATACGAGTGATACGTGTCGATGTTGCGAAAGTATCTTGTGTGATGGAGGCAATGCTCTACGGCCCAGGAGTGGAGTCTAGCTCTAAAACTGTTACAATTATTGACACACACCCTGATGGCTTCTCGGTCCTGATCAAATATGCTAGTGAAGGATCACTCCTGGAGGAGGCTGATTTATGGGACACTCCTGCCAATGCCTGGCCTTATTTACTCTCGGTCGCCGACATGTACCAAGTCAAAAGGTTGAAGCTGCACTGTGCGTCAAAGATGTGGGACATGGCAAGCGAGGAAATTGTGACTTCATTTCTACGATGGGCAATTCAGGCTAACTGCACACAATTGCAGGACAAGTGCATGTCTCTCTTAGAGCGAATCTTTCCTCACGGAATACTCACATATGATTGGGCGGTTGTATGCACTGATCATCCCGAATTTATGCACAATCTCCGTAGAAGATTACCTGAAGGGTTGTACCAGGGTCCCCTGTAGTTTTATGTTTTATTTAAGTGTTTGTAGTCATGTAATAAACAGTTGAAATGGTATGTTATTTTGTTGCAGTGAGTACATTTGTAATGCGAAAATCGGATCATCCGTCTAACGTGAATATGAAGTAGAGTATAGTCCTGTGTGTGTTTGTCCATTCCATGATCCATGGTGGCACAGACAACCCAGTCAACAACTTGCCTCTCTGCGTAAGGTCACTGACGTTTGGGTCCGACACCCAAGCAGTCTTTCGTTTGGGTCACTGACGTTTGGGTCCATGATCCAAAGTCTTTCGTTTCCCGCTCTGGACCACAAAGGCGGGACTTGAAATTTTGAATTCCCCGCTCCTCCTTCTGGTCCTCCTCATTTATATATATATAACAAAGAGGGAAACCAGGTCTCCCAATTCCCTCCTGGTAATTTTCCAAAATCAGGGGATTTTCTGCTCGACCGCCGAAGAGACCTAGATCTACGGCGGAAGCAGCAACGGCGGCCTAGCTACCGACGACGGCTTCCTCTGCTACAAGCGGCAGCCTTCCTCTTCTACGAGCGGCGGCCTTCCTCGGCAATGTCCTTGAAGCTGCAAGATGGTTCAAACTCATTGCTCCGTCGGCTCCCCCGAGGCTCACCCTGGCAGCCGCAGATCTGCAACAGTTGCGCAGAACATCGTGCTGAAGGCGCAAGGTCTGGCTGCCAAATCGAGACGGCATTCGGCACCTTCTTCCCGTCCTATTCGTCAGGTCTGCGGTCTCCTCCCTGTATTGATCGATTGAATTAGATTGCTTCCCCATGCTCTTTGGCTTTCTATAATATTCTTTCATGTTTGGGTGATTGTGGATCTACTGTACCCTATCGCAAGAGTTTGTTAGAAGTCATTTTATTTGAAGTTTGTAGAAATTTATAGATGAAATTGTTGGACTGCTTCCCCATGCTCTTTGCCTTTGAATATTGTTGTTGCATGCTTGGGTGATTGTGGATCTTCTGTTCCCTATTGCAAGAGATTGTTCCAAGTCAACTTATTCGAGGTTTGTAGAAATTTGTAGATGAAATTGTTGGACTGCTTCCTCATGCTCTTTGACTTTGAATATTGTTGTTGCATACTTGGGTGATTGTGGATCTACTGTACCCTATCACAAGAATTTGTTCGAAGTCATTTTATTTGAGGTTTGTAGAAATTTGTAGATGAAATTATTGGACTGCTTCCCCATGCTCTTTGACTTTGAATATTGTTGTTGCATGCTTGGGTGATTGGGGATCTTCTGTTCCCTATTGCAAGAGATTGTTCCAAGTCAACTTATTTGAGGTTTGTAGAAATTAAAGGATGAAATTATTATATTGCTTACCCATGTTCTTTGGCTTTCCATATTTTTGTTGCATGCTTGGGTGATGATGGATTGGGTGTGATCGTTCATGTACTGCATTGAACTTAATAGATGAAATTGCTTCTGATTGCTAATGATCTCAACCCTTATCTCTTGTTCTTGTACTTGTTTCAGTGGGCCAAAGGGTTAACATCTGTAGTCGCTCCTGTTCAGACCTGCTCCAAGGTAACAAACTCAACACCTTCTTTGTTTCAGATTGCGAATGATCTCAACCCTTACCTCTTGTTCATGTAATTGTTTCAGCGGGCAAAAGGGTCAACATCTGAAGTCGCTCCTGTTCAGACCTGCTCCAAGGTAACAAACTTAACACCTTCTTTGTTTCTGATTGCGAATGATCTCAACCCTTACCTTTTGTTCTTGTACTTATTTCAGCGGGCCAAAGGGTCAACATCTGAAATCGCTCCTGTTCAGATCTGCTCCAAGGTAACAAACTTAACACCTTTGTTTCCTTAGTTTGAATCAATTACAAGGTCCTAATCTGACTTGGGATCCACTGTTGCTAGATGGAAGCTACCAAGTCAATGATGCTTCTTCCCGAACAAATTAAAACAGAGGCAGCCAAGTACTCAAGAATGGGTACCAAATCCTTATGTAGTAGTGTTGATCAAGAGCGAGTTGACGCTCCCAATCGGGATGGGGTACAACTACGACAGCGGTTTGTTGCTCACTAGAAAGAGTTATGTAGCTTGAAGAAGAAGATCGAAGAATCAGAATCAACTCTGAAAATGCAATCGGCTGAGATTAAGAGGTTGCAGAAGCTAACCGAAGACAGTGAGGACCTCCTTCGTCTACTGCTTAGCAGTAAAATATGAAGAGGTTAAAATCATTAGATCAAATCTCCACTTTCTCTTGTGATTATGAACTGGATTTAGCTTTATTAATCAATGTTCCTTGTGATACTGTTATCTTGTAATAGTTTGTGATATGTGATGAACAATATGGTAGTGCTTGATAGTAAACAACAGTTTGCTTTATTGTATAAAGAAATATGTGCTGATTACTATTTTGCCAACCAGATCGGAATTATTCAAAAAAAGGATCAGAATTGAAATGAAATCCATTAATACTGATGCATGATTAGTTAATTTTATATTGTCCTTCAGTGGGCTTAGCCCACTTTTAATTGGGCCAAAAGTCAATTTTTTTCAAATTAACGTGACACAGAAGGCCGCAACAATGTGCGCACCTGTTGGACTCGACCCAACCAAAACGGGCCCACCCTAATCAAATTTCATCTGAAAAAGCTACAATTGGACCCAACAAAATCTTTTTTGGGCTATATGAACAACACCAGCCTACAGGAATAGTTTTGGGCTCAACCCAGCTACAAACGGGCCAAATTCATTTTATGATGCATACGATTTGTCACAATTGGCATGCCACATCGGATACCACATCAGATTCTATCCAGTGTGGCAAAGCTGTAGGAACGAAGTTATGACGCATTGTATAGACAAATTTCCACGCGTCATTAAACTCATGACGCCGCGAAATAAGGTCTCGTCATTAATCACGGTTTGTGATGATCGATTAATGAAGGAGCGTTTTCGTAACAACCGGCGTCATTAATCGCGGGTTATGACGAGAAACGGCCTTTTCTTTGCGTCACTAGTCGGCGTTTTTCTTGTAGTGATCTCACCCTGTCTACCTATGAGTTTGAATGATCTCAACTCTTATCCAATGAATCAAACTCAAATAATGGTTCTCTGTTGCTCTACATGATTCTAGTGGTTGGCTTGCATATGTTTTATTCCATGCCTATCATCTTGATGCTTGTGAACAAATATCTTTAGAAAAGCATGCCCATCTAAGTAGTTGGAGTTTGTGATATGGTTTGATGATATGATCTTCGCTCCTAATGCTTGAGTGCTTGGGAATTTTATTTGAAAAAAATCTGAAAACCCTTTGCGAAGCTCCTCTTTGATATGCCACAGTCCTACCAAAGCCATATGATGTTCCAGTTGAAAACCTTATACTCATATGCTGCTTGTTTTTGCATTGAGCTTTGTCAAATTGTTGTGACTCTTGTGAGAATTCTTTTCATGCTTTCATGATCAAGATTCATGTGTGCACCATTTCCCTCTTGCTATGCTTCTACACTGGAAGTTAGCATTGTATCATCCATCTATTCCACCAAATAAAGCTCCATGCATTGTTCCATGATTTACCCCTCTCCAAATATCTCCAAAAGAGACTGGGCTATGCAAAAAAAAAGAGAGAAAGACATACTCAAAACGCATGTTCCAAAAAAAAGAAAAAAAGAAAAAGAGATAGCCCATGTCTCAAATATTTCAAAAAGGAGAGCGGAGAAAATCATGCAAAAAGGAGTCTCACAATTTAGATGGTAATAACTATAGTACCTACTCCGGGGCTAGTGTCCACGTTACCATCACCATAGCATTTCATCATTATGGTAATATCTAGAACCCATTCCGGGCCTAGTATCCACCTTACCATACCCATCATACCTATACATGTGCACATCTTGATCTGATTGTATGATTTGATTTTCTCCTTGGATCCAGTTTTTGACTTTGCAATATATGTGAAACAAGTATGTTTTATCTTCTATCCTACCCTGAGCTCCACATATAGCCATCATTAAAAGTAGGATGAAGAAAGGCAATTCTAATGCCTTGGTGAGGACTTATACACATCGAGTGAACTGAGAGAATGAAATGAGGAGCTAAGCAAGGTTTGTTTTGAAAATTATTGCAAAAACCCCCAAGTTACTTGACATGACGAGCAGAAGTGATTTGATTCATGACTGTTCCATTCCTTAACTACCCAAGATAGCATGATAGACACTCCACATAGTTCACAAGTGCAAGGTATGGTTTGGAATATCTCTTGTGCTCACTTCATATCCCTGGATATCATGTACCACCTTGATCTGTCTCCCTTTACTCGGGACGAGCAAAGGTCAAGTGTGGGGGAGTTGTTGACGACTATTAAGTACCACTTTTAGGCTGTCAATACCTGCATAAAATAAATGGAAAGTGATCATCAACACTAGAATAGGGGTTTATACTAACAATTTGCACAAGTGTTGGAGTTTCTATCTTTTGTTGCAGGACACATCGAAATGCAATGGAATGATACAATTGAGAGCAAGTAAACCAATGGCATAGATATGGCATCATCATAAACAACCCCAAATGCCAAATTGGTCTGCACCATTGTGATGGGCTCGTCTAGATGATCGAAATGGATATATCATTTGCTTACATCAGAGCCCGGATGAGAGAGATATGCACAAGACATCATGTGGGCTCGGTGGGACCCACACCAGGCCACGTGGCGATGTGCTGGCACACAGGATGCCATGTGTTCATGACACCTCATCAATCCAAGAGGAGCACTTCCCGACGAATCAGACACCGCCACGTGTTCAGCACAAGGATTCAAGGGCCCACAACTTGAGCAAACCACCTCAAAATAACCCAAGCACCTGGAACCATCATAAGGGACCACATATTAGTCACTGGGAGAAAGCACAACGCGAAACGTGGTGGGCCTAGGTCGGCCGACCCCTTGGATCGGCCGAACCGACTTTGCCACAGTTCGCCATCTGCTTCCACGTGGTGCTCGTTGATTGGTCCTACAGTGGATTCCCGGGTACCCAAGCTATTCTCGCGAAGTTATCCAGCCCCTATAAATAGAAGTGAGGGGGGTTAGAATAGGACACACACTTCTTCTCCTCATTTTGCCTTTGGGCTCCTACCTCTCTAGGAGAGGAGTGCCTTTGCATAGGATTAGTGCTAGCTTGCTAGTGCTTAGAGATTAGAAGGAAGGTGGGGGTGACTTGGGGACGTGCCATGGTGTTTTGGCATCTTTCCCCAAGAACGAACCTCTATGAATGCCTTTGTTCTTCATTTAGACTAAACTGAGTATTCTGACATTCTCTGTTTAGATTAAAGTGGTTTCTTACATTATTGAATAGTTATTGTGTTCTTCATCTGTTCTTGATTTATAGGCTTGTGTTCTTCATGAACCCAACCCTCTGATCTTCTGGTGTAGTTCATAAGTTGCTAATTCTATTTGTATGCTAGTTAGTCTAACTAGAGTAAAGTGGGTGCTCCGTATGTTCTAATTAGATCAAAGTCCTTTCGTGATCCCTTGCATGAGATAGCTAATACCTGAGTGAGTTCTAGTCTCTCCCTCGTGGGTTCGTCGCTTCGTATTTCTACAGAGTGCTATAGTGTTGCTACGGGAGCTTAAATGTAGCCATGCTATAGTAGTGATCGGTGGTGTAGACGTGGTGTCTAGACTGCGGGTTATCCTTCGTTTGCCCTGTATCCCACGGATTGATAGGGGTAGGCCGTGGTAGTGACAGCTGTTGGACCCTTTGTACTCCCCCACGTTCCGATACGGCGTAGTGCTTTCAGCCAGAACTGACCTATTATAGCCAGGAGGGAACTGGTGTACGAAACGAGGTTTTCTAATTGAGAGACCGTTCCTAACTCCATACGCTATCAGCCGGATCCTTTCCATCTCCCATCTCATCCTATAGAGTGGTGTCCTTGGACCATAGCTAGGCTAGGAGGTAGCGCTCACCGTTCCTTGGATTCGATACCCTTTGGAATACTCCTTAGGTGAAGTGCTACAGCGCTATATCTGTGCGCTTGCGAACTCGTTCGTACTCATAGGTGTACCCATGTGGATCTTACACTCACGCTAGCAATGCGTCGCTAGCGGTGACTTAAGAAATACCAACAAGCATTTCTAGCGCCATTGTCAGGGATATAAACCTGGTGGTGATGCTAGAAAGTGTCAACACCCAGGTCGCAACCGCCAAGAAGCTTCGAAGCGGAGGACACGCGGCATGATCGCAAGAGTTGCATTGGAGCTACGCAGGCTTGTGGTGGATGCGCATCCTTCCGATGGTGCTGAACCGAAGACTTCCAAAATTGCCCTTGAGGGGCTTGTATCCCTAGTTTCTATTAAGGGTAGTTTAGTCTTTTGGTTGCCCCCGTATAAACACTTGAGTTGTGGGATGGCAGCCAACTCTTGGACCCTAGCTCATTTCCCTTTATATTTTCTCTTCCTGTTATCCTTAGGTTTTTCCAGGACTAGCTTGACAGCTTCATGGTGAGATCTTGAGAGAGGGATGGATGATTGGGTGGCAAGCTAGACCTTGTATGAACCTTCATGGTATGTATAGATGATTCGTCGTGGTTCCTCAAGGCCTTGTGTTTCCTCTCCCGTTTTCCTTTTTGGTGATTTTTGGAGCTCTTCCATGTGATTTTCGTGGCAGAGTTTTGAGGGTGATTTCTTGCGGGATTCTTGTTGGGTATCACGTATGAGGACCTTGTGCCTCTTTGCTTGGTGACTTTGCCCCAAGAACTCCCTTGAATCGATCTCGATTTTGTGGTTTTCGGAGTTTCTCGAGTTCATGACCTAGAGGGCCAAGATCCGTGATTCCCTTTGATGGAGAGTGTTTCAGTGGAATTCCTTTGGTGGAGAGGTTGCCCAGGAGGTAACCCAGGTATCCCCGAAGTTTCGCTGCAATCCGTGGGGTGAATCGGGAGATCGAGCGATGGGAAGTTGAGGGTTGACCCGCGGCCAGGTTTTCTGGGAGGGGCGGTCTAACCGCCATAGGGGGCGGTCTAACCGCCTTGGGTCTCCCAGGTGGAAGGTTTGATTTTGCCAGATCTTTCTCTGTTAGTTTGTTCGCCTTGATCAGAGGAGCGTTCTGGTGAAATCTTGGCTCGTTTTGGTGTTGTTTGCTAGAAGTTCTTGGGTTGTGATTCTTGCTGGGTACAGGAGGTTATACCGCCCCCATGAGCTGGTCTAACCGCCCTAGGCCTTTTGGGTGAAGTTCTTGTTTTCGCCAAGATTCTCTGTACCTAGCTTGGCCTTGACCAGAGGACCCTGTGGCTGAAACCGTGGAGAGTTTTGGAGCTCGGAAGAAGGTTTTCGGAGGATATCTTAGTTGCTAGGTGCAGGCGGTCTAACCGCCCCCCATACCCGGTTTGACCGCCCCCTCCAGGCAGATAGCTTTTGAGTTTTTCTCACTGTCGTGTGTGTGTAGAAGCTGTGACTAGAGGTAGTGTTTGTTCCTAGGACCAGTAGCACTTCAATGGCTACGTGGTTTCGGCAAACGGAAGGTTGTGTGAGAAGCGTGTGATTTTGGGTACCCGACCGAGTTCATCTTGTTGGAGAAGTTATCTCCATCGAGAAGAATTTTTATCGGCTCCCATTCACCCCCCCCCTCTCTGGTCGCCAGTTCAGTCCCTCAGGTGGCGATCCCGACGACGGCGGCGACAATGACGGCGACCCCGGCAACAACGACCATTTTGGAGAGCACCCGATGTGTTGTGCGGCGTGCCGCCACGCTTGGATTTGAGGATTTCGGGTGGAACCCAAGCTTTTTGGTAGAGCTCGGTTGCGATTCGATTCCCGGCGATTTAGTTGGTTTGAGGCCTCAAATTTTGGGGCATAGCATCCCCTAGGGACACTTCACATCCTCCCCAAATCTTGTCTCAAGAGCTGAAGTCGTTTGGGAGATTGGGTGTTGGATTCGGAGAGTTGACCTCTCGAGCTCAGGCTATTTCTGCTCTGTCCGTGGCTGGCAGACTGTCCACCCTAGGGCTGCGGACTGTCCGCGAGGTGCGTGTTCGTCGATTGTTCGTCGTGTGTTCTTGAGTTCGTGAGCACGGGCCGTTTCAATCCGTCGAATTTGGTGTTTCCGGTTGGAGTCGGTTTGCCGGACTGTCCGCCCCAGGGTAGCGGACTGTCCGCGCGGCACGGACTGTCCGAGGTGCTCGCCTGGACCGTACGAATTTCCGAGGTGTGGTACTGGAGGTTCGGTCTCCTTTTACGGACTGTCCGCCAGGCTCGCGGACTGTCCGCTAGGCTCGCAGACTGTCCGCCTAGCACCCGCGGACTATCTGCCCAGGGGCTGCCAGATTTGGTTAAGTCCTTTGCTTCTTGAGTTGTGCTTCCGCTTTGCAACTTGTTTACACTTGTTCCTAGGGTTGGTAGGTCCGCTGTGACTACGCGACCTTGGCAAGCTCGTGTGGGAATCCTTGGTAGTGAATTTGGGGCATAGGCCGAGTTCATCCTTCGGGAAGAATTTTTATGGGCTCCCATTCACTCCCCCCTCTCTGGTCGCCTAATCAGACCTTCAATTGGTATCAGAGCCGGTTACAGATCTTCGTGATTCTAACCAGTCTAAGATCCAAAGATGGCGTACCAGGAACGGGGTTCGGGTCCTCCACACTTTGATGGTAAGAACTACCAGATGTGGCAGAGACGGATGGCTGCTTTCCTCCGCGGCAAGGGTCAGATCCTTTGGGATGTTACGGTGAGCACAACTTATGTTCATCCGATTAACTTCCTAGCTCCAGGATCGAGGGATATGCATGACGCCAACAAAAAGGCGGTCGACTACTTGTTTCGTGCTCTGTGTCAATCCGAATTCGATCGGGTTCAGACAGAGGACTTGGCTTGTAGGATTTGGGAGCAGCTGAAGAATGCTCATGCTGGGAATGCTCAGGTTCAGGCTCGGTTGTTCGCGACCTACCAGAGGGAGGACGAGAACTTCACTCATCTCCCTAGTGAGTCCATAGACACCATGTTCCAGCGTTTCACTGTGATTGTGAACAACATGAGGGCTAATGTGGCCGCGCTCCCGTACGATGATCATGACAGGGCTGTGAAGCTCCAGCACTCTCTGGATCGTACCGTGTGGAGTGAGAAGGTCGAGGCCATTCTTGAGTTGGAGAAGTACGAGACCCTCACGGTGGATGAGCTGTTCTCCAAGCTCAAGTCGTCCGAGGTGGACCGTGGGGTGCGAGCAAGCATCGAGAACCCGACTGACCCTCATAGTCTGGCTCTCGTTTCTGGAACAAGGACTAACGCTAACATGTCTTCGAGACAGTTCTCTTTGTCTTGTCTTGTGTCCATGCCAGATTAGGAATTCGACGTGCTGGGCGAGGAGGATCTCGCATTGCTGAGTAGGCGGTTCGAGCGCATGTACACGAACCGGAAGAACGCTAGGAGGAGCTCGGGCATGTGCTACCGGTGCGGGACGCACGAGCACTTTATCGCTGAGTGCCCGGAAGCCATGGAGGTCAAGCCTAAGCACAAGCACAATCCGAGGACCGACCACAAGTACTGCTCGAGGGATGACCACAAGGGCAAGAACAAGTCCGAGCGGGGGCCGAGGAGGAGTGGTGGTCACAAGAAGAAGGAGCGAGCGATGGTTGCCGGAGCAAGCGACATCGACTTGAGTTCTTGCTACTCTTCATCGAGCTCAAGTGATGAAGAAGAACGGCACAAGGGCAAGTGGTCAAAGAAGAACATCAACGGCCTGTGCTTCACCGCCCAAGGCTTTTGCGGCATGGCACATAGCTCCGCAAGCAAGAAGAGCAACAAGGATGACTCGGACTCCAATTCCGAGGATGAGGTAAACAATGATCCATCCTTCTTGGTAGCGGAGAATGCTAGGTTGAATGAATTGCTTGACAACTGTGGTGATGTGCTTAGAAAGACCAACAAGGAGAAGAGGGAGTATAGGTCTTTGCTTGGAGAGGCAAAGGAGAAGGAGGTTGAGCTAGAGTCTTTTTCTTGTTGATGCTAGGGCTCAAATAGATTCTCTGAAGTCTGCTCCTATTGTGACCGATGAACCTGAATGCACTGATTGTTCCACTTTTCTTGGTGATTTGACTGTGCTTAAGGAAAAGTATGCCTCCAAGGTTGAGGAACTAGATGTGCTTAGGGTTGACCTAGATGAGATGAAATCTAGGCCCTCCTTGCTTGGTGCTTGCACTTCTTGTCCTGTTTTGCATGAGAAACTAGATGTGTCGGTTGCTTATGCTAGATCTCTAGAAGCTATTTTGAAAGCTCCTATTCCTACATTATGCTCTACTTGTGAAGTAAATGCTGTGAAGAATTTGGAGCTTGCACAGTTTGCAGGATGAGAATGATGAGTTGAGGAAGATGATGGGTTGGTTGTCTGGTCATGAGCCTCAGTTCAGGACGATGATTGAGGCATACAAGTGCTATGATGGGCAAGGACTTGGGTCGGATAAGGTTGGTGAGGTAAGTGGTGAGAATGAGGGGAAGATCAGTGATATCCCAGAACCACCAAAAACCTACCACAAAAATGCCTATGCTCCTAAGCCAAACTCACTTAGGAAATGACTAGACACAACCCCAGCTCCACCCGTGTTTCCTCCACACACCGACAACTTCCAGAAACCCATCAAGTTCAAGAGTGCCTTGGGGAATGAGTTCTTTGGGAAGAAGGGAGAGAAATCGAGTGAGGAGAAGCCAGAGCCCAAGGAGAGCCCAAAGCCAAAGCCAAAGCCAAAACCAAAACCCTTCCATTGTGAGCATTGTGGGAGGGATGGGCACCTAGCAGAGTTTTGCTTCAGGAGAAAGCGTGAGGAGAGGTTTGCTAGGGAGATGGCAAACAAGGCCAGGTACCGCCCTTCTCGTAGTGTGCCTGAGCCTCGTATGGTGCCAAGGGGTGAGGGTGTGGTGCGTACCATTTACCCTCGAGAGAGGTGTGAGTTTGTGCCTCGAGGTGAGCCACCACAGAGAGATGGTGGTAGGCGTGTTGGGTTTGGGTGTGGTGAGTTTGCTGGACGTTCCTTCGCTCGTGGCCAATACGAGTATGGGGGGAACGATCGCAGCTTTAGGTCTCAGAGGAGCTACGGGCCACGGTCTCCACCTCATGGTACGCGTAGTCCTCCAAGGACATGTGTGGGTGTTCCAACTAGGAGTGATATGATGGATTTTGCAAACCCCATTTTTGAGCAAATGGCACGGCACTAGTTTGATTCATTTTGTACTAACCCCAGTGCTTAGTCGTTTGCTCACTCTCGCTCTCGTTTTTGATTTTTGGGTGGGAGGCTTGGAGGGCTTTTGGTTGATCGACTCTGGTTGCTCTCAACACATGACCGGAGATCGAAGGTGGTTCTCCAGCCTCACCCCGGTGATGACCAAAGAGTACATCACTTTTGGGGACAATGGGAAAGGTAGAGTGCTTTCAGTGGGCACGGTGAAGGTGAGCGAGTCGGTGACTCTTAGGCGTGTTGCTCTTGTCAAGTCTTTGGGGTTCAATCTTCTTTCAGTGTCCCAACTTCTTGATGAGGGTTTTGAAGTCCGTTTCAAAACAGGTGCTTCGCGTGTTTTGGATTCTCGAGGTGATCTTGTATGCACGATCATCCCCGAGGGTCAAATTTTCAGAGCCGATTTTTCTCAGTGTGTCGGCTCTTCTCGTTGTTTGGTTGCTGGTGTTTCGGCGGAGCTTTGGAAATGGCATAGGAGACTAGGTCACTTGAGTTTTGACTTGTTGTCATGCTTAAGTGGGCTAGGTTTGGTTCGAGGATTGCTGAAGTAGCAAAAGGATTTGGTATGTGCTCCGTGTAGGCATGGTAAGATGGTCGCCGCCTCTCACCCGCCTCTGACATCCGTTATGACAGAGAGGCCATGCAAGCTGTTCCATATGGACTTGGTTGGTCCAGCTCGTTTGTGCTCGGCGGGTGGGAAATGGTACGTCCTTGTGATAGTGGACGACTATTCTCGCTATGCTTGGGTCTTCTTTTTGGCTGACAAGGGGGAGACATTTGGTTTTGTCCGGGATCTAATCTTGAGGTTGAAGAATGAGAGGAATGGAGATACTATTCAAGCTATTCGTAGCGACAATGGCACTGAATTTAAAAATGTCGTTTTGAAACCTTTTGTTGTGATTTGGGTCTCGAACATCAATTCTCTTCTCCCTATGTGGCTTGTCAGAATGGTGTGGTTGAGAGGAAAAATCGTTCCCTTTGTGAGATGGCTCGGACGATGCTCGACAAGCATAGGACTCCGAGGAGATATTGGGCTGAGGTGGTGAATACCGTGTGCCATGTTGGGAATCGGATTTTTCTTCGGGCCTTCTTGAACAAGACGTGCTATGAGCTCATGCACGGGCGAGCACCTAGAGTGAGCCATTTCAGAGCTTTTGGTTGTCGGTGCTTTATTCTCAAGAAGGGTAGGCTTGATAAGTTTGAGTCGAGGCCTTCCGATGCGATCTTTTTGGGTTATGCGAGTCATTCTCGAGCATTCCGTGTGCTCAACCTTGATACTAAACTAGTCATGGAAACTTGCGAGGTTACCTTCAACGTGACCCAGCCATGCAGTTCGTCTATTTTTGAGTGTGCAGGTGACGACGAGATTGGCAAGAAGATCTTTGAGGACGAGGAGGAAGACGCTGTAGAGGATGATGGTGACGATGGTGAAGCTCCAGCCGAACATGTACCCTCTACTTCCACTACGATGAGTACGGTGCAGGATGGCCCATCCCCTACACCGACTACGATCCAGCAAGATCAAGTGGAAGCTGCTGCTGAGGGGGAGGTCGTCTCCACATTGCAAACCTATCGGGACAAAATTGGTGTGGAAGAACAAAGAGGGTGAGAATGGTGAGGTGGTGAGAAACAAATCGAGGTTGGTTGCTCAAGGCTATAGTCAGAAGGAGGGGATAGACTATGAGGAGACATTTGCTCCTGTAGCCCATTTGGAGGAGATTAGGATCCTTCTAGCCTTTTCTGTGGCTAAAGGGTTCAAATTGTACCAAATGGATGTGAAGAGTGCCTTTCTGAATGGGTTTTTAGAAGAAGAGGTTTATGTGAAGCAACCACTGGGCTTTGAGAGTGCTGAGTTTCCCCACTGGGTGTATAGGCTGAGGAAGGCGTTGCATGGGTTGAAACAAGCTCCTCGTGCTTGGTATGGCCGTTTGAGGGGGTTCTTCTTCAGCAAGGTGTTTGAGATGGGCAAAGTAGACAAGACTCTTTTTCTCCTCAGGCAGGGCGATGATATCCTAATTGTTCAGGTGTACATGGATGATATTGTCTTTGGCGGCTCGTCTCACTCTTTGGTTGCGAGGTTTGCAGAGGACATGAGCAAAGAATTCGAGATGTCTATGATGGGAGAATTGCAGTTCTTTATCGGACTTCAGATCAAGCAGGCGAAGGAGGGAACCTTTGTGCATCAAGACAAGTACACGAAGGACATCCTCAAGAAGTTCAAGATGGATGACTCGAAGCCCCTGTCGACACCGATGAGTACGACTACAGCACTGGATGCGGACGAGGACGGAGAGCCCGTGGACCAGAAGGAGTATCGGAGCATGATAGGCTCCCTCTTGTACTTGACGGCAATGAGGCCGAACATTCAGTTTTCTGTGTGTCTGTGCGCTCATTTTCAGGCGTCGCCGAGGACTTCACATTGGCAGGCCGTCAAGTGGATCTTCAGGTATCTTCGATACACTCCTAAGCTCGGTCTTTGGTCCTCAGCGTCCTCTTCTCTTTCGCTTCTTGGGTTTTCGGATGCCAACTTTGCGGGGTGTCGAGTCGATAGGAAGTCGACTTCAGGGACGTGCCAGTTTTTTGGGTTCCTTGCTTGTTTCTTGGTCTTCTCGCAAACAATCTAGTGTAGCTCAGTCTAACACAGAAGCCAAGTATGTCGCTGCCGTTAGTTGTTGCTCACAGCTGCTTTGGATCACATACACGCTGAGTGACTTTGGTGAGGAGTGTACCCATGTTCCTCTCATGTGTGATAGCCCGAGTGCCATTAGTGTTGCCAAAACCCCCGTGCTACACTCCAGAACCAAACATATAGAGGTGAGGTACCACTTCCTGAGAGACAATGTTGAGAAGGGAAACATAGACCTCATCCATGTACCAACCGAAAAATAGCTCGCCGATATCCTAACAAAGCCTTTGGACCCAGCTACATTTGCTCGTTTGCGAGGGGAGCTTGGAGTGGTTTTTCCTTTTTGAGTTTCGGTTGGGAGTCTGATGTACATATACATGTTGCATTTTCATTTATGTATCATATCATGTTTGCATCTTTGTATCATAGACTACATTTGTATCATATGCCTTAGGAATGTGCTTCTCCTATATACTTTGATCACCATGATATGCTGGATATGAGCTTATGACTTTGCTAGTGATGCTCATGTGATGTATAGTTATGCTGTTGGTAGTTTTGGGATGTATATGCATGTGGATAGCTTATTTTTATGAAAATGCTATATATGATCCTCTCTCATGAGTTGAATTCCTTCCATGTTCAAATTGTGTGCATATGGCTATATCTTGCTTAATTTGTGGTTGGGAACCATGTTCTTTTCATTTGGGGTCAAAGACCCATTTGTCATCGTGAATGTTTAGCCTACATGCTACCTTGTGGAGAAGCCTAAGCTTCTTTTTGCCGCAAAGACACTTCATGTACCATGCTTAATTTGAAATCATGAAATTGGTATATGAAATGCTTGTGCTTGAAAAATATGTTTCCATGTCATTCATGTGTTTTAAATTCCTTATCTTGGGTGCCAAACTATTGCATGATGTTCACCTTTGAGAAGTCTCATATTTAGAAGTGGTCACATGGCTCGGTGACTTTGATATGACATGAGATAGTTTGTAGGTGTTTGTGATGATCACGTGATGAGAATTTGTGACCTTGCATGAAGTTTGTGAGTTATATGTTGTTTGTGCTCATTTTGACCATGTTTAGGTCCTATGCTCATGAGAGGCAAATTTGTGTTGAAAAATGCTTCATTTTGATCATGGCTATGTCTCATGCTTATATGTCCCTATCTATCTGAAGGACCGATTAGGTGACCAGAGAGGGGGGGAGTGAATGGGAGCCGATAAAAATTCTTCCCAGAGGATGAACTCGGCCTATGCCCCAAAATCACAACCGAGGATCCCCACACGAGTTTGCCAAGGTCACGTAGTCACCACGGACCTACCAACCCTAGGAACAAACCCCAACTCAAAGCAACACGGAAGCGCAACTCAAGAAGCAAGAGACTTAGGCAATCAGCGGTGCCTGGGGCGGACAGTCCGCGGTGACCAGGCGGACGGTCCGCAAGGGCCAGGAGGACGGTCCGCGGGACCACGACGGACGGTCCGCAAAAGCTGCCCAAGCAACCTGTACTGCACCTCGAAATACGGACGGTCCGTGGGTAACTCGTACCGCGCGGACAGTCCAGGACACCCGAGCGGACGGTCCGCAAACCTCTCCCAACCAAAAGCACTTGTCTCAACGGATCGAACCACGAACGCGCACGAACAAGCGACGAACTGGACGAATGCTGGTCCACGCGGACTGTCCGCGCTACCAGGCGGACTGTCCGCCAGGTGCGAACAGACGCGAGAACAGCAGGCTGAGAACAAGAGCGCGAGCGCACCACCACCTATCCATCCATGGATCTCCCAAATGGCTTAAGCTCTTGAGACAAGATTTGAGGGAGATGTGAGAGACATGGGTACCCATGGGTCCCCACCAGCCAGGGTCCCAGAGGTCCCTGTCAAGTGGACCCGACCTGCCAGAAGCCCCACCGACCTGCAAGTGGGCCCGGAGACCTTACCCACAACCCCGGCGACCTTGGAAGACTCCAGAAGACCTTATCCAGATCCCGGAGGATCCGCCGGGCTTGGGGTGCAAGGCACGCAGTTAGGTCACGGCTCAGCACCGCCTGTAGGTCCAGAGATCTCGGGATCTCCCCTGTAATCAAGGCAGATGGCCTTCCCATTTTGTAACAGACCCCAATGAGGGTCCACCGACCTAGAATGGAAGCCCAAGCCCGATGACCATATAAGGCGGCCTGGAGCTCCATTCGAGGGGACTTCCCTTCCACGCATAATTCCACCCCATATTGGACGTAGGGTTTCACTCTCCGGAGGCCCGAACCAGTCTAAACCCTTGTGTCCATCGCCATTCTCGCCGTGTTCCGAGTTCCATCCGCGAACTACCACCTACGCTCTTAGTTCTCGATCCCCTCCAATTAACCTACAACCGCTTGGGTCGCCCCCTTGCGTATCTGTCCAGGTCTCACCCCCTGACAGTTGGCGCACCAGGTAGGGGTGATCGGGAACTCGCTGTGCAGCATGGTGGCCCGACCCGGTGTCGTTTTCCCAGCGAGCATGCCGGACATCCTCGCCAACCCCGTGGAGATCTGCTTCGGTTCCTTCACGGCGACCTCGACCATTCCGGCGGCCACGACCTCTCCAGTGGTCGTTGCGAAGATCGCGACGGCACCGTTGCCACCCCCATTTCTGATCTAGCATCGGAGACCCACCCGCCCAAACCCTATGACATCGTTCAGAGAATGGAGCGTGTCATCGGCATGATAGAGGAAACCCTCCAGATCTGTGAGAGAGCCCAGCGCTCAACGCAGATGGCGTCGTGCCGTGGGACCTTCCCCTTCGGTCTGCAACCAACCAGCGACGTCTACGCTCGCTAGGCGACCAAGTCCTCCCAAATCCAATCTGGGCGGCGGCGGCGGCCATCTGGCGACCTCAAGCCCGAGCTCCGCGCACACCGCGATCTGCTCGACGTACCGTGCACCTACCACAAGGGCGCACGGCATACCCTCCGCGGCTGCCGACTGCAGAAGAAGATCGACCAGGAGCATACCCCCCGTACCACACGAGCTCCCGCGGCCCCGGATGGCGGCGAGTTCCAGAAGGCCCGGATCCATGTCTCCCCCAACGACTCGGGCTCCGACCTTCGCCGGGTCTTGGTGGTTTCTGAGAATGAACCACCACGTCGCGGTGCAACAGACTCCGAGGAGGCGCGGTGGATCCAGGGCAACGCTAACCGCGCCCAGCGACGTGCAGAGGAGCAGCGCCGCGCGGTACCTCCCTGCGCTCGAGACCTTCGTCTCGAGTTCGAGGAAGCGGGGCTGCCGACGTTCAACAGCCCCCAGGCCAACCTGGGTGCTGCTATGGCGCGCCTTCAGCAAGACAACCCCACACCCGAGGCCGAAGCTGCCATGGCGTACCTCCGGGTCGCTACGGCCTTGGTGGAGGAGAAGAGCGCAGCAACCAAGTCCGCTGCGTCGTCATCAAGCCACCACTCACGCAGCCGATCTAATCAGCCTGCGCGCAGCAACCTCCCCCATCCAGGAGGAGGTCGACCAAAACAACCCCGACCAACCCCGGGAGAACGGCGTGAAGGACGGCAACCTCCGCGCCAACCTCGACAAGAACAGGCGCGCCCATGATGCCCGCAGCTACATCGACCAGCGCCGTCGCGAGTGCGAAGAGAGGGAGCTGCAACGTCGCACAGAGTACGACCGCGAGTATGGTCCTCCTGACGCCATCCATCGCATCATGGAGCATGAGGAGCGCGACCGCCATGACGTCGAGAACAGGCGCCGTGCTCAGTACGAGGCGGACTACGGCCATCTACAGGGCGGTGTCCCAAATCCAGATCGCCAGCCCCGATCCCAGATCGTCGCCCCTACGCAGAGCAGAGGCGGCACTCAAGCTAGAGCCGCTGCCGACGACATGGCCATCACCACCTTCCCCGCGTTGGCTCCTCGCCTTAGGTCGGTGACCTACCCCGACAACTTCGTGCCTAACATTCAGAAGTACGACGGCCGTTCCGACCCCAACATCTGGCTGTCGACCTACTACGTCGCCGTCAAGGCGGCCGGCGGCAACTTCGATCACATGGTGGCGTACTTCCCGCTGGTGATGGGTGACGCGCCGTCACTCTGGCTCAACAACCTCCCGGCTGGCAGCATCACGTCTTGGGCCGACCTGTCCCAGGCCTTCACGTCTAACTTCCAGGCGACCTACAATCAGCCTGGGAACGCCTTCAACCTCGGGAGGGTCAACATGAAGCCCGGCTAGCGGCTCCGCGACTACACCAACCGGTTCTTCGAGAACCGCAACACTTGCGTCGGTGTCAGGGATGATCAGGTCGTCGAAAGCTACAAGAAGGGCGTTAGAGATCGCAAGATCTTTGAAAAGATCCACGAGTCGGGGGCCACTACCATCGCGGCCCTCATGGACGTCGTCAACAAGCTCATCGACACCGACGAGGCACTGGTCAACCAGTTCCACTAAGACGCCAAGCGCGACGCGGGCACTTCCGGCACCGCTGGAGACTCAAGCTCCAAGCTGCGCAAGCGACCCTCAGAGGTGCTTGCGGCGGAGGCACGTCGACCTTCGACGTTCAACGTCGATGAGTTCAATGCAGCGCTCGACAGTCCCTGCGCGTTCCACGAGGGGGCCACCCACACCGTCCGCGAGTGCTCGCAGTTCAAGAGGGTGTTCTGTACCCCTGAGGACCCCAAGCGACCTAGAGGCGACGGCGACCGATCCTCTTCACGTCGCTACAACAACAAGGGCCGTGATGACCGACGCGGTCGCGGCGATGACGGCCGCCGCGATGAGCGACGTCGCGACGAGCAGCAGCCGGAGAATCACCGCGATGAGCGCGACCTACCTCCCCCACCTGCGACGGGAAACCCCAACGGCCCCTTCCAGCAGGCCAAGACGTTGATCAACATGATCGTCGGTGGCCTCAAGTCCAGCGTGAGCAGAAGGCAATATCGCAAGGACAAGCGCGAGATCCACCTCATCCATACCAAGCCATCGCAGCCTCTGCGTTGGTCTGAGCAGCCGATCACGTTCTCCAGAGCTGATCACTGGGTTCATATCCCAGACCCCGGGTCCTACCCACTCGTCGTCGAGCCTATAGTGGAGGGAGCCCTGCTTCCCCAGACCCTCATCGACGGAGGGAGCGGGCTCAACATCATCTTCGTCGAGACCTTGAAGAAGATGGACTTCGACTTCAAGAGGCTGACAGCGTGCGACGAACCTTTCTTCGGCATTGTCCCGGGCAAGGCGGCCCACCCCCTGGGTCGGGTCTCCCTACCTGTGACCTTTGGCACGGAGGACAACTTCCGCACAGAGTACCTCAGCATCGAGGTCGCTGACATCAAGTCCTTCTACCACGCGATCCTAGGTCGCCCCATGCTGGCTAGGTTCATGGCCATCCCGCACTACACCTACTTGGTGTTAAAGGTGTCTAGTCGATTCCTAAGAGGATTTGGCTTAGGAGCATAGGCATTTTTGTGGTGGGTTTTTGGTGGTTCTGGGATATCACCGATCTTCCCCTCATTCTCACCACTTCCCTCACCAACCTTGTCCGCCCCAACCGCTTGCCCATCATAGCGCTTGTATGCCTCAATCATCATCCTGAGCTGAGGCTCATGACCAGACAACCAACCCATCATCTTTCTCAACTCATCATTCTCATCCTACAAGCGATCAACATAGTGTGCAAGCTCCAAATTCTTCACAACATTTATTTCACAAGTAGAGCATGATGTGGGAATAGGAGCTTTCAAAGCAGCTTCTAGAGATCTAGCATAAGCAACTGATTCATCTAGTTTCTCATGCAAAACAGGACAAGAAGTGCACGCACCAAGCAAGGAGGGCCTAGATTTCATCTCATCTAGCTCAACCCTAAGCACATCTAGTTCCTCAACCATGGAGGCATACTTTTCCTTAAGCACAGTCAAATCACCAAGTAAAGTGGAACAATCAGTGCATTCAGGTTCCTCGGTCACAATAGGAGCAGACTTAAGGGAATCTATTTGAGCCCTAGCATCAACAAGCAAAGACTCTAGCTCAACCACCTTCTCCTTAGCCTCTCCAAGCAAAGACCTATACTCCCTCTTCTCCTTGTTGGTCTTTCTAAGCACATCATCACGGTTGTCAAGCAATTCATTCAACCTAGCATTCTCCGCTACAAGAAGGATGGATCATTGTTTACCTCATCCTCGGAGTCGGAGTCCGAGTCATCCTTGTTGCTCTTCTTGCTTGCAGAGCTGTGTGCCATGCCACAAAAGCCTTGGGCGGCGAAGCACAGGCCGTTGATGTTCTTGCTTGACCGTTTGCCCTTGTGCCGGTTCTCATCTTCATCACTTGAGCTCGATGAAGAGTAGCAGGAGCTTGCGTCGATGTTGCTCGCACCGGCAACCATCGCCCGCTCCTTCTTCTTGTGACCACCACTCCTCGTTGGCCTCCGCTCGGACTTGTTCTTGCCCTTGTGGTCATCCCTCGAGCGGTGCTTGTGGTTAGTCCTCGGACGGTGCTTGTGCTCGGGCTTGACCTCCATGGCTTCCGGGCACTCAGCGATAAAGTGCCCGTGCTTCCCGCACCGGTAGCACATGCCCGAGCTTCTCCGAGCGTTCTTCCGATTCGTGTACATGCTCTCGAACCGCCTGCTCAGCAATGCGAGATCTTCCTCGCCCAGCACGTCAAACTCCTCATCTGGCATGGACACAAGACAAGACAAAGAGAACTGTCTCGAAGACATGTTAGCGTTAGTCCTTGGTCCAAAAACGAGAGCCAGACTATGAGGGTCAGTCGGGTTCTCGATCCTTGCTCGCACCCCACGGTCCACCTCAGACGACTTGAGCTTGGAGAACAGCTCGTCCACCGTGAGGGTCCCATACTTCTCCGACTCAAGAATGGCCTCGACCTTCTCACTCCACACGGTACGATCCAAAGAGTGCAGGAGCTTCACAGCCCTGTCATGATCATCGTACGAGAGCACGGCCACATTAGCCCTCATGTTGTTCACAATCACCGTGAACCGCTGGAACATGCTGTCAATGGACTCACTGGGGAGATGAGTGAAGTTCTCGTACTCTCTCCGGTAGGTCGCAAACAACCGAGCCTGAACCTGAGCATTTCCAGCATGAGCATTCTTCAACTGACCAAATCCTACAAGCCAAGTCCTCTGTCTGAACCCGATCGAATTCAGATTGACACAGAGCATGAAACAAGTAGTCGACCGCCTTGTTGTTGGCGTCGAACATATCCCTCGATCCTGGCGCTAGGAAGTTCATCGGATGAACATAAGATGTGTTCACCGTGACATACCAAAGGATCTGACCCTTGCCGCGAAGGAAAGCAGCCATCCGCCTCTGCCACATCTGGTAGTTCTTTCCATCAAAGTGTGGAGGACCCGAACCCCGTTCCTGGTACGCCATCTCTGGATCTTAGACTGGTTAGAATCACGAAGATCTGTAACCGGCTCTGATACCAATTGAAGGACCGATTAGGCGACCAGAGAGGGGGGGAGTGAATGGGAGCCGATAAAAATTCTTCCCGGAAGATGAACTCGGCCTATACCCCAAAATCACAACCGAGGATTACCACACGAGTTTGCCAAGGTCACGTAGTCACCACAGACCTACCAACCCTAGGAACAAACCCCAACTCAAAGCAACACGGAAGCGCAACTCAAGAAGCAAGAGACTTAGGCAATCTGCGGTGCCTGGGGCGGACAGTCCGCGGTGACTGGGCAGATGGACCGCAAGGGCCAGGCGGACGGTCCGCGGGACCACGGCAGACGGTCCGCAAAAGCTGCCCGAGCAACCAGTACTGCACCTCGAAATACAGACGATCCGTACCCTACCCTCGGACGGTCTGTGGGTAACTCGTACCGCGCGGACAGTCCGGGACACCCGAGAGGACGGTCCGCAAACCTCTCCCAACTAAAAGCACTTGTCTCAACGGATCGAACCACGAACGCGCACGAACAAGTGACGAACTGGACGAACACTGGTCCACGTGGACTGTCCGCGCCTACCAGGCAGACTGTCCGCCAGGTGCGAACAGACGTGGAAACAGCAGTCCGAGAACAAGAACGCGAGCGCACCACCACCTATCCATCCATGGATCTCCCAAACGGCTTAAGCTCTTGAGACAAGATTTGGGGGAGATGTGAAGCCTCCCTAGGGGATGCTATACCCCAAAACTTGAGACCTCAAATGAACTAAATCGCCGGGAATCGAATCGCAACCGAGCTCTACCAAAAAGCTAGGGTTCCAACCGAAATCCTTCAATCGGAGGCCAAATCCAGAAATTGGGGGGTCAAGATCAAGCACAAAGATGCACAAGACATCTGTTCATGATTCCCCAAGAAAATCCGAACCCAAACACCTCAGAATTGAAGGAACAAGCCGCGCACGAAAATCCAACGAAAATAGCCCGAAAAAGACACGAAAATCACACGAGCTACAAGAAGGAAATCGACGCAACCATGAAAGCTTCCATACACTCGGAGATCAGATTCTCTACAAAACGGTGAAGAAAATCTAAACCTATGGAGCAGGGAAATGAGAAGCAGTCCGGATCGATTGTTTGCCCAGAAACCCTAGAGCTATATATCTGAGTCCCTCTGGGTTGGGCAAATGACCAAGCTACCCTTAGCACTTAAAACTAAGATACAATCCCCTCAGGGGTAATGTGGTCAAATAGCACTCCTCTTCATCAGACGGCAACGCCTTTGTCGCAGTCTGCGTCCTCCCGACGCAAGCCCTGCGATCCCGCCGCGTGTCCTCTGGCATCAAAGCTTCTCGGCGCGCCCGGATCCCGTCTCCGCCCGCCGAGCCTCTGGTCTTGGTTTTGTGGCTCAACCAAGTAACCCGATGGTTTTGTGCTGAACCGCCGCAAACCCCGCGTGCAGACTCCGGTCGTGAGCCGCTACCCTGCACCGGCTCCGGTCGACGACTTCGTCTTCCTTTTCTTGCCACCATGTGGCCCGCACTTGACCCCGTTCGGCCACCGGGTCCATCGAGCCGAGCCTACTTGTCTCTCCACTCCTCAGAGGCCCCGCAAGGCTAAGACCTTTCGCGCCCGCTCTTCACCTGTACCAACACGAGTCAAGCCGCAACCTGCACCTGCAATACTCGGCCAAGAGTTAGTCTACACCACGTTGTCAATCACTCATCACACCAGGGAGCGACCATCCACCGGTCCTCAGACGCTCCGGTCCTCAATCTCCCCCTTGATGAGTGCATTGACAACACACACATAGTAACCAATTCAGAGAAAAAGAGAAAAAGAAAAGAAACGAGACGAATGAAAAACTCAAACAAGTGATCAAAAGCCAAACAAAAGCCAAAACGGGATCACTTGAGATAGAAAAATCTTGGTCCCCTAAGACAAGGGCAACGGCTCGACACAACCGAGATAAAATGCTCCAAAATTGCCGACTCCTCAAGGTGAGGCAAAAGGGCTCGACACCATCGGCAAAGAGCACAACTAAAATCAGGCGCAAAGAGCTCCAAAGCACATGAATGCAAGCTCCCCCTGAACAAATGCATTTCTCCCAATTTTTCTCACCTTTGATGCAAAACTCCCCCTGAAAGCATGAATTGGGTACTATCTCTCCCCCTTGTTGGTAATGCATGAATCAAGTCTACAAATGCAAGCATGTGCTTCTCAAATACACAAAGAGCACTACAACATGCTAAAGTTGAGACATAGACAAGCAAGAGAGCCACAAATTTAGTACAAGCATCGCCAACAAGATAGATAGGGACATATAAGCATGTGACATAGCCATGATCAAAAGGAAGCATTTTTCACAAAAATTTCTCTCTCCTGAGCATAGGACCTAAACATGGTCAAAATGAGCACAAACAACATATAACTCATAAACTTCATGCAAGGTCTCAAATTCTCATCACAAGATCATCACAAACACCTACAAGCTATCTCATGTCATGTCAAAGCCACCGAGCCATGTGTCCACTTCTAAATGTGAGACTTCTCAACGGTGAACATTATGCAACGGTTTAGCACCCAAGTTAAGGAATTTAAAGCATAGAATGACATGGAAGCATATTTTTCAAGCACAAGCATTTCATATACCAATTTCAAGATTTACAAATTAAGTATGGTACATGAAGTGCCTTTGCAGCAAAAAGAAGCTTAGGCTTCTCCACAAGGTAGCATGTAGGCTAAACATTCATGATGATAGATGGGTCTTTGACCCCAAATGAAAAGAACATGATTCCTAGCACAAATTAAGCAAAGTATAGCCATAAGCGCACAAATTGAACATGAAAGGCATTCAACTCACAAGAGGATCATATATAGCAATTTTACAAAAGTAAGCCATCCACAAGCATATACATCCCAAAGCTACCAAGAGCATTGCTATACATCACATGAGCATCACTAGCAAAGTCATATCTCATATGACTTGTTTGGACTTGTTCCTAGGGTTGGTAGGTCCGCTGTGACTACGCGACCTTGGCAAGCTCATGTGGGAATCCTTGGTAGTGAATTTGGGGCATAGACCGAGTTCATCCTTTGGGAAGAATTTTTATCGGCTTCCATTCACTCCCCCCACCCCTCTCTGGTCGCCTAATCGATCCTTCAATATCGGACCTCTTCGCGTCTGTCGAAGAGTGTTTTCAAGCCATGGAAGCAATGCAGCAAAGGATGGAAGACTTGTAGCGCGTAGTTGACGATGACTACAAGTTCCGATCCTTAACCGAAACATGCGGAAGCTCTTTGGGATGTTCGGCAACATAAAGAAGAAGTGGTGCTCGGGGTGTGGAAATTCCACTAAGTAGTTAGGGTTCTTCCCCTTTATGCTTTTTGTAAAAATACGACGAGGACGTCGTATGATCTAAGCGTGGGGGAGAGCTAGCTAGTTTTAAAATTTTTTGCCTTAGTAGTTTGGTTTGGTTTGGTTTAGAGCTTGCTATTTTAAATTTTGGTGTGTTTTTAAATTTTTAGCTTGAAAGTGTGTTAATTTAGTGTTTGAGTCAAAAAATCAAATAAAAAGAGTCTGTTACTTTTTGTCTCAAGTGACGTTACTTCTTTCATTACTTGTATGTCTTTCTTTCATCTCTGAGTTATGAGCATGAGCAATAGTTTTGAAAAGTTTACCGTGGTGCTTAGTGGAGTTTTCACCTCTAAAAGTGCCTGCACCATACTTTGATCTAGAACCTTGTTTCGGTTATGTTTAAGTTCAATGCTAATATTGGAAGTATTTGTTTCTGAAAATTATGAGAAAAACCCTTGTAATAAAGGTTAGCAAAATCTCTTTTTCCAAGTTGAGAGACAAAGAAAAATCCTATACAAGGCCGACTCAATATCCACTCCACAGTAAGTGCGGTTAGCATGATGAGTTGGGCTAGGATCCTTCTTTCTTGGAAGTTTTAATTTCGAGCAATGATCATGTCCTTGTCTTATATCTTTTATTGCTAGCCTCGTCATGTATTCGGTAACGAGACTCACACGTTGAAAGTCCCGTACATCGCCGAATTCCATACCCAACCCATAATATCTCTTTTATACATCTTATTCCTTGAACACAACCTATGTTCGAAGATTCATCTCGTTCCTAGCATGGTTTTTAATTAAATTTCAGATTGTGTTTATGCAAAGGAGATGAGTGAAAAGCTTCGAAAAAGAGGTAGAGGGATCAAATAAAGAGAGAAAGAGAGAAGAAAAAAATGTATGTGTATGGAAAAGAAAAGAAAAAAAGAAAATAGAAAGAAGAAAAGGAAAAGAAAAGGAAAAGGAAAAGGAAAGAGGAAAAGCAAGAAAGGTATGAGGAGGGATGAATCAAGTGAAGATCAAATGAAAAGCAAGGAAGGATGTCACGTTGTTGAGAGATGAATCTTCTATTCTTGCAAACCATGTGTAATCCGACAACGAGGACATCATCGGTGCCTCGGAGTCTTATTTTCTTTTGCCCTTGCACATGTCCACCATTATATATCTTCTTATCCTTGACACCCTCACATCATGCTTTAATTCTCATGATCATTGGCTTGAAAGGTAAACGATCATTAGAGGAATTTCTTAGCTTGACAATATTTGTGTTGATCTCACTAGCCATACCTATAGCTCCACCTTACATGATATATGAGAGACTTGTGGGAGGTAAGAGTTTATGAATTGTTTAGGATAGCCACTTCAATGAGTGGCGTGTGAGGACTTGGATAAAGGTTTTTGTCTAATACTTGTTGCAGGAATTTTATTTTGAAAAATCATGAAAACCCTCCGATGGAAGCAAAGAAGTAAGCATGGCTGGAATTGAGGGCCTCTAGTGAGAGGTATGAGTTGTGGGGTAAATCTTGATTTGGTAAAATTCTAAACGCCCATGTTTATGTATCATGATCATTTCTTTCATGTTTATTATATTACAGATAAAGGACTAACTAACTTGTAAAGAAAGATTTAACAGAGCATGTTTTCAACACCATGGACAAAAGTTCTTTTGCAAGGAACTTGCTCGAGGACGAGCAAGATCTAAGCGTGGGGGAGATGTTGACGGTGAATTTTGGTACACCAAACATGTTCGTTACACTTTGGTTTGAGCTTGATTATGGAACTAACCCGCCACTAGTCACACTAATGATATGACAAGGTCAACTTTGTATGTGCATTTGGAAGTGTTATGTTTTTGCAGGAAAACATGAACTAAAGGGACGGAGTCACAACAAGTTCAAAGGAACAAATGAGGAGTCCCATTCGTGTTCAAATGCAAGGTGAAACCACTCCCAAAGGTGGCAAGGACCAAGGTGTTACAACGGAGCATCCCCGAGGACTAAAGCGTAAAGACCAGACTTCATGCGAGAAGACCCCATATCTTAAGCGCAAGGATGATGTCGCCAAAATGATGCAATTCAAGGGGTTAAAGTCCAAAATGACGAGAGGACCCACGTGGAGGAAGGGGCGACCGAACTGGGTCTGGGCCGGTCTGCCCAGGCCGGCCGTCCTGGCCCCTTTCGACGTCGGTTCGGCCCCCCATTTCTTGAGCGTGAAGATGATGCAACCCAAAAGAGTTGTGGGCGCTGCCATTCGTAGAAGGAGAGCCATTCGCCCGAGTGGTCGTCCACTAGAGACGTTGGAGAAGAGAGAGATCATTCATGAGAAGGATCAATCGAGTCCAAGGAAGCGACCACAAGTGGAGGACGTTGAGGCCCTGCCACGGCACCCCGAAGGAGAAGGAAGACACCATCGGAAGCGTCACCATGATCAACGGCACCATGCTTAGCGCCTTGTTGGGGTAAACTTCTCATTTGTCCATGGGGTTGTAAACGTTCTTGTGATGTTATCGCTTCTCTTTTATGGTTTAAATCTATCAATCTAGTGTTGAAGTTGCTTTGATATTGAAGGTGAGCTACTATGCTTTTCGGGAGTATAGATCTCACTATTCCCTTAGAACCCTTCAATACACCGTGATCATCATAGGTCTAGTCATGAATACCTCCACGTAGTGACAGTACGAGGGGAGGGAAAGGGCGAAACCGTGGCCACACCCCCCGATAGATTAGATCGGTTTTGTATCTTTTTAGCGGTTGCATGATCAAGTATCGTAGACCCTATGGGAAAATGTCTTTATATCTTGTAAGTCTCACAACCCTCTCTAATATTGACTAGTTTTCCTTTAGATTAGTCTTTAGATTTGTTAACTAGGTTAGTGCTAGTTCAAACGCTTGTAATCCCCTTGCTCCGCGGATTGACAAGAACCTAGGGAATCCCCGTTGTGAAAAAAAGTGTAGATCCGTACGCTTGCGGATCGTAGGTGGATACGTGTTTTAACCATCAACACCTGCGGTGCCATGAGGCAGCCTCAGAGGTGATCCGGCGAGTGACGTGGCGCCGACATGCAACACTGGCGCCGCCAGTGGCGCGTGGCAATCATCAGTGCGCAGGCGGCCTGTGCTTCAAGATGAGCTGGGAAGAATTGATAGGCGCTGGCCCAATCTTCCGAGAGGTAGATGGTAAACTCGATTGGGTGGAGAACTCGACGTTGACGATCCGGCTTCAAATCAACACGATTTAGACCCCGCAACCGTTACACCACTGCTCCGTTGGTTATCAACCAAGCACAACTTGATTGACCTCGACACGAAGGCTTTCCCTGCAAGTAAATCGAGAACACAAGCAAGAAATGATAAACACGCAATCTGATAATTGCAAATATGAATTGAAGCAAAAGAGTATAGGGTTCAAGTTCTGATCACAAAAGGACTAATCGACACAATGGTGACGAACAAGAATGGGGGCCCTGATTCACAGCAAAAGACCTCGACGGTACAGTGGCTATGAAGAAAGTTTGATCCTCGACGGAAATCACAACCTATTAAACAAAACCAAAGTTTCTAAGGCGGCGGCTACTGAGTTTATTAGAGGAGGGGCATCCTAGGGTTGGGGGCGACCAGGGGTGGGGCGCCCACAACTTGGGCTAAAGGCCCGACAAACTAGTGACGCAGCAGCTTGACAGATTCTGGACGTCCACTTGTTTCGACGATTCCCATTGACTCCGAACGAATTTGGGCCTGAGACCAGTGCCATTGGAAGCTCTATGAAATTCTCGTTCCACCCATATAAAGAACGTCCAAAACGGACTCCGTATGCGACCGGGGCATCATTTTTAGTGAGTGCTGCTCCTGGACTCCGAACTGGGCTCGAACTTGTGTTGTTTTGGGCCTCCACCTTGGGGACTCGAACCGGATTAGCCTCAGACCTCCCTCTTGACTTAGAAAGCCTTCTTGGACTCCTTCTTCACTCCATGCACTACTCATGTACATATGCATTGGCACCATGTCCTCATCAAGAATGGTCACATTTTTGTAACGAGGAATGTACAATTCACGCTGAATGTGATCTGTTCTTTAGCAAAATAATTAGATATCTGTATCCAAACAAATTAACCCTTGACATGCGAGAGTGATTTTGGATATCTTTTGTTTCTAGATCAATCCCCTGATATCTGCTCTGTTTCTATCTCTCTTCCTTGGTTCCTGTGTAGCAATCTTTACTGGCACACACATTGACGTGATGGAAACCAACTTCTGGTCTTCCCCCATTTATTTACCACGGCTGGTAGTTGGAATAGTTCATCGCAATTTGGAGAGGTGGAAAATCAATATTGGACAATTTAAAAACAAATAATGTGATCCAATTTTCACTCTCTCAGAAACTACGAAATCTGTAATCAGGTTTGCCCAATGCAAAACAAGCAACTTTTGCCAGGAAAGGAATGAAAGTTTTTGTCTGGTCTGTTCATGTTTCCTAAACACAAATATCCATCCATTATTGTGCCCATGTTATATTGCCTATGTCACTGCCACCAAAGGATCAAAAATAATTCTCCATCCTGTTCATGTATCTTGAACCCAAACATCCGGTCTTGCTCGGGTTGTAGTGCCTATCTCATTGCATGATTTCATTTTTGTTGTTACCAAGCATGCCTCGTCAACAAGGAAAAATGAAGCTGTGGTTGAAACTCTGGGTCAGCTTGCTTGTCTTCACGATTCTTTCCTACTAACCAAGTCTTGGAAAAACAAATCTTTGCTATATGGGGTAGTGTACACTAGATAGAGTAGAGACACAGTTTTACTAAAAGCCAATTTGTTGCCCATCGCTTCAGTTTGCTCTAGCTAAGCCACGACTTCACGTTCGAATTGTGCACATATTTGGCTCTCCCTAAGAAGGAGATATCATAGCTCACCTTGTCCAAATTTAAAACAAGCATCTTTTGCCATCAAATGATTAAAAATATTTATCCGGTCTACTCATGGTTTGTAAACATAAACATCCGACCTCCTTTTGTGCCCTTCTTCTATTGCCTATGTCATAGCAAATGCTTTAGTCCGGTCTGATAATGTTTCGTAAACCAGAATAACTGGTCTCATGGCAACATTCGATCTCATCATGTTCAAGTGAATTAAGTTTGATCCAAGTACTACGAGATTGCAAACTACGTGCCTAGTCCATTTGCCTGACACGATCCCCGATGCGACCCTACGCATTTCCCTTGGAAAATGAGATCTATTAATATATACTGGAAAACACTTTTGCATCTCCTCCTCGGTGCAAGAAAACCCCATCGGCATCTCCTCCTCTCGGCACAAGAAGACCCCATCGGCATCGCCTCCTATCGGGGCAAGTACCGTCGTCCTCTCTCCCAATTCAATAGATTTATTTGTTCTTTCGCCCTTTTCTGCCTCTTTGAGCAAACTAATTTCTATGTGCATTTCAGAGCATCTCCCCCAGTGGCCGGCGACAATCATCACGTGCCTGTTATGGAGCTCGCTCTCATATCATCCACGCCGAATAAAGCTCCAGCGGGGCCGAGATGCGACGACTGCGGCAGGACAGAAACGCCTCAATGGATGGTCAGGCCGATGGGGCCTAGCAGGCTCTGCGCTGACTACGGCTTTCATCACTGGCATGTCGAGTAGTGTTGGGATAGGCATTCTCGCCGAAGGAATAAAACCATGATTCCCGTCTCACCGTCGCCACTAGAAGCTTGCATGCAGTGAGTGGAGTGCCCGAGAGGTCGGGCTAGCCGCACGTGACAGTCATGGCCCTCCACTCCGCCATTGATGTCAAGTGCACCCGCCGCGTCGACTGTCCTAGAGAGCTCAGGCGCACAGCCGTTCCCGTCCCTGCTCCATAGGCCGACGGCGCTATGAGCCGCTCGGCCATTGATGTCAATTGCGCCTGCCGCTTCGATGGTCTCGGAGAGCTCAAGCACACGGCCGTACCCGTCGCCACCAGAAGCTGCCATACAGTGGGTGGAGTGCCCGAGAGGACGGGCTGGCCGCACGTGGTTCTCGTGGCTGTCCACTCCGCTATTGATGTCAAGTGCGCCCGCCTCGTCGACTATCCTGGAGAGCTTAGGCACACAGCCGTTCCCGTCCCTACTCGACAGGCCGGCGGCGTTGCCCACCGCTCGGCCATTGATGTCAAGTGTGTCCGCCGCGCCGACTGTCCCGGAGAGCTCAGGGGCACGGTCGTTCCCGTCCCTGCTCGAAAGGCCAACGGTGTTGCCAGTCGCTCAGCCACTGATCCTTTGCAAGAGACCGTTACATTATTAGAAATCGAGGTGCCTCTGGCATTAGCGTGATACAACTCCCAAAGAGACACCCCGACTTTCCCTAAAACTGAGATCTATTAATATACTGGACTCTCCCAACTCCCTCCATTGCCTTGTCTCAAACTCTCTTCCTCCAGAAAACCACAACCACCATGCCTTCTTCTCCAATTCGACTGCCCGCCTCCCCCTTCCCTTCCAACCCCTCCTCCATCGGGACACCGCCCGACTCCCCCCAGCCAAGTGCATGCGAGCCATCTGAGCCCTCCTTGAGTGAATCTGGTGTAGAGGACATGGAAAGGCAGGAGAGTGAGGACAGCGAGGACGAGTACGACTACGTGGAAGAGGATGAAGAGGAAGAGGAAGAGGATGAGGAAAAGGATGAGGAAGAGGTAGAGGAAGAGGATGAGGAAGAGGTAGAGGACGAGGATGAGGTGGAGACGTCGGTGGCCACTGAGAAGAAACAATTGGCAGCCAAAAGAGGAAGGGCGTGGAGGCCAAGAAGAGGAATCATCAGACAGAGGCGTTTGTGAGGCAGTTTTTGAAGGATGACAAGGCCGGTAAGCTTGATTCGTTCATGGAAATTCCGCCGGTGAAGAAGAAGAAGGGTGCGGAGGAGGAGGAGGAGGAGGAGGAGGAGGTGGTGGTGGTGGACTCGAAGATGACCAAGAAGAAGATGGACGTCAGCGCTGGTCCTTCAAATGTCGGCCCCGCCAATCCCAGTCCCATGGCTCCCCTAGCCATTGGAGCTCTCTCGACACCAGAGTCATCAGGGAACTCCTCGGAGGGGTCGATGTAGATTACTCGGATTTGGGTTTTCTTTTTTATGTGCATATAGGTGGTCTTGTGGATGGAAAGATCAATGGTATGTTTTCTTTTGGATGGAAAGATCGATCCCATGTTTTCCTGCTCT
Organism: Cenchrus fungigraminus; assembly: GCA_036936925.1. Lineage (NCBI taxonomy): Eukaryota > Viridiplantae > Streptophyta > Magnoliopsida > Poales > Poaceae > Cenchrus > Cenchrus fungigraminus. The sequence continues at coordinate 91,604,116 of CM072774.1, read as the reverse complement.
GTGAATCTTGTAGTGGTAAGAAAATCCCCTGTATGCCCTGTTATCCATGAAGAACATTGGTGTTCTTCTTTTCCATGATCACCTTCCTTGATTCAGTGGTTTTCCCTGGTCATGATGCGTTGTCATAGTTTGAGATGTAATGTCTTGTCATGTAATCTTTTATTCTCATCCCACCGTACCACATTGCAGATGCACACGTAAATGATGACTGATTTTACCAATTTACCATTTGACCAAATTCACCATTTTGCCAAGAATATACAGAACGTAAATGATAGTCACCTTGACCAAATTATTCAACTTAAATGTGCACATACACTATACATCCCCATAGACCTACACTCATACAGTGGCACTGGCACTGGCGCGCACAAACACACACCCAGCAATGAAACCTTCAGACTTGGCATCGAGGATACAATAGACACGGTCATGGAGATGGATATGGCACACGCCTATTCCGCCATACCTAATGCACGATAGAATGTAGCATAATGAGGATCCGTGTAGAGATATTCCTCCAATGCATGATGCCTACCCCTCGACTTCATGGTACGTCCCAAACGACCAATGCCAGAAGCATGATGCAGGATGTCACGAAAACCCCACTGCCGGTGAGCAAGATTGCAGTAAGGGCACACACAGCGACCATGGTGAAGCACACGAGTGTAACCCTACTCCTGTAGCCAAGCCAAAGCATCTTTCTTCATCTCCTCCATTTCTTCCTCATCTGCTTCGTCCATGTCGTACAAATCATATGGATCCATGTATCCTGGCCGCTGCGGTGGTGGCACAGCATGGAAGTTGGCGGTTCCTCCGTTCACATTAGAAGCCATCCTCCTACACACTCGCCAACAACGTAAACATGATCAGCACTGACCAGTAACAATGATTGTAACCTGTAAAAACATGATGTGGAATCTAAGAGCCCACCTCTTTTCACAGCACGCAGAACCAAATAGAGGTCTGTTAGCACAATGCATGGAGGATGAAGAGGCAATGAGCAAAGGCCTTAGGGGCATCCTATTTATCGAACCAAGACCAATCATAAGGCAGCGTGCACCTCGTGGCAGAGCATGCCTCACAGGCTTAGAGTAGCCATGAAAATAAGTGGGATGCTCAGAATACGAAGGCCTACGCTGCTCAGGAATTCTGTCACAAGTACACGAGTGCTTGGAATACGTGGGATGCTCAGAATACGAAGGCGGAATATGCAGGCTTTTCCCCGGTAGGCATGCAAAATATTTGGTGGGTACACGACTGTGCTTTGGTCCAGATAAGAATGCAGAAGGAAGATCCTTATATCTGTATGTCTTAATAAAAATAGACGTGTAGGCATTGTAGTGGGAGAAGCAGCTGTTAGGCTTTGTGATCTTCGACTGGAAACGCACCCAGCTTCACTGAAGCATGGGCCTCTTCTAGATATCCGTCTCCTGCCTATATTGTACGCCACCAGAATCCCACCCAAACTCGCTGACAATATGGGGCCGTGATTGCACGGCCTCACTTGTCAGTGGCCCCGAAGCAAGTGCAGCTTACCAAATTTTCATTTCGCAGTCAGGAAGTCGAAAGCGGGATTTTCAAATTCTGTACTCCCTCTCCGCCCTGAAAATAATAAATACTCTACTCCATTGCTACCGCGTTGCGCCACTAAACCCGCCTTCCATTTCCAAAAAGCATCACTCTGCTCAGCTAGATAAATAGGATGAGCTGAGCAGTTGAGTGAGGATACGGCGCAAGCACCGGCTCCCGATGCTCTCTCAATCCATGGGCCCCTAAATCTTGGAGCTTCACAAGTGAGAATCTCATTTCCTTTTCTTTCTAGTCCCCTAGTAGTATTTTCGTTGGCTTTGAAAGTAAATTGCTTCATGTATTGTGTTAGTTCTGAGATTCTTCTCTTAACTTTGCCGCTCTAGATCCAGTCACTAATTTGTAACACAAGTTAATCGATGAGTCATGCGTTGAAAGTAAATTGCTTTGTGCATTGTGTTAGATTTGAGATTCTTCTCTTATCTTCGCCGCTCTAGATGCAGTTACTTATTGGTAACACAACTTAATAGATGAGCCATGCTTAGAAAGTAACTTACTTTGTTTATTGTGTTAGATTTCAGATCCTTCTCTCACCTTGACCGCTCCAAATCCAGTTCCTGATTCGTAACACAAGTTAGGAGGGGGCCATTAGTTCTCATTTGTTGTTTCATGAACTTATTTTTTAATTTCTAAGCATTAATTTGTAGATGGTTAATACTCCTTGCAATTGACAGCTGACAAGTGTCTAGATCTATCTGCAAGTCTACTAATGGTCACGGTACACTCTGTTCCAGGTATCTGCAAGGCAACTGACCTAATAGTTATTGTGCAGGGCCTAGCATCCCGCTCCTGCATTGCTGAGATTCAATCACATGTCGTGGTGTGTAACAGAACACATGATTATCCTGCTACTTTATTCTTAGGATTATTCTTAAGTTTATTTGGTTGCTTCGTTTAAGGCTCAAGTTTGACTTCTCCTTTCATTTTTAGACTCAAATATTGAGGACAATCCTTGTGGTTCAAATATCAAATTCTTATATTGTCTATATTCTAATGGAAATAGTATTTCCTAATAATGAAGGAGAAGAAGAATAATTCGGAACGAAAATAGCATTTTAATGTGTATAAAAATCAGAATTTTTTCGAAAAAAGGGCCCTATCCCTCCAATGTGAAGTATAAGCCATTCATTGATTACATGCCTCGAGATTATCTAGCTGCCGCTACATGCTCAAGACCTGAAGTTTCTTTGGGAGGGCTAGATGAAGCTACTGACCTTGGTGAAATCTTTGTTGAACAGGACCAAGTTTTGACAGACTTGAAGATCAAGGCACAAGCTTTAGATGTAGCAATGAAAGTGCAGACTGATGAGATTAAGAGGTTGAAGAAACAAGTAGAAACTACTAAGACCCTCCTTCATCAACTACTAAGCTCGCGACTTGGGTAAGGCCACTGTGTTTCTTAGTCTTGTGCTTGTGTCCTCCCTGCTAGTTGTGCTGGTTTGTGAGTACTGAGCTTTGCGTTCTATTTCAAGACCAGCTTTATTTGTGAGCAGGGAGATATCATGTGTATTGGTTTGTGAGCTCCTACTGACAATCTGCTTGTGGTTGTTCTGTGTTCATTGATAACAATGTGTCATGTGTGACCCGAAAAATTTATTTGTTTCAGTGGTATGGAAATATTATCTATGATGTCAATTACTGAATTGATTAGCATGCAATATGAGATTGAATTATATTTAATTAAGCACTACCTGGAGTGCAACCCAAAATATCAGGGCAAAAAATAATGTGGACTCTCGGCCCATTAGTTTTTTACGAATTCAAAAATGATTTAATAATAAAATGGGTCGTATCAAATATGACGTCAGCAATTGGTGGGCTGGGTCCAACATCAGTTGGGCCTCAATCAATTTATGATGCAATCAAATATTGGACTCGATCCAACTAGTACTGGACCCAAAACAAATTAATAACGACTGCAATTATTGGGCTCGGTCATACTAAAATCGGGCCTAAAACATTCTATGACGACCTCGATTATTGGGTCGGTCCAACCAAAATGAGGCCTAATAGTATCTATGACGACCATAATTATTGGGCTCCATCCAACCAGAATAAGGTCTTACACAATCTATGACAACAACAATATTGGGCTCCATCCAAGCTTAACAAGGTTTAATACAATCTATGACGACCACATTTATTGGGCTCATTCCAACCTTAATAAGGCCTAAAACCAATTTATGACGACTGAAACTATTGGGCCCAGCTTAACATTAAGTGGGCCAAATTCAATCTATGACGACAAGGATTTTGGGGCTCAGCCCAACAAAAAATAGACTGAATTCACTTAATAATGAAACGGTTTGTCACAAAACGTCGTGCCACATCAGATTTTGGTCCGACGTGGCATGTAGCTTATGACGCCTTAGTGTTACGAATTTATACGCGTCATTAAACTCATGACGCCACGAAATAAGGTCTCATCATCAATCGCGGTTTATGACACTCGATTAATGATGGAAGGTTTTCGTAACAACCGGCGTCATTAATCACGGTTTATGACGAGAAACGACCTTTTTGCATCACTAGTCGGCACATTCCTTGTAGTGGTGGTTGGACAACCAGTGGGCCAGGGATGGGCGGGGAAGGTTGGAGGTTGATGTCGCCAGTTGTAGGTTAAGATGACTGGCGGAGCAAGGTTAGTGCGGCGGAGGATGGTGGTGGCGGATGCGGCGGCAGGGAGCCGGAGGAGGAAGGTGGGCCCGGGGCAAGCAGAGGAGAGGAAGAAGGAGCCGAAGGAGGACTCGTCAGGTTAGCGGGGGGGTCACCAGTGACGATGTAGGAGGGCGGCACGGGGGCGAGGCCTGGCGAGGGGTGCGGTGGTACAATGTTTGGGACAGGGTCGGCAACATGGGCTTTGGTGGGCTGATTTCCTTGTTGGACCATGGTGGGCCGGTGTGATAATTATTTTATTGTCGCCGTTGTGATGGATATTGGCACCCAATTGATTGGTTAGTAGTTTTCATCTACTAGTAAAATGCACGTGCGACGCGCACGTGTTTAAAATATTTATGATTTAGTCTTCTCCTTAAATTACCATATAAGACATTTAATAATACATAGTGGAATGCACCATATATACGTTGATAATCAACAGACAATTAATGATATTTGTTAGTTATCAAATGATTCGCATTATTTATACAATGGATAATTGACATCGATACTGAGCTGTTGGACAACATATATATCTTTTACAATTAAGGTAAATAAATCATAAAGTCAAACGAAGGATGATCTCTTCCTTGCAGTTTTCACGTCTTGTTTATTGCAAAATAATGGCTTGTATTTAGATCGAACAGTGATGACCTCCTTAACACATTCACGAACCTCATAGTTCCGTCGTAATGCATTCCTTACAACTGACAGGGAACAACATCAATCCACATATTAATCATTTACTGCCTTTCATGGTAATTAAAGGAAATGCTAATAAATATTTACCACCAAGTGATGACATCAACTAAGGCTGCACACAAGTTTGACAAAAACTTATTGTAGTAGAATCAGTACTAGTCAAGCATTCTGAATACCAAAACAGGTGTGTGTTGGAGATAGAAACTATATATGGTACACTTCAACACATTACAAATTTCATACCCAGTTTTCATACTATGCTCAATAATTTTATGATTCTAAGACTTCCCTATATACAATGTTCTTAGTTTTTTTATCAGAAGGATCAGCTAGGATGTTAGGTTTTGCCAAAACCCATGTCGTTTTACGCGCAACTCCTCTAGACAATGCTACATATAGCTGACCATGTGAGAAGACCGGTTCGGGAAGGTATACTCCAACCATTGGAATGGTTTGACCTTGCGCCTTGTTGATAGTCATCGCGAAACTTAGCATGATCAGGAACTGCTTCCTCTTCAACTTGAATGGTAGCGTCACATCTTCAGAAGGGGAAAGAGGTATCCTTGGAAGGAAAACCCGCTTACCAGCATGTTGGTCGTTAACAATCTCAGCATCAATTGAATTGTTACCAAAACCCCTAACAACCAAACAGGTGCCATTGCAAAGACCATTGTGCGGATCAAGATTGTGAAGTAGGATCACAGGGCAGTTTTTCTTAATTCTGATAATGAGGATATGAGGTGGCAAGCCATTAGGAGTGATAGAATTCAAAAAATCAAGCGGATAGGTGTTGCTAGTGTCGTCATCGACTGTGTCATGGCTAAAATAAACATGTTCCTCTCCTAGGAACTGTTTGATCATCCTCGCATTTAAAGCATCGACATGCTCATTTCCAGTTTATAAGATTGCACACTCTCGCATATACTCTGATGACGTGCAATTACCTTTCAGATCAGGAAACACATGCTTTATCAGAATATCGATAGACTCTTCGGATTCATACTCAAGAAATATGTCTTCGGGGAGTCGCACATAGTCATTAGCATCACTTTCTTCTAAACCATTACCGATCCTCAAAAGGAAATCAGAGTACCATGGGTCACTATGTGCTCTCATGTTCTGCGACAACCTGATCTTATTTATTTTATCCCATATATGCGACCTCTGCACGGTTGCATCTGTAATCTGTGCTCGAGTTCCACGTGGCACAACAGGAAGAACTTGTCTAAAGTCCCCTCCAAATACAACAACCTTCCCACCAAAGGGATCACATCAATCCATTATATCTTGCAAAGATCTATCAAGGGTTTCAACAACTTGCCTTTTTGTCATGGCCACTTCGTCCCAAATAATTAAGGATGTTGTCCGCAAAAGAGCTGTTGTACCAAGTTTTATAGGGATTTTGAATCTTGAGTGCGCAGTACGCCCGCCAGACATGATAGAAGCAGCAATATCAGATGTTGCGACAGCAATCAGTCCCATAGAACGAACTTTGGCAAGTAACGCCCTGTACAAAAGAGTTTTGTCAGTACCTCCAGGTCTGTCAACGAAAAAACTCGACCTCTCTTATTAATCACATGCTCCATAATAGCATCCAAACCAGACCGTTGTTCAGCATTCAATGATCCTATTATATTCAAATCATCCTTGTTGAAAACAACATTCCTCTCTTCTGTTAGCTCTCTATAGTAATCTCTCGATGCATCTGTACATTGGGTGAAAAAATTCATCATACATAATCCCTAATATTGCCATAATATAAAGTAATTTGAATGAGTTATGTATGTAATCTAAAATAAACTTTCACTAACTTGCATAAAACAGTACCAAGAAAATGTAGTATATATAGTACCCGACATAAAAAATCTCATATTAAAATTGTCATTTCAAATAAGATTAAACTAAATGTTATATAATTTTATTCATCATCCACAATATAAGTAATGTTGAATTAGTTATGATTGTAACATAGAGCAAAAATTCAGCATAGTGGACGTAAAATAGTATCTGAAACATCATAATTAAAAAATATTTTAACTCAACATAAATAATTAATTAATTCATCAAACATCATATCACCATGGTATGCCGCTACTGGTTTTAGTGGGCCACTTTACCATATGAATGTTTCTGTACCATATATCAATACCTATACTACCGAAAAACCTTAAGCATTTTTATTAATATAATATGCACTGTGAAAAGGGTACCTGATTCATCAAGATGGGGCAGCCCAAAATCCTCTATATCCTTCCCCATGGACCGCACAATGTCTGCTACATCCCTCAGCACCAGCTGTATTACGTATGAATCATCTCCAAAATTGCGGTGGTAGTCCTCAGCCATCGATTCAAAGTGATTGTCCCAGAGTTTATGTATATCAACACACTCACAAAAAACAGCAATGATAGCAAACATGCGCCTTAATGCACAAGGCATTTGAAAATGTGATGCTTCAGTCATTGCCTCGTCGAGAGATCCCTCGCTGGTAATAAGACTGAGCTTCTCACAAGCATCTCTAAAGGTAGGGCATACGACACATCTAACAGTTCTAAGCGACTCATACGACGTTGCACCTCTGACATGATTTAGAAGAATGCGAAGGTAGTACCTGCACCCTTCAGCTGGATTAGCATAGACTAACCTTCCAATCTGGAAATGTTGTTTCCTCGGTTTCCAATATTTACCAGACTTGACCCATATGTAATGTTTTGGAAATTCTCTGTACAAATATTGACGTGCTTTGGGATCTTTGATGTTCATCTTGAAATATTCAATTAGCATAGATCGCTGAGATTGCGCGCGCGTAGCAACCTCTTCAAGGCTATTTGTATCATTGAAAGGTACCCTATGCATTCCAGGGAGGTGTACTTGCATCTGAAGAACAGGTGGATACATGTTGTACAATGGAAAGCAATATAGTCGGTAGAATGCCTCTATTGAAGTAATACATCTTGCTTTTCTGTACTGCTTAACTTCATTTATCTCAATAGGTCCATCGGCTGTACCCACTTCAATAGAGAATAAAGCGTTATCATGTCCTTTATAAATGTATTTGTATATATACTTGATAGACTTGATGCTGCAACAAGCCTCGACATTGATATGACAATTGTAATGAATCAAGAGTTTGGGATTGTATGGAACCACCCATCTGTTGTCTAACCAATGGTTTCTCATGAATACCTGTTGACTATCATCACGTCTTCTATATACTGGGTATGCATCTTTCCCTTGCTGCGTCTGGTCAGAAAACTGTCGTGGATAGTTGAAACGACACCCACCATCAATCATACACGGACACTTTGGATTAAGCGTTCCACACGGACCGTGCATCATGTGAGTGCATACCAACCTATGAAGCTCAGGATATTTACTTTGATCAGGCATCTCAGCTGATATGTGAAGGACTGGAACGGCGAACCAGAGAGGGGGGAGTGAATGGGAGCCGATAAAAATTCTATTCAAGAATTCAGCCTATGAACCTAAAGTCACTCGGATACCTCCGTTAACTTCTCTTGCCAAATCCACGTAGCCACTGGAGTGCTACTGGACCTAAGAGCAAGATCCAACCAACAGCCTTTGAAAACACGCAGCGGAAAACAACACGAAACAGCTGCTGGAAGCCAAAACCGGTAAGGTCGGTTTCTGAAACCGGGCAGACCGATTCTTTGGGACTTAGCCTCTCACAAGCAGGGGAAACCAGTCAGGCCGGTTTGGCAAACAGGTCAGGCCAGTTTTGTCCAGGAAATCCCCAAAAGACCTTCGAGACCAAAACCCAGCAAAACCACCTCAAGAACCTCCCAGACTTTGAAGAGGAAAAGCCATAGCCTGAAGAAAACTCTCCTGTCCAAAAACTCTTCACGATAGCCCACTGGGGCTAAACCGGTCAGACCGGTTTGGGAAACCGGTCAGGCCGGTTTTGCCTGGACAGTCAGGAAGAACTCAGCCCGTGGGAAAAACTCAACCTTCTCATTGATCGATCTCCCGATTCGTTTCACGGATTCAAGTGAGACTTTGGGGATAGCTGGGGTACCTCGTGGACTACCTTTGGCTAGAAGCTCGGTCCCCAAAACCTACCCAATCAAGAGAAATCGGAAGTCAACCCTCAAGAACACCTTTCCACGAACTCCAACGAAAACTACCAAATTGAAGCCGTTTCGGAGGGTTTGCTGGAGCAAAGTCACCAAGCAAAGAGGCACAAGGTCCTCATATGTGACATCCAATAAGAATCCCTCAAAGAAATGCCCCCAAAACCTCACCACGAAAATTGCCAAGAAAAGCTCCGAAAATCACCAAAAAGGGAAAACGGGAGAGACACAATCAAGCCTTGAGGAACCACACCGAATCATCTATACATACCATGAAGGTTCATACAAGGTCTAGCTTGCCTCCCGATCATCCATCCCTCTCTCAAGATCTCACCATGAAGCTCTCAAGCTAGTCCTAGAAAACCTAAGGAAAATAGGAAGGAAAATAGCAAAGGGAAAATGAGCTAGGGTTCCAAGAGATGGCTGCCATCCTCTCTCTACTTAGTTTATATGGAGGCAACCGAAAGACGAAACTACCCCTATTACATAATACTAGGATACACGCCCCCGAAGGGCACTTTGGGAAATCTTCGTCGTAGCACCATCGGACGGATGCCCGACGACCGCACTTCGTTTAGCCGCGACGCAAGCCTTGCGATCCCGACGCGTGTCCTCCGCTTCGAAGCGTCTCGATGCCCTGCGACCCCAAACCGGTCAGACCGGTTTCACCAACCGGTCAGACCGGTTTTGGCCTGATAGCCACACCTAATCTTCGGCCTTGGCTTTGTGGCTCAGCGAAGCAACCCAGTGATTTTCTGGTGAACCACTGCAAACCCCGCGAACTTGGTGTAGCCTCCGCCAATCAGCACTCATGACTTGGCTCCCACGAAGTCCCGGCTCGACCTTGGTTTTGAGGCTCAACCAAGAAACCGTCCAGGACTTCGTCTTGCTGTTCTTGCCACCATGCGGCCCGCACTTGACCCCGCTGGCCACCGGGTCCCTCGAACCAAGCCTACTTGTCTTCTCCACACCTGGAGGCCTCACTGGCAACGACCTTTCGCGCTTGTTCTTCACCTGCGCCAACACCAGTCAAGCCGCAACCTGCACCTGCAATACTTAGCCAAGAGTTAGTCCACACAACATTGTCAATCACTCATCACACAAGGAAGCGACCATCCACCGGTCCTCGAACCACATAGGCTCTCAATCTCCCCCTTAATGAGTGCATTGACAACACACACATTTGGTAACCAAAGAGAAAAGGAAAAAGAAAAGAAACGACTAAAAGAAGCTCAAACAAGCGATCGAAAGCCAAATAAAGGCAAAGAGCAAGATCACTTGAAGGAGGAAAGACTCGGTCCCCTTAGGCAAGGGCAACGGCTCGACACAACCGAGTCAAAAACAAGCTCACACAAAGAGCAAAGACCACCAAATCAAAGCTCAAAACACACAAGAGCTCCCCCTGCACATACGCACACTTCCCCTGAACATGTGCCAGCATAGGGCACAAACCGGTCAGGCCGGTTTCCCAAACTGGTTAGGCCGGTTCCACCAAACCGGTCAGGCCGGAGTTCAAAACCGGTCAGACCGATTATACTCGGCAGAAGCTCACCCCCAAAAGCCAAAAATGCAAAAGAAATGCACAAGCTCCCCCTTGACTGCTGGGATAGGTTCTCGGGATGAAATACAACTTTTCTCCACCAACATTTCTCCCCCTCGTTGCCAATGCATGAATCAAGGCTCAAATTTGAAAAAGATGCAATCTAGAGCATCTCGAATAGACAAAATCCAGCATAACATGCTACATCCATCCAAATGAGCAAGTTAGATACTCTATAGGTTCGTATGGACAAAAACTACAAGATCACCAAGTTTCACAACCATTGAGTAAAGCTAAGATAGAATTGAGCATTTTTGCGAAAAATTTCCTCTCATGAGCAAAGTCCTAAACATGAGCAAAACATGTCAAAAAGGCAAAGCCACACAAACTTCATGTTAGGACAACCATTCTAAGCATAAGACCATCATAAACACCCACAAGCACCTCATGTCATGTCAAAGCCACCGAGCCATGTGCTTACTTCTAGATATGAGACTTCTCATTGGTAAGCAACATGCAACGGTTTAGCACCCAAAAACAATTAAATTAAGCACATATGACATGGGAGCATATTTTCCAAGCAATTTACATTTCATTTTCAGATTTATATTGGGTACATGAAATATCTTTGCGACAAAAAGGAACTTATGCCCCTCCACAAGATAAAGCATGGGGGCTAAACATTCATGATGGCAAATGAGCCTTTGGCCCCATATATTCAAAATAAGCTATCCAAGCACAAATTAAGCATAGAAAAGCCACTAAAACATGTCATGATCATATAAAGACATTTACTCACAAGAGAGCATACATGTGACATTTTTCAAAAGCATAGCTATTAACCATGGATATAAATCAAGATCAACAAGAGCTAAGCCACACTAAGCCATATCATACCAAACTAGCTCACAAGATCATATATAACACATCATGGTGAACAATGTATATAGGAGAAGCTTTTCCTACAAAATGCATGCAACCTAAGATACAAAGATGCCTATACATCATGTTACACATGTAATGCAAAATGCAAGAAATGCACAAAGGAGACTATATATATGCTACAAAGGAGCTCCCACACCCAACTTAAGAGACCAAACACACACCAAGTTCTCCCTGCAAACGAGCGAAAGTTGCTTGATCTAGGGGCTTGGTGAAAATATCTGCTAGTTGGTTTTGTATGGGCACATGGATCAAAGCGATTTTCCCTTTCTCAACATTGTCCCTCAGAAAATGGTATCTCACTTCTATATGCTTGGTTTTGGAATGAAGCACTGGGTTCTTAGCAACACTTATCGCACTCGTGCTATCACAAAGAAGTGGAACCTGGGTATACTCCTCACCAAAGTCACTCATGGTGTATGTGATCCAAAGGAGCTGAGAGCAACAACTAGCTGCGGCAACATATTCGGCTTCGGTAGTAGATTGAGCATCACTCGATTGTTTGCGGGAAGACCAAGACACCAAAGAAGAACCCAAAAACTGGCAAGTCCCAGAAGTGGACTTCCTATCCAACCGACACCCGGCAAAATCCACGTCTGAAAAACCGTGAAGCTCCAAAGAAGAAGACGCGGAGTACCAAAGGCCGAAGTCGGGAGTGTATCGCAAATACCTGAAGATGCGCTTGACTGCTTGCCGATGTGAAGTCCTCAGAGATGCTTGAAAACGAGCGCATAGACATACCAAGAATTGGATGTCCAGCCTCGTCGCCGTCAGGTACAGGAGGGAGCCGATCATGCTCTGGTACTCCTTCTGGTCCACGTGTTCACCGTCCTTGTCTGCATCAAGAGCTGTAGTCGTACTCATTGGCGTCATCATGGCCTTGGAGTCCTCCATCTTGAACTTCCTCACAATGTCCTTGGTGTACTTGGCTTGGTGTACAAATGTTCCCTCCTTTGATTGCTTGATCTGGAGCCCAAGGAAGAACTGCAACTCGCCCATCATGCTCATCTCAAATTCCCTGCTCATGTGTTCTGCAAACCTTGCAACCAAAGAATTAGACGAGCCACCAAAGACAATATCATCCACGTACACCAGCACAATTAGGATCTCTTTGCCCTACCTGAGGAGAAACAAAGTCTGATCTACCTTTCCTATCTCAAAACCTCTCTCAAACAGGAACCCTCTCAACCTACCATACCAAGCTCTAGGCGCCTGCTTCAACCCATACAGCGCCTTCCTCAACTTGTACACCCTGTGGGGGTACTTCTCACTCTCAAACCCCGGTGGTTGCCACAACGTGAAAACCTCAAATAGGTCACACAGCATTTGTAACGGGCCCTTAACGCCCGTTACATGCACCCACATCTGTAACGGTTGTTGTTTGGCGCCCGTTACCCATAAGCGCGGCAGGCCGACCCCGGGGTTGGGCTCCACTACGCCTGTTACAAAAGTTAAACCTGTCGGTAACGGGCTCGTAAAGTCCGTTACCGATCAATGCCCTATCGGTAACGGGCTGTTTAAGTCCGTTACTGATCACTGCTGTATTGGTAACGGGCTATAAAGTCTGTTACCGATAATTTCATACTGCAGACGCATGCTTGTTAGGATGCGTCTCTTTTGCTGGTGACCCAATTGGATACGCTCGTTTCTTAGGACTCGTCTCCTTTGATTGCCACCCATGGTCTCCTTTTTTCTCACATCGGAGACGCACGTTGTTATTGATCATCTCTGTCTTCTCCTTCCAACACCACTCGCTCTCTCTCCGCAGAAGGCCACTTTCGTTCTGACAACAACACTCACTCTCTCTCCTCAGAAGGTCACTCGCTCGATCTCTCTGTTCAGATGTCCCCACCGGCCTGCCCCGTTAGACGCCGCTAGCTGCGCGCGCTCAGAGGATCGCGCTTAATTTCTCTCCTCAGAAAGCTGGCGCTGCAGCAGGCCGGCCGGCCGCGTGCGCGACGGCGAAAGGGGCCAGCGGACGTCGACCGCGGTGTCATCCAAAGCAGACACCTCCGTGTCCCCTCCCCCTGGGGCTCGGCGCCGTCCTTCGCGCTGTCACCGTGGCCGCGATGCCGCCGATCCTCCTCCTCGGCCGTGCTCGCCTCGTAGAAAGTCCTCGTCAAGGTGGAAATTAATTGCCCCCTTTTATTGAAGTTCTTCAGCTGTCCTAATCCTCTTATGTTATTGGTTTTTTTGTGTGATGAATTATGCTCATTTGGTGTATGGAATGCAGATGGCGTCTGCTGCTCGGGCTTGGATGTACTGACAGCCCCAAGAAGATTGGGAGAATTTCTTAAGCGGAGTCAATGGTTTTCTAAATCAAGCAGAGGCGGATATGAGAAACCGTGGTGTTCAGGCAATGCTTTGCCCCTGTATAGATTGTCTCAACCAGAAGAAATTCTCACAACGGGAAATCATTTTTCATCATTTGGTCACACGTGGTTTCACAAAAAATTACACGTGTTGGAATAAACATGGTGAGGAAGGCTTTAATGAACTCGAAGCAGGCTTCCTAAATGAAGGTGAAGTGCGACACCATGCTACCGACCATGATGAAGACCTTGATGACGGTGGAGTTTTTGAGGAAAATGAACCATTATTCCCACCAAATGTGATGAGGCTTGAGGATATCACTGATTAAGAAGTTAGGGGCTTCGATGATGGTGAGGTGTTGCAACATGTGCACAATGTTGATCAAATGTTGCGGGATGTTGAGTTTCAATGAGTGTACACACCTTCTGAATTAGCGAGGCTGAAGCAGTTCATTGAAGATTCAAAGAAACCCCTCTATCCTGATTGCCAGAAGTACTCTCGCCTTTCTGGTGATCTAAAACTTCTGCAGCTTAAGGCAGATCATGGTTGTACCAACAAAAGTTTCAAACATCTATTGGATGTGCTTAGAGACAAGCTACCTGAAGGAAACCAAATAGCAGAGTCTGTCTATGAGGCTAAGAAGATAATCTGTCCTCTGCGAATAGAGGTTGAAAAAATCCATGCATGCAAGAACAGTTGTGTATTGCTCCGTGGAGATTATGCAGACCTTGACAAGTGCCCCAAGTGTGGCTATGATCGGTACAAGAGGAAAAAGGATGGTGGAGATGATAATAATGTTGATGACGAGAACGAGCCCGTCGAGATCAGAGGCCAGAAGAAGGCTAACAGAGGGGCTCCTGTGAGGGTGGCATGATATTTTTGCATCATTCCTCGGCTGAGAAGATGGTTCGCAACACGAAAGGAGGCCCAACTCTTGCGTTGGCATGACGAAGGCCGAAAGGAGCTTAAGCAAGATGGCAAGTTTAGGCACCCCGCAGATGCAGCACAATGTGGTAACATTAATAACCACTTTCCGTGGTTTGACAAAGACGTAAGGAGCATACGGTTTGCTATGAGCACAGATGGCGTGAACCCATTCGGTAACCAGAGCTCAACACATAGCACCTGGCCTGTCGTGCTGTCGTTGTACAACCTTCCACCCTGGCTTTGCAAGAAACAGAAATATATGATGCTGACAATATTGGTCTCCGGGCCAAAGCAACCTGACGACCGTATTGATGTCTACTTGAGGCCACTAGTTGATGACTTGAAGATACTGTGGAAGCCTGGTGTGAAGGAGGTTTGGGATGAGTACAAGCGTGAGGAGTTCACAATGCGCGCCATGTTGTTCACCACCATCAACGACAACCCAGCTCATCGCAACCTCTCTGGCCAGAGTAAAAGAAAAGGTGCAGCTTGCCCACACTGCTTGGAAGATACTTGCGCAGTATGGCTAAGACATTCAAGGAAATACGTATTTATGGGGCACCATCATTTCCTCGCCAAAAAACATCCATACCGGGCCATGGATTGTCAGTTTAATGGGGAAAAGGAGAATCGAGAGGCGCCATTGCATGTGACTGGAGATCTGGTCCACTTGAAAGTCAAGGACAAAACTATCGAGGAGTTACCCAAACTGACTGAAAAAACCCTTGGCAAAAGAAAGAAACAAGATGGTGAAGAAGAAGAAGAAGAAGGAATGTGGAACAAGAAATCAATTCTATGGGAGCTAGAGTATTGGCCGATGTTGGATGTGCGTCATTCGATTGACAACATGCACGTCAACAAGAATGTGTGTGAAGCTACTTGTGGAACATTGCTACAACAGAAGTCCAAACGAAAAGATCAAAAAAATGCAAGGGAGGATCTTAAAGAACTGGGCATTAGGCCGGAGCTCTATGCAGAGGAAATAGAGACGGGGACGGACCTTCCCATTGCTGCAACCACCTTGTCAAAGGCAGAGAGAAAAGAATTCTGTCAGTTTTTGCATGATTTGAAAGTACCTTCAGGCTACTCATCAAACTTCAAGAGGCTAGTGTCGGTGAAGGACATGAAAATGAATTTCAACTTGATGAAATCTCATGATTGCCATGTGTTGATGACAGCTCTTCTTCCTGTTGCACTTAGAGGTATCAAGACAGAACTGGTTCGCGACGCGGTCACGAGCTTGTGTTTATTCTTCAATGCAATAGAACAGAAGGTGATTGATGAGGAAAAACTATTAGACTTAGAGAGGAGGCATTTCGAGACTCTATGCCTGCTTGAAGCTAACTTCCCACCATCATTCTTTGATCTCATGCTGCATCTAACAGCACACCTCGCGAGGGAAATCTGGTACCTTGGCCCATCTTACCTTCATCAGATGTTTCCATATGAGAGGTTCTATGGATTCCTGAAATCATTGGTACATAACCAGTTATTTCCGGAGGGAGCCATTGTTCGTGGCTACGAGACCATCGAAGCAGTGGAGTGGGCCATGGGTTATATGGACGCCCAAAACCCCATTGGTGTGCCTTGCTCACAGCATGAAGGTAGGCTTTCAGGTGTTGGGACCCTGGGGAAAAAGTCAGTCACTCCGGAACCAGATGCCTTCCAAAAGGCTTATTTCACCGTGATACAACAGCTGCACCTAATTACACCGTTTGCCAATGAGCACAAGCGACAACTACGTGAAGACAACCCTGACCGTGGTAGGGCTTGGCTTGCAAAGATGCACATGCAAGGTTTCAGCAGGTGGCTCCGAGATTATGTCGAGACATGCAGCAATGCTGTAATAACTGACGAGATAAGGAATCTAGCAGCGGGGCCATTGTTCACTATTACAAGATACCAAGTAATGGATATCAATGGATACACTTTCTACACCATGGCCCAGTATAAAAACAGCGTCTATCAAAATGATGATGATGACATGGAGACAGACACATATTATGGTCAAATAGAGGAGATATGGGAGCTTGATTATGTAGGATTGAAGGTAGCCTTGTTTCGGTGTAGATGGGTCACCAATGGGAAGAGAGCTGTGAGCAAGGACAAATATGGTTATGTTAGTGTTGATCTCCGGGTCTTTGGTTACAAAAATGAACTGTTTGTCTTCGCCAACGATGTTGAGCAAGCGTTCTATGTACCTGACCTTGCAAAGAAGAACTGGTCTGTGGTTATGCCTGGAAAAAAAAGGATTGTTGGGGTTGAAAATGTTGTTGAGGAGGAGGAATACAACTAGTTTGACAAAATTCCTTCCTTTGACACTTCATATAAGCCCCGACTCTTGGGAACTAACAAAACACCGTACTTGCGAAGCGACCATAGTGAAAAAATCCATATACAGAAATCAAGGAAGAAAAAGCAAGCCTGATTTCTACTTAATCCTTTTTGTAATGCAGGATGTGTCTATTGGTGGAAATGGAATCCGTTTTGTAATATATATAGGATGTGGTGGAATTTGAATCCTTTTTGTAATATATTATGCCTAAGATACTATATATATTCTGCTTCAGTTCAGTAAGTGTGTTGCAGGCTGCTGACATTATTATCATCAGTAACGGGCGTTAATATAAAAGAGACGATGATTGGCCAACCCGCGTCGCCTTTGTTATGGGCAAGAGACGAGGATTAGCCAACTCCTGTCGGCTTGTTCTTCTTCATGCTCGCAAGTGAGTAGGTAAATCATACAAAAAATTGTACTACACACAGATAATCACACAAGCATGTCTCTTGAGATGCAAAATCACACACACAGATTACAGTCATCATTGATACATCAGAAGGTTACAAAGCGGCCATCTATGTTCATCATCACTAGGCACTACCAGGATGAGGAACATAGATCTAAACTAAGCAAAAGAGATATACTTCCATCGGCTTGTTCTTCTTCATGCTTGCAAGTGAGTAGGTAAATCATACAAAAAATTAGACTGCACACAGATAATCACACAAGCATGTCTCTTGAGATGCAAAATCTCACACACAGATTACAGTCATCATTGATACATCAGATAGGGAGGCCTCGGGATCTTGGCCAGCTCCGCAGCCTCGAACTCACGTCCAGCTCCAGCTGAATCTCCGGCCGGCCAGAGGTAGAAGACCACTGTGGTGGTGGTTGCTGACTTGGCGATGTTGAGACTCAAAGTTCGATCTTGCTCCTTCCTTGCCCGTCGGTCGATCATCGGAGGTGAAGAGAAAGGAGGCCGCTGTCGGCTTGTTCTTCCTGACGAGATATGCTCCAGATTTTGGCTTCTTGTTCATGCTTACAAGTGAGCACAAGAGAAAGATGCAGCAGAGGGTGGAAACATATCCCTTCAAAAATCCTCCTCCTGGAGGAGAAGGGAAAGCAAAAGGAAGTGCAAATTTGACGAGAAAGATGTAGTGGAGTTGGGCATCTCTCCCCAGACCTCAGTGATCTTTCCGTCGGCTTGTTCTTCCTGATGCAAGAGGTTCTGGGCTACTCTCCCCCCGACAGCTGATGCCAAATCACAAGGAAATATATCACAAGGATTTTTCTAGTAGCTGTGCTAGAGGGATGAGCAACCCAATCACCCATATCATAAGAATTCTTCTAGCAACTGAGAGAACGAGGAGGAGGAGGAAGAGAGAAAAGCAAAAGCTTGCGCCCTACAAGATCTATTCTTTGTGCCATAGCTAGATCTAGATCTAGATCTAGATCTAGAGAAGAAGGAAGCAAGTGAGGAGGACCGATAGGCGTCGGTGCCTTTTTATAGCAAAAACAAGGAAGGGATAAGATCGGTTGTCAAAAAAAAGAGGAAGGGATAAGAACAAGAGCACAGGAAACGGGAAGGTTCCCAAGGAATTGATGCCAGATCCGGTCAATGGGGAAACAGTTGCCCAGTCAATGGCTGAGACCAGAGGCAGTGATTCCAATGTATAATTAAATGATACGCGGATTAACCAAATGTGGTCTCCAATGTAGAATTAAAGCATACGCGGATTAACCAAACGTCGTCTGCAATGGAGAACTAAAGGATACGCGGATTAGCCAAACGCCGTCTCCATTGCTTACTTAAACCGTGTTTGGAAACAAATATCCTGTATCTTCTCCTTCTAAAATAATTTAGATCCCCTACCCCTTCATCTACCCGCGAAAAAACAGCAACTGCCTACTCCTCATCGTCACCATTCCCGGCCGGAGATGAATAGCATGTCGGGAAGAAGTAGGCGGCACCAGCCGTCGTCGCTGCTGGACCTCCCTCAAGACCTCCGCATTGAGATTGCAGCACACATCGGTGCGACCTCGGAGCAGCCCTTGGCTGACCTCCGCAGCCTACGCGGTACTTGCTCGACCATGCGCCGCGTGTGCAGCCACGGCGATGTTGGCCGGCGTTTGTCGATAGAGGGGATAGGAGATGAGATTTCTTGGGTGTGGGACCCCACCGCCTACAAAGCCTTCCTTGCTATGCTGACCGATCTCAGGAATCCGGAGGCTTACTTCTTCTCCGGGATCAAAGTCGTGTTCATGGAACATAGGGGAAGCAATGATCTCCGTCGCGCCGCCGAGGGTGGGCCCGATGCGGCGGCCTATCTATATGCCATCAGGGACAATGGCGGTGCCACCGCTGACGACTCCGCGAAGCGGTACATGAGGCGGGTCGCGGGCGGCGGCAGTATGATGTCGAGATGCCTGAGCAACGAGGGGTGTCTGCCTTTGTGCGAGAAGGCCGCGCGTGCGTTCCACTCCTCGACTTGGCGCATTTGGGGTGAACCACTGCCGCCTCCGGCACAGGTGCGCAGCGATCAGCTGTGCGCAGGCAACAGCGGTGGCTGCGGCGTGGATAAAGGATGGCTTGGAATTTCTCTGTTTTGCAGCGAAGACTGTAGGCTCCGCCGTGAAATGGTGAAGTTCGAACGGAGTATTGGAATAGGAAATCAGTAGTGGATTAACTTTTGTATGTTACTCGTATTATCTGTGTAAATTTTTAGAAGAGTAGCAAAGCCGACGTGGGTTATCAGTCCCGTGTCACTACTGACTATGGGGCCAGTTTTATTCGAATGAAGAACAGTTCGCATTTCTCCTTTTAATCTGCAATCAAATGTTGTAACATATATTTCTTCGTTGTAATTAGTCCAAATTTGATTTTTTTTTTCTAAATTTTCTAAAATCACCATCTTTTCATTAATTTTATTATTTACTGTATATTCCGTTTCTTGAATAATGTTTATATACCTTATTTTGTTCTTTGTAAGTACAACAACATATAAATAATATTTGTTTTACACAACCATTAGTGATGAAACTTTGCATTTCATAAGCTTAAGGTGAACACAAGGTTTTGTTAAGTTTTCAAATGCATATGAGTTCGAACATGTTGCAAAGTGTGGAAAACTTCAATGTTCAAGCAACATTCTAGGAAACTATGTGAGAGATGTAGATATTTTTACACAAGTATATTATTCCTTCATCGAGACCATTTGAAATTTTGAAGACAAGTTTAGGTACCCAAATTATGTTGCCAAGTCAATTTGTAGATTTTTTTAGAGCAAATTTGATGTTATTAGAATTATTATATAATTACCATGGGGTGTAAAAACGAAATATAAGAATTTTGGGCACACAAGTGTGACTGTTGATATTTTATTCAAATACTAAATGTCCAAATATGAATTGTTCGTATTTTTATGATTTTTTAGGTGTTGTTTTATGGGCTCTAATATTTTAGGGAAGCAAGTTTCATTCCAAAAAAAATAGTGACAGGCCCACGCGTCAGCGTCAGCAGCCTATATAAAAAAGATAACCGTTGCCTGCCCGCCCGGACCCAACTGCCAACAAAGGTGATGCGGGTTCACTAACCATCGTCACCAATGACACTGGCCCACGCGTTAGCGTCTAACGCGTCAGCATCAGCAGGCTAACCCGCGTCGGCAATGACTATCCATTGTCTCTAAGATCTAATTCATCACAACAGATCTCCAGTTCATCACAACAGATCTCCTGTTCATGACAACAGAACACATATTATAGGAGATGTGGATGGATCTACTCGTGTCTATTAGATCGAGTTGATGACATACAAAATCCAACAACCAAACTAATTAACTAAGCAGTTCATGATCGACAAACAAACTAAGCAGTTCATGTCCAACAACCTGACGAAGACACAAACACACACACACACACATTATTACTATACATGGTAGAGGAGTCTATCATTTAGTCGGTCGCGACTGTCGGAGTCCCGCCGTCGTCGCCGCCGTGGCTGCCGTCGGAGCCGTAGTCACCGCCGTGGCTGCCGTCGGAGTCGTCGTCACCGTCGGAGCCGCCATCGTCGAAGACGAAGTGGCGGCCAGCCCGCTTGACCACGGGGAGGTTCTCGAGCTTCTCAGCTAACCCATGGATCCTGAAGGCGAGACCCTTCACGCTCGGGTCCTTGTCCACTTCATGAGGCGCCTTGATGTCGAAGGCCGCGCCAACATCTTGAAGCTTTCTGAAGGTGCTCCTGGGCAGGTCGACAGCGAACTTAGTGTCGTCGAAGAACGGTTCCTCGTCGGCGTCCTTGGTCGCCGGCTCCTTCCCCTTCTCCAACTTCCTCTGACGGCGGCTTTCGTCGTCGTCGTCCTCCCTTCGTCCCTGCTTCACCGGCGGCGGGCTCCTCGACGCCATCTCCTCCTTGGTGATCTCTCAGTGACTGAAGATTTGTAGTAGTGGATCGCGAGGAGGAAGAAGAAGCGAAAGAGATGATAAGCTTATGGAAGAAGCAGGGGAAAGCAGGGGAAGGTAGGGGAGTTATATTGACAAGACGTGGAGCCATCAGGCGCCTCTGCCCCCACCCACTACTCCACTACTACCACTCAATTGCGCATCGGGCTCCGTTTCGGACGCAAAACCGTCCAAAACCACGCATCACCTTTCAATTACGCGGGAAGGTGAAGGGGCAGGGGCAATGATGTCGGGCCCACTCGTCAGCGGTAGCAGCCAAACTGTGGCACCTTTTCAATTTCCATTTATTGTTTTAGATGGCCGAGTCGCCTTCTTCAACTTCAACCCTCGTCGCCTTTCAATTTCCAAACCCCGTCTCTTTTCTATTTCCTCCCCTTCTCCTTGATGGCCGCAGTGTGCTTGATGCAGCTGCTGCCAGATGATCTTGTCACCCAGATCATCATCCACTCCATCAAGGATGAGCCCGTCATCCATTTTCTGAACCTTCGTAATAAAATCTGCGGCACCTTCTGGCGCATCTGCGACTCCGATGAGGTACTACTGCATGTGTCGCTACGTGATCTTTGTCGGGTGTTGAGAGCCATGTGTGGTTCGAGGACCGGTGGATGGTTGCTTCCTGGTGTGATGAGTGATTGACAACGTGGTGTGGACTGATTCTTGGCTAAGTATTGCAGGTGAAGGTTGTGGCTTGACTGGTGTTGGTGTAGGTGAAGAACAAGCGTGAAAGGTCGTTGCCGGTGAGGCCTCCAGGTGTGGAGAAGACAAGTAGGCTTGGTTCGAGGGACCCGGTGGCCAGCGGGGTCAAGTGCGGGCCGCATGGTGGCAAGAACAGCAAGATGAAGTCATGGACGATTTCTTGGTAGAGCCTCCAAACCAAGGTCGAGCCAGGACTATGTGGGAGCCGAGTCATGAGTGGTGATTGGCGGAGGCTACACCGAGTTCGCGGGATTTCTGGTGGTTCACCAGAAAACCACTGGGTTCCTTGGTTGATCCACAAAGCCAGGACCGAAGAACCGAAGACGGAGGTGCAGCAGCTCCAGACCGGTCTGACCGGTGGGTAACAGTCTGACCGGTGAGGAGCACCGGTCTGACCGGTGTGCGACGACGCAGTCCGGAATCTTCGAAGCCGAGGACACGCGTCGGGATCGCAAGGCTTGCGTCGAGGCTAAGCAAGTTTGTGGTCGCTGGGCATCCGTCCGATGGAGCGAAGACAAAGATTTCCGAATTCACCCTTGAGGGGCATGTATCCCTAGTTAGCTAGTAAGGGTATTTTCGTCTTTCTGTTACCTCCATATAACCCAAGTGGTGAGAGGATGGCAGCCATCTCTTGGAACCCTAGCTCATTTGGTTTTCCTATTTTCCTTAGGATTTTCATAGGACTAGCTTGAGAGCTTCATGGTGAGATCTTGTGAGAGGGAAGGATGATCGGGCGGCAAGCTAGACCTTGTATGAACCTCTTTGGTATGTATAGATGATTCGGCGTGGTTCCTCAAGGCTTGGATGTGTCTTTCTCGTTTCTCCTTTTTGGTGATTTTCGGAGGCTTTTCTTGGCAAATTTCTTGTGGCGGTTTTGAGACCTTTCTCTTTGGGATTTGGTGGGGGATGTATGCATGAACCCCTCGTGGTTCTTTTCCCTTTGATTCCCCTCCCAAATCCGTGAGTAAAGGGGCTCAAGTTTGGGATTTTCGTGGTTCTAGGGTTCGTGGTGTTCTTGGCGGAAATCCTTCGATTCCTCTTGATTCAACGAGTTTTGGTGGACCAAATCTTGGCTATGGAGTGCCCATGAGGTGTTCCTACTATTCCCAAAGTCTTGTGCGAATCCGTGGAGCGAATCGGGAGATCGGGAGTTGGATTTGGAGGAGTTGACCCGCGGGCGCTGTTCATCCCGAGCTGCCCAGGCGTGACCGGTCTAACCGGTGCTCTTGACCGGTCTGACCGGTGCGAGCCCTTGGTGGGATTTGTCTCGGGGAACAGCCTTGTCCGTGTGGTTTTGTCCCGTGGTCCTGCTGGTCAGTTCTTGGCGTGTTTGGAGTTGTATTGCTAGGTTTTGTGAGGGGTTCTTCTTCTTTGCAGGTTGTGTTTTTGGTGGTGGTTTTTGTTCCAGGGCCTAGAGGAGTCACTGAGGCCTCCTGGAACGTTGCTGTGCTTCTGCTGTTTGCCACCGGCCTGACTGGCAGAGTCCACCGGTCTGACCGGTGCCATCGGTCTGACCGGCAGGAGCCATCGGTCTGACCGGTGTGGCACAGACAGCAGGCTGCTTAGTTTTTCGCTGTGCGTTTGGAGCGTTTGGTTGAGTTGTTGGTTCCTAGGACCAGTAGCACTCCAGTGGCTACGTGGTCTTGACTAACTTGGGTAGTTGAGTCAGAGAAGTGTTTCGGAAGCCTTGTTCGTCTTGTTGGAGTTCCCATCTCATTCGAGAAGAATTTTTATCGGCTCCCATTCACTCCCCTCCCTCTCTAGTTCGCCTAATCGGTCCTTCAGGTGTGCAAGAATCGCTACGTCAGGCCATGCTTTGAGCGGCGCTTCCGCGAGGCCAATCATCCGGAGGCATTATGCTTCGAGGGGATGGAGAGGTTGATGAGGCGGCGGAATCCCGATAAGGGTCTGAAGCTCGTCGGAGATGCAGCTGCTGAAGACTCCGGTGCCAAGTACTTCTTAGCGATGCTGAAGTACCGTTGCAACCCTGCGGACCCCGAAGCCATGGCTCTGCTCCAAGAAATCAGCGGCGGCCCGTCGCCCCCTGACGGGCAGTGGAAGAACCACAACCAGCGGCGGCTGCGCTACCTCGTCAACCGGGATCTCGAGAACATTGTGTGGTGGTACTGGCTTGGTGACGGTGATGATGACATTCCATTGCTGCCCGTCCAGAATCCACACGTCTGCATTTGGGCAGCGGGATGTAGGCGCTACGGGCCGGAAACCTCAGAGATCATCCACTACTGCAGCACCGAGTATCGCATCCGTCATGAGTTCGACCTCTGGACGTGTAACTTCAGCGCCGCTGTGGAGTACGCCGTCAGCAGGATGAACATCGGGATGTAGGCGCAAGCATCAATGAACATTATCTATCTTGAATGTAAATTATTAGATATTACTAAACGCGGATTTGATTTTATCAGGATGTCGGTTTTTAATTGGTTTTTGATAGACAAGATTTGATTTGTCACGTTTGTGAGTCAAATCGAAGGATGTGGTGGTCTCATTTGCCGCCGACGAGGCCTAGGATGCCCTCTTGGGTGTCAAAACCGCCGAAGCGGGCACGGCGGGGGCGGCGGCGGGCGGCGGTGCCCTCTGCTTCCTCCTTTGTTCTATAGGAGAATGAAGAACAGTTTATCCGTCCCGCGTCGCCGACGGCATTTCTCTTTTTAATCTGCAATCAAATTTTGTAACATGTATTTCTCCGTCGTAATTAGTCCAAATTTGATTATTTTTTTCTACAGTTTTCTAAAATCACCGTGTTTTCATTAATTTCATTGTTTAGTGTATATTCCATTTCTTGAACAATGTTTATATGCCTTATCTTGTTCTATGTAAGTACAACATATAAATAATATTTGTTTTCCACAACTCCTGTAATGAAACTTTGCATTTTCGTATTTTTAAGGTGAACACAAGGTTTTTTTATGTTTTCAAATGCATATGAGTTCGAACATGTTGCAAAGTGTGGAAAACTTCAATGTTTGAGGAACATTCTAGGAAACTATGTGAGAGATGTAGATATTTGTACACAAGTATATTATTTCTTCGTCGAAACCATTTGAAATTTTGAAGACAAGTCTAGGTACCCAAATTATGTTGCCAAGTCAATTTGTAGATTTTTTAGAGCACACTAGATGTTATTAGAATTATTACATCATTAACATGGGATGTAAAAACGAATTCTAAGAATCTTGGGCACACAATTGTGACTGTTGATATTTTATTCAAATACTAAATGTCCACATATGAATTGTTCATATTTTTATGATTTTTTAGGTGTTGTTTTATAGGCTCTAATATTTTAGAGAAGCACGTTTCATTCGAAAAAAATAGTGGCTGGCCCACACGTCAGCGTCAGCAGCCAAAATAAAAAGATAACCGCTGCCTGCCCGTCGGACCCAACTGCCAACAAAGGCGATGCGGGTTCACTAACTATCGTCGCCAATGACACTGGCCCATGCGTCAGCGTCAGCAAGCAAACCGTGCGTGGGCTGCTCAAAATTTCGCACCTATATTGACTATAATGCCCATGAAATTCCAATTCCACCAGAGAGCCGTCAAGGGCATGCCAGTAATTTCCTTAAACATAGTTACGCGCGCAGTTCCTCAGGGGACATTTTCGGCTCCACGCTAGACAGATCCACAACGCCCGCACTCTCCCCACCGCTACCGCCACTCTCCCCGCTCGCCTTCGCCGCTCTATCCCCGCCGCAGCCCTGCTCTTCTCCAGCCCCACCGCTCCCTGCGTGACGACGGTGACGAGGACGCGGTTACTAGCGTGCAGACGGCTTCCCAGCCAACCTAAAGACGGTTGACGCGGATCCGTCATCCCCGGCCACGACGACGAGCCGGCCACCTCAGGCCACAAGCCGACGTGGATCTAGCCCCTCCGACCATCACTAGAACAACTACTTCATTCGCGACAGAGGTTAGTCCTGCTTGAACCCCCAACGCCCTCTCTCTACTCAGCCACCAAATCTGCTATATATTCATGTCAATGTGGATTAGGGAGACATGCCTTGATAGTTCATTTTTAATTGATTGACTGTGGATTTGATGGATGGATTTTGTTGCTCCAAATCTGTTTGAATAAATTGTTGCTAACAGATGAAGTTATATGAACTGTTGAAATTCATTTTCATGTTTCTGGTGCTACAATTTTTGCATTGTAAATTCATGAAAAGCATTGAGGATTAATGCATACTTTAATTCTGCTATGCTTTGAATGTACCAGATCGACAGTTATGCTTTGGAGGATTAATGCATACTTTAATTCTGCTATGCTTTGAATGTACCAGATCGACAGTTATGCTTTGGACCTGTTAGCATACTTTAATTCTGATGGCCACATAATATCAGTGGGAATTGCATTGCAGTGGTTTATAATGTAGTCCACCCAATCTACTATATATTCATGTCAAGGTGGATTAGGGAGACATGCCTTAATAGTTCATTTTTAATTGATTGACTATGGATTTGATGGATGGATTTTGTTGCTCCAAGACTGTTTGAATAAATTGTTGCAAACAGATGAAGTTATATGAACTGTTGAAATTCATTTTCATGTTCCTAGTGCTACAATTTTTGCACTGTAAATTCATGAAAAGCATTGAGGATGTTAGCATACTTTAATTCTACTATGCTTTGAATGTACCAGATCGACAGTTATGCTTTGGACCTGTTAGCACACTTTAATTCTGATGGCCACATAATGTCAGTGGGAATTGCATCGCAGTGGTTTATAATGTAGTGATAACTAGACTGTCATATGCTTTGTTGTGAGTGTTAATTGTTTCACTACTGTCATATATATTGCTATTGTTGGTGTCATGATGTGTTGTGAGTGTTGTTTCACTACTGTCATATATAATGTCATGATTGCTTTATCCTCTTGTTGCAGGTACACATGGAACACACAATCCATCGCTGCTGAAGTTGGACAAGGAAGCAGTTGAAGGAATTTATTCTATGCTTTGATATATAAGCATATTGTTGTGTCCCTGTCAAAATGGTTAGCACCTATCCCTGTATACTAATTAAGTAAAATATGAACTGTGTATGTCTATGCTGATTTTATTTACGATTTGTAATGATTTCTAGTGTAATATCAGCTATTTTGCCTGTCAGAGAAAACGAATTTTCTAACAAGAATTTTGTTTAGATTTTCAGTCTTGCTTATGTTGCCCTACTGACAACCTGACATATCATCTATGCAGTTTCCCACAACAACAAACTCCTCTGCCTCCAGTGCACCATCACAGCCCATCGGCGGTGAACCTTCTTCACAGGGTCACTCAGCACAGACTGCTGCGAGTAGTACTCGATCCCGCGGGTCAAGGACACAAACCAAATGGCTAGAAGACAAGTTGACTGCAACTGGACTTGATGCCAATTTTTGGCCTACCCCAGATGCTCCGAGGGATAGATTTGTATTGGTCTGTGGCCTCATTGCTCGGGAGAGGGTGTCAATCAATAAGGCAGTCGATGATCTCTCACCAATTGAGAAGGAACATATGTTCATAGTTTTAGAGGAAAAGCTAGATTACCCAGCGAATCTGGAAGAATCTGTTCGCAAGAAGGCAGTTAAGGCAGCTATATAAGAGATTGGAACCTTGCAACGACGGTTCAAGACCCATTTAAGAAAAAAATATGTGAGCAAACAGGAGACTCCCTTTGTGAAGCATGCCTTTTTGCAGCAACAAGACTGGGACATGTTTGAACAGGAAACCAATTCTCCTTCATTTCAGCAATTGAGCTAGGAGATGAAACAAAACAGAGCATTGCATAATAAGCCACACAAGACGGGCAGAAAAGGTTATCATGGTAAAAGGAAAGAGTGGGAGGAGGAGGATGCAAAGCTAGCTGCAGAAGGAAAACAGAACCCTTGGGACCAATTTCCTGGACGTTCGAGACCTTATCTACGGGCAAGGGTAGGGAAGAAGAGGAAGAATACTAGTGAAGGAAGCGGGGGCATAACATTCAGTAACCCTGCGGTGGTGGGGGTAGCAGATACCGTGAAAACACTTGCAGCTCAGGGTAGCGATGGTTCTTTCTCTGGGGTTAGGGAGGATGATATCCTCACCGCAGCACTTGAGATTCCAGAGCATCGAGGTCGGGTCCGAGGCGTGTCTAGTTCACTTGGCTGGGGTAAAGGGTTTGGTGAAGAGTTTGCTGGAATGTACAGGAAGAAGAGGAGGAACAAGAGGTCTGATGATATGATGGACATAACATTTAAAATAGTTGTCCATGCTCTAAGACTATCAGGCATCGAAATACCAAAAAATGTACTTCTTCCTTCCCAATTACCAGCGCCTGTCAGTAGCAGCGAGGAAGAAGACGTGCATGGCAGCGAGGAAGAAGATGTGCATGACCGCGAGGAAGAACATGCGCATGACCGCGTGGAAGAACATGCACATGACAGCGAGGAAGATGCGTGTGGCAGAGAGCAAGACCATTGGAATGCCAACGAGGACGAAGCGAATCAAGTGCACAGTTATAGTCGATCACCTATGCTGGACACAATAGATAAGCTGACAGAGCCAACCGCGTGCAGCCTTTTGGATGGCACCGAGATTAATGTGGAGCTCGCACTAGCGAAAGTCATTCCATTTCAAAAGGCTTGCCATTCAGTACCGGTGCAGGATGGGTATGTTGTGGTGCAACCTACTTATGTGTGGGCCAATGCGGGTCACTACCCTCTGCCTGTACCAATTGATGGGGGTGACATAGCAACCCTAGATGAGGCTCTCATTCAAAGGATCCAATGGCCAAAGGACAGGACCCTTATACCACCCATGACGAGACATCCCAACCCTGAAGCCGCAATAGGTAGCAGGGGTACAGCATCAGATGGAGGTACTGCAGCTCAGTGTCAGCAAGAGAAGGCTCAGCAGCAACAGCAGCAGATCAGCAAAACTACGCAGCAGGAGCATCGACAACAGCCAGAGGAGCCCAGGCAAACTCCGCCTAAGCAGCAGCTGCAACATGAGGATAAGCAACAGACAAAACAGCTGCGTCTCCAGCAGCAGCAGGAGGAGCGCAGGCAATCTCCCCCTAAACAGCGGATGCAACATGTACAGCAGCCTCTGCAACAGGAGGAGGAGCCCAGGCAATCTCCACTGCAAAAGGGGAACCAGGCCAGGAAACCTCTGTCTAAAGATGAGATTCTTAACTGTATTATTGGGACAGAACAGGAATGACCAAAATACAAGCCTGGTGCACCCATGTTGTCAGAAGCAAACTTAGAGGCTGCTGGACCAAATTGTGCCAAGTTGCATGCTTACATCATGGAACACAGTAAGGATAAACTTGCCTTTCTAGAAATGGTGGATCAACACTACTTTAAAGGTGGTGGGGGTGCTTTAATGTTAAACATTGCATTCAGTAGTGTTTATAACCTTATAACCCTGGCTTCTCTGGATGTTACCTTCTTGAGGTTGTGGACATTGTAAGTCCCTTAAAGCCTAAAAAGATATTTCTTTAATTTTGACCACAAAGTTCATGCATGCTAACAATCTGATTTTTTGTAGGAAAATGATAGACAAGGTAGCGGAGATGCAGATCAGTGTTGGGTTTTTAGATCCAGATTTTATTACTTCCACAAATATTTCTAAGCATTCTGGCCTTGTTACCAAAGCAATCGCAAATGCAATGAACAACGACTACATGGTGGGTGCCTACTACACTAGCCACTGGGTAACAGTGATCATCTGTATGAAGTTCAAAGAGATTTGGTATCTAGATTCTGCTAAACAACATCCCCCACTAAAGTTCTCAGACCTCAAATCTGTTGTGGACTGGTCAGTATCTTGTAGGTTTTGTTCACAAAAATTCAATCTCTTAGTGTTTCTAATCGGTATTGCTGACCATGCAGGGCCTTTGGTACGGTATCTTGTAGGTTTTCTTCACAAAAATTCAATCTCTTAGTGTTTCTAATCGGTATTGCTGACCATGCAGGGCCTTTGGCACGGTATCTTGTAGGTTTTCTTCACAAAAATTCAATCTCTTAGTGTTTCTAATCGGTATTGCTGATCATGCAGGGCCTTTGGCGATCATGCACAGGACGGAGTGACAAAAGGAAAGAAAAAAAAGCCAAAAGGCACACTCAAGCACAAAACAAATCTCGATGTAAGACCGAGGTTTTTTTATGGTCCCTTCTTACCTATTTGGTACTGCATTAACTTGTCATTTTGGTACCTCGATGCAGTGTGCTCAGCAGCCATGGCGGTCCTCTTTGTGTCGATTCGATGTGGCATTCCATATGTTAAGACTACTCTATGACATACCTGACATCAAGAAGGCTGCTGTAAGTAGATAATAATGCTCAACCTTGTCTCTGCTCATATTCTCCATTTGATTTTAGAAACTGATTTCTACTTGTATTCTCATAAATGATTGTATTTTGCAGGATTTCAAAGCTGCTGTAGATGTTTCCATAGAAGATCTAAAGCGTGTCCAGGAGATGCTGTGCGAGTACATTCTTAAGGAGACCATCGACCGAAAGGGCAACTTCTATAATGGTGCACCGTGAGTTCATTATCGCCAGAAACTTGAAACTCATTCAGTCTTCTTTAGTCAGGTGTTGTTGCCTGAGAAACCTGCTTGGCTTGCTTGGTTGGGGTCAGATGCTGCCTGGTTCAGGCAGTTTTCTCTTGACTCCATCCAAACAAGCCCTGATGAGAGTAACTTGAAGCTTGATGTGATCTTGCTAGCTTGTCTATAAATGTGATCTTGCTTGTCTATAAATGTGATCTTGCTTGCCTATATCTGTAATGTGAGAATGTGTTTGTGATGTCTCCTTGCTATGGTGGCTGCCATATCCTGGCTGGTTCCAGGATGGCAGGATGCAGCCCTTGATGGCTGCTAAATCCTGGCTGGTTCCAGGATGTAGCCGGCAAGCAGGCAGGTTACTGTAGGGGTGGCCTACGTATCTGTAACGGGCGTTAATTAAAGCTCGTTACAAACACTGATCAGTGAGTAACGGGCTTCATTCGGAATGCCCGTTACAAACATGCCAACAATGTAACGGGCAGTGTAAAAGCCCATTACTAGTATTGACCGGTGGGCCGCCCGTTCGTCGAGATAGAGGAGACGCGGGTTGACAGCACGCGTCTCCATTATTTGAGATACAGCAGACGCGTGTGGAAACAAATGCGTCTCATTTCGTGGAGACAGAGGAGACGCAGGTTCACAGCACGCGTCTCCGATATTGAGTTCACAGTAACGGGCTCTGTTTTGGTGCCCATTACCAAAGTTCCCTGTGGGCCTAGAGAAACAGCCATTTCACGTGACCGGTGACTATTTGTTGTAACGGTTGTTGTTTGATGCCCGTTACGAATCCTAGTTGTGCTGAGACGCACGTGAAATAGACGCATCTCATTTCGTCTAGATAGAGGAGATGCAGATACACAGCACGCATCTCTGATGTTGAGCTACTGTAACGGGCTCTGTTATGGTGCCCGTTACCAAAGTTCCCTGTGGGCCCAGAGAAACTGCCATTTCACGTGACCGGTGGCTAGTTGTGGTAACGGTCGTTGTTTGATACCCGTTACGAATATGTGTTATCAGTAACGGGCATCTGCCCGTTACCTTTCTTGGCTCATTTGTAACACTTCATCGGTAACGGGCGCTTTACCCATTACTAAAGGCAATCTATGCCCGTTACCAAAGTGAGTTTTTCACGTAGTGTGCCTCACTAACACTTCTTCCTCCAAAACACCGTTCAGGAAAGCACTCTTCACGTCCATTTGGTACAGTTTGAACCCTTTAGCCACGGCAAAGGCTAGAAGGATCCTAATCGCCTCCAAACGGGCTATAGGAGCAAAGGTCTCCTCGTAGTCTATCCCCTCTTTCTGTGTGTACCCCTGAGCAACAAGCCTTGACTTGTTTCTCACCACTTCTCCTTTCTCTCCCTCTTTATTTTTCCACACCCATTTTGTCCCAATCGGCTTACACCCCGGTGGAGGCTCCACTAACTCCCAACTTGGTTTCTCTCAAAATTCTCCAACTCCTCATGCATCGAATTAACCCAATTGTGATCAGATAGCGCATGTCCAATGTCTTTGGGCTCAAAAGTAGCAACAAAAGCAGCATGAGCAAAGTGAGAATCATTACGAGACCTCGACCGTGTAGTGTGTTCGATGATGTTCCCGATGATCGTTGAAGCTGGATGATCCACTTGTACTCGTCGGGGAGCTTCTCACCTTGAAGCCACCTCCCCCTCAGCTGGAGCTTCCTCATGATCTCGGCACGTCATCGTAGGTGTGGGAGAAGGACCGTCCACGATCGTAGTCGAAGTAGTATGTACATGCTCAGCTGCGGGCGCCACACCACCATCTTCATCATCACCTTGTTGCACCTCATCCTCGAAAATCTCCTCACCAAGTTCCTCGTCACCTGCACACTCAAAAACAAGCTGACTACGTGGCTGTGTCTCGTCGAAGGTAACCTCGCAAGTCTCCACGATTTGGTTAGTTTCAAGATTGAGCACTCGAAAGGCTCTAGAATGTGATGCGTAACCAAAGAAAATGCCATCGACAGACCTAGCCTCGAACTTGTCCAACTTCTTCCCTTTCTTAAGAATGAAGCATTTGCAGCCAAAGATGTGAAAGTGACTCACCTTGGGGGTTCTACCGTGCATCAACTCGTAGCAAGTTTTCTTCTTATGGACCCTGAGGTAATTCCTGTTCGACACATAGCACGCGGTATTGACCGCCTCAGCCCAGAACCTTCTCGGAGTCTTATGCTCATCGAGCATCGTCTGAGCCATCTCGCACAAGGTTCTGTTTTTCCTTTCCACCACGCCGTTCTGGGGAGGCGTACACGTACTAGAGAACTGGTGTTCAAGACCCAAGTCATGGCAAAAGGTTTCGAAGCGAGAGTTTCTAAATTCCGAGCCATTGTCACTGCGGATCGCTCGTATGGCATCTCCGTGCCTCTCGTTCCACAACCACAAGACAAGATCTCGAACAAAACCAAATGTCTCCCCTTTCTCTTCCAAAAAGAAAACCCCCGCATACCGAGAGTAGTCGTCCACCACAACCAGGACGTACCACTTCCCAACCACGGATCACACACGAGCTGGGCCAACAAGGTTCATATGGAGCAGCTCGCATGGACGCTCCGTCATCACATCGGTGAGGGGTGGATGGGAAGAGGCTACCATCTTAGCATGCCGACATGGCGCACAAACCAACTCTTTCTCAAACTTCAACCGCAGCAATCCTCAGACCAAATTGAGTTTACTCAAGCGAGACAAAAGGTCAAAGCCTAAGTGACCCAACTTCCTATGCCACTTCCACAACTCACTCAAAGAACCAGCCAAAAAGCAACGAGCCACACCAGAAGACTGAGAGAAATCCGCTCAGAAAACTTGACCCTCGGGAACGACCATGCAAACTAGGTCCCCTCGAGAATCCAAAATCTGAGAACCACCAGGCTGAAACAACACCTCAAAACCCTCATCCAAAAGCTAGGAAATGGAAAGCAAATTGAATCCGAGCGATTGAACAAGAGCAACACGCCTGAGAGTGACCTTGTCACTTACCTTAATCTCACCTTCTGAAAGCACACGCCCTCGCCCATGGTCCCCAAAGGTGATTTATGTCTTGGACACCACCGGGACGAGACTTGAGAACCACCCCTTGTCTCCGGTCATATGCCTCGAGCAACCGGAGTCAATCAACCAAACGTTCCTCAAGTCTCCCACCTGAAATTCAAAAACGAGCACATGAGTGAACAAACGGCTCAACACTGGGGTTAGTACCAAAAGAGTAAAACCAGTGCCGAGCCATTTGCTCCAAAGTGGGGTTAGCACAAAACATATCAACACGCCTATCAAAGCTACTACCACGAAAACCACTACAGGAACCACTCCAAGGAACCAACCCTGTCTCGCTGGAGGAGAACGAAAACCACGAAAGGAAGACAGTGGACCGTTCCTCCTCTCCAACTCAAAGCAACGACTCCTCCCACCCTCGTATTGAGCACGAGGTGGAGAACGTCTAGCAAGCTGACCACTGTTGATGGTCGATTTTGGTACACCTAGCTATGAGATTACCGTCAACATTTGCACATATTTGCTATTCTAACTAATGGTACTAACCCCCGGAGGTATTAAGTTCACTCTTGCATGTCGATTTTGGAGTTTGTTGTTTACATAGGAAACTAGCGCTTAAAGGGAGACTTTCGGGATAAGTTCATCAAGCACTTCAAGAGAAGATCATGAAGCCCGGCACAAGTCAAGACACATCATGAACAAGACTCCAAATGGCCTAGGGACCGAAGCATGAAGCCGTAAAACTCCAGGGACCTGAACAGAAGATGCTGAAGCTTGCGCGACAAGGAGCTCTATCTAAACCGTAGAGAAGACGACATCAAGGGCCCACATGCATAAGGGAGCAAGTCAACAATTGACCAAGAAGCGTCGGGGAGCGAACCGGGGCCGAACCGGGCCGAAACGGGCCCAGGCCGGTCGGCCCAGGCCGGAAGGCCCAGCCCATTTTCATGCCGGTTCGCGATGCCCTTTGACCTAGGTGCTCCTCTATAAATTGCCTCTGCCTCTGCCGGCCGCCACATCCATCCATTCATCAGAGAGCCGCCGACACGAAGGAGAAGCACCGGGAGGAAGCCGACGGCCGCCGCAAGTCCTCGAGTTGCTTAGGAGATGGCTTAGGCCGTACCCTAGCCGCCATGGTTGGCCCTGCGTGGTGAAGCCATGGTGGAGTTCCGGAGCCATGCCTTGGATCCATCAAGGCATTTGTACTTTCAACATTCGATGGTGATATAAATCAATCCTTGTCCTTACTTTGATCTACTACGAGTTGTGCTTATTCATATGTGTAGCTACCATATGCTTTTAGTAGGATTAGATCGAATCATGGTGATTAGTCTTGTCTTGCGGACACATTGTTGTAGTGCACGGACCGAGGTTGTCGTTCGGTGATGATTATCCTTGCGTAGTGACAGTACGGTGGAGGAGAAAGCGGCGAATGAACGTGTATTGGACCACTCTATATCGGGTTACTCCATATCAAGTGTACTCCTTATCATAGTATAGGATTAGATTGGTTTGTCATCGTGGCCGGAGCGGCAACAAGAAGACGATAGGCTAGGGTTACCTTTGGTTTGCTTACCTTTATGGCTAGGTGGATGTGATCCATACATCCTTTCATATATGTTTAATCTTTATGCAATCTACGCTTCACATAGGGTTGGACCGGTAGGTTAGATGGATAGCCTTAGGAGTTTGCTTCCAATCCTTGGATTGACAAATCTAGGGAGGACCCTCCTTGGTGAAAAAGGCACCAAGTCACCTGTACGCTTGCGGTGAACTTGAGCACGGTTTTGCACCGTCAACAAGCCCCTTTTTCTGGCGCCGTTGCCAGGGATCGGCAACTCGAACCCTAGGGCGATCTATCTTTCTTTTAACTAACCCTAATTTTATTATTGCATATACCCTGCGTTTCTTGTTTGTGTCCTTGAATGTAGATAAAACCCTAGACACAAAGCGATCGAGAGGATTTCAACATACGGACTCCGACAAGTCCAACCTCGCTCAACCAAGTTGATGGCTACGCAAAGATTTGCTCTTTAGTGGTAGGTGCTAACCTTGGTTAGTGGCCCAACATCCACTATCGAGCCCCCACCCAAATCAAACAAAGATGAACAAGGTATGCCGATGTGTCGATTAAGTTTTTAGACTAATGTCTTTTGGAGGTTTGCTTGTTCGAGCTATAGGTTTCGGAAATGACCATGTCAAGCACGAGGAAGAAGGATCCCATTACCATCATGCTCATGCAGCGATGGTAATGACTTTTGAAGCCAAGGGATGCGTGACATGGTGCCCTAAAAGACAAGATGAAGACCACACGTACATCTCCGAATCAATGGACGAGAAGGATAACGATGTCATCAAGATGCTTTGCACAACCTCAGTAGAAAACAATTGGATATATTTGGATTTTCAAAAGCCCCATGAAGTCTACGTTCCAACGAATCAAGCGGCAATGCAATCGGAGGTTCCTACAAGCGGATATGGCCGAATCACCGAAGGTTGCACGTGCTGAAATTCTGGACAGCAAGCAATGCTGAAGTGAAACAGCCATAGCTCCCTCATTCGGACTCCGATTAAGACGAATGAGTACCCGTTGGAAAAGTAATTTTATAAATTTTTCAATAGAACTATATTTTGGTATATGTTCTGTTCTGGATGCAGGGGTAAATCCACGAAGAAGAGGCAGCAACAAGGCGATGACAACAAGATAGAGGAGATGGACATGGTGTCAATAAAGAGAAGATGGGGCAACGGTTTCACAACACGTACATGATGGAATTTAGAAGCTAAGGACTAAAACAAAACCCTTTGGAGCATGGATGAATGAAGACACAAGAGGCATCACTCGACACATGATGATGTTGGAAGCGAACCACGACCGATTTCATAAGTCAACATCAAGCTGCATGGCTACTTTGGATTCTCGCACAAGTAACCATGGCTTCACGGTGATAAAAAGGTATGTGAGAAAGTCGAGCTCTATGACTTTAAATGAAGTGCTTTGCGGGAGGCAACCCGATCTTTTTATATATCTATATAAACTATGACAAGTCTACGTTGTGCTCTTTATGTGAAAACTTCAAGTAACATCGTACCAATGCTCTAATAAATGTCACAACCACATGTTGTATGCTTTAAATAGATATTGAGTGAGCACTATGCTACTTGATTTTGGAAAACTTGTAGACCCCTTATTTTTGTGTGCTTATTAGTGTTTAGAGTCTTTTTATTTGTGTCTTTTAGAGAGAAGTATGAAGCATGATCCCTTTCGATTCTAAACTTGTGGCTAGTTAACTTAGGCTAACTTTTGCTTTCGGTTTAGATCACCACCATATCATGTCATACCTTTTTGTTCATTCATATCATGTTGCACTTCATTCCACTTTGTTCTCCACCTTTGCATTGTGTTGCATGTTGCATCTCATCTTTTATAACCCTTAAAAGAAAAAAAATACATCTTTGCATAAACCTTCCTATCAAACCACACCTAGAACCCAAGCCAACAAAAGAAGGGATCGACTTATGTCAAGTCGACCGAGTCTATCTTTATCCCTTTTCTAATTAAAATTTCGGCTAGCCTCATCCTAAACCCTTAGGGAAAACCTCTCATACCCTTAGTAATCCTAAAACCGTAGGTTTGTTTTTCATCCAAAAAATCTAACCCTTGTTTGCTTTTCTTCTCTTCCAAAACAACCTTAGATAGAATTTCTTCACCCGACTTGTCTTTTCAAAATTCTTATCTTAAGCCAAAAATATAAGATACCCACAAGCCTTACCTTAAAACCTTGTTAGCATGTTTTAGGTCTTTTGATAAAACTTTTGTTGACAAGACTCTACCCCTCATAAAGTGACTTGCTTGTCATTATTGAGGAACAACATTGAAAGCCTTTTTCAAACATTGCTAACCCTTTTTACTAACTCCTTTGCATTTGCATTTTACATCAACCCCTTTGTTCTATCATGCATAGGTTAGCTTGGTTTCTTTGTGAAACTTTTTGATGAATGCTTTATTTCTATAATGGTGCTTCGTGCACGAGGCATTTTCTTTTGCAATCTTGTGTAAACATGGTGTTTAGACATGATTGGAGACCACCATCATTCAGTTTTATAAACCTTGCTATCATATTGCATTAGGTTGGTTTATAAGCTTTGCAATGCGCTTTAACTTTCTTGCGACATAAAGAATTATTAACCATGGAATGAACATGGTGTTTTGACCTTGGTTAAATCTTTATGGTTATATAGAAATAAAGCAATATAGTTGTAAACATGGTGTTTAGAACTTGGTGCAAACATTGTCATTGTTTATATCCCTTCCTTTCATTTGCATTTTCACCTACACACACGTACACTCATTAGGTTCTTTCTTTTCTTTTTACTAGGTAAGCTATGCCACAAGTTAAGATCTTAGGGATGCATTTCGTTTGTTGGCAATTGTTTCTACTCCCGACCATCACCCCGGGGGAAGAATGTGCATTTGATTTGTTTTGCAGGCATGACGAAGTGTTCCCATGCGTTCTTGACCGATTGCAATCAAGGTCGTTAGTCATCTACAAGGCTTGAGAAGGAAGTCCCTGTTTCCATCAAGATTTGAGCACGTGTTCAGAGATGTACAATGGAAGAAAATTTAATATTCAGAAGCTCCTTCAAACCCTCTTTCCAACGCATCAAGAATCATCAATTTTGAAGACCCGTACAAGGAGATATGGCAGAAACATTGAGCGCTGCGCAGTCTGAAATCAGCCTTGGACAGATTGCATCGCCGGAGTAAAAAAGGCACAACTCTCTTGTTCGGAACCCGTTTCATGCGAATGATAGCTCGTTGGAAAGATAATTTCATGAACTTCAACTTGGAGGGGTGTTTAAGTATATGTTCTATTCTGGAAGTAAAAGAAAATCTGTGGAAGATGAGGCAGCGATAAGGATGGGATGGAAGCCGGTGATGACGATATGATGAAGGATTGGAACCATGGCTTGATGATAATAAGAAGAAGTTGAAGGACAAATGAGTAACAAAGGGAAGTGAAGATGATTTTCAAACACATGGTGATAGGGAATTGAGCGATTCAAGTTCTTCCATACTTAGCAACACGCTAAGCATGGGGGAGGATTCGAAGGACGAAAGGGAAAAAGGCCACATGGAGTTCAAGGATCACCTTCACCACAAGATGCTCATCATTCTTTTTCCATGCTAAGCACAATGCTTAAGCATGGGGGAGGCCATGCTGCACTTCACTACGAGCATCGAAAAGGATGGTAACTCGCCCTTAACTTTATCTTTGATTATCACCTTTTAAATGCTTGCACATATATGCTTTCAACCATAAACAACCTTTGTATTTATCTCTCGATCAATAACATGGCTACTAGGAGGACAACCTAGGTTTGTTAGTTTTATTTTTTCAATAAATGAATCACCATCTCTTTTGAGCTTACCACGATGATATCATTCGTATGTCTTGCTTATGGAAAAATGATGAAAGTTGCCGCCTTGTTTTACTTGCATGATGTTTTATATGACATGACTTTTTGCTCTCTATTAAAAGGAACTTAAATTGATTAAATACCGGCTCTTTCATTTGTGGAGGTTGAATGACTAATTTTTAAGACCCACATACTTTTTGTTGCTCTTTGATTTAAGTTTACCGATGACCTATGCCTTGCTCTTGTTTTATTTAAAATCATTATGCTATCTACATTTGTGAATCTCTTGCAAAGCCCTACCTACCAAAGCCTATACACATACAAGTACTTTCATGATATAACCTTTAGTTTGCAAACTTATATCTTGATGAGTTGGATTAGGATTGATTTCTGTGGTACGAGACTAAGAAGCTGGTCATTCCTTTGCGTATCTTTTTCATGCTAGCCATTTTGCCCATGCATTGTGAGTTTCT
Source organism: Cenchrus fungigraminus (assembly GCA_036936925.1). Classification (NCBI taxonomy): domain Eukaryota; kingdom Viridiplantae; phylum Streptophyta; class Magnoliopsida; order Poales; family Poaceae; genus Cenchrus; species Cenchrus fungigraminus. The sequence goes on along the minus strand of CM072774.1, from coordinate 91,564,461 downwards.
ACACTAGAAATTTCACAAACTTCGCTGGGCATCCACCATAAACCCAAAACATCTCTTTGTGATTACTTACTTGACCACAACCCAAATTGAGTATGGATGATCTTTCGACGAATTTTCTGAAGATTTTTTGGCAAGATTTCAAGACATATAACATATGGAGAGACTCGTCAATGATCATGTGAGTTTCGACATGGAGGATGCCCTTGAAGATTTCAAAAGATTTATAAAGGAATACAAGGATTTTGTACTTCTTTAGCAGCCATAGGTCCCCTCACTTCTATGCTCGAGGACGAGCAATCATTTAAGCATGGGGGAGACTGCTATAGCAAGTACTATGTTGCTTAAAAGTTCGGAGGAGCATAAAAAAATATGATGAATAAAAAAAGAGAAGAAAAAAATGAATGAAGGAAAAAAGAAGAAGAAGAAAGAAAAGAATAAGAAAAGAAAAAAAACAACAAAAAAAGAGAAAAAATAATAAAAATGCTCCTCGGTTCTTTTTAGCTTCATTTAAATCTTAGAGAGCTTTGAAGACAAGTCCATACTCAATCTTTTCCAACCATGTGCAATCTGATAACGAGAACTTCATTTGTGTCTCGGGATCACCCATTTGCCTCTTGCACATGTCCACCTTTCTAAATGTGTGTGTTCCATCTCTCTCTCTTTCCAACATTTATTTTCCATGGCCTTTTTGACTAGTCTCGGTAATTCCAATAGATCTCTCTCTTAGTTTGACAATATTTCAAGTATAATGTTCTGCTAGGTTTGTTTTTACCTACCAAATCTCCACATAAGCTTTCCACTTTCATATATATGAGTAGAATAGGTTGAGATTAATCTAGTGTAGGCTTGAGTGACTTGACGAGATGAGTGTTCCCATGAGCTTTTGCAAGAGAACCTCACTTATGTTAGATGTGCAACTTTTTGAAAACTCTTCACGATGCAACAAGGAAAAGGTTTGAAGTTTGCTTAAGTTCGAGAGCACTATATTTGTTTTATTGTGGCATGTTCTTTAATGATAGTCTATCTTCCATAATGAAGTAGCCGGTCAAAACATGAACCTTAAATGCTAAATACTTGAGAGAGCAATATGTCTTGTTGTGTATAACTAAGTGCAGGGAAGACATTGAAAGGCAATGCTGATTTCCAAGGTAAGCAAAGATCTTGGACTTGCTCGAGGACGAGCAAGGTTTAAGCATGGGGGTATGTTGACAGTCGATTTTGGTACACCTATCTATGAGTTTACCATCAACATTTGCACATATTTGATATTCTAACTAATGGTACTAACCCCCCGGAGGTATCAACTTCACTCTTGCATGTCGATTTTGGAGTTTGTTGTTTACATAGGAAACTAGCGCTTAAAGGAAGACTTTCGGGATAAGTTCATCAAGCACTTCAAGAGAAGATCATGAAGCCCGGCACAAGTCAAGACACATCATGAACATGACTCCAAATGGCCCAGGGACCGAAGCATGAAGCCGCAAAACTCCAGGGACCTCAACAGAAGATGCTGAAGCTTGCGCGACAAGGAGCTCTATCTAAACCGTAGAGAAGACGACGTCAAGGGCCCACATGCATAAGGGAGCAAGTCAACAATTGACCAAGAAGCGTCAGGGAGCGAACCGGGGCCGAAACGAGCCCAGGCCGGTCGGCCCAGGCCGGCCGGCCCAGCCCGTTTTCGTGCCGGTTCGCGACGCCCTTTGACCTAGGTGCTCCTCTATAAATTGCCTCTGCCTCCGCCGGCCGCCACATCCATCCATTCATCAGAGAGCCGCTGACACGAAGGAGAAGCACCGGGAGGAAGCCGACGGCCGCCGCAAGTCCTCGAGTTGCTTAGGAGATGGCTTAGGCCATGCCCTAGCCGCCATGGTTGGCCCTGCGTGGTGAAGCCATGGTGGAGTTCTGGAGCCATGCCTTGGATCCATCAAGGCATTTGTACTTTCGACATTCGATGGTGATATAAATCAATCCTTGTCCTTACTTTGATCTACTACGAGTTGTGCTTATTCATATGTGTAGCTACCATATGCTTTTAGTAGGATTAGATCGAATCATGGTGATTAGTCTTGTCTTGCTGATACATCGTTGTAGTGCACGGACCGAGGTTGTTGTTCGGTGATGATTATCCTTGCGTAGTGACAGTACGGTGGAGGAGAAAGCGGCGAATGAACGTGTATCGGACCACTCCATATCGGGTTACTCCATATCGAGTGTACTCCTTATCATAGTATAGGATTAGATTGGTTTGTCATCGTGGCCGGAGCGGCAACAAGAAGACGATAGGCTAGGGTTACCTTTGGTTTGCTTACCTTTATGGCTAGGTGGATGTGATCCATACATCCTTTCATGTATGTTTAATCTATATGCAATCTACACTTCACATTGGGTTAGACCGGTAGGTTAGATGGATAGCCTTAGCAGTTTGCTTCCGATCCTTGGATTGACAAATCTAGGGAGGACCTTCCTTGGTGAAAAAGGCACCAAGTTACCCGTACGCTTGCGGTGAACTTGAGCACGGTTTTGCACCGTCAACAACCACCACCAGACTCACCATGCCAAACATCTGTACCACGACCAAAGGACCTGAATCGAGCCTCATCACGAGCATGAAAACCAAACTGGTCACCCTGCTGCCTCCAAACCGGTCTGACCGGTTTCTCTGTACGAGCAGCCCAAACCGGTCTGACCGGTTTCCAAACCGGTCTGATCGGATTAACTCGTCCAGCAGGATCCCTTCCACCCAAAGCACTCTTGACTCCCCAAGCCGGAACTGTGCAAACAATGGCTTTACCCCTAGGTAGTGGCATACGAGACTCAGGCATACCATGAGATGGGTTATACCTGTCCTTGTTTGCCCACTCCTTAGCCATTCTCTCCTCTCGCTTCCTCTTGAAGAAAAACTCATCCTTGTGACCATCTCTCCCACAAGAGTCACAATGAAACCGGATTGGTTTTGGCATTGGTTTTGGTTGTGGTTGGGATTGCTCACTCGGCTTATCTTTTGGTTTCTCCTCACTAAGCTTCTCACCCTCTTTCCCAAAGAACACATTCCCCAAGTTGCTTTTGAACTTTATAGGTCTTTGGAAATCATTTGTGGGGTGAGGAAATATGGGTGGATCTGGAGTTGTGTCAAGTTTGTTTCTCAATGGGTTTGGCTTAGGAGCATAGGCATTTTTGTAGAAGGTTTTTGGTGGAGCTTGGATATCACCAATCTTCTCTCCTCCCTCACCACTACACTCTCCAATCTTAAAAGACCCAAGCGCTTGCCCATCATAGCGCTTGTATGCCTCTATCATCATCCTAAGCTGTGGTTCATGACCCGACAACCAACCTATCATTTTTCTCAACTCATCATTTTCATCTTGCAAGCAATCAACATAATGTGCAAGTTCCAGATTCTTAATAGCATGCAATTCACAAGTAGAGCAAGAAGTGGGAACAGGTGCTTTCAACTCAGCCTCAAGAGAAACAGTGTAAGCATGCATCTCATCAATCTTTCCATGCAAAACAGGGCAAGAGGTACAAGCACCTAGCAAAGCAGGTCTAGACTTAAGCTCAGCCACTTCAGCCCTAAGCATATCTAGTTCCTCACACTTGGAGGCATGCTTTTCCTTGAAAATAGTAAGATCAGACAATAGGTAAAGCCTTAGGCGAATCAATCTCAAGCTTAGCATCTAGGTTCTATGTTTCTAGCTCAGCCACCCTAGTCCTAGCATCCTCAAGCGAGGCCCTAAGCTCCTTTCTCATCTTCTTAGCCTCTCTAAGCATGTCATCACGATTATCAAGCAACTTGCCAAGCTGTTCATTTTCCTCGTGCAAGAAGGGAAGCTCGTCACATACCTCGTCCTCGGAGTCAGAGTCCGAGTCGCTCTGGTGACTCTTCTTGTTGCCGGAGCTTCGTGCCATGGTGCAGTAGCCGTCTCTCGCGTAGCAGCTCAGCCCGCTCAAGTTCTTGGATGACTTCTTGTTCTTGCGCAGATCACCTTCATCTTCGCTGCTACTGGAGCTCGAGGTAGAGTACGCGGAGCTGGAGTCGACGTCGCTCGCTCCGACCATCGCACAGGCCTTGCCGCGTCCGTCCTTCTTCCTCGATCGTCGCTCGTCCTTGTGCTTGTGCTTCTGCTTGTGATCGCGCCTCGATCGGTACTTGCCGTCCATCCTCGACCAGTGCTTGTAGTCATCCTTATTCTCCATCTTCTCGGGGCAGTCGGCGACGAAGTGTCCTGGCTTGCCGCACTGAAAGCACGTCCTCGTGTTCCTCCTTGTGTTCATCGGGTTCTTGTGCATCCTCTCGAACCTCCTGGTCAACAGCGCCATCTCGTCCTCTCTAAGCACGTCGAACTCCTCATCTAGCAAAGACATCAAAGAGGACAAAGAGTACATCCTAGTGGATGGGTTAGCGTTAGACTTCGCACCTAATCCACCGATGAGGGCGAGACTATGACAGTCAGTTGGGCCCTCAAGCTTGGCTGTCATAGCACGGTCCACCTCAGCCGACTTGAGCTTCGAGAACAGCACATTCACCATCAGAGTGTCATACTTCTCAGACTCTACAATGGCCTCGAACTTGCCATCCCAAATTGTACGATCCAGAGAGTGCAAGAGCTTAACAGCTCTGTCATGATCATCGTACGGGAGCACGTCCACATTGGCCCTCATGTTGTTCACCACTACCGTGAACCACTGGAACAAGGCATCAATTGACTCACCGGGGAGATGAGTGAGGTTCTCGTACTCTCTCCGGTAAGTCACATACATCCGAGCCTGAACTTGAGCATTTCCAGCGTGAGCATCCTTCAACTGACTCCAAATCCTAAAAGCTAGGTCCTCTGTCTGAACCTGATCGAATTCGGAATGACACAGAGCACGAAACAAGTAGTCGACCGCCTTGTTGTTGGCATCGTCCATGTCCCTCGATCTCGGAGTAAGGAAGTTAATCGGATGAACATAAGCTGTGTTCACCGTAACGTCCCAAAGGATCTTACCCTTATCGCGGAGGAAAGCTGTCATCCGCCTCTGCCACATCTGGTAGTTTTTTCCATCGAAGTGCGGAGGACCCGAACCCCGTTCCTGGTACGCCATCCTTGGATCTTAGACTGGTTAGAATCACGAAGATCCATAACCAGCTCTAATACCACTTGAAGGACCGCAACGGCGAACCAGAGAGGGGGGAGTGAATGGGAGCCGATAAAAATTCTATTCAAGAATTCGGCCTATGAACCCAAAGTCACTCGGATACCTCCGTTAACTTCTCTTGCCAAATCCACGTAGCCACTGGAGTGCTACTGGACCTAGGAGCAAGATCCAGCCAACAACCTCTGACAACACGTAGCGGAAAACAACACGAAACAGCTACTGGAAGCCAACACCGGTCAGGCCGATTTCTGAAACCAGTCAGACCGATTCTTTGGGACTTAGCCTCTCACAGGCAGGGGAAACCGGTCAGGCCGGTTTGGCAAACAGGTCAGGCAGGTTTTGTCCAGGAAATCCCCAAAAGACCTTCGAGACCAAAACCCAGCAAAACCACCTCAAGAACCTCCCAGACTTTGAACAGGAAAAGTCATAGCCTGAAGAAAACTCTCCTGTCCAAAAACTCTTCACGACAGCCCACTGGGGCTAAACCGGTCAGACCGGTTTGGGAAACCGGTCAGGCCGGTTTTGCCTGGACAGTTGGGAAGAACTCAGCCCGCGGGAAAAACTCAACCTTCTCCTTGATCGATCTCCCGATTCGTTCCACGGATTCAAGTGAGACTTTGGGGATAGCTAGGGTACCTCGTGGACTACCTTTGGCTAGAAGCTCGGTCCCCAAAACCTACCCAATCAAGAGAAATCGGAAGTCAACCCTCAAGAACACCTTTCCACGAACTCCACCGAAAACCACCAAATTGAAGCCGTTTCGGAGGGTTTGCTGGAGCAAAGTCACCAAGCAAAGAGGCACAAGGTCCTCATATGTGACATCCAACAAGAATCTCTCAAAGAAACGCCCCCAAAACCTCACCATGAAAATTGCCAAGAAAAGCTCCGAAAATCACCAAAAAGGGAAAACGGGAGAGACACGATCAAGCCTTGAGGAACCACACCGAATCATCTATACATACCATGAAGGTTCATACAAGGTCTAGCTTGCCTCCCGATCATCCATCCCTCTCTCAAGATCTCACCATGAAGCTCTCAAGCTAGTCCTAGAAAACCTAAGGAAAATAGGAAGGAAAATAGCAAAGGGAAAATGAGCTAGGGTTCCAAGAGATGGCTGCCATCCTCTCTCTACTTAGTTTATATGGAGGCAACCGAAAGACGAAACTACCCCTATTACATAATACAAGGATACACACCCCTGAAGGGCACTTTAGGAAATCTTCGTCGCAGCACCATCGGACGGATGCCCGGCGACCGCACTTCGCTTAGCCTCGACGCAAGCCTTGCGATCCCGACGCGTGTCCTCCGCTTCGAATCGACTCGATGCCCTGCGACCCCAAACCGGTCAGACCAGTTTCCCCAACCAGTCAGACTGGTTTTGGCCTGACAGCTACACCTAATCTTCGGCCTTGGCTTTGTGGCTCAGCCAAGCAACCCAGTGGTTTTCTGGTGAACCACTGCAAACCACGCGAACTTGGTGTAGCCTCCGCCAATCACCACTCATGACTTGGCTCCCACGAAGTCCCGGCTCGACCTTGGTTTTGAGGCTCAACCAAGAAACCGTCCACGACTTCGTCTTGCTGTTCTTTCCACCATGCGGCCCACACTTGACCCCGCTGGCCACCGGGTCCCTCAAACCAAGCCTACTTGTCTTCTCCACACCTGGAGGCCTCACCGGCAACGACCTTTCGCGCTTGTTCTTCACGTGCACCAACACCAGTCAAGCCACAACCTGCACCTGCAATACTTAGCCAAGAGTCAGTCCACACAACGTTGTCAATCACTCATCATACTAGGAAGCGACCATCCACCGGTCCTCAAATCACACAGGCTCTCAATATGTACTTGTCAAAATCATCAGGTCCGTTTAGCTTAGAATTTTTCTCCATAATCAATAAAAAGTGCTCATGCGGTAGACCCCTTTTCTGAAACCCTGTAACATGTGCCCAAGCTGCAACTTTACCAAAAAGACCCTTTACGATCATGAAGTCATGAAGACCACGTAGCTTAGCATGGTAAACTCTAGCCACAACGTCGGGTCAGTCCTGCGGGGTCTGACCGGGTAGCAATTGTTCTGTAATTTCTTGCCAATATGGATTGCATGTCATGGTAACAAAAAAATCAGGATGCCCATACCGTGCTACCAAAGCCACATCCATAAAACGTGAATGAACATCCCTGTCGCAACCTGGAAAATCCTTTGACAGCACAATACGTTTACCAACCTTTCTTGCATCAGAATCACCAAGGGCCAAGAAATCTACAATACCCTGTGAAATAATGTGCACCCATAAATTAGGATAAAACCACACAAGTTTTTGGTATATACTCACAACATAAGGTACGTGTAATATACAATTCACACTAACCTGATACAGATCTGCTCGAATAATTTTCTGGTGATCAGGGTGGGAGTACCAATCAAGCCGCATTGATTCAATTTTTATGTACATATCAACAATCCACTGCTGGAAGAGACGTCCTCCATGAAAGAATACATTAAACACACCATCTCGTATTTTCATTAGATAACAATAATACTCCCGAGCGCTGACATGGAGCCTTGAACCTTGTATACATATTTTTGGTCACATGTAATTATCAATATATATGTATTAAGGAAAATACAAAGATAATTGGATGTGTATATATATACAAGTGCATGAAAAGCGGTGAAAAAACATACCACCATCTTGGTCATTTTCACCCCGTCGTTATCATGACCACCATTACCCTCGTCATCCACATTTGCATCAATGGATGCTACGTGACAAGTTAAATGGATTTCAAAAAAAGGTTAGTTAATCAGCCAACAACATTATATTATTACCAGAATCTTCAACTGACAAGAGTTGAACTGACACGATCTTTCTCTTCCTCCCAGTTTTACCATTTCCATCTGGCGGTACATTAGATCACTACGTGAAAAACTCACTTTGGTAACGGGCATAGATTGCCTTTAGTAACGGGCAAAGCGCCCATTACCGATCAAGTGTTACAAATGAGCCAAGAAAGGTAACGGGCAGATTCCTGTTACTGATAACACATATTCGTAACGGGCATCAAACAACGACCGTTACCACAATTAGCCACCGGTCACATGAAATGGTTGTTTCTTTGGGCCCACAGGGAACTTTGGTAACGGGCACTAAAACAGAGCCCGTTACAGTAGCTCAACATCGGAGACGCGTGTTGTGTACCTACGTCTCCTCTATCTAGATGAAATGAGATGCGTCTATTTCACGCGCATCTCAGCACATCTAGGATTCGTAACGGGCATCAAACAACAACCGTTACCACAACTAGTCACCGGTCACGTGAAATGGCTGTTTCTCTGGGCCCACAAGGAACTTTGGTAACGGGCACCAAAACAGAGCCCGTTACTGTGAACTCAATATCGGAGACATGTGCTGTGAACTTGCGTCTCCTCTGTCTCGACGAAATGAGACGCATCTATTTCCACGCGCGTCTGCTGTCTCTCGACTAAAGGAGACGCGTGCTGTCAACCCGCATCTCCTCTATCTCGACGAACGGGCTAGGTCCTGGGGCCCACCGGTCAGTACTGGTAACGGGCTTTTACACTGCCCGTTACATTGTTGGCATGTTTGTAACGAGTGTTCAGAATGAAGCCCGTTACTCACTGATCAGTGTTTGTAACGAGCTTTAATTAACGCCCGTTACAAATACGTAGGCCACCCCTACAGTAACCTGCCTGCTTGCCGGCTGCATCCTGGAACCAGCCAGGATTTGGCAGCCATCAGGGGCTGCATCCTGCCATCCTGGAACCAGCCAGGATATGGCAGCCACCACAGCAAGGAGACATCACAAACACATTCTCACATCACAGATATAGACAAGCAAGATCACATTTATAGACAAGCAAGATCACATTTATAGACAAGCTAGCAAGATCACATCAAGTTTCAAGTTACTCTCATCAGGGCTTATTTGGATGGAGTCATGAGAAAACTACCTGAACCAGGCAGCATCTGACCCCAACCAAGCAAGCCAAGCAGGTTTCTCAGGCAACAACACCTGACTAAAGAAGACTGAATGAGTTTCAAGTTTCTGGCTACAATGAACTCACAGTGCACCATTATAGAAGTTGCCCTTTCGGTCGATGGTCTCCTTAAGAATGTACTCGCACAACATCTCCCGGACACGCTTTAGATCTTTTGTGGAAACATCTACAGCAGCTTTGAAATCCTGCAAAATACAATCATTTATGAGAATACAAGTAGAAATCAGTTTCTAAAATCAGATGGAGAATATGAGCAGAGACAAGGTTGAGCATTATTATCTACTTACAGCAGCCTTCTTGATGTCAGGTATGTCGTCGAGTAGTCTTAACATATGGAATGCCACATGGAATCCACACAAAGAGGACCGCCATGGCTGCTGAGCACACTGCATCGAGGTACCAAAATGACAAGTTAATGCAGTACCAAATAGGTAAGAAGGGACCATAAAAAACATCAGTCTTACATCGAGATTTGTTTTGTGCTTGAGTGTTGTGGCTTTTGGCTTATTTTTCTTTCCTTTCGTCACTCCGTCCTGTGCATGATCAGCAAAGGCTCAGCATGATCAGCAATACCGATTAGAAACACTAAGAGATTGAATTTTTGTGGACAAAACCTACAAGATATTGTACCAAAGGCCCTGCATGGTAAGCAATACCGATTAGAAACACTAAGAGATTGAATTTTTGTGAACAAAACCTACAAGATACTGACCAGTCCACAACAGATTTGAGGTCTGAGAACTTTAGTGGGGGATGTTGTTTGGCAGAAACTAGATACCAAACCTCTTTGAACTTCATACAGATGATCACTGTTACCCAGTGGCTAGTGTAGTAGGCACCCACCACGTAGTCGTTGTTCATTGCATTTGCGATTGCTTTGGTAACAAGGCCAGAATGCTGAGAAATGTTTGTGGAAGTAATAAAATCTGGATCTAAAAACCCAACACTGATCTGCATCTCCGCTGCCTTGTCTATCATTTTCCTACAAAAAATCAAATTGTTAGCATGCATGAACTTTGTGGTCAAAATTAAAGAAATATCTTTTTAGGTTTTAAGGGACTTACAATGTCCACAACCTCAAGAAGGTAACATCCAGAGAAGCCAGGGTTATAAGGTTATACACGATACTAAATGCAATGTTTAACATTAAAGCACCACCACCACCTTTAAAGTAATGTTGATCCACCTTTGCTGAAAAGGCAAGTTTATCCTTACTGTGTTCCATGACGTAAGCATGCAACCTGGCACAATTTGGTCCAGCAGCCTCTAAGTTTGCTTCTGACAACATAGGTGCACCAGGCTTATATTTTGGTCGTTCCTGTTCTGTCCCAATAATACAGTTAAGAATATCATCTTTAGACAGAGGTTTCCTGGCCTGGTTCCCCTTCTGCAGTGGAGATTGCCTGGGCTCCTCCTCCTGTTGCAGAGGCTGCTGTACATGTTGCATCTGCTACTTAGGGGAAGATTGCCTGCGCTCCTCCTCCTGCTGCTGGAGAGGCTGCTGTTTCTTCTGTTGCTTATCCTCATGTTGCAGCTGCTGCTTAGGCGGAGTTTGCCTGGGCTCCTCCGGCTATTGTCGACGCTCCTGCTGCGTAGTTTTGCTGATCTGCTGCTGCTGCTGCTGTTGACCCTTCTCATGCTGACACTGAGCTGCAATACCTCCATCTGATGCTGTACCCCTGCTACCTGTTGCGGCTTCAGGGTTGGGATGTCTCGTCATGGGTGGTATAAGGATCCTATCCTTTGGCCATTGGATCCATTGAATGAGAACCTCAGCAAGGGTTGCTATGTCACCCCCATCAATTGGTACAGGCAGAGGGTAGTGACCCGCATTGGCCCACACATAAGTAGGTTGCACCACAACATACCCATCCTGCACCGGTACTGAATGGCAAGCCTTTTGAAATGGAAAGACTTTCGCTAGTTTGAGCTCCACATTAATCCCGGTGCCATCCAAAAGGCTGCATGCGGTTGGCTCTGTCAGCTTATCTATTGTGTCCAGCATAGGTGATCGACTATCACTGTGCACTTGATTCGCTTCATCCTCATTGGCATTCCAATGGTCTTGCTCTCTGCCACACGCATCTTCCTCGCTGTCATGCGCATGTTCTTCCTCACGGTCATGCGCATGTTCTTCCTCGCGGTCATGCATGTCTTCTTCCTCGCTGCTACTGACAGGCGCTGGTAATTGGGAAGGAAGAAGTACATTTTTTGGTATTTCGATGCCTGATAGTCTTAGAGCATGGACAACTGTTTTAAATGTTATGTCCATCATATCATCAGACCTCTTGTTCCTCCTGTCCTTCCTGTACATTGCAGCAAACTCTTCACCAAACCCTTTACTCCAGCCAAGTGAACTAGACACGCCTCAGACCCGACCTCGATGCTCTGGAGTCTCAAGTGCTGCGGTGAGGATATCATCCTCCCTAACCCTAGAGAAAGAACCATCGCTACCCTAAGCTGCAAGTGTTTTCACCCTATCTGCTACTCCCACCACCGCAGGGTTACTGAATGTTATGCCCCAGCTTCCTTCACTAGTATTCTTCCTCTTCTTCCCTACCCTTGCCCGCAGATAAGGTCTCGAACGTCCAGGAAATTGGTCCCAAGGGTTCTGTTTTCCTTCTGCAGCTAGCTTTGCATCCTCCTCCTCCCACTCTTTCCTTTTACCACGATAATCTTTTCTGCCCGTCTTGTGTGGCTTATTATGCAATGCTCTCTTTTGTTTCATCTCCTGGCTCAATTGCTGAAATGAAGGAGAATTGGTTTCCTGCACAAACATGTCCCAGTCTTGTTGCTGCAAAAAGGCATGCTTCACAAAGGAGTCTCCTCTTCGCTCACATATTTTTTTCTTAAAGTGGTCTTGAACCGTCGTTGCAAGGTTCCAATCTCTGATATAGCTGCCTTAACTGCCTTCTTGCGAACAGATTCTTCCAGATTGGCTGGGTAATCTAGCTTTTCCTCTAAAACTGTGAACAGATGTTCCTTCTCAATTGGTGAGAGATCATCAACCGCCTTGTTGATTGACACCCTCTCCCGAGCAATGAGGCCACAGACCAATACAAATCTATACCTCGCAGCATCTGGGGTAGGCCAAAAATTGGCATCAAGTCCAGTTGCAGTCAACTTGTCTTCTGGTCATTTGGTTTGTGTCCTTGACCCGCGGGATCGAGTACTACTCGTAGCAGTCTGTGCTGAGTGACCCTGTGAAGAAGGTTCACCGCCGATGGGCGGTGATGGTGCATTGGAGGTAAAGGAGTTTGTTGTTGTGGGAGACTGCATAGATGATATGTCAGGTTGTCAGTAGAGCAACATAAGCAAGACTAAAAATCTAAACAAAATTCTTATTAGATAAATTCGTTTTCTCTGACAGGCAAAATAGCTAAAATTACACTAGAAATCATTACAAGTCGTAAATAAAATCAACATAGACATACACAGTTCGTATTTTACTTAATTAGCGTACAGGGATAGGTGCTAACCATTTTGACCGGGACACAACAATATGCTTATATATCAATGCAGAGAATAAATTCCTTCAACTGCTTCCTTGTCCAACTTCAGCAGCGATGGATTGTGTGTTCCATGTGTACATGCAACAAGAGGATAAAGCAATCATGACATTATATATGATAGTAGTGAAACAACACTCACAACACATCATGACACCAACAATAACAATATATATGATAGTAGTGAAACAATTAACACTCACAACAAAGCATAGGACAGTCTAGTTATCACTACATTTTAAACCACTATGATGCAATTCACACTGACATTATGTGGCCATCAGAATTAAAGTATGCTAACAGGTCCAAAGCATAACTGTCGATCTGGTACATTCAAAGCATAGCAGAATTAAAGTATGCTAACATCCTCAATGCTTTTCATGAATTTACAGTGCAAAAATTGTAGCACCAGGAACATGAAAATGAATTTCAACAGTTCATATATCTTCATGTGTTTGCAACAATTTATTCAGACAGACTTGGAGCAACAAAATCCATTCATCAAATCCACAGTCAATCAATTAAAAATGAACTATTAAAGCATGTCTCTCTAATCCACATTGACATGAATATATAGCAAATTGGGTGGACTACATTATAAACCACTGCGATGCAATTCCCACTGACATTATGTGGCCATCAGAATTATAGTATGCTAACAGGTCCAAAGCATGACTGTCGATCTGGTACATTCAAAGCATAGCAGAATTAAAGTATGCATTAATCATCAATTCTTTTCATGAATGTACAGTGCAAAAATTGTAGCACCAGGAACATGAAAATGAATTTCAACAGTTCATATAACTTCATCTGTTAGCAACAATTTATTCAAACAGACTTGGAGCAACAAAATCCATCTATCAAATCCACAGTCAATCAATTAAAAATGAACTATCAAGGCATGTCTCCGTAATCCACATTGACATGAATATATAGCAGATTTGGTGGCCGAGCAGAGAGAGGGCGTTGGGGGTTCAAGCAGGACTAACCTCTGTCACGAATGAAGTAGTTGTTCTCGTGATGGTTGGAGGGGCCGGATCCACGTCGGCTCGTGGCCTGAGGTGGCTGGCTCGTCGTCGTGGCCGGGGATGACGGATCCGCATCAACTGTCTTTAGGTTGGCCGAGAAGTCGTCCGCACGCCAATAACCGCTTCCTCGTCACCGTCGTCACGCAGGGAGCGGTGGGGCTGGAGAAGAGCAGGGCTGCGGCGGGGAGAGAGCGGCGAAGGCGAGCGGGGAGGGAGCGGCGAAGGCGGGCGGGGAGAGTGGCGGCGGTGGTGGGGAGAGTGCGGGCGTTGTGGATCTGTCTAGCGAGGAGCCGAATATGTCCCCTGAGGAACTGCACGCGTAACTGTGTTTAAGGAACTTACTGGCGTGCCCTTGACGGCTCTCTGGTGGAATTGGAATTCCATGGGCATTATAGTCAATATAGGTGGGAAATTTTGAGCAGCCCGCGCACAGTTTGCCTGCTGACGTTGGCAAGTGGGCCAGTGTCATTGGCGACGATGGTTAGTGAACCCGCATCGCCTTTGTTGGCAGTTGGGTCCGGCGGGCGGGCAGCGGTTATCTTTTTATTTTGGCTGCTGACGCTAACGCGTTGGCCAGCCACTATTTTTTTGAATGAAACGTGCTTCCCTAAAATATTAAAGCCCATAAAACAGCACCTAAAAATCATAAAAATATGAACAATTCGTATTTGGACATTTAGTATTTGAATAAAATATCAACAGTCACACTTGTGTGCCCAAGATTCTTAGAATTTGTTTTTACATCCCATGTTAATGATGTAATAATTCTAATAACATCTAGTGTGCTCTAAAAAATCTACAAATTGACTTGGCAACATAATTTGGGTACCTAGACTTATCTTCAAAATTTCAAATGGTTTCGATGAAGGAATAATATATTTGTGTACAAATATCTACATCTCTCACATAGTTTCCTAGAATGTTCCTTGAACATTGAAGTTTTCCACACTTTGCAACATGTTCGAACTCATATGCATTTGAAAACTTAACAAAACCTTGTGTTCACCTTAAGATTACGAAAATGCAAAGTTTCATTACAGGAGGTGTGGAAAACAAATATTATTTATATGTTGTACTTACATAGAACAAGATAAGGCATATAAACATTGTTCAAGAAACGGAATATACACTAAACAATGAAATCAATGAAAACACAGTGATTTTAGAAAACTGTAGAAAAAAATAATCAAATTTGGACTAATTACGACGGAGAAATACATGTTACAAAATTTGATTGCAGATTAAAAAGAGAAATGCCGTTGGCGACGCGGGACGGATAAACTGTTCTTCATTCTCCAATAGAACAAAGGAGGAAGCAGAGGGCACCGCCGACCGCCGCCGCCCCCGCCGTGCCCACTTCGGCGGTTTTGACACCCAAGAGGGCATCATAGGCCTCGTCGGTGGCAAATGAGACCACCGCAACCTTCGATTTGACTCACAAACGTGACAAATCAAATCTTGTCTATCAAAAACCGATTAAAAACCGACATCCTGATAAAATCAAATCCGCGTTTAGTAATATCTAATAATTTACATTCAAGATAGATAATGTTCATTGATGCTTGCGCCAACATCCCGATGTTCATCCTGCTGACGGCGTACTCCACGGCGGCGCTGAAGTTACGCGTCCAGAGGTCAAACTCATGATGGATGCGACACTCGATGCTACAGTAGTGGATGATCTCTGAGGTCTCCGGCCCGTAGTGCCTACATCCCGCTGCCCAAATGCAGACGTGGGGATTCTGGACGGGCAGCAACGGAATGTCGTCGTCGCCGTCACCAAGCCAGTACCACCACATAATGTTATTAAGATCCAGTTTGACGAGGTAGCGCAGCCGCCGTAGGTTGTGGTTCTTCCACCGCCCGTCAGGGGGCGACGGGCCGCCGCTGATTTCCTAGAGTAGTGCCATGGCTTCGGGGTCCGCAGGGTTGCAACGGTACTTCAGCATCGCTAAGAAGTACTTGGCACCGGAGTCTTCAGCAGCAGCATCTCCGACGAGCTTCAGACCCTTATCGGGATTCCGCCGCCACATCAACCTCTCCATCCCCTTGAAGCATAATGCCTTATCTGGTTATCTTTTTTATATTGGCTGCTGACGCTGACGCGTGGGCCCGTCACTATTTTTTTTGGAATGAAACTTGCTTCCCTAAAATATTAGAGACCATAAAACAGCACCTAAAAAATCATAAAAATACGAACAATTCATATTTGGACATTTAGTATTTGAATAAAATATCAATAGTCACACTTGTGTGCCCAAAATTCTTATAATTTGTTTTTACACCCCATGGTAATGATATAATAATTCTAATAATATCAAATGTGCTCTAAAAAATCTACAAATTGACTTGGCAACATAATTTGGGTACCTAAATTTATCTTCAAATTTTCAAATGGTCTCGATGAAGGAATAATATACTTGTGTACAAATGTCTACATCTCTCACATAGTTTCCTAGAATGTTGCTTGAACATTCAAGTTTTCCACACTTTGCAACATGTTCGAACTCATATGCATTTGAAAACTTAACAAAACCTTGTGTTCACCTTAAGCTTACGAAATGCAAAGTTTCATCAATAATGGTTGTGTAAAACAAATATTATTTATATGTTGTACTTACAAAGAACAAAATAAGGCATATAAACATTATTCAAGAAACGAAATATACACTAAACAATAAAATTAATGAAAAGATGGTGATTTTAGAAAAATTTAGAAAAAAATATCAAATTTGGACTAATTACGATGAAGAAATACATGCTACAACATTTGATTGCAGATTAAAAGGAGAAATGCGAACTGTTCTTCATTCGAATAGAACTGGGCCCCACAGTCATTAGCGACATGGGACTGATAACCCGTGTCGGCTTTGCTGCTCTTCCAAAATTTTACACAGATAATACGAGCAACATACAAAAGCTAATCCACTACTGATTTCCTATTCCAATACTCCGTTCGAACTTCACCATTTCGCAGCGGAGCCTACAGTCTTCGCTGCAAAATAGAGAAATTCCAAACCATCCTTTATCCACGCCACAGCAGCCGCCGTTGCCTGCGCATGGCTGATCACCGCGCACATGTGCTGGAGGCGGCAGCGGTTCACCCCAAATGTGCCAAGTCGAGGAGTGGATCGCACGCGCGGCCTTCTCGCGCAAAGGCAGACACCCCTCGTTGCTCAGCCATCTCGACATCGTACTGCCGCCGCCCGCGACCCGCCTCATGTACCGCTTCGCGGTGTCATCGGCGGCGGCACCGCCATTGTCCCTGTAGAGCAAGATGGCGTATAGATAGGCCGCCGCATCGTGCCCACCCTCGGCGGTGCGCCGGAGATCATTGCATCCCCTATTTTCCATGAAGACGGCTTTGATCCCAGAGAAGAAGCAAGCCTCCGGATTCCCGAGATCGGTCAGCATAGCAAGGAAGGCTTTGTAGGCAGTGGGGTCCCACACCCAAGAAATCTCATCTCTTATCCCCTCTATTGACAAACGTCGGCCGACGTCGCCGTGGCCGCACACGCGGTGCATAGTCGAGCAAGTACCGCGTAGGCTGCGGAGGTCAGCCAAGGGCCGCTCTGAGGTTGCACCGACGCACGCCGCAATCTCAATGCGGAGGTCTTGAGGGAGGTCCAGCAGCGACGACGGCTGGTGCCGCCTGCTTCTTCCCGGCATGCTACTCATCTCCGGCCGGGAATGGTGATGATGAGGAGTAGGCAGTTGTTGTTTTTTCGCGGGTAGATGAAGGGGCAGGGGATCTAAATTATTTTGGAAGGAGAAGATACAGGAGATTTGTTTCCAAACACGATTTAAGTATGCAATGGAGACGACGTTTGGTTAATCCGCGTATCCTTTAATTCTCCATTGCAGACGACGTTTGGCTAATCCGCGTATCCTTTAATTCTAAATTGGAGACGACGTTTGGTTAATCCGCGTATCATTTAATTCTACATTGGAACCACTGCCTCTGCTCTCAGCCATTGACTGGGCAACTGTTTCCCCATTGACCGGATCTGGCATCAATTTCTTGGGAACCTTCCTGTTTCCTATGCTCTTGATCTTATCCCTTCCTCCTTTTTTTGACAACCGATCTCATCCCTTCCTTGTTTTTGCTATAAAAAGGCACCGACGCCTATCGGTCCTCCTCACTTGCTTTCTTCTTCTCTAGATCTAGATCTAGCTATGGCACAAAGAATAGATCTTGTAGGGCGCAAGCTTTTGCTTTTCTCTTATCTTCCTCCTCCTCGTTCTCTCAGTTGCTAGAAGAATTCTTGTGATATGGGTGACTGGGTTGCTCATCCCTCTAGCACAGCTACTAGAAAAATCCTTGTGATATATCAGCTGTCAGGGGAAGGTAGCCCAGAACCTCCTGGCATCAGGAAGAACAAGCCGACGGAAAGATCAGGTCTGGGAGAGAAGCCCAGAACTAACTGTTGTATCTTTCTCGTCAAACTTGCGCTTCCTTTTGCTTTCCCTCCTCCAGGAGGAGGATTTTTGAAGGGATATGTTTCCATCCTCTGCTGTATCTTTCTCTTGTGCTCACTTGTTAGCATGAAGAAGAAGCCAAAATCTGGAGCATATCTCGTCAGGAAGATCAAGCCGACGGCGGCCTCCTTTCTCGTCACCTTCGACGATCGACTGACGGGTAGGGAAGGAGCAAGATCGAACTTTGAGCCTCAACATCGCCAAGTCAGCACCCACCACCGCAGTGGTCTTCTACCTCTGGCTGGCCGGAGATTCAGCTGGAGCCGGACGCGAGTTCGAGGCTGCCGAGCTGGCCAAGATCCCGAGGCCTCCCTATCAGATGTATCAATGATGACTGTAATCTGTGTGTGTGATTTTGCATCTCAAGAGACATGCTTGTGTGATTATCTGTGTGCAGTCCAATTTTTTGTATGATTTACCTACTCACTTGCAAGCATGAAGAAGAACAAGCCGATGGAAGTATATCTCTTTTGCTTAGTTTAGATCTATGTTCCTCATCCTGGTAGTGCCTAGTGATGATGAACATAGATGGCCGCTTTGTAACCTTCTGATGTATCAATGATGAATGTAATCTGTGTGTGTGATTTTGCATCTCAAGAGACATGCTTGTGTGATTATCTGTGTGCAGTCCAATTTTTTGTATGATTTACCTACTCACTTGCAAGCATGAAGAAGAACAAGCCGACGGGGGCTGGCTAATCCACGTCTATTTTGATGTAATATGTGTGTGTGATTTCGCATCTCTTGCCCATAACAAAGGCGACGCGGGTTGGTTAATCCTCGTCTCTTGCCCATAACAAAGGCGACGCGGGTTGGCTAATCCTCGTCTCTTTTATATTAACGCCCATTACTGAACTGAAGTAGCCTGCAACATACTTACTGAACTGAAGCAGAATATAAACAGAATATATATAGTATCTTAGGCAGAATATATTACAAAAAGGATTCAAATTCCACCACATCCTATATATTACAAAAAGGATTCAAATTCCACCAATACATCACATCCTTTATATTACAAAACGGATTCCATTTCCACCAATAGACACATCCTGCATTACAAAAAGGATTCAGCAGAAATCAGGCTTGTATGAAGTGTCAAAGGATGGAATTTCGTCAAACTGGTTGTATTCCTCCTCCTCAACAATATTTTCAACCCCAACAATCCTTTTTTTCCAGGCATAACCACAGACCAGTTCTTCTTTGCAAGGTCTGGTACATAGAACGCTTGCTCAACATCGTTGGCGAAGACAAACAGTTCATTTTTGTAACCAAAGACCCGGAGATCAACACTAACATAACCATATTTGTCCTTGCTCACAGCTCTCTACCCATTGGTGACCCATCTACACCGAAACAAGGCTACCTTCAATCCTACATAATCAAGCTCCCATATCTCCTCTATTTGACCATAATATGTGTCTGTCTCCATGTCATCATCATCATGACTGTCGTCGACGACGGCCCGTACACGCACACCACTATTTTGATAGACACTCATTTTATCCTGGGCCATGGTGTAGAACGTGTATCCATTGATATCCATTGCTTGGTATCTTGTAATAGGGAACAATGGCCCCGCTGCTAGATTCCTTATCTCGTCGGTTATTGCAGCATTGCTGCATGTCTCGACTTAATCTCGGAGCCACCTGCTGAAACCTTGCATGTGCATCTTTGCAAGCCAAGCCCTACCACGGTCAGGGTTGTCTTCACGTAGTTGTCGCTTGTGCTCATTGGCAAACGGTGTAATTAGGTGCAGCTGTTGTATCACGGTGAAATGAGCCTTTTGGAAGGCATCTGGTTCCGGAGTGACTGACTTTTTCCCCAGGGTCCCAACACCTGAAAGCCTACCTTCATGCCGTGAGCGAGGCACACCAATGGGGTTTTGGGGGTCCATATAACCCATGGCCCACTCCACTGCTTCGATGGTCTCGTAGCCACGAACAATGGCTCCCTCCGGAAATAACCGGTTATGTACCAATGATTTCAGGAATCCATAGAACCTCTCATATGGAAACATCTGATGAAGGTAAGATGGGCCAAGGAGCCAGATTTCCCTCGTGAGGTGTGCTGTTAGATGCAGCATGAGATCAAAGAATGATGGTGGGAAGGTAGCTTCAAGCAGGCATAGGGTCTCGAAATGCCTCCTCTCTAAGTCCAATAGTTTTTCCTCATCAATCACCTTCTGTTCTATTGCATTGAAGAATAAACACAAGCTCGTGACCGCGTCGCGAACCAGTTCTGTCTTGATACCTCTAAGTGCAACAGGAAGAAGAGCTGTCATCAACACATGGCAATCATGAGATTTCATCAAGTTGAAATTCATTTTCATGTCCTTCACCGACACTAGCCTCTTGAAGTTTGATGAGTAGCCTGAAGGTACTTTCAAATCATGCAAAAACTGACAGTATTCTTTTCTCTCTGCCTTTGACAAGGTTGTTGCAGCAACGGGAAGGTCCGTCCCCGTCTCTGTTTCCTCTGCATAGAGCTCCGGCCTAATGCCTAGTTCTTTAAGATCCTCCCTTGCATTTTTATAATCTTTTCCTTTGGACTTCTATTGTAGCAATGTTCCACAAGTAGCTTCACACACATTCTTCTCTTGACGTGCATGTTGTCAATCGAACGACGCACATCCAACATCGGCCAATACTCTAGCTCCCATAGAATTGATTTCTTGTTCCACATTCCTTCTTCTTCTTCTTCTTCACCGTCTTGTTTCTTTCTTTTGCCAAGGGTTTTTTCAGTCAGTTTGGGTAACTCCTCGATAGTTTTGACGTCCTTGACTTTCAAGTGGACCAGATCTCCAGTCACATGCAACGGCGCCTCTCGATTCTCCTTTTCCCCATTAAACTGACAATCCATGGTCCGGTATGGATGTTTCTTGCCAATGAAACGACGGTGCCCCATAAATACGTATTTCTTTGAATGTCTTAGCCATACTGCGCAAGTATCTTCCAAGCAGTGTGGGCAAGCTGCACCTTTCCTTTTACTCTGGCCAGAGAGGTTGCGATGAACCGGGTTGTCGTTAATGGTGGTGAACAACATGGCGTACATTGTGAACTCCTCACGCTTGTACTCATCCCAAACCTCCTTCACACCAGGCTTCCACAGTATTTTCAAGTCATCAACTAGTGGCCTCAAGTAGACATCAATACGGTTGCCAGGTTGCTTTGGCCCGGAGACCAATATTGTCAGCATCATATATTTCTGTTTCTTGCATAGCCAGGGTGGAAGGTTGTACAAGAACAGCACGACAGGCCAGATGCTATGTGTTGAGCTCTGGTTACCGAATGGGTTCACGCCATCTGTGCTCATAGCAAACCGTATGCTCCTTACGTCTTCGTCAAACCACGGAAAGTGGTTATTAATGTTACCCCATTGTGCTGCATCTGCGGGGTGCCTAAACTTGCCATCTTGCTTAAGCTCCTTTCGGCCTTCGTCATGCCAACGCAAGAGTTGGGCCTCCTTTCGTGTTGCGAACCATCTTCTCAGCCGAGGAATGATGCAAAAATACCATGCCACCCTCACAGGAGCCCCTCTGTTAGCCTTCTTCTTCTTGCCTCTGATCTCGCCGGGCTCGTTCTCATCATCAGCATTATTATCATCTCCACCATCATTTTTCCTCTTGTACCAATCATAGCCACACTTGGGGCACTTGTCGAGGTCTGCATAATCTCCACGGAACAATACACAACAGTTCTTGCATGCATGGATTTTTTTCAACCTCTATTCCCAGAGGACAGATTATCTTCTTCGCCTCATAGACAGACTCTGCTATTTGGTTTCCTTGAGGTAGCATGTCTCTAAGCACATCCAATAGATGTTTGAAACTTTTGTTGCTCCAACCATGATCTGCCTTAAGCTATAGAAGTTTTAGATCACCAGAAAGGCGAGAGTACTTTTAGCAATCAGGATAGAGGGGTTTTTTTGAATCTTCAATGAACTGCTTCAGCCTCGCTAATTCAGAAGGTGTGTACACTCGTTGAAACTCAACATCCCACAACATTTGATCAACATTGTGCACACGTTGCAACACCTCACCATCATCGAAGCCCCTAACTTCTTGATCAGTGATATCCTCAGGCCTCATCACATTTGGTGGGAATAATGGTTCATTTTCCTCAAAAACTCCACCGTCATCAAGGTCTTCATCATGGTCGGTAGCATGGTGTCGCACTTCACCTTCATTTAGGTAGCCTGCTTCGAGTTCATTAAGGCCTTCCTTACCATGTTTATTCCAACACGTGTAATTTTTTGTGAAACCACGTGTGACCAAATGATGAAAAATGATTTCCCGTTGTGCGAATTTCTTCTGGTTGAGACAATCTATACAGGGGCAAAGCATTGCCTGAACACCACGGTTTCTCATATCCGCCTCTGCTTGATTTAGAAAACCATTGACCCCGCTTAAGAAATTCTCCTAATCTTCTTGGGGCTGTCTGTACATCCAAGCCCGAGCAGCAGACGCCATCTGCATTCCATACACCAAATGAGCATAATTCATCACACAAAAAAACCGATAACATAAGAGGATTGGGACAGCTGAAGAATTTCAATAAAAGGGGACAATTAATTTCCACCTTGACGAGGACTTTCTACGAGGCAAGCGCGGCCGAGGAGGAGGATCGGAGGCAGCGTCACGGCCGCGGTGACAGCGCGGAGGACGGCGCCGAGCCCCAGGGGAGGGGACACAGAGGCGTCTGCTTTGGATGACGCCGCGGTCGACGTCCGCTGGCCCCTTTCGCCGTCGCGCACGCGGCCGGCCGGCCTGCTGCAGTGCCGGCTTTCTGAGGAGAGAAATTAAGCACGATCCTCAGAGCGCGCGCAGCTGGCGGCGGCGAACGGGGCAGGCCGACGGGGACATCTGAGCAGAGAGATCGAGCGAGTGACCTTCTGAGGAGAGAGAGCGAGTGTTGTTGTCGGAACGGGAGTGGCCTTCTGCGGAGAGAGAGCGAGTGGTGTCGGAAGGAGAAGACAGAGACGAGCAATAACAACGTGCGTCTCTGATGTGAGAAAAAAGGCGACCCTGGGTGGCAATCAAAGGAGACGAGTCCTAAGAAATGAGCGTATCCAATTGGGTTGCCAGTAAAGGAGACGCATCCTAACAAGCATGCGTCTCCAGTACGAAATTATCGGTAACGGACTTTATAGCCTGTTACCAATACGGCAGTGATCAGTAACGGACTTAAACAGCCCGTTACGATAGGGCATTGGTCGGTAACAGACTTTACGAGCCCGTTACTGATAGGTTTAACTTTTGTAACGGACTCGATTTAACATCCGTTACAAAGAATTCATGTAAGGGGCGCTTAAGAAGCCCGTTACCAGAAGTCCACATTGGTAACGGACGTAGTGGAGGCCAACCCCGGGGTCGGCCTGCCGCGCTTATGGGTAACGGGTGCCAAACAACAACCATTACAGATGTGGGTGCATGTAACGGGCGTTAAGGGCCCGTTACAAATGCTGCGTGACCTATTTGAGGTTTTCACGTAGTGGATGTGTCGGCATGATCTTCTGCAAACCATTATAATTCTAAATATTTTTATCTGTACTAAATCTATCTATACTATAAAGAACAACACCAACATTCAATATTATATATAAATATTTAAATATTTAAAAAATTAGAGAACATACCTTTATTCTTTTTCTTGGTGTATTTACGCTTTACTCTCGGGAATCGCGGAAAGGGATGTTCTTCTAGCAACACCTTTTTATCTTCCCACCCTGTCTCACCACCGGGGTAGAAGAGCGGGTAAGCTAATGGGTCATAGCAACCATGATAAGCACGTATGAAGGTGGCGTGTCCAGATTTTGCATAAATCATTATACTCCGCTTGAATTTTTGTTTCTCATCCGAACCATCTTGCCATATCGCAGCTACTTGGTCCATTGCAGGTGCATTAAACCTCCTTTGATCAACAGAGATGCTTGTATTTAACTCAATCTTGTACTCTTCGATATTTCCTGATTGCCCTAGAATTCTAAAATTATGCAAGTAAGGGTTCATAGCAATTGTGCTCAAGATCCGCAGGATCTCTATGATCAAGTTCTGGTCAAGATGAGGAGACTTATTTCTTTGATGCACCATACTCTCATCTGTGTCATAAAAATACAGCTGCATGTGGCGTGATCCCTTCCCACCGGGTATTAATTGATCAATCTTGTGATAAATTTGACCATGTACCTTGAATGCGTAAATCCCAGTACCTATGTTTAAATAAAAAAAGGAGAGTCAACATAAAGTTACTGATGTCACACAAATAAAAAAATACATAGAATTATATACATACCTTTGGCTGTGGCCAGGTGTTGGTCAACAATGGCACCAAACGATGTGAATGAAAAATGTGAGTTGAAATAGCGTATGTTATTTCTAAAATACTTGGCATCACGATCTGTCAGACTCTCAAACAAATGATGCATTTCAACTGGCAGCTCATGCACATAAATGTTAACCTTGCCTTTTTTGCAACAGAAAGCGTCCGCTTCGCTAGGGAATTTCAAAGCCCCACAATACTCACAATTTGGCACTTTGTGCAGTAGGTGGTGGTTTTTGGTAAGTCTTTATACACTCATTGGTATGGATCTTGATTTATAATAACCACATCAGGATCCTGACGTGTCTTGTAGCGTACCACTGTTGAGAAGCAACAAGTTAAATAGACATTTGGATTCACAAAATTATAAGAATGTTATACTATAAGCAATGCTATTAATTACCTCTCTCATAGGACACTCTCGGATCATCATCTTGGTAGTCATCAGGCATACCTTCGTCTAGATTGTGACAATCTAAATCCTCCTCTGCAATGTGAATGAGAATATAAATAATACAAATCACGAGTATCTTAGTCAAGAAACTCAGTAACAGTTATGAGAGCAAACCTTCTAATGCAATATCAGGATCGTCTGGCTCCCAAACACCAAATCCTTGTCCTTGTGGAGGTAAACAATTGAGGTTATCAGCATTGGTAGCGCCTGATGAGGTAATAAATGAATGAAAACATATTTAGACAAATAAGTTGGTACCAATTTATAATCAATTCAGATTTTTACCGACCTTGGCTGGCACATCTTGATGAAGAACGTGTAACAATGCCTGCTGCAACGGACTGGTTCGTTCCAGGAGGGGTTGCTGCAAATGTAAAATCAGAACTCATGAATATGTCAAATCTATCTATATTTATACTATAAAGCACTTCAAACCTTCAATGGGTGTATATATAGCCAAACACACACATAGAATAACAAACCTTGATCAGCTCTAAGACCATTTGCAACACGCACAATTCAATTCAAATCTATACTGACCTTGGTTGGCACATCTTGATGCGGAACGTGTGGTATGCCTGCTGCAACGAACTGGTTTGTTCCAAGGAGGGTTGTTTCAAATGTCAAAATCAAAACTCATTAAACCATCGTATGCCAAATAATAAAGCATTTCGAAAATTCACTGGGTGTATATCCAACGGTGCGCATAGGATATCAAACCTTGCTCGGTTGTAGTGCCATTTGCAACATGCATGAATGGCGAAGGAGTTTTATCCGTCAACACAGATTGCATGGTCCCCACGTAACCAGTAGCTGAAATTTTATGAGGATCATTATAAGCAAAAAAAAACAATTATGAGGGTGTCTACGAACTGTGTCAAACGGTCCCATTTTTCAGGGATCAGTCGAGGAAAACAACATGTCCAAGCATGACATCACATGAGATATATTACCTTGGCCAAGAGTTGAGGCATTAGGACAAATGTAAGGCGTACCATGAACACTGATTACCGCAACTTCGTCCGACATAATTTTCTGACTCGCCCTTCGTTGACGCTTTTTATCATTCCTTGAAGCCTTAGCATCATCTGTCATTCTGTTGTACTTTCTCCTTGATTTTTCCCTGTCCTTGGCCAACTTCCTTTCGGCTGCACGCACATTACAACTAAATACATTAAATGACATTACATACACAGATAAAAGCATATATGGAGTGCTTGCAAAATTAAATTACCTTGGCATTCACGGGTTATTGTATAGGAATCATTTCGGTGCAGCCATGTAGCACCTTCGTTGTCCAGTTCTTGTAAAAAAAGTGATCGGATTAATGGAATTCAATATTAAATTGTTAGAATAATTAAATTGAGTGTAAAAAGTGATATGATTAATGAAATTCAACCATAAATTGTTAGAATAAATAAATTATGAGCATACATATAGGTGAGTGTAACAAACCTGTTGGCGCATTTGAAAGGGTTTTTGCTGCACCAATAACCCGAACATCACCTGCAACTCAATAATCAACACAGTGGTGTATGAATTTTGAATGTAACATAATATCAAACCACCGTCAATAATTACATACCGATGCAAGATTCAGGTGGTAAAATATCGACACCTACAGTGGCTGCCTGTCGCTCCACCTTTTTGCATTGGTAATCTTCCCTCCTCCTAGCATTTATTCGATCTCTATTTACAGTGTAGTGATCCCTCCACTTTTGCCTCCTTTCATCCACATCATCAACACTCACATGGAGCCCCCCATCAGCACGAGATCGTTTTTGGGACATGACAAGATTATTCGTCAAATCACCAAGGGGAACTTGTACGGCAAGGATGTCATGGACTCATGATCCTGCATGGTCAGAAGCTCGTATTTGTGTCCATGATATTTTCATGAATGATTAAAAAATTTATGAATGAATTCATGAACGGTTAAAGGTAAGAAAGGCTCGGTCTTGGCCGGTTCTAGTGGCGGCGCGTGCACGGCAATGAGAGGGCGACGGCATGACGCGCCAGAGCGAAGCGGCAACCACTGCGGCATGCTTGACAACCAAAGCTAAGGCCTAAGCCCCCTAGGTGGAATCCGCGTGGGTGGCGACCAAACTACAGCCGCGACACGGTGGTGTCGCGCGCGAACATCTAGTTCACCGGGGCTGCAACGCACACCAGCAAGTCAGGCATCGAGGCTACGGTGTGTGGGCACAAGGCGAGCTGTCGACAGCAGCGACACCTACAGAAACGCATGGCGCACACAGTGGGCGACAAGCCGACGACGGCTGCGCGGTGGCGCGGAAGACACCTTGGGACAAGGCAGTGCGACGGTCCCCGCAACACCCAGGTGAGTAGGTCCTTAGTGCTCACCTGGTGCCTTGGAGACGAAAACGGTGCGGAACAGAAGCAGAACAGCCAAATCGTGTCCTGCTTTTTTTTTTGGAAAGGGACACATCAAAAGAACTGATTTGATTTTCCAAAAACTCCCTTTCTAAACCAAGACGTAATTTAACTTTCCAAATAAACAAGTTATGATTTGGCTTATCAATTCTTTCCCGCATTGCCGATTTGACTTTCCATCAAATGCAAATCACAGTTATGGAAAAGAACGAAAGGGGGAGACCCATCAAAAGAACTTGTTCTTTATAGTGTAGATTCGGTGGTAGTCTGTCATGACCATAGCATTGACGTTTTTGCAGATAAGCACAATATAGGATGTAGATTTGGTTTTTTTGCGGATATATAGGAAGTAGGTTTGTGACGGTGTTGTCCAATAGGACCCGGTGCCTCTCATGAGTCATTCTCATAGTCAAAAGCCGCCCACGTGGTCACAAGCTACAACTTGCATATGTTTTGCTGCTGGAATTAACATTACTGACCAATCTACGCATGTCCACGCGCGATAGTCGCGCGTCTCATCTCATCCTACAGCTACTTGCCAGGAAAACCACTGTATATATAGTACGACACATCATCAGAACCGCGCATCCAAAGTTCCAAATACACGGCTTGAGCAGTTGAGCTTTGAGCACCAAACAAACAACTTGAGCTCTAGCTCCGACCATGGCCATGGCCAAGCTCCTCCTCGCCCTCGCGCCCTTGCTGTCTCTCAGGCCCGGCTCAGGCACCATGCAGCCGAGGCGACGGCCGGGGGCCTGGCCACGGAGAGGGCCCAGCAGCTATACGTACAGCAAGGGCCAATGGTGGCATGCGTGCTTGACACAACACACAATGCAAAATGATATACGTACAATAGGAGAGAAGCTGCGTGTGGAAATGGCATTAGGCCCTGATGCATCTTTTAGTTTGCATGTTCAGAGATTCTAGTTTTTTCTTTCGTAAAATTTTTTGTAACCTTAAAT
Organism: Cenchrus fungigraminus; assembly: GCA_036936925.1. Taxonomy (NCBI): domain Eukaryota; kingdom Viridiplantae; phylum Streptophyta; class Magnoliopsida; order Poales; family Poaceae; genus Cenchrus; species Cenchrus fungigraminus. The sequence goes on along the minus strand of CM072774.1, from coordinate 91,536,158 downwards.
TTGCTTCTTCTTTTTATATTACATAGTATTACTTCAGCTTTTTTTTAAAAAAAGCTTTAGGGCGTCACTACGAATCTATGTGTGTGAGAGAGAAGCTGAGATCCTTACACTCAAATCTTTTGACACATCCAACATGGCTTCGGAAACAACGATTGTCATTGTACTCGGCATCGACATCATAGCCTCCCCCTCCGCCACTAACAATTATTTTTATGTATAATTTAAATCTGAAATGTTGCAGAAAATATTTGTGGTGCTAAGAAAAGATAGAGAATAAATTATTTGACTTAAAGTTCGTAAAAGGCCCATAATAATGTTCGCTCGAGGGCCCTCAAAATTATAGAGCCGGCCCTGCTGTCTCTGCTGCCTTGCTCCTCCCTCGCCCTGAACCAGGACTTCTGCATCGCCAACCTGGCCGCGGGCGACACACCTGCCGGCTACCCGTGCAAAGCCCCAAAATCCGTCACGGCCGACGACTTCTACTACAGAGGCCTGGGCACCTCCGGCCCGCCCCTGCCGGCCTCCAAGATCGCCCTGGGTTCCGCCACCGTCACCAACTTCCCCGGCGTGAACAGGCTGGCCATCTCCGCCGCGCGGATGGACATCGCCCCGGGCGGTGCGGCGCCCATGCACTCCCACCCTGGCAGCAGCGAGCTCCTCTACGTCCTCGACGGTAGCCTTGTCAGCGGCTTCATCAGTGCCACGCTCAACAAAGTTTACACCAAGACGCTGCATAAGGGCGACCTCATGGTGCTCCCTCAGGGCCAGCTCCACTTCCAGTACGTCGTCGGCAACAACTCGGCGGTGACGATCTCCTCGTTCAACAGCGCCAACCCCGGCCTGCAGGTCTTGGACTACGCGCTCTTCGCCAACAACATGCCGACGGAGGTCGTGAGCAAGGTCACGAACCTCGACGAACTTCAGGTCGTCAAGCTCAAGGCGCTGTTCGGTGGGAGGGGATAGACCCTAGATCGCTCATCAGCACGGTCTGACCTGGAATTTGCATGTTGTGGGCTTGTGGCGTTGCAATTGCGTGTGCATGTGTTACTACGTTACTGGTGTTTATGATTCTCAATAAAATTGTAATATGCAGATGGCCTGAGTGCAAAAAAAATTTGGCACTATGGTGTTTATAATTCTCAAATAAAATGTAAAGCAGGTGGCTTAAAAAAATCAAATATTTGTTACATTTGATGAGATGGTGCACATTGTCTCTTTCAAAGCATACAGTGTAAGTAACCATTGTCCTTGTGGCGCAATAATTCAAAATATGAGAACTTTTATCCATAACTTTACTTGTATACAAAGTTTCACGAAATTCAGAAATTTTTAATGATGAAAAAATCTCCAAATAGTTCTTTCCCTCATGCGTCGGCCCTTTCTTCTCCCTGCAAATTTTCCCTCCCCTTTTGCACTTCTCTCTTGCTCTCCTTCCCTAGGTGATGCCTCTCGCCATCTCCTCCGCTCTCTCTGCTCGCTTCTTGATTAATGTACTTGACATATGGATTAATGGACACCAAATTTCTAAGCACGCAGCTAACCGAATGGACAATAGTTTTCACCTTATTTGCTGGTAGTTTCACATGGCTTAGCATCCTCCTTTTTGGAGATAAGCACAGGCAGTATATGAACCTTTGACGGTGTTGTCAATGAGGACATGGTGCACCCATCATGTCATAGCAATCTTCCCGAATCAACAAACAACACAACTCAAGTGGTTCTTCAAAAGACTCGAAATTATCACACTGAAAGGACCGGAAATTATCTCAAAAGCGGTTATTGGAAAGACTGGTTCAACACCAACCAACTGCGGACCTTCTAAAAGAAATAGTAGTACGCTAATAAGTTGGTCAAACGCTTGAACACCAACTGATGTTCTACTATATGTTCGTCTAAATATTCTAAGCGGTTGCATACGGCTCGAAGTCCGGTTTTTCAAAAGACTAGAAATAGTAGCATGATGATCGGACTAGATGAAACTTGAACAATATAATGGCTCGATGGAATTTATATATAGTTTCCATTCGTTGAAGTCAACACCCCTATCCAACCATATTGATGCTAGTGACGGTGTTGTCCTACAATTGACAAGATACTATATTGTTTCCCACTCTTTATGCAAGAAAACGCCATCAGGACCCGATGCACCGATCCAAGGCCAAAGTCATAATTAATAATCAAAGAGTCACCCACATGGCCACGATCCACAACTGACGTCTACGCTGGCTGCTAGCATTAACATTAACTAGTCCACGTACATGCACTTCCGCTTGTACTCCAGCTAGCTAACAGTAAGGATACATTCGGATGTCTAGAAATCCGAATTATCCGTATTCGTATCCGCTAAAAACGTTAATATGAAATTCGTATTCGTAATCGTTTTTAATATGGATATCAGATGAACGTATTCGAAGCCGATTTTCAACATTATCCATATTCGACATTATCGATATTATCCGACATATCCGACATTATTCATATCCGCAAAGAATAAAGTACCTATAGAAACCATCTAAAAGTTATTTATATTACTAAATACTAATTACAAATAATGTTAATTTTAATATTGCTAAAAAACACTAGTACAGAAGTTCACATCAATGACAAAATAGTTTCGTCACGGAACAAGCCAAATTCGTCATTGAAAACCTTCTGTGACGAATTTATGACGATTCCGAAATCGTCATAGAACACGGGTCACATTTGACGCACCGTGACGAATCAGGCAATTTCGTCACGAAACTGCTCCTTTTCAGTGACGAACACGTTTTTCGTCATGTAACCGCTCATATTCTATGACTAGAGAACATCGTCACTAATTTCATCATGAAAGTGACCGCCACGTGGCACTGTGCACGCTGGCAGCTTACGTGGCTCGGTGCCACTCTGACGCTGGCAGCTGACGTGGTTGGTTGCCACGCTGGGTGCCACGCTGGCTACTGACGTGGCTCAGTGCCACGCTGGCTGCCTATGTGGATGATGACGTGGCTGCCTACGTGGACGCTGACATGGCTGCCTACGTGGACAATGACATGGCTGCCTACATGGACGATGACGTGTCTAGCACTGATGACATGGCAATCGCAGCCCATTTAATAAATGGACCCATTTTAGAACCAGATCACTAGCTATTTTTCAAGTAAATTCAGCCCACAACACAATTCATGAAAAAAATAACTTATGTAACAGAAGAATTCATTCAGCCACAAGACATACAAAATTTATCCAAATCAGATACAATCACAGGTTTACATTCATGAACAATAGAATAATAATAATAAATCAACCAAAATTTACTCCCAGCCAGAATCAACAGAAGTTTCAAAAACACTCTAGGTCATTTTGGTTCCACCACCAGAAAATTAAGGTCAATTTGGTTCCTGAAATTAACGGACCAAATGTAATCAGTGTTTGAAGCAAAGGAACTTGTCAGGTTCTAGCACAAAGGAGATAAACTGACCTGTCAAGTTTGGTTCTTGTTACATCACAAAGAAGCGACGGGATAAGATTTTTGTTCATTGTACAAGGAGCAATCAGGCTTGGTAAATTTGCAAGATCTCAATTAATTAACTAATCTGTAAAAGGAGCAACTAGCCATATCAATTACTTAAAAGGAGGGCCACTGTAATATTTATAATAATACAAACAAACTTTCAAATCTGAAGATATTTAGCAAGTAAAGGACTACAAGGGCAAAAAGATTTTAACCACTGTGCGAGTTGCTAACAATGACTACCATCAGTCATTTGTTATATGAAATGTTCGTTAAAGTTAGATTAACACATACAAAGACACTTTTTAAACAAGGGTTTGGCAGAAATATAACTTTTTGGAAGAAATATAACTTGTCATTATATGCTAATTACTACTACTGCATATCAAAAGGCGCAAAGAATAGATTTTAGTTAGTCATCTATGCCACAATATAACTGAATGATTTTTGCAGTACACCAGTACCAAGAAATAAACTTAAATGTTGATGTGCTGCTGTCCCTACTGACCTGCAGAGAAAATGTAAGTTGCTGCTAATTTGCACAGCTACTGCAGGCGTTGTCCTGATGGCTGGGCTCTAATAACTGAGCACCTGCAATAACCCAGACCATAGGCAGATCAAAAGCAAGAAGAAAGCTAGTGAATTGACTATACTTAACAGAGCTAAAGGTAAAAGAAAGAACCATGCTTGTCTGCAGAGAACAAACCAGGTGTACGTGACTAGCAACAGCTGCTACTTGTGTCAGTGCGGCCTCAAAACACAAACCAATGCTACAGGTTTGAGCACCAACTGTATGTAAGAAAGATAGCTTAAGCTAGCATGGATGTGGCCTGGATTACTAGCTAGCACCAAAAGCTTGTGTGGTTTCTGCTAGAGGCAAAAGGAATACAAAACATAGCAAGAGCTCTGAGTCAATGACATATTGGACTAGAAATTTCACAAATGAGTTATCAGATTTGCAGTTTCCAGGACTATTATGCATTTTTTAGTATATTACTGCACTGTCATAAATAATGGAAGTTATTGATAAGCTATGATTTGAAATACAACTATTCAATGGAAAGTAATAAATGTAACAAAGAACAAACATCTGAGAGGTCAGAGACTCTGAGTCCCATAACTAATTAATACACTTTCTTTGGAGGATAAAGTTCAGAAATGATGATACAAGAACAAAACAAATGAATGGTAAATTATGCATGAACGCAAAAGCTAGCACTAAAGAGATTCTTAGACTATTACTGAACACAAGCATAAACCTGTTTTCGTTAAGTGTCCATGCAACTCTAGTATTTGGTCGATCTATGAAACTGAATATAAGCAGAATATAAAGGTGTATTTAACCCAAAAATGAAATTCATAAATCATAAAAAAACATGCCTTTTGGGAACAGATTTCTAGGGAATCCCAGTATTAATTGGCAAAAAAGAGTGAACCCTGTCCAAATCCACCATGTGTTAAGAGTGTGAAATTCATAGCTTACAGCCATGAAGGAAAACTGTGAACATTCATTTGTATGACTGAAAAAGGTGGGCTCGATGGTTAGGCGCAGGGTCATGAAAGAGTACCTGCAGTGAGGACAAGGGGAAGGCAGCGATGAACATGCTGGCGAGGTCCCTGCACAAAAACCACGGCTCGATGGCCGGACATAGTAGGTGGGCAAGCGGCGGCTTAGAGGTCTCATCGGCAACATGCCTGTGACGCCCTAGGTTTTCATTTAGGATTCATTAACGCTAATGACCTAGTCAACCAAGTCAAACACGTTGACTTTGGTCAAACCTTGGTCAACCTAGGTCATCACCTCGAAAACCTAGCCAACAAACACTAATGGTCAACCCTTGGTCAAAGCATGGTCAAAATCCCTAGTTAACCCCTAGTGCACATAAGTCCTCTCTGGAACTTTTGCCGCGTTCTCCAAATTTCACCTAAACACTTCAAATTCTTCCAATACAAAAGTTGTGTAGTTTTTCATGGGACACAACTTTCATGTTGAGTGGCATTTCAAATTTGAAGTGGAAATGAGTGTAAAACCTTGGTCAACGCCTCTAGTTACTATTCACTGATGCTGAGCAAAGTTCAAACTTGGCGAGCAGTTTATGCAAAATTCGTTGAGAAAAGTACCTATGAGCCTTTGTAAAAGTTGTAGAGGGTTTAGAGATCTACAAGTTTGGTATAAACTTCTTGACCAACTTTAGTTGAAAATTTTTGAGTAAAACGCAGTCAAACAGGGCTAGTTTGAACTGTTTCGCGCCGGAACGCGTGCTCCCGCGACGTCGCGCGCCGACGGCGCCAGAGCGCGTACCTGCGCTGCTGGCTGGGCCCGGACGCCGAGGGGCGCGCTCCCCCACACGTGCGCGGTGGGCCCGTCCTCAGTCACACTGCCTCCTGCCCCTATGCCCTTGCGCCACGCGTCACGCGCGCACGGGCGCGCCGCACCGTCCACGCCGGCCGCCCAACCGTGTCGCCGTCGTACTGCACCGCACGTCGCCCACCGCCCTTCGCCCATGCCGCGACCACGTCGTACATTGACGTGCGCGAACCGCCCTCCACTTGTCCACCTATAAAAGGGGCCAAGCTTGCTCCCGTGCGTGTGTCGCCGCCGCCCGCTTTTGCCGCTCGCCATTGCCGTCACGACGAGCTGCACTCCTCGGTCGCCTCCCTTACCGTCTGAGCTCTTCGCCGGCTACACCAACCCCCCCTGAAGCTTTGCCGGCCGCTGGCTTGCCTCCACGCTCGGCCAACTCGCCGGAGCGGACCGTCCCGCGGACGCAGACCCCAGGCGCCGCCGAACTTCATCGCCGGACGCTCCTCCGCCCCAACCAACCCTCGGAATCGAACCCCAGGTGATCAATCGTGCCTCCTCCGCCCTTTCCCGGCTGAGCCGAGCCTTCCCCTCGCCGGAATCGAGCTCCCTCCACCGGCCATGGCGCCAGCGACCCTATTGCAATCTAAGTTTTCGTCCTGAGGGCCTATCTGCGAAATCTGAGGACCTGTTCGTAAAACTATTTCTTCTAGATCTAGGGTGAAGGTGCTAAATTTGTAAAATTTATATAAAATCGTAAAAAAATCGTAAAAATGCAAAACCAATTTTATTGGTTTCCTTGTGAATAAATCTACATCTTTCGCAAAGCATGACCCTACTTCTGAGTGATAGTTTTTGCATGAAAAACTGAAATCAGTGTAACCTAGATCTGCTGTAGTTCAAAATCTATATGTGATCTTGAGCTGCATTTTGGACATGTTGTGAGTAATTCCATGTGTAGGATCTGCACCAAAAATTGCACAAAGTTACGAAGTAAATCTTTTATTATGATTTATCTTGTATTTATGCTATATCTGCCTTAATGATTTTTGTAGCAAACATTAAATAGATTTTTGAGCTTCACTTCTGATTATAGTCTTGAAATGCCTAGATGCACCTTTCCTGAATTAATCATGATTTTTGGACTGTTACAAATATTTGTTCCTGATTTATGCTTGTTTTTAATCATAAATGCTTAGTTCAAGATCTAAAGTGGCTCTTGATATGTTTGTTGGTTTCCTAGCCTTGTTTTAAGTCAGAGGTGATGTAGGAGAAAATTTGGATCTAGAAGTGATGTATTTATTTTTGTATGCATTTATCTCATTTGTGGTAGCTAGAAATGTTATTTTTGGTATATCTATTTTTATAGCTCAAGTAAGTGTGAACGTGTATTCAGTGGCTTTGTATTAGAGCTAAGAGCTTCAGAAATGTCACCATTGTGTTTTATGAATTTATTTTAAGAATAAAATCTTGGAAGCCAATGTATACTTAATATTAAAGTTAAATTGGAAAACCACCAACACCACACCTAATGACTCTATGTTTGGGATGTGAAGCATGCTAAGGAACTTAGGACCACTCCCTTGCTGTTTTGTGAAATTAAATTAATTTTATTTATTTAAATATGTACACAATCACTATAAAGAGAAGAATAAATATTAAAGCACTTCATAATATTATTTAAAAGGAAGAGTATAATGAATATATTTTGTCAAGGTGAATATGGCCAACCATGTGCTCCATGTTGTCATGCGTTGCTGTTTTTAATTAAATTAATTTCACCACTAATTATTGCATATGCATCCTCCGTGTAGAAGTTCCCGACGGTAGCTACATGCTCGTACCGGCTGACGAGGCCGAGGGAGCAGGAGGAGACGTGCACTACGTGTCCGTAGATCAAGACCCGGACCAAAGTCCAGAAATTTGTTTGACTGCTTGTGCTGACGAAGGCAAGCCCCGGTTTAAATATTAACCTATGTGTTTCTTTTAAGCTTCTGAATTTATCATTGCTTATCTATGTGCATTTACGTTCAGGAGTTGAATTGAAATCCTAGTTGCATGATCTCTAAGTACCTATGATCTTTTACTAGCATGCTAGGTCGCTAATTGCTATGCTGTAAGCATCCGGTACAAGTCGAGTGATGTTCGTCACTCGCGAGCATAGGATCTCATTTATGGAATCACCATATTTATTAATGGACTGCTCATGTGGTAAGAGCATGGGATTTGGGCTTCGGTCCAGTGGCTTCGTGGGTTAAGTGTTTGAACGTACTAAGCACTTGTCGGAAATGGGCACGGTAAGCCTAGTACCTAAATGAGGTGGTGGGGGAACTTTGCGCTACTAATCTTAGGGTTGCGGCCCCGGGCTCGCCACCTGAGTACATGCATGGGACTGGGTGACCTTGGTGGCGTAGCCCAGTAAACCTTGTACTTAAGACTGTAACATCTGATCCCAATCCGAGGAATGACGGGAACCGCCTGGTTGGTGAAATCTTAGTGAGGGCACCTCCCATGTGTTTAGGTCTACCTTGCAAGGGTTAAATCAATCGATTGTCGGCCTCTCACCGTTATCTGAGACTACTTAATCTACTGGCCATGATATCCCTTTATGATGGAACTTTGTGAATATTGTTACTTGATTAATTGTATTGTACAACTCATGATTACAATAGTTGCTTATCTAGTCATGATTACTCCTACTAGAACTTGAGCTAAAATGTGAAAGTAAGGATTCACTACTTAGTAGCTTTTTGGCAAAACAAACCCACTAGCCAAAAGCCTTGCATGATTAGAGGTAAAGTCTTTTATTTTAGACGGGTAAGCCTTGCTGAGTATTAGTATACTCAGCCTTGCTTTTTTTTTAAATGTTGTTTCCAGGTAATGCATGTGATGTGTGGCCTGGAGAGATTCCACCCGGCTGGGAGCTGGAATGGGTGGATGATGACGAGTGATTGCATCATGGACGGCCTCCTATGATGCTTATCGTACCGTTTAGTTAATTCCGCTGTTTTAATAAACTCTGAACCATTTACTTTCATGTCAAGAACCATGGTTTGTAATAATGGACCCTACGGGGAAGAATTGCTTTAATTTGTAAGGTACTCTGGACTCTCCTTCGTGGGAGTTTTAATGTATATGTTTCGATCCTCTGTGTGTGTTTCAAGTGATTTACTGGGCTATGACCCGGCAACACTCAACGAGATGATTCTTTATCATCGCTTAATGACCAATGGAGTGATTTAGGCGATAGTACGGAATTATCTCGGATGGGGTTGTCACAGTTGGCATCAGAGCATCCGTATACACCAGAGTGATTAGATTAATACTAATCACATGTTTTAGAATAAAACTTGCCAAGATTGATTGGATTTTGAAAATGCGTTGGATCGTTAAGGAATGATCTAGATCAAGAGGCCCTAGAAGGGAATTTTGGGTTCTTTAAGGTGGCTTAAGAATCTATGGTTTATTTTGCTAACTTCCAGCACTTTACTTTATGTCAGACTTACTTTCTTGCACAACCAAACTAGATGGAGCCATGTGTCTTATACGTGTGCAGTGCCGCATCACGAGAATGCGAGGGTTGATGGAGTGATCTATTCCACGGATCCCATCTTCTCGGTAGGATGCTCACGTGTTTTATACGTGCGCTTTCCGCATGCAAGTCATGCGAAGGATGGCATGTTCTATTCAAGATGAACATGTCATGGGTTGTGATGTCGCCACGTTTTTCCATGCGTGTGCGTTCCGCATTAAGAATATGCGAGGCAAGGATACACTCCATTCGAACGGAGGGTGTCCGAGGTTGGACGCTGTCCATGCAGCGGCTTGATGCATGGATACCGTTTCTATGGTGAAGGTAATGTATGTGGACGCTTCTGTGATGTGCTGGCACGGAAGGTTCTTTTCTACAGGTACACTAACAACGTTTCGTAAGTCGCTAAGTGAGAATCGAGTGGCTCTCGACTAGTTATTATAGGGAGAAGCCTTGCCACTGGCACTAACTTCGATTTTTGGCTTGATCGCCTTGTGAGGACAAATAGGACGTCTTGCATCATGTTAAAAATTGTGGAAACTTAAAACTGAACCCTACACATGTTTTGTGTGCTCTCTAGGTAAAAATTTGTTAATGTGTGTTTTCTTATATAGCCTCTCATATATAGATGTGTTGCTGTCCAAAAAGTTAATGTGGCTGTTTACTTGAATTTTTACCCCCTGTTCTAAAAATAATTGGACTAGATGATCTATACCAAAGTTGCTCCATATCTAATCTAGTTTTTGCTCGCAAAAATTCGTGGTCATAGCTTCTATAGATCTCAAGTTATGTCCAAAATAGTGAACCCCTGTCATGCTGTTTTTCCTGAGGACCTACTCTGAACTTTCGATTAAATTGAGCACCTTCCTAACCTTCCTAGATCAACCTTTGAATACCAAAAAGGTGCTTCATAACCTCACTGAGTTGCTGGTAAAAGTTGGGAATTTTTGTTCACAACCGCCAAAACAAAACCCCCGTACCAAATTCTCCCAAATGTGATAACCTCAGCTTTTGATTCTAAGTTGGATATCAAGTTGCTTGAAACCTTTGAATTGGTATGTACACTGGAGTTTTGAATCCTCGTAGTCTTGAGCTGACCGTATGAAATTCTTATTTCCAGAATATTGCAGTTGCCCCGATTCGGACTTTTCTTCAAATTGGGTTTTCGTCGTACATGTTCTGCTTGTGAGGACAACCTTATGAATGTGTGTTTAATGGAAGCTCAAATCTTTCAGATGGTGGGACCGACACACAGCTCCCCGAGTGCTTTTGGTGCGTCAAGTAGTGGTAGCGACCTACCACCACCACCACCCAGGACGATTGTAGAGGCATTTATGGTAGCTCAAACGGGAGTGTTGTGCCAAATCCTCCAGACGCAGCAGCATCTCGCCCAGAGGCTGCAACAACAACCTCCCCGTGGTGCCAATCCAGATGGACCAAATTTGGTCACTAATACCATGAACTCCACCTGAAAAGATCCAGAGAATCCTCAACCCTATGAGTCTTGTTCACCCCGGGTACCTACTCAGGTTGATATATACACCATTGCCGGTGCAATCGAGATGTTGGAAGAACAAAATTCAGTGCTAAGTCAGATCGTGTACAATATCCTCCAGTATCATTATCAGGGGCTATCTCAAACTAGTTTAACTGACGGTCTCTCTCAGGCGCTATCCACGTCTATGGTTGAGCAGGCCCACTTATGCAATTTGTTGGTGGATCATATGAATCAGAATCAACTCAGCACCTCCGACTCTCTACTACCACCATCGAAACTACCAATGGACCTTAGGAAGGAAGAGGGAAAAAGCCAGAGCCACAAGCGAGCATTCCCCGAAATGGATTTGAGTGAGTGGGGAATTACCTACAAGGAAATTTGTCCTCACAAGGGCAAACAAAGTGACGACATCGGCAAGATCGACCAGCTCGTCGAAAGTGAAACTCGCTCTCAAGCTGAGATATTAGAGGAACGAATGGGAAAGAGCCTTTACCCGTATCACCAACTTTGTTTTAAATGCGGAAACCGAAATCATCTCCTTCAATCTTGCCCTTCGAGTGCTTGGAGTGACCCGAGGGACTGGAATATCTTGTCACGTCGAGGAAGACGAATTGGGCTTAGTAAGGACTTTCTAAAGTCTAGAAACTCACTTCAACAGTTGATGGACCATCTTGCCCATGGTTGTCCTCAGCCCTCAAGAAACCATCAGGCAAATCAACAAGCTTCCAAGCCCAAAGAACTTCCACCCCGCATTTGCTACGATTGTAGACAACCCGGGCATTATGCCAATAAATGCCCGAACCCTAGGCAGAACAAGCCCCACCCGCAGAGGCAAGGCTCCGGAGCAAATAAGGGTAATCACGGCAAGAAGCCAACTATTCCAGTGAAGCAAGGCCAGCTTAACTTCATGGGTATTGTTTCTACTCGAGAATGACTTTGCCATCATTTATTGTTTTGTGAACAACCCACCGTGGACTTCTGATGGTGGAACCCTTGATCCATCCGCACACCTTTATTGCTTTTCAAAAAAATCGGGAATCTTAGTAAACAAAATAATTATTTACTAGCCTTCCTTTTCTTCGTAGAAATCTCTTTTGGTAGTCCCTTTTCAACTTGGTCTCCTTCCGCCTAATCTCAAAGTTCTCTTAGCATCAAATCAAATCAACCGGCTAAGTTGAAGAAGTAGGAGCAGAGTTTTTCATGAGCAATCAAGGTTCTCTAAAAGTCAAGGCATGAGAGTCCTCCATCACTTATCAATCCATGATCCGTTGATCATACCCTCCAAATCCTAGGAATCAAGAAACAATCAAACGAATGATCGGTAGAATCTTTTGCTAATTTCTCCTCGTTATGATCACGAGCCTAGAGGGCGGATACTCTAAGCTCTTCTCGTTATTCCCACCATCACGGTCAGTTCTTCGGGCCGTTGGACCCCATCCTTTTCAGTGCCATGACTGTACGACGCCGTGGCATCGCTCTGCCATCTCTTTTCCGCGGCCACAATCACGTCACCGAGACCTCTCGAGGCCGACCATTATCGAGCCCCGTGTTGCCACCACCGCATCGCTTCGCCGGCCCCTACCTTAGATGGTTCTGGATGACCGTTACGGTCCCGTGGAGGCATAAAAGGGAAGCCCTCCCGCGATGTCGCCATTACCAAGTCTCGCCTCCTTTTGAGCTCGACATCACCATCGCTCTCTGTTCTCCCTCCGGCTAGTTTTTGGCCAACCCGCCACCAGCCCATCTCTACCGTCTGCTCCGTTCCTCACCGAGCAAGCTGTCCCTCCGTCTTCATCGACGGCGTTAAGAAGAAGCTCGGAAGTAGGTCAGGAGAAGAACTCTAGCTTGCGCTGCCAGCCATGGCTCAGTTCTTGGAGGTGTTCGAGTCACTTCGCTGGACGCTGGTAGGAATGTACCTTCACATCGCAGGCGGAATCTGTCTGCTCTTAGTTTTTCATGTACACATTCATCACCCGCTTCCTCATGAGCGGCGTTGAGGCAGTGAGGAGAGCACCATGTATCTTTTGTCCTATCTGAATCCTCGATGTCGAGAAGTGTAAGCGGATATGTCTTTCTCCCTTTGTAACCCTTGTCATGTTGGAAGGAATCGTTTTAATCTTGTTGTCGAATCTCGGGACGAGATTCTCTTTAAGGGGGGTAGGCTGTGACACTCTAGGTTTTCATTTAGGGTTCATTAACGCTTATGACCTAGTCAACCAAGTCAAACACGTTGACTTTGGTCAAACCTTGGTCAACCTGGGTCATCACCTCGAAAACCTAGTCAACAAATACTAATGGTCAACCCTTGGTCAAAGCATGGTCAAAATCCCTAGTTAACCCCTAGTGCACATAAGTCCTCTCTGGAACTTTTGCCGCGTTCTCTAAATTTCACCTAAACACTTCAAATTCTCCCAATAAAAAAGTTGTGTAGTTTTTCATGGGACACAACTTTCATGTTGAGTGGCATTTCAAATTCGAAGTGGAAATGAGTGTAAAACCTTGGTCAACGCCTCCAGTTACTATTCACCGATGCCGAGCAAAGTTCAAACTTGGCGAACAGTTTATGCAAAATTCGTTGAGAAAAGTACCTATGAGCCTTTGTAAAAGTTGTAGAGGGTTTAGAGATATACAAGTTTGGTATAAACTTCTTGATCAACTTTAGTTGAAAATTTTTGAGTAAAACGCAGTCAAACAGGGCTAGTCTGAACTGTTTCGCGCCGGAACGCGTGCTCCCGCGACGTCACGCGCCGACGGCGCCAGAGCGCGTACCTGCGCTGCTGGCTGAGCCCGGACGCCGAGGGGCGCGTTCCCCCACACGTGCGCGGTGGGCCCGTCCTCAGTCACACTGCCATCCTGCCCCTATCCCCTTGCGCCACGCGTCACGCGCGCATGGGCGCGCCGCGCCGTCCACGCCGGCCGCCCAACCGTTTCGCCGCCGTACTGCACCGCATGTCGCCCACCGCCCTTCGCCCATGCCGCGACCACATCGTGCATTGACGTGCGCGAACCGCCCTCCACTTGTCCGCCAATAAAAGGGGCCAAGCTTGCTCCCGTGCGTGTGTCGCCGACGCCCACTTTTGCCGCTCGCCATTGCCGCCACGGCGAGCTGCACTCCCTGGTCGCCTCCCTTACCGTCTGAGCTCTCCGCCGGCTACACCAACCCCCACTGAAGCTTTGCCAGCCGCTGGCTTGCCTCCACGCTCAGCCAACTCACCGGAGCGAACCGTCCCGCGGACGCAGACCCCGGGCACCGCCGAATTTCATCGCCGGACGCTCCTCCGCCCCGACCAACCCTCGGAATCGAACCCCAGGTGATCAATTGTGCCTCCTTCGCCCTTTCCCGGCCGAGCCGAGCCTTCCCCTCGCCAGAATCGAGCTCCCTCCACCGGCCATGGCACCAGGGACCCAATTGCAATCTAAGTTTTCGTCCTGAGGGCCTATCTGCGAAATCCGAGGACCTGTTCGTAAAACTGTTAATTCTAGATCTAGGGTGAAGGTGCTGAATCTTGTAAAATTCATATAAAATCGTAAAAAAATCATAAAAATGCAAAACCAATTTTGTTGGTTTCCTTATGAATAAATCTACATCTTTTGCAAAGCATGACCCTACTTTTGAGTGAGAGTTTTTGCATGAAAAACTGAAATCAGTTTAAACTAGATCTGCTGTAGTTCAAAATCTATATGTGATCTTGGCCTGTATTTTGGATATGTTGTGAGTAACGCTATGTTTAGGATCTGCACCAAAAATTGCGTAAAGTTACGAAGTAAATCTTTTATTATGATTTATCTTGTATTTATGCTATATCTACCTTAATGATTTTTGTAGCAAAAATTAAATAGGTTTTTGAGCTCCACTTCTGATTATAGTCTTGAAATGCCTAGATGCACCTTTCTTGAATTAATCATGATTTTTGGACTGTTACAAGTATTTGTTCCTGATTTATGCTTGTTTTTAATCATAAATGCTCAGTTCAAGATCTAAAGTGGCTCTTGATATGTTTGTTGGTTTTCTAGCCTTGTTTTAAGTCAGAGGTGATGTAGGAGAAAAATTGGATCCAGAAGTGATGTATTTATTTTTGTATGCATTTATCTCATTTGTGGTAGCTAAAAATGTTATTTTTGGTATATCTATTTTGATAGCTCAAGTAAGTGTGAACTTGTATTCAGTAGCTTTGTATTGGAGCTAAGAGCTTCAGAAATGTCACTATTGTGTTTTATGAATTTATTTTATGAATAAAATCTTGGAAGCCAATGTAAGCTTAATATTAAAGTTAAATTGGAAAACCACCAACACCACACCTAATGACTCTATGTTTGGGATGTGAAGCATGCTAAGGAACTTAGGACCACTCCCTTGCTGTTTTGTGAAATTAAATTTATTTTATTTATTTAAATATGTACACAATCACTATAAAGAGAAGAATAAATATTAAAGCACTTCATAATATTCTTTAAAAGGAAGAGTATGATGAATATATTTTGTCAAGGTGAATATGGAAAACCATGTGGTCCATGTTGTCATGCGTTGCTGCTTTCAATTAAATTAATTTCACCACTAATTATTGCATATGCATCCTCCGTGTAGAAGTTCCCGACGGTAGCTACATGCTCGTACCGGCTGACGAGGACGAGGGAGCAGGAGGAGACGTGCGCTACGTGTCCGTAGATCAAGACCCGGACCAAAGTCCGAAAGTTTGTTTGACTGCTTGTGCTGACGAAGGCAAGCCCCGGTTTAAACATTAACCTATGTGTTTCTTTTAAGCTTCTGAATTTATCATTGCTTATCTATGTGCGTTTACGTTCAGGAGTTGAATTGAAACCCTAGTTGCATGATCCCTAAGTACCTATGATCTTTTACTAGCATGCTAGGTCGCTACTTGCTATGCTCTAAGGATCCGGTACAAGTCGAGTGATGTTCGTCACTCGCGAGCATAGGATCTCATTTATGGAATCACCATATTTATTAATGGACTGCTCATGTGGTAAGAGCATGGGATTTGGGCTCCGGTCCAGTGGCTTCGTGGGTTAAGTGTTTGAACGTACTAAGCACTTGTCGGAAATGGGCACGGTAAGCCTAGTACCTAAATGAGGCGGTGCGGGAACTTTGCGCTACTAATCTTAGGGTTGCGGCCCCGGGCTCGCCACTTGAGTACATGCGTGAGACTGGGTGACCTTGGTAGCGTAGCCCAGTAAACCTTGTACTTAAGACTGTAACATCTAATCCCAATCCGAGAAATGACGGGAACCGCCTGGTTGGTGAACTCTTAGTGAGGGCACCTCCCGTGTGTTTAGGTCTACCTTGCAAGGGTTAAATCAATCGATTGTCGGCCTCTCACCGTTATCTGAGACTACTTAATCTACTGGCCATGATATCCCTTTATGATGGAACTTTGTGAATATTGTTACTTGATTAATTGTATTGTACAACTCAGGATTGCAATAGTTGCTTATCTAGTAATGATTACTCCTACTAGAACTTGATCTAAAATGTGAAAGTAAGAATTCACTACTTAGTAGCTTTTTGGCAAAACAAACCCACTAGCCAAAAGCCTTGCATGATTAGAGGTAAAGTCTTTTATTTTAGATGGGTAAGCCTTGCTGAGTATTAGTATACTCAGCCTTGCTTTTTTTAAAATGTTGTTTCCAGGTAATGCATGTGATGTGTTGCCAGGAGAGATTCCACCCCACTGGGAGCTGGAATGGGTGGATGATGATGAGTGATTGCATCATGGACGGCCTCCTATGATGCTTATCGTACCGTTTAGTTAATTCCGCTGTTTTAATAAACTCTGAACCATTTACTTTCATGTCAAGAACCGTGGTTTGTAATAATGGACCCTACGGGGAAGAATTGCTTTAATTTGTAAGGTACTCTGGACTCTCCTTCGTGGGAGTTTTAATGTATACGTTTTGATCCTCTGTGTGTGTTTCAAGTGATTTACTGGGCTATGACCCGGCAACACTCAACGAGATGATTCTTTATTATCGCTTAATGACCAATGGAGTGGTTTAGGTGATAGTACGGAATTATCTCGGATGGGGTTGTCACAATGCTGGACAACAGAAGATGGAGAGAAGTCGGGTAGGTGGGACTGAATGCTCACCTAGAGGTTTGCTGTCGTGAAGAGACGTTTCGTCGAACACGTTGAAGGCAAGGTGGATGCCAGCCCTGTTTGTGCCATGCTTGGTGGAGAGGAAGCAGAACAGAACTAGCTTGTGGTTCATGCTTGATGTATGGGTCGGTGTTGGTGTCAGGCTTGGTGGAGAGGAAGCATAATAGAACTAGATTGCGGTTCAGGCATAGCATCGAACAGATGGTGGGTGAGGTGGACAGCAGCCTTTGTTCAGCAGGAAGAGAGGTTGGGCCAGCAGCTTGTTGTTGATGCATGTTGATGTCGATGGTGCATGAGTGTTGCCGTCGGCCACGCAAGCCACCCCTCGGCTCGGAATCACCGGGAGGTGAGGTGGGGGCATGGCCGGAGTTGGAGGCGAACCTCGTGTGTTGAGGCGGGGGTAGTTGTTGAGCGCGGCCCACCGACGTGTGTGGTAGTCGTTGCCGTCGGGGTCCCTGACGGCCGCGACACCCTCGCGCTCGACGAAGCCCCGCGGCCACTCGAGGTCCTCGTACGCCGCGACAGACTACACGTCCACCATGGGGTCCGGCTCCCCCGTCGCGGGCGCATCCCCGCTCTGTTGCCTTGCAGAGCCACCGTCGGTTACCACCTCGATCTCCGCCATGGCCGCAAGGCGAGGTAGGGAGGAGAGCTAGGGTTTACTGTGATTCCTTCAAGGTGATGGGAGCGCAGCAGGTGATAGAGGTAAGGGCGGCGGCCAGATCTATCGCCGGCTGTAGTGGAGGGCGGGGAAGGCGAGGAGGACGGAGGGAGGCAGGAGAGTAGCGGCGGATCTGGGGAGGAGGTGAATGGGACGGAAGATGTTAGGGTTTGGCTGGCTACCCTCCTTTTATTCATCTCAATTTCAGTACGAACTGTTGAAACAAAGATGGATGGTCGGGATGAGTTGGGCTATTTGGGCCCACATGGGCTTCTCTGCTTATAGTTTTTCTTTTTCTTTTTTCTTTTTTCTTTTTATTGCACCACTGTGAAGTAACACCTAAAAATAATTATCATATACGCACAAATATATTTTTTATATATAACAGTATGCATATAAGTTGTCACCTAGGACTTTCAAAAATTTTCAAGTAGATTTGCTATTTTCTATCATTTAAATAAATTTCTGCGGGTTTCTTGAAAATAGTTATAATCTGAACTACATGTATCTAAAATATTATTTTAAAAATTGCAAAAAAAATATAATTAGTCTCATATGGTATATTGTAGCCCACATCCTAAATATAGATGAAAAATACAATTAGGAGTTTCAAAAATTTTCGAACAGATTTGATATTTTCTACTCCCTCATATCGAAATATTTGTCACCATTGACTTTTTTCACAACTTTGACCATTTGTCTTATTCAAAAAATTATGCAAGTATCAGTTACTTTGCTTGCTACATGCTTTATTATTGTAGGTATTTTAAGCTTGACTCATCCTTTTACACATTTGCGATAATTTTTTGAATAAGACGAATGGTCAAAGTTGGAAGAAAAAGTCAAAGGCGACAAGTATTTCGATATAGAGGGATTACCATTTAAATGAATATCTGCATGTTTATGGAAACTAATTCCAAATTTACCTATATTTACCTCTAATAAGATTAAAAAAACTTCAGAAAAACTATATTTAGGCGCCTATGGTCTATTCTAGTCCACATCTAGGAGATTGACGAAAAATTCAATTGACTTGTAAGGAAAACTCAAACCTCTACTAGTCACCTTGTTATAAAATAATGATAATAATACCTAAAACTTCTCCGAAAATTATGTAAATTGGCATATAATCATTTTATGGATGTTTCATAAGATTTTACGAAAATTGGAGTATACATTTTCACAAACTATATAGGTCTCTCACATTGTTTCATACAACTCAACTTAAACTTCAAAGTTTGTATACTCTAA
The DNA here is from genome assembly GCA_036936925.1 of Cenchrus fungigraminus. NCBI lineage: Eukaryota > Viridiplantae > Streptophyta > Magnoliopsida > Poales > Poaceae > Cenchrus > Cenchrus fungigraminus. The sequence continues at coordinate 91,517,308 of CM072774.1, read as the reverse complement.
AGTATTTTCTTCCTTATGTACACCTCAATTCTGGACATAACCTTACATTTACTCTTCTATTAACATATGAGGATTCACATTGCCATTTTTGCCATTTGTTGTGCAAAAAATTTATTGATTTATTTATAAATGCATCGTGTGTACATCTGCATTTCTCTTTTAATCCTGAATTTAAAAATGTAAATGGTATTTCTCCCTCATACGAATTCCACATTCGATGATTCTTTTTCCTAATGTTTTCTAAAATTATGATTTTTCATTTAATGGTATTTGTTTCTATGTTAATTTCTATTTCCATGAACTTTTACATATGACTTGTTTTCTAACACCGAAGAAGAGAATAGAAAACATGTTTTTTATAACAAATGGTAATGTAACTTCATATTTCCCAATATTATGATAGACATGTGGTTGTCTTCAAAATTGAGGTGCATATGAGTTCAAAAATATTATGAGCTATTCAAATCTTAAATTTTGAGTTGAGTTATAAGAAACTATGTGAGACATGTATCCATGTGTGAACAATGTATGGTGCTACTTCATTAAAACCTTTTACCATTTTTATGGAAAGCTAATAGAACAAAAATATTTTGCTGCATAAATTTTTAGAATTTTTGGACCAAATTTAGATATTATTGTAATTATTACAGACTAATTTAGACAAAAAAGTTTGATTTAACCCTAGAAGATAATTGAATTTTCCATGTATATCTGGTATATGGATTACAATGAAATATATGAGTCTAAATACAATTTTTATGTATTTTTTACTCTTATTTGAGGTACACATAGTTCAATTTGAAAGTACTTTTGATAAGCATGTAGAAATTCATTTAAACTATAGAAAATAACAGATCAATTCAAAAGTTAGTGATACTCACATGGGAAAACATAAATGTAGTATATTAATTTTAAAAAATATATCAAGGTATACACAATATGTTGTTTTGCAAATTTCTTCAAAGGGTGTTTTAAAGTGGAAAAGGAAAAGAAGAAACATTAAATTGTGAAGTTTCTTGTCATATATACCCGATTTCAACCCAACTGAACGATTCGGCCCATATAATTGCACTGCTTTTAGCCGCTGGTTGGAATTTTTTTTATATATATATTTTAATCATTTTGCAAAATTATACGACCGTTTCAAAATTTATCAGTTTTGACAACCAACCGCCGTGCGCCATGGCAGCCGCCGTGGGCCACGGCGGTTGTAGGTTGGGCCAACAGCCGCGGGCCCCCATGGGCGTGAAGGTCAGCCGCCGTGGCCCACGGCGGTTGAGGCCTATTCGCTGTGCGCTACGGCGGTAGGTCCAACCGCCGTAGGCCCCGGCGGTAGCGGCTGTGCAACCGCCGTGGCTTACGGCGGCAGATCTGCTCTCCCCTATAAAAGCCGAAAATAGCCCGGAAATGTCATAAAAATTTGGAAAAAAAGAAAGAGAGGGTTGGGAAGGAGAAGAGAGTGAGGGGGCGGAGCAGCGAAGCTCTGCCGGTTCTTCGCTTCATTGTAAGTATTTCGTTGATTTCAACCCTTTTAGCACCTTTACTTAGAAAGCGTAATTAGTGATTCACTGCGTTTCTTTAGATCTGTAGTATTAAAAATGTCCTGTTTGTAGGGTTAGGGTTGAGAAGGAGAAGAGGGGAGGTGGAGGGTGCGGAGTAGTGAAGCTCTGCTACTTCTTCGCTTCATTGCAGGTATTTCACTGATTTCACTAATTACTATTTCGGTGTACTATATATTTCTGTAGATTTATGTATGGTATAGATTTCTGGAGTATAGACTATAGATCTGTAGTTGTAGTTTATATTACGTAACATATTTACTGTTAAGTGTGTAGATTGTGGTTGATTAGTTTGCTAATTTTGTTTAGATATTAGTCTATTTGTTTCTTAGTCCCTGGATGTAGTATTTGATAGCAGTTATTGGTTTTTATTATGAATCAGACATGTCGGAGATAGTCACAATCAAATTGTATTATGGAATTGGAGAAATTATATATGGTCCACAAGGAGTTGACTTGTCAAATTATAGTTCAATTGAGAAAAATGTTAAAAGAGCAGCAAAAAGAACTTGGGAGGCTATAACCAACTGGCTGGTCAAGGCATTTGCAGTAGATTTAGAGCACCAATGTCTGTCGGTGATGGCACTAATCAACAGAAGTGAACATGTGTATTGGGAGCTCGTGCCACTTGAAGGGACTCCACGATGGAGGAGTTTTATCAGAAATGCATGCCGAGTTGGTTTGCCCGTGATTTTTTTGTCCAAGTTTTCCAGAAGGGTGGGTGTAGCAGTCAAGTGCATGAGGAAGCTGAGGATGTGGACAAGGGGGAGGTGGTGAAGAAGGGGAAGGTGCTGAAGAAGGGGAAAGTGCTGAAGAAGGGGAACAACAAGAGGAGGAAGAAGGGGATTCTGAGGGTGAGCAGACATCTAGGGGTTATGTTGTCACTGGTGTTATTGATGAGGGAGAAGGAAACCCAGAGGTGATGAGACAATATCAGAGAGAGTTGGAAGCTGATGAACGTGCATTGGAAGAGGACTCTTCAGATGATGATTATGATGATGATGATGATGATGAGTCTGAGGATCATGTGCCCTGGCATTGGCAGAACTACGATTTCTCCCAGTGTACTGTTAATAGTGGTGAGAATGTGCCATGGGAGTACACAGAGAATGAGGTTTGTGAAGGCGCTATGTACCCCAGTACTGCACATCTGAAGGATGCAGTGAAGCAGTGGTCCACCTTGACTCTACACAGGGAGTTCAGGGTAGTGAAGAGCTCTCCGAGGATATATGATGTGTGTTGCAAGAAGGAGGATTGTTCTTTTCGAGTGTATGCATATATGGGGAAGTGGGATAATTACTTACAGGTGAAAGAAGTGAAGGGTCACACTTGTACCCTTGATCGTATTGATGCAAGGCACCGAAACATTTCAGCCGATTTTGTTGCAAGCCACATGTACCCTACCATAGTGAAATGCCCTGCTTATGAGCCGAAGGCAATTATCGGGGCAATTGAGGAAAAATTTGGGTACACCCTCAGTTACGACAAGGCATACCAAGCAAAAAAGAAGGTGTTGGAGCATAGGTGGGGTACTTATGAAGCATCCTACCACAATTTGCCTAGCTTGCTACACACAATAGTTCAGATGAATCCTGGCAGCTACTATGATATCAAGGACTATCCTTGTGAGGAGAAACCAGGCAAGCTTGTGCTTCAGCGGTCATTCTTGGCATTGGGTGCCTGCATTGAGGCTTTCAAAGTGTGTCGACCGGTCATTTGCATAGATGGCACTTTTCTCACAGGCAAATACAAAGGAACAATCCTGACAGTTGTGGCAGTTGATAGTAACAATCAGTTGCTTCCTTTGGCCATTGCATTTGCGGAGGGGGAGAACGGTGACAGTTGGTACTGGTTCCTTGAGAGGTTGAAGAACATGGTGGTCCAGGATGTGCAGGATGTGTGTGTGATACACGATAGGCACAAAGGTATTTTGCAAGCAATCAATGACATGAAAGAGGGCAGCCACAAGCGATACAGAGTTCCATTGTGGCCAGATGTAAAGAGCAGGTGGTGCGTTAGGCACAAGAAAGCAAACTTCCACAGCCAGTTCAAGAACAAGACCCTATCTAAATTGTTTGAGCGGTTGTGTGAGCAGACTCAGCAGAAGAAGTTCGATGCCATCTGGAAGAAATTAGATGATCTGACAAAGAAGGCATCAGAGGAGATAGCAAAGAGGCCAGTGAATCCCGAACCTGGAGAGGAGCCAATTTCTCTCGAGGATGTGGGATTAGATGGCCCTCAAGTCAGGCGCAGAAGAGGGTGTGCTGTGAAGACCTTCAGCTAGTGGATTCAGAATGAGCCTAAGGAAAAGTGGTGTCTCATGTTTGACGAGGGCGGAGTAAGACATGGGATAAAGACCACTAATTTTGCTGAGGTATACAACTGTGTGCTCCGCGGTTCAAGACCTCTTCCTCTAGTTGGCATCATTGAGTTCTTTATGTATCGTACAATGTTGTATTTTCACCAAAGGAGCAAGATAGCGGATGAGGTTTTGAGGAACACTCAAATGAGATACTGCACCAGAATGACTGAGTATCTGACCAAGCCTCAGGGAAAAGCACTTCAACACAAGGTCACAGCGCAGCCTTTGCACCAGTCTGATGACAATGAAATTATGTGGAGCTATGAGGTTGAGTACAAAGGGAAAATGCGCCTAGGCCCTTCGCGTGAAAAGACGCATCAAGTTGCTAAACTTGGCAACCAAATATGCAGATGTACATGCCGGAAGCCGCAGCTACTACACATCTCCTACTCACATGTGATCGCCGTATGTTATGAACTGCAACAATTCAGCTACCATAGGTACGTACCATGGTACTACGCCAAGGAAACTGTTTGGAACATTTGGAACCGAACAATTCAGGGCTACCTCGTGCAGGGTACTTTTACTGAGAACCCCAAAGAAAATGCTGTGCACATACCAAATCCAGATCCTCAGTTGTGCCAAGGTGTTGGAAGACGGAAGAAGATGAGGATTAGGAACAACATGGATGAAGCAGAAGCTGGAGCTGCAGTAGTGATGTGCTACAAGTGCCACAACACGGGTCACACGTACAAGAGGTGCACAGCCACAAGTTATGCTTGCAACGCACCACCTACGGCCAGTGTGGGCTCATCAGCAACTTCAGGACCATCTCAACCCCCATCCGGACATGGACGCGGACGTGGACGTGGTCGTAGGACCAACGCAGGATTCAGATGATCATAGTTACTTGTAATGTTAGGGAATTTAATTTCGGAATTTGTAATATTTGAACTGTTATTTCTTGTAAGAACTTATGCATGGTACTGTATTGTAATAATTGAACTTCTATTTGTATTATTTTGCCTATGATTGTTCTAATTTTTTTTGTAATAATTTATGCTGATTCATTTGTATTATTTTGCCTCTGATTGTTCTAATCTTGTTTTGCAGGTTTGCAATGGCCTCCTCAAGTCCTGAGTTGGACTTGGAGTTCCTCACGAAGAGGAAGGACAATGTCGAGGTGCCACAGGGGATCGACACTCCTATGTGCTTCTGCGGTGACAATTGCAAGCTTGTTAAATGCAAGGTTCTGGGGTACGCCTACGGGATGAGGTTCTTCATGTGCGCTAACTATGCGCACGACCCGATCCAACCATTCAACCGCAACCTTAGAGCCAAAGTAAGGACTTACTACATTTCTCAATTATTCATTTGTAATTTGTGGTTTATTATTTGCTGACATGTCTTTCAAAAAGACTCCACCTCCTCTTTGTGATTTCATGCAGTGGTTAGATACTGAGCAGTCCGACTTCGACAAGAGGTACGTCGAGAGAGAAGCCCGTGATGCAAGGGAGAGGTGGTTCCGCATGGTTGAGTGGGAAAAGAGAGAGGAGAAAAAGGAGGAGCAGAAGGAAATGCGCCATCGTCAGGAGATGAGAGAACGTGAAGCGGCCCAGGCCCGTGAAGCCGATAGAGAGAGGAAGAGGGAGAGGGCTCGCCGGGCCAAGGAAGCTGGGCCGGATGCCATCAGGAAGGGGAAATACCCCTGTTGTACTCAGTAGACCTAGAGTATTAGCCGGACTGTATCAAATAATGTCGGATTTCATGACATCGTCAACTAGGGTCCTCGGTTTGTATCCTTAAGAACTTTAATCGAACTGCATTAGAATGTGTTTTATCCGTTATGTGTGTTTCATTACAGTGACTGTAATATGCAGTTGTTGTGTTTCCTCCGAGTCACTGACACGTTCCCCTACCACGGATCGACTGGTCCACAAAGCGACAGTGCCCTAGTACTAGGGTGTGTTTTCTCTGGGTCACTGCTTCGTTTCCCTTCCCACGGATCGAAGGGCCCACCACCCAGCCACCCTCCTTCTTCTGCCTATATGTAGCACCATTCACTCCATTGCCTTCTTCTCACAGCATTAGGCAATGGCTTCGTGGAGTGGGGATGAACACGGTTTCGGTCTTGAGTTGTGGCATCAGCAATCAGAAGATTTCGAAGCCAATTTCCCACTGAAAGGCAAGAGTCACTTCAGATCGATGCGTGATGTTAGAAGCTACGCACCGAAGCAAACAGTGTTGTGGCCTAGGTGTTCACATGGTGAGTTCTGCGTGATGCAAGTGTACCAGGGATGGAACAACTCTGGTCGTCGCTTCTGGCACTGCCCACATGCTTGGGTAAGCAATGTCCACATATTTGTTCATCATCTTTCTTTGGTTTGGTAACGTTTTCTTGCCTTTTGTAGTACTCCACCCAAGCAGAGAACTGCGGTTTCTCGCAATGGGTGGATCCACCAGCTATTGATCCCTATCAACAGTACATTGACTACCTCGAGGGTGTCGTCATCTACAACCTGAAGCGGGAGCTGTCGGAGGCACTGGCTTCTCCAGATCCATCGTCTAGCGCAGGAGAAGACCAGGGCTGCAAATGTTCGACCTGCACTTGTGAATGCCACAAGAAGAACAGCCCCCCTCCGAAAGATTGGTCCCCTGCACCTTCACCACCTCCACCCCCACCTGGGTACTACTACATGTCGTCGCAACACTCCGGTGGCTCTATGCTCTCCGGTCAGTTCTCGTACAACTAGATTAATTAGGAATGTTTTAATGAAATTTCTAAATTCCCTAAGGCATGTTATCAGTACGTAAGGTGCTTCGTTAGGGTTGTACTAGCACCGTACATGCCATTGCAAATGTGTGTGTTTTCTCTGCTAAATATAAAAAAAACCAACCGCCGTGGCCCACGGCGGTTGGGCACATGCAACCGCCATGGCCCACGGCGGTTGTAAGGTGGCTGCCTGCCGCCGTACGGCTCCTGCAACCGTCGTGGGCCACGGCGTTGCCCCAACCGCCGTGGCTCACGGCGGTTGGACCTGCAACCGCCGTGGCCCACGGCGGTTGGTTGTCAAAACTGATAAATTTTGAAACAGTCGTATAATTTTGCAAAATGATTAAAAATATATAAAAAAATTCCGCTGGTTGAATCAAATGAACGGCTGACATGAAGTGCGCTTCAAATAAATATCCAGACCTGTGCGAAACCCTACCTGCATCCCCGACCCCGCCGCTCTCTTCCTGTTCCGGTGCTCCTCTCCGACTCCCGCTTCGGCGCCTCCTACTCCTCTTTTTTTTTTGACCGCCCTTCTTCCTGAAGCTCCCGTGCTGCTTGCACCCGTGGCCGCGCTGAGCGGCCTCCCCGAGCTCAACTCGCTGCGCCAGGTGCGGAGTTCGGCCCGCGGCCCGCGACCCAGAGCTTGCGCCGCCCGGAGCTAGCATCACCGG